>JARFIX010000030.1:0-1406658 GCA_036346125.1 Lycocerus yunnanus | reverse complement strand
ATTAGAGTTTTTGATTTTTTAATGCCTAAACGTGAAAATTTTAGAATCATCCATAGTTTATAATCTTTCTAATTATGTTCTTTTTCATAATTTTATACCATTTCTATCGGAAATTTTATATTTTCGACTTCGTCTTGCCGTTCTATACCCAAAGCGCCTTCTCAACAAAATCGAATAAGCATTTGAATGGTGCTTGCGTTATCTCCTCAGTTTCCTGGAAAGAAAAACCAAGGTGTCGTAACCTTTTACTGGACAAAGCCGGGTATTCACATAAGATGTGGCGAAGGGTTTCCTCCTCTTCGCCACACTTCCACAAGTGGGATCTTCCGCTAACCCCATAATCTTGTGGTGTCTGTTAAGGTAGCAGTGTCCTGTAAAAAGTCCCATCATCCTTCTTACTTGGTTCTTGCTCAGCCTGAGAAGTTAGTTCCTCAGAGAATCACTTGATGGGGTCTTTATGAACATCCGCGATTCCCTCAGTCCAGGTAAGCCCGCCCAGTAAGCAACGTGTTTTTCTTTCAGATTATCTCTGATCCTGCTTTTTGCGGTTTTATATGAGATCCCGCATGAAGGTTCTGAAAGATTCGGACTACTGAGCGAAATAAGAATTTTTTTCTGGCCGCTTTTTCTAGGCAGACATGAGCAAACCTCCTAGGTAATCTGCCACGAAACTTTTCTCTAAATAAAGTTAACAGGAGGTAAGATATCATAATGTTTTTATCGCGAGGCAGACGGTTACAGACAGTATTGGAACAACGTTAAAAGAGTCTCTGAAGCAGAAAACGTGTCCCTAAGGGCATCCTTCAATCATAGTAACCAATACTGTGTTAACTCTGAGTTGCGTTTTATACAACTAACCCTAAGTAAGTCAATTAGGCGGGTTAGAATGAGCACATCCAGGAACTTTTGCAATTTGACATTCCCTCGGTTGTCAAGTAAATTTAAAAGTAACAAATATGATGAATCTTAGTTATTTAGGAAATGCGCGCGGGAAATTCAAATGTTAGTCGCAGTATTACAAAATTTTATCTCTATCATTTTGCAATTCAATTCTAGATTATGTACTGGGTGGTCAACTAAGGAATTTCGATTTACAAGCGCTCTAAAATTGTTTTGAATAGGAATAGAGAAGTGGAGTTGGTCTTAAACGAAGGAGGGCTCATGGAAATTCAGTCGCCATGGTTCGCTGGACGGGTGAGGAGCGTTCGTTCTGTGTGCGCGCTTATTACCAAAATCAAAATTCTTGCATTATTGTGCGTCGTCGTTTTCGTGCACATTATGCTTTGCACAATCTTAACCAATGTCCGAGTGCTCAACTCATTCGGAAATGGGTCAGAACATTCGAAGAAACTGGTTCGACATTGCCCCAGCGAGTGATAAACCGTCGACGGTCTGTGAGAAACGATGCAAACGTAGAGCGAGTGAGAGCATCTGTTCGCAACCAACCGGGCCTCTCGACACGCCGGCGCGCGGCCGCTCTAAATGTGAAGAGATCGTCATTGATAAACATTCTTCATAAAGATTTAAAATGCACCCTACAAGATCCAATTAGTGCAGGAATTAAAGCCAGGGGACCATCAACAACGCCTTGATTACGCCAATGAAATGGTGAACCGATTTCAAGCGTACGACAACATTTTTTTCTCTGATGAAGCCCATTTTCATCTGAACGGCTATGTAAACAAACAGAATTGCCGGTATTGGTCTTCAGAAAACCCCAAACAGAAACATGAAACTCAATTGCATAGTCTGAAGGTCACAGTTTGGTGTGCAATACACGCACAAGGCATTATTGGCCCGTACTTTTTCGAAGACGGACGCGGCCGAGCAGTAACAGTGGATTCTGATCGTTATGTGGACATGTTGAACAATTTTTTTGAACCAGCCCTTCAAGACTTTGATGGATACAATCGGACACTTGGTTTCAGCAAGACGGGGCCACTTGTCACACTTCAAATCGGTCTTTACCTGTTATTCAGGCGCTTTTTCCTGAAAAATTGATTTCTCGGCGTGGAGACCTTCCATGGCCCCCCAGAAGCCCGGACTTGACACCTTGCGACTTTTACTTATGGGGATACCTCAAAAGTGTAGTCTACCGCAACAATCCCCGCACTCTAATTGCGTTGAAGGAAAATATCCGCCAGGAAATTCAAGCCATCGGTCCAGAAACTTTGCGACGTTTTTTTCTAAATTTCGGGGTTCGACTCGAAGAGTGCCAGCAGAAAACGGTGGACATTTGGAGAGCGTAATTTTAAGAAATGAATTTCAAAGAGCTGAACATTATTTGTAAAAAAAATTAAAATTGACTTGAAAGTTTTTGTTTTATTTCTTTTAAATCAATTCCTTAGTTGACCACCCTGTAGTATAAGTTCAAACAAGAGACCTAGAAAACCCAAACAAAAAGTTACTTTCTGTTAATGCCGATTAGTGTGGATTAAACATATCAAAATGGAACTTCGTTTTAGTGACACGGAGTTCGCTCTCTACTGCATCTAATGTGTGTTAAGGGAGTCTCTCTTACAATAAATTTTTTCAATGTATTAGAGTAAAATTCAAAACTAAATTTTTAAAAACCTTATGTAAAATAAAATTGTAGAGCCTATACAGGGTGTTTTGCAAAACCCTGATCAACAAATAATTTTCTTGGTATCTTATACGGTGAGTTGCAACATACATAAATATTTTTTATTCCTTTACTTCTAAATTAAAATTTGAAAACAGTTAGAGGTATCTAAACTCGTTAGTGTATTTCTTTATCTATAACCTACTTAGAAATTACAATTTTAAACAAAATACTCGTTTTAAAATATTATTTGGAACTCTGCGACGAAAAAGTAAACTGGAAGAAACGAAGCTTGTTGAAAAACAATATTTTGGTTAACTTAGAGCACCACGAATATACCAATCTAATGATGAGGTGACCACGGAGGCCATTAATTTTTTTTTTCCTTCCAATATGGTAATCATGCATTACCAATGGTTTACCAGACAGTTTTCCAGATAACTCAGGGAAATTTTTGGTAAATAATGATTGAGTACAAAAGAAAGAAAGAAAATAAAATGTCCACTACATGATCTATTTCAATGCCAATTATGGAATGGCGATAATCTGATTGTGAATGAAGGTAAATTAGCAAATCGCAATTATGATAAGAAACCTTAATTTTCTAACCTTTCTCCTCAGTGGACTTCCAATGAAGATTATTTAGATCTAACTGAAGATATGGAAAGCTATTATATATTAAAAAAATATGAAGTAGTGAAGGCCGTAGCCATGAAGTTCATGGAGGTTACAACTCCAAATTACATTCATGCTGGTATTACATTATGTTATTGTAAATAAAGTACCTAATTCACATGCCGTTTCTAAACAATTACTAATGAATTTATAACAGACAGCGTAACCATTACGATTAAACACGTCAAAGCGATACAGTTTAACCATTAAATTTTAATGACACAGCGAATTCATATTTTGCAAATTTCCCCTGTACGCAGTTTTACGAACCAATGCATTTTAAAATTCCTACATATTAATTATATCATGAGTGTTATTTCATATCGGATAAAATGATAGAGTAAATATTGCTTAATTTCATTATACTAATTTGTCAATTTTACTCACAGGTGAAATAAGCAGCGCCTGGTATTAAAAAGTCCATATTTAAACTAACGTGATTATTTTTGAATAAAAATAAAAATTGATTTTAAATTATATACACCTCACTAAAAATACTCTATCACCGAACTAGCACAAAATCAATTTATAGGATCAGTTAATAAAATTGGTCTATTAAGACAGCGATAAAGTTAATCTCAACTTGGCGATAAAGTTAATCAAAAATCATTCAATCCAAATTAGTTTAATTATCTACGATAATCTAAAATGAAAAAGGTTGGAAGAAATATTTACTGGATTTCATTCATGATTCTCCCAATCCCCAAATAGATCTACTAATAGCAACAATGACAATTAATTTTTAAGTGGAAGTGTGTTTTGATCATAATTGCATTGACACCAGTGCAGTTAGACATCCGCCTAATTATAAGTTGACCCAAGTTTAGACCCTAATTTTAGACTTATTTAGGACGTAGTAATTATTCTCGCTTGTTTAATCTAAACTTCACTATTATAACGATGTCAAGAGATTGAAAATCAATTTATAAATTAAAAGTTTAATAAAATACAATTATTATAAAATTTGCTATAATAATTTACTACATTCGTCTTCCAACAGTCCTGCAAAAACTTCAAAATGATGGTTCAAGTCTTTAATAGTGTGAACTTTACACAAAGTTCCTAATCCACCCTTTTCGTTCTTGACACCATAGAATACTCGTTTGGCACGGCTGTGTATCAATGCCATAGCACACATTACACATGGTTCTTGCGTAGTATATACGGTGTACCCTGTACATAAGTACGGTCCATCGCTAGGAATCAAAATTTCATTTTTCCCCTTAAATTTCGCAGCACCAAACTTAACACTGGGGTACCTTTCGGTTAAATCCTTTAAAACTTCTTCGGGAATTCCCCTAACGTCCAAGTTTTTATGTAGATCATCAGAACTTTGACTCAATGCAACGTTCTCGACTGCTACCATAACAGTATGATCACATGGATTTTGGTCTCTTTTATCATATCCAACAGCAACTATGGAATTCAGTTTGGGATCCACAATAACTGCACCTGTGCGTCTTGCTTCACTATTTGAATATCGAGCTACATCTATTGCAATTTTCATGTAAGTTATGTGATTTTCAATTTCTGAACTAGAAAACAGAGTATTTGTACACAACTTCTCCACGTACTTGTTGCTGTGAAAATTGCATGGCCATAGTTGATGTACAATTTCGTATTGTCGTCTAGTCTTCGGAGCTATTTCGGCAACCGAAACGCGTTTTATGTTGTTCTTCAAGAAGGCAGTATCAAAATTTGCATTCTTTAGCCTGTCATATACCGTGCATTCGTCAATATTGCGATTACAAGGAACGAGCAACACATCCAGCCCTTTAATTCTCTTTAAATGAGCTAATTCCGGAATAGGAAAAATCTTGTTCAATTCCACAACAATTCTGGAAATGTTTTTTGTATCCATAATAGTATCCACGTACACATCCGTTAATGGAACAAGATTAACCAGCTCGTCAGGTAATATGGGATGAAAGTATGTTGGTGCAATTATATCACTCTGTTCGATTTTTCGCCTTTTTGGACAACTCATTTTTAAGCTACACAAAAGCACTACGTTTCTTCTAGAACCGATGGAGAGGAAGGCCGCGGTCGTCCACGATATGTTGCACCTACTAAAATGTTTAAATGTAATATTTTGTAAATCAGACCAATTTCTAATTATCTTAAGCATGCCATCAAAAAATAATACCATTGCCGAAAAGTTTTCTTTGAATTTTTTAAACACACTACCAAATGGTGCAACTATTGAAAACATCTAATTATAAGACATAATAAATAGAAACAATAACAAAATTATCGTCCAGGTGTTGATTAATAACGAATAACAGTTCAATTTAAGTTTTTCTCAATAGCTATAGTTTCGATTCTTGCTTTTCTCATCTATCATAATTACCTTCTCTACCATGTAACGTCGAGGTACGGACAAAACTTACAATATTTAACATCGATTTCGAGGAATTATGGGAATGGTATTTTAGATCCCATGGCTGCCTTCACCAGTTTAGGAAATTATTTGCCATCGATTTTTAATTTTGCTGCTGCCTAGATTTACAAGAAATCAAATCTGATGATAAAACGAACGGGAGCTAAAAAGATCAGAATGACCTGAAACTGGCATCAGAGCTATAAATAGACTCAAGAACTTTTAGTATTTATAGATATTATGCTTTATAAGAAAAATTTATATTTTTAAAAATCGGCAAAAGCTTATCAATCTGAAGTACCTACAGACCAAATATTAAAAAAATATTAAAGGTAATTTACTGATTTTTATCAAAGAAGTTTTATCATCATTAATTGATGATTGAATATGACTAATTTATAGTGGCTGATTCTTTAAAGTCTTTATTGAACCGTGTTTAAAATATATTATGAACAAAATGTTTACTTTTTGATTAATTCGAGGCGCGGTTTGATAAGTCGGTGACTTTTTGAATAAAAAATATTTTTTTCGGCAAAAAACGATTTATTTTTCAACATAGTCGCCATTTAGCTCGATACACTTATGCCCGATTTCTTCACCTAGAGATATCCCTTAGATAATATAATCTATCTATAAGATAAATTAACAAAGTAGCCAATCACATTTCTGATTGTTTTGATTATTAAATTACTTCGTTAATTTATCTAATAAATAGATTATTTAACAAGGGGAGACCGGCAACTTCCCCTCACTGAATTGATTCATTTTCATTGTGCGTGTAGGTCTTGTATTAGACTTCAATAGGTGTAAGTATAAGAGCACGATTCTTTGGCAATTTTGAGAAAATTGAATTTGAATAATTATATATTACTGATGAACTGCATAAAAATTAACATAAACTTGCTAAGTTGTTAACGGAATTGCGTAAGATTGCAAAAAAAGAAAAACATATGCGAAGGGAACTGGGATCGCATCCAGCTTTATTTATTTGATTATTAATTCCCCCCAGTATAAAATGTTATCGTTCTCAAGAAAACCAAAGCGCTATAATAAACCCTACTCATAATCTGTAAACATTGAATGTTTTACCTTTCAGCAGTGAGACACTGGAGTGTGTTCCACACCCCCCAGACCCTCCGATCACATTCAACTTTGGCTTATTGGAATATTAGTTACTTGAGTGTGACTTGTTAAAGTTCGGATTAATTAGCATTTCTAGAGATTTTTTCTAGATCGGTTATGCTGACATCTTCAATTTATTACTAATAAAAAATAAACTGCACAAACCGGGAGGTCTGGGGGGTGTGGAACACCCTCCAGTGCCTCACTGCTAAAAGGTAAAATATTCAATGTTTACAGATTATGAGTAGAGTTTATTATAGCACTTTGGTTTTCTTGAAAACGATGACATATTATTCCTGGGGATTTCATAATCCCCCCGCCTCGATTCTTGGTCACTGCTTTATATTTTTTGTACTAAAAGCTTTCACCATTATCGCTTAATACTGATAACCATAAGTTTGCAAATTTATCTATCACAGTTTAAGTGTACCTGGGGGGTGCTCCACACCCCCCAGACCCCCCGGTCTCGACAAATTTGGTTTATAATTTGGGCTAATTGGAATATTAGTTACTTGAGTGTGACTTGTTAAAGTTAGGATTAATTAGTATTTCTAGAGATTTTTTCTAGATCGGTTATGCTGATATCTTCAATTTATTACTAATAAAAAATAAACTGCACAAACCGGGGTCTGGGGGGTGTGGAACACCCTCCAGTGCCTCACTGCTAAAAGGTAAAATATTCAATGTTTACAGATTATGAGTAGGGTTTATTATAGCACTTTGGTTTTCTTGAAAACGATGACATATTATTCCTGGGGATTTCATAATCCCCCCGCCTCGATTCTTGGTCACTGCTTTATATTTTTTGTACTAAAAGCTTTCACCATTATCGCTTAATACTGATAACCATAAGTTTGCAAATTTATCTATCACAGTTTGAGTGACCTGGGGTGCTCCACACCCCAGACGTCTCGACAACTTTGGTTTATAATTTGGGCTAATTGGAATATTAGTTACTTGAGTGTGACTTGTTAAAGTTAGGATTAATTAGTATTTCTAGAGATTTTTTCTAGATCGGTTATGCTGATATCTTCAATTTATTACTAATAAAAAATAAACTGCACAAACCGGGGGTCTGGGGGTGGAACACCCTCCAGTGCCTCACTGCTGAAAGGTAAAATATTCAATGTTTACAGATTATGAGCATGGTTTATTATAGCGCTTTGGTTTTCTTGAGAACGATGACATAAATTATACTGGGGAATTAATAATTAAATAAATAAAAAAACAAATTGGCAGAAGCTGGATGCGATCCCAGTACCCTTCGCATATGTTTTTATTTTTTTTGCAATCTTAACAATATTAACAACTTACCAAATTATGTTAATTTTTATGCAGTTCATGAGAAAATATATAATTATTCAAATTCAATTTTCTCAAAATTCTCAAAAACAAAAATACTTGCACATGTTAAAGTCCAATACAAGACCTACACGTACAATAAAAATGAATCAATTCAGTGAGGGAAGTTGCCGGTCTCCCCTTGTAAGAGATATCTATAGGTGAAGAAATCGGGCATTAGTCCAGCGGTCCTCCAATTTTTTAATCCCTTCCAAATAATAAGATTTCTCGAAGCCCTCAAAATAGGCGTTTGTTTCAGGGATGACCTCTTCATTTGACCCAAATCTCTTACCGCCGAGCCATTTCTTCAGGTTTGGAAACAGGAAATAGTCGCAGGAGGCTAAATCTGGAGAATATGCTGAATGAGGAAGGAATTCGTACCCCAATTTATGAAATTTTGCCATGGCGATGACTCACGTGTGGACCCGTGCATTGTCCTGGTGAAAGAGCACTTTTTCTTCGCCAAATGTGGTCGTTTTGCTTCAAATCAATGTCGAATCTGTCCAACAACTTCTGAATAATATTTGCCTGTGATCGTTTTACCCTTTTCAAGATAATCGATGTGAATGACCCAGCTTACTCAAAATTTGACAGTAGTCTATTGAGAGATGGTAGTTCACAGGAGCAGTGTCGAATATGAAGTTACAATGCGGGAAATTCAAAAAGTCATTGACTTATCAAACCGCCATCGTAAGATGCCGCTATCGTAAGAACGGTCCATCATTTAGAGTTGATATCATTTGAAACGATTTTATCAGCAAACTACAAGAACAAGTTAGTGTTGTGACGGTAATAAAGTAAAATTTATTTTTGAAAATTTGAACGTACGAATGTGAAAAGTTGGCATCAAAATATATTCGTTCATGATCTCATCGATAATGCACTTGGTCTTATCGGATAAGATTACATTTTGTCTGGTTTTTCAAAAAGAATGTGAATACTATATAAATAGAACAAAGTATGCGGTTGGTCCAGTGATAGAGTGCTCCATTGCTGAGGTGAACGTACAAGGTTCAATTCCTAGTAAAATAACGTATCAAAACAAAACGGGAATCCTGCAACCAATCGCACACAATTCCCTACCCGGTGTAGGCAGTCGTGGGGTCTAAACGCAGAAACAATTTATTTCATTTTAATGATTGTGGAATTTATATCATCCTAAGTGGGTCGAGTCTGAGCGAAGAAATAATTTATTCTGACCGTCTTCTTTCGAAAGGCAACGGCAAACCATCGAGGGAATTTACCAAGATAAAATAATATTATGATCTCAATGCTTCTATAAAAGGGAGAACAGAATGTACTGTCCTGTTCAAACCGAGATATACGGTCAAACAACTTCTTCTTAACAAAAAAATTATAATTTTAATTAAATTTTACAAAAACCAAGGTTGCATTAAAAAATTTCGTGTTTGTGCAAAGGCAAATAGCAGTTACTAGAGTTTTATGACTTGAAAGATAAGCAAAGGAAACCTTCTTCAGATTATTTAAAATTTACGACATTTAAACAAAAAAAAAATAAAAATCTGAATATTATTTCACATTCGCTAAATTTACATAAGCAATAATTTCTAGAATAGTAAATTAAAACAAAATTATAAATTTGACCAATTATAAGCAATGAATTTGCAATAACCCGATATATTGCGTAAGTATCTTGAAGAGTGGAATAATTAATCGCAAGGTATGTTCTATTTGCAGAAGGAGCTATCCTATTGTTCGTCCTTCTGTCAACAAATTAAAATGTCTGCTTTTTATTCATTAATAAGGCAATAATAACTTTTTTAGTTTCGCAGAATTGGTCCCCTTTTTTGCATCAATTGATAAAATATGAACTTGATCTTGAAGAATTACTCAAGTCAATATAAACAAAATTATAATAATCTTGTGCCAAGTCCATGACTTATTGCGCTCCTGCGGGAAAATACAATTTTAAATTCGAGCAATTACACCGGGGACATTAAAATACAATTTTTCATATTGCGTTCACTACATTGGCGAACAATAAAATTATTGAAATTAATTATTGCAATAATTACCATAATACCAAAACGTAATTTATTGGAAATATACAAGGTAATAAATCAGACTGCAAAAATAATAATTATGCCATTATAATAACGACGTTCATTAAAAAACGCTATCAGTTTTTCGAAAAAATTAAACTATTTATGTTGCATTGAAAAACGATATTTTTTAAATTCATAATTTGAAAAAATACAACTGGATATAACAACTTTCCTCATTTCAGAAAAATATATTAGATTATACGTTCGAAATGCTGTTTTATTTCGCCCCCGGGGGTCACATAAATTAATTAGCATACGAAATTTCCACCTATTAAAAGAACAGGTTTATCAACTTCGTTCTTAACGCTTCCTCGCTTTGAGAAATCAAAAATAATATTTCTACAAGATTTTATTCGATTGATGAAGAAATATCAATAAAGAGAAATAAATAAAGATATTAACTACCATTCATAATGTAGAATAATAAATAATAAATTTTAGAAGGCGCTTGTAAATATATTATGTTCTTATTGTTGCGTCCTCGAAACAATCAAAATCATTTAACCCCCATTTAAAAAATGACCCCTCTTTGCTTGAAAATATATAATTACGTCTGCACATAAACACACTAATTTCAATTTATTGTTTAAAAAACCTCAAGTAGTTACAATTTAACGTTAAGCATAAAAATTAATATTCAACATTTTTAATTTAAAATATTGGCGGGTACGCCAACACAAAATTTTACTGTAATATCGATTGGCAAGGTAGGTAAGTTAAAACTAAAAAAAAAATAAAAATAAAAATCTTACCTTCTAATAATATGTTAATAATTTAAAAAAAAGAAAGTTTACACTTTGCATTATTTCACTTTTACAAACAGGTGACAATTCGGAATTAAATCATAAAACTAATATTAAATATTGTAAGAAACGTCTATCTCGATAAAAGTCGTGGTAAAATGTAATAAACACGATAGTAGCTCTATCTGTTGACAGTTAACAGATACGCAATCGCGGTTTATTTAAATTTTGAATTGTTGCAAATGTGCTGTATTCATTTGTTTGAATATTTATAATTTTAATATTCTAATTGTTTTTACCTTCTCCACATGTATAAACATATTTATTCAAAGTCTCTATGCGCATAGTAATTTTTAGACGGATTTTTTCCGACAATCCTGAGACATATCGACCTTATTTTTTTAAATGTCTCTTTTTCTGTCAGCAACTTTTGATCGTGTTTTGTTTTTGAGCTGTGACGTCATACTAATTTTTTTATTAATGGCAACCCTTATTTTTCGTTACAGATTTGGATCGAGCACACTTTTGTGAGTATAAAAATGTATAAAAACACTATGACCTAGAAGAGAAGTTTTCGGTATAAAAAAACTTCTAAATTCAAATAAATATAGAGGAATACGGTGTTCAAAGTAAGATTTAGTGGGTAGTTTTTGATTAAAATGAAGTTACTATATACTTCATACAAGAATAGTAGAGGTTAAATACAAAAAATATAAGAATTTGCTTGTACTTTATTCCATACCAACCAATGAGTCCCAAAGTTTCAAAAATGCAAATTTATTAGAAAATTATACCAATTATTAATCAAAAGGCGCTGGAAAAATGCTCTTTAATTTTGCTCGTCTACAAACATGGTACGACAAGTACTTGGGCTCTAAAAAAGCGTTCTATATTTTAATTTGGTAAAAAATATTAGCACCTATAATGTGGTGGGACTAAAGTACTTTAGTGCCACCTGTAAGATCCAGTAAAATAAAACAATGATTACTTTCACACACAAAATTGAACTTTAGGTTTGAATGACAGCAACGTAAGAAAATTAAATTTTTAAAATTAGTTACAACTCACTAAGTTTTTCTTTTAGATTATAATATTAGTTAATAGAATAATAAGATTAATTCGTATTAGTTAAGATTTGGGGCTGTATTAATACTAATAATAAAAATGACAGTTGTTCATAAATATCCGGGGTTGACCACTGACCAAAAATGTGTACACCAAATTTGCATTTACAATAATTTGCAAAAAATTACAAAATTTGCAAATAATTTCAAAATTTGCAAACAATTGCAAAATTTGCAAACATTTGCAAAAATTTACACAGATATTTGCAAACAATTTCAGACATTTGCAAAGATTTACAGTCATTTGCAAAGATTTACAGTCATTTGCAAAGATTTACAGGCATTTGCAAAAATTTACACACATTTGCAAAATTTACACAGATATTTGCAAACAATTATTACTTTTTATATTATTATTTTTTTAAATTTTAAATTAAAAACTAGCTAGACTATTACTAGTGTACTGGCGCAATAATCATGAATAATAATTATTTTTTAACTTACAAGATGTAAAGATTTTAAAATTCATCTAAGAATTCAAACTAGCGAGAAACCGTTTTAGTGTAAAATTTGTGAAATGAGAGATGTGCTGTTGATTTCAAGTTGAATTTTAATGCAAAATTTGTACAAAAACTATTTTTAAGAGAATTTATAAATTATAGTAACAATACAAAAAACCTATTATTTAAAATAAAATGTATTGTTAAATTGCCATGGAAGTAGGGTAAAAACGTCACACAAATTTTAAGAGGGTTTTCGATCACGTGACTTTTTTAATAAATTACAATATTTCATTAATTAATTGTGGGCTAACAATAAAAACTTTTGTATTTATACTCAAATATTCATATTATACTGATGTGAGCTAAAAAGAATTTATATTTTGGAGTACATTTGTTTTATGCTCGAATTGTACTTCTGAAGTCCTCCGCGATAAAAATAATGTTTACTTCGCGGTTTTAAAATTTAAAGAAGCGTGAGTTTGAAATAAGCTTTGAATTTCTTTAATTTTTTTGATTTTTGGAATTTGTCAGTTATGTATCTCTTTACCACTGATGCGCACGAATAGATTAACGAGATTCTAAAAGATAATCTGGTTTGCCTCCTCCATATGCATTTTTTAAATACGCCACTGAAGCTGAGAAGTACAGTTTTCCTTGTAAAATGAATGATATATTTATTTCAAATAAGGACAAATCTGAACTGTATAAATCACTTATGCCGCCAGTATGCAAAATCCGTTCTAGAATAAAACCCTAGGATACCTTAGAACAACCAACTCGAGAGAAACTTTCCTCCCCCCAAGCGTTACAGCGTTTACCCCAACAGTACCGTAATTCCTTGAACTTTTCTTTACGAAATAATAATAAAGCAAAAATTTATTATAATTTAACAAATTATTGTTTATAAATAATTTTTATTTGTACAAAAAATATAAAATTTACTTGATAAAGAGGTGGAGGGGGGCTGAAACGATCCAAAAAACTACGTCCTTTAAAAATACACTCGATTCTGGTTTGAGTCATTACTTAATCGGGACAACTGCTTAATTGGGTTAACGCTTGAAGAACAGAAACCAAACTAAAAAATTATGTTGAATTACTTAGCTTATTTGTACATTTTACTCTTGGTACATTTTTGCAAAATTAAATTTAATTAGTTTTATTATATTTTTTAAATATACATAATTATTTTTCTGTTATTTACATGATTTCAGTAATATTATGTAGTTTTTTTTAAGTTCATCAAAATGTATGTAAACACAATTTGCTAAGTTTTGGGTAAATTTCGCCAATTTGGGCCAAATGTTCTGCCCGATTAAGCGAAATTGATTGCATCGTTATATTATAAAAAGAACTACTAATTGTTAAGTTTAACAGTAAAAAGAAATGTGTAATAAAATATTTATTTTTACTTGAAAATTGAAATATTTACTTTAATTTTTCTTCATATGCCATATCCGGTCCCCAGGAGTATAATTCATACCAGCAGTGTAGCGTAAAGCATACACCGCCGACTGGAAAGCGGTAGACCGTGGTTCGAGTCCTAGTCGAGTCGATACACTGCTGTGATCAAGGTCAATATCAATCTGTGGACATGGGAAGGCAACAGAAACCACCCCATGAATTATACTCCCATGAAAATTCATCTTGGCTTCAGCCAAGTTGGGTCACGACGCTTCTGACAAGAAGCTAACGAAGAAGAAGATAATTCATGGGATGGTTTCCCGTTGCCTTTCCCATAGTCCACAGATCGATATTGGGCTTTTTGATCACAGCAGTGTATATAACGCAAGCAGAGTTACCGCTTCGTAATCGATCCGTGTACGCTTCGGCTGTACTGGTTCTTTTTAATTAATAAAATAAAAATAACTATTTTTATAATTTAATTATGTACTTGCAACCAAAAATTTCTTCTTTTTAACACAAACAAAAAAATTAAAAATTTTATTAAAATAATATAAACTTAAGAGTGCACTTACTGCAAATGCAAACTAAAATTGGTAGTTATGTTGCTATTTTCTATATTATATTTTACTAGCTGGATACCCGGCTTCGCCCGGGTCTCATTAAAAGGTGGAACTCTGCCTTTGTCTGAATGATTGAATAGCTGGATACCGGCTTCGCCCGGGGTCTCCTATAATTAAAATATTTTGCCTTTGTGTGAAGTATTTAGATTTTTCCGAGTATCCTGCTTCGCTTAAGGTTTTCTTCTCGACGGGAAATCTTGCTTCCCGTTGCTAGAGCGTTTCAGAATGATTTTTAGTGTTCCCGTTGTCGAGTGTTTCAGAACGGTTTATATTGTACTCTACAATTTTCTCTACAGCTTTTCTTCTCCAGTATTTCAAATCACTTATAATAGTGTAGGTACTGAATGTGAATATACCAACGTAAAATTACCATATATCAATTACAGGTATTGGCGATGGGAATCTCGTTAATCCATTCATGCGCGCCCGCAATTTTTCACTTTTTTTTTAAATTAAGCTTTTTGGTCCCGGTTTTTAGCGGAAAACCTCTTTAGGGTCCTAGAGAGTAACTGTGCAAAATTTGGTTGGGATCGGTCGAACGGTCTAGGAGTCTATAAGGAACACACAAACATACATCCATTTTTATATATATAGATTAACAAAGTAAACCTATTAGCTTCACGTCGAATCAAGGCAGCATCTTCGTTTTCTTTACTTCTAGCATTAGCGGTTTTCAACCTATTAGTTTCTCGTCGAATCAAAGCAGCATTTTCGTTTTCTTTACTTCTAGCATTGGCCATTCTCAACCTATTAGCTTCACGTCGAATCAAGGCAGCATTTTCGTTTTCTTTACTTCTAGCATTGGCTATTCTCAACCTATTAGCTTCACGTCGAATCAAGGCAGTATTTTCGTTTCCTTCAGTTATAACGATATATTCACGACGGGCCTTTTCTCGCTCCGCCTTCCGTCTTTTTACTGCTTCTCTCTGGACCGCTACTTCCTCATCAGATTTTTCTTGCTTAAGAGCCGTATTTGAAGACTTTCCAAGTTTAATTCTTTTAGGCGAAGGTGTTTCTGAAATATCTGTTATAGATAACTTTCTTTTATGACACTCGTTAATATTTTCCGTTCCATTAATATCGTCATCAACAACAATATATTCAATTTCGGACATCTTTTCTTTTTTAGTTTATAGATATGATGATATATATAATTATTTATATATATAATAAATTGTAGTTGGTACATAGGGATTATCGGTTTAACGAAATCCATAACGTGATAATACAGCCTCTTGTTGAGAAAGCTTAAACAACCTCATTTTTAAAGAAATTAATGCTTATAAAATTTTTCTTCTTTGATAAAAATCCTCTTAATACCTTTGAATAGCAATAGCTTGTGTTTGAATTTGGGAAGAATATCTCGATTCGACTATTTCATTGGTCGAAAAATTTTTTCTTTTGGGTTGGTATAATAAATGAACGAACCAATCAGAAGCGCAAAGGACACGAACACACACACACTGAGAAATATATATATAGATTAGTTCACTGCTATAGCTAGGCTAATAAATTAGATGTTTATTTTCAAAAAAAATTCTTTAAACTTAGACCACGTGTAATTATTTTAGGAATTGCTTCAAAATCAAATTTTAACGTAAAATGTTAAATGTTTGTTTACAAAAGTAATATTTTTGTCAGCCGTTTCTGGGCCCTGTACGGCTGCATCTGTTGCACAGGCCTAGTTATCGCACTCTACCCCAAAACTAATTTTATGTAATGTAGAAACGACAAATTTCATTATTAATTGTATCAAAAGTCTTGTGAGTAGTTCAACAATTCTAACGACGCATTATAAGCTAATCTATAACGGAATGCAAAATATCATAATTTATATTACGTTAAAGAGTGTATAAGAACCATAAGCCGAAGGAAAGTCAAATTGTTTGAATATAGAAAACAAAATCCTAAAAGTATGTAGTATAATATTATATAGGTTCGATTCCCATTTGTTGTGGGAGAAGTTTTTCAAATTATGAATAAAAATTAAAAAAAAATTTTGTTAGTTGGAGGTTTTGCAATACTCCTCAGTATGCTACGTCACACCATGAACACTCGTTCTGTCTTCCTATATTGCGGCACTGGGTTTATTCCATAGTCCATACCTCCTAGACATCAGTTTATGTTTATTAGAAAGATGTGTGCTAACACACAATTTCAAAATATACCTTTACCAAATTTATAAGAATAACAAAGAAACCCTTTTACACAACATAATATTATAAATATTAAAATCAGTTTTAAATTCTTTTGTTTTTAAATTGTAGCAAAAATTCGGGGTTTTTTAAAATATTTTATATTGCCCATTATACTTATTTCACAGGTCATTAATTTCAAAGGCTTCCTCAATGCTACATGGCGTCATTCCTAATATACATACATAAATATTACCGTCATTACTTCTTTGAGTTTCTAATCTGAATTACTTTCGGTCAACGTTCCATTTTTAAACAAAACTTCTTCTAATTCGATGGGCATTTGGTAAATATCCTGAATAACGAAATCAAAAATTAGTGGTAATAAAACAATTAAAAAATAATTACATTGTTCATTTAATATATTCAGTCACATTTACATAATAATTTGTGTAGTTACAGTAAAAAACGATTTTAATAAAATATTTATATTACATTAAAACTGTATGTATTAAAAAGCAAGATACGTAGAATGACAAAAACACATTCATTATATCTTGTAAGGCTTTATCATCTTAAGTTATTCAATTTATACAAATTCAACAATCAAGATGTAAACCAATATAAGTAAAAAGTAAATAAATTAACCTATTACACTCGCATTTTTCACATGCTTCATAATGCTTTTCTTCTAAAATTTTGACTAGTTGGAATGGGAGTGCAAGCGGTAGATAAACAATATTGATACAAATCCTGCCTCGTTTATAAATAAAAGCTGCTTATTATAAAAATACTGAATTACAATATTAAAGCATTCTATTCACTTTTATATTTCTCATCCTTCAACAAAATGCAAAAAGATTCAATAATATTATACAACATTTACAACAAAATTGTATTTTTTATTAAACATTTAATAACAGTTTATAATCAAGTGTTTGAATCATTCACGTAATGCACAAATAAATATTCATTAAATAATGAAATGTGATTAAATATTTAATAAAAAGTTATTATTAAAACACTTACAATAACCACTCCATTTCATTCGTTCCTACTAGGATTTCTGTATATAAAACTTATTTTTAGTTATATAAAGTGAAAAAAATACGGCAAGAATACTGAATTTTTTATGCTAGGATATTTTAGTTGCACAAAATAACTGTTATTTTGTGCAAGTAAAGTGATTGTGTTCCATTTGAGCGGTGTTTGCAAGTTACAAAATGGTGCGGAAGTTTTATAAAATCGCACCACCATTTTTCTATATTTATTGCATTGTTATTTACATTTAGATTGTAAATCTCAAGTACTATAAGTCTTAGAAGTAGTAAAATTTTAAATTAGACTAGAAAAAACTACTATTGCAATTTGTAATAACTGAATTACTCAACGATATTATGAATTTAGACATCAAACATACAATTTTTTGCAATTCCTTACTGTTTTTTAAACTTCTTAGTGCAAGGTGCCACTTTTTCAAACACTTCTTTTTATTTCAACTAAATCTGTAATTTGATTGCAAAATTCGGATGGTTAGAAAAACTGCATTTATTTGGTGCGATATTGATAGTAACAATGGACTAAACTATTAATTCACATCTTAACAAAACAATCGATCCACCATCTAATCAGGTAAACAAATCTAGTTCACGAAGTATCTCACAATACGTTCCCTCAATAATGCGTTAATATTAAACATTTAATTTCTTAAAAAATTGATTTTGTGGCTCGGTCCATTACTACCTCATTATATCAGGATATGTTTTCATTGGTAATTGAGTTTTCACAAATTGAAATTTAACATAATTATACTCAATAAGAATAAAGTATAAATATAGAACCGCCACTGTCGGTTACTTTGGAACTAAATAAATAATTAAATTTAATTTATAATCTAAAATCTCGATTTCATAGAAATAATTAATTTGTAAAATACACCAAAATCTTTACAATTGGATTAAATAAAATTTCGACTGCACTTGTCATCTTTACGTTATTTACAATTTTTGTACTTTAGAATTTCGCGATACAAAATGCTTCTAATCGTGCACAAATCTTATTTACATTAAAGTGTCAATTTTTAAAGCATTAATTACTAAACAATCAGTCGCAATTTAAAAAAATTGATTCATTAATGCATTATAAATTTGAATGATTAAAAAGTGCGTTAGATTTTCATAAATATTATGAAAAGCGAGTATTATTAAAATTTAAGTGCCTACATTTTGGACAATTATAGCGAAGTTATTAAAATAATGTGGTGTCGAATGGTACCCTGTTTGTGTTGTGGTAATTTGTTGTTGTGTACTCAAGACATAAAATCTAAATTAAATTGTTCATATTGCTGTATAAACACACCTCCACTAACAATTTGTACCAAAATTTACACTTACGCAAGTCATTATGTACTTTTCACAAAAGCACTACACTGAGATTCATAAATTACTTTTACAAAATTAATAGTTGCGATTTTTAAATAAAAAATCGTCGGTTAGGTATATTTTTTGCAAATAACTTCAAATTATTAAATATTTTGGAAGCTAAATGCCTAAGTCAACTTTATACGAATCCATACTTACTAGAGTACATTTAATCACAGTTAAAAAAATGGTAATTGTAAAACACTACATTTTATCACTTTCGGTTTTAAAATTTAAATAAAAAAAAATTTACGTTATAAAATTAAAATCAGACTTGTGTTTATCATTATAGATTAACATTCAAACTCGTTGGCTGTTATGGCATTAAGTGTTAGCATTAGGCCTTCTAAATTTGCCATTTCTTGGTTAAGTTCTTCTGTCGAATGGGACGGTTGAAGAGGTTGAACTTCTTCAACAGAATGGGGCGGTGGGTTAGAGGCACTAATACGCGATGGAGGTGTTCCCATGTTAATGGGTAGTTTTTTTATGGAGATGATGTAGGCCTTATAGTAACTTGTGGTTGTGTAACTGCAATTATTTTTTAGTTTACCTTTTCTGTTCTTTAAATATTTTAGCAGTAACTTACCCATGTGCTTAGACTGTGGAGTACCCGGCGCTGAAATTGGAGGTGGTGCGGGAACACTAAAACTTTTAAGTGGATGTCCTTGGCTTGGAATTCGTTTACCTCCTTGTGATTCCGCCAAAACGCTCATTCCGGGAGCGTAATTACTAGTAGGGGCAAGTGTGCTACCGTGGGTGGTTGGTGACTAAATTAAAATGTTGGGTAAAATCAAATCAAACTAATTTCAATAGAAACTTACCTGGTGTAACTCATATTACTGGAACCGGTATCGTAACCATTATGAATGACATGAGACACATAAGGACTTTCGGTTGTTTGACTTCCAGCCATGCCGTTGGGATCTAAAGTGACGTGGGCCCGAGAAATTGTGTATTGCGTTCTAGGATAAGGTGGTCGACTGGAAGGCGTAGAATCTGAACTCGTTTGACTTAGGCTTGTATTCATTGGAGGTGCTGCTGCAATGGCTGCAATATTAATAATATTTTTTATCGTCGCTGTAAAGTCCTTACTTTATAACAATTTATTTACACAAATAAATATTTAAACTTTAATACTTTCACAATTCAATAAATAAACTTTAACCTAAAAGAGGTACAAACGAACTAACTATATCTAACTAAACTACTCCTTATGTACATGTACGGTTGGTAATCTAACCCCATGGTTACCAACCCTGACAATGGGGTACAAATTCAAATCTTAAGTATTTACATATATTACACTCTTCCCCCCCCTTAAGTCTTTATTCACCTCGATCCAAGTAACGTGCTGGATTCTTAATGTTCTGCCTTTTTGGTCTTTCGCTCGATGCTACCATTACTCGCGTTTGTTCTGGCGCTACAATGACTTCCGTCTGTTCTGGGGCTGCAATGATTTCCGTCTGTTGTGGGGCTCCCATTTCTTCTGTTTCCACCACCCCCCCATTTAAAACTGGTTCTAAGCTTTCTTCTTTTTCTAAAGCCGTCTTTTCTTCGACCTCTAACACCCTGGTAGCGCTTTCTATGTTTTGCATTTTGTCATTCCTCGGAGCATAGCTTACCGTCACTTCTCGATTCTCCCGTTTTGATTTCGAAATGTTTGTCTTCTGGCTTTCTTCTGGAATTGTTTTAAATATTTGATCTAAGTGTCGTTTCCACAATACTCTATAACCTGAAACCTTACATAAGTATGTCCTACTGCCTAACACTTTCTCAACCTTTGCTTTTGTCCACTTTTGTTTGTTGTGCTCTCGATAATCTCTTATGTAAACTTCATCCCCGATCTCAAATGTCTGTTTTCTTCCACTCTTAATTTCAATCTGGTCTTCTCTGATCTTGTCTTCATATGCTGGTTTTAGCATATCCAATCTGGTTCGCAGTTCCTATTGAACATCCTACTAGCTGGCGTCACCTTGGTCGTACAGTGCTCTGTGGTACGATAATTTAGCAGGTATCGGCTTATTATCCCCTCGGTTGAGATTAGATTGTTCTGCTGGTCGTCTAAAGCTTTCTGCAACGCTCTCTTGACTGATTTTACTGCGTTCTCCGCTGCACCATTCGAAGCCGGGTGATATGGTGGACTCAAACTATGCCTGATGCCATTCGCTTTACAAAACAATTTAAAATCCTGAGCTACAAATTGTGGGCCATTATCCGAATGGATTTGTTTCGGTATTCCAAATCTAGAAAACAGAGATCTTAAAACATCGATTGTTCTTCCCGTTGTCGTCGAACTCATCTCTACCACTTCAGGCCACTTGCTGTAAGAATCCACCAAGACCAAGTACATTTTCCCTTTCACTGGACCAAAAAAATCTATGTGTACCCGTTCAAAGACTTCGGCAGTAGTGTTAAACTGCAAAACCGCTGCTTGTTTTGGACTCGGTCGATTTTGATTACATATGTCGCATGACTTTGCGACCCTTTCAATTTCCACGTCCAAATTTGGCCACCAAAAAAATGACCTAGCTTTGCTCTTCATTTTTACTATTCCGCTATGCGTTTCGTGCAGTTCTTGTAATAATTTCTTTTTAAACTTATTTGGTATTACCACTTTATGTCCCCACATTATTACCTCTTTTTCTAACGTCAGTTCGTCTTTACGATTCCAATATGGGGTAAATCTTGAGTCTTTCTTATTCGAGTAATCTCTCCAACCATTCTTAATCTCCAACAACACCTTCCATAGTATTTCGTCTTCTTTAATCGCTTCTCTAATCATTGCTGCCGTCACCGGATAATCACTATATTCTTCCACAAAGTTTAAATAATTGTAGTGATCCGTTTCTTCCACATTTTCCGCCAATGGTACTGAAGATAAAACTCTAACCCAAATGACAATCATTCCTATGCTGCGTTTGATTTTATGTATAAAACTTAGAAACTTATCACACCAAATAAAAAGAAAGTACCTGCCCACTGAACTACAAGTAAAATGTACAAAAATTTACTTACCCATATAATTAGGAGCATAGGTACGCTTATCTAATGAATTGGAATGATGACCTTCATGAGGATCATATTCGTTAGCACCAACACTTCGAGGTAGTGTCATAGCTCCGCTACTACTAGCACCATCGTTTGCAGAATGACTCTTTTCTAATGCTTTTAATTCCATCTGATCATGATGAATCCACAAATCTGGTGGTTTAATGTGTTGGTTACTCTTCTGATGACATTTCTTAACGTTTTGAGGCGAACTATGTGTATCTTCCTCCTGCAGCACAAAATTGTTACAACCACGGCTATCGTAACTAACGTGAGTCCACAAGCCCCAATTATGAGGTATAATAAAGTTGAACCAGAAAATGTACCTCGACCATCTAAAACGAAATTGTTTTCAAATACCTACTCCAATTTTAATTTCAACTAATAAAATAACACATCACAAGCATAAAAAAAATAAAAAAAAAATTACCCTTTGAATGTTTAGCATCTGAAGCAGTAAGGCCAAAATCTGATAAAAAAACAACATAAAAACAAATGAGTACAAAAAAGGAGAATGCATAACAAAATTAAGCACATGCAACAACAAAATTTAACCGAACATCAAAAACTTACGTGCTCCTGTACGAAAAGACATAGCTTGAGAAAACGGTCCATTTCCTTTATTATTGCGAGCTTGTATTTTAAAATAATAAGTTGTGAACGGCTCCAAATTTGATATTAGGCGACTGTGCTTATCGCCTTTAATAACGGCAGGTGTCCATTCGTTATCGGCGTTCGATGTGTTGTTGGTGTAAAGAATGATATAACCTGTAGATTATAAAATGAGTTTTGGAAAGTAAATGAAAAACTATTGCAGTTACCTGTTATATAACTATTTTGTAATTTTGGAGGCTGCCACCTTAATTCGATAGTTCCATTATCTTCGTGAGGTACAACGTGTAGGTCTTTGGGTGCAGAATTGGGTATCAATGGCCAGGTTGTATTCAAAACTACTAAACTCCAAGGACTTTCTCGTCTTCCTGTAATATTAAAAATAACTTTGTGATTAAACGAGTCAGGCAGGCAAATCTGTAATTGCTTAGAAAATGTTATTGAAAGCACTTTTGCAGCAAAAAAGTGATCTGCTGTACTTGCCAGCTGCTATAGATCAAAAACGAAATGAGCTTTTTCACCAAAATTTTTGAGAAAAAACCAAACGTTGTTTTTTATCGAAAAATGGCTCTGACCATTTTATAGTGGTCTCAACAATTGACACTTATACGAAATGGAAACAAAAGAAGCCAACAATAAAACAAGAAGAACAAGTCTATAAAGTATACTTGCTGGAAGAGAATAGTGTGAGATTCCTGTACCAGAGTAGGCTAAACGCAAAGTTAGAATACTTTGAAACGAGAGAATATATTAATGAAGAATGGCGGGTCGAAAAGAAATAGTCAAAGAAGCAGCAGACAAAGCTTTAGGAAAGAAAAACGCTATAGAAACCGAAGAGGTTTAAGAATTTGGTCAGAGGAATTAGAAGAGGCAATAAAAGAAAAACGGAACGCCTACAAAAATATATTAATGATCCGACAACAAATAACGTCGAAGAGTACAGACAAAAAGAAATCTAACCAAATCCTTAACAAGACGAACACATGCGGAGTCATGGGAAAGATTTATTAGTAATATTGAACATGATGTACATGGAAGACAGTTGCTGGCATATAAAGTGATGAAGACTCTTATGCGGTTTCAGAAAGGTTCACTTTAACAATTGTTAGTTAACAATTGTTGCGGGTAACCTCTTGTTAAATTTTGAATGGGTTGCAGAAACTACCTGAAATCTATGATTAGTTAACCTCTGATTATGTGCCGATTCGTTATGTTGGTACCGCAAAACGCTAACTTCATAGTACGAAATTGACATTTATAAACGTCAGTTACCGACAATAATAAAATTATTAAGGTTATGTACTTCGTATCTTTGGTATTTCACATATTTTGTTTTGAATTTTATCGATTATGGATCATATAATTATTATTGCATTGCTAATTTAGTGTTAATGATTTGATATTATTTACGATAAAATCTATGATCGGACCCTTTTTTTTATTTGTTTTTAACTGCGATGATTACTTTGAAAGAGGTTTGTTACGATAATTACTTAATTTGTGATTAATTAATTATTATTTAATATCATCAGTCAATGATATCCATTTGTTCATGAAAAAATGATGTCTTGCACGGAGGATATGATTGACCCCCAGAGCTTGAAGAAGAAACTGCATTTTCAATCATCACGATGAAACAAAGTACCACCCTCTGTCCTTATGGACCACTAATGAATATTATCAATGTTATTCGGTGTCGATATTATTTGACAAAACTTAATCAACACAACTGGAATTAAGTTGTCACCGTAAACTATTATTAGTAGAAATTAGCAAATTAAGTCATAATTTTTATTCTAATATAAATTTTCAAAAAAAACACTAGTTTATGTCAATTTATATAATTAGGTGATTTATCATAAATAAATATTTCATAAAAATCATTGTAGGATTGCTTTGGAAAACTCCTTAAAGTTGCCGAAGGGATCCCCCGTTGCATAAAATCTAAACGTTAGTAGAAACTGCAACATCTCCGACATGCTATTTATGTGTTCCCTAGTTGATTCTTTATGATTATCACATTTTCTTCATAAAACCTTCATTATATGTAATATAAAATAAATATTATTGAAACTTAAATGATATTGTAATGAATAAAGAATAAACTACATAAGTCGTATCGCAGTTGAAATTTTGCCACCTTATAATATAAAAATCTGATGTGACATCACATGACATTCCCATTCACTCCTAGGTTTATCAAAATAACAATAATTTTAATTTTGTTTAAATTTAAAAATTTTTAATTTTAAAACGATTTGTTTGAATTTATTCGTTATTTTGTTTCTAAGGCCGCTCACATCCGAACATCGTTCCAAAAATTGTCTTAAACGATTTCTATGGACTCATAAATCATGGGAAAAATACTAACTCAAAATTTTTTTTTACTCGATTACAATTGCTAAATTAATACAACTCAAAAATGAAAAAAAACACGTATGAAAGTATACTGGCCGTTTAACATACCGTACTTAGGTAAACTTTTAGGTTAAAAATCGTTTGTTATGTCACTTTAATCACTGGTTTTCGGGTGATTAAATATTTTGGGTAGTTAACCTGTGTTAAGCGCTGACCATCGTTTGTGAAACCCAAATAGGCACTTAACAACAGATTTAACCTCTTTTGCCTTTTCAAACGCTTTTTGGCACTGATCGTTCCATCGAACTTCTTGATTTTTCGAACCATCTTTTAACGAGTCATACAGTGGACTTAATAAATTAGTAATATTAGGGATAAATTTAGAATAATAATTTATCATTCCCAAAAACGATTTTAGTTCGGTTACAGTTTTCGGGGTTCTACAATTTAAAATAGCCATTACTTTTGTCGGGTCTTTCCTTAGTCCTCGTTTATCGATCACATGACCCAAATATTTAATTTCCTTTTGGAAAAAAACATTTTCTTTTTTAATTTGAAACCCGCATCGGAAAGTTTGCTAAAAACTTCGTTTAAATTTTCTATATGTTCTTGTTCATCTTTCCCCGTTACCACAATATCGTCCACAAACGCTACTTGTCCCTTACATTTTTGCAATGTCTTCTCCATTATCCTTTGAAACTTTGAAACTGCTGGCTTGGTTCCGAAAGGTAAACGTAAAACAAACAAACTAACTATATCTAACTAAACTACTCCTTATGTACACGTACGGTTGGTAATCTAACCCCATGGTTACCAACCCTGACAATGGGGTACAAATTCAAATCTTAAGTATTTACATATATTACAGTCGCAACGTTTAAAAATCAACAAAACAACAAAAATTTGCAAAAAGCAGAATACTTACGCTCTCTTTGTGGATTTGTTTCAACACGAAGTGAAATAGGCTTAGATTTTACCGGTCTTTTGTTTTTATCGTCAGAGGAATCACCTAATTGTGCAAAGCCAAAATGTGCATAAAATAAACAAACAAAAAAGTGCAACAAAGCAATAGTTCAGTGAACAAGTATTGAAAGCTTTTTAGAAAGTTGCAGCCGTCTAAATCGTGGCTACTTTTCAAGCATCCTATACATCAATTTGTTTTAACCCCAAGCTTCATTAAAGACACCTAGTTTTACTACTACAAACATTCAAGGCAAGTCTAATAAAACCTTTTAGCACTGAAGATAAAACTCTAACCCAAATGACAATCATTCCTATGCTGCGTTTGATTTTATGTATAAAACTTAGAAACTTATCACACCAAATAAAAAGAAAGTACTTGCCCACTGAACTACAAGTAAAATGTAGAAAAATTTACTTACCCATATAATTAGGAGCATAGGTACGCTTATCTAATGAATTGGAATGATGACCTTCATGAGGATCATATTGTTTAAGAAGGAAATAAAATAAATGCCAAAACTATAGAGGTATTAGCTTAATAGACTCTGCTTACAAAATATATACCAGAATACTAAAGAATAGAATTAAGAACATCACAGACAGCATAATAGGTGAAGAACAGATGGGCTTCAGAGGAGGAAGATCGACAATAGATGGAATATTTACATTGCAGCAGCTGATTGAGAAGCGCAGAGAATTTAATAGAGAAACACATATAGCCTTTGGACTTTGAAAAGGCGTTTGACAATGTAAACAGAAACCTCCTCTGGAAGATAATGGAAAGAAGAGGCTTCCCAAAACACCTCACCAATGCTATTAAGAGTCTATACACGGATACCCGAATAGTCTTAGACATAGGAGGAAGAATAACGGACGAAATAGAAACAAACAAAGGTCTAAGGCAAGGCTGCTGTATATCTCCAATCCTCTTTAATATATACATCGACGAGGTAATACGCAAATGGAAGAAGAAGTACGACGAAGGAATCCCTCTGGATAAGAATACAATCTTTAATTGTATTTTATATGCTGACGATGCAGCAATAGTTGCCGAAACAGAAGACAAACTGCAAAGGGTGTACATATACTTTCAGAAATCTGTAAAAAATTTGAAATGAAGATATCGGCCGATAAAACAAAGACAATGGCTTTTATAGGCACATCACCAACAAGAACCAAAATAGTCATTAATGGAAAAATATTAGAGCAGGTTAAAAACTTTAAATATCTAGGATATGACTTAAATTAAATAGATTTAGCAGTATATGTGGAACGATCAGCCAAATCTACGAAATAAAACAAGAAAAGACACCCAAATAAAGTTCTATAAAACGATTGCAGTGCCAACGGTTACATACGGAAGTGAGGTATGGGCCACAACAAAAAAACAAGAAAGCCGGATCCAATCACAGGAAATGAAATTTCTCCGAAGAGTAAAAGGTTGCAGCAGAGTGGATAGGTTGAGAAATGAGGATATAAGAAATGAACTGGATATATATAGCCTAAACGAGAAGATAAAGAATTACAGAAGAAGTTGGAAAGAACATGTTGACCGAATGAATACGGATAGATTGCCAATAAAAGCTATGAATTACAAATGCGTAGGAAAAAGAAATATAGGTCGTCCGAGAAAGCGATGGGTTCCGTAACAGGCAACGTTGCCTAATACTTGAAGCGAAGAAGAAGAAGAACATTAAAAATTAAAATTTCGAAGTGGCACTTTTTGATTCTACATTGGATTTAGTTGGCGATGTTTGCACCAGTTCCAGGCGTGTTTTCCCAGTTCCGCGCATCATAGTACGTCTTTAATAAAATCCAATTTTAAAATACTTTAAGACGATTTAGTTAGATCCAGGTGCGTTTCACTAGCTCTAAATGTAATATATTACTTCCAGAGGGGTAAAAGACTACATTTTACACATTGTTTTGCAAACAACAGGCATATGCTCCTTTGCCCGCCGACCCAGTCTGAGTGTGGTTTTAAGTAAAAGTTAAATATTCACATTGGATAGTTTTACGGCATCGTGTCCATAATATTTAACTTTTTAGCTTTAAAATTTCGAAAAACTTACCTTTCACCAATTTAACCGAAAATTCATACAGAGTATTTGGTTTTAGCTCATTAAATTCGGCATAGAGACGTGTAACGTTCAGGAAACGATTCTTGGAAGATTTATCATCAGTACATTTTACGATATAGTAGCGATTGTCTCGAACGTCCTAAAATAAACCAATTAAAATATCTAAATTATTTTCTTTACAAAAATTCTCACTTGAGCTTTCCCTAAAGTATTATCGGTCCAGTATAATACCACAGAGGTGGTACTAGTCACGTGTGCTTTTAGTTCCATGGGCGTCGGTAAAGGAACTACCGGTTCAGGAGGCAGTTCCTCTCTTGTTCGTATATACGAATATACCGGTGGACCAGATCCGACATCGTTATGAGCATATAATGTTATTACATATTCAGAATTAGGATCCACACCTTGTATTACATAACTTCTTTGTTTTTCGTCCAGAACTTCTGTGTAATTATCAGGTACACCTTTACCCCAACCTAACACATAGCTTCGTATTTTAACCATTTGTTCAGAAGGTGGATTCCACATAAGGTAAATTTTATCCGAGGCAGAACGAACTGAAAATTTAGAATTATAAAGGCTGCTTAAAAGAAGTAACAAACTGAAGTACCTCTAAGGCCACTAGGTTGTTCGGGAACAATGGTTTCATCTAAATCAGTTTCGTAGGTTTCAGTTTCATGCCATTCGGTGCCCGGTCCCGTTCCGTTCATATTTGTTGCCCACAACTTCACCTGATAATGTGAAGCACGATCGAGATTGTTAAGTATGTGTATGCGCAAATTTCCAGCAGTTGTAATGATGTCACCTTTTACCCACTTTTCTATACTTTAGCTTGTAGCCTGTTATAACTCCGTTTTGGCCTTCCGGTGGCGGCGGTTCCCACCGTACAATTATACTCTATATTTAAAGAAAGTTTATTAATTTGTGAAATTACATTATTATAATAGATTATCCGTCTTAACACATAAACGATGTACATAGGTATCATACATCGTTTATAAGTAAGGCGGTAGGATTGCAGTTATATATCGTCGTCCCTGTGCGTCAATAGAATTTTTCAAAAGAGATTATTTCAGTTTACGAATGTGGAAATGTTTTCTATTCTGTTATGCCAAAATGTCGAATGAGCAAAATATGCTCAAATGATAAAAAATTGAAAATTACAAAAATATTCAGTGAAATGGCATTAAAAATTCATATAAAAAATAAATATAAAACAGTTTTAGTAACTTGAAATTCAGATTTTTAGTAAAGACATGAATATTCAAATTGTTTTATCTCAAAACTACAAATTTGCACATTTGTCCTTTTTGCACAAGGCGACGATATTATACGCATCAAAAAATTCTTAAACCTATTAACTTGTGTGGTAACTTACGGTGCTAGATGAAGGTTCTAATGTTACGTTATATGGTGGTTGGCTAGGAGCTGCACTGAAGGTTCGCACAAATTTTTCTTCACTTGAAGTTCCTTCACCGTTACGATTCACGGCAGCAACCCAAATGCAATATTCGGTAAAATTGATAATTTTGTAAATCAGATTCCACCTTTGTAGTTTCTATTTGATGTTCTGTAGAAGAGCTCGCCTAAAAGTAATTTCGTTATCGTAACCGTAAAAAATTTAACACGAAGTCTTACCTCCATAAAATACACATTGTACCGCAGTATTTCGCCGTTTGTAATTTGTGGTGATTGCCAATTTACGTGAATTGATTGTGAACTAGTTGCAAATGCAATTACGTTTATGGGGGCACTTGGAACGTATTCCTCCGATTGCGTTATGACTCGCAAACTTTTAGATGATGGTCCGAAACCAAACGAATTATGTGCTACCACCCTGAAAAAATAAACTCGACCAGGCTGTAATCCACCAACATTAATGTCTTCAAGGTGAGATCGTGAAGTATTTTGGATGCGTTCCCTGCAAAAACATTCAGATATTATCAAATTTGAAATAAAATGAATTTAAATTACCTTTCACTGCCTTCTTGTCGGTAATATACCGAATAAGTTATGATGTCGCCGTTCGTAAACGCAGGAGGTTGCCAACTTAGCGTAACAAAGCGTGTCTTGACGATGGATGCACGTATATCTTGTGGTGCTCCTGGCAAATCTTCTGTTGCTTCGCTATCACCTTCTTCAACTAAAGGAATGGTATGAGGAGAGGATTCAGTATAAGCAGAAAGAGTATCACCCAGGACATTAGTGTTATCGTTTTCGCTACTTTTGAGAGAAGAAAAAACACTATGTGGATCAAAATCAGTTTTTAAGCTGCTTTGATCATTCAACGTCATATGTTTTGACGATACCCTGTGTGCAAAACTAATATCTCCCAAATTTGCGGTACCACCGGTTTCAAATTTGAAAAAAGTTTACGTAATTGGTTTCTATCTAAAGGTTTTAATTCGTCTTCTCTATGAGAATTTGAACCACCTTTCTTTTTGCGAGATTTGGATGAATTTTTGTGTTTTGTTTTAAAATCTAATAAAAACCAGGAAAAAGTAGGGTAAACAAAGGAAAAAAAAGGAAAAAAAAATCATAATTAATAAAAATCATAAAACAAAAAGTAATAAAATAATTATAAAGTTTGTGTTAGATCTGTTTTAGTGGTGCCATAAAAAAATAGGGGTGTTTCACTGGTTGTATCAATGTGAAATGGATACAGCTCTTAACTAACTTGACCAGTATCTTTGCGATATTAAAAATGTCAAATTTCTCGGTCACCCTATTGCTATTCAGGAAGAAAATATCGAGAACCATTGCATAAATTTTGGCCAGTGAGACACCCCAAGTGTAAAACAATAGATTTTCTCACCTAAAGTAAGGACTTTTAAGCTAGCCGAAGCTTGAATATTTCCAGCTGGGTTCAAAGCAACACATTGAAATAATCCACTATCTGAAGTCATCAAACCCAAGATTTTCAAATTATATCTAAAAAATAAGTTATGAGATATTGAAAAGATACCAGAAGTTCACAATTTACCCATTAACAAGCTGATAATAATCGTTTGGATTGATGATTTCGCCATTTTTCAACCACATAACTTTCGGTTCTGGTTTACCATAAACGCTGCACTCCATTTCGATATCTTTATTGATTATGTCGATTTTATCTTCTGGTTTTTTGAGAAACCTTGGAGGAACTTGAATCTGAAGTGTAGAGTGAGCGTCTAAGCTGTCTTCACGATTTTCCGCCCTACACTGATATGTGCCGCCATCAGACTCTTGAATATTTTTAATATGTAACGAAGTGGTAGAATCGACCCAACTAAATCGACTGTCTAAGTCACTAAAAATAATAGAATTAATTTAAAATGATGAACTACGCTTAAATTGGACCAATAAGTCTTACGCCATGTCTATGCTGTAGCCGTCTTTAAGCCATTTAATGGAGGGTTGAGGATTTCCATTAGCTGCACAATCTAAAGTAATTGATTGACCTTCAAATACCACCCTATCTTGTGGAAATGCAATAAAACTAGGAGCGGACGGTTTTGTGATTTGTTCTTGATTGTTGTTAACAATTAAATTTGCCTTATTGCTCAGTCTGTATAAATTTAAACCGGATGCATTGCACCTAAAATGCATAAATCCCCATAAAACTAAAGTTCAACAAAAAAGAACCAAGAGGAGGAGATTAAAAACGACCTTCATAAAAAGTAATGTTACACCGTTTCAAAAATTCATGTGTCATTAGAGTTATAATTTGCTGTAAATTTATAATACGCAGTTTTCTTGTGCTTTCATTATGACCTATGAATTTTATTATTTTTTTTCTAAAAGCTTGAGAACATATTTTTGCATCACAGTTCGCAACGCACCTGTGCGTTCTAAGTATATTTTCAAACTTTTAAATAATTAATTTGAGTAGATCGAAGCAAAAAATTGGTAGTTTTGTAGGAAGACGGTTCGTACCTATAAAAACCTTGATCTGATTCTACAATTTCATCAATTTCAAGGGCTCCAGATGGTAAAATGGTCATTCTCAGCTCGTCTAACTGCAGTGGTCGTTCATCTTTTAACCAGCGTATCCTAGGTGTGGGCGATGCGTGTACCGAACAAGCAAAGTAAGCTTTTTGACCGACAAATACTGTTAAATCACGCGGTTCTGATTGGAAGCCCGAAAGATCTAAAAGAGCGTAACTGTAGTAATTAACGAACTTATGAATAGTTTAAACTCACTTGCTAAACTAAGACGTGCAGTTCTACTAACAATAGAACCTAGGGTAGGCAATGATGCCATACATTGATAATTTCCTGTTAAGCCTTGTTCCTCTACTACGCTACTAATGTACAAAGATCCATTTGTTAATTGGGATCTAAACAGTTGAAAATAAATTAAATATTTTCCAGCTTTGTGCTGTACGAAGTATTACCTGTATGTATCACCTATGAATGTTAGGGGCTGACGGTCTTGATCCAACCATTGTATTGTTTGTATAATAGGCGGATATTCGGGAGCTGCTTTAATTACACAGTCCAACACAGCCGAACGACCAGCCTCAACCACTGTGTCTGATGGTTCAATAACAAATTCTAAAACGTGCCCTGCAAAAATTAAAAAAGTAAGACAAAAAGCCAAGCTGTTAACTTTTATACGAGCTGCAGTAAAACATCTTCAAGTTAATTAACAAAATTGGAAGTATCAAAAGGTGTAATAAAATCTTCTAATGTTAACTAAGGCTTCTCTTTCGAAAGCGTCGATATTTAAGTAGTAAGGTTTCTAAGTTCTTAACTAAAATTGATAAAGCCGTGAAAAATCGATCCCAGACTCAAATTGAAAATGACAACAAACACGGAATTTCCTAATAAAGCGAGTTTCTATATTTGATAATTTTTCTTCAAGAAACCTTTACACATAAATGTTGCCTATTATTTAGGACCTTTAAACGCCAAATAATTACAAAATCAATTTTTATTCCATAAAACATACAGAAAATTATGTTTCGATTTTAAGTGTGTACTTGAAAAAAGAAAAATTAAAAAAGAAAATTGATTAAAAACTTGAGGGAAATGACGTTAGATTAAATAAATTTTAATATTACTCACGTTTTTGTGCTAAAATATATTAAAAAGATTAAATTCGAAAAAGTTGTAACTGCAAAAATAACAAAAAATTCCGTTTCGAAGTTACATTTTTATTCATTTTCTTGGCTACGAGTTTCCTGCGATATTTTTCAATAATACTTTTTAATAAACTTTTCCAACTTATTAAAAATTCATTCAAACGAATTGTGTTGATATCGATGCATTCTAATAGATAGTTTATATTCAATCCGTTTTCTACATCTATCCAATAAATTCACCATGCACCCTATTCATTTATAAATGACGTCGTAAATCAAGTCGGGACAATTTTCGCTGTAAATCTGTGTTGCATATGCATTAATTTACTGGAATTTGGTGAGCAAGTGTTTTATTCATTGCAAAACACTTCCGAAGAATTACCTGCTATTGATTTTCATTATCATACATAAAATGAACATTTTGAAATGCTTTGGCTAACAATCTTTCACGATGATGTAGTCTATGCAATTTGCAACCTTCCGGAAAATGCCGCAGGCGATAAAATTTCGGAAAATATTATGCGGAAGTTGACACGTTTCAATTTTTTTCCGGTACGATGGTCTTCTATAAACGTTTATTTGCAATTGGTGTAGTTTAGATAAATCTCGAAAGCTAACTAACTTCGTGGGTTTTGCAGGATTAGCACAAACAACAATTGTCTAATTGTACGGCCACTGTTCTAAAACCGCACAACTGCAAAACCACCTCAAACAAATTATTATCCAACAAACTTACGTTAATATTACATTATCTCCAAACAATCAGTTTTTCGTGTAATTTATTGCCGATGTGGTGCCAAAGATGTTTTTCAAAGTTAAATGTGGTCAGAAAGATGGGAGGCACTGTATTGAGAAGAACATAAATTTTGATTCCACGGTGGTATAAAATATCCTTTTCGACACCGAAGGAGAAAACACTAATCACAAAAAAATAAATTACCGAGTGTGTAGCTAAAAAAAAAAATTGAATAAAATAACAGAAGTGAGCAAGTGAAAGTAAACTTTTGAGGATTCGAATCTCCTTTCAAAGAGCAGTGGTAAAAAAATTTCGTGAAATCAGCGATTTTCACGTCACGTCATCCGGAATTTCCATTCGGGATACTAGGGTGGATATTATGTTTCTTTTCTTAAAAAGTTCGTCATATGGGATAAAATAGTTTTTGATATAACTATAAACTTGTCTTGAATCAGTAAAACACAAAAATGTTGGGAACCTCTTTCTTAGATTGAAGTAGTTTAATTTTCAATTTTTTATTGTTTATTCCACCAAGTTTTATATTAAAATCGATCAAACTTGCGCGTGGTCTTCCTTCTCTAGACTACAAAAGAATTAATCGTAAATTATATATTAAATAAAGTGAGTTTTTAAAAATTCCAGTCGTTGCGCTCACTTAACACTACCATGCCCTTTGCTATATGCTGTCTTTGTTTAAGTTTCCCCTTTGAGGGTATATTCGCATTTAATATCTCAAAGACGTTGCCAGGATCTTATAAGGGGCACGCTTGTATTTGGACCCACGACTACGGCATAGCAATCACCACCATTAATAAATTTACACATCTGCATTATTAATACAGTAATTTTCAAGTTCAAGCCGGGATTCAGCTGAATTAAAATTTGAAAATTAGGTATAAAATGTTCTGGAGGTCCGCAATTCAGTATAGAGCTGATCTAAATCGTGGTGACAACAAAAGAAAAGATACAAAATAATATATAGGTATTTAAAATTTACATAAAGGTTCAAATAATGTAACTACCCGAAATGCCTGTGTTATCGTAATTAAAAGTACATACTAAGAAAACATAAATTTGCAGGATTGTATTCAACTAATCTCGATCTGAACTACTTTAGAATTCTAGGTCAGGTTTAGCAAACAAAATTGTAATTTGGTGTGATATCATTTTGTTTTGTAGTATTAATTATTATCAAACTGTTGTGTGTCTTGGGGGAGTTTTTACTCTTGCATTACGTGCAGTAGACACGGGCGATAGTAAATTGCACTGCAGATAAATTAATACGATCAGATCTGCTACGCTTTTCATTCAAGCGGAGGCTCCAGACCTCAGTTCTGAGGGGGAAGTAATTTATAAATTTAAGTAAAAATTTATTGTGCCTTTTTATTGGCGTAAACAATAGAGAAAATAAAAATTCACTTGAAATAACCAAGAGATAGCCCCTTTTGCTTTGCATAAAATTTTAACTTTGAACTGCATATTGATGTTGTATCAGATATAGAAAATTCGCACAGTTAAAATAGAGTATTAGTGTAACTAGAACCTTTCTGTAGTGAGGGTGGGGTTGGGGGGGATAAATTAATTCTTATAAGCCGATAGCAAAATCCATTTCTTATTTCTTCCGCATAACCCTTATTTTACACCCGTTACAGATAATATTCCTTCTCCTACGGGAGAGGGGAATTAAAAACTTTGATCGCCACATTTTAATACTAACTAACATAAGGGGGAACGGTGGCTTTCATAAAAGAAGGTTTTTAAATGGAAGTGATGTATCGAAAACGAGCCACCTCATCACCATTAATTTCTCCAGTGGAGCCAATGGTGGAATCCCACCTCCTTCCCCCTTTTTTAAAAAAACATGAAATAAAAATGAGAAGTAGTTCTCTGTGTTATTCCCCGAATTATCCCGTTTCATTGATTCTCGTCAAAGTAATGCATAATATTCGTATCGATAAAACTTACGTACGTAATTCCTGTCTTCAATTTCGTAATTTTGTTCCTTCAACCTTGCAGACATGTCGGATTCGAATAATAACGAAGTTTCGATAGGTATTTTTATTTTCAATTTATTTTTAAACTACCTTCTTAATAACAAAAATTAAAAAAAAACATCAGAAAATACCTAATAATTATTATTGAGAAGTAGGTATCGCCGAATGGAAAATTGAAATTCAACGCATAGGATTTAATTCAAGTATTTATAGAATATCCGTGCCATTGTTGTTCTATTTAATTAAAAAGTAATGTTGACTTTAACCGCCTATCAAAATACAACTTTACACGGATACAAAATCCCTTTTAATTGTTTATTTGTATTGTTATTATTTTTTATTGTGTAAATATTACAAAATTGATAAGATTACTTGTCGAGATATGCAAAATTTATAAAACTCGAGATAAAACACATAAACCATAACTATAAACCCTTGTTTACAAACAATCGTCTATAATTTTATTAAATTTTAAAATAACAAATAGACGCATTTGCAAACTTCAATCTATAACTCGAAATTAAAAGACAATATTTATTTAATGCAGGCAATTTGGTCAAAAACTCAGTTTTAATTTGGAAATGAAAATATGGGATAGGTAAAAGAGTTTTCTCGTAATATATAAATTTTATGTCATGCTGCACACATTTCGTTTAAAAACGGAATGCATATGAGGGATTCAATGAAAATCAATTTTGCGTTTAGTTTTACAAACGGATTTGTTATCTTTTAAAAAATCTACAAACGCATAAAGTTTTATAGCTCGGAAAATTCAGCAATATATGTGGTTAGTACACTGCGATACACTGTTTTAAATAGCAATAACAGTAAATCAGGAAAATCGCGAAGAAATAAAAAAATATTGTTGTTATTTATTTTGCAATTTACAAATTAGTAAAGAGAAACCTCTTCCTTAATGGTTATTTATTATCTTTCGCATTATAATAAATTTTATAAAATAATTTTAGCGATAAATCATGTAGACATTTTCGAAGGTATAAAGGTTTTTAGTGTGTATACCAATAATTACTACACAGAAGGTTCAAGTTCTAATAATAACCAAAGTTAATTAGGGAAACATTGCAAAACTGTAACACAAAATGGAAGTGAAATGTTTAACTATTGATGTGGAAGTCCATATTATATATCTTTACAGTTTTCGAGTCCTCCCCCATCTTCTACAACAGATGTTTAGAATCCATTATAAAATCAACAAAGGGACCGTTTTAACATAGCCACGCTGAGTTAATAACACCAATATACATATATCGTGTTTCCATCAGACGCCATTAGACCCCGATCATCTCTTGGTCAAAACTTAAATTAAGAAACCAACACGTGAAAAAAATAAAGTCGTTTAAATTACAAAAATAACACAAATCCACATCGTCTCTCTTTTATATGTCCAATTAACACGTGATGGTTCCAATATAAAAAAAATCTATAAAGTCAAAATAAATGTACATTCTTCAACTTGGAAATAGAAAACAGAAGTGTCTCGTAACACTTCCCATCAACACGCAGAAAATAAAAAGCAAAACTGCACCAACGAATTTAGAATCAAAAGCAAAAACGAATTAAATTTCTTAAAACTGTTTGGCCGACTTACAAGTTAAATTGCTAATATAATATTGTGACATTTTAGAAGTAGAGTAATTTTTAAATTACGAGGCGAAACATTAATTATGATTGATAATAGCATATCAAAGTATAGAAAAATGTTTTATGAGCGAACGAGTAAATTGCTTGACAAATTACATCAAAGTATGAAAATTCAATAGCACTCAATATAATCAGGAAAGCTCGTTGACTGTTCATTGAGTTCATTTATGTTATCAATTAATTTTAGATAATAAATCGAGGCTAATTTATTATATCATAAATGAATCAAATTACTAATTTTTCTAGTGGATAATGGCTAAATGGCTATCCATGTGCCGGATGTGCGTTTCGTATTTTTTAACGATGCAAATATATTATCGCGATTTCTCAATATGATATTCACTTCAAAAGTTTAAAATTTTTGGTGCAAACGTAATTGCGCATTTAAATTTGCTAACCATGCACTTGAAAAGGACTCAAAACACAATAAAATATCATCCCCCTGGTCGTTTTCTCATAAAGCCTAAGTAGGTATGACTGTAAGTATTATTAATGTTTGGCTTAACACGAGACCAGGACGAAGTTAACTCTGCACTCATTTTTTGATACATTTTTAGACATTTAAAAATCTTAAGTTTATTTTTTATTGCAAGTTAAATAATTAACAACAAATTAGAAAAACCGGTATTCTCATCATGCATCCGAAGGTTTCACCATTTTTGGTTTTTTGTTTTTACTGTTATGTTGCCCTTGGTGGTAGCATTTACAATTAGGTACGGGAATTTTCGAGAATTCTTTCAATAAGTCCAATGATTCACGCAAACTTAAAAAGATTCAATTGTTTTCGGTTCTTTGTCCTGAATTTTATTTTGGGGCGCTTCCCTAAACTTTCCTTTTCTGTTTAAAATTGACCTTTTTTTCAATTCTAATTCCGATGGATTGGCTGAAACAGAACTAGTATCGTTTTCTTCCGTTGCCGCAATTACTGGAGGCGAATCTGTCGTATCATCTGTCGAAACAACAGCATCCCCAATTGTTAAATGTTCATTGTTACTTTTTTCTTTCAAAATCACTTTATTCTTAATTTTTCTCTTCTTAGACGTATCACTCGCAACTTTCCCGAATTTTTTTCTGCTACAGATCTCGAAACTGACGAGTGCCGATCACCTCTCTTTTTGGCTACCATTATAGACAATTTGATTGCCTTTTTTGCCTTCATTTCTTTTGCATTGGAAACTGTTGTATTCTGATTTTTCTTCAAAATTGTTTTGGTCTGTGATAATGCATTCTTTTTCTTTTTATCTGTTTCTGTTTTAGACGTTCCCGCCACATTATCTTCAAATGTTACCCTTTTATTACCACCCTTCTTTTTCAAGAAACTACCTGTTCTTGTAGTTTCCTTCGTAACCGCGTTTAAATTGTCGTCTATCTCCATCTTTGAATCATCAGTTGCTAAGGGTTTGTCAGGATTCTTTTTCTTTGAAATCTTTTTGTTTATCTCTATTTCAGATGCCGAAACACGACGAAAAACTGCGGTTTCTTTAGATGCCAATTGTGGAACAATAGTAGTCGCTTTTGCTGCTTTTATTTTAAGTGTTATCGATTTTATAGTTACTTTTTTCTTCTTTTTCAAAATCTTATCTTGAATGGGAGATGTACGTAATTTATTACCCTTTCCTCTTTTCGTATGAGTGAAATTCGACTTGGATTGTTTAGGCATTTTGGTTGTTACAATAATTGGAATACTAAATTTTATCAGCGTTTCAATAATTTACTTATATAAATATTCACAGTTAGGAAAATGATACCAACTTTGTAAAATGCATACAGGAGGTTTGCTGGCAAAAGGGTTGGTAAATCGTCAGTTTTCAAGACACCACCACAAAATAATAATAAACTTTCTTTGAACTGCATGAACTATAACAATGAATTTGCTATTTTCCAGAAGAGAGAAAGAGAAAATGCATGATTAAATATTATTTTAACTTTAAAATAGTAATTATGATATAATTGTTTTATGGGGCAGGGTACGCGAACTGGGACTCTAAAATCGCAAATTCCTATAGAAATGGTATAATATTATGAAAAGAACATAATTAGAAATATTATAAACTATGGATGATTTAAAATTTTCACGTTTAGGCATTAAAACTCAAAATTGAAATACGTATCCATGATAGGCTACATTTGAACCTCAAGCCCCGCCCATTTTGAATTGTTTGTAGCAATTTTACAAAAAATTACGTATTTTATCACATTTTTGATGCAGACGTCACATATGTGTACTGTTATTTGAATAAAACATGGAATTGCATCGATTTAAGGAGTATTTTCTAAAAAATCACTTTTTGTGTGAATTCGTTTCTGAGGTGGTTGCACGTGCTAAACTCATTAAAAACATCCCTTAAGCGGCTCCAACTCGAAAAGTTTCCAAGTTGACGCGGCGGATCTCAGGGAGCGACTAATCCCCACTTTTCGCTGCTCTAGTAGGCCCCGCCCCATCACCAATTCATGCATATTGAAATGCACGTACTGTCATGAAAATGAATAATTTGCCCGATTTTGTGATTTTTAAAATCGATTTTTGGCGTTATTATTGCAAATATCGAATTCATCCATAGTACATTCTACTCGTATTAACGTTCTCTACCTAATTCTAAATAAACATTTGTAAAATAATCACAGGGAAAAAGTCCCAGTTGGCGTACTCCAACCGTTTTAGGTTATAAAGCACTTTTGATTGGTTGAATAAAAAAACCACCACTTTCACCACTATCAACAGCAGCAGCCTATTTCCCAACACAAATACACACATAAGTATTTAAAGTATGCTTTTCCGTACGATAGCAGATAAATTAACTTTAAATATTTTTACACCGGGGTTGATGCCTTTTTGAAGACGAACGCCCTAATAATAAATTTCAATATATGAGCTGGTTAAAATGGTCGGAATAAATGTAGTACCTAATTGACACCTTTCCTTAGCAAACTGCTTGGAAAATGTGATAAATTGCAGAACATTGATTGAATATGTTCTGATTTTTCATACTTCAGAAACCAGCACGTATAGACAAAAATTCCTTTTAAGATAATTTTCCTTCGGACAAATAAGGTTTTTCTGAAGTTATATTTTACCATAACAATAAAAAAAAGTTTTAAATAACTGACGGTTAGAACCCCGATTTGAGTGGAAATTTATATTGAGGTCTTGGATGTTGGCCAGGAGATTTTTTAAACAATGCTTTGATTACGATCTTTTTAGCGTTTTCTTTTTTTGCTCGCATTTTCGCCTATCTTATTTTTGCATTTTTCTTACATTAAGAAAATAAAATACATTTTTCAACTCTTTATCATACATATTTATTTTACCACGACGAGGATTACTCGCTATTCTGTGGCAGTGGTAATACTCTTCCAACTGATATTTTTACGTATTTAATGTTAGTAAAGTTGTCAGATAATGGGGTGCTTTACGTTATAAAAATAGTCTTGAGGCTCCGCACGTACTTGATATGTTTTAATGTAAACAAAAATGTTAAATCAAAACCATGTATTGGTATTTATAAATTTTGAGTGCTGATGTATCGTTTCAACGGCAAAATTTTAAAGACGTTGCTGCTGTTACTTGTAGAATAAAATAAAAATGAAACAAGATCGATATAAAGGAGAAGATAAGCTATATGAAACGAGAATTATCATTTCAGCACCGGATTCCCAAACGTAACCCCATCTTTTCACCTCTCAACAGTCACGTAAAATTCATCGCGGAAAAGTTTGGTTACGCCACTGGAAACTTCCTTAAAAAAAGGTGTGTTGAAGGTCAATAATTAGCACCGTTTTCATATCAAGTTAAACTAATAACAGTATACACAATGAATAAATAAAATTAACGTTGTTAACAATTTAAATAAACAGAAACGAAAATATATTAAATTTTAAAATTCGCCAAGTTGAAAACATTAGAATAATAATAATTAATCATAAAGTAAACCTGTTGCTGTTCAAACTAATTTTATATTTTCATTATCCAAATTATGTTTTATAATAATTTTACAGAGCCAGCTTGATAATCTATGGGAAAGCCTTTGGTTTCATTGGTAATTCAAATTAAAATTTTTACTTCGTTCCTAATAATTATTATTATGATAATAAAAAAAAAAGTTACAAAATTATCAACAAATAATATTCCGTTTCGAAGTTAATTTAAATATATCGTTAAAAAAAGAATATTGGTTACTGTTTCACTTACGATAATACAATCTTAATTAGAGACTTGAATAATTATTTATAATAATTTGTAAGATATAACTTAATTTGTTCACAAATGTTTTTAATATTTAATCGCTGCTATATATATACTTAAAAATATTTAAATAAACTATCGTAATAATACAAAAAGGAATGTCTAATTAATTACATGTAATTAAATCAATTAAATTAAAAATTCTTGTTATAATTTACGACTGTATAATTTAATCGATTTGTTACTCTTGTGCAGATCACACTAATTATTCTACGACCTTAAACCATTATAATAATTAATAACACTAGTTCCCGTCGTCGTTACAGCCGAGTTATAAAAATCAAAAATGTAGTAGCTTATACATGGATGTGCAAGATAAAAGGAACAGTGAAGCGTGTTCGGTACACCGCGCGCCGCAGGTCACCGTAACCCAATTAAAAAAAGAGATAATATGTTTCAGGATCGCCCTGTATGTGTGCGAAGTGGATACGACGAATAATATTTGGAAGCTTCAAAATTTTTTTTCTGAAATCAAATGTGTCACATTTACCTGAAATGTAATTTGGATCACCTATATGTCTTATTTTATATCTTTGGAAATTGAATTCCTTTATTTTTTGCGCTATTTCAGCAAATCCCGAGACCAAATTCGAGGATCCAATCTGAAATATCGAATCAGTTTTTAAAAGTAACCGTTTTATCGTATGCAAAAAGGAATCGAATTAGAGTCGAGATATTGATTGCCATACTACACACTCTCGGCTACTAGACAACTCGGCTTGGTGTTTTGTTAAATTTATTTTTATAAACATCATCGAACTAAATGATAAAGTATAAAAATAAATAAATCTTATTGAAAGACCCCGTATTTATATTGAACTGTGATAACCCTGCTGACCGGAAACGAATTAAGAAAGAGTAAATCATGGTTTGCCGAGTAATTCTAAAGAAAATAATAAGGTAATTGGAATAATAACAGTTTATATTAAATTAATGGATTGATTTAATTTACAGTTGTAAAAGTAGGTACCTAAATTACTAAATGCCATAGGGGCGCTAAATCGGTCAAACTTTTAAGTCAAAATTATGTACCGCAACATTTTCGATAACACGTTAAACCATAATAATAATTAATATAATTTTGGTGGCTCATAATGACAGGTTTTTTACTTTATGGTGGTCATAAACATATAAATTACCCAATTTTTATTGACGTCCATTTATTATATATTATTAAAAAGCCTAAATTGGTTTCAAACGCTATATATTATAACTCGTTTAATGCAATTAAACATAAAAAAGTAGCAATGACATTTTAATAATTTAGTACTATATAATAATATCTTTGTGAGTAAATTATCAACGAGTTTGTCAACTTGGCACTAGAAAAATTTACTAAAAAAATTTAAATTTTGAACAAATTGTCCGTTTTTTTGTAAGTTGGCACGCATCCATCTGATGATCGCGGTGCCTACTTGCTAGTCTAAAATAAAACTCAAATTTTAATTTATCGATTTAGGTTCTGCATAGCAGTTATCAAAATGTAGAAGTAATAAATAATCGAGCAGCATTTTTTAAATATAAATTCGTTTCATTCGTTTGATTTATTGCGGATGGGGTTAACCTGTATGATATAGTATACGGATCCACCTGTTTAAATTTAGAGAAAACCTTTATTATTATTACTGTAAAAAGGCGAAACTTTGAACTAATAACGATTATGAAGTGAAAGCAAACCGCAATTCTCAGTAAAGTTAAACAATTTTGCAAGAATGGAAGCGCAACTTGAGAGAAGTTTTTGATGACTATCGGCGAGGAAAATAATTGGATAAGTCAGAAGAACAATAAACCGAGTTGGAGAAGGCATTTGCATGTGAACATCGTAGGCAACCAAACTTGTATTATTTCGAAAACACACTGAAGAAATTGCAAGTTGGAGTATTAATAGCTATTTATCCAACAAGTTGCGAATTAAAGGTCTTTCGAGCAAGAGGCGTGAAGTTCGGTCACGGTGGACAACACTCCAAGTGTGTAAATGACAAATTTCTCTTTAAAGTTACTTCTGCAGAACAAAAGCCAGCGAGTTGTTAACTTTGACAATTTCCCGAAATGTATACAACAAAAATTAAAGCAGCGTATCAAAGTTATACGTGTCGGAAAGTTCTAACGCATTTCATCGGTTTGACATCAACAATTTGTATTATAAATGTTAAATGTGATCGAATTTCATCTAACTTTTATGTGAACTACCCCAAATTGGGTAGTCAAGACTTTTTTTCGACAGAAAAAAATTACTAAACTTAATTATTAACCCTACAATGTACAGGGTGCTCCCAGTTATAGGCGAAAAAAGTAAATCTGTTTAGATATAGAAACAAAATGCGGGGTACTAAATTTTTTTCGGAGTGTATCCTCTAAAGGGTTGCTCGAGAGACGCACTTGACGTAAGGACGAGGACAGATTTTGATTGCATTAAATTATTTATTTATCCTAAATTCAACATCAGGTATTTACATTTTCAGCTTAACTAAAATTATGGCAGTAGGTATTTATTGTTTACAACACTCAAATAAATCTTAATTAATTACAAGGCTGATTAATTAGGGCACATTTATTCTTAACAAAATTAATAATTAACGTATAAGATGATATATGATAAACAAGTGATGCATAAATTTCGTGTTGAGAATTCAAGAAATAACGGATAAGATTGCAGATGTATAAATCATTTTATTTTATGTCCTTTTGTTGTGTACATAACCGCAGAGTTGGTTTTTCGCCAAAGAAAACGAAAAATTTTGATTAAACGATGTTGCGATTACGTTTGGTTTGTAGCACTGACATTCTCCTCGCACACCGCAGCCCAGAGCAGTAACGCCGAATCGGTCTGCATCAAAGAGTATATCATAAAAAAAAATCTGACTTTGTTTTTTTTATTGAAAAAACGTTTAAAAGCTTTTAAATTAAAAAATATTTAATAGACCTGCCTACAAAAGCTTTAGCGAATTCTCTTCGTGCTGAGAAAACTGGAACTCGGATTTAATAAAATAAAGGTTTAAAAAGATATGTTGAAAATTTGAATTTAAATAAGCTTTCTTTTAAAAGAATTTGCATTTAAAAAATTTTGTTAAAGAAAAAGAAATTTTGCTCGCCATTTGATGTCTTATGTCTAAAATTTGCTACATCCATCAACGTTAAGCAGTGAAGTTTGTTGTAGTTCAAAGTTACCCAACTATTCAATTCTGAATAACAAAATAAAACCTTTATGGACTTGAAAAATATGAAATATCACTAAACATTAACTCTAAACGACGCGTGGGACCTTTCTAATAAATCGATACTTTATGCTGATTGGCGATATTTTGGAAATGTCAAGTTGTCACATTATTCCTAGAGTGAAACTTTCGATCAATCTCTCGGCTAACGTGAATACCGATTCTTGTAGTTTTCAATTTGTTTGCCAATTTATAAAAGATAATCGATACACTACTAGCAGGATATGAAACACAAAAGAATTAAATAACAATTAGTGATCAATGATTCAAGGATTAATTGAGGAAGCCATCACTAAAACATAGAACATGTAATTTTAACAGAACGATTATTATTTTGCTCGGTGATTAATTTACTGTCGTGTAATTTATTTCGAAACATAAAAATTTTACAAACCGAATTTTCATGCTTTTCGTTTCGTTTTCCGTTTTAAAATTGTTATTGCTATTGAATACAAAATCAATTTTACAAATACGAGCCGATGGTACAAAATTTCAAAATGCATTTGACCTAAGATGAACTCTCCGAGTGCTTACGTCCACTGCCCTAATTTTTACGCTATACTTAAAAGTCTCTCAGGATTAGAACACGTGTCCCTTCAACTTGAGACCATAAAAACGCCATATCCTTAAATTTGTGCTTAAAATGTTAGAAAATTTAGTGTATCCCCTTAGTTCGAGACACGTGCCCTTCGTAATTAGTGGCATAGAATTTAAAAATATATTAAGACCGTTGGGAAAATTAAAAGTTTATGAATGAGTTATTTGGCTGCCATATTCAAAAAATATTAAGTTTTAAATTTTCACGTTATGATTTATGTAAAAAAGAAGTCGTATTTCTTTTCTAATTATAAATAGATAATTGAAAAAGTAAACAAACATTTAATTATTATGATCAATTGGAGCACCGATTTTCTTAGTAACTAATCGAAAAATTAATAAGCTTTCATAGTAGTAACTAACTTCATGGCAATGTTTTCCTGTAAAGGGATTCGGTTTAATGCACTTAATGCTTATACAAGCAATTAGGTAGATAATGCGTTATATTTACGTCCGAAAAGGGTTTACGGTATACAAATTTTCTATTTAATAAGAATAATTATAGCTTAAATGTTCGTAAACTACAAACTATAAATTTTATTAGTTTAATAATTGAAACACTCCAATAATATTGAAGCTTGACACGATAAGCAGGAGTCAATCATTGTTAAAAGCTTAATTTGATTTAAATATAAATTACTTAAAGCTTTTAGTAAGTTCCGACGTACTTACATAATGAATTGTTTGATCTTAATACGAATAATGCTAATGAAGAATCGTGTTAAACTTGGGGAAAAAAACTACCATTGGCAATTTGTTTTTTAATTATTCGTCGCAGTTGGTTCTTGTAAAAATTGCCATTTCCTTATACATCGCATGTGTAGTAACTTCACAATAATTATTTTTGGTCGAAGTGCAATATATTTAAAATCGTAATTTTTTTAATGGAGTTAATTAATTTTAGTCGCCACTAACGAAGCCACTTAAACAATTTTGAATAATGGAACGAGACTACCTTTGTCGTAGGGTAAAATATTGGGAATGTGCAATTCATCGATTATAGTAATGGTGCTGTTATCTAAACGTTAGCATACAAAATATACATATTATAAATAGTGCTTTGTTTCAAGTTCGAACCTCAGATGTTCCTGCTAGGAACGCCACAAGTAGATGCAAGAATTAATATATTTTATGGATTTCTAAAGAAGGACGTAAACATTACTTAGTTTATTATTTAAAAGCCTCCGTTTTCCTCGCCTAAAAAAATAAATAATTTATAGTAGGGGCGACCGGGGGAAATTGTAACACTTTACATTAAGACGCTCTATTTACGTTTTTCATTTGTGCACCAAGAAATATTTTTTGCATCGATGACACTTGTTTCTTTTCTTTATATTGTAGACGATGGGTTCCATAACACACAATGATATAAAAAGTAAAACTTTACTGCCGATTACGGCTTCCTCTATAGACAATTTATAAATAAGTACAAAATTTAAGATTTATGCTAAATTACAGTAATTGTCGCCCTTTGTAAAACTGGCGCGAAATTTAAAATATATTTCAGCGTTTGTTACAATAATAATAATAATTGTCTCCGGGTTCTCATAGCAATAAAAAATCATGAGATTTATCTTATAGAAACTCTAAGTACTTTAGTGTTTTCTTAATGCAAATGTCAAAACTTTATAAAGCAACAAGAAGGGTGGTTGCTAAGTCTTAAAACTTGTACATGGAAGAACGTTCACTTCATAATGGAAGATATGTTTCCACACCAAAAGTATTCCCTAATGAGAAATTAAATTGCTTCCTCTTTAATTAAATAAATAATTTAAATTGGCCAAAAAGCAAGCAGCATCGAGCAACTTGCAGGTAGCGAATTGAATCAATATTTTGCGAGTAGACAAAAAAATTGAAATTCATCAAAAATGAATCGCATTTAGCTTTATATCACGTAAGTCGCTCGAAACAAAATCTCATAACCTTTTGTTATAATATACAGAGAGAATACACAAACAGGTCATTTATATGTTATCTTTGCCGGTTCTCAATTTTAATATTCAATTTAATACGAAAGATTGGCTGACCTCTTGGCTTGCGTAGAGCATTTGCATAAAATTGAACAAAATTCGAATTTAACTTAATTTAATTAAAAGCGAACAATAAAATATTACATAATGAAAAGCAATAACTAAGTTTTTGTTCAAATAAGATTTAATTATATTTAAAACTTTTGTGGTTTGTAATTAAGTTGGTTTGACGTTACTCTATAGTAATTAGTTAAATATTCAACTGTTTGAACATGACATTTGCCTCATAAAAAAGCATCAGATATCCGTTTCATAGCGTATCGGCTTAGTTGAATCAAAGGAATAACTAAATACTCCCAAGCCAAAGCTTCAATAGAACTGAAATGCAGAACAGGTTTTCTAAAATACAATTTGAATGTTGATTTCAATGAATTAATTATTTTAACAATTTTCAAATAAAAATGTCATTTTCTGTTTGATCGAGCTTTAATAATCCAGTTTAATGGGAAAAGTTTTTTCTAACACAAATAAAAGCAAAAAAATGTAGTTTTTTTATATACGGTGGAGTTATGTCGTAACATGCTAAAAATTCACCCCAAATATAATATGTGGATTTGGTATATTCCAGGATAGCCGTTATAAAGAATTACTTAAAAGTTATGCCGAATGCGTTACAAGTTTCAACTTTGTAGACCCTTTGAAATATTTTAAGGATATGTTTTATGACACCAACCCTCACAACAAAATCAATTTACGTTTCAACGAGGTTTCAATTAAGGTTCAAGTTTTAAGTCATAAATGAACTACTAAATACAAAGAAAATCAATTATGGGGGTCGTTATTAAATTAAATTTTGTATACAAGTTCCTGGTGATTTAATTATCTTAAGGAGAGCTTAATTGCGTATAAGTAAATAAGTTATTAACCGAATCAATAAATAAGCGAAACCAAACATTTTGAAGAAAAATTTTAACATTTTACTATTTGTAAGTACTTACTTACTACACGAATGCTTTTAAAAGAACTGCTGTAATTAAAAATTCTTACTCAACCCAGAAAAGCAAATAAAAATTTAATATTGCCCAGTAGCAGTAAACTTTCGTACAAAATTGAAATTCACTACAAACTTTTTCAAATATGCAACATTTATAATATTTTATTGTACCTCCTAATATCTTTTGAAATGTAATTAAATCCGCTTAAAATATTTCTGCAATTTGTAATTTCTAAATAAATTACAAGCTCGACTAAAACATTTTCCTGTTAATTTCCAGATGTTTGATCAAATTGACATTTATCATTGCTTTGAATTCAAATGGAAGCACTCAGCTCAAATTTTATCGATAATGAAATTTTGATAGCAAAAAGAGGATGTGCTAATTTAGCGATTTCTCATAAGTTTACATTCGGTCGTCTTTCACTCTGTTCTTGATGACGACGTTGATTTTCAAAAATTGCATCAGAAAAATCTAAACAGGAAACAATTCTTTTGAACTTGCAATGATGAACCATTAATTTGAAATATGTAACGTTCTAACGTTTTTCCTCAAATGGCCCCAACGACAACTTTCCTCCGATATATCATGCTAAATGATTATTCCATTTCTTTCCTCTAATTCATAATTTTAGGGTGCGAGAGACTAATAGAACACACAACATTCCGCCGGGATCAATAGTACGAGACTCTTTCAGATATTTATTATAACAAAAATGTTTGGACATCAAAGAAACACGCCAATATTCTTTCTTTTAACAATGCAGGAAATTATTGGGTTCAAAATTGAAATCAATCAAAACAGGATATACAGTGAAAGTCCATAAGCGGACACTCACGGTTCCACTAATTTTGTCCGCTTATAGGAGGTGTCCGTTTAAAGGAGAGTACTAAGGACTAATAAGAAATATAAATAGGTATCATATGTGTACACATACCCAATATGTACATAAGTAAAATTCATAAATACACATGCTACACTCTGAAAAGACGATTTTGTTATACGGCGAAAAAAACAGTTAAGAGGGGCCTAGTAGAGACAGCAAATCGAAATCTATTTGCCTTTCACTTTGTTTAGATAGTTGCATATTCTCAGGCATTACAAATTATATTTTATGTAGCCCTCTCTTGAGTAATAGAAATAATGTAATATTCTAATATATCACATTAATCTAATACATTATTAATAATATAAAATAATATAATTATTATTATGTCAATACTAGCTTGAGGTAAATAGCAATTATTTTGTTAATGTAAAATTGCAATTTATTGAAAAATAATAGTATATTTGATTAAAAATTTGAAATGTCATCTAAACAAATTCCAAATTGGGCCATCTCTGTCACAATAGTCAAAGTTTTACCAACTATTTTGCGACTTGGCTAACTGAAAATTTCATTAAAATAAATGATATTTTATTTTATTACTGATGGCGAAGATTTTTTTAAAACTAAACAAAATTTGATACTTTTTTCTTTTGGATTTAGTAGATAATGATGAACTGTACACTGTAAACAATTTTCATAAACATTTATTGTAAAATGATTGTGAAAATAAATATAACATAAGGTACAAATTCATTGCAATAATAATGGTGATTTCTATTTCGCTATATATTTTAAACTATTCAACGAAACAGCTTGAATTTTCTTTACCGCAAACGGGTAACTATGTAGATTTTAAAAAATAAAAAAAATTGAAAAATTCGTTATAGTTTAGGAAAAAACTTCGCCATCGTCAAAGGCTAATTCGCCTATCTTACGCCACAAGTGGAAGTGAGTGCACAATAGTATCATGCGTATTCTACTAGGCCCTCTTAATACGCCACCTTTTTCAAGTAGTACATATTTATTTTATTCAAATGCTTAGTATGACTATAAATACATATTGTATGTACATAAGTAGTAGGTAAATTTTTAAAATGTTAGTCCTTGGGTTTTGGAAAAAAGTCTAAAATGTTTGTCTGACGAAACCTTGCCATATTTTTAATTATTTCAGCTGCTTGCGTTTTCCCAATATTAAATCTCTTTGCTAAATCACGAACTAAAACTCTTTCTTTATCTAACAAATTTACAACTTCCATTTTTTCCTTTAAGGAAAGCATTCTTTTTTTTGATGCCATTTTACATTTACATTCACAAATTAACTTCGATAATGCTGTCTGGACTAAAGACAAAATACTAATGCATATGTATAAACACGAAAACCAAGCTCTCAAGCAAAATAAAGGGGAATCACTTAATATAACAGGAGAATTACCGAATTTAATGCACATTACAATAAGCGGACCTAAGATATCGTCCGGCTATTAGAGTTTCGCGTCCGCCTATGGGAGATTTTTAGTAACATTGGGGAATAATCTAGTGTCCGCGTCCGTTTATGAGAGCGTCCGCTTATCGGAAAGCATTTAACATTGGAAATGATATGCCGAAATTTGGTTCCAGGAATTTTGTCCGGTTACGGGAGATGTCCGTTTATTAGAGCTGTCCGCAAGGAGAGCTTTCACTGTAATATCATGTTTAATCAAAAACGTGTGCAGTATTGATAAAAACGAATCCGAAGGAAATCATTGTGGGATGACTGATAGTTCACCAAGTTGCAAAATGAGTGATTAAGTCGACATATTTTCTGCATGAACCAATCGAGTTATCAAATTTATTCATTATTGTATCGTGAACATATCGAATAACCTATATTGATACCATTTATTAAGAAAGAGAAGTCAATTCTGTTAAAGCATAATAAGTTATCTTTCCGAAGAAAAAGTATAATAATTTATATTGATAGATATATTTAAATACAGTAAGATCTCGTTTATCCGGTTCTCCCGATAATCCGGATCAGATTTGTAGATATTTTTTATATTTAATGATCACAATAGATTAATGTTTTTAATCATTAATTTTAAACTATGATAGCGAGAACGTAATCAACGGCAATTCTGCTTAGTTAAGGATTTTGTTTGGCCTATTACCCATATTTGCCGGATTTTCGATTGTCCGGATTGTCGATGATCCCAGTTAGTCTGGATAAATGATAAAATTTCGTCCCATAAAATTCTCCCCAACGGAAAGCTCTAACGAAATGAAATTTCAAATGGTGATTCTGCTACGAATCGAATTATATGGCGAACGCTGCTATTCCCAATACATTAAAAAAAATTTATTAGTAAAGGTACGCTCAATCACCTACTTAGTTTATTGCCGTCTAGCCACCTCCTCTTGACAAAAATTGTTGTGCGATAAAGGTTTTCTATTGTTGATTAATTTTACGGTAACGGTGACGCAAAATAACACGTTACCATAGGAACGATCAAGCGGATATCCTAAAATCTTTTATTTACTTTTGATGAATAGCCTGCAGTATGGAATACCATCTACTGTATCATTATTCCCTAGAAAACTAAAACAGGGTACCCACTGCAAACATTTTCCAGCATAATTTTTCAACATTTCACGTTGTGCCTCCTGGTAATGAGGCACTTGAGAGTATTATAGTTACAAATCCCAATAGTCCGCACTAGAAAACATGACGCTACACTCAAATTGGAAAAGGAAAATTTGTGAACTTAAGGTCTTCTTTTAAAACAATATAATAATACAATTTAAATCCAAAATCGATACTGGCAAAGCCCCCCCCCCAAAAAAACTAAAGCGGAATCATAAAGGTTATTTATAACTTGTAAATATTTAATATTTTGCCTTTTGAGAGTGAGGCACTGGAGGGTGTTCCACACCCCCCAGACCCCCCGGTCAGTTCAGTTTATTTCTATGCAGAAATTAATTGAAGATTTCAGCATATTATGTGCTGATATAGAAACCCAGCCGATATGGAATACCCCAGATCCCCCCCCCCGTCAATGTGGTCTATTTTCATCACAAGTAACTGGAAATTTTTGGCATACTGCATAGTGGTCAGTACATGCTGACATCTTCAATTAACTTTTGAGAAAAATAGACTGCATAGACCGGGGGGTCTGGGGGGGTGTGGAACACCCTCCAGTGCACCATCAGTATCGGTAGACAGAATATCACATTTTAGGGTAGAGTTAATATTCCCGGGTTCGAGAGCTCATTTTTCCCCTATAGAAATGGCTATACCAAACGAAAGAACACAAAAATACAAGCTCTTTAAGGTGAGGATCAATCTTGTCGGAGTTGTAATAAGGCCACAATTTCATTTTGAAAATTGCAAATTTCCCATAAGAAATACATGTAAGTGTATTAAAATGAAAAGGTATCATTTATTCTGTTGGCGGTACGTGTGCTGTGCCTGGGTCGACAGTGACTAGTGGTGGGTGATACCAGTCGCTCTCAGAGATCCGTCGCGTCAACTTTCAAAATTTTCGAGTTGGAGCCGCTTAAGGGATGTTTTAATGAGTTTAGCACGTGTCAAAACCGTTCGAGTTTCGGAGCGACCCGGAGGGTCGCGTAGGGTGCGGAGAATAGGTTTTGACAGTGCAACCACCTCGAAACGAATTCACACAAAAGTGATTTTTTTCGAAAATTTGTTGTCCGATCACAACTTTAATTTTTTATTAGCTAATTACACCATTATCTATCATAATTCGTCGTGAAAACCGAGATTCTGGTATATTTACTGTCGCCACAGCCTCTTTCAATTTTGGGGCGGGGTTATAGTTGAAAAGAGCCAATGATAAAATTGCATTCCAAATTAACTTTAAAGCCGTTTTTTCAAAATTGTGTGAATATTCCGCAAATTTTATTTTTTTATACGCTAATTAGACCCTCATCTTTCATAATCCACTTCAAAATGGTAAAATCGCGATCCGGGAATCTTAACGCTCCCCACATTTTATGTTGTTTTAAAAAGTTTCCCTTTTAATCACTTAATACTTAGAGATATCTCTTAGATGATCTATCTATTAGTTAAATTAACGCAGTAACCAATTAAAAGGCTGCAAAACAAAACAATCAGAAATGTGATTGGCTACTTCGCTAATTTATCTTATATGTAGATATATTATCCAAGAAATATCTCTAGGTGAAGAAATCGGGCATAAGAGGTGCTTCACAGACATAAAAATTTAAATTACGATAAAATGCCATCTGAATGTTTAAAACATGAAGTTTTCTTTTTATAATCTACTAGGGGCTCCGCCCTGCTACGCGGCCAACCCGCGCTTGCGGGCCAATTTTGTTTGAGCCGCTCACGTTTTGCCCGCTTGTAATAATTGTATATAAATGAAAAATCCTTCAAGTTATAAAACTTCTTTCCTTACGACATTTGTTGAATCATAAATCAACCATATTCAGCAAACATCACCTACTACTGACTTTCACCGCAGATGTCGCCATCCATGCCACCTTTTGAAATTTCTTTATTAATTAAACAAAAATAAAGAAGCAAAATACCAATATAGAAAAAGCGAAGTGTTGTTCACCGGTGTCAAGTGCTGTGATTAAGTCTTGTACAGGATCGTCTTTGGTATAATTTCGGTTTTTTGTGAGGTTGATCCAACGGCAACGCTTGAGTGTTAGATCTTGTTTTGGTTATCCTGATTGGTTCTAACGTGTCATGCTTGCATTGCGTCTTTCTGGCGTATGGGAAGATTTACTTTTCGTGCAAATGTACGTTTCTTCCATACCATTTCTTTTATATATGCATTTAATGAATCGGCTCATCGGATAATACATCGGAGTAATCGGATAATACATCGGATAATCGGTTGACATAAGATTACATAATGATTAAGAGATCGGTATGATATCGCTACCTCTAACATAAATATGATCAGTTGCCGCAAACCTGGTTTATATTATCTTCCGTTGTATGCCTTTATAAAACGCGTTTTTATATATACATAATATAAAATCTGCGCGTTGTATCTGCGCGTTGCATTTTACGTTGCATAAAACCCTTACCTTTTTATATTATAGGGTAGATATAAAATCTGCGCGTTGCATTTTACGTTGCATAAAACCCTTACCTTTTATATTATAGGGTAGATTAAGACAAACGTCGCTATTTACAACGCCCCAAGACGTTCTTTTGGCAATGTCTACTAACATTATAATTGGAATTCTGAAACTATTTTTATTGGTTAAGGTTTTTGGCTAACTTAAAATTACGAACAGTCAATCGAGTTCCACTGTATTAGCCCACTAGAGGTCATGGCGGCCGCAGGCCGCCTGATCTGTTGTAATATGTATAATGGGAGCCATTGCATAAAAATGGTGTTGTGAGTTCACCCAAGAATTGGCCTGAAAAGCTTTGGAAAAAAAATTAACAAAATACTAACGCAATCGTGTTTAATATTAAATCATAGCATAATGCTTGAGTAAACCTCAGTGGCGTACGGTGATGAGAAGAGAGTAGCACTTTTGGTTGCTACATTTTTCCGTTTATTCTAATGCATACTTTGTAACAATTAAACCGAAAGTTTCAGAAGCAAATTGGAATGTGATGCGGTCAGTTAAATGTTTTTTTGCTATATCTTAAAATTCTTTGCTCCAAATCTCTTGTACCGAATCCCCTTTCAGTACAATGGTGATATTGTATAACAAACTCTTTAGAAATTGCACAAAAATTATTCAATGTCAATTTGTAACAAACACTACGATAGATATCTACTTAAACGAGGAAATGACGGAATATTGGGCAATGCAAATCAAGCTAAGCCTTTATCTTCGTCGACGTTTCGCCGCCTCTCACGGCTTCTTCAGGACGAAAAAGTTGTTTTATTAGTCAAAGAACAATACAATTGCTACAAAATTATTCTACCTTAGATATGACAATATGCATCAACTGCAGAAATATGTAGATAAGCATAAGAGTCTATCATCAGTCAAAATATAAATTACAAACCATAAGATCCCGTGCGAAAGCATTAAAGCAAGTCAAACATTAAACTTGCACACAATTAACATACATGAGATAACAATCCGAGATATCTACAATACAATATTATAACATCTTTAGGTTGCCATCCACTTTCACTCTAGAACACAAACGTCTGTAATCCACTAGTGAAGTCGCTATAAATCAAGCTAAGCTTCTGAGTATCTTCTCTGAAAATTTTTACAATAATTAATCGTTTTTATATTATGAAAATTTCGCTTATGTTTCTTTTGATTCTGTTTGCTTCATAATCCAAAATTTCAATGTTGTCAAAATCAAATTGATGTCCAGTTTGCGCATGGTGGACCGACAGTGCCTTTATCTATTGTCATTGTTTCTCCATCATTCTCATTGCTTACTTCTATTATCGTACTCTTTCTATCAACCTTGATGCTGTTTTATCCTATTTTCAACGTCCATTATAGTAGCATTCTCCTGTATTCGGTTTCGAAAGTGCAAAAAATTGCGTATACACGTAGTATACAAATAGCGATAAAGTGGCATTTTAGTTCCTCGATATATAATATACTATTATATGTCAGCGACATTGTTTATTAGTGTAAATTATTCACTGTTATTTAAATATCGATAACAAAGTAATGTAATCCTGCATTACATTATTTTATAATAACGCTGTTTATAATTAATTTCTATAGAAGGGTCGTGAAATTTTGCAAATCTACACACAACAAATGTGAAAAATTGTAATCATTGCTTCAGTTTTTAAGCTCATCATCATCAGCATTATAATGTCCATTTCTGAACATGACCTCTTTCTCCACCGTATTCGACCCTCAGCCCTAAAGTTGAAGTACGTATGTTCTATGAATATTAACAAAAATAGGAACACGTATAAAATTAAAATCGTGACAATTATTTAATGGTTTATCATCAAGTCAATGAGAACATATTCTTACCAATTTGGAAAACTATTTTTAGAACGTTCCCTTGTAGTTGCTCACACAGTTTTAATTTTCTACATATGAAATAATAATTTGTATTTAAATAATAAAAATTTAATCACTTGTAAAAGTGTTTCATTTATTATAAAAAATCATACACACGTTTTTGTCCCTAGAGATTCGCACTTCCCAAGCAATTGGGTAAACACGAAATATCCAGTAAACTCCTCATTTTCCAATAATCGACAAATACGTAGGTGCTACAATGTTGGCTTAGTAAAAATTGGAATGTTTTAACGTTTTCAGAGGTAACATTTGTTTACCCTTCATAATGCGAATATTAATGCAAAAGACAATAAAACAGACAGTAAAAATTTTAATATCAAACATTAAAATATTACTGATGGTGTTTAATTCTATAATATGCAAATGTTGTTAAATACTATGAGAAAAGTTTTAATTCGAAAATTACTATTTGATGCAAATGTTTCGTACGTTAATGCACAATTAACATTAACTTTCATTCCAGACATACATTTCGTCAATTCGGATGTAGTAACTTGTGATGTTTTAATCGACATCAAACGTTAAATAGCGATTATAGAAGTGGATAAATAAAGTAATAAGTAATTCCCCCATATTCTATTATTAAAAAGTTGTCGTAACGTATCGAGCCAAGTTTTTTTTAGTTTAATTTATGATAGGGTAAAAATACTATCGTCGGTCCCTCCCTTAACAAAACGTAATTAATTTTTTTCTGTATCATTATTTCGTACTACCATCACATAGCGGAGATGTAACTAATTTTTATACGAGTAATTTAACGCACGCTAATTAATTAGTAACAGTTTTGGATTACCACCGTCTTGAAATTTTTCACAGTAACTTAAAACAGGTTTCGTTGGCCAATAAATTTTCTACAGACACACATGTGATATTTAAAAGTTTTCCACTTGAATTGTTACCCAACATTAGTTACAATTTCCTATTGCAATCTATAATTTAGACGCACGAAATAGAAAACGATGCAGTATAAATATATAAATCTTAATTTAATCCTTCTCTAGAGAACTTTCCTAAACATGAGCTTTTTAAAAAAAACATCAAGTATTAAAAGCCGAATCAATATATTTAAGATTCCCGCGGTCTGTTCACCATACGGACTGCCATCAATTGGTCAGTTTCGTCAAACGTCGGATCTGTCCAAAACATGAATTTTCAATTGATTTATTGCTTCGAGAAATGGCAAAAAGGTAAAGTTAAAAGGTGAAAAGAGCCGAAGGCGTAAATATAAAATCAGCCAGATTTAAAATAATGCTTGATTGAATTATGTTCGGATTCACTTTGATTAAATATAATTAGCAGCGTTTGAATCCTCGACGAACACAATATCATAATTTTACGGATGATGAAACACGAGATAAATTTGATTAAGACTTCTCAGTTTGAAACTAAGGTAAGGGCGGAAAATTAACTTGTAAATATAAAATCTCGGCACATATGTATACGCCAATACAATTTTATCTTTTATCGGATTCTTTTTCCTTCTCATCAAGTTCTTGCAAAGTTAGAGAAGTCGAAATCGTGTAAACCTTGTTTATAAAACTACTTTGGACGAGTTTGTTTTATACAACATACTATTTCAATTGAATTCGTTTCAAAAAAGACCTTAACAAAAGAGTCTCGAGAGACTTTTTACTTCAAGAATGCCAACACATATAATTTACGTGTTTTATCCAATATCCAAGTAACTAGACGCTATTATGTTAACTTGGATCTTGGAAACTAACATACAGTATTTCATTTATTATTACCTAATACCAAATTTTGCTGCAATAATCAAACTTGTTTCCATTTTCTTATTTTCCATTAAAGTTTGAATAAAATTGTATGGTAGCTGAAAAATTCAATCCAAGTATACCAAAACTTCGACCCCGATGGTAATAAAATCAGTGTCGAGCTACTAAAATTTTTTTCGTGTATAATACATAAACTTGAAGGCAAAACATTTTGAAACGACAAAAAGCATTTTATCGATCTCATTTTAAAGTTATCTTAAATCAGATAATACGTGGATTCAATATTTAATGATATAATAAACCTATAAATGATAACATTTAATATTCCTATAATCTCGAAGTAGTAATATAAAATATTATAAATAATTTATGTGGAAGCAGTAAAAATATATCATTTACTACCATCATGGAATCTTCTATGAATACCTACATAGTCCCTTGGTGACAGATGTACCTATGTTCCTTTGTACGACAGTTGGTTCTGAAAGTATTGACCTGACAATTAAATTTTCAACAAAGCTCGTGCCTAAAGACACGCTGAAGGGACTAAGAATAGAAATACTTTATTGTTTAGGTATTAGTAAGCATACATACGTGAGGTATGTTAAGTAAATATTACACACAATAGGTACAAAATAATCAAATGGAAGTTTGTGTTTTAATTATTCCCATTGTATTGTTTCAATTTTCAATAGACAATTTGTGGAATTCGGAATAACTTCCAGTTACAGTTGAATGCAATAAATTTGGATTAGCTTTTTGAGAGAACGTTACTCACTCGTACGCATGGGTGAACGCATTGGGTGCGGGAGTTTAATGATAACAATTAAATACACAGTCATGATTTTACAGTTTACTATTATGAGTAAAAAATGATAAAATACACAAAACAAATAAACACCCAACTATTTAAAAAAAAATATGTAGTTACGATCGAGAATGCCAGTAATTAAATAGACTAAGTGCACATAGAGAACGTGAGTACGCTACGCTTCGCTCGCTTGCTATATGCACACTCCCATTAGGGTGTACTTGCTTCTCTTTGATCACTTTCGTTTTGTATGTACACGTACCCTAACGGCCTCGGGTTTCGACATTTTCAGTTTCATTCTCACAGGAAATGAGGTAGTCTCCCAGCCCAATCTAAGAACCAAACTAAAAGGGTGCAATATCGGAGATGTATTACAAAATTATCCAATCATTGTCGGACGATTGGCGAAAACCGAAACCTGGACATGTGTCTCACGACAAAATTTAATTTACTTTCAGTGTCCAAACTAACATGGGAATCCAAATACAGCAAGTTAAGAAAAAATTGGAGAGAATGGAGAATGTGCTAGGAGAAAGAAGAGAAAAAGATCAGATTAAGCCGAAGGGTTGAAACGCCGTTGTTCCGTCCGTTTCTTCTCCTATGACTGCAGCAAGCACAGGAGACCTACAGTTTAACGGTAATACCGCTGACCAATGAACAGTGGGACTTTCGGTGGTTTACATTTTGAAAAAATATCTTTTGCATCATACAGAGCGTGCAATGCTAAAAAACAAACCCTGTAAAAAGCAAATAAGCAAAATTGTTTTAAACAAAGAAAAGATTTAATAGCTAAAATTGTGTTATAACAAGAGAACAAACTTTAGATTCTATCAATAAATGTTGTATGCTTGTATGCAGAATTCTAACCCTTTTAAGGAAAAGGACAAACCGCCCGTAGGCGATGTGTTTGTTGAAGCCTCTTGATATATGGTACTGTACTAATGTTCGGCATAATTTCGAAACTTGAAAGTAAATAGGAATGAAATATTCGTTTTAAATTGTTCATTAAATTGTAAACTAAACCAGTTATTCAAATATTTGCGAAAATTACAACCCTTATTATAGTTATAGAACAAAATTTAATTTATAGGTTATTTCAAAAGTTTTCAGTACTCATATAGATGACTGTAACTTCAATAGGGTGCTTTCGGCTTCCATACTTATTTTATAATTTCAGAATCCGTTACTAAATCTCTTATTATTGATAAGTTACATTTTGCGAATGTTTATAATTTATATGGGCCATTAACTAAAAAAATGGTTTTCTAAAGGGTTTGCCGAATTTATAAAAACTCGACGAACGACAAACTTTATTAATTTATAAAGTATTTGAAGATATACTTTATTCAAACTCCGTTACGGGTTGCTGAATTTATAAAAACTCAACGAACAACAAACTTTATTAATTTGTAAAGTATTTGAAGAATTACTTTATTCAAAATCTTTAAAAACCATAAAAAAACATCATCTCAACTCTTTCCGATTCGTTTTTTTACATGATTTGTGTCGAAAATCCAAAACTAAATTTTCGTGCGTTTTCAGTTTGCAAAAAATATGACAAATCCCCCCCGCCCCAAATCAAAGTGTGCACTGGGCCACAGATAGGGGTGGGAAAAATACATGACAAAAAAATTTAAGATGTATTTCAAATACAACTTTTTTAAAATATTTAAAAAAATTTCTTTATTCAACAATTTAGTGTACAATCTAAATTTTAAATAAGCAATTTTCTTTCAAAAATATAAGCGTTTCAAAATTGTGGCACAATCTTCTCCTATTTGGAGAATGAATTAACCTAGTAAAAGGTAAAAAAAAAACATAAAAAAATAGGTCATCTCAACTCTTTCCGATTCGTTTTTGTATACGATTTGTGTCGAAAATGCAAAACTCGATTTTCGTGAGTTTTCAGTTTGCCAAAAAATATGACAAATCCCCCCCCCCCAAGTCAAAGTGTGCACTGTGCCACTGGCAGGGGTGGGCAAAATACATGACAAAATGTATTTGAAATACAAAATACATTTGCAATTTGTATTTGAAATACAAAATCCTGTATTTTAAATACAAAATAAAATATACAGCATTTAAATATAAACATTTCAAATTCAAAATTCAAGATGTATTTCAAATACATCTTTTTTTAAATATTTAAAAAAATTTCTTTATTCTTTATTCAACAATTTAGTGTACAATCTAAATTTTAAATAAGCGATTTTTTTTTCAAAAATATAAGCGTTTCAAAATTGTGGCACAATGTTCTCCTAGTTGGAGAATGGACTAGACTCCGTTAACCCTGACTCGAAAGTACACTTTTCCCTATAGAAATGGCTATACCAAACGAAAGAACAGAAAAATACAAGCATTTTGAAGGCAGGAGGAACTTGGTCGGACTTGTAATAAAATCACAATTTAATTTTGAAAATTGCAATTTTCCCATAAGAAATACATGTAAGTGCATTATTGCGTAATATTATGCAATAATTTTATGCATTTTGATGACCGACCGTGCACATTTACCTTAGTGGATCTGCCTTGGGGCGGGGCCAACTAGAGCAGCGTTAGAAACGAGTCAGTCGCTCCCTGAGATCTGCCGCGTCAACTTTCAAACTTCTCGAGCTGGACCCGCTTAAGGGATGGTTTTAATGAGTTTAGCACGTCTCAAAACCGTTCGAAGCTCCGTTCGCGCCCGGGACGGGCGCGGGCGGGTGCGGAGAATAGGTTTTGACAGTGCAACCACCTCAGAAACGAATTCACACAAAAAGTGATTTTTTTTCGAAAATTTGTTTTCCGATCACAACTTTAATTTTTTTATTAGCTAATTACACCATTATCTTTCATAATTCGTTGTAAAAAACGAGATTCTGGTATTTTAAATGTTGCCACAACCCATTTTAATTACGATGGGCGGGGTTACAGTTCACCAGAGCCAATGTTAAAATTGCATTCCAAATTAATTTATAAAGCCGTTTTTTAACCAAATTTGTGAACAGTCCGCAAATTTTATTTTTTTTATGTGTATCTGGTATTGTTATCTTTCATAATTTTCAAAAAGAATGGTAAAAATCTAAATCAGGGTTGACGGACCCTCGCCGGAGAATGAATTAACCTAGTAAAAAGGTAAAAAAAACCATAAAAAAATAGGTCATCTCAACTCTTTCCGATTCGTTTTTATATACAATTTGTGTCGAAAATCCAAAACTCAATTTTCGTGCGTTTTCAGTTTGCAAAAAATATATGACAAATCCCCCCCCAAATCAAAGTGTGCACAGACAGGGGTGGGCAAAATACATGACAAAATGTATTTGAAATACAAAATACATTTATGTGAGTATTTAAAACACAAAATACATTTGCAATTTGTATTTGAAATACAAAATCCTGTATTTTAAATACAAAATAAAATATACAGCATTTAAATATAAACATTTCAAATTCAAAATTCAAGATGTATGTATTTCAAATACATCTTTTTTTAAATATTTAAAAAAATTTCTTTATTCGACAGTTTAGTGTACAATCTAATTTTTAAATAAGCGATTTTCTTTCAAAAATATAAGCGTTTCAAAATTGTGGCACAATGTCCTCCTAGTTGGAGAACGAATTAACCTAGCAAAAGAAAATAATTTTTCTAAAGGTACAGGAGAACCCAAAATTGTATTAAATTTAATAAAAGTGTTTTTAACACTTGGGTAATTTTCAAAAATTGAAAAGCATCGACTTTGGTCGTTCAAAAATGTTAATACCTCCAATTCTGCATTAGAATAAGTTGCATTATTGGTTTCCTCCAAAATACAATACAAAGATACAAAATACATTTCAGTTTGTATTTCAAAATTGAATACAAAATGTATTTCAAATACATGTGCCCACCCCTGGCCACTGAAAAGGTGTATAAGTGCGTAACTTAAAAGAATTGTGGCCTCAGGTTTTGAAACAAAGTAAAAGATCTTCTTTACAAACAAGTCTCAAACAAGGGTTTATTGTTTGCACTATCTGTGCGGTCTGAAGACCGCACTTAAAGACACAATTTTGATTTCAAATACTAATAAACAGATTAAATTTTCATATTAGTTTGCCTGAAAGCCGCACTTTGAATTGAACTTTTTGGTAACTCATAAGGCCAAATCTGTAGAATTTACAAATTCCTGTTAGGTTATTCGGTAAGGATTAGGAAAAATGTTATTTGGTGAATTTCTGTCAATATTACAATACAACTGCATATTTTGAATAATACTAATTGTTAATCAGAACTTTTTAAAAACTTTAGTTTAGCCACAATTTATACGTCAACTATAAATTGAATTAGCAAGCTTTTGCAAGATCTAAAGAAAGATATCGTAATGGTTTGGTCATTAAATGAACGAGTTTTTAGTGTACTTTGATCCGGTATAATTTTTATTAGAAAGAAAATCATAACTTCTTTGCAAAAACGTAATTTAATGGAGAAGGAAACACAACTTCGTTACAACACATTAAATTAATTTTTCACAAATTAAATAGAACTTTCTTTATAATAATTATTATTCCAGATCAAGGTCCATTAAAAACTCGTTTGTTTAACGACTGAACTTTATGATATCTATGCTAAACTATAACTAAAGTTATAGTTCAAGTATAAATTATGGTTATATTAGTATTTTTTTACATAAAATATTTAGTTCTATAATAATATTGACGGAAATTCACTAAATAATATTTTTTTTATCTTGACGTAACAGAAGGATAATATTTGATATCTTATTGAGCTTACTATCTGTACTATTTTATTAAGCTATTTAAAAAACGCATAATTATTTTAGTAATCAAAAGGTTCATAGAAATATTTATAAATTAAACCCCTCCCCTACTATGTGAGTCTAGGATTGATTCTCGGTGCAAGGGGGGTCCGTGGTACTCTCTCTTCCAAAGAATACTTCAAAAGGTGACAAACTGGGTTGCTTAGAGCCTTGGAAGTTCCAAAACGACATTTACTGTCGGAAGACTGAAAATCATGGGTAAGGAAGTGGAACAAAAGATACAATTTAATGGACGAGGAAGCCGAAAGGTCATATTGCTGAAAAAAACTGGATTATAAAACGAACATTATTTTTTAATAAAAATTGAGATTTTCCGAATGAGCAAAAAGTTGTAAACATTGTAGCAGAGCTTTAAAAGTAATTGACGAATCAGGATCATCCCTTAACACTTGCCGATAAATAAAAATCGCTAGTTGATACTTAGTGTTAACGTCTCGTTAGAAGTTTTAAGAAAATTGGGATTAGTCTGTGATATTAAGCAGTCAATGACCATTTCAAGTCTGCACAATTAAACAGACTACTGGCATTTGATTAGATTAATAAAATTTGTTGTTTTACTAATTACAATGTACAAAAAAGAACGAGCTACAAATAATATTGAATTAATGAATATTTTCGTTAGATAAGATTGGTAAGCGCGTGTGATTTATCGCTTAATTGAATGTATATTAAATAATTAGTACGTAAACTAATATAAATAAGCATTCAATTTATTGGAAAATTCATGACGAGGTGGAAATTATCTACCTGCCTGAAATTTTCATTTTACGGTAAAATTAATTTTCTAATTAATTCGTGTTGCAAAGAAGCCATTACATTCTAAATGGGACCTGCAAATACTATTTGGACATATAAAAAGTGCTTTTGCAAAAAGGTCAACTTCCAATTTATGTTGCGGGTGGCGTTTTTCTTCTGCAGCGCAGTTAAATTATGCCGAGTAAAAATATTTTTCGGAATTTGTATGAATGACGTGGGCCGAGAAAAAAAATTGATAAACTACGGAATTTCCAGATTTAATTTATTACTAACGATTATTCACAATTTAAAAATATATTATATTTATAAATAGATCAATATCGAGAGAAAGTGTAATATAACTATAATAAAAATAAGAATGTAAAGGTGCCTTTAGTTAAGAAGAGATATAATTTACTTTATAGAACAATTGGTATTCCGTAAGGATTCCATTTCCGATATTTCCCATCACTGTTCGATTAATCTTAAAGTAAATAATTTATCTCTTGCTTCCCGAAGCCATGAGTGAAACTTTTCAATCTTACGTACTGCCAATCTTTTCAGCTACACAAAATTTGAAGTAATCTTCTCCTGTAGTCAAGAATACGAAGATAATGTAATATTTTATATACTACTTAGATCTCAAAAAACTTCCTTCAAGAACGAAGGAATTTATCAATTACTAAGATGTATAATCCTCACGTTTTTATTTTATCCTCACGTTTATTATTGCAATATTTCGAATAACAGCAGAAAAATTAAACATCACATTAATTATTTCAATATCGCGTTTTTTCAACAAACCCCAAGTACGCATTGAAACCTTATCAATTTAATATGAATCCATAATATATATAAAATTTAATGATCGGCGCTAAAGGAGGTTCTTTGGAAAATCCGCTTTTAAAATCTCTTAAAATCTAAGCATTAGCCAGAGTAAATCTTAAATCGATATAAGTCTCTTCTTGTGTACTTTCCCGAGAGTAAGTATATAAAAACCATAAATGTATGTTGGTTATCAAACATAATCAATTTTAGCTTTACGCAACTTCAATAAGACAATACTTTTCTCGAAAAGAAAAAAAGATACCCACTTTCAAGTTTAAGGTTTTAAAAAATATTAAATTTCCCTGGGATAAATTTTAAAACAAAAAATAAATGTAGACAAATTACTTAACTTACAGCTATGTATTTTTCACTGTAAAGTAAAATTGCTTTTTGCAATTTTAATTGAAATTGTCAGTAGACGACACGACTGACTTACGAGATCCAAAATTGCGGTATTACCAAAACTAAGTGTTATCAAAACTAATATATTGATTTCAATTGAGCTCTTGGGAAACCAGATTTGACTAAAGCTAAACTTAATCCCGAATATTAGACAAAAAAGAACTTGGCTTCAATAGTTTGATCCAAACTTGTTTCCGGTCGGACGCCGGCGATATTGGATGATGATACTTTAATTTCAAACTAATAGTAAACTAATTATTGATCGGAAACGATATCGAGGATGTTTTACCGACATGAAAATCTAGTTGACATAGAATTTGCAACCCACGCATCCAATGCAGTAATTCCTAAGATGTAAAATGTCCTGTTATAATGACCGTTAATATTCTCATTTACATTAAGTTTTAAATGATTCTAGTTTATCAAAATAAACAAATACAATAAGTGGTACAGTAATTTTGCGATGTAAACATTTTTACAACCGCATAAAAATCTATCTCGTCAAATATGTAATTAAAACGATTTCTCTATCAGGAGGATGAAAACTCTTTATTCAAGACTAATAAATACATTACGTTGAACATCCTGCAGATTTGCTGAGTCATTTGGTATTTTGCCAATATGTCGAAAAATCGACTACGTTAGTTGTACGCTCGACTTTATAAAACTATATATCGATAAACGATGACCAGTTGAGCTCTTTTATGGCTTAGCACAACAAAGCTTGCAAATTTTTAGGGAGAACCTTAATTTATTAGGTTTCGGCGTGCAAGAGAGCGAAACGTTATTCAAATAATACCTCGAATTTATAATTCCATTATTGTGTATATACAGACAATTAGATATACCAAATCCTAATGAGACAATAATTAATACAGGACCTAACCTAACTTTGATAAATTAAATTACGAAATTGACTTTTTGTTCAAAAGATGTAGTATTAGCAATAAAATTTATAAGAATTCCATATTTGCGATCGATTTCGTTCTTGTTTTTTATATTATATTTTGGGTAAAATCAGACTGACGAGATACCTAATCGTAACATAGAGCGGGAAATTTGACAGACGAATTAACTTGATGAAAAATTCTCCGAGTCCAAAAGAGTCGTTGGCTTCAATAAAGACAGACACCTTGTATAAAGCGGCATATTTATGATCATTAATTATAGAACAACGTGAGGAAATAATTCATTAGTGTTTTTTAACGAAGCAAGTATCACTTCTATTTATATAATGCACTTTAATCAACCAATAAATCTAATTTATGGATTTTAGAAAGAAGAGTTGAAAACTGAGTAGGTAAAAAAATGGTAATTGAACGTATTCGGCCGGCTTAGATTTTGCATCTAAATTTAGAATCGAAGCTTCCAGCCAAATCTTCTCTAAAAACATTATTTAGTTATTTGAGCTAGCACTTGCTTGCTGCAGTTCAGCTCAGAGGTTAACTGCTCGGTGGCTTACTGAAACTTTTGTGGTAGAAACCAGCAGCCTCTTCTCAAATAGCTGATTTGCTTCGCATCGGTTTAGCATCATGTACCACCTTTCAAATGCAAATATGGAAACTTACGATTTTAATAATTCGGCCTCGATTTCTACCCTAAACAAAAGAAGGCGATTTCAATACAAATTCCAAGATTTACATATACTTAAATAAAAAAGCTCTTTACTTAATACATGGAAAGCCAGAAATCAGCGAGCAAATGGAAGTCAATAGATCCCTTTAATTTTGGTTAAGTTTTCAAAGTAACTCTTAATTTTTAAAAGCAAATTTGCGTTGATATGGGAGAGTATTTGGCTTCTTCCACTCAGGCAGATTTTAGCAATTTAATTTGTGATTCGAGTTCGAGAGAAAAGTTGTTTCATTTTATACTACTTCGACTCGTTAAATAGAACTGCGAAGTTTTATTTCATTGAAATTTTAAAATTTGCGTGGTAAAATATTGAGACGACGATTTGTCACGTAAGAAGTTTAACTAAAGTTCCTGAGTAGTATTTTAAATCACGACTACTATAAATTCTCGACTTCAGACCACTCGATAGCTTTCATGCTAGAATTTAAAAAATGATTTATGCTTCACTTGTGGGTTCCGTTTTAAGGGAGCAAACAAAAGAGTTCTTTATAATAAAGAGGTTGATCTATTGTACTTGAAGTGTTCTTTTTATGCATCTATCTATGGTTTAACGTGAATACAAATAAAAGTGCAAAAAAAATTAATCAAAAGAACAAGTTCATCTGAAGTGAAGTGCGAATAAAGAAGACAGTCGACATATTCATACGAAATGTTTTGTGAACAACTTGAAAGGTTGTGCCGAAACCGATCAAATAATTAAATTTTAGTTAAAGAAAATTTTAATTTCTAGCTACGTCGAAAATCGTATTGATCATCGAGTAAGTAACAATTTCATTAGCAACAACCACGCCAAGAAAGGAAACGAATTCTGTAAAGAATTTCATGCTGAATTTAATTTAAACCCGACAATTCAGCCTAATATGCTCCTTAATGCATTTTTCTTTAGAAATGGAAATTAACTATTTTGCCGAAAAAAAATACGGATATATTCCTTATTCTAAACCGTTGATTAACGTTGCAAAAAAAGTGATATCTACCATAAAAGAATTTTCACGAGCACTAAAAATATATTGCCCATAAAATTTTGCTTCCGCCAATACATCGCATCCACTAATAGTTTAATAGCGTTAAATACTTAATCCAAGAACAAAAATGTTACAATATTATAGAATTAATAAACCTTCGGGGATTACTATGGCAATAATTTTAATTTTCTAATGGAAATTGAAATTGCTGCAGAATAATTAACTACTTCTGTTGATGACTCTACGGTGCGGTGGCGATTGGAGATAGTTATTGTTGATCAACAGAGCAAATCTTGGTCTCTCTCTCCGTCTCTCCACAAACCCATCTGTGGGGAAGAGTAAATCTCATCAGTAGTTCCATTTTCATAAGTGATGAATCTCGTACCTACTTTATGTAATTACTTTTACCATATTCCGTATAATTTATTTACTGTGGTCGTTATGTGACACATTATGGCGTTTTTTAAGATATCAAATGAACATTAATATGCAAATATTAATTTATTCAAAATTTGAGTTATGGAGTTACTTATAAATGACAAGTTGACATTTAAAAGTAAATTGAACATATAATTTTATAAATTAACCATCGTATAAATTAATTAAGGGAAAATACCAATATAATTTTTATTTATACCATTGCCATCAGCAACTCGCGCTTATCTCGGGGAACTAAAACGAGAATTCGATTAAAAGTTAATATAGACAAAAGACAATCAAGTGTTATGCTGTAAATAAACTTAAATTAACGAACTTAATTAAAATTAATTAAAAATAAATATTTCTGTAGCAGCACCAGTTCGCTTACGGATATTTTCGTAGTTAAATTTTAAAGAACGAGATAATCAGTGCATTGAAGGCCAAAAAAGGAATACGACCAATGTAATTTTATTGTCAATTAAAATAATAACGATTTGATTTCCACACTACACAAGTTTTACTTTGACGTAAACAAGTAAAAAGTTGTAACTTTTTTTATAAACTTAATTAAAATGATTATAACGGCATGTATTTTAAATACTACTTCTATCAACTATTTATTTGAAAAAAAGTCCCAGCAAGGAAATATTTCAACAGTTTATTTAAAAATTTATTTAAATATTTTCTGGATTTAATTATTGGTAAATTAAATTGAAAAGTCATACCGGCAAGAGACCATTTCATAGAGGTATTTTAAAAATATAAATTTTGGGATGAAAATCGGTTCTAAATTTTATCTTTTATTTCGTATAATTGCAACCGTAAGAACTACCCTGGTATATATTTATTTCAAAACTTCAAGTTCTTAAATAAATCTGAATTTGAAGTTATTAATTTGAAAATCCTGAGTTATTAACTTAGAATTCAAAACTTCAAGTTCTTAACTAAATCTGAATTTGAAGTTATTAATTTGAAAATCCTGAGTTATTAACTTAAAATTCAAAACTTCAAGTTCTTAAATAAATCTGAATTTGAAGTTATTAATTTGAAAATCCTGAGTTATTAACTTAAAATTTAAAACTTCAAGTTCTTAACTAAATCTGAATTTGAAGTTATTAATTGTAAAATCCTGAGTTATTAACTTAAAATTCAAAATTTCTAGTTCTTAAATAAATCTGAATTTGAAGTATTAATTTTAAAATCCTGAGTTATTAACTTAAAATTTAAAACTTCAAATTCTTTTATAAATCTGAATTTGAAGTTATTAATTTTAAAATCCTGAGTTATTAACTTGGAATTCAAAACTTCTTAACTAAATCTGAATTTGAAGTTATTAATTTTGAAATCCTAAGTTATTAACTTAAAATTTAAAACTTCAAGTTCTTAAATAAATCTGAATTTGAAGTTATTAATTTGAAAATCCTAAGTTATTAACTTAGAATTCAAAACTTCAAGTTCTTAACTAAATCTGAATTTGAAGTTATTAATTTTAAAATCCTGCGTTATTAACTTGGAATTCAAAACTTCAAGTTCTTAACGAAATCTGAATTTGAAGTATTAATTTTAAAATCCTGAGTTATTAACTTAAAATTTAAAACTTCAAATTCTTTTATAAATCTGAATTTGAAGTTATTAATTTTAAAATCCTGAGTTATTAACTTGGAATTCAAAACTTCTTAACTAAATCTGAATTTGAAGTTATTAATTTTAAAATCCTGAGTTATTAACTTAAAATTTAAAACTTCAAATTCTTTAATAAATCTGAATTTGAAGTTATTAATTGTAAAATCCTGAGTTATTAACTTGAAATTCAAAACTTCAAGTTCTTAAATAAATCTGAATTTGAAGTTATTAATTTGAAAATCCTGAGTTATTAACTTAAAATTCAAAACTTCAAGTTCTTAACTAAATCTGAATTTGAAGTTATTAATTTTAAAATCCTGCGTTATTAACTTGAATTCAAAACTTCAAGTTCTTAACGAAATCTGAATTTGAAGTATTAATTTTAAAATCCTGAGTTATTAACTTAAAATTTAAAACTTCAAATTCTTTTATAAATCTGAATTTGAAGTTATTAATTTTAAAATCCTGAGTTATTAACTTGGAATTCAAAACTTCTTAACTAAATCTGAATTTGAAGTTATTAATTTTAAAATCCTGAGTTATTAACTTAAAATTTAAAACTTCAAATTCTTTAATAAATCTGAATTTGAAGTTATTAATTTTAAAATCCTGCGTTATTAACTTGGAATTCAAAACTTCAAGTTCTTAACTAAATCTGAATTTGAAGTTATTAATTTTAAAATCCTGCGTTATTAACTTGGAATTCAAAACTTCAAGTTCTTAACGAAATCTGAATTTGAAGTATTAATTTTAAAATCCTGAGTTATTAACTTAAAATTTAAAACTTCAAATTCTTTTATAAATCTGAATTTGAAGTTATTAATTTTAAAATCCTGAGTTATTAACTTGAATTCAAAACTTCTTAACTAAATCTGAATTTGAAGTTATTAATTTTAAAATCCTGAGTTATTAACTTAAAATTTAAAACTTCAAGTTCTTAAATAAATCTGAATTGGAAGTTATTAATTTGAAAATCCTAAGTTATTAACTTAGAATTCAAAACTTCAAGTTCTTAACTAAATCTGTATTTGAAAATCCTAAGTTATTAACTTAAAATTTAAAACTTCAAGTTCTTAAATAAATCTGAATTTGAAGTTATTAATTTGAAAATCCTGTTATTAACTTAAAATTCAAAACTTCAAGTTCTTAACTAAATCTGAATTTGAAGTTATTAATTTTAAAATCCTGAGTTATTAACTTGGAATTCAAAACTTCAAGTTCTTAAAAAATTCTGAATTTGAAGTTATTAATTTGAAAGTCCTAAGTTATTAACTTAAAATTCAAAACTTCAAGTTCTTAAAAAATTCTGAATTTGAAGTTAATTATTAATTTGAAAGTCCTAAGTTATTAACTTAAAATTCAAAACTTCAAGGCATTTTAGTAGTTTTTTTTAAGTTTATGACAACAAACTTAATGCTTATATTTTATTTAAAAAAATGTTGAATGACAAACATTTATTTGATTTGAGATTTTCATCTTATTAGTTGATACAGTTATGAGTGATGACGCAGGGATCAAATTTCGCGATTGCGAATTTATAAATAAACTCTAATAATAAAAATTATTTGATAATTTTTTTCTCAATTTCGCGGCTTGTACTTTTATATATTGGGAGTGAATTGCATTATTGTGGAAGCAATAATTTGTAAATCGCCAATAAGCGGTACGCCAATAATCTTTCAGATAAACCCAACGGAAACGGCACATTAGTAATTATTATTTTATCAATAAACAACAATTATAGTCGATAACAAGAAAATAGAAATACTAGGAAATACATATACCTACCTACCCAAAAATGAACACCTCATCTTACTCAGCACGGGTAAAAAAGGATCAATTAGATCCAGAACATCAAACTTTTCAATAGGAACATTTAGTTTTGTATATCCAGAACAAGGATAACACACATTCGTCACATAACCCAAGCTTAACACAAAACTATTGCAAGGGCAGCAAAGTCTAAACATTTTTTCCCTGCAAAATAGACATGGAACCCTTAGTTTTAAGTTTTCGTCTTACAGTTTTCAGAATATGAAAATTTGGGGACAGTTAATAATCCAATTTGGAATTTCATGATTTTTGAAGTGAATTATGAAAGATGAGGGTCTAATTAGCGTATAAAAAAATAAAATTTGCGGTCGGTTCACACAATTTTGAAAAAACGGCTTTAAAGTTAATTTGGAATGCAATTTTATCATTGGCTCTTTTGAACTTAAACCCCGCCCCAAAATTGAAAGAGGATGTGGCGACTGTAAATATACCAGAATCTCGTTTTTACAACGAATTATGAAAGATAATGGTGTAATTAGCTAATAAAAGAATTAAATTTGTGATCGGACAACAAATTTCCGAAAAAATCACTTTTGTGTTAATTCGTTTCGAGGTGGTTGCGCTGTAAAAACCCTCTCTCCGCACCGCCCTCGCCCTCCGGGGCTCGTGCGGGCTTCGAGCGGTTTTGACACGCGCTAAACTCATTAAAACATCCCTTAAGCGGCTCCAACTCGAAAAGTTTGAAAGTTGACGCGACGGATTTCAGGAGCGATTAACACCTACCTTACGCTGCTCTAGTTAGCCACGCCTTTAGGTAGATCCGGTAGTTAAATCTGCACGTACTGTTACTAAAATGCATAAAATTATTGCGTAATGTTACGCAATAATACACTTACATGTATTTCTTATGGGAAAATTGCAATTTTCAAAATTAAATTGTGGCCTTATTACAACTCCGACAAGATTGATCCTCACCTTAAAGAGCTTGTATTTTTGCGTTCTTTCGTTTGGTTAAGCCATTTTTATAGGAAAAGTGTACTTTTGAGTTCGGGATTATTGACTCTACCCGAAAATTTCTATGATGAGAAATGTTGACAAAAATTTACCAAATAACATTTTTTCTATACTTACTAAAAACTTACCAAACACTTTTAATGTTACGAAAAACAATTTGGACATTGCTTTTAACCAATTCCTTGACGACCGTGACTTAAACCTACAGCTTAACGTGGAATCCAAACCACGGCACAAATAATTCCTATTTACATTGCAAACTACCTGTATTATTATTATTAATTTGTATTTTAATAATATTATTATGTATGAACGTAAAGTTATTTATACATCTACCGGATTGTTAGTTTGATTTTCAATATAAATTCAAGTAGTACATATTATAACAATAATAATTGTGATGCGATAAATTTTTTTCAGAAATAACATAATAATAATATGTAGCAGTTGCTATTCAAAATCGGATTTATTGTTGTGATGTTACAATATCGACGTATGAATTTTATCGAATATACCCAGAGCTTTACATTTCAATGCGACCGTTTTTAAAAACTTGTAGGCGGTGTATAGAAAGCTCCAAAAATAATTCTCCCCAGAACAAATAATTGTATCGAAAATTTTAAACCTGATATTGAAGATATCATTCATGTGTAAACGTAAAGCTTGATTTAAAAATTAATTCTGGCAAAATGAAAAAAAAACTTTTAAATCCGCATTTAAAACCTACAATCCTGCAGCTTTTTATAAATTAATTTTGTAAAATACAAGTTTCATTTTTATAAAATTTATTGCACATCTTAAATTACGGCTTATCGCAAGAACGAACTTCTTCAGTTAATATTAAATAACTTTCAGAAATTCCGTCCCTATCTTTTTGGTAAATCTGTAATTAAGTTTTGACCAAACAATTAAACACATTTTGATGAAATATGAGCAATACGAGCCTGGGATGAGAAAAAAGATAATATCAATTTTAAGACAATAACTGAAAATCCGTTCGCTTTCGCTTTATATTGGTATATTCTTCCTGAAATAGCTTTTGCCCCAAATGTTTGAAAAATAATTACAAACGAATGGTTAACATTTCCTATTGGAAAATTATTTTAATAAAACATAGTTTTGAAATTTTAGAACATCACGTTTTAACCGTAACGCGTACTAAAAAATCGTTTTAAAACAAAAAGTTTTATTCGCCAGAAGAGAATAACGATGGGCCATTATGGATAATAATAATTTCAAAATGGAATAATTTGTAACCAAACTTTCTGTGATATATCGATTCAAATTTTTCATAAATTGCACGCTGCGAACAGTTGATCAACCATCCATCAATCACTTCTGACAAGTACACACAAGAAAATTTGCAGTATCAAATTATCTGTAAAATATGTAATCCTTCATGAAGCATCAAATATTAACTGCAAAATGGAAAATCAGCTAAATATGTTCGGTGCTCGGTGGATGGAATCTCCCCAATAATAACTATTACCTTAACAGCAATTGAATGATGAATTGTTTTTTTTATAAACTGCGATTCTTTTATTTGAGTAATTTCACTAATCAAATCATGCAGAATAATCGTGTAATAATTCAGAAGGAAACTTTTAAGCAACAATTAATGTCCAGTAAGGAAAATTAATGGAAATACTATCGATTTTCGAGAAAATATTTTCATAAACTACAATTCCGAGCAGGAAAGTTTCTGCTATACCAATTTTGCATTAAACAAAATATTAAATGATCATAAACAACTGTCGCAACAAGACAAAAATTTATTATACAGATAGCAACCTCATAATCGCCCACCGCCCGCAACTCGAAAATTCACGAAATCTGTACGTTATACGGCATTCCATATCAGATATCCAAATTCAATTGCATGATAGCTTTCAATTTCATCAATTTTTTTTTATAAGAAATTCTAGGATTTTATGACGGATTTCAAATGCCAATTTTCATAAAAAATGTCCAAATTTTATTTGATATAGGACCAATTACATGAATATAAAATTGCGTTTTAAAACATGTCCGTCGTTGTCGTCAAAGCTATCATGCGAATGTGGTGGATATTTGGCATGGAATGCGGCTTTTGTAATTCTAACTAACATGCACATACATAAAATATCGTTCGAATTTTGTGTTGTGTCACTATGCGTCTACGAATTTAAATTATTAGCAATTATCATCGCCATCAAAGAAGTCATCTCGTCACAGGCCCGTAGCCAGGGGGGCGTAACCTGGGGGCACGTACACCGAAATGTTAAAAAAATTCTTTTTGAAAGTAAAAAATTTGAATTTTGAAAATAAATAGTTGTAGGTATTTTCAAGTTGGAAAGTGCCCCCTAACGAAACCTCGCTACGGGCCTGTGAGTACGGTTTATTATAGCGGTTTGGTTTTCTTGAGAATTATGACATATTATACTGGGGAATTAATAATCCTCTCACCCCCAAAATTCTCGATCACTGCTTTATATTCCTTGTAAAACATAAAACTTTCACTATTAATGTGAAAGTACCTTTAGAGTGTACCTGGGGGTGCTCCACACCCCAGACTCCCGGTCACTAAAACTTTGGTTTATAATTTGGGATAATTGGGATATTAGTTACTTGAATGTGACTTGTTAAAGTTAGGATTAATTAGTTTTTTTTAGAGATTTTTTCTAGATCGGTTATGCCGATCTTCAATTCATTTCTGATAAAAAAATAAACTGCACAAACCGGGGAGTCTGGGGTGTGGAACACCCTCCAGTGCTTTACTGTTGCAAAGCAAAACATTCAATGTTTACAGATTATGAGTAGGGTTTATTATAGCGCTTTGATTTTCTCAAGAACAATGACATATTCTACCGGGGGGAATTCACAATCCCCCCCCCCCCCTAGATTCTCGGTCACTGCTTTATATTTCTTGTGCTAAAACTTTCACTATTAATCGCTTAATACTGATGACCATAAGTTTGCAAATTTATCTATCACAGTTTGAGTGTACCTGGGGGTGCTCCACACCTCCGTCACTAAAACTTTGGTTTATAATTTGGGCTAATTGAGATATGAGTTACATCAGTGCAACTTGTTAAAGTTAGGATTAATTAATTTTTTAGAGATTTTTCTAGATCGGTTATGCTGCCATCTTCAATTCATTTCTGATAAAAAAATAAACTACACAAACCGGGGGGTCTGGGGTGTGGAACACCCTCCAGTGCTTTACTGTTGAAAGGCAAAACATTCAATTTTTACAGATTATGAGTAGGGTTTATTATAGCGCTTTGATTTTCTCAAGAACAATGACATATTCTACTGGGGGGAATTCACAATCCCCCCCTAGATTCTCGGTCACTGCTTTATATTTCTTGTGCTGAAAACTTTCACTATTAATCGCTTAATACTAAAGACCACGAGTTTGCAAATTTATCTATCACAGTTTGAGTGTACCTGGGGGGTGCTCCACACCCCCCAGACGCCCCGGTCACTATAACTTTGGTTTATAATTTGGGATAATTGAGATATTAGTTACTTAAATGTGACTTGTTAAAGTTAGGATTAATTAGTTTTTACAGATTTTTCTAGATCGGTTATGCTGACATCTTCGATTCATTTCGGATAAAAAATAAACTGCACAAACCGGGGGGTCTGGGGGGTGTGGAACACCCTCCAGTGCCTTACTGTTGAAAGGCAAAACATTCAATGTTTACAGATTATGAGTAGGGTTTATTATAGCGCTTTGATTTTCTCAAGAACAATGACATATTCTACCGGGGGGAATTCACAATCCCCCTAGATTCTGTCACTGCTTTATATTCCTTGTGCTAAAATTTTCACTATTAATCGCTTGATACTAAAGACCACGAGTTTGTAAATTAATCTATCACAGTTTGAGTGTACCTGGGGGGTGCTCCACACCCCCCAGACCCCGGTCACTATAACTTTGGTTTATAATTTGGGATAATTGAGATATTAGTTACTTAAATGTGACTTGTTAAAGTTAGGATTAATTAGTTTTTTACAGATTTTTCTAGATCGGTTATGCTGACATCTTCGATTCATTTCGGATAAAAAATAAACTGCACAAACCGGGGGGTCTGGGGGGTGTGGAACACCCTCCAGTGCCTCACTGTTGATAGGCAAAACATTTAATGTTTACAGATTATGAGTAATCAGGCCCGCAGACAGCGGACTTAAAAAAATCTTTTTGAAAGTAAAATATTTGAATTTTGAAAATAAACAGGTGTAGGTACTTTTAAGTTGGAAAATTTTTACAAGGACCCCCTCGAAATGAAATCCTGGCTACGGGCTTGCCTCGTCATAAATAATATGAATTAATACATGAAAACCTAGTCAAATTTGTGCCTTTTTCATATTTGTTATCTCCATTACAAAATTTTCTCTTTACATCAAATCTGTCAAAGTTACTTTAGTAATTTTATTGGCAATTTATATTATTTTGAGGTTAGGACAGACTACGTTAGGCAAAATTTGCATCTTTGCCTTGACGATAAGGGATAGAAAACTATCTTGCCATTTCTAAGTTCATATGCTAGTGACTTAGCCGACTTCTTTCATAGCAATGATAATATCTACACTAATTTAGATTTCCCGATTTTTGAGCTATGTCACTTCTGCAGCTGGTGAGCGATGATGGAATGGATATGATTTATACTACTTTGCAGTTGTTCCTTTTCAAATCAAATTAGTCATTTTATGTTTACTTAAGATAGTCTTATATTTTCAATAAAAGTTTTATGTTATTGTACCTGGAATACTATTAATTATTGTCATTTCTTATCGCTGTGTTAATAACATTTATTACTGCTTGTATACTTAATTTCCTTTACAAATATTTTACAACAAAAATTAGTCGTAGTATACCTTTTCTTTTTACATTTTATCAATTTTCGCAACCAGCGACCACAGCGAGCCCCTCTTCAACGCGGCAGTACTATGGTGTTATGCCCCCGGGAGCAATAATTTTCAAAGTTATAATAATTTCGGTCGATTAATTTTTGTACATGTTTTATTTTATATTTAATCTTATATATAAATTATTATGATACAATGTATAGGTATTATTAATATTATATATATTGTATACGTAATGTATTATACGGCTCTGACAATATTGATATAATAGATACATAAATTGGATGAGTTTTGACTTTTTATAGCAATTTATTACTTTACTATTAGTAAATCGCTTTTCAATAAAAGAAAAATAAAATAAATGATAAGTGATAAATTTATAACATAATTTACTTTTTACAGTATAATATTGCGGTAATGATGCTAATCTTTGTATTGTATCTTATAAAATAAAAATGTACCTATGATAGTCAGTTAATCGTTTTAAATTATCGCCGATTGAGATTACAAAATTGTATAGTTTAGTGCCAACACTAACCGGCACTTAAAAATTAATTTCCGTATTTTTGGCAACTTTTAAAATTATATGTTCAGAATTTTTAAAAACACGAAATAAATATTAATATGCGTGTTCACAAAAATCCTACCAAAAGAAGGAAAATAACCACGTGACTAAAATATACCTACTCTCAGGTAGTTGGTGGATAATCCCAAGTTGTCTAGGGTTGGTTAACCCAGCAGATATCTTGAAAACTGTACACGAACGTTTACGAGTTATCTAAAATAGTGCGGATTATCGGTACAAATGTGATCTTGGTTTCCTGTATCTATCCTAAAACCGATTGTCAGGTAGTTTTGACTAAAAATACTCGGGAATTGCGAATTATATTAAAAAATATAATTTGATGACCACATCCCCTAGAATATAGAAGCATAAAAATGCCAACAGAAAACCAAAAAAGTCAATTTTATCAAGTTTACATAACAGCTATTACGAAATGCCCCGAAATATATTCTTCAAAATTTAAATTTTATTTAGTAAATAACGATTAAGTAAAATCCTATAAACCCAGATAATGTAACGATTACAATACACTTGTTTACTATTTTAAATAACAGCAGCCAAGAACGCAAAACTCAAAATTATGAATAGAACACACATAAAAAACGTTAAAAATATAAATAAAGTAAAAAGCTTCCGACCAACATTTGGATGAAAGTTTCAAAAATTATATTTTCTTGTAAGGTTTAATTAATCAAGATCTCAGTTGAAACTGATAAAAAGTATGAAAAGAGGTAAACAAATACAGGTTTCCATTAAGAAAGTTAGTTCAAAAGGAAAAAAAGCAAACGTTAAAGACATTGAAGCAACTTCCAGTTTTTATCCCAATAGAAGCTACGTAAGCTGATTTCTTGCAGAATGGGTAAATTTAATACCCATTTGGTTAATTTCACTAATTAATCGGTTACTAAAATTAATAAGTCGACGTGGTTTTCAATTTTATATTAATGTTAAAATGAGCAATGTTTACTTTATTATATCGTTGATCAACAACTCGCAATAAGGAAAAAAACAAAATAAACTGATTATTTTGTTAAAAACTATGAAACACGTAGTATATAAATACTTGAGTGCCAATTTGTCTGGGTGAATCTCTCGATGACAATCTACTGTAGATTTGATTATATTTAATAACAATATGATTGCAATAATAGCTGTTATTGTTCAAAAATATGTAGTAGTACCTACTTTATTGAATTAAACGAGAAAAAGTTTAAACTAATTTGTAACTTGCTCGGAGCTAAACTTGGCTGTATGATATATTGTATGACCGCATGGTTACATGAACACATCACGATACTACATGCGGAATTGCTTAGTTATTACTTTTTTTGTTTGATATATCTGTGCCTTATTTCATTTATCTTTTTAGTAAAAACGTGGCGAGATCTTTCAACAGTTTTTGTGTGTTAACGTCAGGCTTACGTACTAATTCCCGAGCGATTACGCGATAGGTCAATCAATCCACCCCGAGTAATTCTTATAAAATTTCTATAAACGTCTAAGTGCTGCTATATTTACAAAACGAATTTGATATCCGTAAATAGGAAAACATTTTGTGTACATAAGCTTCAATATAGAGAAACTTAATGGTAGATTATCTTCGTACAATTTAATTATTTTTGGAAAATTTTATAAATAAATACTTTGATTCGCTTAATTAAAGGAATGCATTTAAATCACATCTGGAGGACTACTACATTTTCTTTAAGCTGTTGAATGGCTGCGAAAACAGTAAGTATGCTAAATATAAAGTAGGTAGCGAATAAGTTGCAGTTGAAATCACCCGACAAAATTGCTTAAGCATGAAGAAGCTTAGATATTCAAAAAATTTTGATCCTAACAAAATAGCATCCTAGCAAAGCTTAAAATGGAATTAAAAACTGAAAAAGGTGAACTAATAGGTTTAATAAATAAATATGATAACTTCTTGGTCTTTACACATTTTCCAAAAATTCCAAATCACACCAAGACATTCCCAACACATATAAATAACACATACCTACAAGACATATGTACATATTTCAAATAACTTTTGAAAAACAAGAAAAGTCAAGTCTCCTATGGCAGTAAAATAACATAAGTTGAGAAGGTTACCTAATGTCTAATCTGTGATTTATTAGAAGTGGGTAATGTTGTCGACGATTATTAACAATCAAGACTTAATGATTACTGGTTTTGAGCATTTCGTGTTAAAAGTTATGCACTAAAAAGCCTAATAGCTACATTTTCAATATTTTTAGCCGGCGTTTTAAAGATATTATGAAAGCGATAAAACTTCAACTCCATAACATATGAAATTGGTGTCAACAAAAATTATTAAATGTCCGATAGATGGTAAATAAACTGGGAAGTCAATAAAAAAAATATTAAATTTTTATCTTGCAATAAAATAAAAGAAAATCAATTTTAGTTCAAACAATAAAAAGTTGGTTACTAAACACAATCGGATCTGTACACCATTTAATGAAATTCTTCGTTACGATTATTGCGGTTTAAATTTAGAAAAATAGGTTGTTGACCAAAGTGCACACCTTTCTTTAGACTAGCGAGTTACTTATTTTCAAAATATGTGAACAATAAATAATACGTCAACAATCGCTCGTATGACCAAGTTAAAATATTAGCATAATAAATAATAATCATAGAATAATGCAATGATGGTAGGTACTAATTCTTTAAATACATTTTTGTCGCTAACCTGCAGGTGGGTAAAAAACTGCATTATGCAAATTTATCACACCAACTTTGCAATATTTTCGTACGTCTCCTTTTACTCTGCATTCGACATTTTAATTAATTTGAAAAAGTTTCGCGTTTTATGTGCGCCAGTACGGCATAGTATGATAAATTTTAATGAATAATTTAAAAGTTGAAACTCAAAAACAAATCTGTCAAGATCAAGTTATAAGTCTGATAAGAGTGGAAAGCAAAAGAGAAACTGTTGACGTTGTCTGCCTATCGTACCTTATGCTGTTCTGCTGCGAGTAATTCATGATGCTTTTTAAATTCAAATTAAAAGTGGAATTCAGGAAACGCATTTGGAATAATAGATACGTAAATAGTAGGTAGGCTATAGTGCTATGCCATCCAGACATGAAGCCTTCAGTTCTGGGGCTTTAAATTTCAAGGCGTGGTACCAATGTATTAATTACAAAAAGAAACCTATTCGGTTTTTTCATTTTTGCACGTTTGTTTTGTTACGTTTATGCATTCTTTCATCAGTCACCAACGAAATTCAACGAATAATGAAGCTCATGTTTTCGCGGTGGTTGTACACACAAGGGTCGGCGCTCGAAGTATTACCAACTTTATGCTGCTGTAGCAACTAAACGGCTAATGTTGTTATGCTGTTATGTTGTTTACAAGCCTACGCAAGCATATCGTTAAGTTATCGAAATGGAATTCAAACGCAGCAGTGTTTGCTTTGTATTTGGCTGGAAAATCGCAACCAGCCATTATTGAAAATTAAAAGAATTGCTCTGCGAAAGCAAGCGCCTGTATCAGTGATGCTTTGGGCCACAGGATGGTCACCACTCGTTTTCATGGAACACGGCGTAAAGGTAAATCAACAAATTTATCGTGAAAAGATTTTAAACGATGCTTTGTTACCTTGGTTGTGTCCTTGCTTTGTGTCAACAAAACTCGGCACCATCCCACAAAACCCGTGAAACCTAACGTTTTTTACAAGAAAAAGTTCCCAGTTTCATTTCTTCACAACAATGACCACTATATCCCATATCGAAAATTCTGGAGGTCAAAGTAGCAACTAAAATTGAAGATTGCTCTTCGCTGAGAATGGGAAAAAATACCATCAGACCACATTCGTGCAGCGTGGAAGCCTTCTCGGACAGACTCGATGCTATTAGCCGCGCTAATGGTGGCTACATCGTTATGATAATAAAAAAAAATCAAAATTGACAAAATTACAGCATTTTTAACTGGTAACACTTCGAGTGCCGACTCCTGTATTAGTTGGCCAAAAGACACTCAGACAGATGAATTAAAGTTATAGGGATCTCCAGCTATGGAGGCATCTTGCGAGGTATTTGGGACCTGAGCAGAAGATATAAATTGTATTAGCATTTTACTTGTATACATACAGGATTAGAAGATGTACTCGTCAAGAGTGACGGGCCTTGTAGAAGATGTACCCGTCAATAATGACGGCTCGCCTAGAATATGATGTACTCATCAAGAATAACGATGTTTCCAGAAAATGCAATGATAGCTCATTTATTGGATATACCCGCTCCTTCGTTCGTATTGCACTTACCTTAAACTATAAAGTTAGTTTTTTATTATTGGATGTGGTTAGAAATTTTTAAACAAAACCGCCCGAAAGTTGTGATTACACAACATAACAATTTTTTATACAATAAATATAACATTGGTATAGCAAACGTAAACAAGATTAAAATAAAATTAGGTACTGGACAGGTTCCCGATCGTCAACCACTAATGAAAATTAATGGAATAAAACCAAGAACAGGTCAATAATAGAATTTGGATTGATAAGTTTGGTAAGGAGCAGGAAGGATTGTAAGATATCAGAGAAAGCCACATGCAAGGTATGATGCGGAACAATCTACTACATGTTGAAGAGGCAGAAAAACCTAAAAAAGTATTCATGTGATTTAAATAATTTTAATATAAATAATATTAATTTTGCCGTTCATACTCTGCATATTATAGAACAACAACGTTTTCTAAAATTAAACGAAATATTAAAATGGTAATTTTTTTAAAAAAAAATGTTATCCACTTACTAACATGGCATTCATACAACACGGTTTCGCTGAAGCACAAAATTTAAAAGAGAACTTCACAAATGCTTGGCTCCATACAACGAAATTTATAAAGATCTCTCAGCCAAACGCAAACAACCTAAAATAACAGATTTTTGCAAAAAAATAGAGAATGAAACTAAAGATGCTGCTGAACAAAACAAAATATGCGGATATTTTACCAGAAAGAAAATGCACTCGCGTGATAATTAGTATGATAAAGAAGACGTTAGGTAAAATGTACTACTAGGTATTATGTAGTAATTACTGCTTTAATAAATAAAAATTTCTTTTAGTTGTAAAATTATATTAGTTTTATTTTTTTAAAATTTTGGAACCTGTGGTTTGTACGAGTTCCTTGCTTCGTATAATGCGAATTTGCATAACACAGCGTTTCTTTAGGAACCTAACTGCTGTGTTACGGGGTTACCTGTATTTACAGTACCTAAGCTAAAGTGAATTTCTGTTCTATTATAAAGGGGAATCACCGGTAATATACACAGGTAGAATTGTGTAGTATTCGGAGAGTCCCATAGAGGAAAAACAATTCAAAAGAAGAGAAGAAGAGAAACCAAAGAAACAACAATAGAGGAAAGTAAAATTATATTAAATTTGCATGTACAAAATTATTCATACCAAAAATTGTAAAAAAAGTGAACAGAAGTAAATTTACAATAAAATATAAAATATCAAGAAAATGTACAAAGAAGTGGACGACCAAGAAAGTTATCTTTGAAAGAAGATAGAATAATCACCCGTTTAATAAAAAAAAGATTATAAATTAATATCAGCTAGCAATTATTATGGGAATCATATAAAATAAAAGTTAGCTCTTCACCATACGAAAACACCTTTCAAACTGTAAATATACGAATAAGTTAAGGCCTACGAGGAAAAAATCTTTGATTAGCAAAATAAATAAAAAATCGTCAACAATTTGCGCCTATGACTACGATTCATAGGAATTTGGATCTTTGGGATAACGTACTACGGTCAGACGAAAGTAAACTCAATTTATTTTAGTGCAATGGCTGTCTTAGGGTTTGGAGAAAACCGAACACAGAATTTGATGCTCAAAATATTCAAACTACAGTAAAACATTGAAGCGGGGGGGTGTTAGTTTAGGGTTATATAGCTTCATCACGTGTCGGTGAACTTGTTTTTATCGACGGACAGCATAATGGATTAAAAGGTTTATTTTTTTAGAAAACAATTAAAAGCAAAGTGTGGATAAGTTACACTTTACAAATGATTTCTATTTCCAAAGCGACAATGACCCAAAACATACAACTCATATGTAATGTGTACTTTACCGACCCCATCGCAATAACCGGATCTGAATCCTATAGAACATTTACGGCAGGAACTAGAAAGAAGGATCAGAAACCATCATGCTACAGATAAAACTCACTTAAAAAAAGTTATTTTGGAAAAATGGGCCAAAATTGATCCTAATATTACACAAAAATTAGGACATTCCATACCCCAACGCTTTCGGATGGAGATAAAAAGAAGAACTCCAAACTAAATACAAAACTGCATCGTATTTTATTTTAAGTTTAATGGTACGAATACTTTTTCACACATTTGATAATTATTATTTATTTTTATTTACTGTAAATACGTTTTTTATATTGCATACTAAAATAAAAATAGTATTTTACGTATGTATATTAAAAAAAAGTACTTATTATAATTTTAATCTTTTATTTAATTAAAAGAAAAACGTTTTTGTAATATAAGATGCAGTTACTAATACTTTTTCGCCCCACTGTATACATTTATTTATATTTGTATAATGCACATATAATTAAAATTATTCTCTCGAGTGCGGCCTTCAGGCCGCACAACCATGACTAGACATAGTGTGTTTACCGATACACTGTGCCAATACTTGGTTAGTCCTAAATTATGTTGCCAATAAAGAAAAGAACCTTCTTTCATTAATACTATATCTTACGCCACTTTAGCAATCGTGAGATTTTAATAACTTCATCTTCCCTACCTTTAATTGATTCAATTCTAAAGACAAATTTGCCATGCATGTACCTACACTTAATGCATTGGAAGGTTTACCTTACTGAAGCCCTATTGTACTGCTTACAGGGACAACTCGCACATTATTGTGTGTTCTTTGTACTTTATTATCGCACCTTTTCGACAATCGCTAAACATGTCGATTTTACTGGGATCGTAAACACGTTAAGAAGTAAATTCTGTATTTAGTATGTGATAACGCTCCGCACGCACACCACAGAAAGGAGAGAAGGATTCAACATCCAAATACTAGAAGAAGTATAAGAGTTCTTACAATTTTCTTCAAAGCCTGGGTTTAGTAATCACTTGTATAATTTAAAATTAGAAATCCGAAGCATAATATCCACAATATAACATCTAGAATTATTTTTCAGTAACCAAAGCGTTGTTAAATGTGCAAAACACCCCAGAATTAAAGATTGTCCTGAATACATCCCAGTATTCCAGAATACTTCCCTACTTTTAAGACCAGTTCCCTGTTACAGGTAAGGATAAGGGTGAATTACAGGGTGCAAGCTATTGTTTATATAGCAATATAATTCGTCCAAAACATAATACAAAAGATTCATTCTGTAATTTGAGTACACTTCATTTTGAACATGTTTTCTCTGTGCATGAGACTTGGGAAACTTTCTATGTTCAAACACATGTTACAGTTTTAATATCTCAACAGTCGTCTAAGCTAATATGTTCATCTCCTGAAGTTTTGACGAGTTTTGATGCAGTGAAGACATCAGATGTGCCAATCCTGCTGAAAATTAATCGAACGAGACATAATAAACAGATCTTTCAGACATTCGGACTTGATTAAACACAAATTGCTTCTTTTGTTTCATTCGAGTTCAGTGTGAACTACACTAATGATTCAGATACTGCACACGGAAGCGTTATAAATTATGGTTGTATGCACAGCAAAGGAATAAAATTCAATTGTCCTTTCTGTTTCTGGTTACTTGAATAGTATTGTCCACATACATAATATACGATAAGTAAACCAATTCGATTGATTTTGAGTTCAAGTAGTCGCAATTCACGTTTGAACGTAAAAGTTTATTACCCAATACAATTGCTGCTTGTTTTAGCTAACAATGATAGATAGATTAATACAATCAATCGAATCTTATCAAATTATAAACAACATTAGAAATATAACAACGCAGATATTGTTTACTTAAAGATTTGTAGATGCTTGTTTTGCATAATATTTGGAAAGGAAATGAGTTTGAAATATTAAAAAAAAATCGTGCACTTTATTACTATTTACAACTCCGAGTATTAATTTTGTATACAATTCAAATTGATAATTTACATGTATTAAAAACCCACACAAAAATACCTGTCTACCTAATAAAAACGAAAAAGTCAAAGTTACAAAAAATAAAACAGTTGAAAAGTTTACCCAAAAGTTTGGAAAACGCAAGTTATTCGAAAACGTTTACGTTAAAATAAAGAAATACGAAACTTTCGATACTTCCGATTGATTTAAAAAAGATGAAGACGCTAAATTGAAGTCGTAAAGGCGTTAATTATACATTTAAAAACCATAATGTTACCTTCTATCGATGTCAACACAGTAGCTATCAGCAGAAATAAATAAAATTTACGAGTACAATTGCATATATAATTTGTCCGAATCATTGTTTTGTTCAACACAAACACCAATTAATAATAATTTCATTCATCGACACCCATGTTTCATTAATTTTCACTATTTTTATTTAAAATGTTTACTAGCTGCTCACAAACACATACATTCACTTGACGCCATACTACTAGCATTCGCGTTTGAGTGAAAAGTGGGGAGTTTGAAACGAAAAGAAAACAAAAGTCACAACGTGAGAAAAAAATAGTCGCAGATTTCTGTTTTTGGTGGCGTCCAGTGGCGTCCCTGGTCGCTACACAAGCTACACACTACAGGTTTCTACAATATCAACAAATTTGAACTCTCATTTCACTATAAAGTAATTTATTTTGAAAAATAAACTACTCATGGTTAATTAACCTAAAGTAAATAAAAAGATTGGCTTTTTGCAGGTGAGGACTGGCACAAAATTCGTGAAGCGAAATATTTAATAATTTCAACGCGGATATTATAAATATTGTGAATATTATCTTCTTCGGATGTTACTTGGGTTTTCGGCTTTTTTTCTCTTGACTGGCGCCTATTTACAATTTTTTTTGGACACCTTACCTTTCTCATACCTTTTAAATGATCATACAATATTATTTCGTGTTAATTGTTTCATTTTCACTATCTTTGCAACATCTATTTGTGTAATTCTACCCTTCTTCTAATTTTGTCATTTCTAACTTGATTATTGAAAAAGGTTATTTATATTATATATTATATTATATTTATATATTCAATTGATCTGCAATACGATATAGCTTATAGTAGCAGTGTCGTAATTAGGCATACAAAATAAGTGCAATCGCATAGAATCTAGGATGGAGGGGGGCCCAAAAATAATCGCCAACATTTTTTAAATAAATTTTGGTATTCTACATTGAGATTAGATTTTGAAGCAATTTTTAAAATAATAATGGCTGTGGACAAAGTTTAAAGCAATATTTTTATAGTTTATTTTAAAAAATACATAGTTTACTACATTCATCTAATTTATTAGCCTTGTAATGGCAATTTTATTTCTTATTAAATATACTTCGTGAGTAAATAATTATGTTGTATATACTCCCCATGTTTGTCCTTTTTTTGCATTTTTAAAAATTTCCAAAATTATTTTAAAATTTTGTTTTAATTAATTTTTCATTCCATGGATTGCTGTGTAAATAAAATTATGTTTCTTATTTTATTGAAGTCCACCTATACTTCCTCCGCATAGATTTTTTCTGTTTTTTTATAAATAAAATAACGAAAATAGTTATTATTATTTTATTAAATCCAACTGCAGTTCAGTCGCGAAATAGTGAATTCTGTATATAGCAAACTGCAGGAACTACAAAAATTTTAATATTGAGTGTACTCAAACCTGTTTTTGTGCGTGGGATAGGGCCGCATAAAATAAAGCGCATAAAATAATATTTCATTTTTATTTAAACATGCATTTGATGAATTTTTCTTATATATCGCACAAAAAAAATCGAACATTAACAACTGCATACAAAAGATGGCGAGAGTTAATTAACCGTGATTGCGATTTTACCATTATTTTTGTAAATTATGATAGATAATGATGCTGTATAGACATAAAAAATAAAATTTGCGGACTGTCCACAAATTTGGTTAAAAAACGGCTTTAAAAATTAATTTGGAATGCAATTTTATCATTGGCTCTGGTGAACTATAACCCCGCCCATCGTAATTACAATGGGCTGTGACAACATTTAAAATACCAGAATTTCGTTTTTTACAACGAATTATGAAAGATAATGGTGTAATTAGCTAATAAAAAAATTAAAGTTGTGATCGGACAACAAATTTTCGAAAAAAATCACTTTTGTGTGAATTCATTTCTGAGGTGGTTGCACTGTCAAAACCTATTCTCCACCGCCCTCGCCCTCCGGGGCTCGTACGGCTCGAACGGTTTTGACACGTGCTAAACTCATTAAAACATCCCTTAAGCGGCTCCAACTCGAAAAGTTTGAAAGTTGACGCGACGGATCTCAGGAGCGACTGGTATCACCCACCACTAGTCACTGTCGACCCAGGCACAGCACACGTACCGCCAACAGAATGACCGCCATATTGAAATTTTACTACACAAAATACACTTACATGTATTTCTTATGGGAAAATTGCAATTTTCAAAATTAAATTGTGGCCTTATTACAAGTCCGATTAAGTTCATCCTGCCTTTAAAGTTCTTGTATTTTTCTGTTCTTTCGTTTGGTTGAACCATTTCTATAGGGAAAAGTGTACTTTCGAGTCACGTTTAATTAACTCTTGCCCAAAAGATCGCATAAAAACAGGTTTACTGTATATGGGACCTCTACACAGGTATATAACGAACAAGGTTAACCTCAATATAATAAAATGCTATTCATAATGAATCGAACACGAACTAAATCGTTTCGTTAAGGTGAATTTGAATAATAAAATTTCCAGAAGCTTTCCTCTAAAATACAGAATTTATAGAATTTTGAATTAAGAGATTTAGAAAAAATAGCATTTTTAAAATTTACTAAATATTGAAAAGTCGGGTAAAATTTCTAATTTTAATCATGGAAAACCTAGAAAGTCAAAGAATTTGTATTGGGAAGTTTTGATAATTTAATTGATTTTTGGTTTTAGAATTTATCGTTTTTGGTTCAGCAATGTTTTGGTTAAAATTAAACTCTTATATTCAACAATTTGACAGTTTTGTTCAATAATTCAACTGCGTTGTTCAATAAATTCAGATTTTTTGTTTAATAATTTTGTTGTTTTCTCCAATAATTTAATTTATTTATTTAACAATTTAAATATTTTTAGTTTGATAATTTGATTAGCTTTGGCTTAATAATGCAGTCTGTTTTGGTTTAACAATGTAACTGTTTTGTTCAAAAATTCAACTGTTTTGTTCAACAGTTTAATTGTTTTGTTCATCAATTCAATTTATTTGTTTAATAAATTCAGTTGTTTCGCCAATAATTCAGCTGTTTGATTCATTAATTCTTTGTGTTTATTCAACAATGTAAATATTTTTGGTTTGATAATTTAATTGGTTTTGGTTTAATAATTTAATTGTTTTCGATTCAACAATAATTCAAGCATCTTTGATTCAACAATTAAACTGTTTTATTTAATATAATTCAGCTGTTTTTTCTGAATAATTTAGCAGTTGGTTTAAATAATTCAACTGCTTATTCAACAATTCAATTATTTTTGTTTAAAATTAAATTTTTTGTTTTCATAATTTAATTGCTTTTGGTTTTATAATTCAATTATTTCTGATTCAACAATGCAATTGTTCTTGATGCAACAATTTAACTGTTTCTTTAACAATTTAACAGAATTTTGAATAATTCATCTGTTTTTTTGTACAAAATACAACTGTTTTGTTTAATAAATTCAGATTTTTGTTTAATAATTTAGTTGTTTTCTTCAATAATTCAATTTACTTATTCAACAATTTAAATATTTTTGGTTTGATAATTTAAATGGCTTTGGCTTAATAATGCAATCTGTTTTGGTTTAACAATGTAACTGTTTTGTCCAAAATTCAACTGTTTTGTTCAACAATTTAATTGTTTTGTTCATCAATTCAATTGATTTGTTTAATAATTTCAGTTGTTTCGTCAATAATTCAGCTGTTTGACGTAATAATTTTTGTGTTTATTCAACAATGTAAATATTTTGGTTTGATAATTTAATTGGTTTTGATTTAATAATTTAATTGTTTTCGATTCAACAATTCAAGCATCTTTGATTCAACAATGCAACTGTTTTATTTAATAAAATTTAGCTTTTTTTTCTGAATAATTTAGCAGTTGGTTCAAATAATTCAACTGCTCATTCAACAATTCAATTATTTTTGTTTAAAAGAAATTTTTCGTTTTATAATTCAATTGCTTTTGGTTTTATAATTCAATTGTTTCTGATTCAACAATACAATTGTTCTTGACGCAACAATTCAACTGTTTCTTTAACAATTCAACAAAATTTTTGAATAATTCATCTGTTTTTTGTACAAAAATACAACTGTTTTGTTAAATAATTCAATTGTTTTGCTCAATAATTTAACTATTTTGTCCAATAACTCTACTGTTATGTTAAAATATAATAATTGATCCATTGGATTTTTGTTTTGTTTAGAAATTTTGAAGTCGGAAAAAATTATTAATGTTAATCATAGACTTAGAAGGTAAGGACTGGTAACTCCTTTGTTAAAATGCCGAAAATGGCGTGCGCTTAACCGTATCAAATTGAACTAAACTACCAGGTGGCGCGGCTTTACTGGAGTGATTCAAAATAAAAAACATAACCGTACATTTTATTTACTTTAAAATAAAAAGTCTAAATTATGTAAAATTTAATTTTATATGTAGGTATAAATTTTTTTTATTATATTGTAATTTATAATTAGTAATAATTAGTTTTATTTTAAATTAAATAAAATTGTATGGTTATGTTTTTTATTTTGTTTCATTCCAGTACAGCCGCGCCACCTGGTGATTTAGTTCAATTTGATACGGTTAAGCGCACGCAAAATTTAAGACAGTTACCAGTTTTTACCTTCTAAGTCCATGATGTTAATCAAGGAAACTTTGAAAAAGTCAGGGAATTTATTTTAGAAAATTTGGTTGAAATTCTGATGTTTGTGTCATAATTTGAAACAAAAAATATTAAGAATTAATTTAAATAAAAAGCAACAACAATCACAAATAACTTATTATGATTTAGGAGTAAGAAAAATAAGCAAATTAAAGTATAACATAATTATGCCATGTAATTAATATATTTATCTGTAATTAGCTGTATGTGTGGGAATCGATCTCAGTACTGAAGAGGAATTATCTCGTTAGATGTACAAGCTCATTCTCTGGATTAAAAACCTTTTTGAATGTCTAATATCTTCAGATGCACCAATAAACGGACGGTTAGTACTGGAAAGCGATGGAACGCCAATAGAAAATAAAAGCATTCTGAAATTATTAGTACAGAAACTTTGATTTTGTTAAAAAACAAAGAGGTGAGACAAATGACAAGCGACGGTTAGTGAAGATTCTTCTCGTTATTATAGATTTAATTGTAAATCGATCTGTCAGTGTATCACAAAGCTATTGCAATAATTTTTAAATTCCATTTGAAAAAGAAGCGTTTCCTGACTGTAAAAATTTGAACAGAAATAAGGAATCTGTCGCTGGGATTTGTTGTACGCCATGTGTCGGATACCTGGTTAAGCACTGGCCACAGAATATTTACTAGCCTTTTTTGGGCATTTTGCACATTGCCATACGGTCAGTCCGCCCTGCACTTCGATTTTGTTATCTTTAAAATTCAATTTATTTATTCAACAATTTAAATATTTTGGTTTGATAATTTAATTGGCTTTGGCTTAATAATGCAATCTGTTTTGGTTTAACAATGTAACTGTTTTGTTCAAAATTCAACTGTTTTGTTCAACAATTTAATTGTTTTGTTCATCAATTCAACTGATTTGTTTAATAATTTCAGTTGTTTCGTCAATAATTCAGCTCTTTGATTCAATAATTCTATGTATTTATTCAACAATGTAAATATTTTTGGTTTGATAATTTAATTGGTTTTGGTTTAATAATTTAATTGTTTTCGATTCAACAACTCAAGCATCTTTGATTCAACAATTCAACTGTTTAATTTAATAAAATTCAGCTGTTTTTCTGAATAATTCAGCGGTTGGTTTAAATAATTTAACTGCTTATTCAACAATTCAATTATTTTTGTTTAAAATTAAATTTTTAGTTTTCATAATTTAATTGCTTTTGGTTTTATAATTCAATTATTTCTGATTCAACAATGCAATTGTTCTTGATGCAACAATTCAACTGTTTCTTTAACAATTCAACAGAATTTTGAATAATTCATCTGTTTTTTTGTACAAAAATACAACTCTTTTGTTTAATAAATTCAGATTTTTGTTTAATAATTTAGTTGTTTTCTTTAATAATTCAATTTATTTATTCAACAATTTAAATATTTTGGTTTGATAATTTAATTGGCTTTGGCTTAATAATGCAATCTGTTTTGGTTTAACAATGTAACTGTTTTGTTCAAAAATTCAACTGTTTTGTTCAACAATTTAATTGTTTTGTTCATCAATTCAATTTATTTGTTTAATAATTTCAGTTGTTTCGTCAATAATTCAGCTGTTTGATTCAATAATTCTATGTGTTTATTCAAGAATGTAAATATTTTTGGTTTGATAATTTAATTGGTTTTGGTTTAATAATTTAATTGTTTTCGATTCAACAACTCAAGCATCATTGATTCAACAATTCAACTGTTTTATTTAATAAAATTCAGCTGTTTTTTCTGAATAATTCAGCGGTTGGTTCAAATAATTCAACTGCTTATTCAACAATTCAATTATTTTTGTTTAAAATTAAATTTTTTGTTTTCATAATTTAATTGCTTTTGGTTTTATAATTCAATTATTTCTGATTCAACAATGCAATTATTCTTGATGCAACAATTCAACTGTTTCTTTAACAATTCAACAGAATTTTTGAATAATTCATCTGTTTTTTGTACAAAATACAACTCTTTTGTTTAATAAATTCAAATTTTTTGTTTAATAATTTAGTTGTTTTCTTCAATAATTCAATTTATTTATTCAACAATTTAAATATTTTTGGTTTGATAATTTATTGGCTTTGGCTTAATAATGCAGTCTGTTTTGGTTTAACAATGTAACTGTTTTGTTCAAAAATTCAACTGTTTTGTTCAACAGTTTAATTGTTTTGTTCATCAATTCAATTTATTTGTTTAATAATTTCAGTTGTTTCGTCAATAATTCAGCTGTTTGATTCAATAATTCTATGTGTTTATTCAAGAATGTAAATATTTTTGGTTTGATAATTTAATTGGTTTTGGTTTAATAATTTAATTGTTTTCGATTCAACAAGTCAAGCATCTTTGATTCAACAATTCAACTGTTTTATTTAATAAAATTCAGCTGTTTTTTCTGAATAATTCAGCGGTTGGTTCAAATAATTCAACTGCTTATTCAACAATTCAATTATTTTTGTTTAAAATTAAATTTTTAGTTTTCATAATTTAATTGCTTTTGGTTTTATAATTCAATTGTTTCTGATTCAAAAATACAATTGTTCTTGATGCAACAATTCAACTGTTACTTTAACAATTCAACTGTTTCTTTAACAATTCAACAGAATTTTTGAATAATTCAACTGTTTCTTTGTACAAAAATACAACTCTTTTGTTTAATAAATTCAGATTTTTGTTTAATAATTTAGTTGTTTTCTCCAATAATTTAATTTATTTATTTAACAATTTAAATATTTTTAGTTTGATAATTTGATTAGCTTTGGCTTAATAATGCAGTCTGTTTTGGTTTAACAATGTAACTGTTTTGTTCAAAAATTCAACTGTTTTGTTCAACAGTTTAATTGTTTTGTTCATCAATTCAACTGATTTGTTTAATAATTTCAGTTGTTTCGTCAATAATTCAGCTGTTTGATTCAATAATTCTTTGTATTTATTCAACAATGTAAATATTTTTGGTTTGATAATTTAATTGGTTTTGGTTTAATAATTTAATTGTTTTCGATTCAACAAGTCAAGCATCTTTGATTCAACAATTCAACTGTTTTATTTAATAAAATTCAGCTGTTTTTTCTGAATAATTCAGCGGTTGGTTCAAATAATTCAACTGCTCATTCAACAATTCAATTATTTTTGTTTAAAAGAAATTTTTCGTTTTATAATTCAATTGCTTTTGGTTTTATAATTCAATTGTTTCTGATTCAAAAATACAATTGTTCTTGATGCAACAATTCAACTGTTACTTTAACAATTCAACAAAATTTTTGAATAATTCATCTGTTTTTTGTACAAAAATACAACTGTTTTGTTAAATAATTCAATTGTTTTGCTCAATAATTTAACTATTTTGTCCAATAACTCTACTGTTATGTTAAAATATAATAATTGATCCATTGGATTTTTGTTTTGTTTAGAAATTTTGAAGTCGGAAAAAATTATTAATGTTAATCATAGACTTAGAAGGTAAGGACTGGTAACTCCTTTGTTAAAATGCCGAAAATGGCGTGCGCTTAACCGTATCAAATTGAACTAAACTACCAGGTGGCGCGGCTTTACTGGAGTGATTCAAAATAAAAAACATAACCGTACATTTTATTTACTTTAAAATAAAAAGTCTAAATTATGTAAAATTTAATTTTATATGTAGGTATAAATTTTTTTTATTATTTTGTAATTTATAATTAGTAATAATTAGTTTTATTTTAAATTAAACAAAAATGTATGGTTATGTTTTTTATTTTGTTTCACTCCAGTACAGCCGCGCCACCTGGTGGTTTAGTTCAATTTGATACGGTTAAGCGCACGCAAAATTTAGGACAGTTACCAGTCCTTACCTTCTAAGTCCATGATGTTAATAAAGGAAACCTTGAAAAGTCAGGGTATTTATTTTAGAAAATTTGCTGGGAATCCTGATGTTGGTGTCATAATTTGAAACAAAAAATATTAAGAATTAATTTAAATAAAAGCAACAACAATCACAAATAACTTGTTATGATTTAGCAGTAAGAAAAATAAGCAAATTAAAGTATAACATAATTATGCCATGTAATTAATATATTTATCTGTAATTAGCTGTATGTGTGGGCATCGATCCCAGTACTGAAGAGGAATTATCTCGTTAGATGTACAAGCTGATTCTCTGGATTAAAAACCTTTTTGAATGTCTAATATCTTCAGTTGCATCAATAAGCAGGCAGTTAGTACTGGAAAGCGATAGAACGTCAATAGAAAATGAAAGCATTCTGAAATTATTAGTACAGAAACTTTCATTTTGTTAAAAAACAAAGAGGTGAGACAAATGACAAGCGACGGTTAGTGAAGATTCTTCTCGTTATTATAGATTTAATTGTAAATCGATCTGTCAGTGTATCACAAAGCTATTGCAAAAATTTTTTAAATTCCATTTGAAAAAGAAGCGTTTCCTGACTGTAAAAATTTGAACAGAAATAAGGAATCTGTCGCTGGGATTTGTTGTACGCCATGTGTCGGATACCTGGTTAAGCACTGGCCACAGAATATTTACTAGCCTTTTTTGGGCATTTTGCACATTGCCATACGGTCAGTCCGCCCCTGCACTTCGATTTTGTTATCTTTATAGAAGTACAACTCCTACTTTTATGGTTTACGTCTTGGCTCTCTTTTATTACTGTTAACCTGTACCATACTAAAATGTTAAATTAATAATTTTTACCAGTGTTTACAATAAAAGTGAAAAATGATTAAAGCAATTTTAGTTTTTAACAATCATGGGAAACCTAGGTTAACCAAATTTTATCACTTTTTGTAAGTAGAGGTTATAATATGATCTTCAATATTTTATGTAATACAAGAAATTATATATACAGAGTGAAGATATGCAACAACAAATTGTGAAAGAAACGTTTCAGTTGGTGTCGAAACGAGATGATAACGTTTGCAACTTTTAGAAGGTGGCAGGTGAATATTTTTGAATTTCTTTTTCAAGTAATTTTCATATTTGTTGGTTTGTACGTACATTGTCACTTCTCCGAGGGTTTTGTTTCATTTATGCTTGTCAAATCTCCCCCAACAGAAATCCTTAGTTTGACGTCAAAGTTAATTTTATTATCTCGGCCACCTGGCCAGCAGGAAGAAATTCTAATAAAACAATATTTATTTCACAGTTTGATTGGTGGAAGTGACTATAAATTAATCTATAGGCACTACGCAACGTTATATTTCGTATTCTGCGTCGATTCATCCGAAAGTGAATTAGGAATATTGGATTTAATTCAAGTATTTGTCGAAACGTTGGACAAGTGTTTCGAAAATGTTTGTGAACTGGATTTAATATTCCACGTAGATAAAGTGCATTACATTTTAAACGAGTTAGTTATGGGAGGAATGGTTTTAGAAACCAACATGACTGAAATTTTAACTAGAATCGAAGACCAAAGTAAATTAGAGAAACAAGAGGTGAGATTTATACTTTTTATGATGCTGATTATTTGATTACTTAAAATTTTATATTTTGTAGGCTGGTATAGCTGCTGCACCAGCGAGGGCTGTATCGGCTGTGAAAAATATGAACATTCCACAACAAATTAAAGATATAAAACTGCCAGATCTTCCACAAGCGATAAAAGATCTCAAATTCTGACCTCCAACAACATCGGCTCAATTTCAGAGTATAGGAATAACGTCGTCATATCTTCTACCTGATAGCAAATCGTTAATGGATGAACCGTCTTTTACAAAATATACATGATGCAATTTTTTTGTTACGTATTGAAAATAATTTTTATTTATAGAAGCTGTTTTGTTTATATCCAATTGTTATTAGGTAATAAATAATATACTATAGAGTAAATAATAAAATTATAAGAAATTAAAGTAAGAGTGTAATGTTATACAAACATACTTTAAAATATAAAGGCTATTTATCGTTAATTAAAATATTTACGTGCATATAATAATATCATCACTATCTCATGTTCTGCTAATAGGTGGTATATAACATTACTCTTAAATCAGTTCTAATTTACAATACTGTTTTTATTTTATTGTAATAAAATTTTTATACAATTTTACTACCGACTTGTTTTAATGATTTAGGCATTGCTTTGGAATTTTACGAAATATCTGGATGGCATATTTTCACAACAATTAAAGAATGGATATCAAAGGATTTTGTTAAGAACGAAGAAAGATGAGAGATTTTCATAAAAATATCTCAAAAACTTAGTTTATATTTTTTTAATCTTTTTTTTTTCAGTTTCTTAAAATTCTATGCTGTAGTAGCGAATTGTAAATTTGTTGTAAGAAGTTAAACCGAACACATAGAAATGGTACGAGGAACGAGGAAAATAAATGTCGAAGTGCAAGGATGGATGTGTTTTAGAGTTTTGTAAGTTATTCTTGTAACATTGTTTTTATTGTGGAAATTATATAATTATATTATTCATTACTAATAATATATTAATGCAATGAAAAATTCATTAAATTTGAAATAATTATTAAAAGTGTATTTTTACAAGTTTGACAAGCAATTGTGTAATTTAGGAACCCGTATTATGACAAAAATTTGCAGTATTGGCTCTTCTCAACTATTTGCAGTATTGGCTTTTCTCAACTATTTGCAGTATTGGCTCGGATCAACTATTCTACATACAAATTATTCACATAATAACTCGAGCACCCAATAAAATTGCAATAATTTTCATGCAATTCAATTATTTGAAAAGAAAACAAAAGTCATAATATTTGTCTAAAAAGAAAAACAAAAAAATTATATTGCAGGTCCTAACATGCTCCATAATTTTGATAATAGATATTTTTTAATAAGTATCACGGGAAAGTAGAAAACAGCAAAAAACAAATTTCAATATCTTAATTTTTTACTTTCTCGTTCGATATCTCGAGAATGATCAATGGTAATAAAGAATGATAACGGAAAACAAAATTTTTCACTTTTTCTCAAGATGGCTGAGAAAGCTCATAGGAAATCTTGATGGCCAATTTCAAGTTAAGCTTTCCTAAGCTCCCCTTCCATAATATCCAAAAATCAGCCTTCTTGGTTCATTTGCGTTTTCAAATGTATATAATGACTAGACTAATTTTAAATTTGCCCCTTTGGCAAAATATTTTGAAAAGTTATTAAAATGTTACCGTACACAACACTTACTAAATACATTGCAGTTAAGAATTATCATTTTTTAAAAAAATTATATTCAAAAATTCTAAGGGATCTGTAATCAATAAGCCCCATCGGTTGGGGGCTATTTTAAGTTCTCCCATTGCCCAAATAGTTTCAAATTTTTTTAAAATATCACCAAACGCAGCACAGTTAAATAATTCAATTGTTTTGCTCAATAATTTAATTATTTTGTTCAATAATTCTGCCGTTATGTTAAAAATATAATAATTGATCCATTGGATTTTTATTTTGTTTAGAAATTTTGAAGGCAGGAAAAATTATTAATGTTAATCATTGACTTAGAGGGCAAGGACTGGTAACTCCTTTGTTAAAATTCCGAAAATGGCCTGCGCTTAACCGTATTAAGTTGAACTAAACTACCAGGTGGCGCGCTTTTACTGGAGTGATTCAAAATAAAAGAACATAACCATACATTTTTATTTACTTTAAAATAAAAAGTCTAAATTATGTAAAATTTAATTTTATATGTATAAATTTCGGGTCGAGGTAAGAAACCCGTCTTCGAAAATACACTTTTCCCTATAAAAATGGTTCAACCAAACGAAAGAGCATAAAAATACGAATCTTTTAAGGTGAGGATGAAAGTTGTCGGACTTGTAATAAGGCCACAATTTAATTTTGAAAATTGCAATTTTCCCATAAGAAATACATGTAAGTGTATTTTGTGTAGTAAAATTCCCAATATGGCGTTCATTCTGTTGGCGGTACGTGTGCTGTGCCTGGGTCGACAGTGACTAGTGGTGGGGAGATACCAGTCGCTCTCTGAGATCCGTCGCGTCAACTTTCAAACTTTTCGAGTTGGAGCCGCTTAAGGGATGTTTTTAATGAGTTTAGCACGTGTCAAAACCGCTCGTAGCCCCGTACGAGCCCGTTCACACCTTTAATTGTTAGTTCATTTATTACCAACCCAAAAAAGTGTAAGATGAATAAAATAATCTCATCAATCTCACAATTGAAAAAGCGTCCACAACTCTGTGTGTTTGATCTCAATTAATTATTTTGAATCTTGTTAATCCATTCACGCGTTTGTCCATCCACCCACAAAGAAAGTAAAATTTAGTGACAAAAGGTTTTTGTTACTAATTTAGTGACTTTGAATTATGCGGACGGACAGACGGACGGACACGAAGCCAGATCATAAGGCTTTTTCTATACTATGTATAGAAACCTAAAAGTAAAATTTAGTGACAAAGGTTTTTTGTCACTAATTTAGTGACTTTGAATTATGCGGACGGACGGACGGACAGACGGACTTACGGACAGACGGACAGACGGACAGACGGACGGACGGACAGACGGACGGACGGACAGACGGACGGACGGACAGACGGACGGACGGACACGAAGCCAGATCATAAGGCTTTTTCTATACTATGTATAGAAGCCTAAAATGGTCAAAATCGGATGACGGGTTTCTTACCCGTCCCCTAAATTTCTTTTTTTAATTATATTGTAATTTATAATTAAGAATAATTAGTTTTATTTTAAATTAAACAAAAATGTATGGTTATGGTTTTTTATTTTGTTTCATTACAGTATAGCCGCGCCACCTAGTGGTTTAGTTCAATTCGATACGGTTAAGCGCACGCAGAATTTAGGACAGTTACCAGTCCTTACCTTCTAAGTCCATGATCATGATATTACTCTTTCTTATCTATGTCCATGATGTTAATCAAGGAAACCTTGAAAAAGTCAGGGAATTTATTTTAGAAAATTTGGTGGGAATCCTGATGTTGGTGTCATAATTTGAAACAAAAATATTAAGAATTAATTTAAATAAAAGCAACAACAATCACAAATAGCTTATTATGATTTAGCAGTAAGAAAATAAGCAAATTAAAGCATAACATAATTATGCGATGAAATGAACATATCTAATATATATTTCTCAGTGTGTGTGTGTTCGTGTCCTTTGCGCTTCTGATTGGTTCGTTCATTTATTATACCAACCCAAAAGAAAAATTTTTCGACCAATGAAATAGTCGAATCGAGATATTCTTCCAACTTCAAACACAAGCTTGCTATTCAAAGGTATTAAGAGGTTTTTTATCAAAGAAGAAAAATTTTATAAGCATTAATTTCTTTAAAAATGAGGTTGTTTAAGCTTTCTCAACAAGAGGCTGTATTATCACGTTATGGATTTCGTTAAACCGATAATCCCTATGTACCAACTACAATTTATTATATATATAAATAATTATATATATCATCATATCTATAAACTAAAAAAGAAAAGATGTCCGAAATTGAATATATTGTTGTTGATGACGATATTAATGGAACGGAAAATATTAACGAGTGTCATAAAAGAAAGTTATCTATAACAGATATTTCAGAAACACCTTCGCCTAAAAGAATTAAACTTGGAAAGTCTTCAAATACGGCTCTTAAGCAAGAAAAATCTGATGAGGAAGTAGCGGTCCAGAGAGAAGCAGTAAAAAGACGGAAGGCGGAGCGAGAAAAGGCCCGTCGTGAATATATCGTTATAACTGAAGGAAACGAAAATACTGCCTTGATTCGACGTGAAGCTAATAGGTTGAGAATAGCCAATGCTAGAAGTAAAGAAAACGAAAATGCTGCCTTGATTCGACGTGAAGCTAATAGGTTGAGAATGGCCAATGCTAGAAGTAAAGAAAACGAAAATGCTGCTTTGATTCGACGAGAAACTAATAGGTTGAAAACCGCTAATGCTAGAAGTAAAGAAAACGAAGATGCTGCCTTGATTCGACGTGAAGCTAATAGGTTACGGCAAGCAACAGCACGAGTTGCGAAATGGTCTTTGTTGAAGAATGAAGCATTACCATATAATTGGTATTGGAGGATTGACAGCAGTTTGTCCTCACTGCAATTTTGCACAGTTACTCTCTAGGACCCTAAAGAGGTTTTCCGCTAAAAACCGGGACCGAAAAGCTTAATTTAAAAAAAAAGTGAAAAATTGCGGACGAGCATGAATGGATTAACGAGATTCCCATCGCCAATACCTGTAATTGATATATGGTAATTTTACGTTGGTATATTCACATTCAGTACCTACACTATTATAAGTGATTTGAAATACTGGAGAAGAAAAGCTGTAGAGAAAATTGTAGAGTACAATATAAACCGTTCTGAAACACTCGACAACGGGAACACTAAAAATCATTCTGAAACGCTCTAGCAACGGGAAGCAAGATTTCCGTCGAGAAGAAAACCTTAAGCGAAGCAGGATACTGGAAAAATCTAAATACTTCACACAAAGGCAAAGTATTTTAATTATAGGAGACCCCGGGCGAAGCCGGGTATCCAGCTATTCAATCATTCAGACAAAGGCAGAGTTCCACCTTTTAATGAGACCCCGGGCGAAGCCGGGTATCCAGCTAGTTTATCTGTAATTAGCTGTATGTGTGGGAATCGATCTCAGTACTGAAGAGGAATTATCTCGTTAGATGTACAAGCTCATTCTCTGGATTAAAAACCTTTTTGAATGTCTAATATCTTCAGATGCACCAATAAACGGACGGTTAGTACTGGAAAGCGATGGAACGTCAATAGAAAATGAAAGCATTCTGAAATTATTAGTACAGAAACTTTGATTTTGTTGAAAAAAACGAAGAGGTGAGACAAATGACAAGCGACGGTTAATGAAGATTCTTCTCGTTATTATATATTTAATTTTGAATCGATCTGTCAGTGTATCATAAAGCGATTGCAATAATTTTTAAATTCCATTTGAAAAAGCGTTTCCTGACTGTAAAAATTCGAACAGAAATAAGGAATCTGTCGCTGGGATTTGTTGTACCCCATGTGTCGGATACCTGGTTAAGCACTGGCCACAGAATATTTACTAGCCTTTTTTTCGGCATTTTGCACATTTCCATACGGCCAGTCCGCCCCTGCACTTCGATTTTGTTATCTTTTATAGAAGTACAACTCCCTACTTTTATGGTTTACGTCTTGGCTCTCTTTTATTACTGTTAACCTGTACCATACTAAAATGTTAAATTAATAATTTTTACCAGTGTTTACAATAGAAGTGAAAAAATGATTAAAGCAATTTTAGTTTTTAACAATCATGGGAAACCTAGGTTAACCAAATTTTATCACTTTTTTGTAAGTAGAGGTTATAATATGATCTTCAATATTTTATGTAATACAAGAAATTATATATACAGAGTGAAGATATGCAACAACAAATTGTGAAAGAAACGTTTCAGTTGGTGTCGAAACGAGATGATAACGTTTGCAACTTTTTAGAAGGTGGCAGGTGAATATATTTTGAATTTCTTTTTCGAGGTAATTTTCATATTCGTTGGTTTGTATGTACATTGTCACTTCTCCGAGGGTTTTGTTTCATTTATGCTTGTCAAATCTCCCCCAACAGAAATCCTTAGTTTGACGTCAAAGTTAATTTTATTATCTCGGCCACCTGGCCAGCAGGAAGAAATTCTAATAAAACAATATTTATTTCACAGTTTGATTGGTGGAAGTGACTATAAATTAATCTATAGGCACTACGCAACGTTATATTTCGTATTCTGCGTCGATTCATCCGAAAGTGAATTAGGAATATTGGATTTAATTCAAGTATTTGTCGAAACGTTGGACAAGTGTTTCGAAAATGTTTGTGAACTGGATTTAATATTCCACGTAGATAAAGTGCATTACATTTTAAACGAGTTAGTTATGGGAGGAATGGTTTTAGAAACCAACATGACTGAAATTTTAACTAGAATCGAAGACCAAAGTAAATTAGAGAAACAAGAGGTGAGATTTATACTTTTAGATGCTGATTATTTGATTACTTAAAATTTTATATTTTGTAGGCTGGTATAGCTGCTGCACCAGCGAGGGCTGTATCGGCTGTGAAAATATGAACATTCCACAACAAATTAAAGATATAAAACTGCCAGATCTTCCACAAGCGATAAAAGATCTCAAATTCTGACCTCCAACAACATCGGCTCAATTTCAGAGTATAGGAATAACGTCGTCATATCTTCTACCTGATAGCAAATCGTTAATGGATGAACCGTCTTTTACAAAATATACATGATGCAATTTTTTTTGTTACGTATTGAAAATAATTTTTATTTATAGAAGCTGTTTTGTTTATATCCAATTGTTATTAGGTAATAAATAATATACTATAGAGTAAATAATAAAATTATAAGAAATTAAAGTAAGAGTGTAATGTTATACAAACATACTTTAAAATATAAAGGCTATATATCGTTAATTAAAATATTTACGTGCATATAATAATATCATCACTATCTCATGTTCTGCTAATAGGTGGTATATAACATTACTCTTAAATCAGTTCTAATTTACAATACTGTTTTTATTTTATTGTAATAAAATTTTTATACAATTTTACTACCGACTTGTTTTAATAATTTAGGCATTGCTTTGGAATTTTACGGAATATCTGTTTGGCATATTTTCACAACAATTAAAGAATGGATATCAAAGGATTTTGTTAAGGACGAAGAAAGATGAGAGATTTTCATAAAAATATCTCAAAACTTAGTTTATATTTTTTAATCTTTTTTTTCAGTTTCTTAAAATTCTATGCTGTAGTAGCGAATTGTAAATTTGTTGTAAGAAGTTAAACCGAACACAAAGAAATGGTACGAGGAACAAGGAAAATAAATGTCAAGTGCAAGGATGGATGTGTTGTAAGTTATTCTTGTAACATTGTTTTATTGTGGAAATTATATAATTATATTATTCATTACTAATAATATATTAATTCAATGAAAAATTCATTAAATTTGAAATAATTATTAAAATGTATTTTACAAGTTTGACAAGCAATTGTGTATTTTAAGAACCTGTATTATGACAAAAATTTGCAGTATTGGCTCTTCTCAACTATTTGCAGTATTGGTTCGGATCAACTATTCTACATACAAATTATTTACATAATAACTCGAGCACCCAATAAAATTGCAATAATTTTCATGCAATTCAATTATTTGAAAAGAAAACAAGTCATAATATTTGTCTAAAAAGAAAAACAAAAAAATTATATTGCAGGTCCTAACATGCTCCATAATTTTGATAATAGATATTTTTCTAATAAGTATCACGGGAAAGAAAAAAACAGCAAAAAACAAGTTTCAATATCTTAATTTTTTACTTTCTCGTTTGATATCTCAAGAATGATCAACGGTAATAAAGAATGATAACGGAAAACAAAATTTTCTACCTTTTCTCAAGATGGCTGAGAAAGCTCTTAGAAAATCTTGATGGACAATTTCAAGTTAAGCTTTTCTAAGCTCCCTTAGATAATATCCAAAAATCAGCCTTCTTGGTTCATTTGCGTTTTCAAATGTATATAATGACTAGACTAATTTTAAATTTGCCCCTTTGGCAAAATATTTTGAAAAGTTATTAAAATGTTACCGTACACAACACTTACTAAATACATTGCAGTTAAGAATTACCATTTTTAAAAAAAATTATCTTCAAAAATTCTACCTGCCCCACCTACCTGCTAATCTGCCCCATCGGTTGGGGCCTATTTTAAGTTCTCCCATTGCCCAAATAGTTTCAAATTTTCTAAAATATCACCGAACGCAGCACAGTATAATACAAGAATTACAATTTTAAAACAAGTAATGAAATTCTACGACTGCTTGAACAAAACCTCTAAAAAATTGAGAAGGACCTGTGTGCAATTAGTTTTCTCTGTAGTGGGGTTATTTTAAGTCGTCCCTATTGGCCAACTAGTTTTAATTTTATTAAAATGTCACCGAACACAATACTTACAGAATATAAGGTAATGCAAAAAGAATTACTATTTTAAATAAATTAATAGAATTTTGCAAATGCTTGAATAATACACCGTAAATAACTGATAGGGGGCTACGTGCAATTAGCTCCATCGGTCGTGGGGCTATTTTAAATCCGCCCCCTTGGCCAAATATTTTTAAATTTAAAATTTAATCGACGGCACTTACACAATTATAATACATTAAAGAATTTCAATTTTAAATGAATTTACGAGATTTTGCTAATGCTTGAACAAAACACCTTAAAAAAGTGACCAATTAGCCTCATTGGCCGTGGAGGCTATTTTAAGTCCGTGTCTTGACTAAAAAATATTTTTTCTTCAAGTGCCGCCTCCGCTGCGGAATTTGGCAATCATTATTGCTATTCTTATCTTTGAAACTGCTGTTCTGAACAATTGGGTAGATGTACACTTATACCAATCTCTCAGATTTCGTAGCCATGATGTACGTCGGCGGCCAGTACTTCCTTTTCCCTGAATCATTATCTGCATGATCACATGCAGTAGTTGATATTTCTGCCCTCTCATCACGTAGCCCAGGTATTTAAGTTTTCGTCTTTTGATGGTCATCAGAATTTCCCGTTCTTTCTCCATTCTTCTGAGGATCTCCACATTCGTCACCCTATCCGCCTTGGTCTGCCCCATTGGTCAAATATGTCACTGAATACAGCACTTACAGAGTATAATACAGTAAAAAATTATTATTTTAAATAAATTAATGGATTTTGTAAATGCTTAAACAAAACACCTCAAATAATTGACATAAGACTAAGTTCAATTAACCCCATCGGACGTGGGGCTATTTTAAGTCCGCACCCCGGGTCAAATATTTATAATTTTATTAAAATGTCACCGAAGACAGTACTTACAGAATGTAATATAGTAAAGAATTACAATTTTAAATAAAGTAATGGGATTTTGAAAATGCTTGCACAAAATACCTTAAATAATTTATTGTCAAAGTGCTGCGTCTAATTAGCTCCATCGGTCGGTGGGGCTATTTTAAGTGCTCCCACATAGTTAAATATTTTTAAATTTATACAAATGTCACTGAAGCAGCATTTACAGATTCTAATACAGTAAATAATTACAATTTTAAGTTAATTTATAAAATTTTGCGAATGCTAGATCAAAACACGTTCAAAATTTTAAGGGGATTGTGTCCAATTAGCCTTATCAGTCGCGGGGCTATTTTAAGTCCGCCCCTTTACTAAATATTTTTAATTGTTTTCAAGTTTATCCAACACAGCCACATTCTTTTATTAATCAATAACTATTAATTTAATTCTCTAAATGAAATATGAAATAATAACAATTTTGTGCATAAAGAAAATAGATAAATAACTTGATTTTAATCAAATCGATAGTCCAGCCGAATTAGCAAAACGCTCAGCAAAATTAATCATGAATTTTTTTCTTCGTGGTTATATTACCTAAGTAGTAGTGATTGACACCCCAAAGCTCCCCACCTCTAGCTATGGAGCTAACTCCGCCATCCCGAGAAAATGGCAGCCGTAGCGGCTTCGCACGTTGTTTTTCACGTTTTTCTCTAAAACCGGAAGTTGTACATAAATTTTAAAGAGAACCTTTTTAAAAAACACAAAATTGCCGCTATTTAAATCCGATACTGGGTTACCCGGAAAAAAATTACAAAATGGTTTTTTTGTTTGTTGGGAAAGCGAGAAATAGGCTGAATTAGAATGAAAATGTTTAATGTAAATCTAGTGCATACTTATGCTTTTTTTAATTCTTATTATTTTTTGGAAATTCACTATTGTTTTTATAACTTTAAAAAATCAACCTAGTTTTATTGTTTATTTGAAATTGAAATTTCATACTATTTAAAAAGATCCTCTTAAAAATTGACGTACAACTAACCGTTTTGAAGAAAACGTGAAAAACAACGCAGGAAGCCGCTACGCACGCCATTTTTTAAGATGGTGGCATTAGCTCAAGAGCTAGAGATGAGAAACTTCAGGACGTTAATCACTACCACTTTGGTAATATAACTGAAAAAAAAAATTCATTATTAATTTTGCTGAGCTTTTGTGTTTCTTCATGCTAATGTGGCTGGACTATAACATTTTTTTTGTAGGGTTTAGATGGAGCTGATTGTATGTGAATGTGGATATTTACTATAACAATAAAATTTTTTTATTTTAATAGTTTATCATCATGAAATATATTTTAAACTGAGATAGCTTTGGCATTGACGTACAAAAGCTTATTTTAAAACGTCAGGACACAACAAAGTATAGTAAAACGTTGTTTATCCGGCCTTCATTGATCCGGATCAGATCTGTAGACATTTTTTTAATTTAATTTTTACATTCGATAATAATTCTTTGTTAAGAAACAATATGAAAAGGTATCTTTTAATTTTTAATGTCTTGTAAACAATGCTATGTAATTTTGTTACAAAACGTAATTTTTTTATTGTAATATACGGTAAGTTTGCTTAGTTAAAGATTTTAGTTTGCTCATTACCTATATTACTCGGAATATCCGGATTTTTGATTGTCCGGATTGCCTATGGTTCCAATTCGTCCGGATAAACGAGGTTTTACTGTAATTACTAAAATTGAAAGTTTTTTTAAACTAAATGTACGGGGTTTGAACCTTTTTTTAATAAATATATATTGAAACGTTACCAAGGCCTGAAAGTACTCTTTGGGAAAAATTAAAAAAAATTAGTATGTGTACTTTTTGAATAAACTAATTAAATAAAAAAATTGAAAAAGAATGCCCATCAAATAAAAATTAAATTCAAAATTGAGTTGGCAAAACTAAAAATATACATTGCATATTTTGTAGAAGCAATAAGGTGCTGATAATTGATAACCTTATACTATTTTTGGCTAATAATAATAATATAATACACCAACACCACACAAAGGGGTTACGCATATGGAAAATAACCATATATGCAGTGTTGCAATGAAATAACTTCGCTGGATTTCAAGATATAATCTTGATTTGTTAATATTACTAATAATAATAACATGTAGAATAAATATAATTAAATTAGGACGTACCTAGTATCTATTTTTTTAAATTTTAAAAACCTGAGAGTGAAAGAAATTTTAAATTTTTGGTTTGGCATTTTTGCTTATTAATTTATTTCGAGTTAAATCTCTTGACAAGGAACTCGATATAATGTGAGATTTATACCAAAATTCCCATCTTAAACATTTTTACAAAAAGGGGGTTAAAAAAATAGATTTCGAATTGGGGCGGTAATTTTTGAAAGCCTGCATTGTCGGAAAGCAAAAATTTGAACACAGATAACATAGGAATAAATAAATATGTTTGACATGATTATTGGTAATAATTTGAAACAAAAATCAATGTTATAATACTCTTCTTTGATAAGTTAGTATATTCACTCATTAAGTTGTCCAAAACATCACATTAAATGGTCCAATATTCTCGAATATCTATAATTTGCTTCCAAAAAATTTATTTTTAGCTTTGCCTGCAAAATGTTCATTTACTGGAGTAAATGAATACTATCTGGAGTAATCCTTCGCTGTGAACATGGTTTTATGAAGTTTTTTCATATTTGGCAATAAGCAAAAATCAGTGGGTGCCAAATCTGTACAGAATGGTACGTGAACAGTTTTTTCGAAACAGCATAATCGTTATTTTGGTCAACTTTGCTTTTTCAATTTCATTTCTACGTTTAAGCAATGTAAAAATATCAGCGTAGTACGAACCTGCTTGTTGGTTTCTTTACCTTTCTATCCAATGAAAGAATTCTCTTAGAACTGCAAGATTTTTGCCGTCACTTCACCAGAGGGCACAACTTTAAATTTCTTTGGTCAAATAAAAATTTCAGTGTAGAAAAAGACCATGGAAAAAATTAACAAAGTCTCATTTTTCGAACATAAAGTCTTTCTTCGCATTTCTCTATGTAAATTGTTTATTATTTCCCCATCTATAGTTATTTTACCGACGTTTTTAAATTTGAAATAATTGCAAAATTTTGATATCTTTTCAACACGTGTTGCTTTAATGTTAATGAGTAATTTTTATTCGTTTTATGGATAAATAAACTTGTTAACATCAAAAAATAATTAAACCTATGAACTATTTAAGATTAAGTTTGTCTACATATTATTACACAATTAGGTATCTCATTAATTAATTGATTTAAAATACCTCTGTAGATATTTCTAACTTTTTTTGTAGAATTCATCTAAGGTTTTTTTAATAAGTAATTTTAGGTTTTATAATAATTAAAACAGTTTTTAAAATATCTTTTATTATTATATAATATACGGAAAGTTTTATATATAAATCATTTAAGTTATTAGTGTTTTTATCAAGTTGTATTAATTATGATTGTTGTGTACTTAAACTTTTTAAATAAAATTAGGCAATTAAAGTAGGTACATAAAATTTAAATAAAAAAATTAAATATGACATATTGTATATTATGTAACAGTTAAACTTTAGACTTAAGTCAATAATTTTTTTTATAGTACCAAGTTGAACTATAATAAAAACGTCTATATCTGCTTCTAATCACATCACTGTGTATAACATACTATACATACATAATGTTATGTACAATGTATAGCAAAAGGAAGTAATAAAAAAATTAATTAGATATTACAGTAATTATAACTGCTGCTCAAATTCAGTTATCTTCGGGATCCTTGATTTCTTGTATTTGCTGAAAAAAAAAGCAAAATTTAATACCATATCCATCAATATTATCGATTTTCAAAATTTGCTTGAAATAAATTTGGATTGATCTGTTCGTAACTTACCCTATTTCGCCTTTCTCCATACATCGACCAAAATGTGACGGTAGATGTGGATCTCTGGCCAGTATTTTGGTTAAAAACTGAGCATTTTTCATATGGTGGACAATACAAATGTAAACTTACTGCACCTTCTATGTGTGATGGATTTTCCACTCTATGTAGACCCAATGAATCTAAAACGTTTATGTTTTAATTACATAGGACGATAAAAGTCTTGGTAAAACCAATCCTTCTGTTTTACCACTAGAATATTTCAACGCCGGGTATAGTTTCGATATTTTAATGGATAACATTAATAATATTTAATTTTTAATAATGACAAGATTAATTTCCTCAATATTGAACAATTATTGCTTAAAATTTGGTTTTTTTATTACTTCAAAATTTAAATTTACATATTTCTGTAGGATATAGGTACTTATGGGTTATTCCTATTATCTAGTTAAGTTGAATTTTTGTGAAGTAGGTAATTTAAAATTTAGAACACTCAAAGTTTTTGTATATTAATATATTTTTAGTGCAAAGGTTGGAAATCTACTGTTTGGAACTTCAGTTCCAAATAATTAGCTTTAACTGTAAGTTAAACTTTAACTGAAACATTAGGTTTCAAAATGTAGCTTCCGTGGCTACCCAAACCGGCTTGAAAACTGTATGATTGGCTACAGCAGAAACTTAAATTACCTCCGTCTAATTTTATAGCTACAAGTGTTTCAAGATTGATTTGCCAAAATTTTGGGCAAAACCTCAAAAACTTTTGAGTAGTATTGTTATCCCAGTTTGAGTGTAAACATATTGAGTGAAAACCTTATGTAGGAAAAAAACCTAATCAATTGATTATATCAGGCAATCTTGTCATTTTGATCCAATCTGTTTTATCATTTCAACGCATTAATAAACTAAACTTGAATTATCATTTGATTACTATCTAAAACTATTATTATATTTAAAAAGTTGAAAACAAAAAATATATTGAGAAACGAATCAGCGATTTAATAAGAATTATTATTTTGCAACTACTCAGGAGTTACATCCTCGTAGTGAAATGGCAGCGTTGAAACCTTTTATTGCATATTTATCTAATTACCATTGATGTAACACACATCATTGGGATTTAGCCGACTTCTTCCAGTTTCTTGAAGTTCTTCACCTTCTTTTTCTGGCCACGCAAATCGAACTTCTTCTAACGAACCTTGCAACATTTTCATGAAGCAATGCGCGTCTGCGTGGTCATGAATTGCAGACCCATGTCCTTCACCCCAACAAAGAATCATTAAATTATACTTCCCATTGCCAATGTCGACCAAGTTACGGGTGTACCTACATAGAAAAAAATTCGATTAATTTTTAATTTGTCGTTTTGCCAGGAAGGGCATGATATAATTTCTTGGGAAATAGGTACGTGACATCTTACATGATGACAATGTTTAAAAAAATAAAGAGGCCAATTAAATTTTAATATCTTGTGATACCCCAACTGATAACGCTTTTAGTAAATATTTTGGTGTTAAGAAAATTATTATTTATTATATCGAATCATATCGCAATATTAAATTGATTGAGTGATATTCATCTCAATTCACGCATGGCAACATCAATTTACGTACATACGTATATATCACATGAAATAAATAATTGTAGTAGTAACTATAAATAAACGCTACAGTTTTTTGAAAACAATCTGTAATGATTGATTGTAATCAATCAATCGATGAGTACCATTTGCCAATATGCGAATCGATAGATAAGACAGTTAAATCTGAACTAACAGAATTGTTATTTAATTTTAAGATTTTTAAATGGAAATATTTATCGGAATTGCGTATTTATTTTTAACAATTTTGTTTGTTTGAGTTATATTTTGAATTATTTTCTGAAATAAACCTTATATACAATTAAGTAATAAAATATACATAAATAGGTTTTATTAAAATTAAAAAAAGGGACACGAAGGCCCCAAAAATATATGTCATCATAACTATGATGTTGTAATCTTGATCTTCTTATCACATTTGTAACTAATATTCAGTGAACGACAAAACTACAAATTTAAGTTGAGAGATTAATTTGAAAAAAGGAAAAATACAATTCAAACTTGAAATCTTAAGTAATTTCATCAGAAGTTGTTTTTCACTTAATTGACGATTTTACAATACAAAACTGAACTTTGCGTAATAAAGTGAATGATAAATTAAATAAAAGATGCGACAATGTATAAATCAGTTATATCGGTTTGCAATTTATTTATTGGGTATTTACTGTATACGCTTGGATACCTAAATAATGAAGAACGTGACTGATAACCAATATGCGAGCATTACGAATATAATTAATAATGTTGTAATTATGTAATCGTTTATATTTTCTTTTTCCTGTAATTTAAGATTAGATATCGTCCTTCCCAGAGGCGACAGTTCCAGTTATGAGATATACTAAAAAATATATTGTATGGGGGCTAGAACCCCTCGAAGAAATGTAAAACAATAGACGTAGATTATAAAAAATTAATTAATAATAAAGTAGAGAGATAACTGTTTCTAATTCCCTCCAAGAAAATTAAGTAATTCCATGATTCCAAGAATCGTTAATCAAAGATGAACCCAGGTGAGTAGGTGCAATAATGCGAAAAAAATTATACTTTGTAAATTTTAGGTAACAGGTTTTCCCTGCCTAAATTATTGACGGAAAAGGTAAATTGATTCCGTCTGAAGGGGAATTTTTTAACCAGGAAAAACGACGTCAATAGGTGGCGCGATAAGGAGACGTCCATTAATTACGTGAGGTGCTTTATTTAAATTTGGACCTTCTCCTCGGTGAGATTTGGGAAAATGTGGTGAAACTCTCCCTCCTCCTCACGTGAGATTTATCTGTTACAATAATGTATATAATCTGAATTACAAAGTTGAAGTGACATTTTTAATTTTAAATAAGATTTGGTGAGATTTTGCCTCCCCCATTTTGAGCTCACGTAATTAATGAACGTTTTCTAACATTACCATTGGTTATTAATTAAAAATAACTACCGCCATTGGTCAGGTTAGTGCGACGTTGGTGACTAAAATGTTACAAAGTTCTTACTTTGCTAAGGTTCCTTATCAAGGAGATTCATATACATATTATGTATGTAAGTGATTATTTACCTACAAAACAAGGTGATTATGATGAACATTTGCAGAACGTAAGTGTATGCAACATCTCTGACAAAAATAATTAACAAATTGTAACAAAACTATGTCATTCCATGCTTTGCTAAATATGAAGTTTAATTCTAGATTTTCAGAATTATAACAACAATGTTTTGATTTATTTGAAACTGTCATAACCCAGCTTTAGTTAAAAAAGAGCGATAACCTTTGTTTTAATTCGATGGACAGAAAACCTTTATAATGTAAATTATTATCTAAATTTTTCAATTAATTTTGTATTTTAAGAGGAAATCGGATGCTTCAAATAATACCAATTTGTTTTATCAATATCCAACCACAAGGCTCAGAACGAAAATTTTTTCAGAAAAAATATCCGAAAAGTAACTCGCAAAATTTTATTTCTTTGTGTAAGGAACGAAAAGGAAGTTTATTTTATAGTTTTAATAAAATTTTCAAATTCAATTTGATTAAAACTGTTGATCTTTGCTCATTTTTCGAAACTTTATAAACAAATATCAAATAAGGGTCAATTATTATACCAAAATCAGTTGAATTGTTAAAAACCCGAGTTAAATTATAAAACAAAAAGCTGAATTTATTAAACAAAGCAACAAAACAGTTGTACTTTTGCTATTTTAATATTAGCTTTTTTCATAAAACAGTCGAATTGTTTAAAAAACAGTCTAGTAATTAAAAAATCGAATGAATTATGAAAGAAACAGTTGAATTATTAAACAATCCAGTTGAATTATTAAACTAAACAGCTGAAATATTGACAAACATAAAGGATAATTGAATTATTGGGCAAAAAAAAACAAATAAATTATTAAACCAAAAACAATTAAATTATTAAACAAAAAATAATTAAATTGTTAAACAAGTTTGTTGAATTATTGAACCACGCAACTGAATTATTGAACAGAAAAGTTTAATTGTTAAGGGGGTTATCAATGGGATAATAACAAAGGAATTATTAAATTAAAAACAATTACAACATTATTATTACAAAAACAATTAAATTATAAAACCAAAAATAATTAAACCAAAAATTGTTGAATAAACCATTTGAATTATTAAACCAAACAGCTGAATTATGCAACAAATATTAAAGGTAATAATTAAATTTTTGAACAAAAAACGAAATGCATTATTAAACCAAAAATAATTAAATTGTTAAACAAAAAATAATTGGATTGCTGAACAAAACAGTTGAATTATTGAACCACGCAGCTGTATTATTGAACAAAACAGCTGAATTATTAACCAAAGCAGCGGAATTATTGAATAAACGTTAAATCAAGAATAATTGAATTGTTAAACCAAAAACAATTGAACTATTCAACAAAAATAATTGAAATGTTGAAAAAAGCAGTTCAATTATTGAACAAAACCGCTGTTGTTAAAACACTGTTATACCAAAAAAGACCGAATTATTAAACAAAGCAAATAAATTTATTAAAAAAATGAGTGAATTTTAAATCAAAAATATTTGAATTGCTGAACGAAGCAGCTGAATTATTGAACGAAACAGTTGAATTATTGAACAAAACAGCTGAATTATTAACAAAAGCAGCGGAATTATTGAATAAACGTTAAATCAAGGATAATTGAATTGTTATACCAAAAACAATTGAACTATTCAACAAAAATAATTGAAATGTTGAAAAAAGCAGTTCAATTATTGAACAAAACCATTGTTGTTTAAACACCAAAAAAGACCGAATTATTAAATAAAAAACAATTGAATTATTAAATCAAAAGCAAAATTAAATTATCAAACCAAAAATTAAACAGTTGAATTATTAAACAAAGTAACTAAATTTATTAAAAAAATGAATGAATTTTAAATCAAAAATATTTGAATTTCTGAAGGAAGCAGCTGAATTTTGAACGAAACAGTTGAATTATTGAACAAAACAGTTGAATTGATAATGAAGGATAATTGAATTGTTGAACCCTAAATAATTAAAATATTAAACTAAAAATAATTAAATTGCTGAACCAAACAACTGATTCATTGACAAAACAGCTGAACTAATTAAACAATGAGTTGAATTATTGCACGAAACAGTTGATTTATTTAACAAAAAAGTTGAATTTTTAAGAAAATAATTAAATTTAAAAACTAAAACGATTAAACTAAAAGATTAAATTATTAATCCAAAACCAATTAAATTTTCAAACCAAAAATATTTCTCTCTGTATTATTATTATTATAGTTTTGTTCTATTTTGCATACTCATTAATGCTTTGTCCACGAATTTGTATAACTTCAGTGATAATACAACCTACTATTATTTGAATTGTTGAATAAACCAGTTAATTATTAAACCAAACAGCTGATTAATTAAACAAAAGAGTTGAATTATTAAACAAAACTGTTGAATTTTTAACAAAACAGTTGAATTTTTGGACAATACCGTTGCATTGGTCGACAAAAAAAATTGAAATAACCAAAAACAATTAAAAACAGTTCACATCAAACTTCTCAAAATAAATTCTTTAGGTTTTCCACATTTTCTATGATTAAAATTGGTAATTTATTCCTAAATTTTGATAATTGATAAATTTTAAAAGTTAAATAGGGATCGCCCAAAAAAATGTATTAAAAGTAAAAAAAAACAACTTAATATAAATTTAAAACATAATTTTTAATATTTTTTTAAATTAAGTTTTATTTTTTTGAGATATCAAAGAATTTTTTCTACGCACAGTGTTAATTTCCATGACCTGCTTAAAACTAAAGAAATATCTCACTTTTTCATGACAAAATTAACACAATTTTAAATCTTCTGACATTTCTAGGTTTTCCAACAAGTAGGAACCCTTATCAACCACAGTGAGTTAAACGTCAATTTTCAGAAAATACATTAATTTAATTTAAAAAATAATTGAAATAAGGACAAATTTGTATTTATTTATTTCTAAAAAACATGTGTTGAGCCGCTTTTAGAATAAACTGTTTTAAATTGTGTTTTTATTTTTAATATTTTTATTTTAATTTGGAATAATAATTATTTCCTAGTAATTATTTGGAAACTCGGAATTAGCACATTTTAGTGCATTTCTATGGTTTCAATCGGCACGAGTCGCTTAGAATTCAAATTATTTTTTATTAATCAGGATTTATTTGTATTATATCTAAACACTTAAAGTAAATTTTTAATAATACATTTTCTTTATGACAAAGAGTAATTTGCATTGTTATCTTGTTATGAATAGGTCACCGATTGGTTTAAATTTAAACGTAAAGTTAGTTTGATTGGTAGATATTCAATATAATCTTAACAATTATGTTTGATTCTATTGGTTGTCATTATAACACCCCAGTCGAGCAACGCATGAACTATTTGAGTGGTTTATTTTTTATAATCTACATTAACTAAACCTTGAAAATAATCTAATATTGCATAGGTTTCGTAATTATAAATAAAGTTTTCTTAAATCCCTTACTACAATTTTATTTTTAACGGTGCCAATTTATTGCAAATTATATCAACATGCATATCAGTTTCAAGTTAAAAAATTCGTTTTAATTTATTTTTATTGACCCTTGTATTTTTAACTCATGATTTAGTAATCTCATAAAATTATTTAAAATTTAAAATAAATAATACGTACAATACAAAATTCATTTTGAAGGAAGATGCATTTGCAAAATAAAATCAAACTCACCTGTAACGATCAAATTTTGCATACTTTTTCCAATCCAGGGGTTGGATTTGTAGGTTTTCATTAAGTAATACACCAATTCAACATTAACAGAATCACTGGAAAATACATCATGTAGTTCTTTAATCAAACAATTTAGTGAACTAACTGTCGGTAAACCATGGCCAATATATTTGTACAATTTTAATTCGGTTTCGTCATCATAATTTGTATTAACGTTGCACTCTTTGTTATATTTAAACACTTCCATTTTATTATTTAAACCTCACTAAACACAAGTTTTGAAGAGTTCCTGTTGATGTTAAAAGCTTTCTAATATAATCGTTAAAGAGAAAATTATAAATCAAAACAGTATTCGATAAAAATAACGTACAAAATAAATATCTGAGGTCAATATATACAATTACAACAATCAAAATCAAAATCTCCGCGTTATAAACAAACGTTTCTCAATGAGATACAGTAATTTAATGACTTTAATTTTGAAACTATCTTATCGATTTATTCAAGTTAATTAATATGTGATAATTTTTTTTCACCAAATCGCGTAAGCTACTGCCAAGATAATTAGTGTAATCTACTTGTAATTATGTACTTAAGAATTCCATCCAACTGCTCGAACAACGTATTCAAATGTGTATGGTTTATGCAGAGATAAAGACTGAGTATACCAACAGTTCATATCGTCAACTGCATAATTTCTTTACTTACTCTTGGTGTTAATGGAGTGGCTTTCCAAATATGAAGAACCTTCCTTTGTCGAGCATCCTAAAACACGTGCATAAATTCTTTTGTGATGCTGTTGGACGATCTCAAGATGGTATAACAAGGAAACAACGGATAAGTATGCAGGAAATTGCAATAATCGTATTGCTAAATTTGTAAGAATGAAAACTAGTTTATTGATAAATACACAAAATTTATGGAAATTTTATGGAATGTTTGTACCCCTGGGCGTTTGCAAACAGTTACCAGATCATTAACTAATTTTACTTTCTTTTAATTTGTAAAACAAATTTGTAAGGAAAAGTGACTAATGCACAAAACGAAATACATACTTGCAACTTTAAATTAAATTTCTAGTAATTATAGCTTGCAAGTATGATAAAATAATATATCTATGCCACTAAGGGTAAGTAGAACAACAATTTCGTATAATGTTGTTATAACATAATTAACGTGTTAAATAAACCGTTAGTTAATTATTTACACTTTTTCTGAACCTGAGTTCTCAACCTTAAATATTTACCAAAGTGATTCTCTACATTGAAAATATTTTTTCTATCTTCACTTTAAATTTTTTTTGCGTTTTAATAGCATAAAAAATTATATATTGTAGGTACCTAATAATACTTACAAAAAATATTTATTCTTATCAGTTCTATAGCTTGCTTCGTAGCTTCGTAAAAAGTTTGGTATAAATTGATAATTTTATAATAAATAAATTTTTTTTTTTGAAATTTATAGCCGGATTTTGACGCCTGGAACACTTTTTTTTAAATTTATTCTAAAGAAATTTGAATATATTTGCAAATCATAAAAATTTAAAATAAAAGTAAATCTACAAGCCAAGTTTTGGAAAAAATAAAAGTGGACATTTCAAAAGTAAAAATTTAAATTTAAGTTTAAAAAAACCATAAAAGCAACCAAAAAATATAAAATAATTAAAATTATTTTTAATGTACGAAAGTAAATTTAAACTTCTAAATAATCATTGGAGTTTTTTTTAAATACTGAGCAAACCAAAAGTTAAAAAAATTTCTTACTTGTTGTTAGCTGAAACCACGTGTGCTCAAAAACTTAAATTTTAATAACATTCACAGTCAGTGTAACTCACGAATAATATTATATTCTAATCTATACATTTACAACTTCAAATTGGCGCTAATCAATTTCAAATTGACATTCATCGATTTTAAATTGGAATTAAGCAATTTAAAATTGAAACTAATCAATTTCGAATTGATAAGAATCAGTAATTATTGCACCTTAGATAGAACATTAAATATTAAGATACAGCAAATTTTGTAATATTTTCCAGTCATAGTAGGCGAAATTCCGTTCGGGTAATATTTACTTTATCTTCACCAGACTGGACAAATGACGTTTGCATGACTAAATCGGATTTAATGCCACCTACTTTTAAGCTACACCAACCAAGTTCAATTGTATTAAACATTGAACTATAAGAGGAGGAATAAATGGAGTGTGTTACGCAATTAATAGGTTTTCAACCCACGAAACCAAAAATATTTGAGTCATCTCTTCTTTTACATCCTTAGACTATAGATTTACATCTATCAGCAGTGTCTCTGTCAATTAGGTTTAGTATTGAATGTAAAACTAGGAAATCCAACTTACTAAAGAAACTAAAGGACATTGCATGGATTGGATTGAGCAAGATGGCAGATATTCTCAAGATGGGGGATCCTGCTTAATGAAATTTTTATCTCAAAATGTGTCCTCACCATGTAATGTTTTGCATAATTACCTCTTCATAAAAGGGATTAGCTTTAACTATCTATTTTAGTACTCTGAAATTTGAACAGCGTCCCCTCTTATTATGAGGACCTGAAGAAAGACAACTCTTTTGGAACGGTTGATTTAGAAAAAGGTATTACATACAAATACAAAATCAGACGTAGAAGGTAATAAAATCTATTGACTTAAAATGAAGCAGATAACATCGAGATAATAGGGAGAAGAACCATGTCTTGGTTTAAATTTAAGTTTAAGAAATGTAAATCGGTTTGATTCCAAATAAAGTTGTTAAAGTGTTAGTATATTACTGAAAAAGCATCCAACCCACATTCTTTTGTTTCTTTCCTTGACTTCATAAGATTTTAGAAACAATTAATTTCCCTATTCCTTAATCTTTTATCTTGCCCAATCTTTAATTGCAAATATATTGAAATTAATTTTTTTGGAGCACTTCGTCAATGGAAGTATGACAAGGGACATTATTCACTACTATTGTCACCTTTGATTAAAACATAATTTATTATTTTGAAGATTCCAAAGACAATCTCGTATAAATTCATGCATTAAACCAGTGATATTCTACTTTTTGGCTGTGTACCTCAGATGAAAAAAGAATTGCCAAAAGTATCCAAAACCGGTTATTTCCTGAAAATGTTATTGTTTTTTTAATCCTTAATTTACCAAGAGAGCGGCTATTAGGTTAATAAGGATTATTTTGAATTTTGGAGCTGCTTTCTTGGGCAGAAATTTTTCTGTACGTGGGTTCTCACATTTTGCCAGTTTTGTAAAATAGTTTTTAACCTTCTTGAATAAACGACCCTTTTACAAGTAAACAAAGTCTGATGACCCCCCCTATGACCTGACCTTGACTTTTCCAGGTTTTTCCTAACAAAAATTTTAATTTTACCTGACATTTTAGAATCGTAATATAGTAAACGGAAAACAATTTGCATCGAAAAAAAACATATAATTTAATAAAAACAAATACTTATTTCAACATTTTTAAATCTTATTGGTTATTGCACAAGGATAAATAAGAATTTAAAAAATTTGGCATTGTACTTTGATTGATCTAAAGAAAATCTTTAACTACCCGGGGAAAAATTTTCATTGTTACCGATAACTTAATAATTGCATAGTTTATTACAGGAAATGTCTTGTTTTAAAGATTTTTTTAACTTTTTTCTAAAAACAAAAATGCAAATATTTCAATATTATCTCTTACAATAACACTTTTTCTATGTCTGGCAGTGGCGTACAGGCGAGGAAACCTCCCCCCCCTCTAATGTAAAAAGTCATTAAAAATTTGAATGCTTTATCCAATTATTCATTTCAGACATGTAGTTATTAATGCATTGATAAATTGGTAATCCTTGCCCCCCTGAAATGAAAATCTATATATACAAACAATTTCACAAACGATAATCAGCGCTTAACACATGTTAACTTAACTACCAAAAAATAAATAAACGTAGTAGCCAATCATAGTTCAGATTGTTTTGTTTTGCTGCTGTCTGATTGGTTACTTCGTTAATTTATCTAAAAGATATCTCTAGGTGAAGAAATCGGGCATAAGCGGCCAGTACTTTCTTACGGCTTTTTTTATTTTTGAGTTGTCTGATTGCTAGGATGTGTACCAACTTAAAAAAAATTAAAAATATTATATCTGAAAATAGAAATTGAAATATTTCCTTGACAAAATTTTGTTTTCCCTGACATTAGCGCAAAAATTTAAAATTCTGACTTTCCCTGACAAGTTTTAAATTCCCTGACTTTTCCAGGTTTTCCATACAAGTGAGAACCCTGTGATAAGCTACGACTGGTAATAAAAGCGGGATCGTTACGAAATTAAAATTAATAATTCCAAATGTTTTTTAGACACACACTGTTTTCTTCATCGGTAAGCTCTGGCAACCAAGCTTTTACTTTCTGATTTAAATGATGTATTTAAAAAGCGATCAAAGCTGTGAATTATAGTAAAGGTAAGATTAAAAAATCTTATAAATTTTGCTGCTGATGGCATGCTTAAAATGGAATTCAATTGGCAAAACATTGACGGTCTCTGGATGAAGAGAAAAGAAGAATATCCAGAGTTGGCAAGGAAAGTTTTGAAATTATTAGTGCCATTCACTACTTCCTACCTGTGTAAACTAAAGTTTTCTTCAATGGTGAACATAAAAACTAAGAAAATAAATAGGCCCCAGTTAGAAAAAGCTTTGATTATTTGCGTCTCAAAAATAGAACCACGATTTGACAAATTATTAAGAAATAAACAGGCACAGCTTTCTTACTGAAATTGTATTTACTTTTTATTTTCTTCTTCTCTTAACTTAGGAACATACGTCCTGTAATATCCAACAGTAACCTCGGGAAAGTTCCAAAGCCACTGCTAGTACTGTGAGCATATTATTTGTTTTACATCTGAAGTAGCTTGCTAGGCTGGCTTCAGATGATGTGCCTGTTACCCTGTTTTATATTGTTAATGATGGCAATTCATTAACATAGAAGGATTTTTTTATTTTTATAACAAATTTATAATTCATTATTTAAAAAAATTTTTTATTTTACCTGGCTAGCAATCGCGATCCCCAAGCAAAACTTTGCGACCCACAGGTTGAAAACATTTAGTAAAAATGGTTATTTCTGTTTCCAGTTTTGGGCCAATGCCTTTGAAGTTGTAATTTTTAACGTTAAAAAAACCCCTACTTTTGGATTGCTTTTTAACCCTCAAAAAAGGCTCGTAGTGTTAAAAAATTTATTTTTAATTTCATATAATTTATTGAAATACGTTATGAATGTTTGAAGTTACAACGGGCCAACTCTCTCTTGCTCTTGTATATCTTTAACAATTAAAAAACCCTACTTGCGGCCACCTGTGCGTAGGCAACCCTAGAAAATCACGTAGAGATAAAAATTATCTTTAATTTGATATATAATTTATTGAAATACGTTATGAATGTTTGAAGTTACAACGGGCCAACTCTCTCTTGCTCTTGTATATCTTTAACAATTAAAAAACCCTACTTGCGGCCACCTGTGCGTAGGCAACCCTAGAAAATCACGTAGAGATAAAAATTATCTTTAATTTGATATATAATTTATTGAAATACGTTATGAATGTTTGAAGTTACAACGGGCCAACTCTCTCTTGCTCTTGTATATCTTTAACAGTTAACAAACCCTACTTGCGGCCACCTGTGCGTAGGCAACCCTAGAAAATCACGTAGAGATAAAAATTATCTTTAATTTGATATATAATTTATTGAAATACGTTATGAATGTTTGAAGTTACAACGGGCCAACTCTCTCTTGCTCTTGTATATCTTTAACAGTTAAAAAACCCTACTTGCGGCCATATTTTGATAGGCAACCCGACAAAATCGTATTCCTCTAGTAATAATTAATTAAAAAAATTGTGTTTTGATTAAAAAACAGATGGACGTAGTAATCACGCGGTGGGATCTTAGACTACAAGCAAAGTTTTGGAAAAATAAAAGTGGACATTTCAAAAGTAAAAAATTTAAAAGAACCGTAAAAATATTAAATTAAAATTTTTTAATGTATGAAAGTAAATTAAAACTTCTAAATACTCATTGAGTTTTTTTTAAATACTGAGCAAACCAAAAGTTAAAAAATTTCTTACTTGTTAGCTGAAACCACGTGTGCTCAAAAACTTAAATTTTAATAACATTCAGTCAGTGTAACTCACGAATAATATTATATTCTAATCTATACATTTACAACTTCAAATTGGCGCTAATCAATTTCAAATTGACATTCATCGATTTTAAATTGGAATTAAGCAATTTAAAATTGGAACTAATCAATTTCGAATTGATAAGAATCAGTAATTATTGCACCTTAGATAGAACATTAAATATTAAGATACAGCAAATTTTGTAATATTTTCCAGTCATAGTAGGCGAAATTCCGTTCGGGTAATATTTACTTTATCTTCACCAGACTGGACAAATGACGTTTGCATGACTAAATCGGATTTAATGCTACCTACTTTTAAGCTACACCAACAAAGTTCAATTGTATTAAACATTGAACTATAAGAGGAGGAATAAATGGAGTGTGTTACGCAATTAATAGGTTTTCAACCCACGAAACCAAAAATATTTGAGTCATCTCTTCTTTTACATCCTTAGACTATAGATTTACATCTATCAGCAGTGTCTCTATCAATTAGGTTTAGTATTGAATGTAAAACTAGGAAATCCAACTTACTAAAGAAACTAAAGGACATTGCATGGATTGGATTGAGCAAGATGGCAGAGATACTTAAGAGGGGGGATCCTGCTTAATGAAATTTTATCTCAAAATGTGTCCTCACCATGTAATGTTTTGCATAATTACCTCTTCATAAAAGAGATTAGCTTTAACTATCTATTTTAGTACTTTGAAATTTGAACAGCGTCCTCTTATTATGAGGACCTGAAGAAAGACAACTCTTTTGGAACGGTTGATTTAGAAAAAGGTATCACATACAAATACAAAATCAGACGTAGAAGGTAATAAAATCTATTGACTTAAAATGAAGCAGATAATACCGAGATAATAGGAGAAGAACCATGTCTTGGTTTAAATTTAAATTTAAGTTTAAGAAATGTAAATCGGTTTGATTTCCAATAAAGTTGTATATTACTGAAAAGCATCCAACCCACATTCTTTTGTTTCTTTCCTTGACTTTATAAGATTTTAGAAACAATTAATTTTCCTATTCTTTAATCTTTTATTTTGCCTAATCTTTAATTGCAAATATATTGAAATTAATTTTTTTGGAGCACTTCGTCAATGGAAGTATGACAAGGGACATTATTCACTACTTTTGTCACCTTTGATTAAAACATAATTTATTATTTTGAAGATTCCAAAGACAATCTCGTATAAATTCATGCATTAAACCAGTGATATTCTACTTTTTGGCTGCGTACCTCAGATGAAAAAAGAATTGCCAAAAGTATCCAAAACCGGTTATTTCCTGAACATTTTATAGTTTTTTTAATCCTCAATTTACCAAGAGAGCAGATATTAGGTTCATAAGGATCATTTTGAATTTTGGAGCTGCTTCTCAAAATTTCTGCCCAAGAAATTTTTCTGTACGTGGGTTCTTACATTTTGCCAGTTGTGTAAAATAGTTTTTTAAACCTTCTTGAATAAGCGACCCTTTACAAGTAAACAAAGTCTGATGACCCCCCCTATGACCTGATCTGACTTTTCCAGGTTTTTCCTAACACAAATTTAAATTTTACCTGACATTTTAGTATCGTAATAACTATACTAAACGGAAAGCAATTTGCACCGAAAAAAATACTTAATTTAATAAAAACAAATATTTATTATAAATATTTGTTGCACAAGCATAAATAAGAATTAAAAATTTGGCATTGTACTGATTTACAGAAAACTTTTAACTACCTTGGGAAAAGTTTTCATTGTTACCGATAACTTAATAATTGCAAAGTTTATTACAGGAAATGTCTTGTTTTAAAGATTTTTTACTTTTTCTAAAACAAAAATACAAGTATTTTAGCATAATCTCTTACAATAACACTTTTCTATGTCTGGTAGTGACGTACAGGCGAGGAGACCCCCTCATGTAGAAAGTCATTAAAAATTTGAATGCTTAACCGATTATTCGTTCAGTCATGTAGTTATTAATGTGCATTGATAAATTGGTAATCCTTGCCTCCCCATGAAATAAAAATCTATATATACAAACAATTTCATAAACGATAATCAGCGCTTAAAACAATGTCATGTTAACTTAACTACCCAAAAATAAATGAACGTAGTAGCCAATCATAGTTCTAATTGTTTTGTTTTGCTGCTGTCTGATTGGTTACTTCGTTAATTTATCTAAATAGATATCTCTAGGTGAAGAAATCGGGCATAAGCGGCCAGTACTTTCTTACGGCTTTTTTATTTTTGAGTCGTCTGATTGCTAGGATGTGTATCAACTTAAAAAATAAAAATTAAAAAGAAATTATTTCAAATTTAAAATTGAAAATATTATATCTGAAAATAGAAATTGAAATATTTCTTTGTCAAAATTTTGTTTTCCCTGACATTAGACTTTCCTGACAAGTTTTAAAGTCCCTGACTTTTCCATGTTTTCCATACAAGTGAGAACCCTGTGATAAGCTACGACTGGTAATAAAAACGGGATCGTTACGAAATTAAAATTAATAATTCCAAATGTTTTTTAGACACACACTGTTTTCTTCATCGGTAAGCTCTGGCAACCATGGTTTTACCTTCTGATTTAAATGATGTATTTAAAGAAGCGATCAAAGTTGTGAACTGTATTAAAGGTAAGATTAAAAATCTTATAAATTTCGCTGCTGATGGCATGCTTAAAATGGAATTCAATTGGCAAAACATTGACGGTCTCTGGATGAAGAGAAAAGAAGAATATCCAGAGTTGGCAAGGAAAGTTTTGAAATTCCTACCTGTGCAAATTAACGTTTTCTTCAATGGTGAACATAAAAACTAAGAAAATAAATAGGCTCCAGTTAGAAAAAGCTTTGATTATTTGCGTCTCAAAAATAGAACCACGATTTTACCTCACAGCTTTCTTACTGAAATTGTATTTACTTTTTATTTTCTTCTTCTTCCTTTTAACTTAGAACTAAGTACATCCTGTAATATCCAACAGTAACTTCGGCAAAGTTCCGAAGCCACTGCTAGTACTGTGAGCATATTATTTGTTTTACATCTGAAGTAACTTGCTAGGGTGGCTTCAGATGATGTGCCTGTTACCTTGTTTTATATTGTTAATGATGGCAATTCATTAACATGAAGGACTTTTTATTTTTATAACAAATTTATAATTTATTATTATTTTACCTGGCTAGCAATCGCGATCCCCAAGCAAGACTTTGCGACTCACAGGTTGAAAAACGTTGGTCTAAAACATTGTAAGATGGATGGATCCATTTCTGTCTTCCAGTTTTGCAATGCTTAGAAGATTAGTCAACTTACGTTAGTGAAATAATTTTGAGAGTGTCCCTTTGCGTCGTAGTCCAAATTTTTAATTTAATTACGCGCAGGTTTTTGGTCAAATCTTCCTTTGGTGCCTTGCTTTGCGTATTCCTCCGGTTGAATACCACTGCAGTGAGTTACCCAAGTTATGGTACACATTCAGTCGAAACAGCAATTTTTGTTCTTTTTGCAATTTTTAATTTAATTATTTTAATGTATTTCTAGGATTTCATGCGTTTTTCCATGAAGTTACAATTTTCATAAGTAATTGCATTACATTTTGTGATTGCTTTTTTACTCATTGATAGGCTCGATAGTTCTGTTTATTCCTAATGTATTTTTTGTAAATGCTCTTCAATGTTTAGTAGCAATTAAACTTGGAATTAAACTCGAAAAAATTTAATAAAAATTATTTAATTTTTTCTTGTTATAGATGCGCCTGCTTTAAAATTTGGACCCTTCCGTTCCTGATTGTGAGGTTACGTATGTACGAATTTGGTAATCCTCCTCATCTTATTTTCAAAATAATCCCCCCGTCTATTACCTTTAAAGTACGAGAAGACAAAGACGAACTGTTTCGGAATAACGTAGCGAGCGATAAATAAAAAATAAAGTTTTTTATTTTCGATCTTCAATTTTGTTTCAAAAGAGGAATCAAAAGAGGAAATTGACGGTTTTTACAACGACCTACAATGTGTGATAGACAAGATCGACAAGATGCTGATAATGGGCGATATGAACGTTAGAGTGGGTAACGAGGTAATACCGGGGATTAAACAACGATTTAATGAAGAAATGATTAACGAAAGTGGTGAACAACTTATCGAATTCTGCACATATAACTCCATGGGCATAAATAACACATTCTTCTCGCACAAAGGACAACACAAATATACCTAGGAAAATTCTAGAGATTAAAAGTCTACAATAGAACAAAATGGTGCATCCCACACAAGTAGTGGACGTGAGAGTGTTGATATCAGCGTGTTGATAGCTCTGACTATCACTTGGTACTTTGCAAATTAAGAATGAGAATTCAACTGAACAAGGAGCCCATCTCAGAGATAATCGAAAAGCTAAACGTAGAATTACTAAAGGAAGAAAGTACACAAGGGCTATACCAGTGAAGACTTGCCAACGTGATCAAAGAAAATTTCATTGGCAGCGAAGACGGAGCCAATTCCAGCTGGAAAAAGATAAAAGATAACATATTAAGCACTGCAAAAGAAGCAATAGGAGTTAGAAAGGTAGTAGCATCACAACCAAAGCGAAAAACAAAAGCATGGTTTACAGAAGAAATCACATCTTTTGCTAAAGAAAAAAGAACAGCCTACCTTCAATACCGAAGTAATAAAACAGCATTTGAACATCACAAATATGCTGAAATCAGAAATACAGTAAATGCGCAAATAATAAGATTTTTAGTTTTTCATTTTCAATCCAAATTTAATATGAAAAAAATTAAATAAAAAAGTTGAAAATGTTGAGAGAAAACTATTTTTATAAACTGAGAGTATAATTTTTGAGTTTAGACCGGCCGACCGTGCCAATTATTAAAATGTAAGCTTTTCTATGATTGTAAAGTTAATAGTTATTTCTTTCAATTCATAAATTTCAAAATTTTTTCAAATTTTAACTTTGGTATTTTTTTAAATAATTTCTTTCAGTGTAGTATCTGTATATTTATTCAATTCCAAAAGTCCTAAAATCAACTTCATGTAGTTCTCGAGAAATTTCATCATTAAATATGAAAAAATTGTAATTTTAAAGTTTTTTAAATAATTCGTAAACTAAATTAAAATCAGAAAAAATAGGAAATTTTGAATTATTAGAAAAGGGACCAAAATTATTAAAAAAAATAGTTTATATTATGTACATACATATGTTTTGATCTCATTTGGTCATCATCCTTAGGTAAGCATAACCATTGAATGAAAATAATTGAAATTTATAAATTTGCAAAATTAAAATTATTTAATAATGTTGTCGATTGAAGAATTGAACTTGGTTAATGAAATTTTAATTACTTTTTCGGAATAAAGGACATTTATAAACTGAATTTGCAAATTTTCTCTATTTTTTGCGGTTTAAACTAAATTATATTGGTAGATAAAAAGTAATGGCTTCAAAATCCGTGCCCTGTTAATATGTAGTACATACAATAAGGACATTTATTGATGCGCAATTAGTCATGCAAATATAAACAAGATCAAGGTTTTTGCGATCTAACTAAGAAATGAATTAAAAATCACTGACCCATTTTTGTAAGATTAACTTTATATCCGAATATGTTCAAGCTCAAACTATGTATATGACGATAATACACAATATGTATTTAGCAGTGCTGTTATTGATATCATGATCATTCATTGGCTCTATTCAGATCGACAAGGTTTGGAAAATTTTCAAAGGTTAAATTCAACGACTTTTTTATTGCTAATTTTTACCTAATACAATAAAGGAAATAAATATATTTCTCGAAAAAAAGTTTTTAAAAGTGGCACTTTTTGTTACTGAAATGCATTGCAGTAGGTAAAGTTCTACTTTTCGATCTTTCGACGAAAAGCACTTATTTTTCATACTCCGTGCGCACCAAGTTTGCTAGTCTGAGAGAATAATACTCTCTCGGATTGGGAAATTTACTTACTCGGATCAGTAAGATCTAATCATACACAATAATAAAAAATTATATTGTAAGTTAATAGTGATGGCTACTTACCCAAATAAAATAAAACAAAATAAAAATAATCGTTTTTAGGAAACCACGTGTATATAGCCAAGTGGTAAAAATAGAGACCACGTGTATTCGGGCAAGTGAATGACCGGTTGAAAATAACTTTTACAAGGTACATCTGCGCACAACGCAGGATCACTAATGTATTTTGTGCGCAAACATGTTTGCATTTCAGTACCAATACAATAAGAACAAAATATAATGGTGCCTTTGTGGTATTGCTTGGTAAGAGCAATAAAAATGTTATTTAACATATTATTACTATAAATTAAAATTGTTGTTTTCAAGGGTACCCTTATGCCCCTTGGCGGCGCCCTTGGGTAAGAGTACCAGAAAACGACACTCTAATATTCTACTTTACCTATTTAAATTATAATTAAATTTTTAGTAAACTATTCAAAACGTTATGAGAAAAAATATTGTATACCACTCGTAGAAAAGTTTTTGTTTCGTCACTCGCGACATAAATAGCTATTTACTTTCACGGAGCTTCAAGTAATTTTTAATGGGTACGTTATACTTTGCTTCTCCTTCTTCTAGTTAATATTTAGACAAAAAAAGTTAGCTCCCGAATTTATGGAGCTAGAAACGGTTAGCACCCAAACATTAAAGTCAGTACTATTGCAGGTTTTTTCACAAATAAATATTGAAACTGAGCTTAATGTTTTAGCTGAAAAAGTTAACTTCTTAATCTATGCAGCTAGTACCCAAATATTAAAGCTGGCACCATCATACGTTTTTCTCAAAACAAATTTTATTATAAAATACAATAACTATCGTGGAGAGTATAACATCTGATGATAACAAAATTTTTTGACTTAATCGAAATAATAATTGCTTACAATTAAGAGTTTTTCAAAGAATTATGTCAGTTAAAAAAAATAATAATTTTTGAAAATGGAGAAGGGGGGAGAGGCAAAAAATTCTGTATTTTAAATATTTTGGGTGATACGGATGCGAATCAATAGAGTTTCGTTGTTTTATCACTTTAATATCATTTTCTACCAAGTTATTTTGGTATTTAGCTTTTTGAACACTACAATTTTCTTATAAAATTAGAATTTTTGTACATTAGGTTTTTAAAACCTTAATTTTACTCGCAAGAAAAGAAAACAATTTCACTTATTAAAAATTTCCAAGACTATAAAAAAAGTTTTAGTCTAAAATAAATAAAACACTGAATCACAACACAAACAAATTATCTTTGAAAGGTAAGTAGGTACTTTTTATTTTGAATATTTTTCTCGTAAAAATCCACAGTTGTTACATCTACAACAAGGAGGTGGGATCGAATAATTTCTAGTACAACGTTCTGGAGAAGTTCTGGGAGAAAGTCGTCTTGGACTATCACAATTGCAACGCTTGGGAGGTGCTGGTGAACCAAAGGTAATTGCAAGTAGTAATCATCTTCGTAACTGTAATTATTGTAAACTTTATACCATTCACCAGTTCTTGGATCAATTTCCCAGTGCGTGCTGCTTATGTTTTGTTGAAATTTTGGATGGGCATTTGACAAACCACCAAAGTTCTCTTCAGGGTTATTTTGAAATTTATTGAAACATTTAACTAATTCCGGCGTATAGCTAGGCGGAGACGACCCTAAGTGTTCTTTTCTTGTGCTGATTTTAGTATATTTTGTTGGACACGCTTGATCCTGTGCACGCTTTTTCTTTTTGCACTTGTTACACATCATTTGCTTTCTGCAACAATTTTGCCTGTCCGACGAATCATCCGATTCGTCTGTAAATACCGGTTTTTCCAAGTTTTTATTTTGCCTGCTGTTCATTTCAAACTCCCTAATTGCTTTTTGCACTCTTTCTTTATTTCTCAACGACAAAGTATCTCCCAATTCGCTCACCAAATCGAGAAATTCATCGCGATTTTGATAAACTAAATCGGGAAACTCAGAACCGCCGGAGCAATCGGAACAGCAACCTTCTTCGTCAGCAACACTTGGAGGAATATGTTCAGGACTGGAAACTTTAAAACAACTACACGGACAATTCTCTTGCTGATGATGATGTTGTGGAACATCCTCGTATTTCGAATTTTGCCTGTAGTTAGTAGCTGCAGGACAATCACCAAAATTACTACCAGAATACTCGGAGGATTGACGCCTAAGTGGATTAAACGCGTTATTTGATTGACAGCAACAACAACAACGACATTCGGGCGGAGCACGGGTGATTTAGGAGGTTTATTGGGACGCGGCATCGGACAAGAGCTTCTTTGATAAGAATTGTTTCTTTCGCAACATTTCGGATAGCTGAGACATTGAGGTTTGTTATCTTGATTGCTTTTATTTCTAGGAGGACAACAACACATTTTTTGACGTTGGGGTGCATTGCAGTAAGAACTGCTAGGATACTGATTTGCATCCATTCTACGTGTACACCTATTTCGAATTTCGTCAACCATCGGCGAATTTATTTCGCTACAACAATATCGTTCGGCCATATCGACAGTCGATTTACTTTTCTGAGATCCTTGATTTAAATTTATCTTGTTAGAACTCAAATTGTTGCTACCCAATTCTGATTCTTTATTTACAAATAATTTCATGGGACGAAAATCTTCAACGCTGGGATTTTCATCGCGTTCAGCTGGTTGCCTCGAATATCTGGCAGTGGAAAGTTCTGATCGTGATCTCACATTTGATTTAGATATCGGGGTGGAAGTAAAAGGTTTTGATTGTTTTTCATTTACTTCAAAATTTGATGATTCACTTGTACTAGTATTTTGCATCGAAGCTGTTTCGAGTTTTGATGCTTTATGTAATGGTCTATTGTATTTATCAGGTACTTCCGAACCGAAAAACACTCCTAAATCAGTTATATCAGAATCTGAAGTATCAGATACATCATACTTTTGATTTGAATAGCTTTTTTGGTTTTCACCAAGTTCGAGAGATTCTATTACGTAGTCCGCTCCTCCTCTTTGATGGCTGACACTACTTCCCATTAACGAAGTTGACGTACTCGTCGTATTTAAAGTACTTGGTGATCCATTGTTTCCCGAAGATTTACTCGTGGGTGTGTAAGAACTTATATTTTGACTGGTACCCTCTTGAGATGCAGTTACATCACGAAAATTTGGAGATAAAGTAGTCGAAGTACTCTCGTAAGAAATCAATTCAGATTTGGACGACGAAGAAATTTTTACATTTCTTTTCCTAAAAAATTTACTCAATAATTTGACAAACTTCAAAACTATTTTTTTTAACAACAAAACGGACACTTTGATTTCAGGAAATTGTAATGAATGTACCTACCTTAAAAAAAAAACTTTTCATGAAGTTTAAGAATCTGTTATTCTCCTTAATTGGTTTTGAAATGATTGAGGGACGCATAGTTTTTATCTTTTTGTAATATTCTTTTGCTTTTAACGCAGGCGTTTGGGTAGTTTTTGCTATTATTGAACTTTCTTTGCTCGTAATTTCCGAGGCGGATAATGTCATCAGATTTTTATTTTTCATAATTTCTTCAGCCCTGTTTTTTCTTTGCAAATTTTTGTATTCGTTTATCTTTTCTTTATATTGTTCTTTGGATTTTACTGTTTTGTCTGTGGATATGTTAAGCAATTGTTTGCTATCGACAAATTTATCAAAACGTGGTACGTATATTTCGTAACCGATATTTAAAGGACTTTTTGCTGTTGTTTTTTGGGGTTAGGTGAACTAATACTAAATGGACTTGGGAGATTCGGTGGTTTCATTTATATTTTCATATTTCACTTTTTCCCTAAAACTATCTAACACAGCACGAAAGCTGTCCACATTACTAGTTAAGCTTGAACTTGAACTTCGTTGTGGACTAAAATTCAGATTTAAATGTGGTACTCGAAGTGGTTGCTTACACTTATGTTTGATGATAGTTTTTGATTTACATAATGGACAACATCCTTTCTGCTTTTGAGAACTGTTGGATGTTTCAATGAAACTAGTTTCAGTTTCCGGAGTTACAGTTGATGCACTTCTGGTGAAAATGTTGCCAGAACGTTTCGGTGGTATACTTTCTGACATATAATACGCTTGTGCATTACCTAATTGATTATTGCTTAAGATGCTTGAATGAGAACTTTCATCTGGTATATCTATTCGATGTTGATCATAGATACCTTCCGCGAATTAGGATCTTGCAAATTTTGTACTTCTTTTTCATCATAAGATGTAGATTTTGCTTAGGTTTATTTCGGCCAATTCAATTTCACTTAAAACACTCGAGTGAGAAGTTGATGTTAACGTATCTTCTAAATCCTTGTCGTATTCACCTAAATCTTGTTTGAAAGTATCCCAAGATGCGTAATTATGAACTTTTTGTTTCTCAACATCACTAAATTGCGATTTGCTGCTAAAATCGACAACATCTTCTTTTAGATCTTTCACATTTTGATACGAATAAGAATTGTCAGAGGATCCCATTGCTACTATGGTAATCAGAATCATGCATTTCTTCAGAATCGCTCGAACCTATTCTACGGTCACGATTGTCGTCCTTATCATCATCACTATCATCTTGTGGATTATTTTTACAGCATTTAGATAACGTACATTTCTTCTTCTTCTTTTTTTAATTTTCCGAGGTCTTCCATCATCCGAAGAGTCTCTACAAAAGAATAACGTTCTTAAAACTTGGCGTACAAGAAAATTTGGAAAGATTACCGTTCTTCACTGATATCTGATAAATCTCCATATTGGATCGGCTCCAAGCAAATGGTACACAAATTTTGTAAATCTTGAAAACATTGTTCACAATATATACCTGGACAGTCGGGTTTTTCACAACGAATAGGCTTTGCGGAATCAGATTCCCGAAAAACGTCACCACAAAGTAAGCAAGTAATTTGTTGTTCGGAACCTAAGCATTTTCGAATCCACTTTGAACTAAAAGGACACTCAATTTAGACGATTTTGATATAATAAAGCAATCTAAAACCGATTACTTTATATTTGCTTGTAAGTACTCCTTCAGCGTGATTTTTGCAATCCCTTTAGAACCGGTCATTTTTCTCCGAAGTTGGCGTCGGGCAAATTTTAAGAAGGACAATCGCGATCTCATGATGTGATTGTAAGCCATATAGAACGCTGACGCGCTCTAACTGGATGATAAAAGGACATGACGGAATGACGAAGTCTCAAACCATAGGGTTCGAAAACGGTTAAAATCCAGCATAAAATCAATAGGGATGCTAAAAATTAATAGTAAATTTAGATGTACCTCAATATGTGAAATTTTAACCTATTTGAATATAGCGGTCGTAATCGGGGGTATTGGGTCTGGCAAACATGGAATCGTATCTATCTCTAATTCCACTCCAAGGCTGAAACGCTTTAACAATGCTTTTTAGCAGACTTGCTAAGAATCCTTGACCTTCGATGTTAAGCTGGACCACATTGGGTGCTGTAATTTCTTTAATAATCACTTTTTATTAACAATTTGTTTATTTACCTTGCACTTTTGATTGAAATCTGGAGTGGTATCGAATTACGGTCAAAACCCAATACAAGGCATAATCTACCATCATATGGGTAGAGAGTTTTAATGTGGTCGTTCCTAATGCAACAGAAGCTTTTGACAATTTAACTTTTTCTACTTTCACCAACCGAATTGATTTTACCTATTTGAAAGTTTATTAAATTTACTAATGTTCGATTTCTTTACTCATGGTTATCTTCAAGTTAGCGAACTTCATCAGACGACACCAAAACAAATAAATCAATAATCTGATTGGTTATTTTGTTAATTTAACCTGAAGTTTGCTAACTTGAAGATAACTATGAGTGAAGAAATCGAGAATAACTAAGACATAAATATCAAGTGTCTCTATTATCGACGCAAAGTTTGAGTATGAGGGGACCTATTGTTTAACCTCGATTCTCAACAACCTGTCTGTTAAAAATAAAATCAGTTTAATACGCACTTCGATATACAAGGATCGTTCTCTATGATTTAGTGGTAGAATTGTTTCCTTCTCTTCTTGCGCTCTTTTCATATCAATTTCTCGAAAATCCTTCGTAATATATCGATTATCAAATCTATCAATTGTAAGATACTTAAAACGATAATGTAGAACTCTGAAATTAAATAGTAATCAACTTTGATCTATATTTATTAATTTGGGCGATTGAAAATTGTTGGTTAGGGTTTACAGTTTTGTGAAATTTTTTAGAAAGTCTTAAATGCCAATGGCAAACTGCAAAAGTTAAACTTACCTTAAAATAATGAACAAAAAAAATAAACTGGTAGCACAGCTCATAATATCAAAAACAGTCAGAAGATTTTCAGTTCGTTGTCGAATTTCCGTGACGATTCCTTTAGTAATTTCAGTAATTGTTTTTGATTGATTAGTTTCAAAATGAAAGGAATGCGAAAATTTTATTCTAACGTAAAACATGGTTTTAATATGACGAATAAAAATTTTCACTTCTGCAAATGGAAAAAAATTAGTTGAATGGCATAGCTGTTAATGAGTCTCGTACTTCGCACAACAACTCCAATTACCGAGTCGCTTATAAATTCAACAAGAAGACAAATGTAATCAAACATTTTTACAACATAACAGACCGATTTTACCAAATATGTAATTGAACACAACCAATCAAACATAGGCCCGAGTTTTGCGTTGCAATCCGTAATTGCGTTCTCAAATACTTTTGAACATCGCTGGAAAGGAGTTCCCAATTCCTTGTTGCATACGTTTAAAATTTTTCCGAGAAACTCGAAGGCCGATTTTATTACTTTAACTGAAAAATAATTCAAATTATGCATGATAATCTGTTTCTGCTAAAAGCTCGCTGATCGAGGACAGAGGCGGAGTGGCGCTAAAGTTTCAGTGCGAAAAATTTTTAAAACAAAAAATACGACCACATTTTCTATAGTGCCAGTCCGCCTGACCATGAAAATTGAAAAACATATTAATCCTAACTGCCTTGAGCTGTGATAACATTTAATTTGTTTTGCACAATGATACATACAAATGTACTGCAATGTTCATCTCTGATGAAGTTGTAGAAAATTGGACTTTAGTTTACCTAATGACATAATTATTCGTTTGATAGTCAAAAGAACTTCTTTAATTTTTTTTACAATCTCTTTTACCGTTTTGACCACAGATCGTATTGCATCTCGAATAGCGTAAAATGGTTTCTTGATTACTTCCATAATTTGCCTCACAGCTGCTTTCAGTTGCTCCTAAAATTAAAATTTTTCCCTTCTGGAAAGTAGCTTCTTTTTACACTTACTTGTCCGCAAGCCATGGATTCGCTAAGGATTCCGACATTATGAAGCGTATTTTTGGCCGGACCAGTTATGGCAAGAATAAATGCATAAGCTATAACGGCTTGCCTTCCACGTTTGGAAAAAAATTGTGGTAAAAGCAAAAAAACGACACACCTTGAAACGATCAAAAAGTTAAATTACTTCTCTAAAATTCAAGACGCATTTAACTTACCTTACTTTGAAACTGAACGCTAAGCCTATGGTTAGTATGATTCCAAAAAAGGAACACATTATTGTAGCAGTAGATAACTTAAAATTCAATTGAAACACAAAGAACATAAAGAAAATGTAGGTCAGAAAAAATCCTCCGATAAACCCAAGCACACTTTTTAAGGTAAAATTTTCGCAGGTTCCATCGTGATTTAGGTTAAACAAAGTTTTGTAGAGACAGGAACGTTTTGGACAGAGACACTTACAGCACAGCACATTTTCGAGGCGCCTTTGAAGGGTAATCAAAAAGTGTTTATATTTTTGCCTTAAACTATATTTTGGTTTTTTTCCTTTGCTTACTTCAAGGGACGTTTGTTTTTCTTTGTCCAGATCTTTTCTGTATCGTTCAATTTTTATCGATTTGTACATGGTTCTTACGTAAGCCATTTTTAATCTTTTTTGGCACTTGGTGACAAATTAGTGACTTAAGTTTTAAAATTAATTTGTATCGTGGACTACCATTTTATTTATTTTTGTTTTTAAAAATACGTTTGCGATAAATAATAGTTAACTAGGGGATGTTTAAGGTATTGCCAATAATGTTTTCTACTGCGTTGGTGGAGGGAAACCCTATATAAGGCAAATTGTCACTTGTTGATTGCATTTGGCTTCAGTATATTTAGTGTTGTGCTTTGTAATTTAAGCTTTGGTAAGTAATTTTAATACAAAAATAATCGAACATGAATAAATTGAAAACGGAAAATATTTTATCAAATCTTGTGCAATTGGAAAAATTATGGACAAAATTGAACAGAACACTAAAGTAATCGAATATTTCCTTTCTATAAAAAAAATTTAACTGAAACATATAAATTAGTAACATAATAAAAGGTATAATTAAACCGAAACCTTAAAAGTTCTGTTTTATCCCTGATATATTTCAAAATATTTAAGTTAAGTTTTCCTGCTAACGATTGAAATTTTTAATGAAAAACTCTAGGAAAGTTTTTGATTGGTATATACGAGAGCTGTGTATAATATTTTTCACACTCGAAGCGGGTTTTTGATATTTTAAGTTTTTATAAATAAAATTTTCCGCATATAAATTTAAATTAGAAAACGGTTGTGTTTGCAATTAATTTTAATGAATAAAAGCAAGTAGCTATTATGCCACAAGAATGAGTGGTTTTCATTCTTTATTTTTAATTTTGTGTGATGCCTCATTAATTTGCATGGCAAAGGAGTTTTTTATAATGCCGATCGAGGTGATATTTTTGAAAACTTGTAAATTATTTTAAAATTGCTTTCGATAATAATTAAAATATAAATGATTTTCTATTTTTTGCTCAGAAATGGATGTCGATGAATACAGAGTACGTGGTAAGTAACCAGAAAATTATATTGTTATACCAAGTTTTTGTTCGGTTTATTTTATTTTTATTTTGTATAGTTGTTCTATATTATCAAATTAAGCAATATTTTAGATTAAAAAATGCATTAAATGGCAGAACTAAAACTATGACTACATTTTATTGGATCAACTGAGGATGTTGTAGAAAATAAAATGTTAAATAAACCAGAGTTTGTTTATAATAAAAACTTTAGTATTTTCTGAAAAGAAATAAATTACTTTAAACAATTAATAAAAAATATTAATTTTTTTTTTTAATTTAAATGAAATATTTTATTAATTTGTTTTGTGCATTTGACTACAATTTCAGTTTTGTACGTTACATTTTTACACGATGTCCTCAATTTACATAATAACGAATTTTAATGTATTATTTATGTAATGGACACAGAGTCCAAGGATGGTCGTTTGAGACTGAAACGCGTTACCTAAATTAAAAAATAATTGCAAGTAAAGTGCACTTTCTTGTAGAATTATTTCGCAAGAAGCTCAACATTAGTCAAATTATAATAATTATTAACATTAGTATCACTAAACTTAAAACAACATTCAGATTTTACTTTTATAATTTTGTTTGGATTCAACGATCGCAAGTTTACAAAGAATTTAAATTCTCTTCCAAATTGTGATTTACAGCTATGTGCAGAACAGTCAATGTATTCTATTTTATGAAACGATAAAGTAAATTGGATTTGCGAAATAAAGTTGTAGCTGTCTTATTATTGACAATAAACAAAGATTTACATTGAATTCAATTGATTTTGCTTTAAGAAAGTAAAGTTGTTAATTTAATAAAAAATTGTTTAGTATTTTCTGACAACGTTATTGTAGGTAAAGAAGTTGTCGACTACATAGCAAATTACTTAGAAACAATAAGAGAGCGTCGAGTGTTTCCTCAAAAGCAACCAGGATTTTTACGAAATCAAATACCAGAAAGTGCACCCATCGATGGCGAAGATTGGACAAATATTTTTAACGACGTTGAAAATGTTATCATGCCCGGAGTGACCCATTGGCAAAGTCCTCATATGCACGCTTATTTTCCAGCACTCAACAGTTTTCCATCATTATTAGGAGATATGCTAGCAGATGCCATTAATTGTTTGGGATTCACATGGGTTCGTTTCTTAAATAATCCAATTTTAACTTTTAGTTGAATTATTATTTATAGGCTTCTAGTCCGGTTTGTACGGAATTGGAAATGATAGTTATGAATTGGTTAGGAAAAATGATAGGCCTGCCCGATCAATTTTGCACACTAAAAGTGACTCGAAAGGGGGTGGCGTTATCCAGGTTCGTTCAAACTTCTTTTTTAATTATTTAAGTACACATTTTGTTCATTTCAGACAACTTCGAGTGAAGCGACGTTGGTTTGTTTATTAGCTGGACGTACTCAAGCAATTACTAATTATCAAAAACTATTTCCCGATTTAGAAGATGTCGAAATTAACGCCAGATTAGTTGCGTATTGTTCTGATCAAGCACATTCCAGTGTCGAGAAAGCTGCCATCATTGGTTTGGTGAAAATGAGATACATCGAAAGCGACGAAAAATTTTCTATGAGAGGCGTTCAATTAGTTCAAGCTATTAAAAAGGATAGAGAAAGAGGATTAATTCCATTTTGGGTAAACAAAAATAATAATTTTATATTCATCATTTCAAATGAAAAAAAAAACTTTTAAATATAATTAAGTATTACCGCATCACCGAGTTGTCTGTTGTTGTGGAATCATCTTGAGATGGGATTAGTAAATATCAAAGAAATTGCTTTCTACAAGTAACTAATTAGTTCAATCTTCTTAAAAAGAAAGATACTTCCCGATGAAATCCCACTGGGTGCAATTAATACATGTAGATTTGTTACTGCCTTGACAGCCTTCTAAAAATATTTCATTTAAATGCAAGTTGATTAATTTCAAAGTTTTAATAATAATTAGAAAAGCAATATTGATGAAAGAAAATAATTATTAATATTTTTGCAGGTGTGTGCAACGCTGGGAACGACAGGAGCATGTTCGTTTGATAACGTCGAAGAAATTGGCAAAATTTGTGCAGACGAAGGCATGTGGCTTCACTGCGATGCAGCTTATGCAGGAAGTGCATTTATTTGTCCAGAATTTAGGATATGGCTCAGAGGAATAGAAAGGGTCGATTCAATTGCATTTAATCCTTCGAAATGGCTAATGGTTCATTTTGACTGCACTGCAATGTGGTAAAATTAATTCCACTTTATTAATTTTATTTCTTTAAATTTTTTCACATCGATGTTCTTGACAGGGTTAAAAATAGCGAAGCTCTTCACAGAACTTTCAATGTCGAACCGCTGTATTTAAAACACGAAAACTCGGGTAAGATTTATTATTATTATTTGTTTAATCGTGAACTTTTTTTTACAGTTTAATAATTGTAATTTTAGGCCTTGCTGTGGATTACATGGTAAATTTAGAATTAAAAAATATTATTTTGGCTATTTTAATTTTATTTTAAGCACTGGCAAATTCCTTTAAGTAAAAGATTTCGTGCATTAAAATTGTGGTTTGTAATACGCAATTATGGGATTCGAGGTCTACAAAAGCACATTCGAGAGGTATGAAACGAAAACATTAGTTCTGTGTATTACAATGCTAAATTTTAGGGCGTAAGATTGGCTCAAAAATTTGAAGCCCTAATACTAGCTGATTCCCGTTTTGAGGTACCTGCTCCAAGACATTTGGGTCTCGTGGTATTTAGATTAATTGGGGAAAACAATTTAACTGAGAAATTACTGAAAAGGCTGAACTCAAGAGGCAATTTGCATTGTGTTCCTGCTGCACTTAAAGATAAATATGTTATAAGATTTACTGTTACATCGCAATATACGACTATTGAGGATATCCTGAAGGATTGGAAGGAGATTAAGGAAGTAACAAAAGATATTTTAGGCGAATGTAATGGTGAAATTATAACAAAAGCAAAAGTAAAACTAGCAGGTTGGTATATCGACGATATAAACTGAATTATCAGTTAAATCCATTTGATTATTTGTTATTCCCATAAATATCCCGGGTCGAAAAGTTCCTATGCGTACCCATGGTCATATGTACCCATGGTACATATTGGTTATATATCCATACTGTTTGGGGATATACCCATAGGAATGGTGATATGACCATGGGTACGGGTGATATGACCATGGGTACGGGTGATGTGTCCATAGGTACGAATGATGTTATTATGAGTACAGAGGATGTAATCGCAGGTACGAGTGACGTCACTATTAACAGCACGAATGCTGATTAATCTTATTAAATTATTAAACTATTTGAAAATATAATTTTAAGAAAAATATTAAAATTTAATTTCTTTTTTTTTGTAAAATATATTGGTGTTTTTTGTTATTATCAAAAGTGACAATTAATTTTGTTTATCGATTTACATGCAGAATTTACGCACCAAAACCTAAGTTTGTTTGTTGTTTTTACTTAAAATAATTATAAAAGCAAGAAATCAAAAGAACTGCAACTTTTGATTGATCAATAATTAATAACTTGCTTATTATTATTTATTATTTTACTTTTGCTTTTGTTATAATTTAATCCTTATTTCTTTTACTTCTGTAACTGTTATTAATATTATTATTGTCTTTAAATAAAAATGTTAATTATTTCTAGAGGTATTAATAATATTATTTACTATTTTTCCTAAGCTTTTGATTTTAATAAATCTTTCCCCCACATAATTTATTTTATTTAAATTTTTTTTGCTTATTATTAAATTGTATTATCCAGAATATAAAATTAATACTCAATTTTAGTCAAATGGGAGGTACCCATGTCCACAATTGAGTCACCCTTGGTCATATCCGCAACGGGAAGTACCTATGTGCACAATTGGGCCACCCATGGTCATATTCCATGGGTACTTTTCGACTAGGGGTTTGAATAACATTTATTTTTAAACTAATTAATCAATTTTCTAATTATTGCAGATACCAGAGAAAGAAACGAAAACTTTGGAACCAGTTTATTATTAGCAAATTCACCCATGTCACCAAAAATTGTAAACGGAAGTTTTGTGGCTTTGTACGACCAAGGAGAAGTTTTGGCTGAATATTCAGAAACATTTGCTAAATTACGCCAGAAAGTGCAAAACAGTCCATGTAAGTATTATTGTTCCATTTTTAACTTCTGAAAATATGCTTAATTTTTCTATTTATCGCTTAGATATAAGAATCATTTGAACATCTACGGATGGCTTGTTCTGGTTAAGTGTTCATGAAAATTGATTTGAACTGTTTGTATGTCAAAAATTTAAAACTATTGCCATACTTTTAATGATCAAACAGTTTTCTTTAACTATCCCTTAAATCAGGCCTAGCAAGATGTCATAGTTCTGCAATCCGTCTTTACAATCCATATTTTTGACATTCTCAGCATTCTAGCACCCGTATGGATTTTACGTGAAGATGAAAAGAGACAAGATGGAACGATCAAGGGACTTTGGTAGCAAATGAAAGCTTCAGTTACAAGAACTAAAAATTTGAAACAATTAATAAAACGTTGATGATTTATCATCTTTTCTTGTCGAAGCTCTTTCTTCTTATTGGAGTAGCGATGCAAAAGAATTTCTAGCTGGAAGTGGTCGTTTCTTTATGGAAAATAGATACCGAAACAGTTTTACAATTCAGGGAAATTAGCTTATGCATCCAACGAGGCGATTTTTTCCTTGATTCCTGCCGAAGTTACTTCTTGTTACTTGCTTACTGTTATCGATGTTATTGTTATTTTTGAATTATTGTTATAATCTCGTAGTTTGATGTAAAAAAGAATCAAAGCTCTGAAGGGATTTATCCAATTTTTCTAGCCTATCTTCATAATTAGTCAAACTCTGTCAACTTCTTTTAATTTTTTTTTAAATTTTACTATAAATATGTATTATAATTACGATGGTTTTGATGGTTTGCGATGGTATAATTTAACCAATGAAATAAAACTAAAACTAAAATTATAAACCTTGACAATTTCAAACAAGATATTGTATCAACCAAGGGGTCAACCGCTAGAGGAAATCGTGTACAATTAACTTCACACTTCACGTACTTTATCATAATTCTCCATACTTCTTTGTCCTTCATAGAATTCAGCAGTAATTAATCGATATTTTCAGTATCAGAGACTTTCAATTTCTGAGACAGAAATACCAAAATTTGAGCACTGGAGGGTGTTCCACACCCCCCAGACCCCCCGGATTGAGTAGATTATTTTTATCAGAAGTAAACTAAAGATCTCCCGTTGCAGAGGCACTAGAGGGTGTTTCACTCCCCAGCCCCCCGGATCAAGTAGTTTATTTTTTATCAGAAGTAAACTGAACTCTCCTGTTGCAGAGATCTACCTCTCGGGGAGTACGGAATTTATAATTAGGTAGTTTATAATTAATTGTCAGATTACGAATTAAACACATTTACTTGGCCATAGCTAATTTTAATAAACTTGAGATATGCTTAAATATTTAATTCACTTTTAATAAAAAATAAATTATTTAAACCTGGGGTCTGGGGTGTGGAACACCTCCAGTACTTCTGCAACGGGTTATCTTCAGTTTACTTCGATAAAAAGTAAACTACTCGGTCTGGGGTTCTGCATGTTCTGCAATGTTCTTCATTCCAAAATTTGTGCACTGGAAGGTGATCTACACCCCCCATCCCCAGTACTTCATGTACTTCATTAGATGTGTACAAAAAACTTCACCAGCGGTTAACCTCTCGGTATCAACATTGTCTGTTATCAATCTTAGCAAAGGAAATGTGCAGTTGTATTTTCATTAAACATTCATGCCGATTTTGCAATTTCCTGAAGCCCGAGTAGAAATGTTTGATTAAATCAGTATAAATGACTGATTCCAAATCAAAAGCCAAATAGGAAAAAAGCTTGAAAGAAGATGATTTAACCTAACTGTTAATTTTAGTATGCTTTATTGGGGTTTTCTCAAAATTACGTAAAATAATACAATTATCATTTCAGCAATGCGTCGAAGAATAAGAGGAATTTTGATGAGTGGAAAGCAATTTTCTTTAGATTCACGTTTGGATCTATTCCATGGAACGGAAGAAAGTTCTCTCAATTGCAGCGTTTCTGAACCATCAACAGCAACCACGTTAATAGAAGATTCATTCGAAAACGACGAAAGCATAAACGATAACGACACTTCGTTACTTAATCCACCTCAAAAGCATTGCCGTTCATTATCCGTCGATCATCAGAAACCAATTATTGTCTTTGAAAAAGTTGAATCTACTCAAAAATGCGTGAAATGTGGTCACGAATTAAAAATATGCAATTAATTTTTGATGTTTTAAAAAAGCTTAAATTATTCCACAAGTTCGATGTTATTTGCACTCAAGATGTTAAAAATTTGTGTTAGTCGATGTCTATTAACAATTTGAGATTATCAAAATGTTGGGTATCTCTGCTGCTGTGAGATGCAATAAAATGATAATTGTAATTTGTGTGTTTGAGTGTTACAAATATAGAGATTACCAAGCTGATTTACTTTCATTATGTGTATTTCAAAAAAGTAATCAAAATTATTGAATCTAAAATGAAAAAATGAAAGTTTCAAGAAATATGTATTATACCGATTCCGGTCTTGATCAGTAGGAATATTCCATATCCTTAATAGCAATATTCGGTACTCTCTAATTACGGTCCTGTCTAGTAATAATAGACGGTAATCGTTCCGTAAAACCTACTTAATTTTGGTATTATTAAGCTGACAAGTACAGTTAATCCATAACCAATATGAGTGATAAACAGGATATTACAAAAAGAAATAATATTGAAGCATTGAAAGAAGTATTGATGGAAGTATCGAAGATTAACAGTGATTTAAAAAAAATAAAGAACACTTAATATTGAGATTGAATTTTAATTTTTATTAGAATTTATCGTAAATCTATTCATCGCGCTACCCTCACGCAAACATGTGAAATATGAATAATTAAGAAGTATGAAATACTACTACATTCGACTATTAGGTGAGCGTTCTCAAAAATGGCAAATAAAATATAAACCATTAATTTAACAACATTTATTAATAATTTACAACATTTTTGGAACAGTGTTTTCATAAGTACAGTTAAGAGTATGCTATAGGAAAATATTACATACCGCAAAAATTAAAATATTACAAATTTGGCAGCAGTCTTTTGCTAAGGGATTGTTTTAATAATAATAAATTTATGTTGCTTATGAAAAAGTAATACATTGCTAAAGAGCCCGTAATTTTCATAATGCTACAAATTTTTTAATAATAATAGTATATTATACACCAAGGTAGTGAAGCATAGTGTTATAACCCTAGCGCCAGATTAAATCCCAAGGTGCGTAGCACCGCGGGATTTAAGGCGCGCGGTTATAACACGCTTCACTACCGTGGTTTATATACAATTTTTCCACTACTAGGATTGTTTACTCTTATAATAATAATTGTTAATGAATAAAGTAAATCGTTTTAATTATTTATTTCAAATTATAAAACAAATGATAGTTTTTTGTTTTGATGTTGACACTTGCTTGAAAATGTTTAATTAATTTTGACATAAAGGTTACATTAAATATTTTGATATTTGTAAGTTTTTGCGAGTATATAGTTGACGAAAACTATTTTGTCAATAAGTGTACTATTTGTAACGATAATTGATTGTAATAATTATTAATAATCGATTTATAAAGTTTCTAGTCATAATTAGCTGTCATAATTAATTCGTTTTCTCATTTCGCCTAATTGCTAAACGTCACAAAATTCCAATTTAATCAACATTTTAAATATCAAATTAATCTTATTTATAGACCGATTTTAATTATTTAAACACTATTGATAGAATTTCTTGGTTATGCTAATTCGTTTTACACATAAATTTTCTTTCAAAATGGCCCGAAGTTTCCGGACTACGCATTTATGTTCATTATTAACTACTAGTGAATAATAAAATATTATTCACCTCAGGTGACAGAAGGCGTGGTTCACAGTTCGATAACTTACGTTGAAATGATAGTGTTTATGGCTAGTAGTGGAAAAAATCTTTTGTATTTTTAAGAACAAAATTACTTATATTAAAACTAAGTGTTGCTAAAAGAGTATAAAATTTTCAGATCTATTATTACTTAATAAAATATTAATTATTATTTTATATACAATATAATATAATATTTTTTATATTTTGTAAGGTAAGATATGCCATTTGGACGAATTTTAAGGATTGAAAGTTTTTTTTATAGTTTATATTATTTTTTAAACATTTTTTCATGCAACTACTAATATTTATTCTATATTAAGAAATGAATAAAAAAACATTTTTGTAAATGAACAAATCTCACAGTGTAACTGTACATAACACATACATTGATATTTATATAAGATATTATCACTTTTTTGAGCCTAAGCTTCTATGCAATGAGGTTTAAGTTAAAGATTAAAGCGATAAGTTTACCAGAGGCTTAACACAACCTAATACGTGTTCCGAAATTTAGATGGCGTTAGTGTTTTTGACAAACAATTTATTACGTATTAGTTTGGTCACGTCTGTGGTGAGCTTAACATTTAACGGTTCGAGATGATTCAACTTTTCAGCAGACGTGTCCCAGAGCTATATTCGCGATTTAGGGTTTTGCGACTTCAGTTAAGTATGCATTTAGGAATATATGGGTTCCCCCCATCAAGCGAAAATGTAAAATTACTTTGAGCCGGGGCTCGTCTACTGAAGGTAAATCCTTCCGCGTGCTTTACTTTTGTGTAATAATATATAATAATATTTTGGTATCAGGACCAAATATTAGGGCCATACAGGAAAATTGTGAAATATATATTTAAACAATTGGGATGAGAAGGTTTGGCGTTCTTTTGTTTCATATACTACGTCCATGCGGAGGTGTGCTTGGGAACAAGAAATATTTTATTGTTTTATTTTTACATAAAAATAGTCAATTTTTGAGCAGTTGAAAACGCAATTACAGCCTACTTATAGTCTCTATAAAGTAATAATACTTACAGATTTCATAACCGGCCAATTTACTGCTGTTCTTGTATTTAACTATTTATATGAATTTAAAATCGTTTAGGAGATACACACAAACATTTTATTGTTGTGTATGTTATTTTCTAAAGCAGTACGTGCTGGCACACCACAAGCGATTAAAGTATGACATGACGGTATTCACAAAAGTGACAATAAATCGTGAATCCACAGATGTCAGTATTTATTATTCTGTATAATTTATAATTATCATTTGTTAATATGTATTTTTTTTTCAGAAATACACCATTATTTTGGTTTTACGTAATGCGACTGGCTGAATTTTTATAATCTTCTTTAACAAACACTACGAATTTTTCAGTGATATGTACTATGTATAATATAATTATATAATATATTTTGTAATAAATGCAGTATTAGCACTTTCAAACATTTAAAATCAGAATTGATGATGTATTAAAAAAAAAATTTGAAAATTCTTAGGAATGCAACTGTTTTTAGATGTTATATTATATACCGGATCATTGTTATATTGTATCATAGCCTACCGTACAATATATTATCATCATACATCATATTTTATATTATATCATATATCATTCCATATATCACATCATAATATCGTATCATGTCATATATAATATCATATCATATCATTATCATTCTCATACATCATACATCATATATCATATATCATATTATATCATATCATATCATATCATATCATATCATATCATATCATATCATATCATATCATATCATATCATATATCATATATATCATATCATATCATATCACATATCATATCATATCACATATCATATCATATCACATATCATATCATATATCATATCATATCATATCATATCATATCATATCAATATCATATCATATCATATCATATCATATCATATCATATATCATATATATCATATCATATATCATATCACATATCATATCATATATCATATCATATCATATATATCATATCATATCATATCATATCATATCATATATCATATCATATCATATATATATCATAATCATATCATATATATATCATATCATATCATATCATATCATATCATATCATATCATATCATATCATATCATATCATATCATATCATATCATATCATATCATATCATATCATATCATATCATATCATATCATATCATATCATATATCATATATCATATATCATATCATATATCATATATCATATATCATATCATATATCATATCATATATCATATATATCATATCATATCATATATCATATCATATCATATCATATCATATCATCTATCATATCATATATCATATCGATGTTAATTATAATATTTTTGAAAGAATTCATATCGTGGTATGTGTTAAAAATTTATCGTTAAAAATGAATACTATAAACCATCTGCTGAGGTTACATAAAAGTAAATCTAATCAAAATTAAAATCAATTTGATTTCTAACTGGCGGCACGCCCAATTACAGAAATATACCCAAGAATATCCCATATACTTGAGATAAATCCTTAGGATCTACATCTTAACGTGGAATCTAAACCGCAGTACAGATAATTTTTCCATAGCGACCGAGATTTAAAACCCGGAATTTTTAGATCCAAAGTCCAAAACTTCCACCACCAGAACAAACTATCTGTACATTGCAAATTCTACCTAAGTAAGTTAATAGTCTAGACTTTATATTATATTATTATATAAGGTACGCTTTCAATACGACGAGACGGACGCAGCGAACGGAGCCATTTTAAAATAAATTGCGATTACTTAAAACCTTTTAATATTACTATAGCAGTTAGCACACCTTTTTTTTTTCTTTCTCATACTTCTTCACAACCGCGATCTTGATCAACATGTTCATACAAAAATAATGACTAATGCATCCGCTCCGTCCGCTGCGTCCGGCCCGTCGTAGTGAACGATGCTTCAGATGAAACAAATTATAAAATCCGTCTACTGCGTCCGACCCGTCGAAGTGAACGCGCACCGTTCTAGCTCACTCTATGAGACATGATTGAAATTTTGATTAAACAAAAACTTTATGTTCTGTTTCATAAGATTTGTGAATACGGTCATTAGCATATGAAACAAAAGATATCTCTCCAAAAATTTTCATCTAATTTTTTGTACGATTTCGATTTGTCACTTGATCATTATCAAACACGATAATATAATATTAATCTTTTATAAAAAAGTTAAAAAACAACAAATTAATTATAAAATTTAAATCGTTGTTTATTATTGACTACATGCGAATAAGGAAGTCACAAATCCAATCCCGAAAATTGGAACACAAGTCCCGATATGCCATTTTTAGTTGAAGTTATTCATTTATTCAGTACTGAATTGAGGAAGGATAACACAACATTTTTGACTTCCTTACTAAATATTATTTAAAAAATATAAAAAAAGTAATAGCAGTATTATTTTTTAAAAAATTTCCATAACTTCTAACATTCATGTTAAAGTATTTTTTATAAACACTTATAAAAATTATTATTCATGAAACAGTTATAATATTATTTTGATATATTTTTGTTAGTAAATGTTAGTATTATATAATAATTATGATTGCATTTTAAATATACGTTATCGTTTTAAGATACCACAGCAAACAGTAAAGAGAATTTATCGACGAAATCACATTGTATAATAAATTTTATTTGGGGAAATTGGTGTCACAATTATCTAACTACTAGGTTAATTAGGCTAAACTAACATCGCCTGATATAATATTGTGCTATAATGTAGTACTTTGAATTGGCAACATTTTATATTATATACTTAGTAGAATATCCTTTATTGTATTAAATGCAAAAGCAAGTCTAACATTTAAAGTTGCACTTTTTTAAACAAGGAAACTGATAGCGCATAGCACATTTATGGAGGGTAAAAATGCATCATGTATGTATATATATATATATATATGGTTTCTGCCAACAAGAATCACTTGCAATTGCATAAAATACAATAACCAAATAATCGTTAATTTACGAAGCAGCTTCCTCTTCCTGATTGTGTTTTGCAATCGCTAATAATATCATGGTAAGCTCCTTTTTGTTAATTTTGCCGTCCTGATTGTAATCGACGCCTCGTAAAATTGTTTCTTCAAAATCTAATAAATCTTGAGCATCATAATCCTGCAAGCATGACATTACAAAACAATTTTTCAAAATATAGCGCTTACCTTTTTGACAAGTTCTAATAAATCCTTTAAGAAACCCCTCAGTTCTTCGTTTTCGATTGTTCCATTATTATCCTAACATTTAAAAAATTAGAGCTGTTGGTTTTATATTTTATATATTGCAACTTACCCTATCATACAAAGCAAAGACCCGTTCTATATCATCTTTAGTTAATTTTGTAGCGCCCTAAATTTCAAAACGGAATTAATGTTATGACTAAAAGTTTAATATTAAAATTACATCGTGCATAAAAATGGAAACAATAAATTTCAAATATGCTCTAAAAAGGGCAATAAAATTCAGTGACAAAAGTAAACACACATAAAGCGGTATGGAATAGTTAAATGCAATCTATCATTCCCAAAGTTTCAAAATAAAAGTTTCAAAAATGCAAACATTATCAAGAGATGCTGTAACTTTATAATCTTATTGTCGTAAGTTGAATAAGTTAATTCTGAAAGTAAATTTACGGCATGAACAGTATAAAGTAGATAACGCCCAGAGAAGTGGATAGGAAAATTATTATATAGCAGCGGTTCCGGGATGTCAAACTTTGCAATAAATCTGTGCTTAGTTTTTGAAAAAAAGTAACCGCTTCTGTAGAGTGGATTCTACGTTAGAACAAATATTTGAAATTAAGGGTTCAAAACTGCTATAACAGAAAGAAAATTTTAAAAGTTTGCTCTAAAATCTCCGCATACAGAAAATTAAAAGCTGGATTGAACAGCGGACAAAAATAGGTTAAACCAATATTACCCCGTTTATTCCTATTTAATTCAGCCCTTATAACAAAACTTTGTGTTTGAATTGGCAATTTAAGATAATAAACAAAATGTATTGTTAGTTTGAGTGTTATTGCTTACAAGCAATATTAATACTATTTTTTTGACACATTTTCAATGATGATATGAATGGTGGTGAAATAGTTCGAATGCTTAAAATTCGTCGATAAACCGTTTCCGACTCCATCAAACGATTCAAAAACTTGGTAATATGGAAGACCGACCCGGTAGAGGAAAAAAATGTTCTGCCAACGCTCGTCGGAATCGCAATATTATCAAACTTCAGATTCAAAGAATCTGAGAGTGTCGATGCTAAAAGTGATTCGTGGAGAGTCGGCTCGACGAATAGCCAAAAATGAACTTAAGAAGAAGCCTTATAAGCTGCGAAAAGCCCAAATGCTAACTGATGTAAACAAGCGAGTACGACTTCAACGATGCCGTGCTCTTCTATATCGCCGCTGCTCAAAATGAGAAAATTTCGTTTTACTGATGAAAAATTTTACTATTGAATAATTTCACAATCGTTAAAATGATAGGTATTGGTCAGAAGAAGCACCCGGGCCTTTTGCCATTGTTGTTTATCGCCAATACCCCAAGTCTGTCATGATTTGGGAGGTATTTGTGCTACCGGTAAAACACCTTTAGTTTTTGGGGAAGAAGGAGTAAAATTAACAAGGAAATCTACCACCTGAATATTTTAAAGGATCTAGTTTTTCCATGGGCCTAACATCACTTTGGTAATTAATATTGAACCTTTCAACAGGACTGTGCACTGCCCACAAGGCGAAAACTACGCAAGAGTGGTGCCGAATCAATTTTTCTGATTTTATCAGTTCCGCTAAATGGCCTCGATACTCATCAGATCTCAACCCAATCGATTCAGCCATATGGTTAATTTTAAAGCCCGGAGTCTGTGGAAAACTCCTTAAAAGTTTGAAATCACTAAAACAATCTTTACGTTAAGAATGCGACAAAATATCCCTAAAAGAGGTACGAGAAAGAGCCGAGAATTTCATTCGACGTTTAAAGTTCTGTATCCACGCAAAAGGAAGCCACTTTGAAATTTTATAATTTATGTTGTACATAAGGTTGTTGTTAATTGTTATACATTTTTAAATTTTTAAATTGTTGCGTTTAAATAAGTTTTTTTTAAACGTTTGTCTCGGTTCTTGTGGATCACGCTTTATAATTAACGATTTTACCTTAAAAATTAAAAAATTACTTGCGTTAGGTAAATCTTGTTAGCAAACGCCGCGTGTGTACAAGGTTTATGTAAATAGTTAAACTTCAAGCCAAAAGATTATTATAATTTATATTAAATATTTGAGCGGAGATTTGAATTCAACACTAAGCTGTAGGTTCCATTGTGCATATTCGCTTATTTTATAGAAACAAAAGGTTATGATATTCATGTTCAAATATATTTTATTTTAAACTTTTTGCGAACGAAATAGGCATTTTGAGTTTTTATTTCAGCGTCCTTTGGAAGCTGGTTGTAGTTCTCCAACACTTAAATTTTTTTTATTCTCGATTTCTTCACTCATAGTTATCTTTAAATTAGCTAACTTCAAGTTAAATTGACGAAATAACGAATCAGATTTGATTTATTTGTTTTGTTGTCGTCTGAATGGTTATTTCGTCAATTTAACCTAAAGTTTGGCAACTTGAAGATAACTATGAGTGCATAAATTGGGCATTTGAATAGTAACTTGCATCTTTTAATATTTGAATTAAAAATATAAAATATAATAATAACTAAAAACGTACGTGGAAAAATATTAGCTCTAACTGGCTCAGGACAGAAAAAAATGGAAAGGAACTGAAGGGGCTATGTTTAGAAGTTAACAAGAAAAGCTGACGAAAAAGAAGAATAGAAAAATAGACACTTTTGATCGGAAGTCTTTAATATTCAAGTTTCTTGTATACAAAATTTTGGCGAGAGTCGATTAACCCTGATTACGATTTTTACTATTCTTTTTGTAAATTATGAAAGATAATAATGCCAGATACACATAAAAAAATTAAAATTTGCGGACGGCTCACACTTTTTTGAAAAAACGGGTTTAAAAATTTATTAACAATGCAATTTACTCATTGGCTCTATTGAACTATCCCCGCCCATCAAAATTAAAATGGGTTGTGGCAACATTTAAAATACCAGAATATTGTTTTTACAACGAATTATGAAAGATAATGGTGTAATTAGGTAATAAAAAATTAAATTTGTGATCGGACAAAAAATTTTTTGAAAAAATTACTTTTTGTGTGAATTCGTTTCTGAGGTGGTTGCGCTGTCAAAACCTATTCTCCGAACCCCTACGCGACCCTGGTCGCTTCGGGGCACCGAGCGGTTTTGACACGCGCTTTGCTTACTACAAACATCTCCCGAGTAGTCCCAACTTAAATAGTTTGCAAGTTGACGCGACGGATCTCAGAGAGCGACTGGTATCACTCCACCACTAGTCACTTTCAATCCAGGCACAGCACACGTACCGTCTACAGAATGTTTTCCGTATTTGGCATTTTAATACACAAAATACACTTACATGTATTTCTTATAGGAAAATTGTAATTTTCAAAATTAAATTGTGGCCTTATTAATACAAGTCCGACAACATTGATCCTCACCTTAAAGAGCTTGTATTTTTCTGTTCTTTCGTTTTGTAAACCCATTTCTATAGAAAAAACTGTGTTTTCAAATTAGGGTTAGTCGACTCTTGCCAAAATTTTAGTTTTTCTGCTAATGTTTTTGCAATTATGAATTATTGTTAGTTGCATTTATTCAAGTGCTCTGTAGTAATTTTTGCAAATCAAGACGATTTAAGCACTAAGTAATCTTTCCGAGAAAATTTTTTATTTAAGCTTGGTTTGTTTTAGTTTTCCTTCGTGCGCATGATTAGATTAACTAGAATCAGACTATACGTAAATGTTTGCAGCGGGCAGAAGATCGCATAATTTATTGTCGACTTGAGCAACGTCGGGTAAATTTATTACAATTTTATTATTTCGACTTGGGCCCCTCCCGCAAGTTTTTTTTAGCTATCAAAAGTATTGGTCTTGATCAAGGTGATGAGAAGTGTTAAGTGACTAGTCTTTTACATTTATTGAGAATAAACACAACGACGAAAGGTTAACACTTGATAAATTTCATTTACTGGCAGCAAACGTCTAACTTTGATTAAAGATCAAGTTGAATTCTCAGAACTTGTAAATTATAAAATGCTATGTACGTTGGTTCTATCAATTTGTTCTTCCTAGTCGACCAGTGCATGTTTCACATGATTCCATGAAAGAACAGAACATGAAAAATAGACATGAAAGAACAGAACTAAAGGGACAGAACAGTGAAAAACAGAACAATAAAAAAATATAACAGTAAAAAACAGAACATTTACTAAAGAGAACACTGAAATGACGGAATCTTGACAAAAAAATACACTGAAAAATGTGATTAACAGAAACAAGTTTTGTCAATTGTTCGCATGGGTTTTGATTATTTACTTGGTTTAGATACTATTTGGTTCACAAAAATGTAAATTTTTGAGTGATTTAAATACTAAATGAGATATATTCAACCTGAGGGGTCAACTGCTAGAGGAAATTGTGTACAATTAACTTCACACTTAACGTAATTTATGATAATTCTGCATACTTCTTCGTACTTCATATAATTCAGCAGTATTTCACGAGATTCCAAAATTTGAGCAATGAAGGGCCCACACCCCGGATTAAGTAGTTTATTTTTATCATTAGTAAATTGAAAATTTCCCGTTGCAGAGGCACTGGAAGGTGTTCCACCCCCTCTAGACCCCCGGATTAAGTAGTTTATTTTTATTTTGTTGCAGAGATCTGCTTCCCAAGGGGTACGGAATTTATAATTAATTGTCAAATTAAGAATTAATCACATTTACTTGACCATAGCTAATTTTAATAAACTTGAGATATGTTTAAATATTTAATTCACTTTTAATAATAATAAATTATTTAAACCGGGGAGTCTGGGGGGTGTGGAACACCCTCCAGTGCCTCTGCAACGGAGATCTTCGGTTTACTTCTGATAGAAAGTAAACTACTTGGTCTGGGGTTCTGCATGTTCTGCAATATTTTCATTCCAAAATTAGTGCACTGGAGGGTGTTCCACACCCCAGACCCCCGGATTGAATAGTTTATTTTATCAGAAGTAAACTGAAGATCTCCCGTTGCAGAGGCACTGGAGGGTGTTCCACGCTCCCCAGACCCTCCGGATCGAGTAGTTTATTTTTATCAAAAGTAAATTGAAGATCTTCCATTGCAGAGGCACTGGAGGATGTTCCACGTGAAGTACTTCATGTACTTCATGAGATGTGTACAATAAACTTCACCAGCGGTTAACCTCGATCCAACCTTATATTTCAATTATTTAATTTGTTTGAATTAAATTAGAAAAAAAAAATTAAAAATTAACCTCCTATTGAATCTTGCAAAAATAAATGACTTTTGAGTTCCTCTATTGCAACCTCAAAACTTTGCGACATCTTTCTTTCTTTTTCCGTCTTTATCTTGTCTTATTCTTTCTTTTCCTTCTTTTTTCAAATATTTTTATAGTAAGTATTTTAATTATGTTCTTTCTTGCCTTTCTTCATTTAATTTATTTTCAACTTTTTATTTTCTTTATTTTCTGTTCATCCAAACTAGATTATTTGAATTTAATTATCTTCGAAGAAAAGTTAAACGTACTTATCTATATCTCCCAAAATCCTTAATTTTTGTGAACCAAATATTATCTAGTAAATTAAATAATCAAAACTCACGCTAACAATTATTGACAAAACCTTAGCCCGTTGTTCGCATTTTTTAGTATTTTCTTTTGTCAAGGTTTTGTTATTTTGGTGTTCTCTTTTGTCAACGTTCTATTATTTCAGTGTTCGTTTTTTTCTATTGTTCTGTTTTTGTTGTTCTGTTTTTTTAATTTCTGTTTTTTGTTGTGTTGTTTTTCATTGTTCTGTTTTTTGTTGTTATGTTTCTTCATTGTTCTGTTTTTTCAGTGTTCTGGTCTTTCATGTACCGTTTTACACTATACTATTGCTTAAACCTTCTTACATTTATAAATTAATTACAAACAGATCTACAACGTTTTAATTTATATTAATAATTATTATAATCGTAGTAGACAATTGTCAGCATAGATGACTGACTTTATATTTATTACAGCATGAGTGGAAGTTACTTAGAATAAAATATTTTTTCTAAAACCATAAAATTTTGGTATCTAAAGTTTTACATTTTAATAATTGTGTTCAAAAGTATTTCGCACCCTAGTGCGCAAAATACTTTCGCTCATCCTAAAAACAAGCATAAAAACATCCCAGAACAACTTAAAATGTATAACGTCAAAATGAATGAATTAATTAATTGTCAAAAACTAAATACCAAACCAACAGTACCAGACAACTTTGCATTTAAATTAAAATTGTAACTTTGTTACTACTAAATCACAGTTATAGAAAAAATAGTGTATTCGACTTATGAGCAAATGTTATTATCGAACGATGTTTTATTTCTGTTAGAGCATCGATAAAACATATCCTTTCTTTACAAAGGAATACAAAGAACTATTTGGTACAATCGTGAAAAAGCGGATGTTTATGCAAAAGTGTCAGTATCCAAAGTTTGACATTACTTTATCGTGCACGCAATTCTTTCGCACCTACATTCTAAAATCAGGCATAAAAACATCAATAATACCAAAACCAATTATTATTACTAACTTATTTCACTCATACAACATAAATGACATTATCCAATAAATTTAAAAACACATGTCAAACCTCAAGTAAAGGTAACCTTGCATATAAATCAAAATTCCTATAAATATTAGACTACTTTTGTAGAAAAAATATTTTATCACTTTGCGTACTGTATGCACAGATAACTAAATTTGATGTAAGAAATATTTAGTTTCGCAAAAAATTTATTTGTAATAATCAAATGTGGTAAAAAGGTTTATCAGATAATAAACAGCAACTAAAATTTTTAGAATTATTTACATAAATGTAACTGCTTATTAAATTTACCCATTAAATTCCCCGAGAGATGTTAAACCCAGTACACCGTTCATGACATTCGTGTAATAAATTTTGATAATCAAGATTTTTAATTACACCGTTAAAAATTTACAGCATCTTTTGAAATAATAGATAAAAGGAGATTACTTACTTCTAGTCCTTCCTACGTATTAGCCACAAAGACAAAGATATCAAGCCGTGCGACATTTATTTTTAAATGTATTATTTATAGATAATTTATTATTATTTTAACTATGGTAAATTTAATATTAAAAATATTTTAAGAATTAGTTAATTTTTATATTATTACGTTCTACTTGTGCTTCAGTAGTTGAGTGAGCGATAGGTATAGTAAAGCTTTTGGTAAGAAATGTTTGGGGTTTTGAAATAATCACAGTGGTTTTCAAACTTTATATAAGTCGACGACAACTTAAAGCACGTAAGGTTTAGGTTAAAAAATTCACGCTGTCGCCGTCGTAAAAATTTACGACGGTGCTTTGGGGTGCGGCAATAACCATTTTGAAAATCACAATTTGATTATAAAAATTGCAATTCCAAACATTTTCTAAGTTCATGCAAATCATCCAAATAGTGGGTTAGTCATACTCGATCACTATTAAGGAAATGTGCCAGTAATTAAAACTTCATACAGGAAATTTTTAAATTAAAGACAATGAAGACTCATAATTACAAACTTGATTGACAAAAATTATGACGGAACTGTGTCTAAACATTTAACACGGAACAATCCATCACTTTTGTGTTTTTTCGACACACTTAGCATGTGTTGGACACAGTTTAGAAATAAAATTGTTCTGTACCTCACTCACCTTGAAGACTTGTCTGCACAAGAAATTTTCTCTCACAGGAAGTAATCTAAATGTAACACAAAAAATTAATTAATCCAAGTAAGTTGGCGCTTGTTTCAAGTTAACGGATGCATTTTAGGGTTCAAGCTAAATTATACAATCTCATTATGAAAGAAGCTTGGGCCAGCAACTCGTTTCTCATTTTATAGAACTGCTTGCCAAGTTAAATTGTAACTTACTTTGCCATTTCAGAGAGTTGCAATCTACCATCTTTATTGGAATCAAAAACTTGGAGCTAAAACAAAGAAAATCAATAAACTACAATTTGTGTTGTAATAAATAGTTGTACCATCGTGTCGGTGTACTCGATTAATTTATCTTCCGAAACGTCGTTAATCTTTTTCGCTTCCTTGAGCAAATCCCTCAAAAAATTCTATATAGAAAAAAAGTGTTTCACATTTATTGTTTTTTTGTTCAAAGAAGTAGTACAAACCTTCAGTTCGTCTGCTTCGATGTATCCGCTCCCGTCGGTATCATATTCCCTCCAAATCTAAAATTATGTATATTTTATTGTAAAAATGTAAAAAGAAAAATAAAAACACTATACTTTCATAAATTCAACACTCGATTCCAGCGGATTGTCGAATCGAAAAAGTAAAAGAAAATTCTCTTCCATTGGTAGTAACTGAGCTAACTAAAAATTTAAAAATGTTATTTACATTTCCTTCTCTTTTACAGAGCAAATTACTTCACGAATATCAATTTTTCCGTCTTGATTATCATCGTAAGCTTCCATAAAACAAGCTTTCAGTTCAGTTAGCATGTCATCCGAAACCGCCTAAAAGCAATTTAAATATAATTAATAGATACATAAAAAATAATTTCAAATTGAAATTTATTTTTTGAGTGTTTTCTAATTCCAATTAAGCGTTTTATTTAATTTAACTTCCTGACAGTAAAGGATTTTGGTTTTTAGCTTCTGAAATACATTTGAACAAAGAAATAATTAAGCTCTCTCAATTTTCAAGAACAGCCTATTTAGACTTCCTATGCCTACATTACTCCGTAGTTAGACTGAAAATCCCGAATAATTAACAGTTCCCTTGAGCGCTACAGAGGAAAGCAATAAAAACGCACAATGCGATTACAAAAGATTTATATAATTTTTTGTTTTAGTGTCACAATAACGTATTATGCAAAAATTTACAAATAAATCATTGCGCATTTTAAAAAACTACATAAAATGATTCTGCTAGTTTATGACAGTTTTGTTTTCCTTTTTATCCCATAAAGTGCAATGCCGAGATTCTAAGTGACATAATGCAAGTGTTAACGAACTCTTCATGACCCTAAAAGTTTTATTATGTAAAGGTTATTTCATACCCGTCGAGCAGTAAATGCTAGGAGTTAGCACCTCCAATTAACGTGTATTTTAAAAAGGGGTTAATCTAATTTGAGTTACACAAGCACCACACGTCCAATATCGATTTATACATTTGTTGAGCTCTGACGGAATAAATAATGAAAAATTACTAATTTGAAAAAAGTTATTTAGATTTGAAATTGGAACACATTCTTTAAATTTAAAAAATATACGTTCACGTTATGAATAATGGGATCACACAGCAAAAGGAATAAAGTAACATGGTAGGTGCTTTCTATTTGTCACGGTCATTAAATATAATATGTATGTACTCATATAAGTCATATGTATGATAAAAATAACCTACCTCTGGTGATATATCAGTTAAATTGGCACTAGACACAAATTCACGTAAAAATCCATCAAGTTCGGAACCCTCGATGTAGCCATTTCCTAAAATAAATAAAATCCTTTCAATTACTTTGAAAAAAGTATAAAAGCATCCTTAAAATATTTAATGATATCAATTTTTAATATATCGAATGGCCCTTAAAAAGTAGCAGAAATAGCTATTTATGTCACTAGTAAGGAAAACGCTACTCTTACGTGGTTATACAATATTGACAATCATTGGTAGCCATATGAGAAAAATAACAATGATTTGTTTCTATTTGGTAAATTCAGTACAAAATATGTTATATATAAAACTTTTAAATTCAAATGAAAAAATTAGAAGTTTTCGAATGTTTGACGGCAAAAATTCATTTTATTGTTAAAAATTTGTATTTTTGTACTGCTAAAAAGCATTTACCCCTGATCAAAAAGTTCCAGAAGTGATGAAATAAAGCGTAAAATATTACTTTCAAAGTACTCTTCAATGCAAGCAATACAGACTTATGTACTAACGCTTAACCCAATTCTCAGAACATTTTTCAAAAAAGATTTTATAGCATTTAGCTCTTTTAATGAATTTCTTTCTGTATCTTTAATTGACTCAAAACGTAGTCTACAAAGTGGTAATTTCATTCTCAAGAAAAGAAAAAAATAGCACGGGGTTAGGTCAGGCGAATATGGAGCTTGAAGAATGGCGTTGGTTGAGTTTTTGGTCCAAAAAAATTTCGAACCAGCAAAGAATTGCGTAGAGGTGCAATATTACAGTGCAAGATTCATGAAGTATTTTTCTGCTTTTCCACTTTGTCTCTCCAATTATTTTTCCTGTTGTCCACGTTCTTTTTGGGGATAACTTCATGCAAATGCTTCATAACACTTAACAGTAGCGAAACTTTAATTTTTGATTCAATTTTATGCACTTCTTTGTTTTTCGGTTTGTGTTCAAAGCGCCATTCTTGTTTCAAGAAGTCATAATGCGTTTCATGAACGTACTGTTATTAGATACTGCAAAAGCCATTTCCTTTCGTTCCATTTTTTTTAGAGAAAATTAAGCGTTTTTGGAATGAGTCGCAAAGAAATCCGTTTCATGTGCAAAGTTTTAGTCAAAATGTGATGAGCTAAACCAGAAGATACTCCAACATTATCAGTAATGTTTCGAACAGTCACTCAACGATTATTCATCATTGCTTCTTTAACATAAACGGCATGTAATTCGTCTGTTGGTGTTGATAGGCGACCAGGTTCAGGTTTGTCTTTTACCATTTACCGATCTTTTTGAACATTTTGTTCCTTTTTACATATTTTCGTTCTACATAAAACTGAAAACACATTACCAGGTGGGTAACTTTTTATTTACTTACAGCAAAATATAAAAATTAGAAAAGTTGTAATCGTCGGTTCCTCTGCTGATTAAATTTCCTTAAAAGTAATTTAAGTTTAAGATTTTTGTACGATTTGATTTTTGCACTATTGACCACTATAATCTCTTCTAGAGATGGAAGTTTTATGCCTAAGGTTTTCAAAAATTGACTCTCTTCTTCTTTAACACTAACAGAGACTACAATCAGGAGCGTATCGTTCTCTTTTTTCGCTCAAAATTTATTATGGCTTAACGACGAAGAAGAAGAAAATGGTATTCCAGTAAGCATTGGGTTTGTGTTTCTTATTTTTATTTTTCTTACATACTTTTTGAGTATAGTGATTTTTATAATTCAGACGAAAGACAAACTCCAATAAATGGCCAAGGTTTAAGTAAATGCTTCTATTAGGTAGAAGAAAATAGTTAATTATTATATTTTAGACGTTACGGATTTATTTGGATTAACCTACAAAACACTCAATATCCAGTGGATATCCAATTAATGGCTAAATCAGGTACTTATATTGGATTTTGACTGGATATCTAGTAGATATAGTCGGAACTATATCTACTGGATATAGAAATTGGAGATCTTGTAGATTTGTCGAGTGTGTAAATCTATGCAGGACTTTGACTGGATATCCAGGAGATATACTTTGAACAATATGGGGTATATTTGAATTTTTTTATTTGTTTGCGGGGGTGACCACCTAGTATATTTAGTGTACATAATTTTGTAAACGATTTGCAATAGTTAGCAAATTTCTGCAATTGTTTGCAAATTCTGCAATTGTTTGAAAATTTCTGCAATTGCTTGCAAATGTGTGTAAATATCTGTAAATGTGTGTAAATTTTTGCAAATGTCTGTAAATTTTTGTAAATGCCTGTAAATCTTTGCAAATAACTGTAAATGTCAGAAATTGCTTGCAAGTATCTGTGTAAAGGTTTGCAAATGTTTGCAAATTTTGCAATTGTTTACAAATTTTGCAAATGTGTAAAATTTTACAAATGCATGTAAATTTTTGGAAATGACTGTAAATCTTTGCAAGTGTCTGTAAATGTGTGAAATTGTTTGCAAATATCTGTGTAAAGTTTTGCAAATGTTTGCAAATTTTGCAATTGTTTGCAAATTTTGCAAATGTGTGTAAATTTTTGCAATTTCTGTAAATTTTGAAATGACTAACTTTGCAAGACACTTTGCAAGTGTCTGTAAATATCTGAAATTGTTTGTAAATATCTGTGTAAATTTTGGCAAATGTTTGTAAATTTTGCAAATGTTTGCAAATTTTGTAAATGACTGTAAATGTCTAAAATTGTTTGCAAATATCTGTGTAATGTTATGCAAATGTTTGAAAATTTTGCTAATGTTTGCAAATTTTGTAAATGTGTGTAAATTTTTGCAAATGACTGTAAAATTTTGGAAGCGACTGTAAAGCTTTGCAAGTATCTGTAAATGTCTGAAATTGTTTGAAATATCTGTGTAAAGTTTTGAAAATGTTTGCAAATTTTGCAATTGTTTACAAATTTTGAAAATTTGTGTAAATTTTGTAAATGCCTGTAAATTTTTGGAAAAGACCGTAAATCATCTGAAATTGTTTGCAAATATCTGTGTAAAGTTTTTGCAAATGTTTGCAAATTTTGCAAATGTTTACAAATTTTGCAAGGTATGTAAATTTTGCTAATGTCTGTAAATGTTTGGAAGTGACTGTAAATCTTTGCAAGTGTCTGTAAATGTCTGAAATTGTTTGCAAATATCTGTGTAAAGTTTTGCAAATGTTTACAAATGTTGCAAGGTATGTAAATTTTGCAAATGTCTGTAAATTTTTGGAAATGACTGTAAATCTTTGCAAGTGTCTGTAAATGTCTGAAATTGTTTGCAAATATCTGTGTAAAGTTTTGCAAATTTTGCAATTGTTTGCAAATTTTGCAAATGTGTGTAAATTTTGCAAATGCATGTAAAATTTTGGACGTGACTGTAAAGCTTTGCTAGTATCTGTAAATGTCAGAAATTGTTTGCAAATATCTGTGTAAATTTTGCAAATGTCTGTAAATTTTGCAAATGACTGTATATGTCTGAAATTGTGTGGAAATATCTGTGTAAAGTTCTGGCAAATGCTTGTAAATTTTGCAAATGTTTGCAAATTTTGCATATGACTGTAAATGTCTGAAATTGTTTGCAAATATCTCTATAAAGTTTTGCAAATGTTTGCAAAATTTGTAATCAATTCAAAATTTGCAAATGTGTGTAAATTTTGCAAATGCCTGTACATTTTTGGAAATAACTGTAAATCTTTGCAAGTGTCTGTATATGTCTGAAATTGTTTGCAAATATCTGTGCAAATTTTGCAATTGTTTACAAATTTTGCATATATGTAAATTTTGCAAATTCCTGTAAATTTTGCTAGTGTCTGTAATGTTTGAAATTGTTTGCAAATATCTGTGTAAATTTTGGTAAATGTTTGTAAATTTTGAAAATGTTTGCAAATTTTGCAAATGTGTGTAAATTTTGCAAATGCCTGTAAATTTTTGCAAATGACTGTTAATTTGTGCAAATGTCTGTAAATGCCTGCAATTGTTTGCAAATAGTACATATCTTTGTAAAGTTTGGCAAATTATTTGCAAATTTTGCAATTGTTTGCAAATTATTGCAAATGCAAATTTGGTGTACATATTTTTGGTCAGTGGTCAACCCCCCGTTTGTTTGTTTATTTGTCTGTTTGATCCGAGCAATATACGTGAACATAGGTAATTTTTGAGTAAATGTTGTAAATTTTGTACTAATAGCACGGCATTAATTTTTAATATTTTTACATTTTTAAAATTATTTTTACATTTGTTCATTATTTCCTTCCAAAATTTTGATTTATAATGCACGCGAATGTTGTTAAATATTTATGTAATTTTACAATAAATTTAAGTTAGTATAAACTTAAATACTTTAATCCAAACAAATCCACAACGTTTAAAAGAGATTAACCTTTTTCATCTACCTGTTAGAAGCTTTACCATTCATGGAAAGGAATTCGTTTTGAAAATGCTTTCTAGCATAAAAATACAAATTATTCATTGATAAAATGAATTTTTAGTACAAAAATTTTATTTGTTTACAAATTTTTTTTATTTACGTCACAAAGTAACACAAATCGACCACAACTCAGTACAACTTTCTCTTTTTTAATTTTTAAAAATGGCAGAGCTAAATTTACTTATTATTAATTATTTACGTAATTTAAGGTAAAACATCACGAGTAAAACACATCTGTTCTATTTATAAGCTTTCCCTGGCAACAAAGATACATTCTGTCATCTATATTCATCTATTGACTTTTATGGAAGTTAGCAGGAAATGAAAATTTGTAGCCAATGTTATGTCCAAAGTACAAATAATATCGATAGGAAAGCCATTTTCTCAGAATTGTTTCGGTTTTCTTTTTGAATTGCTTTGTTGTCTTTTTGACTCTAGGGATCATAATTTGAGTTTGTGGTTGAGACATTCCATCCACTCCGACTCTCTCCGTCAGTTTTTTGTCGAGTCTTGTGTTTGCATTGTTTTATTCTGTTTCTGATTTTAGTGTCAGACATCCTTCTTTTTTATCCCACACGTACATTTTATCCTGATTGTACATCTTATGATAATCAACCTTTACTCTTTCTCAATTTTTCATTGTTTCTTTAGCTACATTCCATATTCTGTTTTGAATCTCTCTCTTTTGACTGACCATGTCACTTTCTATATAAGTTGTGGTGCCTTTTAGTTTGTCACCATTTAGTTCTCCATTAGCCTTTTAGTTATCCATTACCATCATTTTTTGCTTGAAGTCTTTCAGTTTTGCCACCCATCACTCGATTCTCTGCTATTTTCCCATTTTGAAAGGATCCACCACATCCACTTGTATTTGCATTCGTTTATTTAGGAGTTGGAGCACTGTTCCGGTGCTCGGAAGATCCCTAATAACGATGCTATACAATTTCCTCTCTTTTTCATTTCTTTCTAGTTGAGTTTCTAGTTTTTCTATTCCATTTTCCTGGTCTTTTGTTGTTTTTACAAGTAGTTCAATATCCCTTTTTAGTTCTTGCCTTTCTTTGTTTCTCTGATGTTTTCTTTGATCCCTAGGTTTGTTTCTTTAAATCCTTTGTTTACAGCCCTCGTAATAAACATTAGCATTTCTTTCGGCCGCTCAATATCAAAACTTTTCTTAGAATGTACTTGTATTGGTTTGGTGCTATCTTTTATTGGTGTTTTCTCTGTTTTCTTACTTCTCTAGAAAACCCGTATTTGCTCCTCAGTTTCTTCTTCTCTTGCTCTTTTAATGTATTCCTTGACAGATGAGTAGGAGTTTGCTCGCGCTCTTCCTTCTTCTTTTGAGTTAATTTGAGTGGGTTTCGCCGTTGGGAAAATCTTATGTTACAATTTTCTGCTTTATTCTCTTCTTCTATATCTTTCACACGATTCTCTTTCTATTTGCGTATAGCACAAATACCTGACTCAACGCCTGGAAAGTATCTATGTTTACATTTCTTTTAATGTGTCCATGATTGGTTTCTCTTAGGGCTCTGCAACAATTTCCCTATCTATTCGAGGTTGGCACCATACAAAACCGTCAATCAGGGTTAACCTAGAAATTTACTTATCTTGTCCGCTTTAATTCCGTACAAACAAATGCTCTAATCCTTCCATCCACTTTGTATACAAATTCAAGCTTTGCATACAAAACTCAGATTCCTCTCTCTTTCGCCTTAAATTCACAAAACCAGATTACCTCGTTGTACAAATCATCTTGGCTTTTGAAAATTGTGCGTCACTGCAGTTATTTCGTTATTCAAAAGCAGAAATGCTTCAGATATGGAATTATTCTTGCAAATGAAGCAACGATAAAACCATCAGTTCTTTGGCTGAAATAGACTACAATTTTTCACGAGAATTAAAATTAGACGATAAGCACATTAATGGCTAGATTCTATTAGAATGCAAAGATAACCAAAATTATTTTATACAAAACAATCTTTCCACACTGACTTTACGAATTAACTCAAACAAAACCATAGCAAACTTAATTTCCTCCTAGCGAGAATTTCGGACAAAAACCCAAAAGAATAAAAAAATTATAATTCTTACCATCTCGGTCGTAATGGCTCCATACTTCCATAAATTGATTGGCTGATAATTTTTTCAATTCACGTGATTCGGGATCACGGTACTGTTTCATAAAGTTTGTTGCTTTTTCTAAATTTAGGCGTTTGTTGATATGATGATCAAGTTCTGTAGACATTTTTATTTAGTCTGAAACAAAACAAGAAAAATTAATGAAAATATACAATATCGATTGAAATATTTTAACATTCAAAGTCTGCTTAATTTAATTTTTATTACATTTTTTATAAAAACTTGAAATGAAAATAAAATTTTATAAAAGGATTTGCTGGAGTGGAAACTGTAAACAACTGTTATTATCTAAATGTAACCTCTAAATTTTTATTTTAGTTTTAATGGCTGGGTAAAAATTAAAAGTTAAACAGACAAGGACGCATTTATCATCGAGTTTTGAACGGAAAATTTTTAAGAAACCTCTCTGAGCTTCCTGCAGGCATTTAATGAAAAAATATGAAGGAAGTTATATTATACATATTTATTAAGATGCTGTGGTGCAAAAATAATTTAATAATGCTTTTTTTGTTTGTGACGCGTATGCCAAATGTTATCACAGAACAGGGGAACCTACTTAGTAACGTGGGATTTGAACCACGGAAGTATATACACTTTATTTTGAGAAGTTTTACCAGAGAGGTTTGCCTGCTCAGGTATCAAGTTTTAATAAATTTATTTTATTTTACCCAGACAAGTTGACTTGCGAACTTAAGTTGAAGTTCAGCAAGAGATACTCCAGCAGATATATCACCAAATTAAAGCAAGCAAAGTAAAATTGTATCATTTTCTAATATGAAGAGTTGAAAATCACTTATTGGAGACATAGAATGCAAATGAATACTTGAATATCGCGGATTTTTTCCTCTATTGCCAGTTTGTGTTAAAAGCGAAACGATTTAATTGCAGCAATCTAAAAGACACGAGACTATTGTTATATTATATATATTCAGTAAAATACCACTTTCTGAACTTGATGTATGAAATACTATTATGAATAGAAGCAAATTGGTTGAAATCATTACCAAAGCTCATAAAACTATATAGTTCACGATTATTGCCCGCATAGTTTTCATCTTATCAGCTATCATAACGATAACAAGAAACTACTTTTTTGTTCTAAGTAATGAAGAAAACGAATTTCAAGTTTCTTTATTAAAAAGATAAATTTTATATGTTCATAATAAACACTTTCAATTTTGTTTAGCAAAGGCATTAAATTGTATGGAAGTATACCTAAAAGTGTACTTCGGCGGCGGATTTTATGCTGCAGTGTTATTTGAAAACCGTCTGGGGGAGCTATAAGTTCACAAAAGTAGAACAGATGAAATAAATTTCATCCTTTGGATTTGACTTGGTATAATTAAATGGAACATAGAGTGAAAATTAAAAATAACAACAAGCAATATTGGCTAATTTATTCGCAATCATTGTATAACAGACTGTTGATAAAAATCAGAGTTTACAACCTTGTTTTTTAAGGAAACTAATTATTTATTCTGGAATATTTTCGGAAATGCAATTAACTAAATTGTATGCTATTTCGCATCCATCTCCTCCTGTTACCTCTGCACAAGCTTCAACTACAACATTACTTTCTTCAGGTTTTAGCCCCATTTCAATCAAAACAGCCTTTAGAACGTCAAAATCAATATCTCCAGATGCTTTTAACAAAGTTATCGAAGATGCAAAGCAATTTAAAAAGCATTTAAAGTTATCATCGTCTGAAATTGTATTTTTATCCAGGAATTCGTCTACAGTTGCTGGATCGGCATTTGATTCGCTTGATGCATTCATCTATTATCTCGCTTGCTTCTTTGGCCATCTAAAATATTAATCATAATAAGACAGCGAAAAACGAAATTAATGAACAACTGGGTGTTTAATTAAAATAAATTTTCTTTTGAAAACTATTTACTCCCAAAATTAATATTAAAAGAAAAAACATTTCATGTCTTTCGATTAAATTTTATGCTGCTCAGGATGTATAGGTACTGACTTATATAGGTTTAAAATTATTTTCTCAAACGGAACATCTGCTTCTAGAAGAAGTTTTATATTTTTTAAATAAAATAACTTACGTCGACAAATCCCTGGTGAGATGCACTTACGAAGGCCAAAACTAATCCAATAACAAAAATCTTCATTGTGGAGGAACTACAAATGAAACTGAACGAAAAAAATATTGATGTTTATTTTTATAGCTAATATTCACAAAAGTCTATGGATTTATTAAACGGCTTTTAATAATATTAAATTACTGTGCAATTTGCTACCAAAACTTATATAAGATAGAATGAAATTTAGATGTTCGTAATAGTAGTTAATAATTTTTACTACAATTTGCTTTAATCATATCCACTGGAGGGTAAATTTAGACATAAATAATAATTTTATAAAAAAATTAAAGTAATTTAAAAGTGACGCCAGTGCAATTTTTGAAACATTTTGTGTGGCACTTCGTTCCACCGAGTGGGAAACAATTTATCAAAATATTTGAGGCTCATTTATTCAATAAATTACAACTTGAAATTACAGACGTACTATCTGGTTTGCACCAAAGTCGCAATGTTTCGAACAGGTCAGGAATAAATTATTATATCTGATAACGACTTAAACTGGGATTAGTAAGTCGGAAATGTCTTAAATTCAGCTGATATACTGTGGTAATATTATTATACAGAAAGGTTAAGGGTTCCTTGCCTTTATGGTCGTAATGTTTAGATAGGATGACTATAGCATTTCTAAGCCGGAGGTGTACAGCCTTTAATTATAATTATACCTTCATATTATAAACAAGAAAAATAAACAGTTTCATTACATGAATACAACACTGCCAGGAAAACATGATTTATTTTAAAATGGTTAATTTTAAACCTCACTGTAAAATGTTTTTGTTGAAAAAAAAATAAATTACAGCGGCAACGAAGTTGACCTGACACAGGTCGCTGCATATGATATGATAACATATTATCATATGTCGAATCTCATTTTTTTATATTAATTATTATGCCTTGTCTTCTCAGGTTAACTTTAAAGTAAAGTAAGTTATTTATATTTTTAAATTGCGTTATATCAGATATTATTATTATCATTTTAGTTTAACGCAATAAATCATCAAATAGTATCCATTTTTATTTTTAATAAAATTAATAACTATTAATTATTTATAATTTATGTGTTTGGTGCGTTTCGACCAATCAGTTTGCATTTAACTGAAGTGCTGCTGATTAATATTATACATAGTATTACTATATCACAGATGACTTACTATAAATAGCTCATGGGTATGGAAAAAGTGTGTCTTCAAATTAATTGAATTTGAAAGCAATTGAAATGCCTTGGTTGAAAGTAAGAAAAATAAGGTTTTGATTGGTTTCCACTTCATGGGTAAAAGGAGGCAGTAAGTAAAATATATTGGGTGGACTTGTTGTATTTTGTAAGTTTTCTTGTCTATTAGCATTATCCTGCAATATTCGAGAAATATCGAAATATATTTTGTAAATATTTCAGAATTTATTTTCAGGAGACAGGAGTATAATATAAAAAAGTTGCTATGGGCATAAATATTTATTGTAATTAAATCAATAGCAAAGTTTTAAAATAAATAATTAAACATTGCCGTATAAAATAAATTTTGTATCATTTCAAATTAAAATAACCTTCTTTTTTTATTAAAAAAATATGATGAATATGTAAATTTAAAAATTTTATAAACAATTTTTCAAGTTAATTACTACCTCAATTTGTCAATATACATTTTGTTAAGGCGTATGCAGTTTCGCAAGGATCATCTACTGTTAGATCCTGACAGCCATTTATTATATCAGCAGCTTCATTTCCTGTTAGTCCGCTACCAATGAGCATTTCAGTGAAAACGTCATAGTTTATTTCGCCACTTTGGTCGAATACTTCTGAATTTATTGCCATGCATTTTAAATAACATTTTAAATTATGGTCGTCCGCTAAAACTCCTTCCATAAGGAATTTTTTATGAATATCGCGATCGACACCGCTCTCATTAATACATTCGGTTATCCATTGTTCTATTTCATCAGGTAGCTAAAATTTGTATACGATTAATACTAAATAAACAATTTCAATTTAACTTACTCCAAATTCATCCTGTGTTGATAATTGAAATAGGGTTAATACGATTCCGATCAAAATGTACTTCATCGTGCAAGCGTTGGTTAAATTGTGTGAACGTTATTATTTTCTCGAGATGCCTTTATAGTGTTGTCGTTCATTTTAATACGCCCGTGATGTGGCTTTATTATATTGCTAATTGTTCAAAATTATATAATATGAATTTACTAAAATTACATTTAATTTTTATTATCCCAATATATGATCCAATTTGTTATGCTACAGTGTTTACACTGACTAAATAGTTTTTTTTATGAACTATTAGTAATATTAGAGTTACCTCTAATAACAGTAGAAATGGGAATTTTTATGTAAATAATGAAAAACAAGTTTAATTTTTACTAAACAATATTGTTTATCATTTGCCATTCCAGATGCAAAACAATAATTTGCTGATTAAATTAGCATTTCAATTTTGGTTATATAAATTCTTCTCAATGACGCAAGGGACGGTATATCAATGCGTAAATGAACCTGCAGGATTATATTTTTGTACCTTACGATCCTTCCGTTAGAGATAATCTAAAGATAATTTATTTATTACTGTATTAAAAAACCGAGAAATAATACGCATTGAAACTTTTAACAAGATTATCTTGTTTTTAGAATGAACCTTGATTTGATTATATTTCAATTTTAATGTTCCACCTTCGAAACTTCATTTAAATAAATATTAAGAGCAAGTTTTAATCTCAATTTTAAATACCTAATCATAATCGAAGTGCAGATGCCATGCGAATTTAAGAAGTCTAAATTGAGAATTAATTTCGTTCTATTTATATCTTTGTTGTTAAATTAATAGTCGGGGAACTCAACTTTCCACTCCATAACTCAAATCCAGTTATTGTCGAACTAGTTTCTTGTAATTTTGGTCGTATGTTTAGGATCATTATCCTACATAAATAGGGTGTTACTTGGTTCTCAGCCAAATTTACCAAGTACCTTAAAATATTAACAGAGTCTGTTGTTTTAAATTTTAATAGTTATTGTACTCTGAAAGCAATCCGAAACTCAGCGATTGATAAAAGTTTGTATAGTGTGTATGTTTGTTAACAGTGATTTCTTTATTTTAGTTTTGATTTTCACTCTGCATCTCTAGAGACAGTATAATTTTTTTATTTGAGCGGATGCTTCTGCGGTTGTCCTCCCTTGTTAATTACTGTACTAACTTGAAAACAGCATATTTACTTGACAAATAAAAATTTTCTTGAAGAATTATTTTATTTAATAAAATTCAACTATTCAGTTTAGTATGGGAATCTCATTAACGAATTTAATAATTGAACATTAACGTGAATATCGTTAAAGCACTCCAACAATGCGCACCGTTAGGGGTAAAATGTCACCTCCCTTGTGAGGTAATTAAAATTTTTAAAATGCCTATATCACGTCTGGGATTTAGAGTCAAATTTTTGCGTAGAAAATAGAGATTTTATAATATAAGATTAAAATAATGGGTTCGAAGTTAATTTAAAGGAGTTAACTCTTACCAATAAATTTAACTAATTTATTGATAGAACGAGAGAGAATTTAAATCGATTAATTTTTACGACTCACCCTACAACGCCTGATCTTTTAAGTATAATAATGATTAAGCAGTTATAAAGCTATATCTGGAGTGATTTTTCAATGTATACACAACATTAGCCATTCAAATCAGAACTTAATCAATAGCTACTTTTTGTAAGATGAAAATCGTAAGAAACACGTTTTGGAAGTTATAAATCGGCCAGAAATATAATTTAAAAAACTTGCAGAACAATAAATTTCAAAAGTCTTATATGTTTTTGTATTGAAATATAAATCATTCCACTACGTGTTTTCGTTGAACGATAAATTAACCTGTTGCGATTCTAAATGATTCTAAATTACAAATTAATTGTATTAGATTGCTTATTAGGTTGTAATACGATAATTTTTATTGTTTGTCAACCTGATATAGAGTATGCTTCTTAACATGCTTTCTGCTTGTTGTAGAACTAGGTATTTTCAACTCTGTTAAGATTTTTGGCACTTATTGGTTCTGTAACCACTAATGATTTGTTCTGGTAGGGTAACTTATAGTCCATTTGTAACAAGAATGCAGTAAAATTTGTACTAGACACCTTGCAAGGTGATTGGTTAAAATTTATGCAAGATTTTACTTACATTTGCGATTGCCATTTTACAAATCAAATAGTAACAAAATAAAAATTTTGATTTTATGATTGATTGACATAAACTTAAGTTCTGTTTTGGTTTTTCATAATGTGTTGTAAAACTTTCAAGTAGACATTCGCCTTAATTTTTTGACATTTCCCTGTATGAATCTTCCTTTACGTCGGAAGCGCCCCTACAAATTTTTACTGCATTTTGTTTCAAAGGGACTATAGCAGTATATTATTAATTATAGTAGGTAGTAACCTGATGGTTAGAAAACTCAACGATTGTAAATGGATTTTTAGAAAACAACAGTGCATTTAGAAGGATTGAGATTCCAATATTAAAATCTTTAGTCATAATTACACACTGCTGACTGACTGATTGTTTCAAGGTATTCCGTTTGAGCCTATTCAAAATAAGAACTTCATTTTGACCGTTATGATGACTAACCTGACTCTACAAAACCATCTTGTTGAGTTTTCAAAAGTTTCCAAAAAACATTTTTAGCTATCCTTTGCAACAAGTCCGTAGAATGAGAATTTTCGTTGGAATAAACTAGTGAAATGTACGAGTATGCTCTATTTAAAATTTTGTAGACATGTTTATGTTTTGAAAAATAGAATTTATATGGGAAGATAAGCAATACAAATAGGTACAAATTACAGAAAGGTAACCTAAGAAGTTTATTTCTACAGTGGCATCATCTTGCAGCAGCAAAATTAAGAAGCACTTATAATTTATATTCATGTGAAATTTCAAATTATTGCTCATATATTTCATGTAACTAATATTTTGCTCTAATGAGTTACTGCTCTAAAGCGATCAGTCTCTTTTCTTCTTCGGCAGAGCATTTAGCTAATTTATAACCATGCTCGCATTGATCATCGTAGGTTACATCTTTAGCTACACATTTATCAACAATGTTTTCCCATACTTCTTGTATAAAATCAGTTTCTATCGATTTCAAGTTATCAATAATTACTAATTCACCCAACTTGTTTATACCACTGACTTTTATCAAGAGACACCTTATGTAACATTTATATTCATAACGATTAGATTCTTCATATGTAGATTCCAAATTTTAATTTATACCCCAACCTGTTTTTCTAGACAATTTTTGGATCCTAATTTATGCAATGATATTTCTAAAAATTATAAAATTCTCCACATAGAACAATGAAAAGCGAAGTCCTCGAAATCAAAGTTTGCAGTAATAGTTTTATTTTAATGAATAAATTTAAACTAATTTGATTCTGGAGATTTGCTTTATTTTGTAAGTTTTTTGATTAGCAAAGGTTTTTTGAAGGTTATTTGATTGTTGTATCTGTTTATTGATAAAAAATATTATTTTAATTAACTTCCTTGGACGCTAATATTTTTGGACTGTAGATTAAAACATTAATCTACATTAATCTAAACATCCGGACCTAATTGGTTGGTAAAGTCGCTAGGGACCTACAGTTTAACGTTGATTCCACACCAAGGAAATAAACGATTGCTGTAGAAACCGTCTACTACGAGGTAGAGTAGCCGATTCGGCATCGGGAAAACTAAAAAATTTTATTTTTTACCGTTTCCTCTTCAGGAAATTAATTGAATTTTATGTAATACAGTTTTTTGTATTATATTAGATGTTGTAATACTAACCCGCGCGCCCTGGTTCGAATCCAGGCGAGATGAGAAATATATTCTGACCGTCATCCCTCGGCAAGCAATGGCAAACTACTGAGGTTTGGATGCCAAAAGAACCTATGTGCGCAAAGTTAGCCGTGCCATTTTTAAAAAATAAAAGTTGTGCTACTTTGTGTTGCAAAATTTTTTTTAATTTTAAGTTTTTCAGCTTTTATAGAGGATGCGGATTTTGAGGGTGGAAGTTAACCGTGTAATTTTTGAAAAATAAAAAAATGAAAGTTGTGTTGAGTTGTACTCGATTTGTGCTGCTTTGTGCCGTAAATAAACAAAATTTATTTCAAAAAATAAAATTTTTGTGGCCAAAAATAAAGAAAATATGTAAGCCCAGCCATTTTGTAATTCTACACTTCTCATCAGTAAGCCAGTTGCATCAATGTATGGCAATTTTTATACACAGCTATTTGTTCATTAGTTCAATAATAAACATACAAAGAATTGGCTAGAGTTAAGAATCCCGAACTCGAAAATACACTTTTCCCTATAGAAATGGCTATACCAAACAAAAAAACACAAAAATACAAGCTCTTTAAGGTTTAGCAAGATATTGTGCTGGAAAAATGTTCTCCAATGTGGATTCGAACCCTAGCGTATTAGATGTGAATACGCGTGCTAACCAACTGCACTACTGAGGCGATTGGTTTATGTTGCACAGATCTGCTATATGAATTACTAATTCTAGGACCGCTACATCACCCTCCTCCTAGTAACCATGTCGGTTGCGAATAGTAGCCGTGGCTGTAGACTGTGTAACCATGTCGGTTATAAGCAGTAGCCTTTGACGTGCTGTTGTGGCTTAGTTAGCAGTTTTTGCTGAAGGAGGGAGTTAAGCGAGATCTTCCCAGAAATTAGATTTTTAGAACAGAAGCTGTTTGATGTTCTTGCGTCGGGGTCACCAATTTAGCAAGATATTGTGCTGGAAAAATGTTCCCCAATGTGGATTAGAACCTAGCGTATTAGATGTGAATACGCGTGCTAACCAACTGCACTACTGAGGCGATTAGTTTATGTTCCACAGATCTGCTATATGAATTACTAATTCTAGGACCGCTACAAAGGTGAGGATCAATCTTGTCAGAGTTGTAATAAGGGCACAATTTAATTTTAAAAATTGCAATTTTCCCATAAGAAATACATGTAAGTGTATTATTGCGTAATATTGCGCAATAATTTTATGCATTTTCATGACCGTCCGTGCACATTTACCTTAGGGGGATCTATCTTAGGGCGGGGCCAACTAGAGTAGCGTTAGATATGAGTCAGTCGCTCCCTGAGATCTGCCGCGTCAACTTTCAAATTTTTCGAGTTGGAGCCGCTTAAGGGATGTTTTTAATGAGTTTAGCACGTGTCAAAACCGTTCGAAGCGCCGTCCGAGCCCCGGAGGGGCGAGGGCGGTTGCGGATGTCCGATCACAACTTTAATTTTTTTATTAGCTAATTACACCATTATCTTTCATAATTCGTTGTAAAAAAACCAGATTCTGGTATATTTAATGTCGCCACAACCTCTTTCAATTTGGGAGCGGGGTTACAGTTCAAAAGAGCCAATGATAAAATTGCATTCCCAATTAACTTTAAAGCCGTTTTTTTCAAAATTGTGTGAATATTCCGCAAATTTTATTTTTTTTATACGCTAATTAGACCCTCATCTTTCATAATCCACTTCAAAAATGGTAAAAATCCAAATTCGGGATTCTTAACCGTCACTAAAGAATTTAATACCAAGGATCTAAGTGTATGGCACTTGAAGAATTCTATATTTCTAACAGTTTCTTCAGTTTTTTGATTGTATTTCAGTTTTTGGTTTTGATTTTTTAAACTCATTGAATTTTGTTGTCAATGTCGTTTAGCTTTTCTTAGAGTAGGGGTGAATATGCCTGTTCACGGCTTGTGCCGGTCATCAGCTAGGAAGAATAAATAGTTAAATAACAGTAAATCCATAAAACAATAACGACATTCGGTTGTATTTTAATCGAAACTGTAGAAGGAAATAATAAAAATACGCATAATAAATTTCAAAATATTTAAAATACATAAATTACTGCCTTGCTATTGGTTAAAAAAATTGCAATCAAGTTACCCAAAAATAAAAATAAAATTTGACGAATGTTTGTCAGAGAAAACAGACATTACCAAATCTACCAGATGTCGTTCAAAGCTTATCTCCTGGATATCCAGTCAAAGTTCTGCATAGATATTCAGTTAACTAGTTGTTAACTGTTTATCTTGAATAGATATCTACTGGATATTGTTCCAAGAATACTACCTGTATGTCTAATCTAATTCCTGCATATACATAAATTATGTATACTTGGGTGGCCATTAATTAGATATCCACTGAAAATTGAATGCTGTGTGGGTTAATCCAAACAAATCCAAAACGTCTAAAAGAGATTATTTTTTTCATTTACTCTGTAGAAGTCTTTACTTAAGCTTTGACTTTTCAATAGTCTTTTATCTGAATTTTGAAAGAAATGCTTTCTAGTATTTTCAAATTTTTCACCGATAAAATCAATTTTTGCCGACAATTTTTATTTACGGCACAAAGCAGCAAAAATTGTACACAATTCAGCATAACTTTTATTTTTTAAAATTTTTCAAAAATAGCACGTCTAACTTCACGCACATGCCAGAACGTCAATTGAAAAGATTCAAACGAACTGAAGAAGAGACAGAAAATGTTAAAGTACCTGTGGTATGGAGACGTCAAAAAATGAACGAACTTGCTGATAAGTATGATCCAGAACCACTTCAATTGTTTACACTAAGTACTTAAAGAAAGGCTAAACAAGAACGACAGCAGAAAAAAATGGGTTTAAAAAATAACATTTACGAAAGCTTACATTTACTGAAATTCAATCCAAAAACTGAAGGAGCTAAATATTAGAAATATAAGTTTAAATCCTTTGTATGTTCATTATTGGACTAACGAACAAATAGCTGATGTGTATAAAAAATAACATAAAGTAATATATCATGTACATTGATGCAATTGATTTACTGATGAGAATGGTTGGGCTTACTTTCATCGATAATTTTGGTCACAAAAATATTATTTTCAAAATAAATTATTTTTATTTGCGGCACAAAGCAGCACAAATCGACCACAACTCAGCACAACTTTCATTTTTTTATTTTTTTAAATGTCACCACTAACTTCCACCCTAAAATCTGCAGTCTCTATAAAAGCTGAAAAAAAAAATTAAAAAAAAATTGCGGCACAAAACAGCACAAATCAAGCACAACTCAGCACAACTTTTTTAAAATGACACGGCTAACTTTACTATGCCATTTCGTAGGGCAAAGGACTATGAGAGAGAGAATGCTTGTGGTATTTATGTTACTTCGTAAATTCATCGTAAACTTCGTAAATCCTAATAGTTTTTGTTTTTCACTTCTATTTGGCATTGTGATATGCTTCTGTTAAATAATGTCAAATAGATAATTAAATAAGTACGAAAGTGGTCAAAGAAATGCTTATGGAAAAGTGAAAACTATTTGATTTTACGAAGCTTACGAAATTTACAATAAATTTACAAAGTGACATGAATACCCCTACTAATATAGGATAATTTCTCGGGCGTTAGATTTTAAATAAGACAGATTAAGTAATTTTCGTTTTCAAAGTTTATTTTTTTAATTAAGGTTAAATACTTATATTCTACATTAGTTGCAAAATTTTTACGATAACATAATCAACGTTCATTAATTAATTACTGTTTACTAATAGTAGTTTACACAATGTGTGGGAGAAAAGACAGATTATTGAAAGAGTAGAGATTTGAGCATTAGTCGATTGACGACTCAATTATCTGTCTTTTCCCCTTACATCTTGTTGATTTTTAAAGCTAGCGAAAGCTACCAAAAAACCTAGCTTGGTGTAGTCAATTTTGTTTTCAAGCTGAACCTTGTAACAAGTTGATAAAGTCCAGAACAGGAATGTTCTATGGAATATACTGGTGAATGGTACTTTTTGAATAAATTGCATCCACAATTTAATCCACAAAAGTAAGTTTTAAAAAGTTGTTATTGCTTTAAAACAATACCAATTAATGAAAGGTAAGTTTATTTCTACAGTAGTATCATCTTATCTAACAAGTGCAGCAAAATTTAAAAACACTAATAATTTTATAATTATGTGAAATTTCATAATAGTAATTGTTTATTTAAAATTTTTATATTTGAAATCATGGGAGTTTAAACTTTTTCTTCTTCGTCAGCCAAACATTTCGAAAATTTATAAGCACGCTCGCATTGATCGTCATCTGTTATATCTTTACAATAATCAATTATTTCTGCCCATACTTCTGGTTTATAATCAGTATCTATAGATTTCAATTTATCAATTACCAAGTCACCCGATTCGTTCAAACCATCGACTTCTACTAGGAGACACTTCAAGTAGCATTTAAATTCCTTACTAACAGATTCATCCTGTACAGATTCCATCTTATGATTTAGATCCCAACCTACTTCTTTTACACATTTCTCGTGACTTACTCTAAATAATTCTGATTCCTAAAAAATATTAAATCTTTCATATTATCACCCATTCATCATTTAAAAGCTTCTACTTACTTTTTCGTGATTTTGACATAAAACAATGAAAAACAAAGTCGTCGAAATCAAAGTAAGGAATAACAGCCTCATTTTAATGGTTAAATTGGAACTGATTCGATTTTGCAGGTTTCCTTTATTTTATAAGTTTTAATTTGCGATGTCACATAATTTGATCATTGGAAATAAATTAGTTCTCATAATGAACTCGAATGAGCAATTTAGCCGTAATTTTTAATAACATCGAGACAATAATAATATTTTTAGCCATGTATAAAAAAACATTGTTAAGGAATTAATTGCTTTTTATGTAATGCGGTTTTTTTGTATTAATTTTGCTATTCTGCTATGTATTGTATTAAATATTGTAACACTATTGTTGCATAGTGTATTGTGCTCAGGAGGCAGATTTTAAATTGGACAGATTAAGTAGTTTTCGTTTTTAAAGTTTTTTTTTTAAATCAAGGTTATTTGATTGTTATTTGATTATTGACAACAATATTATTGTAACTAACGTCCTTGAGGGTTAATGATTTTTGTATTATTTTCAACATTTGAGCAGAAGTAAAATAAATAGAAACACTGATTTTACATATAAAATTTCCGCGATGTCATAATTAATTTTCATTACAAAATTACTGTTTACTAAAATATTAATCTTACATTTCAAAAAAAAAAAATAAAATTTAATTTCTAATTTTGCGTTGTTTCAAACAGTTATAGGAATCTATTGGTTATGCAGCCGCAAGGATCTAAAGGTTTAACGTGAATTCCAAATCAAGGGAAGAAATGATTTTTACACTAAGGAGGTGGTAAAAAGATCAGTCATAAGGTAGAGAACCCAATTAGGCTACAGACAAACTAAGAACTTTATTTTTGACCGTCTCCTCTCGGAAGGGAATGGCAAACCTTTGCAGTGTGCAATCTAACTATTTATTTTTATCTATAACATTCTGAAAGTACTTACGATATCTTAAAAGAGCTTGTCAGTAAGTTTATTTTTTTATGAGTGACGAAACAACAGTTCTCGAAATGGTCTTTTATCCAACACAATGTGTATGTTGTACTATGTCTGAACACATAAGAACATATAAATATACTATATTAAGGCCACTATGTAATCATTTGGTGGGAAAAACATACTTCTGTGTCTCCGAGAGCCAAATCCGTAAATTCTGGAACAAGAAGCTCATTCGCTATAACCTCTTGGCCATTCGTTCAGTTGTTACAAGTTACAACCAAAAATAAATATATTGACATAATAGATAGGTATGTATTATTATATTTTTATCATAAATTAGATAGAAAACAAAAATATTCTTTAAAAAATACAATGAATGTGAATTAATAGTTGGTTAATCGATGCAAGAAGTAAGAAGCTTCAATCAAGTGTTTTTAGGTAAAGCTTAACCGATAATTTTGCACTAACATTACATCTAACTGTATTGAGGAACTCGAAAAATAGGTTTGAGTTTTGAAGTTCTAACTCATTGTTTTTTTGACTTCATCTGCTACGCATTTTGTTAGTTTGAAGGCTTTTTCACAAAGATCGTCATCGGTTAGGTCCTTGCACGCATCGACTGCTTGTTCCCAAATTTCTGGTTTTAAATCAGTTACTAGAGTTTTTACGTTGTCCAATTGTAATTCTCCTAAATCATCCATGCCACCCTTTTCGACCATCATGCACTTTAAGAAACATTTAAATTCTTTGTTATCTGCTTCATCGTCAACATTTTTTATAATTGCCTTTGGATCCAAACCCGATTCTGCGCAACATTTTTGGTGCATCGCCTTAAAATTTTCTATCTCCTAAAAATTATATTTGAAAATTGTTTTTTTAATTATTTTGTATTTACCTCTTTAGAAATCATACCCTGAATGGTGAAAAACATGAGGGTTGAAACCAAAGCGAATAGTGCCGACTTCATGTTGATACAGTTAGATAATGCACAAAAACTGTTGTTAGTTATTCATTTGCCCTATTTATACAAGTTTTTATGTTATTATGAGCAATTTATTTTCAAAATAACTTAATTAGATTTCAAAGAAATTTGATACGCATAATAAGCCAAATTTTTGATATAATTAAAGCTGGCGGAACACAAAATTTTATTTTATAATAATTGTTAATAATATTGACCTTCCAAGTTTGACAATAATAATTGAATACGCTAATTCACTTAAAAAATTATTTTTGCTAAAAAAAGTTATGATATATCAGCGAACATTAGTTTTATATAACTCATAAGTACATAATGATTATATCATCCGCTTTTGTACTCAAACGGAAATTATAGCTTGTGAATGATCATTGAGTGAGACACAATAATGGAAATACGACTTTGAAATTGCAATATACATTTTTTTAAAATTAATGTTTAATAATATTCAAAATATAAAACGTGCAGTAATATATCCTCAATATTAGTAAAATTTAAAATTTGGAGTTAAAAGGTTGTGTAAGCGACGGTTACTCCTTTGTCCTTTGAAAAATGCACCGCAATGGGATCACTATAAATTTTAGGTTTGTTTCGGTTTTTAAATTACTTTTTAGGGATAAATTTAATAAAAAATAACGGTTAATTATTTGTGAACTAATTGTATTGTTTTTACGATTACGTAGGTACTAGTTTAAGGGATTATTATTTGACCCTACAAAAAATACGTGTGATTTACTGTCGAGGACGATAATTTTCTTTTGTATTAAAAATATTGTAAAATTTATGTTAATCTCAGTTGATTTTAAAAGGCGGTCGGAAAGTGAAATCGCTTAAATTTTTTTTAAAACTTAAGCATTAATAAGGATTTATTTTGAAGGGCTCATCGAGTAGAGAAGATTAAAATATAATCTCACGGCGGCTGTTAAATCAGCTGTGTTTACTTGGTTATTCATTTTAGTAAAAAAATAAGATATTTTGGTTAAAAGAAAAAAATTATTCATCTAGTGAACCAAGCGTTTTGCCAGGACAAAATTAAAGAATAGCTGTGCGTTTCTAGAAGAAATCCCAGAATCATCATAAATTACCTATTAATGTATATTTGTTTTGTTATAAATATTTAATTACAATTGTTTCAACAGGATCTGGCAAAGATCCGGCCTAAGTGATATGTGTTTGGTGTAAGCTCCAGGAGCATTTTGGTGTAGTACAAGTTTGAGTAATATTTTCTAATAGTAAGTAATTTTGAGTAGTAGTAATTTTGATTGATACCTTTGATTATATCATATCAAATAGGTAAATCTTATCGCAATTCCTTATAGGGTAAGGTAAGGTAAATTGGTGATATAGGTTATTTGGTGATAGTTTTATAAAATTAACCACATAATATCCTATTGCCAAAATAGTCCAATTTTTTCTAGCAGATAGAGTAAATGGTCTACATTCATAGTTAAATGTGAGGCAGCCAGATGATGCGCTTGTTTACTCAAAACAAAACGAAATCCCCTAACCTTCATTATTAAATGACATTTTTGGGTTAATCGCAGTATCTGAATTCGAATTTTGTTGTCAAGTTCGTGCAAATAAAATTACGTATAATTTGATATGAGTGTATTCGCCATAGATTTGGCATTATAATTCACCTTTGTTTTTGAAAAATAATTTAGATTTGTAGTTGTAATAACCTTAGCCAAGTGGGAACTTAAAGTTCACGTTTGCTGAGGATTTTATTATACCGCGTGTTAATTTTAAAACTTCCAGCAATTAATATCTCAAAAACCAAAAGTCAGATGAAAAATATTTCGAACAAAAGTTGTATGATAGCGAAGGGGACAAAATATGACATAATTGTTTTCTTAATTTATTGACCTTTTCAAGGTCATTTGAAGGTCAACTTTGGTTTTTTAAATGGCACCTTAATTTTTTTTTAGCAGATTCATATTTTGCATAAAAAAATAAACAACTTTTGTAGGAAAATTTTTTTTATCCCACATTAGGATTTTCGAGTAAGATGCGTTGAAACAAAATAAAAACATTTTAATAAACTGCAGCTTTATGTTTTCAGATTTATGTTGTGAAGATTTTTGAAAATGTAAATACTTTACTAAAGTACATCTTAAATAAACATTTTGTTATTTTTGTACTGAAAACAATGTTTTTTTTTAATATCACCAAATAACCTAACCACTATCACCAAATAACCTAACCTGTCACCAAATAACCTATATAGGTAAGACATTTTTTCAAGTTCCAGTTGTGGCAAGCCCGATAAATTACATTCAAAATAAATTCCAAAGGGGGGTGTCTGAGATGTCTATCAAAGATATCTGATAACTTAAAATTATTTAAAAAACCTTAGAAGTTTATAAAATGCAGTTTTAAAAAATTATCACCAAATTACCTTACCTTACCCTATAGATCAAAACATTATCAGTTAATATCGCTATTAAATTGAATGAACGATAAATTGAAATGTACTATGTAATTTCCACCAAAGGAAAATTTTTTATTCATTTTTTAAACACGCTGCCAAAAAATCAAACATACTATATTCCAAAAAACCTGATTAGATGATCGCGTTTCCATCTTGTTCACGATAGACGTGAAATGGATCTTTTCAGACCCAGTTTATTCTTTTGCAAAAGACTTGACATATTTACATATTTTTTCGCTCTCATGAACTCATTGGTTCAGCAGAAATTATAAATACCACTTGGTTAGATGATTCAATTTTCTTTTCCTTTGGGTTAGAAATAAAAAGCAAATACATTTCAGCCTTTGGGGGAAAGGAAAAACTGTTATAATATCCATTATAAATAAAAATACATTGATTATTATTCTTCTAATTACGATTTTGACAGATAATTATCTTTTGTATTACAACTACCTACCTATTTTGCGATTTAATACTGTTTTGCTCTTAAGAATATATTGCAAAAAATGGGACTTTTTGCGACACAAAACCAAAATTTATTAATTTTTATTTTAATTATTGCACAAAAAGCAAAAAGAGAAAAGCAAAGTTAAAGTACAAGTACAAACAAATAAATAACTTTTAGGCACGTTTTTTACATTACCATACGGAAGATTTTAAAAAAATTGCAGAACTTTTAAGGTACTCATGTTAGCAGATTCTGCAAATCTTCATACTTCAATCCTTGTTCAAAGTTTTATTGTTTAAAGCCTCTTTTAAAGTGAAAATCTTGTATTTTCTTATAAAACTTCATATGAACCACTTTCGATATTAAATTTTTATAATTTTTGTTTTCTTGTTCAGACAGTCGGTTAATATTTTTAAAGTCTATGGTTTTCATTTCCACTGTGCCTATTTCAGAATCAGAAAATGTGAAAATTGGCTGCCAATTCCAGCGAGTTTTTATGTAAAATTGGGGAGAAGCTTTTTTCAATCTTTGGTCTATCCTACCTCCATGCGGTTAGGTTCTTTTAAAAGGTGCTCATAATTAATGCATCTTACGGATGGCTTTAACATACGAAAGAACAGATAATCATTTGATGGTTTCTACTTTGTGATGGGGCAATTATTGCTTTAAATAACAATTTTCAAAAACATGATGCCATTTTATTCGCACCACGTCCTGCTATAGATTTATCCTACGTAAATCACGATCCTACTTTTTATGTTGCAGCACAGACTGTATAATTGAAAATCCAAAACACTATAAGTATTGGTTAGGCAAACATCTTTGTAAATCCATCGAGAGAATTTTTGATTTAGCCCGTGTGTTACAAGTTGTGTTACAACATGAAGAAGATGTGCAACACAATTACGTTGACATTCAAGACATTCTACTTGGGATGTACACTCTTTCAGTTTAATAACGCAATCGTGACATCTAACATGAAATAAAAGTTAATTTAAATTCCGAGTTGAATATTTCAGCATACATCCATTGCTTGGGAATATCTTCTTCAGGAATTTGGTTACATTCTTCATGGAAACTTATTCTGTGTGGTTTTGAGCCTACTTGCACTAAATCTCTAACTTAGTGCACTCCGTGTTCCTTATTTTACTCTAACAATGTGGTTTCTCTAACAAAGTTGAGGTGCTTCTGCACCTTAGAATTTGCTTAAAATGTGGAAAATATTGAGATGGTTGGCCAAATACGTCCTCTAGGATGTACTCTTAAAATAAACTTCTTTTTTGCTCTTTGATAGTGTTTCTTACATTTGGGGCAATTTTTCGAAGGTTTAAGTTTATGTTTTTGGTTGGATATCAGATTGTCTTTTAGATAATGGGTTACGCACAAAGGTTTGGGATAATTTTACGAGTGCAATTTAAATTTCGCAGATGTATCGATTATGACAATTCTTTTTTTAAGATTTTTTCATTTTACAATGTTGTAATTTTATTAAGCATTGAAGTTGCATTACGGTTTGTGTGTGGAATGAAATTTCTGCTTACAGAAACATTGAGAATGGACGCCGAGAAGAGAATAGAGAGAAGAATACGAGAACAAGAGAAAACACAAGCATATAATTGGCATAAAATGTTAAAAGAGGATCGAAAATGAGTTGAAGACAAATGGAACTTTGCAGGGAACTCATCAACATTTACCAACGAAACTCACGTTAAGGAAATTCAAAATTAGGTGCTCAAAAATTGTTGATTTGTCATTTTAAGTGATGTTTTGTGCTTGAGAAAAGTCAAATCTCATTTGGATCCAAAAGAACTGATTTTTTTTTGGAAAAAGAGCATTGGGTTAACATTTATGTTTGACTGATTTCCCACCGTGTGGTAAAAACTTAAAAAACCGCTTCGAGGACACCGTTTTGATTCGATTGAAGAGATAAAAGCCGAATCAAAAAAGTTATTGAAAACAATTCCGGCACAGGACTTTAATAATTGTTTCGAGGATTGGAGAAAACGTTGACATAAGTGTATTGTAACCGGGCGGGGGAGGGATGACTTTAAAGACAATGAAATTGATTTGGAAGAATAAATAAAGATTTTAAATAATTTTATCTTATCAGTTTTAGTTTGCCTTACTTTGACTTCTGGATGGCATACTAATGTTGACATTATTAAACATTAAAACAATAAAATTATCGATTATTTGCGGTTACTGGACCTTATTTATCTTTTTTTTTAGAAATTTTAGAAATTCCACCTTTATTTTTTTTACGCTCTAGTAGGTAGGTGTATTATGGACTTATTACTTATTGTAAAATAATTTCTAGAGCCAAACAGTATAAAGACCCGTTAATACTGTTTTATTCTATTCAACAGAGGACTTAATGCCAATAATTCAGACCTATTCATTGGAAAGAACTGAAAAAACTGCTAAAGAAACATATAAAATTTCGATAATGGAAAAAATGGACTTCATAGTGTTTGGCTTTGAAGTTAAATAATTAAACAATAATTATTATAAACAAAATATGATTGTAAATGTTTATTATTACTTGTTGAAAATATATGTTGACTAAAATATTTTAAAAGGTTACAAGTTTAATGAAATTTGAAAAAAAATTTATAATTTTTTTTAACAATTCTAATAAAATTTAAAATTTTCCAACTCAAATTAAAGTTTAGGACCTCCCTTTGCGTAAAAGTGGTTTCGTCTTTTCAAGGTACATTGTCAAAACACATGTCAATTAATTTTATTATAAAAATTTTCCAATATAGTTTTTGATTTTAATTTTAATGGATTTTAATTCATTTAGTTCATTTAGGATGGTTTAGCTGATGATATCATGAAAAGACGAAACCACTTTTACGCAAAGGAGGTCCTAAACTTTAATGTGAATTGGAAAATTTTTAAATTTCATTAGAGTTGTAACCTTTAAAATATTTTATTCAACATAAACAAAAAATGGTGTACTTTTGTCCTAGACTACAAGTTTTTGCATATGATAATTTTGTATTGTAATTTTTTAGATCGATTTAGATCAAACAACAATTTGAGTAATTTTTAGAATTAACATGAAAAATCAAAAAGTACCATTAGAATTTGTTAGTGAAAAACTGCCTTTGATAACAAAGGCTACCAATCGTAGATGTTTTTCTTTGTTCGAAATAACAAGCTGCTTGAAAATTATAGAGCCAATTTATTTTTTAATGTATTCCTAAAGTCCTACTACCTCTATCTTTCCTACTCTACTACTACTCCTACTCTCCTACTCTAATCCTACTTACCTCTATATTTTTTAAATTACGAACTTTAATTTCCGATTATAAGATTATATCGGTGGCAGGATTAAAAAATTTGCAATCTTCTTACTTGAACTGTTATGTTTTTGAATGTTTTATAATTTAAAAATTTTTTTTTTATAAAAATTTAATTAAAACTTAAAAATTTATAATTTTTTCAAAAATTATAAAACTATACAATTATTTTTAAAAGGTATGGTATAAAGGTAACGGGTAAACCTAAAATCTGGTAGGTATGACCAGTGACGGGCTTGTGGAATTGTTTGGTGGTAGCGATAGAAGAAAGCACTACTTTGGTTATTTTACATCTTCGGACAGAAGCCGAAGGATCGTGCAAAGTAAAAAGTTACAGAAAAAATGAAATTCAGTTAAATTACTTATTATTTTGAAATGTTTTATGAAAATTAAATAAAGAACTCTTAAGGTGGGTTTATTATTATAATACGGTCATGGCTCTTTGGCTCTTCAAAAAGAATTTGTCTATTTCGATTTTCTTTGAAATTAAGTACATTGAACCAGTATTACTACCAACCTAAGAGATTGTGTAGGATAATCTTGTAATTTCCAACTGGAGATACCAGAAAGTCAAGAAAAGAATGTAAAATTACATATTTTTAAAATTATTTTTTTTCCAAGTTAGTTTTACATATTCTATCATTAGAGTGATGGAATAATTCCATTTTAAATGGAAAATTTTCAACTTTTTATTTACTGTCTTATTTTACTTATTATCTACGTGTTTTAAGTTGAACAAAGTTATGGAAATTAGATTTTACAAAGCTGATTGCGAAAACATTGCTGAAACATTTTTTTTATCTTCAAAACTTTGTTATGCAAGAAATATTTTTTACAAGGGTTAGGCAGCAAACCCAGAAACTTGATAATAACCATCTCCATATCTTAGCATAAACAAAATTAAATTATACTTGTATTTTACATATATAACCAAAAGTAAGCTATTGCCATTCGGCATAGGAAAATCCGTGTATCATATGTATATAATTTACATCAAACGAAAACGCGAAGAAATTGTAATATGTACAGTTGTTCCTGACAAGTTAGAAAGTGTGTCGAGGTCTCTAAAATTGGGCTTAATCTACTTAGGTATATTTGCTGAAAGTTATCGGAACTCGAAAAGTATTCTCTTGTTTGAATTGAAGTAAAACTTGGTGAGATATGTAATTTTGCCTTTGAGAGACGAACGAGCGTATCGAAAGCGAATTTTGCCAATGTTTAAACTAATTTAAATTTAGCAAATGTTTACACCAACTTAAAGTTACCAATTGTACAAATGTAAATATTGATGTGATTTAATCAAAATGTGATTGACCTCTTTCCTTTACTTGTCCTCCTTATATTGCTAATATTCGAGCATAATCCCAATCCTGTGCGGCTCGTAATGGTGTGTATGGAAAAGGATTTGCAAGTGGCCTCTATGAGGCATCGTTGTAATTATCCCATGTCCTATGCCGATAGCACTACACCTTCCGTAGCCTTGTGTTAAGCTTGGGATATGTATCTTAGATAATATATTATTAAACTATCAAAACCATTTTAAAACTTAAAAAATTATTTTAAAGAAATCCAATCCAATCCAATTTTGTTTAGAGTCTCGAAAATACTGAAGTTTTCATAATAAAATAGTACACAATTGTAATATAAAATTAATGTTTATATTATTAGAATTATTTGAACGGGGAAAAGTCATTGCTTTCAATTACCAAAGAGTCATATGAAGTACATAGTTGATTAAGAGAAAATATGTGTCAGCGCAAACAAATTAAATTTAATACTTCTATAATCTCCAAAATTTGCACAAGTTCCATGCTAGTAGTGTTCATTAGGGTTCAAAATTGGAACTAATTAACTTGGCAAGTACGATGTTCATTGTTGTGGACTCAACTATCTATTATAGAATTAGGGTTATCCTTGCCATATAAATTGTCGCAAATTTGTATTATTGGTTGTATAATCTCCAAAATTTTAGCTACAATCGCTTTTATTTTTCACGACGTTAAATTATTTATATCAACAGAAAACTTTACCAAACTGTAGATACAAAATAAATGTAGTTTCCTGCAATAGTTTGGAAAATGTTAATATTGTATAACAAGGTAAATATTGACTTTGAAACTTAAATTGGTATAATACCATAAAGCACATAGCTAATTATATTTACTTGTTGATAATTAAATTAATCTATGGTAATTTAAAACATATTACTCAAATAATAAATATTTAAGTTTTCGAACCTTGTCCGATTTATTAAGATTTCTTTAATTGGACAAAGATTTTCACCTATTCTTCTTTTAATTGATTTTTTTGTATGCGCATACTCAAACAGAACAAAGGGAAGAACAATAATTATTTATTGTGATGTAAATACAAATAAGATTTAAAAAATTCAATAAACCTACTACATTTTTTATTTAATCTTGTAATTCTTTATCAAAACATATAGCGACCTTATATGCTTTTTCGCAAACGTCATCCCCGATAGAAGAATCCTTGCATTTTTCAACAGCTGCAACGGTTTTAGCTACCGAGTCGCCTGGTCGAGGATGTGATTTTATGTGATCGACTTCAACTACAGAATCTTCAGTTATATAACGTAGTTTCACAAACATGCATTTTAGGTAACACTTTATTTGCTTATCGGCATTTTTAAATTCACTTCTAACGGCATTTTCAATTAAGGCTTCGCTAATTCCATTTTCCTTGGTGCACGCATTTGAATATTCTGTCAACATATTGTCATAATCTTCTTTATCATCCTAGAAATTGCAACGAGAAGAAAAGTAAATAGAAATTTTTGCATTTCTCAATCAGACACCCATCCATCCTTTACGTTAAATTTTATTGTAAACTGATTTGGAAAAGATAAGACGAATTTTGAAAAATTTCAGTGGATAAATTTTATTTATTAGAAGGAAGGTTCCCGTGGATGTTCAGGCTAGAAATTTCCTCTCTGTCGCTCAAATATTTAATTCCTATTATTGCATTTCAACATATTATTAAATTTGCCACAGCAAGACCAATCTTATAGAAACTTCATATTTAATAATTTGATTTTACTAATTTATAGAAATTTTGTTAAAAGCTTTTAGCAAATTTATAAACTTTCAACTGACATTTACGTTACAAAGATAATTAAAATAATCACGCTGTATAATTTATTCCTACATATTTGCACTATAATTTCAAGTATTAAAACAATTTATATACTTTTAAAAGATATTTAATTTCAAAATTGTCTCAACCTGCTATACATTATCGAGATATTGTTTATAAAATATTTTTGGTAGTTATAAATTATTTATTACAGTAGTGCTTACCATACCTATCTATGCAAGAAAAATAACTCACTCATCTAACTTCATAATTTGAATTCCATTGTCATAATTTATTTTACGAATTTCATATGAACGCTTCCTGAACTTTCATAACACAATACGAAATAAACGTATTTCATTTTAAAGCAATTAAAATGTTACGAAAGCAGCCATTGTTTGGTGTTAATGTATGATCCGAGTACATTTTCTGACTACAACTGCTTTGTGATAAGCCCAAATTTTTTCTACACACCAATAAAAATTTAAAAATTTCAATCCAAAAGTTCTATAAAAATAAATTGATCTGGATTATTTTTACAAAAAAAAAGATCAAAAAAGAGAAATTTTGAAATTAGTAAATAAATATTTTTAAAAGCAAAAACTACTTTATTATTAACAAGGAAACATTAAAACATTGAAACAATCAAATAATTATAATAACTTATAAATTTGTAAAACTTAAGCAGCAGTTCTGGCTTCATGGAAACATTTAGCGACGTTGTAAGCTTTTTCACAAACATCGGCTCCGGTGGAAGAACCCTTGCATTTTTCAAGCATGGCTGCGGTCTTTTCTGCAGAATCGCCGGGTTTGGGATGTGCCTTTATGTATTCAACATCAATTGTACCATCTTCTTTGATAGCTTTCAGTTTAATCAGCATGCATTTCAAATAACATTTTGTTTCATGGTCATCGGGAAATTCACCATTGAAGGTTTTAGCAATCAAGTCAGGTTTAGCGTTAGATTCCTTTGCGCAAGCTTCTTTAAGGTCATTTATTAACTTAGCAAAGTCTTCAATCGCATCCTGTAAAGTAGGTGCAAAAAATTTTAAGAAAAAATATTATTTAAATTAGAAAAATATATTGCTTAAATTCATTGATTTTGCGTATTACCCCAATGTAAAGACAAAATTTGCAAAACAGGCTCTTTCAAACGGCAGGGTTTTGACTGAACGAAAACGGTGACATCTAAAAAGTATAGGGATTTTTGAATTTTTAAAAATTTCTTGAAAAATATTGTAGAAAGAAAAATTATTATAGAAATTAAATGTTTTTAAATTATGAACCAAATCAAGACTTCTTCTTGAGTAAATATTAAATGAAGTAAAAGATTTAAATGTCATGTAAGCCTTAATAAGGATTCTTTGCAAAGTAGGGGTCAATTTTTAGTATTCAGTGATTTTTTTTCTCTAAATAAAAAATTAAAAACTGGAAGTTCTTAAATTCTGAACAAAATGACGTGAACATTTTTAAAAGTACTGTAGTTCCTAAGTAAATGTCCAATCTGAAATGTCAGGCTCTAAAGGCTATAGTTATTTATTGGGGAGTAGGGGGATCCATTTCCGTGTTAATTCTTCTTGGTTAGTAACTTTGTCGTGACAGTTTCGTTTTCATCAATGCCTGACAATTATAATAAAGCAGACATTGATGAAAACAAGTTTGTTTTAATTATTAGCTGCATTGTGTTCTTTCTTTAGAATTTTCTTGATTCCATGCCACTTTTGTGCTTTACAATATTGGCGTTTTGTTGATTATTTTGGGTAAAGGACAAAAACCCGATTATTATGCCAAGATGACTTTTTCTAACACAACCACAAATTTTGTAAGATGGTAAAGTTTTTTTGAGGTCTAAAATTTTTTTACCTTGTAAAAAATGCAAATTCGCCGTTTTTGCTCGATTAAAATGTCAAATTTGACTTCTGGAATTTGAAACATACCTGCTACTTAATTGGACATTTACTCGGCAACTGTTAAGTTTTAATTTCTACAAATTCAATAGTTTTCAAGAATGTTGTAAAAATTGCATATTTTAATTCCGTGGGCATTTCCTTTCAGACATTTGCAAATTTTTATCCTCATGCATTTTATTATGATCTAAGATACTAGGCCATATCAATTACTATGCATTAAATTTAAGTAAAAACCAAAATTGTCTAAGAAAATTTTTTGAATGTTTTTTGGAATTTTTTTAAAAAACCATATTAGATGCTTTGGGGTTAAGTTTAAACGCGTTTTAATACTTTTAAACTGTTTTATAATAACTCTGTCGACAATTATTACATTTTTTTCAAGCCAAACCAAAATTTAGTTTTCTATTTTTTTTTTGCAAAAACAAAATAATTATTAAATTTTGTGATTTTCAGTTTGTGCTCTAATTATTCTATAGTTTATTTTATTTTAATTATTTGATATGTTTATTTCTATACAGGTAATTATTCTACTTCAAACAATTTGTCGTTTGCTTTAACTAGAAATGAATTGCTCATAATTTTGTAAGTAAATAAGTGGAAAATGCAATTTTTTAGCTTTAGGTTTTCGTTTGGCTTCACAAAAAGCTAATAAAATCTTTACGCCAGGCTTTAGCCGAAAAATGAAACGAAAGATCCGAAAGTCACAAATTGCTCGTTTTCTATGAATCTAATGCCCAAATCAGAGAAGATCAAAATTAAACTACAACAATTTAAAAGCACAGTTTTTTTTTGCAAAAGAACGAGCACTTTTAAATAGTTTAATTTTGTTAAGGCTTGTTTTAAGCACAGGACACATACAAAACGACGTATTTCTAATTAATTAACCCCTTTTTGGCCGGAACCTGATATAGATCAGTATAAAGTTTTTTTCTGTAGCCAAACTGATGGGTTAAAGCTAAAAATTCGTATTTTTGGGTTATTTCTATGAAAACTTCTTTTTTCCCATGCAAGTCATCATAATATAAAAACACAAATTAAAAAACTGGTTTTTGTGCCAATTAAAATTTTACATCTTAAATTAAGTACTAAATTAATTAATGATTAATTTACTTTTCCCGCAGTTTTTACTTCTTCTATTACCTTAATTAGAGGCACAAAACAATGACAAAAGCACTTTCTGAAACGAAACGGCCTTCAGACTAATTTTTGGTTTGGTAAAATATTTGTATAATATATTTAAACTTGCTGTTAAAATCGAATTACCTACAATTTTCAGTGAAAATTGTTTTGAAAATTTAAATTTGTGAAATAAACAAAATTACAGATGTATAAGCTAGAATGTTATTATAGCAAAAGTCGAATCAAATTTTCTTTATAATAAAATAAATTCTGGTTTTCAATAAAATTGGTCACCGGAAGATCGTATTTTAGTATTTGTACCTGAGAGTATTAAACTTCCCGAAACTTTATGTTGAATATTACTCTCGAGGGTTGGAATTATTTGTGTTTCTATACCGATTTATCAAATTTGTGAGTTCAAAAATAGAAAGAGCTTTAAGAAATCTATACTTACTTGACGAGAAGCTGCCAGTAGGGTACACACAACGGCAACAAAAAGAACTTTATTCATCTTGTACTTTTCGAAAATTGTATTTGAACTGGAACTGCCAAATAACTACTCAAAACATATTATAAACTTTGTGCCATTTTATATGATTTTGACAAGGTTAATAATATTTGTCAACGTAATTGTTTATTGGCATGTCGCTTAAACGGAAGTACGGATATCGTTTGGTGTTTTGTTATAATGGTATTTTTACAAAAACAATCATGATCATATTAAGATAAAATGATAAATTTGTTTTTTAATCTTGCAAGCGGAAAAACACAATTTCAATTTTAATGTAAATGAATTTTTTGTTAAGGAAAACATATACGTTGGCGATAATAACATACCCTCCACGCTTAAATGGATGCTAATAGATTTGATTTCGTTGAGATTGACAGGGAAAAATGGGGACCTTCATATGATTTTGTTGATAAATTTGTTTTTAAAATAAAAGTAAACTTGACATCGATCTGCAATTAGCATAATTTAGTAGGTAAGAAGTATCTCTGTCCTAGAGTTTAAAATTGCTCAATCTCTTCCAATAAATCCAGAAATATGGTTTAGTCAAACAATGAAATTAATTCAAAAGAAACATGAATAAATAAGTGATAAGCAAACTTCAGCTATCACAAATAAATTTCTTACTAAACGTAAGTTTCGGTTACAGGAAGTTCTTGATTAAAGAGTTTCCGATTGTAGTTTAACTTTCGATTAAAGAGAATCTTCCATTAGAGAAAAGTCTACCTACTTTAACGGATTTCATGGATAAAAGGTTCTTGCTTAATATACGGAGAGACAATAATGATGTCTTAATAATGAAAACAGACCTAAATTTTTAAATTTTCTAAAAAATAAATATGTCGAAACCAAAAATATATAATCAATGAATTAAAAACGTCTTCATATGACCTCGTCGCAATGTTTAAATCTAAATGAGGTTTAAATTATTCTTGAATCGGTGTTTTTAATATAATCAAAATTCAAATTTATAATGAGTGTGCCCATCACATTAGTTTCAAGTGACACAATGAGCATTGAAAACATAGATGACAACTTCATTACAGGATAAAAAGATAGATGAATTGATACAAGAAAATTAGGTAGGGCTTTTCCGCCCCATTCAAAGGCATTCCATTTTAAAACTCACATTTAACATTTTAAAAGAATGTGTTATCCCGATTCAGGAATTATATATTGAAGTTTCTATGTAGGAACGATAATACTAATTTTCTCTATGGCGCAGGCGATCAGCGCCTGCATACATTACACGTAAACATGTCTATTTGGAATAAATTTAGTATTGAGCAATGCTTTTATGTGCTATGCTAAGAAGTTCAGAAAATCCTGGGTTTTTTTTCTAGCAATTGAAGCTTCCGATGCTTACCTACGTTTGCTTAAAGTCCTTCACGTTGACAAATAGGAATGACCTGAGCAAAGGACAATATTGCACAGACCGAAAAATCTGATCGGGTTTTATTTTTCACGAGAGGTAGCTTAACGTGATTTGAATCCCAGAAGCCCAAATTTCAATATTTTTGTAAATAAATTATGTTTGCGTACATTAAAAGTAAAAAATAATTAGCATTCAAATAATCCTTCTGCAGAAATGCAGATGAAAGTTTAAATAAGGAATTTTCAAGAAACTTTTGTAAAATACCTTTTGATTTAATTAATTATGTAGAATTTAATGTATTCCCATTTTGTGATTGCCATTATAATGGGTAATTATTATGTTTTCAAATGATTCAAATTTTTCAAGGGTAATGGAACAAAATCAAGGTTTAAAAATATTTATAGCTATTAAAACAAGGTTATTTAGAAACAGAAAAATTTTGTAAACTACACTGATGACAAAGGACAGCAAAAAGCTTCTCTTTGTTTGTAATTAAACATTGTAAATAGAATAATCTCAAAATATTCGAAATTATTTTTAGATTTTAAATTTATTACTAAAATAATAAAAGAAATTAAATTTAATTGCCATTTTTTGCTCTTAATTGTATTTATATTTTTCTCTAATTTTCTTACAGTTATTTTAATTAATTGTGATTTTGATTTCTTATTTATCTTACTTTTATTTTAATTAATTCTTAAAGTTTTATTTTTTAATTGTTTATTGTAGCAGTAGTTTAGTTTTTTTAAATAGTCCCTTGTACCCTACCGGCGCTACTTTTTAATTAAATTTTAATACAAGTAATTTTCATTCACGTATTAGGTAAATCTATGTCCCGAAAGTGATACCATCAAAAACATTGTCTAATTTGGAATTCGAACCCATGATTACTTATTCGTCGTGACTTACGTTTCCTTCCGAGTTGGATTAATTAAATTTTTATTTACATTTTTAATTGAAAGTGATTAAGTATATTAAATAATAATATTTATTAATAAATATTTATTAATTTGTGAATATAATGAAATTTATTTATTATAATAATTGAATGGAATATTTAACAAAATTTGCATTTAATCAAAAAGTTCTGCAAGTTTAGGTTAGGAATTAGTTGGAATGAATTAGCAATAGACGAAAATTATGAATAAACTAACCCCTTTATTACTAATCAGCGGTTTTCAAACTTACCCCTTACGTTTCAGAATTATGTTTGCGAGAGAAGATGCTTAATGCAATTTTGTATTTATTTGCTTAACAACTTTGAATTATTATTTATTGGGCAAAATTATGCATAATTATTATTGAGTGTGGTACTTATTCACTCAAATTCTAAACCAAAACATCTGTTTGGTAACTGAAACAGCAGTTTTGTCATATTGCTATAATTTTAAACAGACGTTTAACGGTTAATAATAAACATATTGATATTTATGTTAAAACAAAACCTAAGAAATAATACTTTAAGTAGTAGTTTATGATAACAGTGCTGAAAGTAAATTATTTCAGGTAGTTAGTATTGAAAATCTTTGTTTAAAGAACTTATTTAAATTCTTTTATTCCTCGTTTAACTTGGGCGGCCATAATTGTTTTACAAAGTGGAACATCATTTGCAATTGAAGTGGAAAAATAAGAAGCGGAATCCTATTCGCCTTGCCAATAATTCGATAATAAAAAGAAAAGAACTACATAATTGTTCATTAAATACTTACCTTTTGTTTAAAGAAATTCTATATTTTGAGGTTTGTTACTTCTCCCCGGTTAATATTTTAGCTAAAAAAGTTAGCTGGTTAGCTACATAGTTATTTAATTTTTTATTCGCAACTAAACAAAAATATTGTCAATCGTTATAATTATTATTAAGCGAGTCGGACTGTTTTAAGATTTATAAAATTATAATTAAGTTAAAGCCTAATTATTCAAGTAAGTATAAGTCAACTTAATTTCAATTTAACTAAAACTTCATACTACGCTATCTGATGTTATGATTGAAACTTGTACAAAGTAAATATAATTTAGAGTTTATATCACAATATAATACCCACTCTGATCAAATTATTTTGCTCCTTCGTGTATATGGATTAGATAGCAATCCATCCAAATATTCAAAAATTCCCATGTGTAAGTAGCAATTTGCAAAAAAAACCTAGAGCGGATTGGATCCTATTTTATCATCTCCGATCTTTCCAACAAAAGTTGAGCATCTCCCGAGCTTGTTAATAATATCACAATACTAAATTATTTTGTTTGGTAATTTAATAAATTAGTGGCATCAATATAAATATATTATACAAAGAAGTAGTCGTACCTGATCTTGAATCAAATGTTAATGGTGTAAAACTAGCTAATTGCACTAACCCCAAATCTCTTTGATGTTCAACTTCATAGCCAAACTTAGAAGCCTTATTTATTCAAGCACATTAAAGTTAACTTTTCTCTTTGCGTATGTATAAGCTCGTTGGTTTCTATTACTTCGTTTGTTCCGTCCTACAGCAGCAGAACGAGGTGATTACCCAAACATAATTAGTAAATTAAATAATATTTAGATTAAAATAATTCCGAGTTCGTAGTAAATTAAAAGGCACAGATTTTTTAATACAAAGACATAAATATATCTACCTACTTTGAAATTGTGCCTTACAGACATTTTTTAAGAAGTTACCAATTAAAAAAATCATCAAAAGAAATTCTAACCTAAAGTAAAGCATTTTCATTTTTGTATAATTTAACAAGTTTGCTCGTTAATGAAAGATTTATTTTCTGCTACTTTTTAGTACTCACGTAATCGATGGCAAAAATTACACTTTTATTTTAAATCTCTAGAATTCCCGCTGTGACCTAAAAATTTGCATGCTCCCTAAAAAGAAGCTAATGTTTTTTTAAATAATCTAAAACTAAAGGATCTGCAACCAAATAACCACGTCGTAAAAAAATATTAAGGTGTTTCTAATTTCTATTCTTTTATTTATTATTTTTTACATATGAATCAAAATTATACGTTAGCCTTGGTACATTTTATATAAAACGGTCAAAAATAATGCAAAGCCTATGACAGGAAACACCTTACAAAGACAGAAGCCCTTTCGCAAGGATCTCCTCTTTTCTCGACGCGGCATTTTTCTACTTCTTCCTTACTGGTAAACTCTTCAATCATTTCTTCGTTGTATTCTCCAGATCCTGAAATAATGTGAGCTTTTTCCAATAAACACTTCAAATAGCATTTGAAATTTCTATCTTCCGAAAATTCTCTACTTTGCACGAGCCTATTCACATATTCCCTATTAACACGGGATTCCTTCATGCATGGTTCCCTGTGCACTTCCAAAGCTTGTAGTATTTCTCTTCTCTAGAAAATGACGAAACAGAAACCGATTACACATTAATTTTTAAAAATGTCAGTTAGTTTTTTTCGAAAAATGTCATGTAACATAAATTTAAGGGTTGGTATTAGCTGTATACTTACATCGCTTTGAACGTAGAAAAATAATTCACAAGTTAATAAAACGAGAGCAATAAAATATTTCATCATTAAAGCAGTATGTACACCGGATTAAATTCACCTTAAAACTTAAAATGAAATTCCCTCTGGCACCTTTATATATTTTTTTTTAATTGCTGACGCAAATTTTGAAATGCTAATTTTCTACTTTTAAAAATATGAAGGTAAGTTTAATTATACAATAATTAATCACAGAATAACAAGTTGTAGAAATTAACAGCTTTGTTATTGTTGTTATATTTCTGGTGTTGGTTATATAAAAGCTCTTGAAAATAATAAATGAAAAATTAGTAAAAATTTAGTTAAATTACCGTAACGCAATAGCATAGAATTTTTGTAAACAGGATACAATATTGTAAACATGGAATAATTATTAATTGCTGCGAAGTGTTTTTAATAATGCGCTGACATAAAAACCAAGTGCGACACTCTAAAAATTACTACGATTAGTTAATTTAAAATAAATCATTATTTGAAAATTCTATTTTTAATATTTGAATAGCTAAAATTTTTATTTTGTTAAAGGTTATATTTATAAACCAGAAAATTTATTCTAAGTAATCTCATGACAAGAACCATAATATACGGGGGGACATTGATAATATACCGTCAAATCGTACCCCCTCATTTTTAAAAAAAAATTTTCATGTTTTATTCAATTTATTAAATTGTTCTGAACGTTGTACTTGAGTGTAATTGAATATTGCAAACAGATATGTGAAAAGAACGGAAAATTTAATGATACCCCCCATTTCTGAAAAATTTGATTTTATTTAATGCCATAGATAGTGCTAGATGTTTTGAATTTATAATTAGGATTTAAGTACAGGTTGGTTGAAAAGTACTGAAAACGACACCTATTAAGCAGTAGAGGAATCAAAATTCATACGTCATTTTGATATTTGATCTTTCATATGAACCTACAAAAAATTTTATTTCGATCTGTCAATTCATTCATTGTTTACAAGCCATTTGAAGTCGACGTGTCGGTGTATTTTTAACAATGGAAAAACTGAGTATCGTGCAGTGATAAAATTCTTTGTTTTGGAAGGTTTATCAGCAACAGAAATTCATACAAAATGGTGAGCGTGTTAAAAGAATCTGCTCCTTCATTTCCAACTGTACATCGATGGGTTTTAGAGTTTAAACGTGGTCGTACAAGCGTTGAAGATGAACCACGTAGTGGACGACCAAAACTGCAACAACACCAGAAATCATTGAACAAGTACATAATATTGTTAGTGAAGATCCAAGTTTGACTAAGCGTGAAATTGCTAATACCATAGGCATCTCAGACGAACGAGTACTCTATATTTTACATAAAGAATTACGTATGAAAAAGCTGTTTGGAAAGTTAGTGCCGCATTCGTTAACAATTCAACAAAACTCACACGAAAGCAAATTTCTCAGCATCATTTGAATCTTTTTAATAAGAATAAAATCGATTTTGTGCGTCGTTTTGTAACTATGGATGAGACTTGGATCTACCACCATGATCCTAAATTGAAACAAGAACGATTACAGTGGACTGAGGCTGGTTGTTCAGCTCCAAAACAGGTGAAGTCAGGACGATCAGCAAAAAAGTTATGGCATCAGTTTTTTGGGATGCAAAGGGATTTTATTGATTGATTATCTTGAAAAAGGTAAAACAATTAACTCTGAATATTATTGTAACCTTTTGGATCAATTGAACGAACAAATTCGTGAAAAGAGACCCGGTTTGCAACATAAAAAAATCATCTTTCACCAAGACAACGCACCTGTCCACAAAAGTGTTTTAACAATGGCAAAATTCAATGAACTAAAGTACGAATTGCTTGAACATCCACCGTATTTGCCAGATTTGGCTCCTAGCGACTACTACCTCTTCAGAAACTTGAAACAATTCGTTCGTGGAAAGCGTTTTCATCAAATGAAGAAACTATTTCAGTCGTGGAACAGTATTTTGCAGAGCTTCCAGAAAATCATTACAGAGATGGAATAAAATTATTGCAGGATCATTGGAATAAGTGTATTGAAGTTGAGGGAGATTATATTGAATAAAAAAACTAATTTCATTTAAAAGTTCACATTCTTTCATTTTTGCTTTAAATACTTTACATCCAACCTGTTAATATTACAAACCAATTCGAAAAAAATTAAATAAAATAATTTGACGATTTAAATTCCTTTTTTGAAAAAGTTTTTCTATTCTATGGTTGTCTGTTCCTTCATAATAAATTATAAAAAAAATTTACCAATTTTGATGCAGTTTTCACCCAAGCCAAAATTAATCCACTGCAGGGATTGGTAAATGTAAACTATGTTACAATTTTTTTGAAGTTTAATATTTAATTTTATTTTAGTTTGCACTTTATTTATGGATAAAATATAGATTATACCGGAATAGATCCAGCAATTTATATAGTTTATTAATTTAAGACCATAGCTAAATCCGTCCCTGCATAATGCATTTACTTTGAAAAATTTCTTTACTACTGAAGCTCTTTGGGACCTTGTAAATGAAGTGCAGCACTAGAATTTTGTAAAAAATATTAACGTTTCTAACTTAAATTTATTTGTAAAAATTTTGTGTTTATTATTTATAATTTAACTTTATTAATTTGTTTCAAAAATTAACACAAGTAGCTTATGGTCTTTAGAGTGACACAACTGATTTAATTTTGGTCTAATTTGGTCGTGCTAAATTAAATATCATTATAAAAATTTTATAATATTGTTTACCTTTTTGTTTCCTGTTTTCAAAATTTAATGGTGTTTCCTTAATCTAAACAAATTTTTACTAATTTTCCTTTTATTATTTAATTATATTTAAACGTTTTTAAATAACATCAAAAATAGGAAAACGTTTTTATAAGCTCGTAATTTGTTTAAAATAATTAATTTACACTTTGTTATTTAAAACAACTGTGTAATTTTAATTCCTCAAAAAGATTTCCATGAATAGTTAAATTATTGAAATCGCATTTTTTCCAAATTAAATCGTAACTTAAGTAATTTAAATAATTATATAAATTATTATATTTTTATAAAAGGGGCTACAGTCAAGTAGAAATCGGTTTACAATTTCAAGTTGAAATTCGAGCCGAGTTCAAAATAACTACATAATTGTCTAAAACATAAAATTATCGATTTTCTGAAAATGGGGGACTAGAATGGAAATTTGGAAATTAAAAGAATTAAATTTTAAAATCTAAAAAGTGAGGACCAACTTTACGAATTCACTTATTACATTAAATAGTTGATATTAGTGCCTAATTTAAAGCAGATTCTAACTTTTCATCAATGTTATTTATATAAATAAGAAAACTTGGGTACATTTTTACGACCATGAATAAATCAGTAATTGACGGAAACACTCTAGTTGCAGTCTTAAAGAATTTCGGGTTTACTATTGTGCCAGCAATGTTCTTGCTTCAGATTTTTGACTTATTCATGGAAAAAGATAAAAATGGAAAAAAAAGTGACTAAATGTTGTCCGAACGTGTTTTTAAAAAACACTACGACTGCACTGGAGGACACCTTCTTTATTCGTCAGATTTAGCTTCGTCGGATTTTATCTCTTCCTTCAAGTAAAAAAAAATTAAATCCGTGCTGTAAAGTGCTGGCTAGCAGGGCAAGAATAGTATATTACATAGCGAGGTGGAAAGCGAGTCATTACTAACTGAGGTCTGTTCTGCTGACCGACGCGACGGCGAAGCCGGAGGTCAGCAATTGGCCGAAGTTAGTAATGACGCTTACGCCGAAGCATGTATACTATTTTATTCGCAATCGTGAAGTTGAGGTTGGTTTAATGAAAATAATTATGATTTCTAATTATTGTTATAACCTAACTATATTTGACATTTGTATCAGCGCTTCTATTTTTAATAGCTCATATCACGTTAAAACCACGCCCATTTTGTTCATTACTAACCGGCACGTGGTATATCGAGTGAAAAATTTTCATTACATACTGGTAGGTTTTAGCAGTTAACAATATGCTACTTTCAAACTTTTAAAAGTCGGAAACGAGCAATTACCGACCGATTGCGAATAAAATACATGAAAGGTGTAAGAAAGCTGCGTCGAACAAAAAAATGTTACGGAATTTTGTTCATTCCGTAACTAGGATTTGTATTTTTGCCCTATGTGCTGGAACAAACCATAGCACGTAAAATTTCAAATTTTAATTTATTTTTTTTGGTATCGCAAGTGGGGCTATTAAATTGTCTTTTTCTGCGTTGCACTCGTGCAAGCCAGTTAATATTCTCAATTTTACCTTAGCCATTAAGAATTTTAATGAGTAAGAATTTTTACCATTTGAGAAGGACGTAAATTGCTTTTACTTGTGTTTTTTTAGCGATTTTCCGGGGTTATATTGTTAAACCCGTGATGTAGATTGGAAGGCTTGAGTTTTCACGAGTTTCTCTTGTGTCGTTTTGTAATTGTTTTTTCGATTGATAATTGGAAAATGTTGGATCTTATTTTGGAAGACGATTTTTATGGATCCGTTTATTACAGATTTTTGGACGCTTGCTGGTTTCTATATTATGAAAGTGTGTTGCGCTGATTTTCGATTTATCAAAATTTATTTTTATACCAACAAGTTTTGATTTGACTTCATTAGTTGGGTGGAACCGATGTTAGCCGTCGCTAGTTGTGAGAGTTGGACTTGGTTATATTGGTTCCTTATATAGTGGACTCCATGGTTAGTGCTACCGCCTTATTTGAGACACGAAAGTCGTTGTTTGGTTTTCCGGATGTTTGGTGTGAATTGGATCTCATGTTATCGTAATTCAATTATGTTTGATGCTAAATACCTGCAATAATGATTTGATCCGATTTCACGAATAATTGCCATAACACTGGTTACAGGTATTGATGATGTGGTTAATGAAATTTTTGTGCGTTATTTAGCTTTAGAATTTTATATATTATATGCAAAGCTGGAGTTTGATGGCATTACAACAGGAATATACCAAAGTTACAGAGATTCCCAATGACAAAAGATATTTTGACGAGATGAATACAATTCTTTTATGCGGAGCTGGGTAAGTCTTGAAACTTCAAAGATTTGCAATGCTTGTTATTTAGTGATGAAATCTTGTAGGGATTTAGCCATTCAATTTTTGGTGTCGATTGTATAGTTATGTCGACCTAGCATTTCAATGTTGTAGCGTAGTTTTCTTTAATTGTTCGTTTTTCCCAACCAAACTGTATTTTTGGATTTGGGTCGCTTTTTATCTTCAATAGAAACAACGATTGTTGTTTGAACTTGCAGACTGCGGGTCTTCAATTTGGGTTTACTATTACTTGCTTTGCTTTATGTTTTGTATGTCTCATATTTTGATAATACACGCCCTCCATTTTTTTGGGAGAATAAATTAAAACGTTAGATCTTGGTTGTTTTATTATTCGTTCTTTTTAAATTACCTGTATGGATTCACTGCCCTCGCATACCGTCGGAGCTTAGCTAATGCAAGAGCAAGGGGTAAACGTATTTTTTGCAAAGAAGAGGAATCTCTTCTTGGTTTAACATTTTTTCCCGGACTACCTAGTGGTTGGGAAAGGAAAAAGTGTTATATGTTTTGCGTTTTCAATTACAGTTCTTACTATACGAAAAATACTAAAACTATTTTGGTACAAAGTCTTGGAAGTTTTTGGATAAAGATTAGCTGCTGTTATTTTTTATATTGCAAGGAAACAAGGTTCCTTAATGTAAATTCAAAAGGTAGTTACCATGAAACTTGATCATTGGTGCAATTTTCTTGTTTTGACACCCGATAAAGATTTTCAATTTTTAACTAAGAAGTGGAAGACCACCAAAAAAGTTTAAAGGCACCGATTTGCAAACATTGTTGGACAATAATGACGCTCAAACGTAACAACAACATGTGATACGAGAAACCATCTGCAAACGGTTGAAAGCCATGGGAAAGATCCAAAAGAGGGAAAAAATGGGTTTTGCATGAACTGAATAAAAGACAGCGGGAAATCCAAAAGCCACATGCGAAATGCATGTGCATGCAACAAAAGAAAGTCATTTCTCTATCGAATTGTGACTGGCGATGAAAAGTGAATATATTATTTAAAAATTATAAGCGTAAAAGATCATGGGCAACTCCAGGCAAACCATCAACATCTACTGTAAGGCCAAATCGCTGTGGGCTGAAGGCAATGCTCTGTATTTGGTGGGATCAGAAAGGTGTGATCTATTATGAGCTTCGAAAACCTGGTGAAACTGTTAATACTGAACGCTATCGATAACAAATGATCAATTTGAATCAAACTTTGCGAGAAAAACGACCGGAATATCAAAAAATTGATTTTCGTTCGTGATAATGCACCATCACACACAGCAAAACTGATTAAGAAAACGATTAAGACATTTAATTGGAAAATCCTTTCGCATCACATGCATGCACATATTTGCATCATTGGAACACGGACTTGATGAGCAGCTCTTCACTTTTTATGAAAATGTATGAAGATGGCTCCATGACTGGTTTGCCTCAAAAGAGCAACAGTTTTTTGGCGTGGCATCCACAAATTGTCAGAGAGATGGGAAAACTGTCTAGCTAGCGATGAGCATTACTTTGAATAAAATATTTTGTAACATTTTTGTATGTATAATAAACGTGTATTATCTATACAAAAATCTATACAAAGATCTGGTACAAAAAAGTCAAAAGAAGAATTCATGAGTATAGATAATATCATGGATGTTACTAGTATTTAATAACTTTAATTTTTTCAATATTACAAAATTCGCAACGATCCTCGGTTATTTTGTCACTGATCTCGGATATAAAATTGAAAGTCTCCAAATACCAACAAAGAATACAATGCTGAAAGTTTCCAAGTTCGTAACAAAATCCAATGAAATCTGTGGGCTATTGTAACAAATTCAGTTTAACATTAAACTTCACCCATACAAAAAAGGCTTCAATAGACATCGATTCATTACATACAAAAAGATGAGATAACCAGATAGTATTTCTTTAACGATTTTATATATTCTTTTTCATGCTTCCATTATGTTTGAAGCCTCACGGCGTACTTAATTTTGCCAATAACAATTTTTATATTTGTACGACAATTTTTCTGTATTTAATAAAAATATGTACTATGTAGATAAATTGATTTGCAGTCTCTAATTTATGTAATGAAAAGTTCTAGTTGATGTTACAAAGGATTTAGATTATCTGTGATTAATTTGGAGCTTTAAGTCGAGTTCTGTAGTCATATTTCTCTTTTAATTGTATGAAAATTATACTTTAATAACATGGTTGAATGAAAAACCACAGTTGGACGTTAATGCTCGCGAGATTAATTTTGTGGAGATATTTCGTTATTCGGTAAATTTCACCAATTCCAGAATATGAATACAGAATTTGCTACCACTAGTAAAATATGTAAATCTGTTCTAATTTCTCATAAAAACAAAGTACTGAATTTTATTAACTATGTAAGCATGAAGTAGTCGCCGCACTTTTTATAAATTAAAATTGATCCCTTTTGTCTGAACATTGATGTATACTACTTTCTTTTATTTTATAACATAAAAGTCTTTGATGAGGGTTGAAAACCTCCTCGGCTCATTGTGTGCTTTATTTGAAGTGTTTTTCTCTAACATTCTATTATATAAAAAAATCAATGTTTATTTAACTAAACTTGGAAATTTTTTCAATATCGATAAACAGTTGTTTAAGTTTCCGGACACTAAAACTAAATTTTCATGTTAAAACTACAACTTTCCACAATATTACCATATTTACTGTGTTGTATTTTTGTTTATTCGGTTGGGTTTATCACGAAAGTTTTATACAGCAATGTTGGTCGTTATCCTTTATTTGTGCTAGGATGTTTCTCTTGTTGCGGCTTTGGTTCATTGAATAAATGGTGATTGTCAGATTCGGTACTAAAGTCAAAACCATAATACTTTTTTGAATTTAATATAATTCAAAATAGACAAATAATTACAAAAATACATTTCTCGTCTGAAGTATTAAAATGAAATGAATTCTTTCTCAGAAAAGAGAAATTGATATTAATAAAATGAAAACTGAATGTCAACTTAATGTTAACTTGGTAGAAGATTTTTAAAAATTTTTTTGGCGTCCGCTTTTCAATGAATATCTTTCTTTGTTTGAATTCAAACTTAAGTTTGAATACGCACTATATAATTTACAAACAGAAGGTCACTGTATTAATGATAATTATATTCATTAAACACCAAGTTTTTCATTTTTACGAGCTATATATCACTAAATAGTAGTTTATATTATAAATATAAATTAATTTAAATTATATTATGTCGTATTTGCGTAAATGTAAGTAACAGAATTGAATTAAGTTGTACAAGTAAATTTACGATTATGTTGGGTGTTATACTACATAATAAGGGTTAAATTTTTAAAAAATCTAATTGCTTCTTGGATATAAATTATAATTATTGAAAGTTAATAAAAGTCAATAGGTTTCCTTATAATGACCGGAGTATTAAAAAAGCTGAAATTTTATTATCCAATTATTTGATAAGAATTTAGCAAGCCTCTGTTGGCATTGTATTTCAAAATAATTTGCCTTTTTAAATCATTTTTATTATGCATTGAATTTGAAAAAATCGAATTTTTGATACGAAGTATCAGCATATTTTTTATTCCAATGTTACCAATATGTTACCACGATATACTTTTATCACAATTTTACTGATTTCCCAATTATTACTGTTTCATTTTTATTTTAACTTACAATAATTAAAAATTGTATTTTGCAATAAACTGTCGACATACTCTGTATAAATGTAATCTTAGCTTTAATTTTAAATCATTTTCGTAATACTCACCGTCGGTATGTAGTATAAATGCGATACAACCTTTAAAATAAACTGTATTCTGCTGGAAGAAAATGAGAAAATTATTCGGCAGGTATGCGGGTGGATATTACGCAGTACTATGTGTGGCACTTTTGGAACACAGTTGTGTAAGAAACACATTCAAAGTGATTGTCATTTTCAAAGCAAACAGCAATTTCACCACCAGCCAGTATTGTTTTTTAGTGTCGCATTATTGATTTTACCAGTTTTTATCAACATTAAAAAATTTGTAAGCGTACTTTTGGTTGGGTACACGAACACATTGCTAATTATGTTTTTGGTCCATGAAAAACCCTTCAAATTTTAATTCTTAAACAAGTAGGTATATTATAATAATAAATAAACTTTAACGAGGACTTTAATTTGTAATATTAAAATTTTTGAATTAAGGCTAAATGAACTTTGAGGCGATAAACACAATAAAGGTCTAATGAAAATTAGTAAAATTGAGAAAATAAAGTTGATTATTAAAACTGTTAAGAGTTCACACTCATTTAATAAAGAATTATTGCTGTAATTTATTCCATTTTCATTTGGCTTATAACTTAATTGCAGTTAAAGGTTTTTTATTTCAATTAGCAAGGATTCTATTAAAAAAAATTTGTAACAAAAAGTTGAAAAGAAAATTAGCGTAATTATAAACTTTATTGAGGAAAACGAAAGAGTGCCTGCGAATTCTTAGTTATTAGATGTATTTTAGAAATGCAATTAAAATTACGAAATTTTCCATGATGGACTTCCGATTATTTCGAGTGGGCTACACTTGCAGGCTGAACGATATTAAATTTCAACGTTATTATAAAAAGAGATTCTAAAATACAAAATTTAACGACATGCGAATAAAATCCTTGTAAAACTTTTATTAATGCAGGGTGAATTACCGAGTGGCCTAATTGAACTGCAATAAAAATAAATTTTTACATAATATTTAATCCTTGTTGAGCATTATCAAACCACCTTCAAATTGTTCAAAAATTTTTAAAATTATGGGATTACCTGTGTAATTTCAACCTGTGAATTTGGTGCAGTCACCTTGTACTTTTAAATATCGTGATAAAATGTGAATAAACCCCCTGAGAATAACTAACTACCGTTTGAAAGCAGACGAGAGATACAGCTTCTAGAAAAGTTTTTGTACCTTTGCCTGAGGTTACCTTCGTGGTTCGGAAGAATTTTTTTTCCAAATTAAAAATTTTCAAAGCATGTATCATGTAAAACCGTTTGTAAAGTTTATTAATTTTAGAGCAGAATTATTTTTAATTGTATAACTTTCTTAATTAAAAATTTAAAACCGTTTATATTTTCCAAGTTTTGTTAACTCTGAATATTTGAACTTGGGCTTTATACAAACATAAAATTTGATATCTTATAAAAACCTTTTTAATTTTGTATAAATTTTAAATTAAATTTTAGTTATATAATATTTAAATATCACATTTTCCAAAGTGGAAATATATATAACTATGCTGCATTGCGGTAAAAGATTTTATAGCTTTCAACAAGATTTACAACATTGCAATAGAAAAATATTTTATTACAACTTGACAATATTAAATTCGACGTAATAATCAAACTTTAGAAGTATAGAATTTGATTTATTTTTAAATTATTTGTGCCGTGGCTCGGATTCCACGTTACTCCGTATTTATTTTTGGTTAGGTTCGGTAAATAACAATTACTTTGACTCTTGATCGTAAAGTGGCTTATGTATTTGTAGATGCTTGGTTTCTTGTTTACAGCTTTTATGAAAAATGTATTTTGTGAAATTTATCTATCCACATCAGTCATAAATAAGTATTTGTTAATTTTAAATTTTGGCAGTTGTTTCAAGTCACTTAATGCTAAACAATGATAAATAAATCTAACAATAACACTGCATAAATCATTCAAGTTAAATAATGAAATTAATATTTAATTACTTATTATGATGGTAATTTTTTTATGAGTAGGTACCTAAAAAGCGTTAATAATTGGCGTTTGAAAATTTAAAAGTAGATTTTATCTCCCACCTCTGAGCCTCTTACAAATTATAGAAAATCACTAAAAGTGGTAATTTAGTCCTTTTTGTTTTTATGGGATTGGAACAAAAGTATAATGTCTGCTGTATAAAAAATAAAATTCAATTTTAAATTTTTATATGTAATTTGTAAACTGCGATAAAGTGAACAAATTGGTTCTTACATCATATAAATTTATAGAACGCGTCTACTCGTAAAATAAAGCAGTAATTTTTTTGTTTCTAGTTTTATTTTTGTAAATAACTTTGGAAATATATTTCTCCGGTTTCCAATTCAATTTAATATATCCATTTTGCCGGGTTTGACTAAATCCTCTTTAAATAATAAATAATGTAAATAGTGGAAATATAACAAAATGTTTGATACATACGTATATTGTGCTGCTTACATTATTATTATTTCTGCTCTACTCCAAAATGTAATTATCCAATCAAGTGATTCAGCTTGGCATGTGGACCAGATCAAGACTTATGTTGTTATTTTTTTGGGTAACTTTAATATTTTTTTAGTGGGTCTTTAATGCTTTGGCGCCACTTCTGATTAAAAAGAAATTGATAATACAATTATACAAAACACACTTGAAAAATAAACAAAATAGTAGATTTTAACATGGGAAAGATTGAATAAACAATTTATACATCAAATTAAATAAATAAAATAATTGTTCGGTGTTCAGAAATAAGTTATTTAAATTTAATATAGATTTAAAAAAACCTTTTTACGTTAATATCGGGTCATCCCCTAAATGTGCTTAAGATTTAATATATTTTTACCATGAGGTAGGAATTGCTAGGACTGGAGGAGTTAATCCTTTGGTTAAACTATATTTGGTTAAAATGAGTATAAAAATTGATTCCCACACTATACATAATCTTAGTTTTCATAATTACAAAAGCTACAAAGTATTATCTTAACTAACGAAGGATAATTATTTATAATTTTCAAACTTTTGCAAGAAATGTACTTTCAGACTTAATATCTGCAGATGAAATTAAAAAGTACTTTGGCGTTTTGGAAAAAACCGAAAAACTTAGCCACGAATAAAGGTTCAAATTCATGTCATCCTTCCAACTTTTTCTAAATCGTCCTCTCTTTCTCCTCTCAAGCGAAATCCATTCCAAAATCCCTCTGGGCCGTCTACCTTTGTCCATTCTTTTTGCGTGTTTGAACCACGCTAGTTGTCTGCTCTGGATTTCGTATGGTATATATTTTTTCATTTCCATCGCATCTCTAATCGCATCTTTTCTTTCTTTCTTCAAAAGCAATCTTCGGCAGCTTCTTCTCAAAAATTCACCTCCGTTGCTAGTAGTTTTTTCTTATTTGAGCTACTTACATCCCAGACTTCGGCTTCATAAGGTTATGTTTCCCTTTTTATATTTTTATCCCATAGTACTGAATTTAGGGATCTTATAGCACTTCTGCCTTTATTTATCTTGTTTATTATTTCTTCCCCACTGTTTTCTTGCTTATTGTATGTTACTCCCAGGTATTTACATTTCTTACTCCTTTAATGATGTTCGTTTCGGGAGACATATGTAAATATTAGACAAGGAAAATTTCGTGGTGTTTTTTAATAAAATTCAAGTGATTTTCATATGAAAATGTAAAAATAAATTTATTTAAATCAAATATGCTCTATTATTATCCATTATTTTGCCATTTTTCGGGTAGAACCATAATGCTATTGGTGAAGAACTTCGGTAATTTCTGTGGTTGAAAAACTGAATCAAGTGGTTTTCACAGGCTTTTTTTTAAACCAGCTTGAAAAAGTCCTGCAGAGATCGGAAAAAGTAATAATAATAATAATAAATTTTTAAAATGCGTTTTTTCAAGTTTCCTATATAATTTGTGTAAACAAAGAATTTGTAAAAAAAGTAGTCTCAAAAATAACGGAAAATAGTTAGGAATTCTTTCGGAATTCCCAGGAAGTCTCGGGAATTCTTAGAAAATCTCAGGAAAATTTTTTACCTTAGAAATTTTTATGTACACTTAATTATGGATATATTAACCCCTTGGATTTTAAGTAAAAATTCCCAAAAATGACAAAGTTATAGCCTAAAAAGATAGTATTACCTATTTTTTAGTACCTATTCATTTTGAAAATTTTAATTTAATAAAAAGATAGCAGGGCCTGATCTGCCATTCTGTTCGGATCCATTGTTGTTGTTTTTTTTTTATTAAAAGGCCTTTAGTTTGTATCCATATAATATAGACCCTATATTATGGATTTAAAATCGATGACTGTGTAAGTTGAACAAATTTTATGATTCATCTATCGAAACATTTTTAAACGCGTTTTTCTCAAAACAACCTTTTTTAAACTGGTAGCCAAAATATCTCGAAAACCACTAAGCCGATTAACCTGAGATTTTTTGTGGTTATTGTATACATAATCCTTGTCATAGTGCTAGTAGTAAGATTTTTTTTCGATCCTTAGTTTTTGTTTTGGCAAAATACGAATGAATTTTTTTTGAAAATCGCTACTTCGAGTTCAAACGTCCGCCGTTTTGTCAAAATCATATTTTTAAATCGCCTATACCCTTAGTATCTATTTAGTATATTGATTTTTGTTTTCGATGATTTTTGACAAAATCCCAGTGGGTACCACTAGGGTTGATTTTTTACGGACAACTCAAGTACTTTGTGAATTTCCAACAATTTTAATTAAAAAAATATTTAAAAACCTTCTTGAAAATGTATATTTTAACTAGGGGAAACTCCGATCTGATAATTCCAATAGTTTTATAAAAATTCTCGAAAATTACCTTTTTATCGTTTTCAGGTGTATAATCCTTCTTAAAGTAATCTTTAAACACTAATGCCCGGTTTCACAAACATTTAATCTACGATTTTGGCTTAAATAATATAATCGTAGTTTAAATGTTTGTGAAACCGGGCATTAGTTTTAAAGTAAAAAGTTAAGCAAAATTTTTAAAGTAAATAAGCAAATGATGAGAATTGCTCTAAATGTGAGTCAGGGTCGGCGTTGAATCGTAAAATTCTCTTCTGGTGACTGTAATCTCCCAGGCAAACCACGTGAATGGAGATTGGTTGAATTCAATGAAGGCCTTCTGTGCAGAACTGTGGAGGATGACCCATCAGTAGGTATTTTAGAACTTTCGAAAACACTAAATTCATTTACATTTCACCGTTCATCGTCATACTATAAAAACACTTGATATTGCTTCAAAACTTAAAAAATGGTTGCCTCATCAATTAGGTTCCATGATAGAACATGACATGAAAAACCAGAACAGTGAAAAACAGAATTGTGACAAAAGAAATCAACAAAAAGAGAATCCAAACCCTTAATAGAAAAAGAAACAATGACAAAACAGAAAAAAACGAACCATTTTTGGACCAAATTGTTACTGGAAACGAAAAATAGATTTTGACCTCAATGTTTCCCGAGGGTCAACCGCTAGAGAAATCGTGTACAATTAACTTCACACTTCACGTAATTCAAGATAATTCTGCATACTTCGTACTTCATATAATTCAGGAATTTATAATTACTCAATTTATAATTAATTGTCAAATTACGAATTAAACACATTTACTTGACCATAGCTAATTTTAATAAACTTGAGATATGCTTAAATATTCACTTTTAATAAAAATAAATTATTTAAACTGGGGAGTCTGGGGGGGTGTAGAACACCCTCCAGTGCCTCTGCAACTGAGATCTTCAGTTTACTTGATAAAAAGTAAACTACTTGGTCTGGGGGTTCTGCATGTTCTGCAATGTTCTTCATTCCAAAATTTGTGCACTGGAGGGTGTTCCACACCCCCCAGACCCCCCGGATTGAATAGTTTATTTTTATCAGAAGTAAACTGAAGATCTCCGTTGCAGAGGCACTGGAGGAGTTCCACGCCCCTAGACCCCCGGATCGAGTAGTTTATTTTTATCAGAAGTAAATTGAAGATCTTCCGTAGCAGAGGCACTGGAGGATGTTCCACGTGAAGTACTTCATGTACTTCACATGAGATGACATGTACTTCATGATATGTGTACAAAAACTTCACCAGCGGTTAACCCTCGATGTTTCCCAACCTCGACCTACAAGAAGACTGCATCTATATGTCAAGTTTTGGTCTGTATTTTGTGTGATTTAAAAGAAATTGTCTATTTTGAACAGCTGAAATAAAACCTCAAATATATTGTCAGCATCTTGTGTGTGCTGTAAACCATACTGCTAGTTATACGTATACTATAATTAATTTATAGCTTTATTAATTGCTTTACCGCACTTTTTATTTATAAAGCGGTGAGGTAAGTCTAGTGGGTCGTAGCTCTTTAATCTCTTGCTTTTATGGGAAGATAGTAAGTCTACAGCAAGGGAGTTGGGATGGTCTCTGATGCGATCTTGTTATTTGATACTAAACGATTTGATGCATTCTTCAACCGTGGGCGTTTGAAGATCACGGTGAATTATATGATTTGGTACGAACCAAAGGGCGTCTGTGATAGTTCTTAGCGTTTTTGCTTGGAACCGCTGTATTTTGCCGATATTAATATTACTTTCTGTGCCCCAGAGCTGGATGCCATACTTCCAGATTGGTTTTATTATGATTTTATATATCAGCATCTTGTTTTCAGTGATACTCGTAATTCTGAGTAACAATTCAGTAATCAATGATGTTTTATAAAAGAATGACCCAGTTGGAGTCTCTTGTTCCATGTATGTTTACCCCACGTTAGTCCCCTGTCTAATGCCCGATTTCTTCACTCATAGTTATCTTGAAGTTAACAAACTTCAGGTTAAATTGACGAAAAATGTTTGTATTCTGCGCGACTCTGCGGGTCGCTCCGGGCGCTACAAGCGATTTTGACAGGCGCAACTACATACATCAAGAGTCGGATTCACACAAAGAGTGATTTTTTTCCGAAATTTGTTGTAATAATTCGTTGTAAAAACCGAGATTCTGGTATATTTACTATCGCCACAATCTATTTTAATTTTGAGGGCGGGGTTACAGTTCAAAAAAGCCAATGATAAAGTTGCATTCCAAATTAATTTTTAAAGCTATTGTTTTTCCAAAAATGTGTGAACCGACCTCAAATTTTATTTTTTTACACGCTAATTAGACCCTCATCTTTCATAATCTACCTCAAAAATTGTAAAAATTCCGATCAGGGAATTCGAACCGTCACATATACCTTCTAGGTATTTTGAGCACAAAATAATCAAAAAAACTTTAACCATTTTAATTTATTAACAAACCAGAAGTAGTGGCGAAATGTTTCAAGAATAAAATGTTGAGTACCAATTGCCTAAAATTACATTATATAAAATGTTTAAATTTACGAGGTTTTGCTCATTAATATTAATATATTTTACCACTTATGATATCATGCTCACTGCATTTGATGAAAAGAAACTTATTGCATACAATAGGTACAGTTATTTTAAATATAAAAAATATAAATTAGTAGCACTGGTAGCCCATTTAAAGTTAAAATAATGTTTATATTTTAATTTAAACCAAACATAAATGCATGGTTATTAATAAAAAAACTGTTAATCAAAACGGTCATAATTATTCTCAGGTACTTATTGCGCAAAACCGGTAGCTCATTTCGAAATTTAAATTTACTCAGTTGTGTTTCCAGTTTGTTGTCGACCTTAAATTTCAAAATTTGAATACTCGCAGTTGAAATAAGAGTTTATTATGTTTTTATCTATTGAACACCAAGCAATATCAAAAATTCAAGTTATTAGCAACTTTAAGGGAGGTATGCATAAAAATTACCTAATACTATTATTTGAAAACTACCGAAACCAATACGGTCCTGATGGTATTGAAGAAATTAAAAACTTATCATTTCTCATGGTTCAGTGGTGATTATATAAACATGTTTATGTCAAGTGCAAGTGTAAATTTGAATTAAAAACTCAAGTGTTTTGTTTTTTAATGCTATCTAGTCGAGTATTTCGTAGATAAACTCAAATACATCTACATCACAAAGCAAAATATTTTTAATCATCACTTGTATCGGTGGACACGGCAATAAACAGTGTAACAATATGGCGCCGAAAATATATCTAATTTATGGAAGTCCACCATGTAGAGCCGTTGTTATTACGGCCAAAATGTTAGGTATTGATCTCGATGTAAAGGAAACTCTTTTGCAGACTGATACGCCAAATTATAAAGAGCTACTTAAGGTAAATAGTATCACATTTTGTACTTTTGTAAAAACTGAAACTTTTTAGATTAATCCGAAAGGTACCGTTCCTACTTTTGACGACGATGGCAAGATTTTAAGTGATAGTCATGCAATTAATTGCTATTTGATAGAAAAATTCGACCCCTATAACTCGCTGTACCCTAAAGATATCTACAAACGAGCTTGCGTGCAAGAAAAATTCCATTTTGACACTGGATCCATATTTGCTCAATTACAGATGATATGGGTAAGATTAGAAAATATTATTTTGCTTGCCTTTTTTTAATTTTAATTTCACAGTTGGGATTTATCACTAAGGAATTTAAAACTATTCCAGACGCTCGACTTCAGCGGATTTATCAAACTTACGGTGTGCTGGAAGAATATTTGACTAAAAAACGAATGGGTTTGCAGTGAAGATATGACTTTGGCTGATATTAGCATTTATACCAGCATTACAGCTCTGCAAGTGTTAGTTGCAATAGACGAAGCAAAATATTCTCATATTTTGGGGTGGATTAAACGTATTAAGGAGTTGCCTTTTGTGTCACAAGACGAAGAGGGAATGAAAGGCTATATGATTTGGTTAAATACAATAATGTAATTAAATTGCTGCAATAATTATTTTTTTATTACATAATGCTTTATTTAATGAAAAGTCTGCTAGGAATACTAGTAAATTGTATGTTAACAAATAATTGATAAATGTAAACGTGTAATTGCCAACAGACGATTCACCTAAACACATAATGGTAATTAAGCTTCAGGTCCGTAATATAAAAGTGGCTCCATACAGGGCAATAGGGGACCGGTCACAATTTTTGGTCTACATTTTATAAAAGGCAATAAGTTGTTGGAAATTGTGGTTTTCTACTTTTTTTGTGCATCAGTTTGCGAGCACAGCTGAATGTAAAATTTTTTTCTAAAAAAAGAATGTTCAGACCGGGTTGGGGAATGTGCATTTAGTTCTCTTGCATCAGTTACGTTACAAAATAAAAATTTGAGTTTTACAAAGTTTTAAAAATTTGTAAGGGAGAGAACAATAGAACTAAAAAAATTAGGATACTCGGTAGAATAACTAGAAAAATTGCTTGGAGCTTGGACAAATTGACATGGAATATTCTATATACGTACTCTGGGGGGAAGGGGGTATTCTAGCCAATGCACCAAGATATCGAACTTTGCACTTGATTGACTCCGACCAATAATTTGGGAAAAACAAATTTACGGCTCAAAAATTATAAAAAAATATTTTTAGTATGATAATAATTATATTCCATGATTTTTCCATTGTGTATTGTTTACGATCCGAAAAATGTAGCTTGTCCTACCCAATAGAGGACACTACTTTCTGAAAACGATGAAAAAAATGTCATTTACACCCATGCACAGTAGAAAAATAACTGCATTTCTTCGGGGATTTTATTTTAAATTGTTGTCAAAAAACTGAAAATTAAAAAAAATTGCTAGAACCCTTCGACAACTTTTTCAATTTAAATGTCAAATTATTATGTTTAATTCCCAGTTTTGAAACACTCATAATGTTGTGTATCTCCCGGTTTGCGTAGAATTTAAATTTAATAAATCTGGTATTGACTAGTAAAGTTATTTACACCAGGGAAAGCAATTTTGCTGCTTAAGTTTGCGTAGAAAATTAACAAATTAATTATTTCAGCAAACCGTTTAATTAAAAAGCAGGTTTTAAAATGTTCCCATTTGTGAGTGTCAGTTTATCAAGTTTCTGCTGTTATTCTAGTCTCGAGTTACATTATGCAAAGATAACAATTTTCATTTTTACCAAATAATATAACATCAAGTCTGCGCTTTTTTATAGCTCATTTCCATATTTCTTTTATAAAAATATGTATTTTTATATTTTATCTTGCAAGATTTACTGCTGCTGTTAAATAACCTCTGTAATATTAATATTCAGTAAGGAAATTGGATAATTGCTTTAATTAAGTTAAAGCACGATTAATAATTATTGAAGTAAAATAGAGATTGTATACTCCAAGAATTAATATTAATAAAATTAGTAATCAATCAATGGTAATTACAAATCCATCTAAAAAAGACGTTTATGTTTTCCGCAGTTAAAACGATTATTTTTATGTAACTGCTCACATTTAAATTAAAAACATATATTTAGTTAATGGTCGGTAATTAATTGTTTTAAAATTATTAAAAGTGGGCATCATTGTTTACGCCTATTGTGGGAGCACTATTTCACAAATTACACATTCATATAAATTATTAATGCTATTATATAAAATCATTTCAATGTAAATATAAAATTATTAAATTAATTTTAATTAACAAATATTCAATTCATAATTTTAAAATTTAACTATTAAAGGATTAGAAAATTTTACTTTTTATGCAAACTCATTGATTTATTAAAGTTTTTGCGTTGTAGATGCAAGTACCAATTTTAATTAATTAATTTTTAAAGTAATTAGCGAAAACTCGGTTAAATTTCCATTTTTCATTTTTCTTAATTAATTGTATTAAGCCATCATTTATTTAGCAATTAAATCCACATTGAGCTTCCAATCTAATTTTTTGGTAATAAATATAAAAAACCGGGGATAAACTTGAATTTGTGATCAATCAACATAATAAACTTACACCAATTATTTACAACACTTCAATGTAAACCACACTGTAAACAATCAATTTCCAAGCCTGTGTAATAAATAAAACTTAATTTAACGATTCATGTACTTTATTGAAAAAAAAAATTCAAAAAACATAGCTCTTCAACTTATTTAAATATTGACGATTTTAAGCCTCTGGGAAAAGTTGAACTTTAACTGGAGCTTCGGTGAGGTAACACTTGTAAGCTCCTATAGCACGTTTGTTTGCAGGTAAAGATGAGACCGATGAGCAAGCTTGAAGTACTTTGGCAACATCATCTCCAGAAACACCAGATGGAACTTTGGTTTTAATTACTTCGGGTTGAAGAGTTCCTGCATCATCAAGGAAACCAATGCGTTTAAACATGCAGGTAAAGAAGTCGTCGAGTTTAGCATCTTCCGAAAATTGACCAGCACGAGCTTTGGCGACTAATTGTGAATCAACTCCGCTGCTGCCAAGACATACTTTGAAATGTTCCTTCAATTTTGCCGTTTGTTCAGCAGTCAAAGTCTGTTAAGGAGTTAAAATTAAATTATTAAAAAAATTTTTTTTTTAAGTAATTTTAACAAAATAAATTGTTTGTACTTACTTGAGCTGCTGCTGCTGCAATAACGATGCACAATACAATGAACAATTTCATGTTGATATTTTATGTGTGTTGCTCAACTGTAGAAGTGAGTAAGTGTGATTTCAGAAAAGCAGGACTCAAGTTTATATAGAAGAAGAAATATCGAATCAAGATCAAGGTACATTATGTTACGTAATATCGATTTTATATCGTATTAGCATTTTATGGGATAATGTTATTATAATTAATTTAAATTGCTTTTTTATACATTTTTACACAATTTAGTAGGTAATTAATTAATTAATATTAATAGATAAACTATAGGTATATTTCTATTGTTTTTATTCACGTTATTTTTTAATATTTCTTGTGATCTTATCATACTACAATCTAATCCTTTTATAGATGATGTAAATTAAGTTTTTATATTTAGCAATAAAAAAATTATAGAAATAATGATTAATACTTTTACACCAATTTTATAATTAAAAAATATATGGAATGACTCATAATTTTATAATTGATGGAACGATTTTCAAGTGGTTACTTTGTTTTTTTTTAATTATTCTTCACACACAGTTATTTTCTTGATGTAAAATTATCTTGATTTCTTTAAAATTAAATTGAAAAAGGTTATTGCATTCCTCAATTACAATATAACATTGATTTAATATTTCAGTCGACAGTTTTTTAATCTTTATACCTTGATTAGTCCAATGTGGTCTTTTTTTATGAGGAAAATGTTTATATAGCAACCCTCTAAAATGACGACTCTTTGCCAATTATTTAATTTGTCAAGAAAAATAATTTGTACAAAAGAATTTAATTTAGGCGATATTTTTCTCTTCGAGTGTAAATCTCCTGATTTATAAATTCTTAATTTCAGACTTCAAAAGGAAAAAGAAATGTTTTTACCAAGTATTTGTTATTTGCTAACAAACAGAACCTTTGGTGATTTGTGGAAAATTTGAGATTTGTCATGCATACATTTAAGGTATGTTTTACGATGAAAAGACTGTAATTTAAAATTTTCAACAAAAACCAAAAATTTGGGCGATTACTCCTGCAAAACAAAAAATATTTGCAGTCTAGAAAAGGGATGTTCATGAGGCAGATCTAATTAATTAATTCCATGTTCTTCTTTAGTGTTTTTACAGGTATTCTACAAAATTTTCAATCCTAAATCAGAATAAATAATTTTCATTTCAAAAATTCCTATTTTATTTTCTTTCGTTTTAAAATATTCAGAAAAACGTACTGACGCTCAGATAGATTTTCGTTTAGGTTAAAATTTATTTTAAAAAAATGCAAAATCTAAGACCTTTTTAGCAATTTGATAAAATTATTTGCGATTTTATTAATCTGTTTTTAGGTTTTAGAAGTATTTATCTAATGATGAGCACATAGCCCTTTTCTAAAAGAAACAGAATGCCAGAATAAAACTAAGAAGATCTTAAATTTGTTGCAGTACTAAATTAAAAGTATCTTTGATTAATCGAAACTGATTTCTTAATTGTTTCTTCTTTTAGTGTATCTCTTTGATCATCTGATACTACTTATCTTATAAAGAAATACTATAATTAGTATTATTTCCTAAATCATTCTAATACGAAAAATTGCAAATATAAATTACACAAAAATTAAGTAATAGCTACATTAAATTTTAACAATCCGCTGAAAATGTTGATAAAATTCAATTTTTTAATTGTTCCATTAAATATGCGGCATTAAATTTGATTATGAAATCGGATCTAAATCTTGAACTAATGACCATAGAATTGTGTAATAGTCATAAAACCAAAGCAATAATTTTTCAAGTGCAGGTGTCCGCATCTGTGGTATAATTAATTTCTTTCCAGCCAGTCAATTTGAAATTTTTCAGAAAGTTCGTAAAGCACTGAACTGGATTTTCCTAAAAACTTTGAAGGTTTGTTTAAGTTTTGGAGCATTCTGTTTTCCAACATTCTTATCTTTTGCCCGATAACCTTAACTTTGCAAAATGCTTTTAATAAAACGTTGGTTAACCCCAATTATTTTTAACTTTCAAAATATAATTATTTCCTTCTTTTCTTAAATGGAAATTTGAAATTAATTTAAATTGAATTTGGTTATTTTGATCTTGAGCTAAGAAAAATGTTTCACCAATAAAGAAAAAGAGAGAACCGGCTGCTTAAATCTTGATATACTGCTGTGATTTAAGGTCTAAAATCAATCTGTGGGTTATGGAGAAAGCAACAGAAAATCATCCCATTTATGATATTTTCTTATAGATCATCTTGGTCTACATCTTGGTTTACGTCGATCGCCTGCGTAGTATTTAGCACCCAAAAAGAAAAGTAAATAAATTCGTCAATTAAAATATAGAAAAAGAAATGACAAGAACAATTTTTATCTTTGAAAACTTCTTTTCGTGACAATTGGCTATATAGTTGTTAATCTGTTAAATCCCATTATTTTAAAAATTTTTATTATTAATAATTGTAGTTAATTGAGGCATGTGGAGGCAATTCATTCAATTAGACATTCGCTGAAAGTTCAAATTCGAGCAAATCTGTACTTTGGGGGGCATTTAAAATCGGCCGTCCCGATCGACGGTCTGTGGACTATGGAGAAAGCAACAGGAAGTCATTCAATTTAAGATATTTTCTAGTAGATTACTTGGTCTACTTCTTGAATTACGTCAATCGCCTGAATAGTATTTGGCACCCAAACGAAACAGAAAAGTAATTTTCGCCAAATTCACAGCGAAAATAATTAACGCCAATTAAAATATAAAAGAAAAAATGACAAGAACAATTTATGTCATCGAAAACTTCTTTTAGTGACAATTGGCTTGTTAATCTGTTAAATTCTATTATTTCGAAAAATTCAATTATTTTTGATAATTGTAGGTAGTTAATTTAGGCGTGATTCAATTAAACATCTCGAAAGTTCAAATTCGGGAAATCTGTACTTTGGGGAGCACGTAAAGTCGGCGGTTCCCCTGCCTTGATGACTGCCACTATCAACAATAAAAATAAGGTTACAAGCTTATTTCATAATATGGTTTAAGCAACCATAACGCTGTTATCTTCCTCCTAGAAAAATAAGTCGATTTCCAGTAGTTGAAACAAAGGAGTAAAGATAATGTAAATTCAGGCATTGAAAAATTACACAGGCCAACAGCCATTTTGGTGAATGGGTATTTGAAGCTAATTCGGTATGGATTTGATGTCCCAAATTCAAATATGGCTTTAGTTTTTGCCTATCAGGTCAAATTTCTGAAATATAACACTTTAATGACACGAAATTACACCATTTTAAGTAAAATGCATGGATAAAATAAAAAAAATGAATATCTAAAAACTAACAATTTTTATTATTATATTAATTATTATCAAATATCACTGAACACTTCCGAAAGTTCTTTTCCGTGACATTCTTGAATGTATTTTAAACACTCCTTTTAAAGTCCAGCAGTAATCTCCAAAATGTGCTTATCCCATCTTTTTGGCCTCCATAATTTTAATATTCTGGTGAAATATTTCACCTTGTTCTTCACTCATGTTTCCTAAATTTTCAGGAAAACGGTCTAAGTGGCTGTGTAAATAGGCACCTTAATACTCATGTTGCACCAAGGATTTGAAACTGTTAAGCATCTCGTTTACCAGTTGAACATAGTTTGAGCTTTGCGTTTGCCCAGAAAATTTCTGACAACTTCAACAAATCAAGTCCAAGCTTTTCGCTCAGTTTCATTCATCGAATTTACAAAGGCAGAATCTTTAATAAATTGTCATATTTGTGGGCCGTCAAATATTCCTGCTTTAATTTTTCGGCACTTAACTTAGGTATTTTCGCCCCTATATATGCAAAGCATGAATCATTCCTATCAAAAGCTTTTACAAACTGTTTCATAAGGCCTAGCTTGATATGCAGTGGAGTGGAGGAAAGATAATTTTCTCCCGTTCAACTAAGGTTAACGACATTCTTTTCCCCAATGTCCATGTTTTCTCTGTTGGGCCACTTTTTTCTAACCCAGTACTGTGTTTTGTCTCTGCTATCCCAGGGGCAGAAGAATATTTGGTGTATCCACTTTGCTGTCCATTTTGTTTTTCAAAAAACGACTTATCTAAAAAATTAAACCTGATAGAGAAAAACTGCAAACAGTTTTAGATTCAGCGACTCAAATATGCCTTAAATCAGTTTCAAAACCCTATTCACCACAAAAAAAATTTTTTTTGTTGGCCTGTGTTATTGAGATATCTTTTCTCATTGACACACAGTGGTCCCAAATCATACTTTGATGAACATACATAGAAGCAAAGTCAATATTCAAGATTACAATATTATATAGCTAACATTTTATATAAAATTTGCAGAAAGCATACTACTTCCTCCTTAGGAAAGAGTTCTGAATTTCCAAAAAGCTACCCACCACTTGCATATATTTTTTTTCTGCGCAGAGACGGTTGTAATTTGGGGGAGGAAAATTAAAATTAATATACAGATAATATTATTATGAACTTGGTAATAATATTGGTCTTCCTTATGACCTAGACTTGAACGAAAAGTAAGATACTACAGAGTTCACGGTAATATTATAATTTTTGGACAAAGGTTTTTCAAAACCATTAAATTATACTTAATTAATTACAAAAACACATTTCGAAAACAGCTGAAAACTGTCAATGGAATAATTTCGGCATTGGCAATACTAAAAACTACTAATATTTTGTCAAAACAAAATGTAATGAGTTTTTTAATTACATTTTTAAGCTGTATAACTTGTTTATGTTTATCATTGTTGGAATCGCTACTTTATGGGATTTTTTTTAACTTTTTATATTTTTTGATTGCGCTAAAAGTGATCTTGTAATATGTAGATCCATATTTAATAATTTCATCTTGAATCGTCTTTGAAATATTTAAATTTGTTTGAATATCTTTGAATATAATTATAATATATTTGAAAATTTTAACGAAGTATTTGAATAGCAGAATATAGAACATTTGTTAATAAATAAAAACAATTTTTAGTTTTAATGCCGTATATCTTCAAAAAATCCAAAAATGAAACTTATTTTTTTATCGTTATGATTTAATTGGATTAGACTGATGCAGGGAAATGGAATCATATTAATGGTATAAGTTCTTTTTTTTTAATTTACGTAACTTGATATTATAATAATAATTATACAAAATTTCAATTTCCACCGTCAGTATCTTAAAAGCAGTTCAAGGTAAGAGTATTATTAAAAGTATTAGTGCCCCATTCCTTAAAAAAAAATGCAAATAATAACGTCATGGCTTACATTAGACTGTAATGACGTCACTAACAAATTAATAATGCCAAAAAGTATAATTTTAAGAATTACAAAAGTGTTTAAGTAATTATCAGTTTTGGATTACAGAATTTAGTTTATAATGTAAAGTTCCAGTTTCCAACCAAATTAAAAATTTTCTTCTTTGCAAAATTATTCAGTTTTTGGTCAGGTACAAGAAACCTTTGTAACGATTACATTACCTAGTTAATCATAGTCAACATAGAACGGAACTGGTTCTGTTTACCAAATAGAGAAAGTTGTGCGAAAATGTCATGCAGTTAACCGGAACTTTTCTCAAAGTAGTAAAAGATGTCAAGTATAGCCGGGACTTATACTTAATAACAAACTGGGAAAAATATCTAAAATCCATAAACCAGTAATGTTCTATACTGTAACTTGTATTTTTATTGGATATAATAAATATAATAATACTGACAGTGGGCACACGCATTTGGTTTGTTCCAATGCTTTAGGCGTTAGATTCATACGTTTCAAAGATTTGCACGTTTAAAATTTTTAAAATATGCAAAGATAAAGCATTTTTAAGAGCAAAAGCTTCAAACCGAACCTCCCAATATGCGCTTGATCGAGTTTTAAAGCGAAATAGTTTTAAACCGAACGCAGCCTAATTAATAAAAGTGCGACTTTAACATTCGGCCAACATTGGCAATATTATTGTATAATATTATCATAGCTTAAAAAAATACTAGTACCTATCAATAATAACATAATTTATTAAATTAGTAAATTTTTTCCCACTTACTTATGTATTTTAAACAAATTGTTTCAGTTTATGATATAAAAATGCTCATGTATATGATCTGAACTAGTAATAATTGCATTTAAAGTAATTAAAAATTCACTTAACTTGAAATAACTTTATAATATAAATTAATTTTACAAGTCAATAAAACAATTGTATATTATTTAGTAGTAATTATAATAGTAATATATGCATATTATAAATTATTAATGTGGATAAGTGTCAATTAAAATCATCTGTTATAATTAAAATAAGATATTACAAGGAAAATGCTGAAATTAAACAATTTAAAAATCGATATGCATGACGCTTGTAAAACTTGTTTAAATTTTAAAATTGCCAAACAAGAATTTTAGAATAACAGATTACGACTTCGTAATACATAAACAAAAAGTTAAAAAAAGTTGTATTTTTTCAAATATGGTTGAAATTTAGTTGTTTTAACGTACATTATTATTCTGTTAAAATACAATAAAAAGACGAATAATTTTTATTAAACATGTTTATTGAACTGGATGAACAAGTTCATAAAAATCGTAAAATAATAAGTTTCATCATTATTACATAAAAACTGTATTCTTTATTATAAATTTCAAGGTATAATTCTTGTTTATATCACCTTGGTGCAAGCATTTTATTAAGTAACAATGCAAACCAACTTATGTGTGGGTTATACAAGAAGTGCTGTCATGGTAAACTCATTCTGAATTCGGGAATTTAATATTTATATAAATCTAAAGTTAAAGTGCAATTAAATATTGCTTTTTCAATGTTTCAGTAGGTACTTTTTCAAATGCTTCCAGTTTACGACCGATTCAAAAATGACGGAGCCAATTTCTTTGTCAAAGAGTTGGTATGGTAAGTAAAATAATAATAATTTATTTTACATAATAAAAAAATTGTAGTCACTGTTACATAAAAAAACATGGAATATTACTTGAATTTTACTAATTGTAGAATGTGTGCCAAGGAAGAGGTCAACTACGGGAAATCACATAATAATAGTGCAGCAAAAGCTATGCGCAAAGTGCATATCAAATTTTGCAAAAATCCTAAACACTTTTATTTTAATTAATTTAAGTTTTAATGAGCAAAAATGTATGAATTAATTATTATGTACAACTTTTTATAAAAATTATTAACCTTCGTACCTATCAATTAGATTTAATCGTCTATGTTTTTTTTTGGAGAACACGGAGCTTTTGAATAAAAAGTAAATCTGGTATAAATCAAAATAAAAATTTGTGTTAGTCATACAACAGCGTAAGAGAACAAAGTTTATTAAATTATCATTTTGACAACTTTATGTGTAACCAACCTGTTTTGCAAGTTAAATTTTTTATAATTTAATTTTTTAGTTCAACACTTTTAATTTTTATTTTTGAATAAAAATTGAATAATTTCGAATTAGCGAATAATAAAAAATCTCATGTAACGTCAAACTTAATTACATGAATTTATATGGGAAGAGGGCAGTTAATCCTCTTAAATTTTGGTTTAAATATTTTTAAATTAAAGAGACTAAATTTTTGATGTATTATTTTAAAAAATTTTTAGTTTCAGAAGTGTTAAATAGAAGAAATTAATTTTGGTTTGAAACTTGTGCAACAGGAAAAGATTAAATTAAATAAAAAATAAAATCCTCGATAATATAATATAAATTGCATTTATTTTAGGTAATAACTAATTATTAATGGTAAACTTCCTTTTCTTGATAGTATTATTTATTTTAATCTTTAAATTTTAGGAAAATATTTTCAAATATGTAGAAATCCCGAATAACATGATTAGCTAAAATGCAGCTGCAAATTTTGCTTTGTTTAATATTAAAGCGATATTACACAATTAGGAAAGATAAATTACTTCTTAAAAATGTTCAACTAGGTTAACTACACCCTGTATACCGGGTGTTGAATGACTTACCGATACATAGGAAAATTGCATGTAAAATCACATTTATGCAAATTCTTGCTTCCCTAGTTAATTAAAAAAAAAAAAAAGAGATAAAAATTAGAAAAAAATATTAACCATAAATGATAACCGCATTAGATTTCATTTAGCTTTTACTTTTTATTTTAAAAAACATAAATACAATTCTTAGAATAAAACGTTAAATATTTTTGGTTATTCTTTCGTTTCAATTTTATGGCTATCGATATTTCTTACCTAATTTTTGATTTTTTAAATATAATTTCTGCAGTTAAAAAGTTTGAAAAATGAATTTTGCTTATTAGTTTAGCTGCAGAAGTAGAGAGCAGGAAATCAGAAAGTTTGTCTTTACATGCTCAAGTTCCAAGATCCACGATCACCACCTTGTAGATAAATATACACTGGCGTTCTGCGACATTTGGAAAATTGGAAACCAAAGAGGAAGAAGGAGTGGCAGATAAAACTTTCTGAATGTTTCAAGGTCAAAAAACCAGATTAAAAATTATATAGGGTGGGCTATAAAACAGAGCGGTTTTAAAATTATCATTGCTTGTAAACGGTGAGCAGGAGAAGGTGCAGATTGGAAATTAGATGTCACAATGAATCGTTTCACAGGAATACAACGCATGTTATACAACGCAACGTATTTCTTCGAAAACAAGCAAACCAAGGTCGTAACCGTGAATTTCCACCGGTACACGACAATGTTATAAGATTTTTTTTCCCGAAAGATTTTGAAACCTACAACAACAGGACATAGTTTCTACAAAACGGCGCCATACGTCTAATGCATCTTGAGCTATTGTAAATGATATGTTTGCAGGAAAACTTATTTTACGTTGAAGGAATATTCCATGCCTTCCCAGGAGTCATAACTTCAATCCTTCTGACTTTTTCTCTGCGGATACTAAAAAAGTAAGGTTTATAACAACAAATCAGCCACGACAGTCCAATAGGAAGAGCATATTGGAGAAGAAATGGCTAATTATTTCACCCGAAATGTGTCAGCAAGTTTTCACAAATTTGAGTTGTAGGAAGAATTTTTGCAGCAAGTTTACTTTAATATAATAAATTAAAAAAATTTTCGATATGATTTATAGTCTTTTTTAAAGAATTTATTCAAAATTGGCCATCTTTAAGGTCCACTTAGTATTATTTTGTTATCTTTTGTTTTAAAAGTTACCTTTTGTCATTTTGACAAGATTAACCTAGATAATGTTAAGTGCCATAAAATTTACTTTAATCTTTATTTTTCCAAATACTACCTTCCTCCTAGATTTAGTTTCCAGAGTATCTGGATTATTAATACAAAAGAAATACTGGCGATGATGCCGATAGTCTTCTAAAATCGTAGGCCTTTACGTATTGTGTGCCTGGTTTACGGGGAAGCGTTTTGGCAATGTGTATACTTTTGACAGCTCACTTTAATTAAAACAAATTGCACTATTTTAGCAATACTGCTGTATTTTATTGGTTATTTTGTTGGTTGCATCTGCAGAATACAGCTATTAGCTGTTTTAGCATCAAAATTCTACTGGGTTATTGTATAACACAATGACATTGTCTAAGAAACTGTTGATGAGGGTGTTTGAATAAATATTGGAAAATCAGCTAACAGTAATGAGTAATTTTTGCTGACAAATTGATGAAAATGTTCCAAACGTCATGAAGCATAATAAAATCATCACAAGTTTCTTTCTTAATTTCTTGAAATAGTTTTCCTGCATATGGCTTGTTCAAGCTCTCATCACGTTCTTAGATTTTCGACATTTTTGCTTTCTCTTGTTTTCTAGTTATTATGGAAAAATAGCTTTGCATAGGAACAGTTGATGTTTTACATTCAAAATATAATTAATATGGAATTAAAAAAATTTTGTGTCATGGTTTGCATTCCCTGTTTTTGTAGCTGCATAATAATGCACATTAAGAAACTACCTCCCCCTTATTGGTAGTATTTATATGGTAAAGAAGTTTTTTAGTTTGTTTTTGTTACAAAAAAAATTTTTTTGAGATCGAGAAATTTTATTGAAGAAATTCCGAAGAGTTTATTATTGAAAGCTGTAATTGTCGCGCTGTAACCCAATTAAAGGTCACACCACACCACTGTTTTGAACTAATAATTCACTTCAAATATTAACTTTTGTGATTATGAAATTTTGCTTAGCTTAAATTTACATGTATTTTATTTACGTTGCATTGTTTCGTAGGCTTGTTTTATGTTATGCTGTGGTTTTACTTTTCAAACAGTTTGAATTAGCTTTGTGTTAAAATTAATCGACCAGGTTCGTAATGCCCAGGTACTTAAAAGAGTTTGTTGGTTAGCAAGGTAACTTCTAATTACATTTTGGGCAATTTACGAACCAATAAAATATAATTTAGGGTATGCTCGATTATCGAAAAGTTTGCTTTTTAAAACCTCTTTTATTGTCTAATTAACAATTTATGTCAAAAATCTTTTAAAATTATGCAACACATTAAACTTCACAGTTGATGTTGCTACGACAAAAGGAGTACGAAGTAAATAATGCTAACCAAAACTAAACGGCGTTTTTATACTACTACTTTCAGTTCCCAGGATTTCAAGGATACACTCTGAGCTTGTAATGCTATTAATGTTGCTTTAAATATGATTTTAAAATTAGAAAAATCAAAATCAAAATAAACAATAAAAATTAGAGGCGCTAAAAAAATTAATTACTAAAATAAAAGGTTTTGTCAATCGATAGTGATAATTTTCAAATTCATTCCGAAATCCAAATAAAAACTACAGTGTGGATTGGACCAAATGCAAGAAATAATCACACTTTATTGAGTAAAATTAAATCATTTTCAATAATAAATCATTGGCCTAATGCTGCAGATACATCAATATGCTTGGAGTTGGCTTTGTAGTAACACTCGTACAATTTTTGAGCGGTTTTATATTTGTCTGCTCCTTTTTGATCCTTGCAAGCGGCAATAACTTTTTCAACATCTTCCTTCGATATGTCAGCTGGCTTTTTGGCTATTGCAACTTCAGGTTGGAGTTCGCCATCATCATTGACAATTCCAATTTGGTTAAACATGCAGAAGTAGTATTGGGCAAGCTTGTCGTCTTCTGTAAATTGACCTTGACGACCTTTCATGATTAATTTTACGTCTACACCGGTGTCTTTGGTACATTTTTCATAATAGGCTTTTAGTTTGACCAATTGCTCTTGATTTAGTGTCTATAAATAAAATAAAATTGAAAGAGAAACAAAAATATCTAAATTTGAATATCAGGCAAAAACTTAAATCACAATATCGAGTAATTGGACATTTCGAGATAAAAATAATACCACGTAGTAGGAGAATCCCAGTTAATTTAAATGTTGTATAATTTTATTTGCAAATTTTGTTTAGTAAATTTATACTTATTAAATTCTACCCTGCTCAAAAATTTATTTAGAATAAATTTTAATTCTGGGTAAACCAAAGCTTCGCAGATAATAATAAATATTAATACAATTACGTATGTGCCAAAATTAATTTATTGTAGTTGGTATACTTGTCATGATTATTTAGTGAGTACATGGTTTATCAATTTGCGTAAGTGAAATAATTTAGGTTGAAATTCTCAATTACTAGACCACGAAGTAATAAAAATAAATTAAAAAGCAATTGTATCTACCCCCGAGGAGAGGACGAAATCATTATCCTGTTAATTTTCAATTGCAAACACAATAAGTTAACAATTTAAATAATTTTATGACTAATAATTAGGGTTATTATTTTAATAAATAATTGTTGGTTTAGTGACCTGTCTGTGCCAAGACTTTAGCTCAATAGAGATTAATTTAAAAGGAAAGTGCTTTTTATGGATTTTTTATTAAAAATGTTAAAAGTTACTAATTTCCAACACTTTTTAGCTTAACATGGAAAAAAAAGTATGCTTAAATATTATTATAACTGATTTAACATAATTTTCTTGGAAAATCAGGCTGATAGAAAGTAAAAATTAAGCTGCTAAATTTTGTACACTTTCAAATGTTTAACTTTCTTAACGAATAAAATAAAAATGTATTACAAAAAATTTTAAATTGAATTAAACCTCGAGCTTTCCACTCGCCTTTTCAAAGCAATTTATTTAATGAGTTCTTACAGAAAACTACTACAACTAAGCTTTTCTTTGTATTGAGTTTATTTTAAAAAAGTCGAGAACTAATTAAGGCAACAATTTTGCTTTAGATCGAAATTCTATTTCAAATTTAACAATTGATTTTACTGAAATGAAGTTAAATGCTCATTTCTGTTAGAAACTATTTTTATTGTCTGCTTCTAACAATGGAAAATTATGATTTTCTATTTAATTAGTTCGGAAAATTGGAGTTGCATTATAGTTTTTAATTTATTTTAAAATAAATGTTTACAAAATAAAGCATAAAAAATAAATAATATTTAATATTCATACCTGAGCAAAAGTTGTAGTAAAACAAGCAGCTATCAGCAAAAGAACTAACCCCTTCATGTTGGCTAATTGTGTGTTCTGTATGAAGATGTCACAGGACTGTGAGGGTAATATCATTGCAGTATATTTATAAGCGTTTATTACAAGGTTGTTTTGAACAACAATAACCAACCAAAAGAGATCAAAACTTTGATAATCTCCATAATGACTCGCCGGTTGAGTCGCCCCTTAATGATTTATAAATGACAGCTAAAAATTTTAGTCGTCGGGTACTATTTAATGTAAAATAAAAATTATTTAATATATATGGTAATGGGCTGCATATTATGATTATCTTAAGCAAATTCTATTTGAATTACATTGTTAAATGAAAAGGGAATGCAAGTTTAGCAAAATCGCACATTAATCATGTCGCCACGTTAATTATTTGGTGTTGTATGTGTGGATATTTCACATAAAAATATGAGAAATGTTGGTAATAATTATGTAGAAAAGGTGAAGTTAATGTACAAATAATTAGAGATTCAAATCCATAACGATGCTCCGGAAGTGGAAATACCGACAACCTTGCTTTTAAAGTACACGTACCCCCGTATGTGACATTCAGTTTAGATTTATTATGGTACTTTTATAAAGTTTATATTTTTTTCCAGATTTTTAGAATCCAATTTATTTTATTTTTTTTGTCCTTTTAAATATTTCAAATAAACCGCCTATTATAGTTTTGATTATAAATTGTAAATTAATTATTATTTAGTTCCATATTCCCGTTGGTCATCTTTCTTGAAGTATTTTATTATCTTTGGGTTTTCCAGCAATATAAAATGAAAGGTAATGCCCGGGGTATTACTCCTCAGTACATGTCAAGAACACCAAAACGGAAAACTTAAATTATACAATGCTAATTTTGTGTACTTTCGAAAAATGTTGTGCACTTATTGTTTTAGAGTTTCAACAATTTAAATGGTGAAGGTGCATTTTTGTAAGATGGAAATATATAAAAAAAGAGAAAATATTTGCAAGCAATTTATTTTAATTGCCAATTAAAAAAATTAAAAAATTGCGAAAATTAAAAAAATTAAATCGCGGTTTAAATATGTGTTTCTTTTTCATTTCAGTGGATTTTTCAAATTTTCCCTTAGGGGACGTTGAGTGCATGATTTACAGCGTTACTTATGGAAGGATTTGCCCAAACCCCATACAAATGTTTTCAATTGCACCCGAGCAAAGTTGGGTGCCTTAGTTAGTTTTATATATTTCCGATTTTAATTTAAAATTAAAACTTATGTGGGTATGCAACTGTATAACTGCATTTTATTTACCTTTTAAATAATGATAACTCCTAATCCAAATTAAAGGAATTAAATGAAAAGAGATACTTACTCCTCTTACCAGAAAAGGCAAAAATATGACAAGGAGACACCTACTTGGCCCCATTATTTAATTTTACATTTTTTGTAAATAAATCAATAGAAAACGAACTATCTTCCTCAATCCGGGGGTCTGGGGTGTGGAACACCCTCCAGTGCACAAATTTTGGAATGAAGAACATTGCAGAACTCCCAGAACTTCCGACCGAGTAGTTTACTTTTTATCAGAAGTAACCTGAAGATCTCCCGTTGCAGAGGCACTGGAGGGTGTTCCACACCCCCCAGACCCCCGGTTTAAATAATTAATTTTTATTATAAGTGAATTAAATATTTAAGCATATCTCAAGTTTATTAAAATTAGCTCTGGCCAAGTAAATGTGTTTAATTCGTAATTTGACAATTACTTATAAACTGCGTAATTATAAATTCCATACCTCCTGGGAGGCAGATCTCTGCAACAAAAAAAATAAACTACTTAATCCGGGGGTCTGGGGGTGTGGAACACCTTCCAGTGCCTCTGCAACGGGAAATCTTCAGTTTACTTTTGATAAAAAAAAACTACTCGATCCGGGGGGTGTCGAACACCCTCCAATGCTCAAATTTTGGAATCTCGATAAGTCTCTGAAATACCGATGCAGTACGTGAAATACAATGAAGTATCGATGAATTAGATGAAGTACCGTGAATTATTGATGAAGTACGGTGAATTACTGGTAAAGTACGTGAAGTTAATTGTACACAATTTCCTCTAGCGGTTGACCCCTCGATCTCAACATTATTGTACGACATTCAAATCGATCATTTTATTTTATCTGAAATTCCTAAACTTATCAGATACTGAAATGGATAAAACTTTTAAATTACAAAGTTTTTATTAACTACGCTTTGAAAATAATTTTTAATTTAGCAATGTAAGAAACAGAATTTTGGCATATGACATTTTAAAAACCAAATAAAACCAGAAAAATACTGAATCAATCAGAACAAATTAATATTTGACGTAAATCGTATGCAAATATTATATCTGTAAGGGTTGATTAAATTTCAACTACAATTAAAATAACTAAATGGTGAAAGTTTTGTAATGGAAAAATTAAATTTCCATAACGCATTAATTATTTAAAATAAGTACATAATCGAAATCAATGTTAATAATACAGGACGAATTAACCCTTTCAAAATTTAATAGTCTAATAGATACAACTTATCAGCTAGTATTAACTATTTCAGAGGGAGGAGAATTTTTTTGTCATTAAATCATCAATCATGAACATTGGTACTGAATGAAAACTGGAAAAATTTTTAGCTGCAATACCCAAAATATAGACATTTGAAAAATAATTTAAATACGCAAACATAAAAAACTATCTGATTTTTGAAATAATTAACTTTGCCGAAATGTTAGATAAGGTTACCGTATGATAATTATCTTTTCAAACTTGTAATCAATATTTATATGTCTCTGCATATTACAGAATAAATTTACACTCAAAAGTATCTTGTTAATTAACAGAAATAATTTAAGTTGTTCTAAAGCTACTCTATTTCAAAACAGCTGCACAGCAAGCGACACTTCTGTACCGACTGCTGTAGTAATAAACCACTTAAAATTTTAATTTTTAATATACATTAAATTTTATGCTCTTATTGTCCTTTTTCTCGTATGATCCACTCTGTTTTAAATCTGAGTAATTCACAGTCGCTTTTTATAAAAGCGATCACATTTTTTGTGTGATCCAGGTTTAATAACGTCAATTTTAAGTCTTCTATTTTATGGAATTCACTAACCTCTGACAGTATGTCTGAAGTTATCGAATGTTTGCATAATAAAATTCACAACTTTTAAATAAAGAAAAACTTCTACACATCAGACACTGAGTTAGCTCAAAAGGTTTGCTGCTTTGGTTTTAACGATTACAGTATATACCTTAGAGACCTTCTATTGTTTGTAATTCTTACAAAATCAGATAATTAAAGCTAATTAATGTAAGATTTCATTACATAGTATTATCTATAATATAATTTAATATGTTATAAAATAAAATGAAATGCACTTTTTACATTATCTTAAGATAGCTAAAGGTAAGTTTAAAAAAAAACGTTAGTTTGTTTAATATCATTTAATCTTATTGATAGGTTAATACACGAAATTCACAACAGTGTAGCAGGCTGAAATACAAATATGTTTCAAGCACTGTGTTGCCTTAGAGCTAAAACAAAATATTTTTGTTGTCCGAGATAAAATTTAAAATCTAGCAATTTTTTATTTTTACCACGAATATGAATTTTATTATTAAATTTTTTCTGGTCACATTATTCTTACAAATAAATTTGTTTTTTCTCAAAATTACTATTGCAGATACGAAATATTTTTATATCATTTGAGAAGACATTTTTAGAAGTTAAATATTGGATATTTCTATCATCTGCATTTTAAACATATACGTGACAGAGACATCGATGTATTTGCACAAAAGTTTTTCAATCGAAAGCAATTTGTAACATGGCACACGTGATGCATTATAAGGATCCTTCTCCAAATACATTGAATCATCAGCTATTGCAGTAATAAATAATACAACTAATTTTTTTATAATTTTCCGAATTGAAATAAAAAATTTAATTGCGCTTGGTTTTGATGGAATATTTTTAATAGTTTCCGATGAATAATATAAAAATGATTTATGGCAAATATATTATTGCGGTATTACTTTAAAGTAATTACTAATATTTTATTTTTACGAGTCAATAGTAATTTATACTCAAATTAGTATAGTTTATGCTGATAATAATAAATTAATACCCCATTGTGAATAATTACTAAAACCGACACCGCAATAGCATTTGTAAATTTTCCAACATACATACATTGATCTTATAAAATCAAAGTCAGAAAAGGTAGATCCAAGATAAGTTTATATCATCACAAATTCTAGTCTCGTAAAGTTTTTTTAGTTTCGGTGCAAATTTGCAAACTCAAATTTCAGCTCACGATGTTTTCCCACAAAACATGATAACTTATAAGCAGTTGACCTATTTAAATAAGTTTTACAAGATAACGCAAAATTCTCGCAAGGTAAACTTTGGTAAGCTCGATGTACAAATTGCATAACACGTACCTGCTATTATAATAATAATTGTTGTTACGAGATATATCCAGGGTATTTTGCTATTACCAAAGTTAGAAATAATAAAACTGCGACGTAGGTTATAAAGTTTCTTGTAGTTTCATATTATGCTGTTTATGCATTACTTTTTTTGAAATGAATCACGAAATACATAATATAGAAAAGCACAAGGGAATAACAAATAATAATTTATAACAAATACGAATTTCGCCAGAACATGGCGTATCGGATGGATATGGTAGGAGATTTCTTTGTTAGGCTTTCAAATTCCCATAACACGAACTCACATTTTCATTTGCTTTTGAATAAAAAATATATTTTGTTAAACATCAGATTTCACAATACATAATTTACTGCTTGAATAATAAAACTTTTCGTTTTAATTTAACAATCTCTCGTTTGTTCGTTTGTAACATAATGCAAGGCTTTCGAGGAAAAGAAAACATGGCAAATATATTTCACATAAGCGAAAACACTTGTGCGTAAATATTACTTCCAACAATAAATAACCAGACTTGTGTGCAATGGGACCTTGAGCTGAAACTAACCGAACCTGAGGGAGTAAACGTCTTCCGTGATAAATTGGCTTCTTAGGTACTACACAAAATTGCAATTTAAAAACGGAATAGATTGTCGTGTCCGACGAATTTTTCCAGTTATCCTCATATTATTACTACCTTTGGAATTCAGGTTATCAGTCTAAACTACTCATGGTAACTGTCACCATTTTACTGCAAGAGTTTTCGCTCTCATAGAAGGCGTGTTGCATTTATGTAATTCCTAATTAATCATACAACTTTTGTAATGCTACTGAAGAAGCGAAAAATACTTTTTGAGTTTGTTAAGTGATGCAGATATTGATTTCTTCTTTAGCTTTTGTAATGGATAGCAGAGTATTTATGGTAAATATTTTCAAAGTATCGGAAAAAGCAAGTTTTGGAAATTTATAGTTGAAATCCAAATTAAAATTAGAAGACCACCATGGTACATACTACATATATTTATATTAAATTGAGGAAGAGATGATTAGATAATATTCTTTTTCAATTTAAAAACTTTATAACATTTCAATTTATGGAAATGCCTTCCTCTCCAAGCCAAATTTTTGGATAAAATTTATATGAAATTTAATTTGATTGAGAGATATTCTTTCTTCAAAATTACCAAAAAAATACAATAATTAATATTGTTTCTTTCTTTCTATTCTTTCAAATACTTTAACTTGGCGCAATCTCATAAAAATTTAGATGTTTTGGTATAACATAATTTTACATTTGCCATTACTATTTTTATTACACTTTTATTATCTAAAATTTTAACGACAAAATATGAAATATAAACATACTACATCATAAGGGAAAAAAAGTATAAGTATTAAATACGTTAAAGCTTATTAACCATTTCTCTGTAGAAATTTCCACATTTTCTGGAGCAAAATGAAATTATTCATTTTTATAATTTTAGTGATATTTGTCACTACGTCGCATCAAATGGTAAGTAAAAGACTTAGATAGTGTGTCATCCAGTATGTGAGAAGCAAGTGTGACTTATCCAAAAAGTGGATTTTAGTTCGTTTGAAGATGTATGAGTAAATATGTTTTTAAAAACCACAGCAACAGCCAAATAAGTAATTTTTAAATTAATTTCAGACGTTCACTGAGCTAAAGCAAATATGGCATGGTCACGTATTGAAACATTCCGAAACATGTTTGAAACAAACAGGTGCAGATTATAATCAAGCGATGAGATTAATACCATATGAAGAATTTGTTGATGACCATAAATTAAAATGTTTTCTTTTATGCGTTGCCGACAATTTATATACAGTCTATGAAGATGGATCAATACATCATCAAAATGCTGTGGACAGATCAAGTATCAAAGATCAAAAACTTTTGCTAGAATCAGATATCGACGTGTAGCCTGCAATATCTCTAACTGTTTTCTACTACTTTTCAGGAGAAAGAAAAGAATGTCCTGCTTTTTAATTTAAAGTTATGCGCTCACAATTTTTACGTAAATTTGTTTGTTAAATACTCTTTTTAAACTTTTCTGATGATTAGGATACTTTTACAGTACATGCGTAATGAGCTATTTGATCTAAAACCATTAAAATCTCATTTCAGTCAAAATGTCAGTTAGGAGAAATTGCAGGCTACACGTCGATATGGTAAATAAGTGTTTTGATATCAAGATGAATGATCCATGCGAAAGAATGTATGCGGTAGTTCAATGCGCACTTGAAGCTGTCAAGCCAATAATAACCGAATAAATCCTAATCTTCCACAAATCAAATGATATTAAGTTTATGGTTAAATTGTTTTGTTATTATAATTAACTTTCATGTAAATTTTTGTAGTAGATTATAATATTGTGTTAAGCAAAAATATAAAATGTATCCATAAAATTGTTTATATATTATCTTCTTCTTCTTAATGTAGGACTAGGTTCTGTAATATCCAACAGTAACCTCGGCGAAGTTACAAATGTAATAAAACATTTTGATAATCCAATACATCTTCAAAGACGATGAAACATATTTGAGATTTTATTTCTCAGAGAGAAACTACCGAAGATGGTCCTAGAATTTTCAAAGCAAATTCATCCCATACATTTCTAGGTTTAAAAACTTCGAGTAAGTTCTTATAATTTTTACAGAGCTAACCGCATGACTTCATAAATGCAATTTATAACTCGATCCCTACACCACGTATTCATTAAATTAAAATTTAAATTCACGAATTCAGCTAAGAGCCATGCTAATGCTAATTCTTGACTAAAATAACAAAACAAATCGGTTATATTACTTTACCCCTTTCCCTGAAAAACATTTGATTGATATCAAATGTTAAAACATAGTTTTATTCTTGACGAGTTATTCATTTTTCTTGCTTGAGCTTTAACAGTTCGGTAGCTTTCGAAAAAGTTTTAAGGGAGAGGAAACTGCAAAATTTTCTTTATTTCCCTTTCCATTTTAAGTATTTTGGGTAAAACGGATGCGAATCGGTAGAGCTAAGTTGGGAATATTTTTATCACTAAACTAATTTTGATATTTAAAACTTCTGAGAAGTAAGTTCTTTAAAAGACTCCGAGCAAGTTACGCGTTGTAATAACATAATATTTAATATTGAATAGTCTAAGTATTTAATCAATATGCCTTAAGGCAGTGATTCGGATTATTGCATTTTATTCTCCTAAAAAGAAATTACTTTTTTTATTAAATTGTATTAAAATATTTAATTTAATTAAAAACAATAATTTATTTTACATAATTTGCTTATTGTATAATAAACCCAAACTAGACAAGTTAAATAAGCAATGTATTTATTTTGAAAAATTTGGAAAAAATTGTCTAATTATAATAAATTATATTATGTTTTCTTATTAATAATTTTCTCATGCTTAAATTCATTCTAAAATGTGATTCGGATAATATACAAAATTTATCTACAAACCTTGATGCTCAAGATGTCAATTATGATTTATTTCAAAGCCAAAAAACGCGAAGGAAAAATTAGAATTAAATTTTATTACAGTTACCATAAAAAAGAAAAGACTTACATAATTACAAAAAATAGTCCGAGAAGCTCTCGTGAAACAATATTATTATATTTATACAATAATATTGTTTGCAAGTATTTAAAAGAGCTGCCCTAAACTGAAGCTAACAATTTTAATCTCGATCGAGACACAGTAGCAGCTTGCCTGACTAGTTGTGTTCTTTAATATTGTTTCCACAAGCAATTATTTGTATAGTTTTTTATCTGTTTTTCTTTAAAGTACTATTAATATCTTTGGAGAACCATAAATAAAAGCGAAACATAACCAATTAACAAATTTGAAAATATATTAATATTATTAAAATAAAATTTTAAAAATTAACAGGTTTCTTGAATAATAAAACGAAATAATTTGTCAGTTTTTAGCAATGATTATATTTATTTTAAGCGGTGTAATAAAATATAAGAAATTCAAAGTTTTCTTTGAAAATCTCTGATGTTTATTTAAATTTATTTATCCAAAAGTAGAAATATAAAATTATAAATATAAACATACAACCGGCGTATAAAAGAATAAATATTGATAATTAACTATCAGTGCGTACATATTGCAAAGTTCTTAAGAGTAAAAATGAAGTTAATTATTTTAACCATTTTATTGCTATTTATCACTGCTTCACAGCAACTAGGAAGTCTAAGAATGCAAAATAATCAATATAAATTGTAATTATTTAGAAGAAGAAATGCATATGTGTGTTTACATTATTAGTATGTAAATTTTTGTTCAGTTTTTCAAAATTTTAATTCAGTAAACAAAAATAATATTAAAGTATAAAAAAAGAAATTTTTCTTTTCTCAAACAAAAAAAAGAAATATTGCGAGATCGCTCGAGTACACGAGAAAATAGCGATGTATGCAAAGAAAAGTGTAAATGAAATTTGTAACCAATAAGGAATTTTGGAGAAATTGCGGTGAACTCTATATTAAATAAACGTAGGCGTAGTAGAGCTAAAATAAAGATATGCGTTCAGTATTTGATCCAATGTGGCTTAGTTTTAAAGATAATGCGATACAAAGAACATTTCGTACGGTATAAGCTTAAAAAATTAAACAAACTTTATAGTACTTTATAATCTTCAAGATTGAATTAATTAATTAAAGCTTAGACACTGTATTGTCGCTGACAACTAAATCACTGCACCATGAAGTACCATAGAATCTAATTATTTTTTTAAAGCTTTTTTTGTATGACAAAATATGTCATTTACAATAAAGTTTACCGAAATTTCCGAGTGTAAGTAAGTAATTTCTTAAAACTATTTCCAGACGTTTAACGAGCTAAAACAAATTTGACATAGCCATATATTGAAGCACTCGGACAAATGTTTGAAACAAACTGGTGCAGATTATAATTTGGCCATGAGAATTGCATTACATGGAGAATATGTGGATGACCATAAAGTAAAATGTTTTCTTTTATGCGTAACTAATAATTTATATCTTGTACAATTAATTGTAAAGTAAAATTATTGTAAGTATTTTTTTTTTCTATTTGTAGAAGTTCGATGAGAGACAAGTTTAGCATGGTTACCTATCGAGGGGTTAACCGCTGGTGAAGTTTTTTGTACACATCTAATGAAGTACATGAAGTACTGAAGTACTGGGGGGAGGGTGTAGAACACTTTCCAGTGCACAAATTTTGGAATGAAGAACATTGCAGAACATGCAGAACCCCAAACCGAGTAGTTTACTTTTTATCAGAAGTAAACTGAAGATCTCCCGCTGCAGAAGCACTGGAGGGTGTTCCACACCCCCCGGATTAAATAATTTATTTTTTATTAAAAGTGAATTAAATATTTAAGCATATCTCAAGTTTATTAAAATTAGCTATAGCCAAGTAAATGTGTTTAATTCGTAATCTGACAATTAATTTTAAACTACCTAATTATAAATTCCGTACTCCCTGGGAGGTAGATCTCTGCAACAGGAGATCTTCAGTTTACTTCTGATAAAAAATAAACTACTTGATCCGGGAGCTAGGGGGGGGGGGCGTGAAACACCCTCTAGTGCCTCTGCAACGGAGATCTTTAGTTTACTCTGATAAAATAATCTACTCAATCCGGGGGGTCTGGGGGGTGTGGAACACCCTCCAGTGCTCAAATTTTGGTATTTCTGTAAGTTTCAGAAATTGAAAGTCTGTGATACTGAAAGTATCGATAAATTACTGCTGAATTATATGAAGGACAAAGAAGTATGGAGAATTATGATGATGTACGTGAAGTGTGAAGTTAATTGTACACGATTTCCTCTAGCGGTTGACCCCTTGTTACCTATTGAAACACTCGGACAAATGCTTAGAGCAAACTGGTGCAGATTATAAGCAGGCGATGAGAATACTCCAACATGGAGAATATGTGGATGATCATAAATTAAAATGTTTCCTATTATGTATATCTAAAATTTATTTATAACATACGGCGATGGATCTATTCATCATCAAAATTTTCTAGACATTCTGAATGTCAAAGATAAGGAAGCTTTGCAGGAATCAGATATTGTTAAGAAGTGTTTTGATATAAAGTTAAAAAATGATCAATGGAAAATTTTTATATAATAAGTGAATGCATATATAGAGCTCTTGAAAAAGTGTTGCCTAATTAAATATGTCTTGTCAATTAATTGGCATAATATTATGGTTAAAGAATATGTTTGGGTTTAGTATGGAATAGTTGTTATGTAATTTTTGAGTAGATGTTTATCTACTATTTCAATAAATAATATTGAATGTAAAATTGTTTTTATTACAAATATAATGTATTTATTTACAAAATAAAGTATAGTAAGGGTAGCACATTGCAAATAATTGTTATACCTTTGCAAAGGTAAATTCTGTAGTTGCAAAAGCTTGTAATTTGTAACTAAGCTTGTGAATAAGCATGTATTAATAATTTACTTTGCTTGGATCTGAAAAGTTCAGAGAAAGCCCAGAACTGTTTGAATCACAATCAGTAGCATAAACGTCTCGCTGCTCCAGGCAAATCAATAATAAATATGACCAATAACAAGAAGATAACCAAGAGATTAATCAAAATCAATAAAGTATCGTCCATCGATTCAACCAATAAATGTAATCTTAGTAATTTTATAAAGTCGTTAAATATAGCCACCCTTTACTAAATATATTTTGCTGACGTATCATCATTTTGACAGTTCTGTTATTAAAAATAAAGTTTACCAAATTTTCAGAGTGTCTGACTACATATTAGGATTCCTTGTAAGTAATTTTTTAAAACTATTTGTAGAAGTTCGATGAGATAAGACAAGTTTGGCATGGTTACCTATTGAAACACTTGGACAAATGCTTAGAGCAAACTGGTGCAGATTATAAGCAGGCGATGAAAATACTCCAACATGGAGAATATGTGGATGATCATAAATTAAAATGTTTCTTATTATGTTATTGTTTGCTAGTAGAAGGTACGAGGTTAGTAAAAATGAGCGCTACACGGTTGAACAACGCATTCTCATTGTGAAATTGTTTTACCAAAATGGTGAAAGTTTTGCGGCTACAGTTCGCAAATTGCGATCAATTTGGGGTCACAATAATGCCCCAAAAGAGTCAACTGTAAAGAGATTAATGGATAAATTTGCCAAAACTGGGTCTGTTAGTGATGTAAAGACAACAACGCGCCTTCGACCAGGTCGATCGCCCGAAAATGTCGCAGCTGGGCTGGAGGAATCATTGGACCTTTTTTGAAAATGGGCAGGCAAAGCGCAAACAGTCAATGGTGTTCGGTATCGTGAAATGATAACCAGTTTTTTCGTGCCTAGAATTGAAGAAATGAATGTGGAGGGCATGTGGTTTCAACAAGACGGCGCCACATGTCATACAGCCAGAGAAACAATTCAATTGCTGCATCAGTCATTTCCCGATCGTGTTATTTCGCGTTTTGGAGACCAGAATTGGCCGTCTAGATCGTGCGACTTAACACCATTAGACTTTTTCTTTGGGGTTTTGAAGTCTATGGTTTACGCGAATAAGCCGACGACGACTCAAGCCTTAAAGAGGAAATTGGACGCTGCATTAATGAAATACCGCAGCATTTATGCAAAACGGTCATTGCAAATTTCATTAAAAGATCGCGTGTGTGCCAGCAAAGCCGCGGCGGCCATCTGCCCGATATATTGTTCCATACATAACCTCATTCTGTCTACTTTACGATATAATAAAGTTTCACGATTTTTTTAAATATCTGTGTTTTATTTACAATTTAAATCTTGCGTTCTTGTTGAAACACCCTTTATATCTGAAAATTTATTTATAATATACGGCGATGGATCTATTCATCATCAAAATTTTCTAGATGTCAAAATGATTCTGATTCTGATGTCAAATGATTCTGAATGTCAAAGATAAGGAAGCTTTGCAGGAATCAGATATTGTTAAGAAGTGTTTTGATATAAAGTTGAAAAATGATCAATGGAAAATTTTTATAATAAGCGAATGAATGAATGAATATATGTATAGAGCTCTTGAAAAAGTGTTGCCTAATTAAATATGTCTTGTCAATTAATTGTCATAATATTATGGTTAAAGAATATGTTTGGGTTTTAGTATGGAATAGTTGTTATGTAATTTTTGAGTAGATGTTTATCTACTATTTCAATAAATAATATTGAATGTAAAATTGTTTTTATTACAAATATTAAGTATTTATTTACAAAATAAAGTATAGTAAGGGTAGCACATTGCAAATAATTGTTATACCTAGGTAGCTTGTGATAATTTGACTTGGATGGATCTGCAAAATTTTGACAACCCAAAAGGTAATAAATGTTTAAAATAACCATAATCATAATTTATTTCAATGCAAATGCAATCATACGATGACTGGAAAAATAAAATATGACGACGTCATTCCAAAAAGATAAGCACAGCTGTCAACTGCAGCCAAAATAATATAAAATACAGCATTATGCATAGTCATACAGTTAACGTAGTAAATATTTAAACCGACACTTTAATATCACATTAATGAAAATTGTTAATAAACAAATAAACTCTGGGCGGAAAATAAATTGATTTCTTAGCTTGAGTAAATTTCAAAACACTGAACTTAGCTTTACTCAAATTTAATTGATTAGCTGTGTTACAGTTATTCAATAAATGCAATGTCTGCTTTATTATTTTACATCATCACATACCAACTCTGAGACATTGTTTTGCTCGATATCTTGAATCCTTTGTAAATCACATTTAATGTTTTTTTGTTAATTTATATCGTATTATATTATTTTGGATTAGGTATATGTACATATGTACTATATTATTGTAATTGATAAGGAACTACATACTTTTTTCTTTGGCTTTACTTATAATTTACAATCTGTTTTAAAAACATTTAGTAAATATTATGACATTTAATAAATTAATCGGTGAGAGTGGGTCCAGTGATTCACTCTCTTATAAACTTCAAGGTACAATTAGGGTTAAATAATAACATATAGCAATGATTATTTTCTTGAAAAGCAACTGCATACTAACGCTCTGATTCTTAATCATAATCCAAAATCAGTTGAAAAATAAATCTGATTATTTACAAAGCCATACTAATTTTATTACAGTTTTGCATCAGTAAGCAAATCTCCCATTAGTCACCAATTACTTCTCAAAGTTATGTCAATACGTAAATCCAAAACCACAACCACCCCCATTTTAGCCATATCCGATTTTTTCTTCTTCCCAAAATCTGATTTTTATGGTATCACTTATATCAAAGTCTTCGAAATAAAAAATTATAAGCCATTTACCTTCCTGTTGTGCAAGAATTTTTAATAATCTTGCTTATCAGACGAAAGAAACAAGACGTTTTACTTTTACCAGTAATTACCTGAGAAACAAATACAGTTTTTGTTGAGTTGCAACAATATTTTTAGTTTTTAATTTTATACAGTAGGGTAACGAGGAAACCTGCTATCCTCACTAAATATTAATCCTTCCTTCTCAGTCCGTTTACCCTAAAGAGGGTTTGGTGACTCTATTTTTTTTAGAGTTCTCTTGGCATTCTACCTCGGTAGTTTGCCATTGCTTGCCGAGGGAAGACGGTCAGAAAATTCTCACTCCGTCCGGATTTGAACCGGGGATCTCGGTTTAGCAGTTGACGCACTTAAGCGCTAGGCCGCGACCTCTAATAAATATTAATAAAACAACATAAATTGAAATCTCTGGATTTTAAGTGGAACAGCAAAGTTAAATCTTAGGCCTCTAAATCGGGCTCATTGTACTTCCTCCAGTACAGCAACTCCGTTCCGTCGTTCCTCAAGCCATCCCAACCAGAGGACGAACTGAAGGATCCTGGTTGGCGATATGTTACTGATTCAAAGCCAAAAAAAGCGAAGGAAAAATTAGAATTAAATTTTATTGCAATTTTATTTATCCAATATTATTATTTAGAATTAAAAGAGCTGCCTTAAACTGAGGCTAACAATCTTAATCTTAATCGAAATCTAGCAGCTTGCCCGACTAGTGGAATTCTTTAATATTGTTTCCACAAGCGTTTATTTGCATTATTTTTTAATTGTTTTTCTTTAAAGTACTATTAATATCTTCGGAGAATCATAAATAAAAGCGAAACACAACCAATTAATTAAAAAGTTTGTAAAATTTTTAAAATGCATTATTTTTTAAAATAAAATTTTAAAAATTAACAGGTTAATTGAGTAATAACACGAAATAATTCGTTAGTTTTCGGCAATTTTAAACAATGTAATAAAGTATAAGAAATTCATAGTTTTCGCTACAGCCAAGTATTTTGAAATCTCTAATGTTTATTTAAATTTATTTATCCGAAAGTAGAAATACGAAATTATAAATATAAACATACAACCGGCTTATAAAAGAATAAATGTGTTTAATTAGCTATCAGTGCGAATACTTTGCAAAGTTCTTAAGAGTAAGAATGAAGCTAATTATTTTAACCATCTTATTGTTATTTATCACTGCTTCACAGCAACTAGTAAGTCTAAAATGCAAAATCGTTAATATAAATTAAAAGAAAATGCATCTGTATGTTTACAGAATTTGTACGCAAATTTATTATTCAGTTTAATCTGTTTTTTAAATTTTAATTGAATATTATGTATGTTGGTACTAGTTAATATGGCGTGTGTCTTTTGATGACTATAAAATTGAAGTATAAGAAAACCAAATTTTTCTTTTTTTAAGCAAAAGAAAGAAATATTGCAAGACTGTTCGAGTGCACGAGAAAAAAGAGCGTGAAAGATGTAAAGAAAAGTGTAAATGATATTTGTTACCGACAAGGAGGTTTGGAGGAATTTCGGTGAGCTTTGCATTAAATAAACGTAGAGCTAAAATAAAGAAAAGGTATTTGATCCAATGTGGCTTATTTTTAAAGATAATGCCATCTAAAGATCCTATTTGCACGGTATAAGCTTACAAATACAAACAAACTTTATAGTAAATACTTTATAACCTGCAAGATTGAATGAATGAATTACAATTTTAGCTTCAAAAGCTTTAAGCACTTTTTGGTGTATGACAAAATATGTCATTTACAATAAAGTTTACCGAAATTCCCGAGTATCTCACTGTAAGGACTGTTAAGTAGTAAGTAATTTCTTAAAACTATTTTCAGACGTTTAATGAGCTAAAACATATTTGGCATAGCCATATATTGAAGCACTCGGACAAATGTTTGCAACAAACTGGTGCAGATTATAATTTAGCAATGGGAATTGCACTACATGGAGAATATGTGGATGACTATAAAGTAAAATGTTTTCTATTATGTGTATCTGAAAATTTATATCTTGTATATGACGATGGATCCATACATCATGATAATGTTTTGGAAAGGATGAATGTCAAGACTAAGGAAATTTTGCAGGAATCAGATATTGTCAATAAGTGTTTTGATATAAAGTTAACAGATGATCAATGCGAAAATATTTATGCAGTAAGTGAATGCATATACAAAACTCTTGAGAAAGCATTGCCTAATTAAATCTATGTCAATTATCATAATACAATTATGGTTGAAGAATATATTTGGGTTTTATGGGTTTTTAGATTGAACAGCTAATGTATAATTTTTTGAGTAGATATTTATGTACTGTTTTAATAAATAATATTGACTGATTGTAAAATTGTTTTTGTTTTAAATGTTAAGCAACAAGAATAAAATAAAGTTGTAGAGGTAGCACAATTGCAAAATTTGTTATACCTTTGCAAAGGTAAATTCTGTAGTTGCAAAAGCTTGTAATTTGTAACTAAGCTTGTGAATAAGCATGTATTAATAATTTCCTTTGCTTGGATCTGAAAAGTTCAGAGAATGCATCAAAACATTAAAGAGACACATTTTCATAAATTTAATTTTTCAACGCAAATACATCCCAAAACTGGAAAAACAAAATACACCTCATTCAAATGAGATAATGCAGTCAGAAGAACAAATTAAATAATTGGTACACTCTACTTGTTATGTTCAAATTGGATTGATTGTAATTCAATCAGTAGCATAAAAACATCTTACTGTCTCAGACAGATCAATAATAAATATGACCAATAACAAGAAGATAGCATAGAGATGAAGCAAAACCAAATATGCTCGATTTTTGCCCCCAATATCCGATATTCGATAAAATATTGTCCATCGATTCAGCCAATAAATGCGATCTTAGCAATTTTATTAAATCGTCGAATATAGCTATCCTCTCTTACTGTTTTAAAAAAGCGCTACAAATCAGATAAACAGTATCCACCTGACGATCTAAGTCTAAGCCCTCATAATCATTTTAGATCAGGTATATGTGTTTTTTTATGGAACAATATGCTATTTTAAATATAAAAGCTTTGGTGGCTATAAGGCAAAGCAGTGAATTTTATAAATACACTTGTGAGAAATTTGTTTTGCTTGATAGTTTTGTAAAACATTTGATATTTGTATTATTTCGAGTTACGTAATATACTATTATCGAAATTAATGTGCAAGTGCTCACATTATATTATGCCAATTCCTAATCTAATCTAATGTGAACTGCAAAATAAACTTGTAAAAGTAATATAAAGATACAAAAACATACTATTTTTATTATATTTTTGTTTACAAGTTTAAAATCAAAATAACAAAACATAAGCTAATAAATATATTCATTCACAACGTGATTTTAAGGTTAGCGTGGTTTCTCTCTTCGATTTTCATTTTTCTCTTTTATAATTGACGCATATCTTCTGCGAAATTATAATGCATTTTCTTTAAACCTTCCAATTATTATTATGGATAAAATTTCTCCAGCTTCCTTTTGGTCCTCCGTCTATTTTACTTTTTTCTTTTCTTTTTCCATTCTTCCTTGATTTTATGCTCCAGCAATGGACTTGTAAAGTCCATGGCCTGTAAGAGGCCTCGAAAGATTGGATGTTATTCTCCTTTTTTTCTTTTCCTTTATTCTCTTTCATTCTTTTTAGCTCGTATACGTGTTTGTATTTACAAATGAATCAAGTATTTTTTGACGTAAGCATTTATATCATTGTTAATAAAAAATAATTAATGTTATGATTTTATATTTATAATTCAAACGTTTTGATTAGCGGTATGATCTTTTTAAACTTTAATTTTTCTTAAATAATGCGATACAGATGATAAATTAATTAAAAGTTTCTAAATTTCTTCAAATTCAAGTTCTGCGCTGTTAAAAAAACTTAAGTTTTTGCTTAAGTCAAAAATTCCATGTAAAAGTTTATCTGTCTTAAAACACTTTTGTTTGTTTGAAAATAATTCGTGATATTTTGGAAAGAAATCTCAAGTGTGTCGACATCCAATTCTTTAAAAAGTAAAAAACATATTTTGAATACAAATTAATTCTTGAATTCGATTGTCAATCCAGGTTTAACCGGTGAGATTCTATAAATCAAAATGTAGTTAATGAAAGTGTTTGATGAATGATTTAAGGATATTCATGTCACTTTGTGAATTTATGATAAACTTGCATTTCAATAAGCATTTCATCGATTTTTTCAAACTTGTTGATTTTAATTACCTATTTTATATTTAACAAAGGCCCGTGTTTATGATTTTACGATGCTAAATGCAAAAATGATTAGATTTTACGACGCTTACGATATTTACAGTGAATTTAAATGGATAAAATTTAGTTTACGTCTAAAATATTGACACATTTTTGACATAATGTAACTTAAAATCAAGCTTTTTCTTTGGTAAATGGTAAATTCATAAGAGATTAGTTATAAAATACCAACCTTAAATTAAAATATTTGTTCAAACACGTAAATGAAAATAATTTTGTATAGAAAAATTCGGAACCTTTAAAATTGATTTTTAAGATTATTATTGGACATATCGAGCACAAGGTGCTAGCAACATCTTTGAGGTAAGCATTAAATCATCGAGTGCCCTCTTGAGGGGAACGGGTAAACGACGTAAGTTGTATCCTTGCAAAAGGAAGGCCGAAATAATAATAATAATATTCAGTTCATTTTTACCTTAATTGCCTTGCTTTTATGTATTTTATGTCTAAGTAATAGTGAATTTTTTTTAACTATCTGACGTAGAAGTTTATCAGAAGCTAATGAAATAACGGTTAGATGCTATAACAAAAAATTTGGAAAAATTGACATATAAAACTGGACTGAAAAGAGAAAAATTAAAAAGAACAAAACTTAAAAAATTCAGACGTTTTGATACAGTAAAATATTTTAAATTCCTAATTTTTATTTAACTTTATTTATCCGAAAGTGGAAATCCGAAATTATAAATACAGGATAACCAATTAGTATATAAAGGTGTGTATATTTTTAATTAATTATTTGGTCTATACACATTGCAAAGCTCTTCGAGTAAGAATGAAGTTATATATTTTAATCGCTTTATTGATATTTATCACTACTTCACAGCAAATAGTAAGTTAGAAACTGTAAAATAAAATAAATTATTGTAAATATTAGAATAATGCAGTGAATCTGGGTGCTTACATTACATGCATATGTTGAATAAAATATTTTAAAAATTACAAGTTTTAAGAAATTTGAAAATTTCCTTACTTACATTTTACTCTAGGTCTTTGCTGCGCATAAGTGGTTTTGTCTTTTCAAGAGTTTAATTTCATTAAACTTGTAATTTTTAAAATATTTTATTCGCAGAGTCGTATTCAGCAACATCGTCGAATGAAAAAATGCTTTTATAACTTTCTCGCAAATACATTTACCACGTGAAATTTTTAAGGTTAGGGTCATTCGAGCGTCGGAGTCGGTTGCAAAATGTGATGAGTAGATTTTGTACTTTCTTTATCAATCTGGGTCTGAGGAGATCAATTCCACTTTGTGGATAAGATCGAAACCTTAGGTCATCCAGTAAGTGGTTGAAATTATAATTTTTGTTTGCTATTTTTTTCATTCGACGATGTTGCTGAATGCGACTCTGCTTTTTTGAATGTTTACGTTGGTAATGTGTTGTGAAAAAGGTGTCTACTGGTTAGACTTTCATTGGCCTATCACCTCAACTATATTTTCTTTTCAATTTATAATTCAGGTCGACTATGTTTTGTTTTTTTGCATTTCTAAAAATTTCCAAAATTATTTTAAATTTTTAATTAATTTTTCTAATTTCTCTAAATTCAAATTTTGCCGCTGTTATCTATTTATTCACTTTGTTGCCTTAGAAAGCTAATCCACTGCACCATGGAATACTGTAGTCTCTTTATTTTTTTAAGCTTATATTTCGACAACACAAAATGTGTATCATCATTTTGGCACTCCTGTTAGTAAAAATAAAGTTTATCAAATTTTCAGAGTGTCTAACTAAGTATTAGGATTCCTTGTAAGTAATTTTTTAAATCTATTTGTAGAAGTTTGATGAGATAAGGCAAGTTTGGCATGGTTACATATTGAAACACTCGGATAAATGCTTGCAGCAAACTGGTGCAGATTATAATCAGGCGATGAGACTACTCCGACATGGAGAATATGTGGATGATCATAAATTAAAATGTTTTCTGTTATGTATATCTGAAAATTTATTTATAACATACGGCGATGGATCTATTCATCATCAAAATTTTTTAGACATTCTGAATGTCAAAGATAAGGAAGCTTTGCAGGAATCAGATATTGTTAAGAAGTGTTTTGATATAAAGTTGAAAAATGATCAATGCGAAAATTTTTATATAATAAGTGAATGCATATATAGGGCTCTTGAAAAAGTGTTGCCTAATTAAATATGTCTTGTCAATTAATTGTCATAATATTCTGGTTAAAGAATATGTTTGGGTTTTAGTATTGAATAGTTTTTATGTAATTTTTTGAGTAGATGTTTTTCTACTATTTCAATAAATAATATTGAATGTAAAATTGTTTTTATTACAAATATTATGTATTTATTTACAACATAAAGTATAGTAAGGGTAGCACATTGCAAATAATTGTTATACCTACGTAGCTTGTGATAATTTGACTTGGATGGATCTGCAAAATTTTGACAACCCAAAAGGAAATAAATGCTTAAAATAACTATAATCATAATTTATTTCAATGCAAATACAATCATACGCTGACTGGAAAAATAAAACATGACGACGTCATTCCAAAAGGATAAGCACTGCTGTTAACTGCAGCCAAAATGATATAAAATACAGCATTATGCATAGTCATACAGTTAACGTAGTATTTAAACCGACACTTTAATATCACATTAATGAAAATTGTTAATAAACAAATAAACTCTGAGAGGAAAATAAATTGATTTCTTAGCTTGGGTGAATTTCAAAACACTGATATTTAATTGATTAGCTGTGTTACAGTTATTCAATAAATGCAATGTCTGATTTATCATTTTACACTATCACATACCAACTCTGAGACATTGTTTTGCTTGATATCTTGAATCCTTTGTAAATCACATTTAATATTTTTGTGTTAATTTATATTGTATTATATTATTTTGGGTTAGGTATATGTACATATGTACTACATTATCGTAATTGATGAGGAACTACATACTTTTTCTTTGATTTTATTTATAATTTACAATCTGTTTCAAAAACATTTAGTAAATATTATGACATTTAATAAATTAATCTGTGAGAGTGGATCCAGTGATTCACTCTCTTATAAACTTCAAGTTACAATTATGGCTAAATAATGATATACAGCAATGATTATTTTCCTGATAAGCAACTGCATACTAACGCTCTAATTCTTAATTTTAATCCAAAATGAGTTGAAAAATAAATCTGATTATTTACAAAGCCATACTAATTTTTTTACAGTTTTACATCAGTAAGCAAAACTCCCATTAGTCACCAATTTACTTCTCAAAGTTATGTCAAGACGTAAATCCAAAATCACAACCACCCCCGTTTGGGCCTTATCTGATTTCTCCTCCCTCCCAAAATCTAATTTTTATAGTATCACTTATATCAAAGGCTTCGAAATAAAAAAAATTATAAACCATTTAACCTTTTTGTTGTGACTGTGATTTTTTAAAAATATTGCTTATCAGACATAAAGGAACAAGACGTTCCACTTTTACCAGTGCCTACCTGAGAAACAAATACAGTTTTTGCTAAGTTGCTAAAACATTTTTGTTTTTAATTTTATACAGGAGGGTAACGAAGAAACCTGCTATCCTCACTAAATATCACTAAAACAACATAAATTGAAATCTCTGGTTTCTGGATTTTAAGTGGGAGGGCAAGGTTAAATTTCAGGCGTACTTTGGCCTCTAAACCGAGCTTATTGTACTTCGTCCACTGCAGCAACCTCGTCCCGTCATTCCCCAAGCCATTCCAACCAGAGGATAAACTCAAGGATCCTGGCGGGCAAGATATTATTGATTTTGGCCTTTCTAGGGCAAAGATACCCTAACATAGCATCTTTTTGACGGGTTGCGACAGTGATAAAGCAAAAACAGTGACATTGCATCCTCGACACGTAAGGTAATCTACAATGTATTGAAGTGCTCCTTTAGTCTGCAGTGTCCGGTTAATATCCCTGTAATTGTCCGTAGATTGACTCTGGACAGCTTCAAATAGTATTCCAATTGCCTACTTAAGGGTGCTTTTATAGCCGCTCTAGGTTGACTGCATTCAGTTTCTCTTGGCCATCTGCTGGAATGCAGTTCTAGGGTATACTGTTTTAGGAGGGTATTGAAGGTTTTGACAGACGGCAGAATCATTTGTTCAGGACCGCAGGGAAAGCTGTTTGAACCTTTTCTTGCCAAATCATCTGCATTTTTATTGCCCTCGTTGCCTTGGTAGCCTGCTTTAACCCAGGAAAGGGAAAGGTCATTGTTTGGAGATGAAATCTTGTTCAATATCCACATGCATTTAAGCAGCAAACCAGAGGTGACCTTATGGTTCCTAAGGTTTATTGGTTTATTGGCATAAAGTAATACTTTAATCAAGTTTTCAAAAATTTGACCAACGGTGTTAAATCACATGATTTTCGTGTCCACTTGACAAGCTTATTTTTGAAATAATTTTACCGCTAAATTGTTCTTTATACACCTTTTATTATTGATTATATATTATATTATCGTAATAATTAATGCGGAAGTACGTATATGCCAATTTCTAATCTTAATCCAAAATTAATTGTAAAATAAACTTTTTTATTTACAAAAAGATACTAATTTGATTACATTTTTGTTTACAAGTTTAAAATCTAAATAACAAAACTTAAACATAAAATTTACTATTCATTCACATGACTTTAGGGGTTAGAACAGAAATGTTTATTCACTTTTTGTAACGTATAGCCTGATCGAATAATGAAATCTTTTAATTTTCTTTACATACATCTCTGGGGAGCTGCAAGTAACTCAAACATCCTTAAAATCCAACGATTCCAATCGAAGTTTCTAAACACCGTTACTGACGCTCCATGGTATGTGCCTAATCATGTAATTCATCGCGACCTTCAAATTCCCACCATTGAGGAGTCCATCAAGATGTCCAGCATTAGATACCACGATCGAATCAGGAACCATACAAACGCTCTTGCAGCGGATCTACTGACTACCCACCGAACTAAAAGGCTAAAACGTCATGACCCACTGGACCTACCCCATCGCTTCCAAACTGGATAAGATTGAGCACCTGGAAATTCCTATAAGGTCCTAACGTAACATCTTAAATGATAAAATTGTAAATGGAGCTTGCACAGGCAAACTCCTCCTATGTCATCCTCATATATCAAATCTTTTACTTATTGTAATTTGAATTACAGATTGTAAAATACTAGGAAGAAATAAAAAAAATTTTTCTTTATGTTTACCGTTCTTTCGTTTGCCTTCTCTTTCTTAGTTTCTTCTGTTCTCTTCCGTTCATAATCTTTCATAATTTTTCATATTTCGTATTTTTGTTGTAACTCATGGGGTTGTCTTTCTTGGCGTGATGATCTTAAGAAGTATAAGGGTTTCTCGAATATCTGGTTATCGAACATGTTTATAACAATTGTTATCAAATTTCTGGTCAATGTCATCAAAATAATGTTTAAATAATATTCTTACTGATGTTTTATTATATTTTCTTCTTTTAATCTAATCTAGTACTATTTTCTTCTATTTATATTTTGCTTTTTCGGTTATCAAAAATATTTGCGTAAGAAAATAAATAAAAATGAAACATAATCTTTCAGGCTCATATCTTTTTGGATTCCATACTTATTCGCAAGGTACCGCACTTTACCTGTTACCTAAATATAACAAACTTTACTCTTTTTCTTTTACTTTGCTCTTTACTTTTACATTTTTTAACTAATACTCTGTAACTCAATATTGAAAACAAAAACAATTTTGTACTAATTTAAGATTATTTATTGAAACAGTACATAAAGATCTTCCCAAAAAATTACAGAACAGCCTATTTAATACTAACAAGCAGTAAAACCCGGGGGGTTGACCACTGACCAAAAATGTGTACACCAAATTTGCATTTACAGTAATTTGCAAAAAGTTGCAAAAAAATTGCAAAAATCTGCAAATAATTTCAAAATTTGTAAATAATTTCAAAATTTGCAGACAATTGCAAAATTTGCAAACATTTGCAAAAATTTACACAGATATTTGCAAACGATTTCAGACATTTGCAAAGATTTACAGTCATTTGCAAAAATTTATAGGCATTTGTAAAAATTTACACAGATATTTCCAAAACAATTTCATACATTTGCAAATATTTACAGTTATTTGCAAAGATTTACAGGCATTTGCAAAAATTGACACACATTTGCAAAATTTGCAAACATTTGTAAAATTTCCAACATTTGCAAAAATTTACACAGATATTTGCAAACAATTTCAGACATTTACAGTCATTTGCAAAGATTTACCGGCATTTGCAGGCATTTACAAAAATTTACAGACATTTTCAAAAATTTACACACATTTGCAAAATTTGCAAAACATTTGCAGAAATTTGCAAACAATTGCAGAAATTTGAAAAAAATTGCAAATCATTTACAAAATTATGTTCACCAAATATACGAGGTGGTCAACCTCTCCGTAAAACCTAATTGTTTACCGTAATCACAATATTATGTTGATTGACTTAGATTTAATTTGGCATAATTTCTTCAAGAGTCCTGTATATACATTCACTTACTATATAAAAACTTTCACATTAATCATTTGTTAACACTTCATGATCATCTGCAAAACTTCCTTGGCTTTGACAGTCAAAATGTCGAGAAAATTTTGATGATGTACTGATCCATCGTGCTACAATACAAATGAATTTTCAGCTGTGCATGAAAAGAAACATTTTACTCTCATCGCTAGATCATAATCTGCACCACTTTGTTGAAAACATTTGTCCGATTATTTCAATACGTGGCTATGCCAAATTTGCTTAAGCTTATCAAATTTCTGAAAACGGTTAAAACAAATTACTTGCTGAGAATCTTTATTAGTGAAGTACTTCAGAATCTCGGTGAACTTTATTTTAAATAACAGTAGAGCCAAAATAGAAATATAGCAAATAATTATGGAGTTTGCAATCGAAGTTGGTTTGTTCATACCTTTATTTTAATAAAAGTCTTAATTCTTAAATCATAATTTTAAACTCTTCCAAATCAAGTTTTATTACAGCACTAAGTAACAGTTTGGCTGACAAGTTTGTATCGTTTAAAAAAAACATTTTTGACACAATTCAATTTTATTATTCAACATAGTTGCCTTCGAGGGCGATACACGGATTATAGTAATTTTCCAACTTTTCGATACCATTTTTGTAGTACGATTTGTCTTTAGCCTCAAAATAGGCCTCTGTTTTGGCGATTACTTCATTGATGCTAAATTTCTTTCTAGCAAGCATTCTCTTGAGATCTACAAACAGGAAATAGTTACTAGGAGCTAAATCTGGAGAATGCATTGGGTGGGTAAGCAATTCGTTGTCTAATTTATTGAGTTTGATCATCGTTTTCATCGACTTATGACACGGTGCATTGTCTTGGTGAAACAATACATTTTTTTTTCAAACGGGGCCGTTTTTTCGCAATTTCATTCTTCAAATGCTCCAAGAATGATATAATAATAGTCGCTGTTAATTGTTTTTCCCTTTCCAAGATAATCGATGTAAAATATACCATGTACATCCCAAAATACAGACGCCATAACCTTGCCAGCCGACTGTTGTGCTTTTCTTCAGTATGGATTGGGTTCGTCGGGTGCAGTCTACTCAGTTGACTGCCGATTGGACTCTGGAGTGTGAGCTAATGGATCTATTGTCACATATCGACGTAAAACCCGCTCCAGCGGTACGCTGCTGAAGTAAATTAATAAGATTTATATCAAAGTTAAATTAAAACTTGCACTTGCATATAACAAATTTTCCAATGCAGTACACTTATTATTGTATTTTATTCCTGTTAAACATTTAAAACAAAAACAAGTTTATACTAATTTGGGATTGTTTATTAAAACAGTAGGTACATAATATCTATTAAAAAATACATACTAGGAAGCAATAAAACGCTAATATGTTCTTTAACCATAATATTAAGTTAATTGCCATAGACTTAAGGCTCCATCACCTTTTCAAGAGCTCTGTATATGCATTCACTTATTAAATAAAAATTTTCGCATTGATCATTTTTCAACTTTATATCAAAACACTTTTGACAAAATCTGATTCGTCCAAAAGTTCCTGAGTTTTGACATGCAAAATGTCTAGAAAATTTTGATAATTTATTGATCCATCGCCATATGTTATAAATGAATTTTGAGCAGCGCATAAAAGAAAACATTTTACTTTATAATCATCCACATATTCTCCATGTAGTAATACTCTCATAGCCAACTTATAATCTGCACCAGATTGTTGCAAACATTTGTCCGAGTGTTTCAATACGGTGCCGTGCCAAATTTGCCGTAACTCATTAAACTTCTGAAAATGGAAAAAATTATTTGCAAGAAGTTCTTACAGCAAGGTACATTGGAATCTAAGGGAACTTTATTTTAATGATAGTGAAGCCAAATTGAAGATATAAATACTTGAAAAGATATAAATACTTGTATTTAACAGTCTTTCAGAAATTACTCTCCTCATATCCAATGTAAGTACACTGACACATAATATTTACAATTTTATTTTTAATCATATTATTCTTTGAAACTTACTCTTTGCTGTGAAGCAGTGATAAATATCAATAAAATGACTAAAACGAATAACTTCATTTTTATTGTTGAAAATGTAATAGTGTATGGGCACTCAATATAATAAGAAATTTCTCTTTCTTTATATACCAGTTCTATGTTTTTTATTTATATTATATATAAATTACACAAATTTGTATTTTTGTTTGCCGATAATTTTTTTAAATAAACAATAAAGAATTTAAATATTTCACTTTATGTACACCGCCAAGTTTAGATTTTTAATATTTTATTATATTGTATAAATTTAAATTAATTTTTAAATTTTACAAGTTAATTGATCTTAACTTTTGGAATAATTGTTTGATTTTCATTTTGCATAAATTATAAAACCACATCTCAGCAATTTAAACATGTTGAATATTAAATTATGGTACAAAATCTTGTTGACATAAAGTTCTAACAATTTGATTTTTTTACTTTTATAGATAAACTTACTCAAAAGTCCACCAAGCCAGCCAAAGTATTATTTTCAAAAGTACGGTTCACTATCCTCGCGTTCGAACAATCAGCTGTTATTTAGTAAATTATAATAAGTTAATTGTAAGTAAAATTTTCTCTTTATTTTTAAAATTCAAAATAACAATTCAAATTAATATTTAAAGATGAAATCCACATCTCAATACAAATTTTAATATGTATTTTGAGTTATCCCATGGGAGAGGAGGGAATTTACCACACAAATGGTGTAGGTTATTGAAGCGAATTAATTTATGTCAATGTTAAATTGGAAGAGAAAATAACTTCTCGAATATTTTACTGATCTTGTTTAAAAAGTTATCAATTTTCTGGTCGATGTTATTAATTAGCTCACCCCAGTTAACTGATTTCTGAATCTTGCATGTTTTTGATCCATATTTTCCCGATTATAAGGTATTTTGGCAAATTAATTTGTATTTGAGAATGAGTGTTTGCTATGACATCTTTTATTATAGGATATATATTTTTTTCTAGTCATATTTTGTATTTCCGGATACATGAAAAGAAATGTATCTGTTTGAGTTTTCTGCTTATTTACAAATTACTTAGTTACACCTGAATTTTGCTCATGCATATTACACCTGCACATTTTGTTCATGTTACTTAACATTTGAAATAAAAACAAGTTCATACCAATTTAGAATTTTATTATTTATTAAAACAGTACATAGAAAGCAATAAAACTGAAATTTGTTCTTTAACCATAATATTAAGTTAATTGCCATAGACTTATCTAGGGATCCATCACTTTTTCAAGAGCTTTGTGTATGCATTCACATATTAAATAAAATTTTCGCATTTATCGCTTTTCACCTTTATATCAAAACACTTCTTGATTCAATAGCTGATTCGTTCAACTTCCTGGTTTTGATCATACCCAATGATCTAGAAGATTTGGATGATTTATTGATCCATCGTCATATGTTAAAGATAATTTTCAGCAACGCACAAAGAAAACATTTTACTTTATAATCATCCACAAATTCTCCATGTAGCATTCTCTCATAGCACTTATAATCTGCACCAGACTGTTGCAAACATTTGTCCGAATGTTTCAATAACGAGCTGTGCCAAATTTGCTTTATCTATTAAACGTCTGAAAATAAAGAACTTAGTTTTTACGAGATGACATTGAAATTTAGGTAAATTATTTTAAATTGATAGTAGAACCAAAATGAAATATATTACATGCCTTTTACAATCCAAAAATTCAATTCGTACATGTATTCCTAGCCTTTAAAAAAGTAGCAGTTTTGTATAATATTCCATAGTACAATGGTTTTATTTTGCAAAAGTTCGAATCAGTTACTGTTTTGTGCTCTAGTTTGATTTCACCTATGTAATACTTATTTATAAAATTCATATTTGTTTATGATTGATTTTAACAAAAATTATTCATATATCAATTTTAATAAACATTTTGATTATTTTTATGTGTTGTGTTTACCAAACCCACTGGGTCGCAAATACAGCTGAAGCAAACCTGGGAGTAAAACATTAACTAATTTAATTCTTGAGAGAAGTGACTGCCTATGAAGAACTGTAGTAGAACTTACTAATTTTTTAAAACTTTACTGTGAATGGTATTTTGGATTCCAGAATTTCAAAATAAATCAAATTTAATTAAATCCAATATCTCAATTTTGCTGTACTTTAATTTATAAAACAGTTTACAAAATTCTATGTAATGACTTCTTAATTACACAAAAATTTTTCCCTCAATATTTACAATATTTGTTATCTTAATTTTTACTTAGTTTACAAAGTGAATTTACATACAATAATTATTTGTTAACCGTGCATGACCCTAATCAGCACTAAAATATGATCCTAGAACTTATTTTGTACCAGTTTCAAAATAGCCTAAATTTTACTTGAATTTCTTCATTGCTTTAAATTTTGTGCTTATTATTCATTGTCGCTTGGGTACCATGATGGCTATTTCAGTTTTTCTCATATGCAGCAATGTAAATGCACTGAATCATTCTCTTATTATAATATTTATAATTTTATTTATTTAATGTTATTCTTTGATACTTACTCTTTGCTGGGAAGCAGTAATAAATATTAATAAAATTACTAAAATGAAAAATTTCATTTTACTGTTGAGAATATTATAATGTGTACGCACTCAATAGCTAATAAGATACATCCTTTTCTTTATATGTATATCAGTTGTATGTTTTTATTTAGAATTTTATACAAATCATATAATTTCGTATCTTTACTGTCTGATAAATAATTTTAAATAAACAATAGAAAATTTAAATATTTAACTTTAACTTTGCCGCAAAGTTTAGATTTCTAATATTTTATTATTATTGTCAAAAAAATTTTAAATTAATTTATTAATTTTACAAGTTAATTGAACTTAACTTTCTGAATAATGGTTTAATTTGCATTTTGCACGAATTACAAACGTACTATTTGTTCCAGCAATATAGCGTGAAGCATACACGGGTGTCGACTAATGCCCGATTTCTTTACCTAAAAATATCTCTTAGATGATCTATCTATTAGATAAATTAACGAAGTAACTAATCAGAGAGCAGCAAAACAAATCATCTTCAAAAATATAATTGGCTACTTTATCTTATTGATATATTATCTAAGAGATATCTTTTGGTGAAGAAATCTGTTCTTAGTTAGATACATTGCTGCGATCAAAGTTTAATATCAATCTGTGGACTATGGAAGCAACTGAAAACCACTCCATGTGAATCGCCAACGTCAAGGAAACCGGATATGGCACATGAAAAGAAGAAGATAAAATATGTTTCAGCAAAAGTTTGATACCGAAGTTGGAAAGATCTCGATAACAAAGATAATTTTAATGAGTCGAGGCAGTAACTTTGCAGAACCAGGTAAAACCCTGAAACCTTGTAAGAACTGCATGTTTGTTATTCAATCATAAATTATGTAGGCATGTTTGTGTTGACTGTTATTGTTTAACGTCGAACAGTTATTTTTACATCACAGCGAGTTTTATTTGTTTGTTTTCTCAAGATTCAAACTGTATTTTGGTTTTGGTCGCTTTCCATCCTCAATGAGAAGCGGTATTAATTGATTCTGTGAATGCCAGGTCTTCAACCTGGCTTCATTTAACAAATGTATAACTTATATCATGATACTTACACGTCTTCCATTTTTGAGATTAAATTAAACTAGTACTTTTAGTGTTTTTATTATTTGTTTTTATTACTGTATGGATTCACGACATCATACCGTCAAAACCTAGCCAATACAAAGAAGGTTAAACGTATTTTGTATAGAAAAGGCACACTCTCGGTTTAACATTTTTTCCCGAACCGCTTATTGGTTAGGAAAGCAAAATATGTTATAATGTACCTTACTACTGTATTTTATTCGGTTATTAACATTTAAAACAAACAATTTAGAATTATTTATTGAAACAAAATAAATATTTATTTAAAAATACATGACAGTTATTCAATACTAGAAAGCAATAAAACCCAAATGTGGTTTTAACCGTAATATTAAGTAAATGCCATAAACTTATCTAGGCATCCATCACTTTTCAAGAGCCTTGTATATGCATTCAGCTACTAAATACATATTTTCATTGATCGTTTTAACTTTATATCAAAACACTTCTTGATAATAGCTGATTCGTCCAAAACTTCTTCCGCTTTGATATACAAAAGATCTAGAAGATTTTGATGATTTATTGATCCATCGCCATATGTTACAAGTGAATTTTCAGCAACGCACGAAAGAAAACATTTTACTTTATAATCATCTACAAATTCTCCATGTAAGATCACTCTCATGGCCGGCTCATAATCTGCACCAGATTCTTGCAAACATTTGTCCGAATGTTTCAATAAGGAGCTGTGCCAAATTTGCTTTATCTCATCAAACTTCTGAAAATAGAAGAAATTACTTATAAAGGAGTTCTTACAGCGAGCTATCGTACATTGAAATCTAGGTGAATTTTATTTTAAATTATAGTGGAGCCAAAATGGAGATATACATACAGGTATCATACAACAATTCCATACGTACAGTATATGATTTAAAAGGAAGTAAACTCAAAAGTACTCCATAGTGGAATGGTTTATTTCTCTAAGAGTTGAATCAGTTACGGTTTTGTACTCTAGTTTGGTTTCACCTATGTAGATACTTATTTGTTTATTATTGATTTTTAACAAAACTACTTTGAAATTATAGAAATTATATTATATATTATTACCCTCTGAAATTAATATTAGATTAAAATATAGAACAAAAATACTTTGTTTACAACGAAATTTAATTATTAACGTTTTAATTATTTTTAAGCTTGGGAATAATTTTTGCACACTAAATTTGCAATCCAAGTTTAATTTTACAAATAAGTTTAAACCTATTACAATACCAAACCCATTGGGCGGTCCATAATGTAAATGGAAGAAAACCAGAGAGTAAAACAGCAACTAATTTATTTCTTGAGAGATAAACGACTGCACCATGAAGAATTGTAGTAGAACTTACTAATTTTTAAAACTTTACGGCGTGAATGGTATTTTTGGATTCCAGCATTTCCAAATAAAATCAATCTTGAGATATCCACATCTCAATTTTAGCTCTATCGTAATGCATAAAACACTTTAAAAAATGCCCAGGTATGACTCTCGTTAGTTACACAAAACTTTTTCCAATATTTGTTTTACCGCTCAATTTTTTTGAGTATGGAAGTGGAAGCAATTTTGTTTATTTTATATTGTTTTTGACACTTACTCTTTGCTGTGAAGTAGAATAAATATAAATAAAATGACAAAACGAATAATTTCATTTTACTGTTGAGAGTATTACAATGTGTACACACTTAATAGCTAATAAAAAACATCTTTTTCTTTATATATCAGTTGTATGTTTTTTATTTAGAATTTTATATAAATTAAATGACTTCATATTTTTACTTTCGGATAAATAACTTTAAATAAACAATAGAGAATTTAAATATTTAACTTTAACTTTGCCGCAAAGTTTAGATTTCTAATATTTTATTATTATTGTCTAAACTTAAATTGATCTTTAAATTTTACAAGTTAATTAAACTTAACTTTCTATATAATGGTTTCTTTTGCATGAACTATAAAAATATGTTCAGCAAAGAGATTAAACATGAAAAAGATGGAAATGTGGTTTTGACCCCCTCCCTATTAGATAATATTATAATAAGGTTTTGCAGTCGGTGTAGGTCAGATTTGATATTGGTAACCAAAAATGCAATCTTATAATATTATAAAATAACCATTATTGTCGTGGTATATAAGGGATTTGACAGAGTTTTCCCAGATTTCAGGGTACTGGCTGTAACCTACCTTTTTCGTGGCCGCAGCACTATTTCCGGCGTGGGCTTACTTAGGTAAATTGAAAATTTTATCAATAAAACGCAAAAATATAATAATAACTAGCTGACAAGGTTGTGGGCCTAAAGGCCGCACTGTTGGAATAATTTTAAATTCACTCTGTATGGTCTATTATTATATTTAATCATACATTTTTATTTTTTAAGCATTTAAAAATAAAATACTTTGCCTTTGTCTGAATTTACTTTTTTGAAAAGTTTGAGAATTTTAAGTTAAGGAAACGGTAAAAATTGTTTGTTCGGACCAAACAAATTTATTTGTTTGATGATTCAAAGAAATCTTGTCTTCTTCTTGGGTTCTTCTTGCATTTTTGGAAATAAGGAACCAACTGCATGGTAAACTTGGCCTTGAATTTTAAACGTGGGCATAAAATTTCCATGCCGTATCTCGGTGGCACCAAACGATGTCATTTGAAAAGCGGAGTTGTACTTTCGTATATTTCTAAGGAAATTATCCGAATTATAGTGAGTGCCAAGTAGTAAACTCTTTAATGGTTCTGGCGGTTCAACAATGTCATCGAGTAAAACTTTTCCACTACAACAACACAGGCCAGGTGCTTCTTTTTCCCATTTTAATGCACGACAGTAGTTACAGCTGGAAGTCATGGTTTCAATCGAAACGTGAGAATCGGTTGCATAATCAATGGAGACATCATAATTAAATCCAGACATTTCTCTACTTTTCCATGGGACTGAAGGAACACTTTCATTTTCTACTTCCATATCATGCAAATGATCACCATCATTAACTCTTATTGGGGCTTGGATTTGCTGTGAAATGGAATCCTGTGCTGGGTCGGAAGCATTACGATCATTTATGTTATCGGTACTTTGATTTTGTCTACAAAAACGCTGTCTTTTGGCCACAGTAGAAGAACGACCAAGATTTAATTTTCTCTTTAACTTTATATGCCACTGTTTGTTATGATTCCTTCGTTCCTTTTTTTTGTCAGTTGATTTCCAGATTTTTAGTTTATATAGTGATTTGAAGTAGGTTATTTAACCAACCTAAAAAATGTCACTAATCTGTAGATTATCAGATTAAATCTGTAGATAATCTGTTCAGACGTGTGTACAAAAATGTAATTACTTCATTGTTTATTAACTTACAAACGCGGAATTAGGCTTTAAACCTGCTCCAAGATGTACTCTATCATTTAAAAAAAACGGCAAGTCGATCGATTCAGTAGTTTCGGAGATCATGCGTGACAAAGAAATACCATTTCACATTTATATATATAGATTATATGTATAGATAGATTATAATAAATTAAATAAAAATAGTTCTACACAAAAAATAAAATTTGACACACAAAACAAAACCTTAATCAATAATTTTGTGCACTACTGGAGGCACACTGAAAATGTTGCTTTGATGACACAAGTGATTCCTTCGTTCCTTTTTTGTCAGTTGATTTCCAGATTTTTAGTTTATATAGTGATTTGAAGTAGGTTATTTAACCAACCTAAAAATGTCACTAATCTGTAGATTATCAGATTAAATCTGTAGATAATCTGTTCAGACGTGTGTACAAAAATGTAATTACTTCATTGTTTATTAACTTACAAACGCGGAATTAGGCTTTAAACCTGCTCCAAGATGTACTCTATCATTTAAAAAACGGCAAGTCGATCGATTCAGTAGTTTCGGAGATCATGCGTGACAAAGAAATACCATTTCACATTTATATATATAGATTATATGTATAGATAGATTATAATAAATTAAATAAAAATAGTTCTACACAAAAAATAAAATTTGACACACAAAACAAAACCTTAATCAATAATTTTGTGCACTACTGGAGGCACACTGAAAATGTTGCTTTGATGACACAAGTAAATCTCTATTAGTAGCACCGTAAAATGTAACTTTTAATTTACTGGCACTACAAAAGATACGTCGTCGTATATCCAAATCTAATGATATATGTATCCAAAGTATTATTTTCAAAAGTATGGTTCACTAACCTGGCGTTCGACATTGAAGAACAATCAGCTGTTATTTAGTAAGTTATAATAAGTTAATTGTAAGTAAAATTTTCTCTAATTTTTAAAATCCAAAATAACAATTCAAATTAATATTTAAGGATGAAATTCACATCTCAATACACATTTTAATGTTTTTATTACCACATGGAAGAGGAGGTATTTACCACCCAAATGGTGCGGGTTATTGAAGACAATTAATTTATGTCAATGTTAAATACGAGAAAATAACTTCTCGAATATTTTACTGATCTTGTTTAAAAAGTTATCAATTTTCTGGTGGATGTTATCAATTAGCTCAGCCTGTTATAACAGATTTCTGAATCTTGCATGTTTTTGATGCATATTTCCCGATTATAAGGTAGTTTGGAAAAAATTTTTATTCGAAAATGAGTGTTTTCTTTTATTATAAGATATTTCATTTTTTTCTAGTCATATTTTGTATTTCCGGATACATGAAAAGAAATGTATCTGTTTGAGTTTTCTGCTTATTTACAAATTACTTAGTTACACCTGAATTTTGCTCATGCATATTACACCTGCACATTTTGTTCATGTTACTTAACATTTGAAATAAAAACAAGTTCATGCCAATTTTATTATTTATTAAAACAGTACATAGAAAGCAATAAAACTGAAATTTGTTCTTTAACCATAATATTAAGTTAATTGCCATAGACTTATCTATGGATCCATCACTTTTTCAAGAGCTTTGTATATGCATTCAGTTACTAAATAGAAATTTTCGCATTGATCGTTTTTTAACTTTATATCAAAACACTTCTTGATAATAGCTGATTCGTTCATCCGCTTTGATATACAAAAGATCTAGAAGATTTTGATGATTTGTTGATCCATCGCCATATGTTACAAGTGAATTTTCAGCAACGCACGAAAGAAAACATTTTACTTTATAATCATCTACAAATTCTCCATGTAAGATCACTCTCATGGCCGGCTCATAATCTGCACCAGATTCTTGCAAACATTTGTCCGAATGTTTCAATAAGGAGCTGTGCCAAATTTGCTTTATCTCATCAAACTTCTGAAAATAAAAGAAATTACTTATAAAAGTTCTTACAGCGAGCTATCGTACATTGGAATCTAGGTGAATTTTATTTTAAATTCCAGTGGAGCCAAAATGGAGATATACATACAGCTATCATCCAACGATTCCATTCGTACAGTATATGATTTAAAGAGCAAGCAAACTCGAAAGTACTCCATAGTGGAATGGTTTATTTCTCTAATGGCCGGTTTCACAAACATTTAAACTGAGATTTCGGCTTAAATTTAGACCTAAATATTATGGGCTTAAATAATTTAATCGCAGTTTAAACGTTTGTGAAACCGGGCATAAGAGTTGAATCAGTTACGGTTTTGTACTCTAGTTTGGTTTCACCTATGTAGATACTTATTTATAAAATTCATATTTGTTTATTATTAATTTTTAACAAAACTACTTTAAAATTATAGAAATTATATTATATATTATTACCCTCTGAAATTAATATTAGATTAAAATATAGAACAAAAATACTTTGTTTACAACAAAATTTAATTATTAACGTTTTAATTATTTTTATGCTTGGTGATCATTTTTGCACACCAAATTTGCAATCCAAGTTTAATTTTCACAAATAGTTTAAACACTATTTCAATACCAAACCCATTGGGCGGCACATAATGTAAATGGAAGGAAACCAGAGAGTAAAACAGCAACTAATTTAATTCTTGAGAGATAAACGACTGCACCATGAAAAACTGTAGTAGAACTTACTAATTTTTAAATCTTTACTGTGTGAATGGTATTTTTGATTTCAGCATTTCCAAATAAAATCAATCCCGAGATATTCACATCTAAATTTTTAAAACAGTGTAAAAAATTCCCAGGTGTAATGACTCCTCGTTAGTTACACACAAAATTTTTTCCTCCAATATTTACAATATTTGTTTAGCCGCTCAATTTTTTTTGAGTATGGAAGTGAAAGAAATTTTATTTATTTTAAATTGTTTTTTGACACTTACTCTTTGCTGTGAAGCAGTAATAAATATTAATAAAATGACAAAACGAATAATTTCATTTTTACTGTTGAGAGTATTATAATGTGTACGGACTTAATAGCTAATAAAAAACATCTTTTCTTTATATATCAGTTGTATGTTTTTTATTTAGAATTTTATACAAATTATATAATTTCGTATTTTTACTTTCGGATAAATAATTTTAAATATACAATAGAGAATTTAAATATTTAACTTTAACTTTGCCGCAAGGTTTAGATTTCTAATATTTTATTATTATTGTCTAAACTTAAATTAATCTTTAAATTTTACAAGTTAATTAAACTTAACTTTTTATGTAATGGTTTCTTGTGCATTTTGCATTAACTATAAAAATAGGTTCAGCAAAGAGATTACACATGAAAAAGATGGAAATGTGGTTTTGACCCCCTCCCTATTAGATAATATTATAATAAGGTTTTGCAGTCGGTGTAGGTCAGATTTGATATTGGTAACCAAAATGCAATCATGTAATATTATAAAATAATCTTTATTGTCGTGGTATATAAGGGATTTGACAGAGTTTTCCCAGATTTCAGGGTACTGGCATAGGTATGTTCTTATGGATAGCTCAATTAGAGCAAGAAAAAAAAACGAATATGAGATTACTTTTTTAACAACAAAAAATTACCACGTAGTTATAAAACTTTACTTCCCAAATATACTCAACCACCCAAATCATGAAAAGTAACATTTTCAATTTAAAGCCTCAGAATTGTGTATTAAATTAGCTCACTTTCTGAACTTCTTTCTACGCCAATGCGAATATAACACCGAAATACAATAAGCGCAGGTAAAAAAATTGATGTTTTGGTACTTTTATTTTTGTCGCAAAAATTTCAAAAACCCAAAAAATTTCTCTGCCATTTTTAGTACATAAATCGACGCAATAGGTCGCGTAGAGTTCAGAAAATTCTTATGGCCATGTCGGAAACGTTGGAAAGTCGCCCAAAAGTCGCTTCTAAAGATTTTGAGAGCAGAATCCAACATTTTAACTTTATAGCTTCAGAATTATTAAATTAGCTCACTTTCTGAACTTCTTTCTACGCTAATGCTAATATAACATGGAAATACAATAAGGGCAGTTAAAAAATTGATGTTCTGGTACTTTTTATTTTTGTCGCAAGAAAGCACCAAAATTTCAGGGGTTGACCTTACATTTTTTCAAAACCCAAAAATCTTCTGTCGTTTTAGTACATAAATCGACGCAATAGGTCGCGTAGAGTTCAGAAAATTCTTATAGCCATGTCGGAAACGTTGTAATGTTGCCCAAAAGTCACTTCTAAAGGTTTTGAGAGCAGAATCCAACATTTTAACTTTATAGCTTCAGAATTATTAAATTAGCTCACTTTCTGAACTTCTTTCTACGCTAATGCTAATATAACATGGAAATACAATAAGGGCAGTTAAAAATTGATGTTCTGGTACTTTTTATTTTTTGTCGCAAAAAAAGCACAAAAATTTCCAAACCTTACGTTTTTTCCAAAAAATCTAAAAAATTTCTCTGCCGTTTTTATTACATAAATCGACGCAATAGGTTGCGTATAATGCTAATAATTTTCTTCCTGGGTAAAAGAAGCTTCCAAATAAAACAAAGTGGTAGAAGTAAAGCTCGAGTATCATGAACAACTCTCCAATAATGTTCCAAAATTGAAAATACGTAAACACATTGGCACTCAGTTCAAAAAGCTCACTTAATGTTATCTGGTTAATAATGACCAAAAACAGGACTTGAAAAAGATTTTCTTTATAAGAAAATATAATTTATAAGGAACAATTTTTTCTCGTAGATGATATAATTGAGGTTCTAATTTATATAAAAAAAGTATTTGGTTAAAGTTGAGTCCCAAAAATGATCTAATTCTCATAAAGTTAACTTTGTGCAAAAAATACTTTTTTCAAAAATTCGAGTTGATATCTCATATGCTTTTTGGTCTTGAAATAGTAAAACACTAGAGCATGCAATGCAAAAATAATCAAAAGAACAGGTTAACGATTTGAATAAATAAATTAATTGACTTTCAACCGTGATAGTGTGTGTTAGAGCATCACGGTTTTTAAGTGCCGGCAACCTTACACCCCGAAAGGACCATAGGCATTTTAATATTTTTTTATAAAATTGAACCTTTACTGATTAAGTGCCTATAAATGTTTATTTAGATTTATTAAATTTATAACTATGCCATTACAAAGTTATAACTATAAACATATCGCCAATTTGTACATATTTATGTAGTATATAAAGAAACGAATACTTCCATTTTTATTAAGTTCGTATACTTCGTCAAGTTCTAAAGAGTAAAAATGAAGTTATTTATTTTTATTGTATTATTGATATTTATCACTAATTCCCAGCAAAAAGTAAGTGAAAAAATTTACGTTTAAATAATAACCATTAAGAATCTGCTTAATTATTAAGAATTTATTTAATTTCACTTTGTAAAAGAACCATGATACATGAATGAAGCCAACATAAAATAATTTATTGTAAATATCAGAATAAGAGATTAAATCTGCGAGAAGAAAATATATCAGGAGAATGTTTTTTGTTAAAGTTAAAATTGAATGACTGAGCAATACGGCTAAAAATGAAATAAAAATAATTACTTAACGAAATAGTGTGTGAAAGATATGCAGAATGACATCCGGAAAATAATTTCTTAAATCTGTTTTCAGACGTTTTCTGAGCTAAAGCAAATTTGGCAGAGCTACCTATTGAAACACTCGGAGAAATGCTTACAAGAAACTGGTGCAGATTATAATCAGGCAATGAGATTACTCCCATATGGAGAATATGTGGATGACCATAAATTAAAGTGTTTTCTTTTATGCGTAGTTGATAATTTATTCATAACATATGAAGATGGATCAGTACATCATCAAAATTTTCTCGACATTTTGAATGTCCAGTCTACAGATATTTTGAAGTCGTCAGATATTGTCAATAAGTGTTTTGATATCAAGACAGAAAAAGATCAATGCGATACTTTTTATCAAGTAAGTGAATGCATATTCAGAGCTCTCGAAAAGGTGATGGATCCCTAATTAAATTTACTATGAATATATTTGGGTTTTTGGTTTCATTGAATAACTGTCATAACTAATATTTTGTTTTGTTAAATAAAAATTTATAGTATGTATTACTTTAATAAATAATCGTATAATCGTATAAAAATTGTGTTTTCTTACACATTTTTCCAAATACATATTAGCAATTAAAGAAGGTATCTAATTGCAAAATTTATAAGACCTAATTTGTGCATATGGCTGTATTATGAATTTCAGTAGTTTCAATAACAGGAAAAACAGAAGAAGACTTGCATCATCCAAAAAAGATAAAAAAATCATTTAATTTTCTTTTTGCCAAAAGATATTTTCTTATAGTCAGTATTTGATGTGTAGACTTAATTAAATAATTACAAAATTTTGGCAATTAAGTAAACCCAAAACAATTGTTTTATTCTCCAAGTTGATTGACTTCGCACTGTATAAGTATATCGCAATCAAAAGGGAAGAAGAAGCGATGATATAGTAAATTTTTGTCGTGGGAAGCAGAACAAAGAGTGCACTTTTCGCACCCTATTTTGTCCAATTTTTGCGAAATTTGGATTAGAAGAACCAACAAAAGTACAAGGCAGTGCCCCCGAAAATGCTGTCGCCTCCGCCCGTTAAATTATGTTACCCCATTGAGAGGAGGAACAACAAAAATCTGAGTACAGAAAATTAAATTACCTCTCTACTTTGTATTTAATTTTTTGTTTTGTATGTAGAATCTTTAACCTCAGTTAATTTTTGATCAAATTAAGCTTATCAAAGATCATGCCGTTAGTTTTCAAGCTTTAAATGAAGAAAATGTTTAGATAGAACATCACTAGTTTCATTGTAAAATCTTCGAATGAGTTGTTTACTGTTAGAAAGTAGACAATTATAAATTTAAACTGTGATTTTTAAACAAGGCAAAAAAAGTTCAATTTTTTCCTATCAATAAGAAAATATGCCTTAATAGATTAAAATATTCGGACACGTCAGCCTTATTTTTGTAAATGTTAATTTTTCTATCACTGGCGTTTTTTTATAATTTTTTGCTTTTGAATCGTGACATCACCGTCATTGTAAATTGTTTTTAATTTATTTATTACCTTATCTTTCTTTATGGATTTTGATAAATCACAATTTTTTGAGAATGACAATGTAAAAAACCTATGAAGTGAAAAGTTTTCGTTTAATCAACGATTTCTATAATAATTAATAAGAACAATAATTAAGAGATCTGCATTTTAAAAAAATTTGTTTCAAGTGGTACAGTACAGTCAATAGAAAAAAATAATTTAGCAAAACTCTACAAGCAATATTAGGATTTTTTTTAGTGTCGTAATAAAAAAAAGATAATGCTGATTTTAGAATAAGGCATAACTTACAATAATTATTCCAAATTTGTGTAAAACGAAAGAAAATTAGGAAAATTCTTAATTGATTTGATATGGAATGATTTTACTATTAATTCATTTTAATAGGGAAAAGTTAAAATCATTATAATGCTATTATTTTATTCAGTTTTAATAACATTGTAAAAAATTCATTCTTAAAAATTTTTTGTTGCTTGTTTGTAATCAGTAAGTACTTTTTTTTAGTAAACTAAAAGCAAATAAATAAAAAATAATACAAAAATTGTATTTACCATAAAAAGTTTTTATCGTCAAATGACAACAATTATTATTTATTATGAGCATGTTATTTTCAAGCGTTTTAGTGTGAATAAACTAAAAAAACTTTTAATTTGTAATTTCAACTTTTACAGAGTAATTAAAATGTTATTGCACTAGAAAAATACATTTAAATAAACGATTTAATTAATTTTCTACGTAAGCATTTTTTTCAGAAATTAAAATATTTTTTTTAGCTATTTTTATTTAATGATTATAATCATTAAGTTATAACATTAAAATATTTTTATGAATGTACCACATAAAAGGATACATATCGAGAATGACTAACGCTGTTTTTTACACTAAATTATTGTGATATTTCAATAATTATTCTAAAAGGACGATTTTCTCAATTAGCATCATCAAACTGCAGTGCAGATCAAATTAAATTATTTATATTATCTACAATTTCCCGGTTGCAACCAAGAAGTTTGATTTTTCTTTTTAGTGTAATTAGCATTTCAGTTCCTTTTAAGTTAAATAATTTATAAATTCCTACTTTTTTTAACCGTTTTTACCTAATTTAATTTGGTAAAATGTATTATGTAGACTTAAAAAAGTTTGATTGATGCGTGTAGGAAATTTTGTAGAATAGGCGTCAGAATTCGGTAAGATGACAGAAAAGCGATGTAAATTTGGAGTTGCAATTTTTCATTTATGAAACTGTCTCAAACTCAAACAAATTAGTTTGTGAAACCAAATTTGGGGGTATTTGTAACCTTGACTAAGCTCGCTGCTTTATTAACGTGTCTACGCGTTATAATATGTAATATTGTAATACACCCTATACTTCGCAAACAGTTAGAGAATACTTTATGTAAATCTCAAGTTTTCAAGTTTCCTAACAAAAGAGAAATATACATATTAATAACAGAGTAATTATTACAACAAATAACTCGTACAGTTTGTTTAATTGGCAAGCATTTATCAGACAAACGTACATTAATTTCATCCAGCATCAAGTAATATTTTATCTACATGTAGAATCACAATTTAATTTTAAATTAAATTTCCTTTTAAACACAAAAGAAAATTAATGAAGTATTCACCATTGAACAGATTTGCACTTTGGCTTTTATTTTAGTTTTTTATAATATTTCATAAAATGTAAAAAACTTACATATTGCGCTGACTAGTTTTCCAAGCTAGAATCCAACTGGTAAATCTGAAAATAAAACAGACTTTCAATTATATACTTGCACATAAGTTGCTTATAATTATTATAATAAATGAAGTTTAATTAAACAGAAAACTGTTTTAAACTTTCGTAAGGAATAATAATAAGCTTGTATTTAATTATAAAATAAAAACACAATATTATATTATACATATATTATGTATATAATTTCAGTGGCATTATAGTCCCTTCTTTATAAGAAAAATTAAAAAAATAATTTATCATATTTATGTAGTACATATATACATAATATAACATTTTAATTTAAGAAAGATCAATCTACTATATGTTGAAATTATAAGAATATCCTATGTGTAATAATCTTGGTATAAAAACCTAGATTTGTTTTACCCCTTTTACTTCAATCAGCCCTGCATTATAATAATTTTAAATGCTACTTACTACCTCTTCCGGTATTACAAATTAAAGTTATTAGAGTAATAAAATAATAACATTAAAAAATAAGTTTTTTTATGAAAGAAATTGAAATCGTATTCTGCACTGGTGACCAATTTAGGGTTGTTTCAAGCCTTTTCAAAATTAAAATTTGAAAACTTTTCTAGTATTTTCAATTTCATACGTATAATGTTTATAACTGATTATGTATTTATTTAATATAGATTGATAACTAATTTTACGATCAGCAGTGTAGAAAAAGGTATTGAGTATATTTCATAAATTATTTTTGTGTTTTTAATACCGACCGATTTTAAATAAAAAACAAATTTTATTTGTTTGTTCATATCCTTTCCTTTCGGTAAAAAACATTACATTTTATTATTACTACTTTTTAGTAAAGATTTAATTCTTAAATTTAAATTTTCTCTACCGTAAATGTGTAATTTTTTATTCTTTTGCCATTTGGAGTCGAGCACAAAAATATTTAGGGTAAATTGTTTATACCTGAACAAATGCTAGTATTGTACATTATATTTATTTTATTGTTGATATTTCTGACTATAAAATTGTTTCACATATATCTGACCTTGTCTGCATTATTAGATATACCCCATTAACTTCCTTATCTTGTGGGGATATCAAATATAAAAATGTTGTTGTTCAACTTAAATAATAAAATTTTCTTCAAATTTCAAAAAAATTTATAAAAATAAATATATTAATTGCTTCTAGTATTGAGACTATGAATAAACAATTACTTTTATTATTATTGCTTTTAATTTTAATTTTTCTAAATTTGTTATCATTTTGTTAACTTTTTATTTTAAAATTATTGTGTTTCTGCATAATCAAAATTTTATAACATAAAATAATATTAATTGTTATATTGTCGTAATTTGTATCGTAATTCATTAGTATTGTAATATTGTTCTAAGCTACTGTTTTTTAATATTAATATCTGTTAGCTGGCACACTGGGACGTTTGAGGCCCCATCCACTAAAATGTCACTTACAAAAAGCTATTTATTATTTTAATTTGCAAAAAATTATAAGCAATCTTTGAAAGTTGTTTTAATATATTTTATAGCTAACTTTAGCAAATTTAATTGTTTAATAAGAAAATAAAATTCAGAAACGTGACAAAACAAAAAGAATTACGGTTTTGCATAAAAATTCAGTACTTCTTCTGATTTTAATATTAATAATAGATAGCGCCATAAGTATTATTTTCACGATATAAAGTGATCTAAATTGAAGTCACATTTGTTGGAGGCGTCTCATACCCCAGTATGCCAGCTAAGGGTTAAGAATGAATTTAATAATACCAAGTAAGACGATTTGAATAAAATTGATGATAAATTTTTGACTTGCAATTTTTAAAATTTATTTAGTCGAGTTAAAAATTGATAACCTATTATATTGACGCTTAAATCGATTTGGCTCAAATATGTACTTTTTAAAAATATTTTTATATGATGAGATTTGTAAAATCGAAATATTTGTGTATTCATATTATTTGTGTACATAATAAATATATCAAAATGCAAGTGAAAAATTTGCTAAAAATTTTATTTAAATTAACTAGCTTGGTATTACTAAATTCGTAAATATTACTCAATTATGTGAATTTATATTTATCAGTCTAATATCATATCTAATTTTTGTAAATTATATTCAGAATTTTGACTAACCTCGATTTTGTTTTATTTTTAAGTTTTGCAGTAGTAATATTATTATAAAAACTACAGGCGATTATACTGAGTCTAGTATTTTGAAAATACTACTTGTATATCATTATTTTTGATCTCTTTGGAGTATTTGTATCTCTCAATAAGTGTTTATTTGCGTAGTATACATTCTTGCAATTAATTGGTACACTCAGGTAGCTGAATTCTTGTACGTGTTCAAATCTTTCATCATCTATTATAAAGTCAGATCTATATTTGTTCTTTTCCCTTGTACACTTCATGTATTTAGTCTTTGTTCGATTTATACTTAGTACCATTTTGATTGCTTTTTTTTATTTATATCAAAGTATTTATTAATCCTTTTTTGGTTCTTGCTAAAATAGAGACGTCGTTCGCATAGGCAATCACTTGTATTTCTTTGTTTATTATCGTTCCTGTACATCCAATGCTTATCATTATTTTGCAATGGACAAGGCGTCTCCTTGTCTTACTGCTATGTTTACTTTGAAGCTGTTTGTTTCTCTTACATTTGAAGGGTACGGAATAAAACAGGGTATGTCACAAAAGTAGAATATAGAGAAATCTTAATTTTTAATGTTAATTCTTTGATAGTAAACAAAGGTTATACATTTTATTAAATTTATTTTAAAAGAACGTTTGAGAAAAGACTTTTTAACAAAAATACGTGATGATAAACTAAAAAATACTTGTATATTTTATTAAAATAATTAAAACGATAGTTAAGTTATATATTACAGGAATAAAGCAAGGTATGTCCATCCATAGTCTAGGCGGTGTTCGACCGAAAAAATTTACTTAAATTGATTAAATTAATGCGAATGTTTTTTTTTCATTTTAGCAAATTTAGGAAAACATATAAACGTTATAACCACTCCTGGGGTAGTAACACCCTTAATTTTAAAAGTTTATTTTCAAAATTTGGTGTTTTAGCAAAAAATTTTCTTTTGCTTTAATATAGTATCCAACCAATTTTAGATAGTTAATTTCTAAAATTAAGGCACTCTAACTTTGTATTTGAAACTACTCTGACGATATAATACAAACAGTGGACTTGCCTTGTTTTATTCCAGTTACGCATGGACATACTTAGTTTTATTCCAGTATACTATATTTTCAACGTTAAATTTTGTGGACATCCTTAGTTTTATTTTTTTGATATTTTACATGTAGAAAGAGCCACATAGAGGCAAGAAATGGGATTAACAGTTTCATTTTGCAAAACAATGGACTTACCTTGTTTTATTCCTGTACCCTTCATTTGTTCTTACGGTAACTCTTGATTTTTCATGGTCATCGAGATCATTCTTATCAATATTTAGGTGGAATTTTGTATTATTTCACGACATACTAATTAATAAAGCGTAAAATTTACAACATTTTTGTACTAATAACTCAAAACCGCATTTTCGTGACTTAAGTTTCTTTTACCTAACTGCAGAGATATAGAAACGTCAAACTGTTAGATTGCAGAAATTAAGTTTGAAAAATGACTTTACATTAAAGTTACACAAAATAAAACGTACAAAAGTCGGTATTTAGCAACCAAGCAAACCTACTATTGAGGAAACCATCTTTGCTTGGCCAGTAGAAAATACTGAAGATATTGAGCACTGTACACATGAAGCTGCAGACTCGGGTTTCTTACTTTCTTCATGTGCTAAACGTAGCTTCCAAAGATTAGTGATATAAATACATTTACTCACAAAGAAAGTCGTAAACTTATGTCACACGTTAGTAAAACTTGCTTTTTTGAATATCTCGAAACCTAAGAAAACCAAACAGAAACACCAACTCTCACAAATAAGCTTAAACGAAGTTCAAACAATCTAAACTAATATTTCTAAATACTTCAGAATTAAGAAGTAAGAGCTACTAAAATTGATCCAAAATTGAAAATTTGGCGAATAGGGACATGTAATTAATAACAACAATAAAATTCTACCCTTACGAATATCGTTCCTTAGAGAGATTTTTGAAACAAAATTTTTATGTTTATTCAGCTTCATTCCACAATACAAAACCAGGTAGCGTTTTACATTGTGGAAAACACACAAGAAATGTATTATAATTTTGTTTGTATCGAAAACGACCATTTAATTAGCTATTTTAACAAATTCTTCTATGTAAGTAGGTCGAAAAATGTATGAAAAGCTCTGAAGGTTATAATATTTAATTGTGTTAAATTGACTATATTGCTAGTAACAAAATCAAATAAAAGTTACGGTTACTTTTTGAGCCAGGAAATTTTAATTTGTAAAATTTCAAATAAAATTGTAAACCTTTGTCTTAACATTTTCGGCAGGTTCGACTATAACTTAAATAATTATACGTAGTCATAACAAATTTTTAAATCTTCAATCGTGATTTTTATTAATATTATTTTTACTATTTTATAAAATACACAGTTTTAATAATAATAAAATATGCAATCGTAAATTTATATTACAACCTGATTAAAAATGTTAAATTTTGTTTTATTTCGTTATTTACTTATTGATTACAAAACAACTTGTTTTCTTTTGAAAAGGTAATTTAAAATTGACTTTATATTTTTGAAAAATAGCAATAATGCTATAAATTAAATTTTATTTTATTTAAAAACGTATAGTTATAGCAATAATAAAAATATAATATCTATCGAACTATACATAATATTCCTGTTTAAAAATATTGGATATCGTTTAATTTATTAAATTCAAAGCAACCGATTTTATATTATCGAAAATGTCGTTTACAATTTATTATTTATTATTTTCTCATAAACAAGATAATAGTAATCCAAGAATATAAATACCCAAATGTTACTACAACCAGCATTATTGTGGAAAAATACACAAAGTAAAAATGAAGAGCTTCGTTTTAATTTTGCTGTTTGTGTTTGTTTGTAAGTCCCATCAAAGGGTATGTATTATATTTATTTATAATTTTTGAATTTGAATTAAAAAAATCTTTTTATTTATTTAGACTTTCGAAGAGTTGCAACAAATGTGGAATGGAAAGATGTTGAGACCTTCAGACATATGTAAAAAGGAAAATGATATTGATCCTGCATTAGCTTCAAAGATGATTTTAAATGGAGAATTTATAAACGATCGTAATTTGATGTGCTATGTTAAATGTATTTTTTACAACTTGCATTTATCAAATATGAATGGTTCGCAATAAAGGAAACTTTGTTCACTTCTTAGCATTGGAACACGACGTTTTAGAAAAATCTCAGATTCAAGAGAATTGCTTTAATATTAAATTGGAAGATAAATGTGAAACTCTTTACCGCATATTTGAATGTACCCACAAAGCTGTCCAGAATGTTATGGTTCCAGCAGCTGCAAAGCGCTTGTAAATAATGTCAAAACAGGTTTAAAAAAAATTATTAAAAATAAAGAATAATATTGTATTATTCTATATATTAATAATAATTCAGTTCAGCTTAGTGCATACATTTATGGATTTTATACATTATAAATTATGGATACATTTGCTTGATAATGGGTACATAAATACTTGTTGTAATAATTATTAAGGGTTCTTAGTTGTAAGGTACTCTTAAATGCTATAAATGATATAAATGTTTAACTATATATTACAACAAATAAATTTTAAAATGCAAAATTTTGTTGTTTGACATAATTTCCTTAATTTCCACACAAGCTTATGTTTGGGGGAGGGGGTTACTGTCCTTATTCTCTCGTTAAATTTCAAATTTATTTATTAGTACTTTTCTAGATATTTAAATTTTATATTTATTAGAAAATGTAAAATTTTAATCTAAGTAATTTATAATTCACAATTTAAAGTTACATGCAATATACCTATTGCAATAAAATTGTTTTTTAAAATTAGATTTAATTTTAAGATGGGGTTTGAAGACACTTCGATTGCCTACCGAGGCAACGAGAATCGAGCTATAAGCTGGAATCAGGAGTTAGAAATCAATTCATTTACTAAATTTGTTTATTAATTATAGCACAATCGACTCAAATATTATTAATTGATGTATCTCTATTCTAAGTAATTAGTTAGAAGATTGATCCGATAAATTAGCAAATTATCCTGACATTCAGGTAGCATTAAAATAATAACTCATTGTGTTTATTAAAAATAATAATATTAATATATAACAACAACCAAGCTTAACTTTATAGAAAACTCCAACATTCAAAGATAAATTATATTTTTAATATTAGCAATGATTATATTTTACTTTGTGGCATTTACAACAATTTCATAGTTATTGTTATTATAAAAAATTTTTTTAATTTAATTTGATGATCTGTGAACTTTAAAAGGACCTTCGTAAATTTGTATTCGAATTTTAGCTATCAAAAATATTTGTTATAGTTTTGTATCAGTTTTGTATTAATACGAAATAACTACCGATTCACCTTAAAAATGTTTTGCTTTTATAACAATAATTAAAACATTTGTTGCTATTATCAAATCTTTATCGTAGAATAACAAATTATCAAATCGTACAGAAAAAAATGGAGATTAGTGTTTGAATGGGTATTTGGTCAAATAATTTCTCTGCATTGTAAGGGCATAGCTAAATTATGATGGGGGGGGGGGCAAATAAAAGAAACTTTACTAACTACATTGCTTTGTCCTCTTTCCTTATCATATTTAAATTATATCTATAATTCAGTCAAGTTAAATAGTTCTCTTCTGTAAATAAAATAATGACAAAAATCGTGTGACGCTTTTAAATTTGGTAATTAAACTGGAAATAGCTAGAAAATTATAATCAAAAATGATGATCTCATAAATTTTTCTCGTGTAATTCAAAATTTGAAAAATTTTTATTTTCAATTATTATTTTTATAAGATTTAAATTTTTAGTCGAAAAGCACATACATAGCACAAGCATACGATAAGTCACGTATATAAGATAAATATTAGTGTATATACCTAATACAAAACACTTATTTCTTATTGTTAAGTAGGTACCTACCATAAGTTGTTAAATTAATATTTTAAACATGAAATTTGTTATTTTTATGTGTTTATTTATATTTATCAACACTATCAATTCGCGTCAAAAAGTAAGTTAATTAAAGTTTTTCATAAGTATGACTGCAGAGTGTAAGAATGAAGGAGTGAACATGGGTAAAAAAATTCTGCGCATTATGTAGTTTAACGAAAAATAGGGTAGCTACAAAACAAACCAAGATGTCAATATGTAAGAATAATAATTATGTTTACCCAACTTTGTTGTCCATAATATGTAAAGCTTTGGCTTGTGAGGTATCCGTTATATTATGAAAACGACTGTTTGAAAACTTTTTATATTTAGTAAAAAATGATGGATGATGAATGAGTACACTTTTAAACATGAAAGTAATAAAGTAGCATGAAGAAAAGAAAAATTAAACAACAAAAAAAATTTATTTAAAACAAAATTCGACTTAAGATGTAAAAAAAATATGCAAAAATGTTTAGGATAAGTATTGAGTAGCAGAAAATAAAACAAAATTAACTTCAACATTTTTACACACCTCAGTCCAATATACAAGAAATTTAAATTTAATGCTTTCAAAACGAAACCTACTTTGTGTCAAAAGTATAATTAAAAATTCTGCTTATCAACTAAAAATTATAACCAATATCCACTACAACAAATTCCCCACTGAACATAAATATATTATATCAGTAGCAAAGTTCGGGTACTCACATTTCACATAGTTAGAAACAACAAAACAAAGTCCTAAATTAAGGACAAAGTAGAAATGCAACATGTAATGGAAGTAATTTTGCTTTTGTAAGTTTTGACTGCTTTATTTTTAAGTTTCCCGTTACATGTTACTTTGAAAAAAAATATCAAATTAAAAAATTTTAACAAAATTATTTTCAGACATTTTGTGACTTAACGAAGATGTGGCAGGACTATCTATTGCAATACTTAGATAAATGTTTAAAAGAAAGCGGTGCAGATCGACGTCAAGCAGTGAGAATACTACCATATGGAGAATATGTGAATAATCACAAACTGAAATGTTTTGTTGCATGCATAGCTGGCGGTATAGATGTTACTAATCCAAATGGGACAATAAATCATAAAAAATATCTAGATGTTTTGCAAATCGATAAAGAAGTTTTAGATAATCCAGACGCGGTCGAGAAGTGTTTTAATATCAAGGGAAAGGACCAATGCGAAACTATTTTTGCCATGAGTGAATGTACATACAAAACTGTTCAGAATCAGATGATGGCAGAGAATAGATTATAATATTCCACAAATTGAGTTTTTCATTCTTATTCTCAAGCTTGTTCAGTGACGTTGTCGTCCACCTGATGCTATTGCTAATTTTTAGGTGTTCTTTCTGGTGGTTTGCTTCCATGTGGTACTTATATTTATTTCTTATATTAAACTGGTATAATTATTATAAAGAATACAAGACAATTTAAAAACTGATGATAATAAAAAGAAGAATGTCAATCGAAGTGTTTGGGATATTGTTTTCATTATCATCTCTGAATTTTTCCGCACATAGTACTTGATTAATTTTCAGACTTGTAATAATTTTTTCATTTTAGACTTGTAATAATTTTTTGTTCACTTAGTTACTTAAGTATTTGTGTTTAAATACAAGAATATATTTTATTATTACATGTACCTTCTACTTATGTGTATTTATTTCTGATACTATGCCGATTCTGCAACAAACCTCCCTTGATTATAAATCATCCCATGTTAATCTTATGAAAGATTTATCACAGAATCGAGTACTTGCTGCATTCCAATTGCTGCTGCATTTTGAAAATTTTATGAAATAAATCCAAAAGTAAAATTAAAACTATAAACTTAAACGAAATATAAATTTTAAAATCTAATAATCTAACAGAGCACTTTAAAAATAATTTAATTAGGTTGAGATTTGAACTCTGTACTGAAACAGCAATCTGCTAATTTGTTTTCTGAAATGTAATTAAATAATTTTATAAAGTTCTGAAAAAATAACTTTATTATAAATTGTATATGAGATTAAATTTTGTAATAATTAATTATAAAACAAAAACTTTTTAAACAAAAGTTGAAGACAGTGATATTGAATGGAAATTTTGTTTATAAACAGTCATATCTGTTGTGGAAGAATTTACCTGCCATCGCATTTAAGCCCGAAAATAAACTAAGCAGTAATAACTGAAATCCGCTTTGAATAAAATATTATTTTATTTTTAAATCTATTTTAAAGGATAGCATTGAAGTTGGATTAAATTATACGTATAAACATTTATCAAAAACCTTTAGTACTCTTAAATATTGAATACAAACAGACTCTCAGAAAATATTCATGTAATATAATATAAATTATTATATAATACGTATTTATTATATTCATAACTACAAAAATATACTGTTTTTAGTAGATCTCCTAAAGATCAGCAGACAAACAGTTTTATTTTACAAATAGGGAGTTTCTATTAATTGGAATTGTTTAAAATTTTAATTTTTTCTTTCCCATTTTAAAATTTTGCTGACCATCCTCTTTTTAGGAGACACCATATCCCACATTTGTTGCATAAGTAGGAGAGCTTTGAAATTCCAAATCACACTGATCAGGCTTCTCTGATTTTATTAAACTGATCAGGTCTATTTATAGCTGATTTAAAATATTACATATTGTGTGTATATTACGTAGGTACTTATGCTATAGCTCTACCTCAATAATAAAAAAGTATTTAATAAAACAATTAATACCTAATTGTTAAAAAATAATTAAGTATATAAAATATGTTCTAAGCAAACCACATCAGTATTATTCCAGGTGTCACCTATAATCAAATCAAATTTTGGCGTTTTTCATTGCTCCCCCTCTCCCATCAGTGATTGCCGTAATACAAATAAGTAAAATTTAAATATATAATAATAAATCTTTTTTTTTGCAATGTCTATTCAAAATATTCATATATTAATTCAATATAAATAATTTTTTTAAATTATTGCAGTATATAAATTCTTTAATCGGTAGATTTCTTAAAATAAATAGTAATCATTTCATTATAAATCCTGATTTTAATATACATAATTCATGTATGTATGTATCTCAGAATAAAATTCAATTCATTGTTAACTTAATAACTTGTCGATAGACGTATTTTGAAAATGTCGCTCATGCAATTATTGTTGATTAAATAAATAATGGTTAACTCAACTGACATTCTTCTGAAAGACCCACGAATTTTGTGATAGTAATTTTATATGTTAATAATTTGCCAACATTAACAATAAAAAATAGGGTCATAGGCACATCTGAGGCAAGCCTAGCAAGCTACTTCAGATGTAAAGCAAGTAGTGCTCACGGTACTGACAGTGGCTTTGGAATATCGCCGATGCTGCTGATAAGTAAAACAGATCAACAGATCTGGGCATACAGGGACATCCCTAGCCTAAAGTAGAAGAAGAAAAAGAAGAATTTGATATGATTCTGTGATCCAAAAAGTTGATCTTTTGCTACACTTCCCAGGCGATCATAGCCTCCACCACGTTTTTTTTATAACTTTGACGTTATGGTCATTTAGTTACTTGTTTGTCTAACATTTTGTAAAGCAGTTTAAAATTTAAAAATTTGTTGTATTATAATAATAAAAATATAACATTTCCGGCTCCGAAAAAAAAAATTCTTATGACCATCAGGAGCACGGAGGCTTTACTGTAGAAAAGCTGAAGTGAATTGCAAGATAGGCAACAGCGATTATATTAGTCCAGTCAATAAGGATTAAAAAAGGCATTTACCCTACAAAAGGCGAGGTAGAAACGATTTTGATATGTTATTCAGTTCCAGGCTCCAATAAAAATTCAAGTTTTCGACTTTGAAGAAGGTACAAAAAATTTATTTTTCTAAAGTAATTCCCCAACGATTGATCTTAGAACAAAAATGTTTAATACAAATTTGAAGAAGACTCAATTTCCTACATGCTTTGTATAAACACTTTTTTTCTAAATCTGATGTGTAACGAGTTACAGTTGCGTAAACATTAATATTCTTTCAAAAAATTGTATAACTTAATCTTTTCACGATAAATTCTTTAAAAATTGTAATATCAATAATATTATCATATAAAATTGTAAATTTTGCCTATACAATTGTAAATCCCAAAAATGCCAATACAAATAAAAAACTAAAGCGCGTCTGATTTCGATGCTGACCAAAAAATTAAGCAAAAATGTCTTGTTTGTCAATACAGCGATTTCCTTATTCGACGCTGTTTTTATCATTGGCGAAAACGTCGGTTTTTTAGTTCTGTGGACAACATTAGGATTATCTAAAACCAACATCCACCTTCGCAAACCGGGAAGAGGCAAAACTGCCGAAAGAGTGTTAAGCAAATAGTTTGACAATGAAAAAAGCTGCCGAAAGCATCCTGTTTTTACATACAGTGTTTTTCTCTTCAACCAAGAAAAAATAAAATTTTTTCGCAATTTTAAAAAACAAAGAACTCAATGCCATCATTAGAATATTGAAAGATCAGAAGACATTGCAGACGCTGGAGCACAATTTCTCGTTGCTTGTATTGTGGCAACATTAAAGAGGAAACCTTGGAAGAATTTGCGCTACCAAGGTTTCGTAAAATCAACAATACAAAGCAAATTCAACCTAGCTTCTTTACCACTAACGAAAGGCGCTGCCCAATACTATGAGTTTAGGATATACCACTAAGCCCAAAATGGTATGTAATCCAAAATAATCCATCCGCATTGAACTGGAAATTTGATAAAAATGGGCTCACTCCAATGTTTGACTTGACAACAGTGACAATGTTTGTCACTCCAATGATTTTGCAATAGTAAATCATGCAAGATTGCACCAGAGGTCATCATCGTGAGCGACGACAAAAATGAGGCAATGACATGAATGAAAGCTAAGATTCTGAGTGCGAAAAATGGGTTAGAGGATAATACTAACAAAGATGATCATGAAATCATCAACATCAACCGATCCAGACAATCAAAAAAAAATAATAAAAAAATACTCGGGGACATAAATTACAGAATATGAGCCGTATTCAATTACAAAATAGAATATTTGTGGATAAGGCCTACTGGGGATACCACAAATTAAAAAAAGAACGCGCGGTTAACTCTACCTCGTAGTCGTGTGAAAATAAGTTGACTTTGAATTTCAGAAATTGTCATAATTATGTAATGAATACAGCTACAAATAATATCTTAAATGAGAAAAACAAGAAATTGAACGATTTGTTGGAAGAATGTTCACGTTTACGCCGCTCTTTCTTGTTAAACATCGCACTTAGAAAAAAAGTATTTATACAAAAACTGTAGGAAATTGAGTTTTCTTCAAATTTGTATCAGAAATTTTTATTCTATTGTAGGATCGATTTTTTGAATCTTTAATCCAAGATGGCGGACCGCGCCGACTTCCCTAAAGTGGAAAATTTAGATTTTTTTATCGGGGCCCGGAACTAGATAACATACATATATAAAAATTATATCTACCCCATCTTTTGTAGGGCAAAACTCCCTATTGACTGAACTAATAATGGTGTTCTAAAATCAGTCACCCATTCAAGTAAATACAAACTGCTAACAATTCTGCTCTGTTTTCTTGAATAGAAGAGAACATCTTCTGGCATAGCGTTACGTGGCTGCATTAATTACTACTATGTTATTTGCATGTTTACTAAATAATTATTCAAACAGATTAGTGTTTATGCAAGTTTTATCTAAAATCAGTTCTTTTTCATTTTAAAATCATTAGTTTTTGATAATTTCTGTTATATATAAATTGAACTGGCAGATATTTTGCGGAATTGTAATTGATCTTATACAAAATTACCTACACCGTTGCACGAGTAGAAAATGAAATATTTAATATTTCTTACATTATTAATTTTGGTGAACCATTCACAACAAAGAGTAAGTTTTCACAGTTTTTTAAATAAATAATTATATAAAAAAACAGAAATTATTATTTAACAATATTATTGTATTGTTGTATTTATTAAGCCCCAGTTGTTAAATTGCAGGTTAAAATAGGTTTTACTCAAAAAATATGGGTTAACTATAACTTGATAGTTTAACTAATGCCCAATTTCTTCACTTATAGTTATCTTAAAATTAGCGAACTTCAGGTTAAATTGACGAAATAACCAATCAGACAACGACAAAACAAATAATTCACTCATCTGATTGAATTTAACCTGAACTTCGCTAACTTGAAGATAACTATGAGTGAAGAAATCAGACATAAGAAGTTGTTTTTCAGTACAAAGTTATTGGGCCTGGTTACCAATAAAAAAACGAATTAATAAATAATTTTGTGGTTTAATGTTAACCCGATTAGTTAACCAAGATTTTAACCTTTAATAAACAACTGAGCTTAATAATTGTGTTCAAGACCAATTTGAGTAATTACAATAACTTAACTATTTTTCAGACATTTAAAGAATTTACACAAATGTGGCAAGCAAACATATTAAAACACCACCACAAATGTTTGAAAGAAACTGGTGCTGATCCAAACTTAGCATTGCGGATTATTCCTTATGGAGAATATGTTGATGATCATAAACTTATGTGCTATATTCGCTGTGTATGTGAAAATTTAAACTTGATTCACCATGATAGTTCGATTCATCACGAAAACTTCCTGTATATTCTATATGTTGACGGGGACCGGTTAAGAATCCCGAATCGGATTTTTACCATTTTTGAAGTGGATTATGAAAGATAAGGGTCTAATTAGCGTATAAAAAAAATAAAATTTGCGGAATATTCACACAATTTTGAAAAAAACGGCTTTAAAGTTAATTCGGAATGCAATTTTATCATTGGCTCTTTTGAACTGTAACCCCGCCCCCAAAATTGAAAGAGGATGTGGCGACTGTAAATATACCAGAATCTCGTTTTTTACAACGAATTATGAAAGATAATGGTGTAATTAGCTAATAAAAAGAATTAAATTTGTGATCGGACAACAAATTTCCGAAAAAAAATCACTTTTTGTGTGAATTCGTTTCTGAGGTGGTTGCACTGTCAAAACTCATTAAAAACATCCCTTGAGCGGCTCCAACTCGAAAAGTTTGAAAGTTGACGCGGCAGATCTCTGAGAGCGACTGGTATCTCCCCACCACTAGTCACTGTCGACCCAGGCACAGCACACGTACCGCCAACAGAATGAATGATACCTTTTCATTTTAATACACTTACATGTATTTCTTATGGGAAAATTGCAATTTTCAAAATTAAATTGTGGCCTTATTACAACTCCGACAAGATTGATCCTCACCTAAGAGAGCTTGTATTTTTGTGTTCTTTCGTTTGGTATAGCCATTTCTATAGGAAAAGTGTATTTTCGAGTTCGGGATTCTTAACTCAATGTGAAAGTGCCTATCGCGTCAGCGAATGTATTTATAAATCTATACAAAAGGCAATGGATGATGAAGAGCCCAACGCTTAATAAACATAAATTAAATATTTTGTTCTAATTTTCTAAGATTTGACTTGTTCTAGGATTTTTAACAATAAATATACCTATTGTTACTATTCTGTCGTCATAAGGAAGCACATTTTTTTCAAAATTGAGCTTTTTGTATTTTTGAAATCTGCGTAAAAATCTACATCTATGATTAGATTTTGCAAAAGTTTTTTAAAATAAAAGCAATGTGAAAAATGTGACAACCGCAAAAAATCAGGGGTTTTTAAGGTAACTTTCGTAAGTTACAGCCTTTTTTCCTTTGCAACTGTTACTTACTGCCTTTTTGCATTGAATCGTACTTTACATACTGGACCGATTTCGACGGAAATTGTATAGAAATATTTTATAATAGATTTTTGAAAAATGAATCTATAAAAAAAGGTTTTAAAGAACCTATTTTTAGATTAGTTTCCAAAGGAATTAAAGTTTCTAAAAAGAATGATATTGCTAAGAAACTTGGCCTTCTGATACCAGAAAATCGCTAAATTTTTTGAAAAATTAGCCAGTAGATTTAAATTCGAGTGATTTTTTTGACAGATTTTGAATAGTTCTATGTTATATTTTTGTAAACATTTCAAAACTTTAATAGATTCAAACCGTTTATTTTTTTGAGCAACTTCAAAATGATTTAAAAACAAATTAAAAAGAGAGTAACTTTGTACTTGCTACTTTTTTACGTTGATAACTACAAACATATAGTATAATTACTATTTTGCTTGTCTGTATTAGCAAAAAAAATAGTTTAAACAAGTATTTATGTACATTATATCTTTAATCGATTTCCTCTTAAAAGTCTTATTTTTTTATGGTTTATAATAAATACTGTAATACTATATAAATGTAATTGGCAGATATTTTGCATAGTTATTGTATTTGAACCTACATTCCTGCATCAAGTCGCGCAAGTAGAAAATGAAATATTTAATATTTCTTTTTTTATTAATATTGGTGAACTATTCACAAGAAAGAGTAAGTCTTAACAGTTTAGGTTTTTTAATGTGTTAAATAGATTTCTGCAATTGACAAATACTAAAATTTTTAGATAAAAATCTGAAAATTTAAATTAACAATTACAAAAAACTTTTCCTAAAAAAATAAACCAAAAATTATACTAACTTTTTTAACTATTTTTTTAGACATTTAAAGAATTCACTCAAATGTGGCAAGCGAACATGTTGAGGCATCACCACAAATGTTTGAAAGAAACTGGTGCTGATCCAAACCTAGCATTGCGAATTATTCCTTACGGAGAATATGTTGATGACCATAAAGTTATGTGTTATATGCATTGCGTATGTCAAAATTTGCAATTGTTTTACAACGATAATTCGAATCATCACGGTAACTGGTTGGACATATTATATGTAGATGAACCGAAACTCTTGGCCAAAGCAAATTTTATCGAACGGTGCTTTAGTATCAAGTTGGAAGATCCATGTGAAAGTGGATATCGTGTCAGTGAATGTATTTATAAATCTATACAAAAAGCGATGGAGGATGAAGAGCCCACTAATTAAATATTTTTATTTCGAGGTTGCTCACAGTGACCACTTCGCTTTTAACTTCAAAAATGTAGGTGCTTCATATTTCTTTTATTACTAATACAAACTAAGCATAACTTGTAAAGCAAACATTACTTTATCTTTTATTTTTTAAAATTTTTAATTGGTTGTAATACAAGGATTGTCATGAAAACTACTAGAATATTAAATATATAAAAAACATTGTTCGTTTAATTTGTAAGGTTTGAAGAAAATTTCAGTAAAATTTAGAAGTATGTATATTATTTTAGTATTGGATTTTGATTAATCGAAACCAGGCTAGTGAAAAAAATCAAGAGATAACCGTCCAAGAGAACGAAACAGATTGAGACGTCCCAAGAAAAGATGGCGAAACAGCTTATAACTTATCACGAAAACGTTGGTTAGAAATAGGAAAATATTCCAAAAAAAAAGAGAAGAAGATAAATATTTACATTCATTATTGACAGTGTAGAAATAGGTGATTTTATATAAGGGCTCAGAGACCATTAAAGTAGTGGATATTGACATAAGAAAAATTAAATAATTTATACAGCATACGAATACTATATCAACCTAATAAATAAAGTAAAATAAAAATCATTTGGTGTGTAAAAATAGCCATTTATGAAAAAACCATTAAAGAAGAAATTAAAACGGTTTTCAGGTCCTTCTCTAATCATTTACGAACCTGGTACAAGTAGTAATCAGACGGCTCCTTTAGTAGACTCACAAAATATATTTTTACCTCTACTACATATAAAATTGATTTAATGAAAAATTTTGTGAAAACCATCGAAAAGATAAATTTCAGTATATTAGAGAAACATTTCCTAAGATTAGTGCAGTGAAATTAAAGAGGGTATCTTAATTGAACCCCAAATCAGAGATCCTTTTAATTTTAAAAGGTTTGTATTAATTAGGTCAGTATTTTAAAATGTTTTTAGTCAGTATTTTAATTAAATGGTTAGTATTTTAAATAAATGATCAGTATTACATTGATCCGCATAAAAACTGTCAGTATTTAAAAATGTTTTTGATCGGTATTTTAATTAAATGATTAGTATTTTAAATAAATTGTTAGTATTACATTGATCAGCATAAAAACTGTCAGTATTTTAAATAAATAGTCAATATTTTAAATGATATAGTCTGTAATTTAAATAAATGGTCAGTATTTTAATTAATATGAACAGTATTTTAAATAATATGTTAATATTTTCAATAAATGGTCAATATTTTAAATAATATGGTCAGTAATTTAAATAAATGGTCAGTATTTTAAAATATTTTTGATCGGTATTTTAATTAAATGATTAGTATTTTAAATAAATTGTTAGTATTACATTGATCAGCATAAAAACTGTCAGTATTTTAAATAAATGGTCAATATTTTAAATGATATGGTCAGTATTTTAAATAAATGGTCAGTATTTTAATTAATATGGACAGTATTTTAAATAATATGCTCAATATTTTAAATAATATGCTCAATATTTTCAATAAATGGTCAATATTTTAAATAATATGGTCAGTAATTTAAATAAATGGTCAGTATTTTAAAATATTTTTGATCGGTATTTTAATTAAATGATTAGTATTTTAAATAAATTGTTAGTATTACATTGATCAGCATAAAAACTGTCAGTATTTTAAATAAATGGTCAATATTTTAAATGATATGGTCAGTATTTTAAATAAATGGTCAGTATTTTAAATAATATGCTCAATATTTTCAATAAATGTCAATATTTTAAATAATATGCTCAATATTTAATAAATGGTATATTTTAAATATGCTCAGTATTTTAATAAATGGTTTTTAATATTTTAAAATAATAAATGTCAGTATTTTAAATAAATGGTCAATATTTTAAATATATGTCAGTATTTTAATTAAATGTCAGTATTTTAATTAGTATGACAGTATTTTAAATAATATGCTCAATATTTTAAATAATATGCTCAATATTTTCAATAATATGTCAATATTTTAATAAATGGTTAGTATTTTAAATAAATGGTCAGTATTTAAATAAAATGTATATTTTAAAATATTTGATCGGTATTTTAATTAAATGATTAGTATTTTAAATAAATTGTTAGTATTAATTGATCAGCATAAATGTCAATATTTAAATAAATAGTCAATATTTTAAATGATATGGTCAGTATTTTAAATAAATGGTCAGTATTTTAATTAATATGGACAGTATTTTAAATAATATGCTCAATATTTTAAATAATATGCTTAATATTTTCAATAAATGGTCACTATTTTAAATAATATGGTCAGTAATTTAAATAATATGGTCAGTATTTTAAATAAATCGGTATTCATATTATAGTAATAAAATTTTAAATAAATGAAATATTTTCATGATGATAATACTGCCAAAATTAATAAGCAATAAAATATTAGTTTAATAAAATATTAAAATAAAATATTACTTAACTTTATTATATATACTGACTAAAATAACAAATAATACTGAACAAATTAACAAATTATACTGACCAAAATTCGATGACTAAAATATTATTATATGTATATCTTCTTCTTCTTCTTCTTACGTGAGGTTTGCGACCTGTGTTTTCCAGCAGCAGCCTCGGATAAGATCCGAAGTCACTGCTAGAACTGTGAGCATATTATTTGTTTTACATCTGAAGTAGTTTGCTAGACTGGCTTCAGATGTGCCCTATTATTGTTAATGACGGCAATTCATTAACATAGGAGGACCACCGGCTTTACGTGCCTTCCGAAGCACGGGGACGGTCATAGATAGAAAGAGAGTCAGAAAGAAAATTTTCCTTTGTAGACTCCTCCCGGGTTCGAACCGGTGCCTTAGCATTAGTAGTCGATCGCTCTAACTACTAGGCCAGTGACCGTCTCCTATATATATGTATATGTACTGACTATTTATTTTAAAAAATACTGACCATTTAATGGTTAAAATACTGGCTAAAAAATTAGTTGCCATTTAAAAAAGTAGGACAATAATGGAAGTATAAAATAATGTTAAAAATATTCAAAATATTAAATATTAAAAGGCGACACTTAAGTATTTTCGAGAAAAACCACGAGAACCTAGTTCGATCGGTGTTTTGTAAGTGTAATAAGTGGCTATGTAGACAAAAGTATTTGAATACTATAGTAGATTGCTTGAGCGGTATTTCAAACGATAATATCATAAAATAAGACAAATGTGAATAAGGATATAAACATTAGAATTATAAACAAAGTTTGTTTTTTTATTGAAGTTATACTTAAAAATAATACTATTTTTCTAATCATAATTATGTAGGTACATACACGGTACGTCACAAAGTGAAATATGCATACTACATGATTATTTAAATCAGTGTTTATATAAAAGTTTATATTTAATCGGTTAGTTGTTATAAAACTATTAGATGTTTATGGTTTCTGATAAATCAGGTAATATATAAAAAAGAATTTTAATTATTTAGCGTAATTGTAGTTCGTCTTATACCATACATAATTTGCATTGCTGCCACAAGTAGAAAATGAAATATTTAATATTTATTTCTTTATTAATACTGGTGAACTATTCACATGGAAGAGTAAGTTTTAACAGTTTAGGTTTTCAAATACGTTAAATAAATCTCTGCAATTAAAAAATTCTGAAATTTTTAGATAAAAATCTGAAAACTTAAATTTTTTCCAAAAATGTAAAAAAACCTTTTCTAGCAAAACGAAAAAAATTATTATTTACTAACTGTTTTTAGACATTTAAAGAATTCACTCAAATGTGGCAAGCGAACATGTTGAGACATCACCACAAATGTTTGAAAGAAACGGGTGCTGATCCAAACCTAGCATTGCGAATTATTCCTTATGGAGAATATGTTGATGATCATAAACTTATGTGTTATATGCATTGCGTATGCCAAAATTTGCAATTGTTTTACTACGATAATTCGAATCATCACGGTAACTGGTTGGATATATTATATGTAGATGAACCGAAACTCTTGGCCAAAGCAAATTTTATCGAACGGTGCTTTAGTATCAAGCTGAAAGATCCATGTGAAAGTGGATATCGTGTCAGTGAATGTATTTATAAATCCATTCAAAAGGCAATGGAAGATGAAGAGCCCATAAATTAAATATTTTCGTTTCAAGGTTGCTTACAGTGAACAAAATTTCACGTTTTTCATATTTTTTTATTATTACTACAAATTATGCATGAGGTGCATAGCAAACATTATTTTGTATTTCATTAAAAAAAAATTTAATACGTTTACATTATATAATATAAAGATTTTCATTAATAGTCCTGGAATATTAAATATTATAAAAAATATATTTTTGTTTAATTTCAGTAAAAGTCATTTTAATTTAGTTTTGGATTTCGATTAAAATTTATTAAATACATGATGCATATTTACAGGCAATGTTACTACTGTGCTTCAGATTTCTTCGGTTACAAAAATATATCAAATATAATTTCATATAGAACAAGTAAACCATAGTGACAATTCCAGTGGCGACTACTACTTGGGTAAAGGGGCAATGGGGAGCCAGCCCTCCCGAAAAAGAATCTATTTTAAAATTTCACGCAAATGTGGCAAAACAAACATGTTAAGGCATCATGACAAATGTTTGACAATCAATGATGGAGGAAGAGCATATATGTATGTTTGTTTTAAGATTTCTAAAAATATTTACATTATTATCACTGTATTTTTATTCAGTAAGAAACTTGATGTTTTTCATCTTTCTTTTATTTGTTATAAATAAAATAGCAATGGATAATTTAATAATAATACAGCAATGTTATATTGTCATTTATTAAAGACAAAATAAACAATAAATTCACGTTATTATGTTGCTCTTATCGCAATTTTAAAAAGAGGAAACAGTGTTCCATAGCAACAAAAAAACCAACGAAAAGCATAAAAGAATAATGAAAATATAAATTAATATAAACTATTAAATTTTTTTAAATGAGTATTGTTAAAAGTTATAATAAAAAATATTTAAATATACTTTCGCCAACTGGCGACACCTCTAAGTATTTTGCAGGGTGGGGATTTTTTTTAATTTTTAATTTTATGTTATACTTATTTAAATGTATTTTGTTTAGGACTAACGATGAAATTTTGAATGCAACGCTTGCAAATACGTAAACATATTTTAAATACTTTATTTGTTTATTTATTTATTTTATTAGAGAATTTTATTTTCTGCAAAATTTCAACACATGAACATACGCGTCAAACTTAAAACACCTCTCTTTTAGGTCGGGGTTAAAAAATAAAACAAATTTGAATATTTTGTGTTTACTGGTAGTTAAAGATATAAACATTTACATTATAAACAAAATTTGCTTTTTTATATAGAAATTATGGTAGAACAACGATACTAATGTTGTAAACAACATATTACACGTTACATCACACAATAAAATATATTAACTAAGTCGTTATTTAAATAAATGTTTATACAATTTATTTTTAATCATTTATTGCTTATAGAACTATTAGGTGTCAAATATTTAGCGTAATTTATTGTAGTTCGTCCTGTACCATACATTATTCAATATCTAATATGCACGCGAACAAAAAAGATAGTTTTTGTATTTATAACTTAAGTTCCTGAGCTAGCCTTCGGGGTAACTGGCTGTACCACCTGCAGTAAGTGTAAATCCAATGACCCTAAGGTACATAAAAATTTATTTTGAGTTATTTTGGGCATACAAAGTTTTAATATAAAGATTGTCATGAATACTAGTAGAATATTAAATAAATTAAAAAAACATGGTTCGTTTAATTTGTAAGTTCTGAAGAAAATTTTTTATTCTAAGATTTTCAAAGTTTACTTTGCAGCATTAAGATTTTGTTTCGATTCCGTGCCAAAGCTAATAATTCTAATTTGTCTAAATTGTTTTTATAGTTTTGCCCGAGGGTTGACCATCTAGTATATTTGGTATACATAATTTTGTAAATGATTTGCAATTGTTTGCAAATTTGTGTAAATTTTTGCAAATGTCTGTAAAGTTCTATAAATAACTGTAAATCTTTGCAAATGTCTGTAAATGTCTGAAATTTTTTGCCAATATCTGTGTAAATGTTTGCATTTTTTTTTGAATAATTAAAACAATTTTAGAAATAATGGAAGTAAAAATTTAATTAAAAAGACGATAGGGTAAGGTAAGGTAATTTGGTGATAATTTTTGAAAACTGCATTTTATAAACTTCTAAGGTTTTTAAATAATTTTAAATTATCAGATATCTTTGATAGACATCTCAGACACCCCTTTGGAATTTATTTTGAATGTAATTTATCGGGCTTGCCACAACTGGAACTTGAAAAATCGGATGTGGCCATGCCCATGACTTTATCATATTTTATTAAATATTAAAAAATAATGTTAATAATAAAAGAAAAAATATTTTCCATTAACCAATGTGACCCAAAATCTAATCAGCTCTAAGTCTAAATATAAAATACAAAATACCAACTTTAGTTTTGAAATTCTCATTAGTTTTTGAAATATTTAATAAAACTAATAATAAATAAAAGATTTAAAAAAATTGCTCCCATGAACCAATTTTATCCAAAATTTAATCAGCTCTAATTTCTTTTATAAACATAACAAATTTCAACTTTAGTTTTGAAAATTTGTTACTTTTCAAAATATTAAATAAAGACTAATATTAAATAATAAAACTTAAAAAATAAAAAACAATAGTTTTCATAAAACAATTTTAACTAAAATTTAATCAGTTCTAAATCTCGACATAAGTATGCTAAATCCTAAATTTCGTTTTGAAATTCTATTAGTTTTGAAATATTAATTAAAACTAATATTAAATAATAAAATTTAAAAAAATAAAAAAAATAGTTCCGTGAATCAATTTTAGCCAAAATCTAATCAGCTCTAAGTCTCAACATAAGGATACAAAATCCAAAATTTTGTTTGAAAATTCCTATTAGTTTTTGCTGTAGGTCGCACACAAAATTTGACCACACACACACATACACACACATACACGCATTTTAATGCTTATGGGGCCACCTGTATCAGGACGACTTATGGGGCCTTCTAAGGTGCAGTACGTACGTAGCTACATTTTGAATGACAATTTGTTTGGTATTTCTAAAATTTCTATACACTCCAAATTTATATCAAATTTTAGAAAAGAACACTAGTGTGGACAGACCCCACGACACTGTATACAGTTCATTGGTTTTTAACATATACTATGGGGCCATACATGTGGTGTGTTAAGTGTTAACACACTTAACACACTCTTAACCTTAGATCATAATAAATTTCATAGATATCAAGTAGATTGCACATTATTGCGAGGTCAAATTACAAGAAGTATTATAGAAATAGGTTTTTACTCTCAAGTAGAGTTGGGGTTTTGAGAGAAAATAAGGCGTAGCCAAAATCCGGCATAGTAGAGGCCTCGTGACACCCAAACTATACCACAAAATATTGCAATGAAACATAAGGCGTATTTTCGCGAGGGTTCAATGCCTACAACCGCTCAAAAGTAACCGTAATAACAAACCGCTCGTCGCGAAAATACGCCTATAGCAGATATCGTGGGCTTACAAGTAAAACTGACCAAGTCAAAATTTACGAAATTGAGTTAATATGACCAAGTATCGTAAAAATGTTAGGCCCATGTCTGAAAAAACGTCAATGTTCTATATTATGCTTTCCTAAGGGTAATAATTGAATATTTATTAAATGACCAAGTAAATAGCGCATCATTCTCTACAGGTAAAAGTGAACTGTAATTGATATGCCCGCGTCTGTTACGTCAACACAATTAGTCATTCTATTACTATTTGATCTCGTGCAATAATTAGATGCAGTTATTAGCTTATTATACTTTAAGAAGACAGTTTGGTGTTCTAATAAAGCAATATTAACTTTAACAGTTTTATTAAATTAGCCAAAAATACCGAGAGGTAAAATATTGGTTGGTTATGTAGTATTTTATTAACTTAATGAAATTTAAAACCGTAATGTGGTAGAATCTTATGCGTTTTGAGTAAATGAAAACATATTTGGGCGGCTAATTTATGATATTTTCTTAAACTACATAATAAAATCACTTTACATTTGTCACGTAACGTACATTAGCACAATCACAAAAATTTCGATATTTTAAAATTTTGTTGTTTTCAAATTCTGTTTTACGGATTTTTTTATGGATTTTCTATTCTATAGGGTAATTTCCTAATTTCGTTCAGTAGGTATGCAGTTTGTGTAGTTGAAAACCCCTATTTGCTTAGACCTTAGTGTTCGCATAAAATTTGTAAGGAATGCAAAAATTCGTTGTAAAATCTAAGGTAGTTATTTTTTATGTTTATGTTAAATTTTTTTGATTATTTTAGAGCTGTGTGACTGTTTAATGTATAAACATTTTATTTTAAATCATTTCGTTTAGTTTAAATAAATATTTTTTGAAATTTTATGTTCAAATATAAAAGCCTCTTATTTTGTATAGGTATTTGAAGGAAATTCTAATTATACCTTAAAGTAACTTTTGCTTGATTCGACAGAAAAAAAGTAAGTAAAATTAATGAAAAAATGAGAAAAAACAAAGATTTAATTAAATTATGCTAAACAAAAGTTATTCCATCTGAATTTCATGAGTGGTACAACTCTATTTCGGCGGATAACAAAAAGAAAGAAGTTGCTCCGGAACCTACGTTTGATTCCGATACGGAAGAAAGTGATTAATATGTTATTTGTATCACTTTTGATCATTTGTGTATAATTTAAAATATACTCCTATTATTTTCTCCGTTTTTAAATTTTTTAAATTTTCTCAGTATTTTTTTTTGAAAATTAGCAATAGCCCTACTATGAAGTAGTTTATGTTTTATTTTTCGAAAGAAAAATTAAAACTTTATAAAGCTGATTTTTCACAACATGTGAAACATTCAAGTTGATTTATTTAGAAACTCTATTTTATGACTTGGTCAGTTTTACTTGTAAGCCTTTTATATATATATACTAGCTGGATACCCGGCTTTGCCCGGGGTTTCATTAAAAGGTGGAACTCTGTCTTTGTCTGAATGATTGAATAGCTGGATACCCGGCTTCGCCGGGTCTCCCTATAATTAAAATACTTTGCCTTTGTGTGAAGTATTTAGATTTTTCAGTATCCTGCTTCGCTTAAGGTTTTCTTCTCGACGGAAATCTTGCTTCTCGTTGCTAGAGCGTTTCAGAATGATTTTAGTGTTCCCGTTGTCGAGTGTTTCAGAACGGTTTATATTGTACTCTACAATTTCTCTACAGCTTTTCTTCTCCAGTATTTCAAATCACTTATAATAGTGTAGGTACTGAATGTGAATATACCAACGTAAAATTACCATATATCAATTACAGGTATTGGCGATGGGAATCTCGTTAATCCATTCATGCTCGTCCGCAATTTTCATTTTTTTTTAATTAAGCTTTTCGGTCCCGGTTTTGCGGAAAACCTCTTTAGGGTCCTAGAGAGTAACTGTGCAAAATTTGGTTGGGATCGGTCGAACGGTTTAGGAGTTATTAAAAGACGAACAAACCAACAAACAAACAAACATTCAATTTTATATGATAGATGTATTATATTAACTGCCTTTCTGTCATACACATTCATACTCGTTTTGCATCTCTCTCCCTATTCATACTGGTTTTCTGTATTCTAGTTTGGCGGCAATTTTAAATCTTTAAATGTTTTGGTTAAGAAATGAAACAGTAATTTTTAGGATTTCTTATTATGATTAGATTAATTAGTACCTATTTATTACTATAAAACGGGTGTAGTTTCTAATCTAACTTAAACATGCCTTTATAATCTTTATTTTAAAATAGGTACATTTTGAGAACTATGATATAGGTAAAGAAATTCAAAAAAATCCATTTTTTGTTCTAGCCTACTACAAAAAAGTTAAACAATACAAAATACAAAGTATAAGTAGGTAATTTAAACCTTTTGGCCTCACTTTTATTTCTTTTGTTGTTGTAATGTGATTGTATACACAATATTTTACATCTTTCCAAGAACGTTCTTTTAAAATTTCTTTGTGTAGTTCTTTACATTCTTCTGCTTCGGCTTTTGATGGAACTTTTCCTTTTTTGATATTTTTAGTGAAAAATGTTAAAACCGATTCCTTTTCTTGTGAAGACCACTGCTTTTTAGTTTGTACTGAATTTTTAGGTTCTGAAAAATAAATATTGTAAAATATTTTTACAAAAAAACAAATATTTTGAAAATTAGTACATACGAGTAATATTATACAAAAAATTTTGTATAATCACAAGCGGTTCCCAAACTGTGCTACGCATACCACTAGTGGTACATTAAGCATAAGCAAGTGGTACACTCAGGTTCAGCCGCAATGGTATATTATTTATTAATATTATTTTATTTATATTTTTAATTAAAGTTTCTAAAAATTAACCCTTTTCAATCAAGTGTATACTTGGAATATTAATTCTATTTATTAAAAAATAATCTTTAAGAAAATTAATAAATACATTATTTAAAAAAAATTCAGGGGGAAAGCCACTGTAAAATGTGAAATTTTTTTTGCATTTCTTGAAAGTATATGTTTTCAAGAAAACGTAGTTTAAATTTCAACTTAAAATTCAGAAAATTGACTGAGTTACAGTCACATTAATATTTTACAAAATTCATAACGTTATGGCAAGAATAACGCAACCAAAACTTCAAACGCGTTTTTCTCGGAACTACTTTTTGACCTTGTGGCAACGATTACACAAAAACTTATCGGTCGATTTTTAATTTTTTTTCTTTGTAATATTTGTAATCATAGTGGCTACGTTTGAGCGTAGCCGTTTTGACTTTTAATTATTTACAAAATGACGACGGTTTGAAATCTGTTTTACTTTTAAGTGTCTTTTTGTATTCAAGCAGTTTATATAGTAAATAGTAATTATTAAAATTTTTTAAATTCGCTACGCTCAAACGTAGCCACTGTGATTACAAATATTTCAACAAAAAAAATTCAAAATTGGCCGATAAGTTTTGGTGTAATCGTTGCCACAAATCAAAAACGTAGTTTCGAGAAAACACGTTTGAAGTTTTCGTAGCGTTTTATTGACATAACGTTATGTATTTTGTAAAATATTAATATGACTGTAGCTCGGTCAATTTTCAGAATTTTAAGTTAAAATTTAATATTTTGAAAATACAGTAGACACTCAGTACCGTGAACACAAAAACAAGGGTTGTTCACATTATCGATTTATTCACGTTAACGAAGGTTAATCAATTAGTATATCAAATAATATGCAATAAACATTTACATATTCTTCAAAAATATTGTTTTTCTGCCGCCGAGACAAATGTGTTGCCTGGTAACAATTTCCAATAAAGTCCCATTTCATCAACATTGTAAAGTTGCTCCAATGAGATGTTAAGTTCTTGAACTGAATTTTGAACGGATCTACAAGTTCTGATTGGGATGATAATTTTTCACCAGAAATTTTTAGAAAACGAATTCCAAATAACTTCTTAAATCGTTGTAACCATCCCTCACTAAATGTAAATGACCTATCATTTTCACTAATTTGTGAATTAATTAATTTTGCCCTTTGCTTAGTCATCTCGCCACTCACAATAAAATTTTTGTTTTGTTGATTAAGAAACCACGTGTACAGCTTTTTTTCCATTCTTGGGAACTGAGAACTCTTTAATGTTTGTCTTTTACCTGGTCCGATCGCTAAATCGGTACTTCCCCGATATATAAACATAAATTTTATGTTTATATAAATTGAGAAGTACCGATTTAGGCCAATTATATGCGTTTCCATAAACGGGAGTGTAGTTTGTTCACGATATACGGTGGTCAATGTATAAAAATGGGATGTTCACGTTATGCGAGGTTTCCATGATCCGGTGTTCACACTATCGCGTGTCTAAACTGTATGTCCTTTCAAGAAATGCAAAAATAAAAAAAAAATTTTTTTTTAAATTCACAGTGGCTTTCCCTCTTAAATCAGAATAATACTACATACTAGAAAAATTTTAATTTTCAATTTACGAAAAAAATAGAAATAAATTTTTGACAACGATTAAACTAATTTTGAAACTTTATATTTTTTGTTGAAGTATTTTTAAAACTGTTTTTTTTTTTAATTGAAGGTTGTGTACCTACGGTACTCGAGATGTGATATTTAATGTTCAAATCAGCAAGTATCCTTATCAATCTAATGACCTTACCACATTCCACCAAGAAAAAGCGAGCGAAGCTTTGCCGTATAGTTGCGCTTTAAAATATTATATTTTATTATTTTATCTATAAAAACGGATCAATATATTATTTGTGTCTATTAAATATACATATAATGTACACCAGGTCTCGATTTGCGTCGGGATACGTTCTGTAAAAGTGCTACGCAATTCGATCGACTCAAATCGAATCACATTTTCCATAAGATTCCATAGTAATTCACGAGATGCGTTCTACAATCATCAAAACTTTTTCACAATGGTAATAAAATCACATATTATGCTAACAAAATTTATTTTTAGTAAAATATCGGTAAAACAAATAAAAAAGATAAATAAAATTATTTATTACAGAAGAATACTGCTAATTTTAAAGCTTCTCTGACGGTTGCTTTAAACTAAATAATGAAAATGTAATTGCATGTAGAAAACGCATCGTACACAATTATTCATAATATTATGTAGTAGTATGTATACATTACAAGACTTACAAACTTTGCAAGTGGCATGGCGGCGCGATTCATGCAGATATTAATTCTACTTGCATATAAAAACTATTAAATTACAGTCGTTAGAATTTTACGCATGAAGCAAAAAATTGAATTTGTATTATTTTAAAAGACGCAAATGGAATTATGTGACGCATATAAGATTTTCGGTCCTATATTCGTGTTATTAAGCAAATCGAATCGACGCAAATCGATGCGACGCAAAACGAGACCCTGGTGTATAAGAAAATTAGGATATAGGCTAAAATTTTCTCAATTATTAGTTGATTTAACTAAATTATAAAATAAAGAATAAAGGACATAGGGTACACGTTAAAAACATTCTAAAAATGTGTAGGTATGTACATTAATTACTCAATTTCAGATAAAGATTATAGCTAATATGCATGTACTTACCTTCATCACTTAAAACTGCTAAAACACTTCCTTTTTGATACATCGTGATGGTACCACAAAATAATATTCACCTGATGTCCGCACAAAGTATATAGTGTTCACCTGGCCGCACAACGTATAATAATTAAAAATAAAATATTTTAATTAAACAATAATCTAGAGGGCAGTACCATCCAATGGCCCCACAATGATAGTAATATTCTTATCAAAATATACACAGAATTTTTCTATAATTGTGTGGCCATTTAAAAACACTTTTTAATAGGGAGTGGGGAGGCCTCAATATACACGTTAAAGTTGATTAAAAATTGTGTGGCCACATGTATGACCACACAACTTGAGCAGGCCACATTAGTATGTTATAGTCAGGTACGTGGCCACACAAGTATTGGACGACCTACGCACACACATACACACACACACACACACACACACACACACACACACAGACATTTTTTGGAAATGGTCTTATTTTACTCAGGGGACCTCAAAAAGTGTAAATCCATCAAAATCTCAAATTTTTTTTTCTGCACGAAAACAATACTTTCTCATATTACATATGATAAAGTAAAAATGTCTTACCTATATAAGTTATTTGGTGACAGGTTAGGTTATTTGGTGATAGTGGTTAGGTTATTTGGTGATATTAAAAAACATTGTTTTCAGTACAAAAATAACAAAATGTTTATTTAAGATGTACTTTAGTAAAGTATTTACATTTTCAAAAATCTTCACAACATAAATCTGAAAACATAAAGCTGCAGTTTATTAAAATGTTTTTATTTTGTTTCAACGCATCTTACTCGAAAATCCTAATGTGGGATAAAAAATTTTCCTACAAAAGTTGTTTATTTTTTATGCAAAATATGAATCTGCTAAAAAATTAAGGTGCCATTTAAAAACCAAAGTTGACCTTCAAATGACCTTGAAAAGGTCAATAAATTAAGAAAACAATTATGTCATATTCTGTCCCCTTCGCTATCATACAACTTTTGTTCGAAATATTTTTCATCTGACTTTTGGTTTTGAGATATTAATTGCTGGAAGTTTTAAAATTAACACCGGTATAATAAAATCCTCAGCAAACGTGAACTTTAAGTTCCCACTTGGCTAAGGTTATTACAACTACAAATCTAAATTATTTTTCAAAAACAAAGGTGAATTATAATGCCAAATCTATGGCGAATACACTCATATCAAATTATACGTAATTTTATTTGCACGAACTTGACAACAAAATTCGAATTCAGATACTGCGATTAACCCAAAAATGTCATTTAATAATGAAGGTTAGGGGGATTTCGTTTTGTTTTGAGTAAACAAGCGCATCATCTGGCTGCCTCACATTTAACTATGAATGTAGACCATTTACTCTATCTGCTAGAAAAAAATTGGACTATTTTGGCAATAGGATATTATGTGGTTAATTTTATAAAACTATCACCAAATAACCTATATCACCAATTTACCTTACCTTACCCTACCTAAATATTTTCTAAAACTCTCTATAACTTAGTTCGAGCGGGGTTTTGTAGATGTGTCTATGTGTCATGTGCGTCTATGGAGGAAAAAGTATTTGAATACTTTAGATTATTCGAGCGGTATTTCAAACGATTATATCATAAAATAAAACTAATCCCAATATTATGTGTTTACTGGTAGCTAAGGATATAAACATTCATAAGCTAAACAAAATTTGTTTTTTTTTATTGAAGTTATATTAAAAAAACAATACTAAGGTAATTTTTAAAACATATTATAAATATGTATACTAAATGATTATTTAAATCAGTGTTTATATTATAGTTTATCTTGAATCGGTTAATTCTTATAGAACTAATTAGGTGTTTATGGTTTCTGATAAATCAGGTAATATATAAAAAAGAATTTTAATTATTTAGCATAATTGTAGTTCGTCCTATACCATACATAATTGCATTGCTGCCACAAGTACAAAATGAAATATTTAGTATTTATTTCCTTATTAATACTGGTGAACTATTCCCATGGAAGAGTAAGTTTTAACAGTTTTGGTCTATTAAATAAGTCACTGCAAGTAAAAAATTCTGAAATTTTTAGATAAAACACCTGAAAAATTTTCCAAAAAAAACTTTTCTTAGAAAAATAAAACAAAACCAAACTAATTTATTAACTGTTTTTTTTTAGACATTTAAAGAACTCACACAAATATGGCAATCGAACATGTTACGGCATCATGACAAATGTTTGAAAGAAACTGGTGCTGATCCAATCCTAGCATCGCGAATTATCCCTTACGGAGAATATGTTGATGATTATAAAGTTATGTGTTATATGCATTGCGTATGTGAAAATTTTCAATTGTTTTACAACGATAATTCGAGTAATCACAATAACTGGCTGCAAATATTATATGTAGATGAACCAAAAATCTTGGCCAAATCAAATATTATCGAACAGTGTTTTACTATAAAAATGGAAGATCCATGTGTAAGTGGATATCGTGTCAGTGAATGTATTTATAAATCTTTACAAAACGCGATGGAGGATGACAAGCCCGTAAATTAAATATTTTTGTTTCTGATCGCAGTGACCACTTCGTTTAAATTTCAAAAATTTCAAATTTCTTATATTATTAATACAAATTAAAGCAAAACCAAAATTTTTAATATATTTTAATAGTTATATGTAAAGATTGTCATCAATACTACTAGAAAATTAAATATATAAAAATACGTAGTTTGTTTAATTATGTCAGTTTTGAAGAAATTTTAATAAAAGTAAACTATATACATTAAAATAGTGGATATAGATTAAAAAATAAATTTATACAGCATACTATATCGGCATGATAAATAAAATAAAATAAAAATCATGCAATGTTAATAAATTAGTCATATATAAAAAAATATTAAACAAGAAATTAAAAAGAATTTCAGATTCTTCTCTCTTCTAAGATTTTTCAAATTTACTTTGTATCATTAAGATTTTGTTTCGCTTCAGTGCCAAAGCTATTAATTCTAGTTTTTTTACATTTTTATAGTTTTGTCGTTTTATAAAATGCAATAAGTTTAAGTATTAGTTTTATTGAATCAACTTGGTTTTTTATTTTCATTAATGGTCTAAGCAAATTAATTAAATTTAATCTAAGGGAATTAATTTCTACAAATCATCTTCATAAAAAAGCTACACTTAATTACTAAATTTATTGTGATGTATACATCATCCTCTATTTCTGATTAAAAATAATTAACGTTGATAACAAAAAAGTAATGGGAGTTTTTTATTTCTTTGTCATTATCTTAAAAACTAAGCAGAATATAATAAAAACTATGGATATACTTTCGGTAGAACTTAAAATTTTTTAAATTAATGTTTCTTACGAAAGTCTTATTATGTGCATTAGTTTCCAATATGCTTGTTTTCTTTTATTTTTTGATAATAGTATTTATATAATTTTTTCTGAATAAATTCTGAAGAAACTTACTCAAAAAGAAATAAACACCTTATTTGTCGAAAATGTTGTTACTAGAATCTAAAATCATGTCAAGACAATTGTCTCAGATGATATCTGAGATGCAAAAGCAAGAAAAAACTATTGCAATACAAAGAATTCATAATACTGCAACAAAATAGATGAGAAAAGAAATTTTATTTTTAGTAAAATAAAGGACTTTCTCAAAAAAAACGTATATACTAATTTCCAATTAATTCCTTGTGTTTATTTCCTTGTGTTAAATTTATTTGGATTGAACTTGTTTTGACAATTTCGAACAAGTTTGAAAGAAAACGCCACTTCCTGACTGGCTGGAAAAGTAAAACTGACTCCTATTGCAGTTGTGTAGTTAAATAGTTAGTTTTTATATCAATTTTATAAACGAGCAAAAATTGTTAATTAATGAACGACGAAATCGCGACATAAAAATAAATAAAAATTAAATTCAATTTTATACACTTTTACAATTTAGTTACTAAAATTACTAAAGCTCAACGGTTTTCTAAAAATCGTTGAATAATAGAAACTCCATAACAATGAGTCAATTTGGATACGAATTATGATTCTCAAAAACGATTTTCTCCACAAAATTAGATAAAGTATTTTATCTAATTCTGCTGTTAAAGTGTTACTTTATCTACCCTTGCAGCTAAAGTGTCACCTATTCTATTATTTTCAGTCAAACAAACCGCACATTAACATCTGCTATAGAAAAGAAAACTTATTTCTTAGCTTATTATAATTTGGCAGGTAACAATTATATATAACACATATTTTTATAATATTAGGTTTTTTTTCATTATTATGAATAACATTTGCAGTTTCATAAATATTTATAATCATTTTTATGTCAAGATTATGTTAAATTTCAATATTTTATTAAGTTCCTCTCAATAAAATATTTAGTATTGTTTTAGTTTTGATAAATTGCATAATGATATCTATATAAACTGGTCTGTCCGATATATTTTGGGCAATTATAATTTTTCATTCGATTAACTTTAATACAATTTATAGAAAAGAAAACATATTTTCTAGCTTATTATAATTTGCCAGGTAACAATTATATATAACACATATTTTTATAATATTAGTTTTTCTTCTATAATATTATAAAAATAATATTTGCAGTTTCATAAATATTTATAATCATTTTATGTCAAGATTATGTTAAATTTCAATATTTTATTAAGTTCCTCTCAATAAAATATTTAGTATTGTTTTAGTTTTGATAAATTGCATAATGATATCTATATAAACTGGCTGTCAGATATATTTTGGGCAATTATAATTTTTCATTCGATTAACTTTAATCCAATTTTAAACGATCAACTGCATACATGTACCTATACAATTAGAAAATGAAATATTTTATATTAATAACTTTGGTAATATTGGTGAACTATTCGCATCAAAGAGTAAGTTTTTGTTTATACTTTTTTAATAATTATAAAAAAATAACAGATCAACATTGATTTATTTAATTTTTCCAGACATTTGACGAATTAAAGCTTATTTGGCAAGCAAACGTGTTACAGCACCATGATAAATGTGTGACAGAAAGTGGTGCTGATCCAAAGCTAGCATTACGACTTATGCCTTATGGAGAATATGTTGATGATCATAAACTTATGTGCTATATGCGATGCATATTTGAAAATTTGAACGTGATTCATATAGATCAATCAATTCGTTCACAAAATTTTGACGACATATTGTATGTATACGAATCAGAGCTTTTGGAGAAATTCGATTTATATAATAAATGTTATGGCATGAAATTGGTTGATCCATGTGAGAGTGCATACCGCGTCAGTGAATGCATTTATAGAGCTGTAGAAAAAATTCTGAATGAACAATAAGCAACGCTTGAATTACGACCTCCGTTCAACAAATTTGGCTTGTAGGAAAAATGTGGAGAATTATGTAGTTCCACAATGCAATATAACTATATATAATAAATAAATTTAACTTTTCACATGCGTATTAATATATTAAATATATAAATTATTAACTCGTAAAATTAAAATTAGAAAACAATCAGAAGATATCATTAGAAATAGCAACAAACCATTGCTGAAAGCTTATAGAAAAAAATTTTTAACATTGAAATTTATTTAATGGTTAGTTTGGAATCACAAAAAATTCCATGTGTTTAACCCCTCACTTATCGTATATATTCCGTCCGTGTTCTTGGAGAGCAGCGTAGTTTTCACTATTTTCGGTTCTTAGATATCATCTGAGACAATTTTAACAGTAGTAAATCAACTTTGTTTGTCGTATAGGAAGACATTGATTAAAGCTTGTGTTAAAGTTGCGGTCTGTATTATAATAGGCAAACGTACAACCCAAAATAAATATAATTTTTTTGAAAATTGTATTATTTTAAAGATGATCATCATTTCAAGCGATGTTTAGTTATGATTAAGCAGATTATTTTTTCGTACCTATCCCATATTTTTTTAATAAGGATGGAATTAAACAGCTTACTGTACACCAAATTACATTTTTATATTTTAAATTTATTTTTGAATAATAGAATAATCCTTGTTAAAAAATTTTAAATACATAAACGAACAATAATCTGCTTAATTATAAATTAGTTTAACTATTAGAAAAATTAATTTTAAAACATTTTAATAGTTAATAGTAATCGTTCCTAGAAAACTAATATTCTCATCTACAAATTAAAAATTCAAAAATCGCCAGGGACCAGGATACCTCATGTAACCAGGACCTGCTAATAGATGGATTATCCCTATTACTGACAGATATTATTGTTTAGCTAAAGTTAATTTAGCATTAAAAGTTCTACAAAACCGAACATTAATTTAATTTTAATTTAATTAATTTAATTTAAGCCTAATTGAGTTGTCCCATACGGGACTTACAAAATCCTTTTTGGAAGGGGGATTAGTCCTTTTCAATTTACAAATCAAATATTTCTGTTTGCTCTATCACCTATAATTACTTTTAAGTAATTGGAGTACTTTTAATGTACTTAAAGTGCTTCTTAGCAAATGAATTACTTTTTTAGTATTTGAACTACTTTTTGAAATTCAAATCTGCGAGTAATCCTTTAATTCAATATCATAGGTTCATTTTCCACTCATTTCATTTTTTTCATTTTTTAACTTTTTTATAATATTGTCGCCGAAAATTTAATTGATCAACCTAAAATTAAAAATTGTCTGTATATTTGCTATTGTCTGCATACTACCTTGATACTGATAGTGCCAACTTATATAATAATGTTATAAAACAAATGCTGATCAAATAATTACAAAAGAAATGGGAAATTTCATTAATAACGTTTATGCTTTGTTCTTAACAGCTATTATGTTTACCGTTATATGGTTTGTTATTAATTCCATGGCTTTTAAGTAAAAAGCAATAAACAGGGTCGACCCATGGGCCAGGAAAATAAATAACAATAAATTACAGAAGTTAAATTTGGAAAAAAATTTCAAACTTAAAATATATCATTATTATTGATTACCAAATTGCCATTACCAACCACCAAGTGGAAAAGTATACCCTATATCTATATTATGTATCAATATATAAAAGGTAACTGTAGAAAATTGAGTGTGAAAGAAAAAAACAAGTACTTTAAAAGTATTTCAAGTATTTTTAAGTATTTCAAGTACTTTAAAGTATTTCAAGTACTTTAAGTACTTTAAAAGTATTTCAAGTACTTTTAAGTACTTTAAAAGTATTTTAAGTACTTTAAAAGTAATTCAAGTACTTTAAAAGTATTTCAAGTACTTTTAAGTAATTGAAATACTTTGGGTAATTGAAGTATTTTATGTGATTTGAGGGTAATTGAATTACTTTTGAAAATATTTGATAATTGAAATACTTTTACTTAGTGAAATACTGAAGTCAATTGATAGTATGTCAAATACTTTTAAGAAAACTTAGTATTTGGTATTTCAAATACTTTCCACATAAGAAATACTTGGTAATTGGTACTTGAATTACTTTCACAAAGGGCTTTTGACAGCTCTGGCTATAACCCAGGGTGTATCTTTGCATCTTTCACTATTTTTTTCCATCTCTGCCTACCGCCGCAAGCCTGCCTCCAGCCTATTATTCCCATTATCTTCAAATTCCCGATCACGCAGTCCCACCTTCGTAATCTTGGTCTCTCCCTGGGTCGGGGGCCATCTGGTTTCCACAACGTCATTCTTTTTGTCAATTTTTCGTCCCTGCTTCAATGCAGTGACATCCGTAACATTGCACATCTTCCAGAAAAAACATCGATGGTTTTTGTTCCGTTTAAAGTTTTCAATTTTCAAGTAGTCCGCCGTCGACCTTCAGTCAATACTTCAGTAAATTTGAAATATTAAAAACATTTGTTAAGATGCAGATCTAAGGAAAGCTAAATTTTTACAAAATCTTTGATGAATCTTTTCTTTTGTCTTTCGCACTAAAAGTTAACCGATCATCCTTCAGAAAGTAAACGCAGATCTTTGATAAAATCAGGTAGCACATCAGTTCCTCAAACTGAATTAAATTTTCCTATAATATTTGATTAAGTTTCAAAATTACTAATTAATAAACTAATAACTTTGTATCTGAAGAGAACAAAGCTTAAAACTTTGCAAAATTCCGCGTTTGAAAACAAACTTATTTATTTACAAAACATTAAGGAACCTCAAATAGACAGAACAGGACCGTATCTGAAATATTATAGCTACTATTTATAAATTAATGTAAATAATTATTCATTATTGATCTAACCAGCCGTGTGTAAATAAATTATCTTTGCAAATCATATTATTAAATAATAATTATTTTGTATTAATTTTGAAAACCCGTGGGTAAATAAACCTAAACCTTATTTTGTTATTCTTGAAGTGGACCTCTATGTTTTCTTCAGCGAAAATCTTCTTGTTTTATTTAAAATTAATAAAATTATATATATATATTATTAACCTCTGAAATTAATATTAGAATAAAATTTTTAAAATTAGCATTAGTAACCATTGGTGAAAGCTTATGAATAATATGTCACGTGACTTCATTTCCCTAGGGTAGTGCACGGTGCCCCTAATGCAAATTTCGTTAAAAACTTAAAAAGTTACAAATTTCAGTCAGTTAATTTCTTTATCGCTCAAGTTTTATTCCGTGGAAGGAAGTTTTGAGTAATCGCCACGCGCGCTTTCCAGACAGCCTTGGAAATTATCGTTCAAGTTATAACGTGCTTATAGCAGTTGCAACTTACAGCTGCCAGTAAGCGGCCATCCGATTGGCCGAGCGCGCTAATGTCCTCCCTACTCCCGAGATTATCGTCAGTTGGCTTCGAGCTTTTCTTAAGTCAAGTCGCTCCGTGTTTTAACACGTAAAATATTTTAACATCTTCAGTTTCGTTTAATAATGTAATACCGTTTCGTTTGTTTTTGAGGCGACCAATACGGGTTGTAGGCGTGCATCTGACCGGTGAACTAATTATCGTTTTTTAAGCAAGTGCCAATTATCGTATCGTTCGCAGTTCCGTAGGAACATATCGTTTTGTGCGTGATGAAGTCACGCCTGTTAACCCGCTAATGGGGAATTTTATGTTGAGCACTCTGCCATTTGTCGTTTCCGTTTGGAAGAAATACCCTCAGTAGGGATTACCGTCTTATCACCGTGTCTAGAAAACCACCCGCATCAGCGCAAGTCGACCTTATTTTTACGTTCAAGAAGTCGATGACCTTTAAAGTCATCGCAACGAATTTCGATGTTAGTTACCGCCGTAAAACCAATTCAATCGCCAAGCTGTGGATCACAATAATTAAGGTTAGTTATTTAATCTCGTTCAACTTAACAACTTCAGTGCAGCAAAGTGAAATTATCGTTGCTATGTTTCAAAAGTGCTACGCCGCCATTTTTCCGGTTTTGATATCGTTCAGTAATTTAAATAATAATAGTGACCACGAACGCCATCTGCGGTCGTCGGCCAATAACGTCAACATTGTTGTGTTTTGTAACCACTTGTTTACCGTCAATGTTTATATTTTAAATAATTTTAAGTTTTATTGTAAGTAAGTTTAAATATTAGGGCGAGTGCACTCCATTATCGAATTTAGTTAGTGTATTGTCAATGCTACACCCTTCTGGTGTGTTTTTGTTGTTGTTTTGTTCTTGTTTCCTTAGTAAACATTATAGTATTATTTTACCGAACTTGTGTTTGTTTCTTTTGTACTCTTTTTCAGATCCTGGTCTTGTAAAGTGGAGCGAGCGAATTGAGTTTTACCAAAGTATAACGAATTTAAGTATTTATTTCATTTTTAAAGGTGTATCGGTCTAGTGTACGATACCTTATTATTACTTCTTATCACACTAGTGGCGCCCTCTATGTTTCAGTATCGGAAACCATCCCGATTTCGACCTTTCCGGCGCACGCAATTCAAAATTATACTTTCTCGTTCAACCCAGACCTCACGACGAGTTAGTCCGGCACTTTTAGGCTTTTGCTACGGGTGTGTGCGCCGAAGACGAATTTATCCCGTAACAAATATTTCGTTTTATTGTTTATTTACCCATTTAATATTAAAAATTTTATTCTCATATTGAAAATAAATGCCACCTGCATAAAGATCCGTCATACACAGTTCTGTGATAAGCAAATACAAACGGATTTCGTTTCCTCTGAAGCCAATAGTTCCTCGTTGAGTTACCCAACAAGTAGCGAGCGAAAAAAATTATTTGATTGGATGAAATCAAAACTCTTGCTGTTAAAATGCTACTTTAACTACTTTTGTGGCTAAAGTGTTACTTGTTCTATTATTTTCAATCGAACAAACCGTACATTAACATTTGCTATAGAAAAGAATAACCTATTTCCTAGCTTATTATAATTTGACAGGTATTAATTGTTTGTAATAATTATTAGATTCTTATTCTATTTTGTTATAAATAACATTTGCTGTTTCACAAACATTTAAAACCATATTTATGTAAAGATTAGTTTAATCCGTTCCTCTCAATAAAATATTTACTTTTAGTTTAATTCTGATAAATCGTAAAATGATACATATATAAACTGGCATGGCAGATATTTTGAGTAATTCTTCATTCGATTAATCTAATCCAATTTTAAACGATCAACTACATCTATACTATTCATTGTACAATTACAAAATGAAATATTTAATATTAATAACATTATTAATATTTGTGAACTATTCACAACAAAGAGTAAGTTTTCACAGATTTTCACTTATGTTTTTTTTAAATATTGTTATAAGAAAATAACAGAGCGACATTGATTTTTTTAATTTTTTCAGACATTTGACGAATTAAAGCTTATTTGGCAAGTAAACGTGTTACAGCACCATGACAAATGTGTGACTCAAAGTGGTGCTGATCCAGAGCTAGCACTGCGACTTATACCTCATGGAGAATATGTTGATGATCATAAACTTATGTGCTATATGCAGTGCATATTTGAAAATTTGAACGTGATTTATATAGATCATTCAATTCGTCCACGACATTTTGATGACACATTGTATATATACGAACAAGATCTTCTGCAAAAGTTAGATTTACGTAATACATGTTATCGTATTAAGTTGACTGATCCATGTGAGAGTGCATATCGCGTCAGTGAATGCGTTTACAGAACTGCAGAAAAAGTACTGAATGAACAACAAGCTAAACCTTGAATTACAACCTCCATTCGGCAAGTCATACCTGGCTTGTAGAAAAAATTTGGAATATTATGTATTATTATAATTATGTACTTCCTCTATGTAATACAATAAATAATATTATTTTCCTCATAACTATAAATGTATTATATATAAATTATTAACCCGTGAAATAAAAATTTAAAACAAGAATAGCAACAAACCATTGCCGAAAAAAAATTATTTCAAATTAATTTAATTTGCCGATTTTTAATTATAAATTGCATAAATGATGTATAGGGATTTAACCTGTTCAATGCAAATCAATAAAAATCAGATATGAAAAATCAAGAAAAAATTCCTAATCCATAAAAAATATTTTTGCGTACTTTTTCTAGCTATTGTGACTGTTTCGCAACCAAACTACCAGAAATTGTTGTCTTATTCTAATTGTCTTTATTATGACTTCTCATAATATATTCTTCTCATCTGCTTGGAGGACGGCTTGGCTTTTTTTTCCAGGATGGACTCGGATTTATATCTTTTGCAGTCGTAGTCGTAGAAATAGTTTTCGTTATTTTCAAGTTTTTTAATTGTTTATTAAAACTTATAAATATGTAATACTATCTTTAAACGAATGTAAATATTAGTTAGCTTATTTTATATAATTACATGTTTACTAACGGCTTTACGGAATACTTTGATTAAAAAAATATTTTTTATAAATTTAGATTAAAACAGAGATTTTAGAAAAAATATTTACTACTTGTTTTTCTGATAATTTGTGTAATATACATATATATTCATGGCCTTTAGAAATATTTCATTAATTATTGCAGTCCAATTTTAATTGATCACTTCTAGATCATTACACTCTATAGATCATGAAATATTTATTGTTTATAACGTTGTTAATATTGGTAACCTGGTCACAACAAAGAGTAAGTTTTTCAGTTTTTCTGAAACATTTTAGGCTTTTCCACGTAATGTTCAGTATAATTAAGTAATTGGACTTAATTAATTTATTGAAGAACAGATTAGAAATATTAAGAACTAAAGCACAAGTTGCATTTTTTTTCAGAAATTTGAAGAACTAACACTAATGTGGCATGCGAATGTGTTAAAGCACCATGACAAATGCCTAAAAGAGACCGGTGCTGCTGCAAATCTAACATTGCGAGTTCTTCCTTATGGAGAATATGTCGATGACTATAAAGTTATGTGCTACATAGCTTGCATATTGGACAATTTAAGCGTGATCCATGCTGATCAATCAATTCATACGGATAATTTTGATGACATTCTATACGTGCAGGAAGAACGTCTTATGAAAAAATTGAAGTTAAATGAAAAATGTTATAATACTATCCATTTGACTGATCGATGTGAAAATGCATATCGAGTCAGCGAATGCATTTATAGATCTATACAAAATGTAATTAATGAAGAAGAAGCAGCTCAAGCTTACATTAGTCTTTAATTTAATTATTATTTATTATTTATAAACAGAAACTGTAATTTGCAAAGGGCCAAAAATAAAGTGTTGGTAATATTTTGAGTTTTCTTTTAAATTAGCAAATATTTCAAGTTATACTAAAATTTTAATTGAATTTGACAACTGGTGAATTCTTTCTACACTTATTGTTTTAGTACATTATATTAATGTACATTCATATTTCGTGCTATATGCTATTCGTCGGACGGACCTGGATTGATAATTGAATTTTAAAATATAAATAATTATGAACAAAATAGTAGTAGTGTAATATAATTTAAACTTAAATGCTTAATATACATCATGAATTTAATATTTTGCTTGTAAGATAAGATTTAAGAGAAGAATATTAAAAATAAATATTACATAATAAAAAACTTTTCCTGATGGAATATTTACTGGATTTCTTCCATTCTCCTTAGTAGCAAAGTGATCGGTAATAATGTAATGTAAAAGCATTGCCAAAAATTTGAATAATCCTATTTGTTGTATTGATCCTGCGTATAATCCAATTAAATGGTAAATAAAGTTAGTAAAGGTAAAGGTAAAAAAAATAAAGTTCAAATATAAAGTTATCATTTATTTGAAACTTTTGAATTATCGACCGCATAAGTCATTTAAAAATAATAAAATTATGCATTGTAATTAATTACATAATGGATAATCAAACGATATGCTTATGATGCATCATCAGTATAAATTTTTATATTTCAAATTAACGATTCCCATCAGATAATCCAATTCCATTCCTATTTAAAACTTTTAGAATATCTAAATGAGCAATAATCTGTTTAATTATAAATTAATTTCACTATTAAAAAAAAATCCTTCTTAAAATATTTTACTAGGTAATAGTACACATTCTTAGAAAACGATGATAACTATCATGTTAACAAGACAAAGATAGGTTGATTGTGGGATTTGAACTGCCAAAAAAATGCTGGTACCGTGTAAAGCAAGTATTTGAGTTGAACCACTTGAAATGGAATCACCCCATTACTACTGCTGTAGAGACTCTATCCAAACATGAGAAACATAATTAGTGCTTGTCCTTTGATGCTTTGTCGGTGGCGTGGAAGAGCTACACTGTCTGACAACCAGTGCAATGTATTGATTAGATAGTTTGGATTTATTGCTCTAAATAATTAACTGTCGTGATTTTTTAACAAGTTTTTTATGCAAGTAATTATAATTGCCGTGATCTAGTTAAGTATTACAGAAAAATTCAACGACATTTTAGCAATTCAAACCCTTGGCCTGCTAATGTGTTTTCTTAAAATTAATTTTTGTCCTTGAACTATTTGTTACCATTGATGATAATAAAGTAGTTTTACAAGTATTTAAACCCCATCAATCATCGATATATAAACGGCAGTAGCAAATAATTGACCATAAGCGTAGGGAAAGTTCATCATAACAGACACTAAGTGGTTCGATTTTCAAAATGAAACTAATAGTAATAATTATTTTAGCTTTTGCGTTTTTCCAATAACTGCTCAACAGCTGGTAAGTAAATCACAACATTTGAAGGTTACATTATTAATTTTTTTTTATTGCAGACTTTCAGTGAAACAAAGCAAATTTGGCATCGCTTTTTGTTGAAGCATATCGACGAGTGTGTTAAAGAGTCAGGAGTAGATCGTGTCCTAGCAAAAGATTGCTTCCTTACGGAGAATATGTGGATGATCCAAAATTAAAATGCTTTGTGAAATGTATCGCTTTAAAATTAGAAATGGTAGAAGAAGATACTACGACAAAACAAAACAACTATTTAGATATTTTAAATATTCATGATCCTAAAATTAGGACTCAAATCATAAGCCAATGTTTTGAGAAGTTTAATGAGGAAGATGAATGCGCTCAAGTTTTCAAGACTAGTGAATGTGTTTATTTTACTGTAAAGAAAGCTTTAACTGGTAAAGCAAAAGACGAAAAAATTCGCAATAGAAAGGCTGAATTATAAAAAGCAACATATTTTAAGCACGAAAATAGCTTTGTTGGTAATTATAAAAAATTTGGTTTTGATATAACAATTATATTGTATTTTTAAATAAGTAAACATTAAGTTTTATAATGAATAAATATGTAATATAAAAAATACAATAAAAATTTGGATTTTAAATTTGTGTCACCTCACCAGTGAATTTCACATTAAATTATTTCTTTCTGAAAAAAAAAATGGAAAAATTGTAGTAAATTAAAAAAAATTATTAATAATGAAACGAATTAGGTGAATAAACTCGTAAATTGATTAACCCTGATGTAAGGAGTTCACAGAGATATGATTTTGCTATTTTAATGAAGTTTTTTAATTAAAAAAAATAATTCGTATCAAATTAGTAGTAAGTGTAATTTTTTTTTCAATGATCGGATGGCCTTTATGATATTGGGTGTGTTGCTGATATAATAATTTTTTTAGCAGTGCGTAGAATAAAACTTTGAACTTAACATTCTTTAGCTAATTTGTACTAATGATAAAATTAATTACGCACAGTTTGATAGTTTTTGTAAACAAGTTTCATGATTACATGTAATTTTTTTGTTAGGTTCTAAGAAATAGCTTAAATAATATTTCTACTGGTGAAAGAAATACTTCAAATTTTTTTTAATTGAACTTTTAGATCAAATCTCCTTGCCATTATTACATTATCATGAGTAATAGTATATTCTTTTAAATCTATTCCTGCGCATCACTTAAATTTTACAGCATAACTAAATGATAGCAAGCGTCTAATCTTCGCTTTACTTTTTGTTAAAAATCTGCAATTAAAATGCGGTAATTTTAGTGTACTAATTAATTTTACTATTTCATGACTGTCATTGAATATTTTATTAATTATCTTTTCTCAAGATACGAAAGCAGTTTTTATGAACATCAGAAAAAAGGGTCTGCAATATCTTATCGGAATGGAACTCACTGATAACATGCACACTTATTACGCATTGCATGTTCAGTTTCGTAAAAGAAATATATGTTGCAGTATCTATAAATACAAGCCATAATTATAAAATTAAACAGTATTGTGATGGTTCTCATTATGAAAATGTTAAGGATACATTTTTTCAATATTGTGACAGTGGTAATAAGTAGTTTCTTCCTGATTTTCAACCGAATAACGCTGCTCGTATATTAGCAATGGTGCCAACTCCTTCGTACAGCCACCAGAATGCTTTTTATCCATTGTGGACAGAACTTTCGTTACGTGGTCACGATGTAACACTAATAACAACAGATCCAATTAACAATTCTTCACTTACTAATTTAACTGAAATTGATTTGCACGATCTTGCTTATGAAGGTTTGAATAAAAAAATTAAAGGAGTTTTAGAAAGTGGTTCGATAAGCACATATACTCTGTTAGATTTTATTATTTTTGGTGCGGTAATCGAAGCTGTTAATCAAGAACTGGGTCATCCAAAAGTTAAAGCTATAATAAATAACAAAACAGAACATTTTGATCTGTTCATAGTCGAAGCCAGTACTCCTATAGTGTATGCATTTGCTAAACGTTTTAAATGTCCTTTTATCGTGATTGTCTCTTACGACGGTATTTCAAACTATTATAAACTAATTGGAAATCCTTCTCACCCTATTACAAACCCTAATATATTTTCAGCATATAATGAAGTGCTGAATTTCAAGGAGCGGATTACCAGTGTGACGATCGAGTTGTTGTATATTGCACTTGAATACTGCTATAGAGAATATTCCAACTCCATTGTTAAAAACCACTTTGGATTGGAATATACAGAAATACTTGCATTTGGAAATAATGTCAGCATGTTATTTGTAAATTCCAATCCCATATTTTCTCGAGTAAGGCCATTAGCACCTAATGTAATTCAATTTGGAGGGGAACACACATGAAACCTTTACAACCATTACCAGAAGTAAATGTACCACCAGATAAAAGTGTCAGTTTAATACTTTAATGATTTGATTACAGGAATTACAAAATTTTTTGGATGGTGCAAACGAAGGATTTATATATTTCAGCTTAGGATCAAACATCAAGAGTAAAGACTTACTACCAGAAACAGCCAAAACTTTAATAGAAACGTTCTCTGCACTTCCTTACAGAGTTTTGTGGAAATTTGAAGAAAATCGATTAAGCAATTTACCAAACCACGTTATGATATTCAAATGGTTACCTCAACAAGATGTCTTGAGTAAGCAAATTTGACAATTTTTGTAAATTTCCTAACCAAAGACATTTGTAGGGCATCGTAATATCAAATTATTTATTACGCAAGGAGGTTTGCAATCTTTGGAAGAGTCGTTACATTGCCACGTTCCTATAGTTGGTTACCTTTTGCCAATCCAATATTGCTAATCTAACGAGCAGTTGATAAAGGGATGCCATTATCTGCAGATCCGTTTTCCTAAATAAAGAAAACTTTAAAAATAATAATGGAGGTGAACACTAGCATGAAACCTAAGTGACGTTACCATTACCAAAAGTTAATTTAGTAATTTTCCGTCTTATATTGTAGGTATCGAATCAGGGTTAAACAACTTTCGGACTTAATTCACGATCAACCCATGACTGGATTACAAAGTTGCAATTTGGATGGTGCAAACGAAGGATTTACGTATATTTCAGGCATAAAGGAGCAACACACTGAGAAGTCCAGCGTTAGATATACCTTTTACCAGATATTATCTGTTCAATTTGGAGGGCAACACACATGAAACCTTTACAACCATTACCAAAAGTAAATGTACCACCAAATAGTCTGTCAGTTTAAAACTTTAATGATTTGATTACAGGAATTACAAAATTTTTTGGATGGTGCAAACGAAGGATTTATATATTTCAGCTTAGGATCAAACATCAAGAGTAAAGACTTACTACCAGAAACGCCAAAACTTTAATGGAAACGTTCTCTGCACTTCCTTACAGAGTTTTGTGGAAATTTGAAGAAAATCGATTAAGTAATTTACCAAAACACGTTATGATATTCAAATGGTTACCTCAACAAGATGTCTTGAGTAAGCAAATTTGACAATTTTTGTAAATTTCCTAACCAGAGACATTTGTAGGGCATCCTAATATCAAATTATTTATTACGCAAGGAGGTTTGCAATCTTTGGAAGAGTCGTTACATTGCCACGTTCCTATAGTTGGTTTACCTTTTTTTGCCGATCAATTTGCTAATGTAAAACGAGCAGTTGATAAAGGGATGGGATTATCTGCAGATCCGTTCTCTCTAAATAAAGAAAACTTTAAAAAAATAATAATGGATGTCATTAGCGATCCTAAGTGAGTTACTTAGCAAAATTAATTTAGTAATTTTCCCGTCTTATATTGCGTAGGTATCGAACCAGGGTTAAACAACTTTCGGACTTAATTCATGATCAACCCATGACTGGATTACAACGTGCAATTTGGTGGACGAATACGTTATTAGGCATAAAGGAGCAACACACTTGAGAAGTCCAGCGTTAGATATACCTTTTTATCAATATTATCTGTTAGATGTCATAGTGTTCTATATGGCAGTTGTGTTAATTTTAATTTATATTGTATTTAAAGTTTTACAATTATTATATCGGATATATAGATTTATATTTAAAAAAATTAAAATTAAATCTGAATAGTGTGAAAAATTCAAATATTTATGTTTCTTGTTTCTTGGTTAATTGGATAGAGGTAATAATGCTGAACTCAAAAGTACATTTTTTCTTATATAAATAGCTCCACCAAACGATTGAAAATTAACATAAGATTTTTATAGTGAGGTTGATATATCCTATATTAAGCTCACAAATTGATTTTGAAGTTTAAGAATTTGCAAATGTTGTGTTAGACACAAAGAAGATCAAATCATAATTGAAAATCTTGAAAAAGTTTTGATTTTCCAAATTGTTAACACCTTTTGAGAAAACATAAAGAATCCGAAAAGATACACCACTAAAAGCAACTTAGATTAAAATTTGATAGTAAAATTTTATTATATTTATCGGAGTCAGAGCAGTATTGGAAAATTCTTCCGTTGACCGCAGAGTTCTTATTTATCAACCAATTCAAAAACTATCTTATTTGTCGACTGTGTGTATAATATTTATTATAACTATAAAACTTTTGAGCAGTATTCGGTTCCTACCAATAAATAAAATATTAATTCGTTATTATTATGTTTACATCATTTTTATTTCGAATGAAATATATTTTTTTTATTATAATTCCTTACTCGTATCTTCTTGATAAGCATACAAACAATAAATTATTAAACGTCCAAACATTTGAATTGCAAGAATGAAATTTATTATTTTTGCAATTTTTCTGACATTTTTGTGTAATTTAATTTTTGTTTAACAAATGAAAATTTTTGAGCTTTTCCGAGTTAAAAGAAATCTGGAATGTGCATGCTCTAAAACATTGAGATAAATGTCTGAAAGAAAGTGGTGCAGATTCTAACCTAGCATTAAGAGTGGTACGTTACGGAGAATTTGTCGAGGACTATAAAGTAATGTGCTTCATTAGATGTTTATCAGAAAATTTGTTTATATCACACCAGGATGCTTCTGTAAATGAAAAAAACTATTTGGATATTTTGTTTATTCAGGATCCGAACATTATATTGAAGTCTGGGATTATTGGAAACTGCTTCAAAATCGAGTCGTACGATCAATGTGAAAAGCTGTTTCATGTTGGCAAATGTATATGTTACTGTAAAGCCGAAAACCGGTAAATCCTAGGATTTACGCGTTAAACCTAGGATTTACCAATTTACTTTGGTAAATGCCCGAAAAAGTGAATTATCAATACAATTTCGGGCTTTTACCATGTCATATCGGTCAATCTTAGGATTTACTGGTTCGTGTTGGTAAATGTACGAATGTTATGTTAATTGAATTTCCAATTGTGAAATTTATTTTTATTGACGGTTGTTACTTTATTACATTTATATAAACATCAAATTTAATTATATTTAAAGGTATTAAGTAGTACGTTCATAATTATATAAATAACGTATTAGTACATATCAGTTTACTTGTTAGTACATGATGAACTTCCATGGCATTTTGAATTGCATAATTTTCCGGATGATTTACATAAACATCTATTGGTAGAACATTTACGAGTACAGTTACATCTTTGAAACCCTGTCCTCCAGATAAAGACATTTGTCGCACTGCTCCTCTTACACTTATTTCATTGGCAGGAACATCCACGGAATTAATAAAATTTTCTTTGCAAATGGTGAATTGATTTCTAGTAAATAATTGTGGAAGAGTCCCTGCACTTGTTCCCAGTTGATAGAAATCGTCATCTTTAATATCCATTATAACAGCCAAGAGGGTTCTTGGGTCTGTTTTAGATCGATCTACTTCCGGTATTTTAACTTTAACTGTTTGTCCCAGTGTTGCAGGGGGAAATTTTTTGTTCGATACCATTTTCATTTTCTTTGCCTGCTCCTCCAATCCTTTGTGAGCTTGTTGCCTGTGTTGTTGAATATTTGATGCATTACTATCGATTAATTCAATTTCGTAATTATTGTCTTCAGAAGTACTTACTATAGTAGCACTAGTTCCGCTGCTACAGCTAGGTACAACACCATTTTCCATATCACAGGACACACCATCGTTTTCTTGCCAAAATTTGAAGTCATAATATTCTCTTCATTTATTAGATCATTGCCATCATCTTGGCAAAGGGCTTTTTCGAGATCTTCTTCGCTTTTTATGTTTGGTAATACTTTGGATGGGATGTTGGCGCTAGAGAGGCCCATCCTCATCGGACAACCGAACATAGCCTCATAAGGAGAACGCTTAATTCCTTCATGATAAGCGTTGTTTTCATGGCTTGAACAAATCTTAATGACTCGGACCATTTTTTACTGCCATTCGTTTCCATCCAAGTAGTAATCATATTCTGAATGTCTTGATTAGCTCGTTCCACTGATCCTTGCGACTGACTGTGCCGCGGTTTTCCATGCACAATTTTAACACCGTTCCACATTTGACAAAGTTCAGTTATTATAGCATTTGCAAATTCTCGACCATTATCCGAATGTAGTATGTTGGGGCCCCAAAAGTGTAAAATGTCTAGAAGATTGTAGGCAATTTCTTCGGCGCGCTTGTTAGAAAGGGGGCGTATAATAACAAATTTTGAAAGATGATCCTGATAAACCATGATAAATCTAAATCCACCATCAGGATTTGATTGCATATCGATAAGATCAACTTGGCATCTTGAATTCATTTCTGTGTGTAGTATAGGTTGAACCACAAAACCCTTTTTTTGGCATACTAGACTTTTTCTGACACGGCTCACATAACCGCAGATATTGAACTATCGATTCAATTGTAACATTTTTGTATTTACGGTTAGCTTCCTTCATGGTTCTTGTTCTACCGCCATGGCCCGTTGCAAGATGTGCTTCATGTAATGCTGTAAATAAGTCTTCATACTTCACATAATAGCGTATATCTTGACATCCTGGCAAAAGCGGTTCGATAAGCCTTTCCTCACCACTAATACTCAAAATATCAAATCGTTTTAATCTTCTGTAATGTACCGCTTTTTTGCGCTTAACAAGTTTAGCCTCTTTCACTTCACGAATATAGTTACTATATTTATTACTCGTGATATAAAATTATTGTCATCATTTTTATCAGCAACAATAAGATTCATTTTATCATAAAAACGCTTTTCATCAGCCATATTATTGTAATAAATATTACAAGTTCAATATTTCTACAAATATTTACAAGAAACATAAATAAACTATTACACAAAACTAAATTATATTTACAAGTTGTAGGTTTTTCTTTTATATAGCATTCGTACATTTACCAACACGAACCAGTTAATCCTAAGATTGACCGATATGACTTGGTAAAAGCCCGAAATTGTATTGATAATTCACTTTTCGGGCATTTACCAAAGTAAATTGGTAAATCCTAGGTTTAACGCGTAAATCTAGGATTTACCGGTTTTCGGCTTTACAGTAACATATACACAAAGCTTTTGAAAATGCAATGGAAGATAATCAAAATAAATATTATGATATAAATTATACTGCTGTCAATTGAAATAAAATAATTTAAGCCTGCATGTTGTAAAAAATTCCATATTAAAATATAAATGCAATTAATAATTATTCATAGTTGCATAATTTGGTTACTCAAATTAAAAGATAATTCATTTAAAATAATTTTAATAACAAAAATTGAGAAGAAAATTTTTCGTATCCCAAAACTTTGGAATTTAACTGCAAGAAGAGGTTTTCTAAGCATAAAATTAAAAAAAATTAAAAAAGCTATTTAGGAACATCTGGCCAAAAAACGTTAAAAAAATTACTGCAAAGCAAAAATTATAATTTTATTGTTGGTAACAAAAATAATTTTCTTTAAATAGGTTTTATTTTTTATTGCAAAAAACCCCATAAATTCGAAATACACATTTTGCGGACAAATATTTATTCTTAAAGATTCATTTAATTGCTTAAGGTAGAATAGACTGCTATATTAAAGTTTGCAGAAAATTTATATTTGGTGTGTGAAGAAAACTAAATTTTTTCTTTCTAAAAAATTATTTACTTGTGTACTCTTTTCTTTCCTGAAAAAACTTAAAAACTAATTTTGTTATTCTTAGTTTTTGTTTATATATAGTGGCCATATTCGAAAAGGAATATACATAGTTAAGGTGATAGGCCAGTGAAAATCTAAATTTTTTTCACAAACCATAACCAATGCAACCATTCAAAAAGCAGGGTCTCATTCAGCAACATCGTCGAATGAAAAAATTGCAAACAAAAATTATAATTTCTACAACTTACTGAATGACCTAGGTTTCGTTCTTATCCACAACATGTAATTGAGCTCCCAGATTTTCTTTATAAAGAAAATATAAAATCTACTTAACACTTTTTGTAACCGACTCCGAAGTTTGAATAACCTTAACCTTAAAAATGTCACGTGGTAAATGTGTGTGAAAAATTTAAGAATGTTCTGTAGTAATAGAATATCATATTTAAGAAAAAATAGTAATGATAAATAGCAGCGTCAAAATTTGAATTTGGAGAAATTAAAAAAATGTTAAAAGTGGCCATATTTGTTTTACACTGGGCAGTATTTTTGCAATTTAAGTAGTTTACAAAATATAAAATATCCCAGCTCTATTTTATGGAGATAAAATCAACTTAAACCGACTACAAGATAACTTTTGCAATTTTACTTGCATGTCGTGAAATTGCAGTTTTTAAATTGTAATAATTTTGAATTATGTATTAATTACACAAAAATTCAAAATTTTTTGAAATGGTAAAGGAACATGATTGCACCACTTTAAATAGAATAAACCCCATGGTAATAATACATAATATTATACAAATTACCCATTACTATATTTTTATTATGATAAGAGAAGACGAGAAAACTACATGAAGCAATCCAACTATGAAACTAAAAAAGTTTCGCTAATAAAATATAATATAACATAACACTTATTATGGATCATCTTTCATTGCGTTTTCAATAGCCCTGTATGTGCATTCGCCAATACGGAACAGTTTTTCACATTGATCGGATGCATCGATTTTGAAGCAGTTTTCAATAATCTCAGACTTCAATACAATATGTGGATCTTGAATATATAAATGTTCCAAAAGGTTTTTCTCATTTAGAGAACCATCATTGTATGATATAAATAAATTTGCTGATGCACATCTAATGAAGCACATTACTTTGTAATCCTCAACAAATTCTCCATAGCGTACCACCCTTAATGCTAGGTTGGGATCTGCACCACTTTCTTTCAGACATTTATCTGAATGTCTTAAAATATGTACATGCCATATTTCTGTTAACTCGGAAAATTTCTAAAAATAAATTTCTAAATTATCAAATAGGCACTTAACCAAAATTAAAACTTACTCGCTGATGAGAATTAGCGAAAAGTGCCAATAAAATTGTAAAAATAATAAGTTTCATTTTTGCTATTCAAGTATTTGCACTTTTGAATTCATCGATCGTATGAAATGAAAAAAAGCAGTTTTATTCTTTAAATTGTAGTTCTAAATAAAAAGTTTTGTAAACATAACATAATTTATGCATTAAGGAATAAATTTATTACCCGGAACCAAATAGATATAAAAATTATAGGAGTATTTTTTAAGTTTAAGCAAATAATATTTTCTTTAAAGATTAATTTATTGAGGAAATAACTACTGTAGTTATCACCGTTGCAAATTTAATAGCACCGCGATAGTGATTGCTATCGCAGTGTGATCGGTGTTTACAACCACCATCACCTAAAGAGGGTGGAATTTACTACTGTCATCCAAATAATATGAAGAAACATAATTTTAATAGCTATAATATAAGTTACAATTGACAGAAGCAAAGTTCAGCTCTAACCCTGATGCTCTTATTTATCTGATTTCTTTCAAAACCAAACCTGAATAGTAAACGACATCTTTGAGTGCAAAATATATTCCGACTATAAAAAATTTGTTATTTTTTAAGTTTTAAATCATTTATGTACTCGTTTATTTATGAAGCTCCACTTTTGTTTTTAATACAGTTAAATACTATTTTCCCGAGATATTGTGATCTTTTGTACCGGATTATGTCATCCATAATTTCTTTTTATCGATTTTCTGTTTTTAATTTGATAGCACAACGCAGCCTAACTAAATATTTTAACATTACATTTTATGTTAATAAAACAGTATTTTTACAACAAACGGATTTACTGAGCTAGCTGGAAAAACGTCAGCAAAAACGTAGACTTTTGGTAAGAGAGTTTTCTGATAATAAAACAGGTTTTTTCAAAAGTTATAATAAAAGTTTTTTAGTTACAAGATAAACAATTTCATTTCAATTTTCAAAAATATCATAGCAATATTTACAATTACTCCTTCAAATTTACGTTTCTTGAAGCCCGTAGGGCAATACAGAACAAAACTATGCAAAGCACAATAAAATATAAACTAAAATAATTAAATGAGACATTAATATTGTTACAAACAGGCAATGTATAATTTGGTATTAAGATAACTTTGCTATTTAATGTTCTATGTTTTGTATAATATTAATTATAGGTAGGTAGTTTGTTTAAATAATATTCTATTTAATATAATTTAAATACCAAAAGATAATACAATTAATACTGACAGAAGTAGGATTAAAAGTAAACATTTTACTTTATCACTTTGTATCATTTCAACCTGTCACTTTGATAAGACAGTATAACAAAGTAATTTGTTTTATTATAAAAACGATTATATTATTATACAAAGTCTGACTTTTGTAACGAATTTCAATTTTTGTCAAGAACGAAATCAGTTTTTGTTTACCGAGATATTTTCACTATGAACTTATGGATTTTTAAGCAGGAAAATAGTTCTAGTTTTATAAAAAAAATTCACAGTTGAAAAGGTTTTTGATACCAAAAGTGATGGATACACTGGTTCCTTTCAACTAATGTAAGCTTAATGTAAAAACCCTGCCATAATTAAAAAAATTACGGATTCCGTTATTCTTTTAAGGTTATAGTTTTTACTGCTCGTGCGCAATAGTGCAAAAATGACTTTATCCATCGGTTGTATTTGAAATAGTTTATAATTAGCGTTACTATCAGAAGTACGGTAACTTGCTAATAAAAGATCAAAAGAACTCTAAACGGAAATTTTTAACGCTTATTATAAATATTATCATTTGAAGCTTATTGGATTTATTTGATTTTTTGACTTGCTTATTTTAAAAATTTTGTAATTTTTTTTATTATTGTAAATAAAGCGTTTACGATGTATCTGTATATACAATTTAAATAAATATGTTGATAATATTTTGCTATCATTTTATTTTTTTTTTGGATAGACACACATTTATCCGTAATATTAATTTAAATAAATCTGCTCGATCTATTAGCATAAAAGATGCAGGTTATTATAGTATTTGCAGTTTTAGCTTTATTAGTGGCTAATTCACACCAGCGGGTGAGTATTAATTGCTTTTGATAATATAATTTTTTTTTATTTATAGATATTTTTAGACATTCTCCGAGTTAGCGGATATGTACCATTCAGAGGTTTTAAGACATTCAGATAAATGTATAAAGCAAAGTGGTGCTGATCCTAAACTGGCTTTGAGAGTTATGCGTTATGGAGAATATATAGAAGATCATAAGCTAATGTGTTTTGTTAGATGTATTGCTGAAAATTTATTTCTAATTTACGATGACGGTTCCTTGCATCTAGAAAATATAATAGATGTCGTGCGATTTCCAGACCCAAAAATTATTGAGCAAGCCGGATTTATTGAAAAATGTTTTGAATTGAAGGGATCTGATCAATGTGAAACAATGTACCGTATCAGCGAGTGTATGTACAAAACCATACAAAGCGCAATGATAGATGAATCAAAATAAATTTTATCTAATTTTGTGGGAAAAACGTTTTCTAGGTACCAAAAATTGTCGACAAACTGATTTGTTGTCCAAAAAGTTTCTATTACGCAAAGAGTCCTATGAGAGCTTTTGTGTTTTAGTGCTTCAACTTTTCATTTTCCCACACATTGCGTAAACTACTATTTATCATAATCTACAATGTAACGATGTTTTTTATTAATTATTATAGCAATTTATCATTTCTTGATAAAAATCTTATTCAATGTATGCCCTGACCAGTAAAAATAATATGTAGTTTATTTTATATTAAACATATTATACTATGTAATAATAATTATTATTAATATAATTTAATCAACAAATAATTATAGCACAATTATAATTATAGTAGATTGTGTGGTTATTATTAATCCACAAGTAGATAATATTCCTATTCACGTATGTTAAAAAACATTTGTTTAATTTTAATTTTTATAAATTTCTTTTAAATCGTATAATGTAAGAAAAATGTCAGTGATTTGGCGCAAGCAATCTCAAATTTATTTGGAATAGTAAAAATTTAAGTGAACTGCATATCGTCGATTATGTAAATCATATATTCAATAAGTAGTAACTTTATTTGATAAGCAGAATCCCATCTTTTTTTTGGGTAAAAGATTAAAACGGATTAATAGCAGGAGGAATACGGGATAAATTCTAGTAAGCACTGTTATGATAAACGTGATTTATGGGTGACTGGACAGAACAGAATATGAAGATACAGAAAATGAAAGAACAGAACAGTGAAAAAACAAAACAGTGAACAAACAGAACAACAAAAAACAAAACAACAAAAAACAGAACAACGATAAAACAGAAAAATAAAAAAATAGAATCTCGACGAAAATAAACATTAAAAATTGAAAATTACTAAATAAAGTTTTGTCAATTATTTGTATGAGTTTTTATTACATAGTTATAATTTCGTTATAAGTGTTGATTATTTAATTAGTAAGTGCCCAATATCGCAATATTTCTTCTCCACATACATAGTAGGCGTTTCATACTTCTACACTTTGCCGAGTAGCGTTTGTCAAAACTACCCGTAGAGATCCGCAGCGGAGGATCGATTTTGACTAAGACTACAGAAAATCTCGAATTTACTCTAAAACTTTACGCACATTATATTTTTTAATAATAGTTCTTAGAACGTCACTATTTAATATTTTATACAAATTACAACATTCTCTTACACATCCGTGTCCTTACGAGTCCTTAAAACTAAAAACTACGCAATCAAAACTCATGTAAACAATTGACAAAACTTCATCCCAATATTCTCATTTTTCAGTGTTTTCTTTTGCCAGGGTTTTGTTATTTCAGTGTTCTCTTTTTCTTTGTTTTGGTTTTTCATTGTTCTGTTTTATTGTTCTTTCATGATTTTGTTTTTTTAGTGTTCTGTTTTTCATTGTTTTGTTTTAAAATTGTTTTGTTTTTTTACTGTTCTCTTCTTTCATGTTCTCTTCTTTCATTATTTGTTTTTTCATGTTTTGTTCCATCATAGTCTATCCTATCACGGAGCCGATTTTACGATTATTCAGTGAATTGGCTGGTAAGCCAAACAAAAATACTTTTTACCGAAAAAATCCTTTAATTTGGAATAAAGACTCAAAAATTGGTTATCTTTTACTGCAGAGTATACTTATTAACTCTCACTATTTCGCTTACTCTATGCGCAAAAGAACAAAAAAGTGTGTGCCTAAACAAATATAAGAATATAAAACCCAACACTAATTTAGTAAAAATTCCTTAGTTCTAAAACTAGGATTGCACGAAACAACTCTTAATATTTTTCATAAGTAGTTAAACTAGGCTAACCCTGGCTCACTTTTGAGCTAATCTGTTTCAAACTCAAATTTGATCAATTATTTTTCCTTGATCCTTTGATTTTTCACATTTAATAATATGCTAAATAAATCTGAATACCGGTCAATAGGAGAGTTAGCAAACAATTCCATGATAATTTAATTTTTATGACATAGATTACTCCGATTCCATAAAAATTTGAAACATTTACTGTTCTCCAAATTTTAAACTACAGCAATGTAACCGTTAGTACCAAGCATGTAGCCGCGGTTTCCTGTTTAACAAGCAACTTTTACTGGCAATACTTAACACGAGGGGTCAACCGCTAGAGGAAATCGTGTACAATTAACTTCACACTTCACGTACTTCATCATAATTCACCATAATTCTTCGTATTTTATATACTCCAGCTGTAATTTACGGGACTTTACGTTCTTCACCAGTAATTCACCGTACTTTATCAATAATTCACAGTACTTCTCTTACTTTATCGATACTTTATTGTATTTCACGTACTTCATCGGTATTTCACAGACTTTGCGTGTTAAAAATAATACCGATTTTACAAAAAAGTAATGTTAACTATATGTTGTATGTGTCGTTTGTGTTCGTCACAATTTTTAAAACGTAACGGGCACAGGTAGCGAATCCGATTAATGGAATAATTATTATGACGAATAATATTTATTTAGAAATGTCAGAATACTCTCTTGGCCGTTTCTATGATAACGTGACATTTTTATAGTCATTATTGCGATACAAAGAAATCGCATAAAATGAAAAACAACCAAAGAAATGATAAACATGCTGTATTCCGTACCCCCTGAGGTACGGAATTTATAATTATGCAGTTTATGATTAATTGTCAGATTATAAATTAAACCATGATAACCACTTGACCATAGCTAATTTTAAAAAACTTGAAATATGCTTAAATATTTAATTTACCTTTAATAAAAATAAATTAGTTAAACCGGGGGTCTGGGGGGTGTGGAACACCCTCCAGTGTCTCTGCAACGGGAGATCGTCAGTTTACTTCTAATAGAAAATAAACTACTCGATCCGGGGAGTTCTACATGTTTAGCAATGTTTTTCATTCCAAAATTTGTGCACTGAAGGGTGTTCTATATACCCTCAGACCCCCCGGATTGAGTAGTTTATTTATTATTAGAAGTAAACTGAAGATTTCCCGTTACAGAAGCACTGGAGGGTGTTCCCACCGCTGGACCCTCCGGATTGAGTAGTTTATTTATTATGAGAAATAAACTAAAGATTTCCCGTTGCAGAGATCTACCCCCCAGGGGGTACGGGATTTATAATTATGCAGTTTATAATTAATTGTCAGACTATAAATTAAACACATTTACTTGGCCATAGCTAATTTTAAAGAACTTGAGAAATGCTTAAATATTTAATTCACTTTTAATAAAAATAAATTAGTTAAACTGGGAGATTTGGAGGGTGTGCCCCCCCCCCCAATTAATTTTATAAATAATTCAAAAACAAAAGAAGTCCAACCGAAAATAAAGAATGCACAATAGATTTAGACTTTTTTGAATTAAAAATTTGCAATGGAGAGGCCTGAGGACATGCACCTTATCCAATCCCATCTAATCAGACCACAACGAAGTAACCAAACACACTACAAAACAAAAACAAATCGAACACCTGATTGGTTATTTCGTCAATTTAACTTTAATGTATTTCAACATTTTTTCAGCATTTTTTCAACTTTAGTAAGATATAAGAAGATAGTTTAAATTACATTATCACATTCTGAAGCCGTCTCTGTAAAAGTGGGACAAGTGCGATATTTTTGCTTTAATGTAATTAATTAATCATGATGAAACAATGAATTACTAAAGTTTTTTATTGAGCTATTATACCTCCATGATATTCAAGCGAATGAACTAAAAAAATTACAAAATTAACTAAATAAATCTAAGTTTAATTTAAGTAATTGATTACTATTAAACTAGCAACTACCAAAACTTTTAATTAGTAAAATAATGACCGCCAAAGGTCTATTCAACGTTTAAGATAAAAAAATGTTAAGAAAATCCACTGATGTAAGTTAATATGCTATCAAATCATCATTATTGAACACATGTCTTAGCTATGATACACATTGACCGTAGCGTATGCGCATAAGCTAGGTCCAACTTCATGTAATTCACCAAAAATTTACTAACTTCGTGATATTTCATTTGTACTTCAATATACTTCACACGTATTTTACCTACTTTAGACGTATTTCATGTATTTTACCAGTATTTCATGTACTTCACAAGTATTTCATGTATTTCACAAGTACTTCATGAGATGTGTACAAAAAACTTCACCGGCGGTTAACCCCTTGACTTAACACTCACGTCAGGATTATTTGTTTTCTTTAATAGCTTGTAACTAAAAGGTTAAATAAAACGTATTTTTTAAATATCTTGAAAATTAAAATATTATAAGCAAAAATAGCTAATTAAGTGGCTAATACGAAGAAGCACAAAAGAAACAAACAAAATAATCTAAATTATTTCAAATTCAATATTCAAAATGAGGAGGTTTAAAATATGTAAATTAGAAAATAGCAACGATAATTTGATAAAAATAATTTTTCGTTATCTCACAAATATTTGTCAATATTTAAGATTTAATAGAGAACAACCTCCAAATACTGTCTTGGCCTTTTGGAGAATTTGGTATTGTAATAATAAGATTGTACCAAATTTTACGCTGGTAAGGAAAGCTGCATTATGTATTTGACCCCTAATGTTTATATAATTATTGTTTATAAACTGCTTTGACAATGAGTTATTTTGCACATAATTTTAGATATCCTAAAACTGTTATTTTTCCAAAAAATTAAATACAAATTTTTAATCTGTATCCCGTTCTTAATAGTAAATAAAAAGCTAATTACTTCTTAAAATGATTAAAAATGTTTTTATATAATAATTAAAAGTTATTGCTTTTAGAGCGCCGCTATTGATAAGTAATAAATATATATAAATAGGTACCTATAGGAATAATTAAACGGTACAAATTAACTCTGACAGAAAAAATGCAGGTTATAATATTTACAGTTTTACTGGTACTCGTGGCAAATTCTCAAGGGCGAGTAAGTAATCATTATTAGTAATATTATAAAAAATTTTAAAATTACAAATTTAGACGTTCGACGAGGTAAAGGAAATCTGGAAAGCAACTGTTTTAATACACTCAGAGAAGTGTATAAAGGAAACTGGTGTAGATCCAGAACTAGCAGCCAGATTCATACCTTATGGAGAATACGCAGAAGATTATAAATTCAAGTGTTATATAGCCTGCCTAACAGATAATTTATTTATAGTTCACGACGATAACTCCGTTCATTATGAAAACTATTTAGAAGTTATAGATGTTCAGGATTCGAAAATTGAAGCGCAAGTCCGGGATATCAAAAATTGTTTTGAATTGCAAGCACCTGACCGGTGTGAAAAATTATTCCTTGTTAGCAAATGTGTATACCAAACTGTTAATGCTGCATTGGAAAATAATCCAAAATAAATACTATGCAAGTAGTGGGGTAGGGAAACTTCTGGCCCTCTTTTCTTATTTAAAATTAATCAGTGGATTAAACCGCTAAATTAACATTAATCAAAATTTTTGTTTATCAAGTTTGAAAAGTTTTTTTTAAAATTAGGCCAGATGTCTCTTTATTCCACTAATTACGCAGTATATTACTCTAATATTTTCATTAATCAATTTTTGACGTGAGTTAGTTTGTAAAAAATGCTATTAGAATATTAACGGTGTACTTTATAATTTCACGTCAATAAAACTTATGTTCTTCAAGTAACTAGTATGCATTATTTACTTAACGACTGCCTACTTCATTTGAATAATTTTTTATTTGGTATAATTTGTATAATACTTAGGTATAGCAAAAAGTACTCATAAATTCTGATATTTTCAAAATGAAATTTAAAATAAAATTACTTTGAGAGAAATTATTGCAATAGTTTTGTATGGTACAAGCGGGTAAAGAGATTAATAGCAATAAGAAAAGTGTAATTTTCAAGATTCAAATAATTTCTACTTCACGCATACTTATAAAATATTGCATTTCTTATTTAGAATTTGGTTCTATCATCAATCTGCTTTAAATTATTAAAGATGGAAGAATTAAGGTGACATAAATTGGTTTAATATAGAAACACGTACTTTGAATTTTATAAATGGCGTATGACATACTGCCGTATGAATTTAAATGCAAAATTCGAGGGGTCAACCGCTAAAGGAAATCGTGTACAATTAACTTCACACTTCACGTACTTGATCTACCGTTGAAGAGGCACTGGAGAGTGTCCCCCCCTCAGACCCCCCGGATCGAGTAGTTTATTTTTTATCAGATGTAAACTGAAGATCTCCCGTTGCAGAGATTTACCTCCCAGGGTATACGGAAGTTATAATTATGCAGATTATGATTAATTGTCAGATTATGAATTAAACACATTTACTTGGCCATAGCTAATTTTAAAAAACTTGGGATATGCTTAAATATTTAATTCACTTTTAATAAAAATAAATTATTTAAACCGGGGGGTCTGGGGGGTGTGGAACACCCTCCAGTGCCTCTTCAACGGTAGATCTTCAGTTTACTTCTGATAAAAGAAAACTACTCGGTCTGGGGTTTTGCAATGTTCTTCATTCCAAAATTTGTGCACTGGAGGGTGTTCCACACCCCAGACCCCCGGATCGAGTAGTTTATTTTTTATCAGATGTAAACTAAAGATCTACCGTTACAGAGATCTATCTACCAGAGGGTACGGAATTTAAAATTATGCAATTTATGATTAATTGTCAGATTATGAATTAAACACATTTACTTGACCATAACTAATTTTAAAAAACTTGGGATAAGCTTAAATATTTAATTAACTTTTAGTAAAAATAAATTATTTAAATCGGGGTGTGGAACACCCTCCAGTGCCTCTTCAACGGTAGATCTTCAGTTTACTTCTGCTAAAAAGTAAACTACTCGGTCTGGGAGTTTTGCATGTTCTAAAATGTTCTTCATTCCAAATTTGTGCACTGGAGGGTGTTCCACACCCCCCCAGACCCCCCGGATTAAGTAGTTTATTTTTATCAGAAGCAAACTGAAGATCTCCCGTTACAGAGGCATTGGAGGGTGTTCTATGCTCCCCAGCCCACTCGGATTAAGCAGTTTATTTTTTATAAGAAGTGAACTGAAGACCTCCTGTTACAGAGGCATTGGAGGGTGTTCTGTGCCCCCCAGACCACCCGGATCAAGTAGTTTATTTTTTATAAGATGTAAACTGAAGATCTCCCGTTGCAGAGAAGAAGAAGAAGACAAGTACTTCACATGAGACGTCATGTACTTCATGAGATGTGTACAAAAAATTTCACCAGCGGTTAACCCCTCGGCAAAATTACATGCACCGCGTAATAAAAATAATCTGTATTAGTGCATGGTATTAAATAATCCATGATCGATGCTATAATTTTGTGCAATTTGTTTATGCATTGCATTAACACGAACACGTTACTATGCAATAAAAAGTGACATAAAAGAAATTCTTTTCCATGTAAGTTCAAAATTATTATTATAACAAATCAAAATTTTTAAATTTATTAACGGCGGAAAGTTCAAATTCGGTTATATCTTAACGACCAATCATCGATACTATAAACAAACCTATATTATATGTTTTTATTTACAAATTAAATATCTCGAGGAAGCAATAAACGATTGCTGAAAGCTTATAACATAATTTTAATTTTATTTGTCCAGATTAATAATTTTTTATATTTTATTTTATTATTTTTACAAGTAAATAAAATTTAGCACAATTAAGTAATTATACGAAATTATCACTATTATATTTAGAATGTTTGTCAATATTCAGTTATCAATTCTATCGTGTATCATTGTTAACCCTTAATAGTAGATATTGTGGTAGCCTTAAAACCCTTGAACTGCAACGTCGAAAGTATAATGTCATCAATATAGATTATCCGCAAACTCTCTTGTTGAAAAAATTTTCTTTCTAAAAACTTTCTTTAGAACTTCAACATTACATACACTTGCTTCGATTTTATTAAATTTCATCAGTAGAGTGTAAACGAAAGTTTATCAAAAATATTAAATTACGAAAAGCAATTTGGAACAGAGATTTTTATTATTCGACGACCACATAATGAATTTAATAATTTTAACAAATTTGTTTTCCCCACGAAAGGGTTGCGAGTGCATTAATTCATATAAGGGAGTAATTTCTTTCATACGCAAGTTTTTTTTTCTATAAAAAAATTTTATTTGACATATTTATTTTATTCGATTAACTACTTTTGTATACTTCCGATTCCGAAAGTACGTTACTCAATACCATGAAGTATTGCAATATTACTGGAACCGTGATGAATAATTACGTTTTATTGATTCCACAAGAAATATAAACTTGGTGGTATTTCCTAGTTAACTGTCATCAACAGTACAAGGCAATATTTTATCTTATTTAATGAAGAATATATTAAAACATCAATTAAAAAGTTACAAGAATGAAAAAATTTAATTAATACGCCAATCAAACTTTTATTGGCAAAAACATAGCTAATTAAAGTTCAAACTAAATCTCAAAAATAATTTAATTATTATCTCTTTTATTAAGGAAACTGAAAAGAAGATGAAAAAGCATAATTTTAAATTATAATAAAATTTATCGCGAGGAAATGAAAATTACAAATAGTAGACATAAAAGGTTTTAATCTGTATGCTGTTTTTTATTTTAAATTTTTTATTTACAATCAAAAGTTGTAGTTTTATATAACTGCTACAATTATTCTATTTTCCCTTATTAGGCAATCGTATCAACTTTATGCAATTGCTTTGAGAATTAAAACGTGAGGCAATAAAAATGCAGATTATTAGTTTGATAGTTTTATTAATATTTGTGACCAATTCGCAGCAGCGAGTAACTATAAATTATTTTTTTAAGTATATTTTTTTATTTTAAATAACTTTAGACTTTTTTCCGAATTACTGGAAACCTGGAACGCACATATTATAACACACTCCGACAAGTGTTTAGCAGAAACTGGTGCGGATCCAAAATTAGCATCAAGAGTAATTCGTTATGGAGAATTTGTGGAGGATTATAAACTGATGTGTTTCCTCAGATGCATATCAGAAAATTTATTTGTAATTTATGATGATGGTTCCGTACATCACGCAAACTTGTTAGATATAATAAATATTCAGGATTCAGCAATTGTAGAGCAAGCAGGGCTTATTAAAAAATGCTTTGAATTGGAGATATTGGATCAATGCGAAAAAATCTTCCGTATGGCCGAATGTTTGTACAAAACTACTGAAGGTGCTATGAAAATTGTTTCAAAATAATTGTTACGTCGCATTTTACAATAATATTTCCCTTAATTGATTTTTCCGCATTTCTTCACCTCAGTTAATATAATTAATAAACGATGATTTAAAAATTATAAGTAGTAAAACATAAATGTTGCACCTATTCTGTTTTATTTATATTAAAATAAAATATATTTCTAGCAAATATTTTATTAATAATTAATATTCTACCAATCAAAAAAAAAGCTTTTGTTTTTAAAATATCTCGTGTCGGGATGTCGATGTATTGAAAATCGATAGCGTTGGACATTGTTTGGTTTCGTTCCTGGAAAGTTTTATTAGGTTGATAGATGAGTGCTTCCTCAATTTGCTTGTTATGGTGTATCAATTGTAACGGACGGTTTGCATTAAACCTGCGTTACTATTTGTTAACAAACCTCCATCTTTCATATTTAACTTTGAATCGCACGGGTTGCAACTTTTCGTTGCATTTGAACTTAGTGGTTTTGGGAATTTTTCAATGAATTTTCGTTTGAATTTGATATTTTCAAATAATTATATATTCCATTAGATAATTTCGATTATACAATTTAAATTTATTTAACCATGAAAGCAAAATTAACGAAATGGATTGTTTTTTATTTTTATAATAATGGAATTTGAAGAGTTCCAATTGTTATCAATTTGAAGATGTGGTAAGCTTTGCAAGATAGTAATTTATTTTGTTTTTGTTTCTAATCATGATTATCAGTTTTAGTTTATTTTGCATTTTAACTGATGGAAGATGTTTGGCTGAATATAAAAAGACTCGAGTGAAATGCGTGATTTAAAGACTCCAGATTAAGTAAATGGTATGGTAAGTCGATATTTGCAGGTCTATTTGTAGTGAAGTGCTTGGATGTGTTATTTGCAATTGCTCCTTTGCTAGTCAAAATTTTTAACGTTGATATTATATTCGTTGTGAAACCATTCAATTGCTTGATTGCATTTTTGTTTGATTTATTAAAATCTACCAGTAGTTCTTCAACAATACATGCACAATCACGACACTCAGAAAAATATAAAATTGCAAAATGTAATACCATGCTATTCAGACCCAATTTCATTTCAATGGAAAAAGCAAAATACCTAAAGAAATAAAAAAAATTGCAGTTCATAATGGATGCCGTGCTAAGACGATTGATGTTATGATCAACAAAGTCAAAAGAATTTGGGTATCCGTTCGCAGAGGGTAGCCGAAGATCTAGAGATTAACCGCTGGTGAAGTTTTTTGTACATATCTGATGAAGTACATGAAATCTCATGTGAAGTACATAAAGTAATGGTAAAATACATGAAGTACGTGTAAAGTAGGTAAAATAGGATTCAAGACAAATCAAATTAAAAAATGGCTACACAACAAAAAAAAATTCAAGACAATCAATTACAGAAGTGTTTTAAGTAAAACATTTTTAAATCTTTATTTTTGGAAAATTCTAAAAGAAACAGCATCAATCACAGCACCAATTAATAAACATCAATCCCTTTCATTGCGAAATCATAAACTGAATAATTATAAATTTTGTACCCTCTGAGGTAGATCTCTGCAATGGAGATCTTCAGTTTACTTCTGATAAAAACAAACTACTCAAACCGGGGGTCTGGAGTGTCGAACACTGAAGATCTCCCGTTGTAGAGGCACTGGAGGGTGTTCTACACCCCCGGAATAAGTAGTTTATTTTAAATCAGAAGCAAACTAACAATCTCCCGTTCAAAGACACTGGAGGGTGTTCCACACTCCTCAGACCCCCGGTTTAAATAATTTATTTTTATTAAAAGTGAATTAAATATATAAGCATATTTCAAATTTTTAAAATTAGTTATATCTCTATAACGGGAGATCTTTAGTTTACTTTTGATAAAAATAAACTACTCAATCCGGGAGTCCGGGGGTGTTCAGTGCCTCGTCAACGTCAGATTCTCAGTTTACTTCTGATTGAAAATAAACTACTCAAGGGTCTGGGAGTGTGGAACATTTTCCAAGGCCTCTGCAACGGAGATCTTTAGTTTACTTCTGATAAAACAAACTACTCGATACGGGGGTCTGGGGTGTGGAACACCCTTCAGTGCACATTTTGGAATGAAAAACATTGCAGAACATGCAGAACCCCTGGACTCCCGGATTAAGCAGTTTATTTTTTAGCGAAGTAAACTGAAAATCTCCGTTACAAAGCACTGGAGGTGTTCTACCCCTCGGATTAAGTAGTTTGTTTATATCAAAGTAAACTGAAGATCTCCGTTCAAGGCACTGGAGGTGTTCCACACCCCAGACCCCCGGTTTAAATAATTTATTTTTATTAAAAGTGAATTAAATATTTAAGCATATCTCAAATTTATTAAAATTAGCTATGGCCAAGTAAATGTGTTTAATTCGTAATCTGACAATTAATTATAAACTGTGTAATTATAAATTCCGGACTCTCCTGGGGGGTAGTGGAGATCTCTGCAACGGGAGGTCTTCAGTTTATCTCTGATAAAAAATAAACTACTTAATCAGGAGTGTCTGGGGATGTGGAACACCTTCCAGTGCCTGTGCAACGGGAAATCTTTAGTTTACTTATAATAAAAAATGTACTACTAGATCCGGGAGGAACACCCTGCAGCGCACAAATGTTGGAATCTCGGTAAGTCTCTGAAATACTGATGAAGTACATAAAATCTCATGTGAAGTACATAAAGTAATGGTAAAATACATGAAGTACGTGTAAAGTAGGTAAAATAGGATTCAAGACAAATCAAATTAAAAAATGGCTACACAACAAAAAAAATTCAAGACAATCAATTACAAGAAATGTTTTAAGTAAAACATTTTTTAAATCTTTATTTTTTCGGAAAATTCTAAAAAGAAACAGCATCAATCACAGCACCAATTAATAAACATCAATCCCCTTCCATTGCGAAATCATAAACTGAATAATTATAAATTTTGTACCCTCTGAGGAGTAGATCTCTGCAACGGGAGATCTTCAGTTTACTTTTGATAAAAAATAAACTACTCACACCGGAGGGGTCTGGAGAGTGTAGAACACCGAAGATCTCCCGTTGCAGAGGCACTGGAGGGTGTTCTACACCCCCCGGAATAAGTAGTTTATTTTAAATCAGAAGTAAACTAACAATCTTCCGTTCTAAAGGCACTGGAGGGTGTTCCACACCCCCCAGACCCCCCGGTTTAAATAATTTATTTTTATTAAAAGTGAATTAAATATTTAAGCATATCTCAAATTTATTAAAATTAGCTATGGCCAAGTAAATGTGTTTAATTCGTAATCTGACAATTAATTATAAACTGCGTAATTATAAATTCCGGACTCTCCTGAGGGGAAGTAGGGATATCTGCAACGGGAGGTCTTCAGTTTATCTCTGATAAAAAATAAACTATTTAATCTGGAGGGTCTGGGGATGTGGAACACCTTCCAGTGCCTCTGCAACGGGAAATCTTCAGTTTACTTATGATAAAAAATGTACTACTAGATCCGGGGGGAACACCCTGCAGCGCACAAATGTTGGAATCTTGGTAAGTCTCTGAAATACTGATGAAGTACGTGAAATACAATGAAGTAGGTAAAGTACCGTGAATTATTGATGGAGTACGTTGAATTACTGGTGAAGTACGTGAATTACTGTTGAATTATATGAAGTAAGAAGAAGTATGGAGAATTATTATAAAGTACGTGAAGTGTGAAGTTAATTGTACACGATTTCCTTTAGCGGTTCACCCCTCGCCGAAGATGAAAACAAAACACAGTACTGAATGTAGTGTAAGAAAACAAAGATGTTCGATACCCAAAGACAAGATGCCACTGGAATGGTAATTTCGTTTGTGAAAACCGGAAGAGTTGCAAAATTAAAGTGTAAGAACGTGGGGGGGAATTCGAGATTGGATGAGTTACACATTGCAAATTATCTGCTAAATGAAAACCGCAAGATTGTTGATGGCAATGTGATGGTGATCCATGCAAGATGGAAAACCTGCAAGAAACTTGAAGTAATGTTATCCAGTTGATGATTATGTATTCTCTTAGAATTGTTTTGGTATAAAGTCTATTGTGATGCTTTGCAAAATTTCTCAAGAGTTATTGTTAAATTTCTTAAGGATTTACAATACAAATTACAAATTACGAGTTACAAGTAGTTAATTGTGCATAAATAATACAATTAATTATCTTTCGTCACTTTAACAAAAGAATGTTACTAATTCATTCGAATCAAAATGTATTGTTTAAACAATAATTGTAAATCTTTATTATTGTTTATGTCAAACAATATTTAATTTTATAAATTGCTATTATTTGTCCTGCAGCATTAAACATAGATAAAAGAATAATAAAATATTTAAAACAAATTAAATTAGAGATGTTATTGGTAAACCATATGAAAACCTATTAAGGTTATCGTGGTTCACCGAACTATTAAATTCTATAAACAATTCAATATTCAGAAGTCACTTTTTTATAATAATTTATTACTCATACTTAATATGCACGTTTTATTTTAACTATTGATTTTTTAGTGTGAATAGTTCAAAATTTTTTTAAAGAGAGTTTGTAGATAAAAACTAGAGTCTAACCTTTTTTTTATCTAAAATCAACGGTTTTCAAGTTATGAATTAAAGCGAGCAAAACAATGTTTTCATGTTCAAAAAATTATGTATTTGAAGTGCGAATTTATAGTTTTTTTTTGAACATGAAAATTGACAGCACTTTTCAAATAACAAATTTAAAAGGGCTATAACTTTATAGTCTTGAAACACTAATTTGTTTTACAGAAAAACAGATCGGGCAGGAAAGGTAGATCAGGCAATAAAATAAATTCAATTTTTTTATTTAAATTTAAATTGTTTTATTTCTAGAATAAAGTAATCTTCTGGAACATTTTAAAAATGATTAATACAATGTAATATTATTCAGTCTATTACAGAAAGACCATTAGAAATACAATTTTAAATAACCTTTGAACGTCATTAATGGCTTTAATCTTTATCGTAGAAAAAATTTCAATTATATAAACTATAAATTATTTGATTTTGTAGTTATCTAATTTATATTATCTAAACTATAAAGTAAACATACACATTCGGATTGCATTGATTCATTGGTTACCTAAATTATTTAAACTGATTAATTGTTAAAATATAACTATTAAAAAAAGATATTAGATTTTTGTAAATCTCACATGGTGATATATAAATATTGGAAATAAAATTATTACGAAAAGTATTAATTCGTCAATACCAAACACTTAAAATGAAACTAATAATTTTCTTAGCGATGTGCATTTATGCAACAAGCATTATTTTTAATTTCAGACCTTTAGCGAATTAAGACAAATTTGGCAAAGGTTTCTTTTAAAGTATATCTTGATAAATATTTGAATATGCACCCTGAGTATTGGTTTAAATCATACCACATTGATAAAAGTTTACTAGACAAGAAAAAGGTGTTAATAATGAAGCTAGAAATATTGCTCGAAATGAAAAGAAGAGCGATAAAAGAGATGTTAGAATACCAAAACATAGTAATAAAAGCTGAAGAATTTATGTCGAATGAAGAGAAACAAGAAATAACAAAAAAATTGCTGGTTTATATTCTGGATTTGTCTTCCATCAGAGAAACCCAAGATTTGCATTTATATATGATCACAGAAGTTGTATTTTATCTACCTTTTTTTATCAAGGTTAGATACCAACTACATAATATTTATGTATTGATTGATGTTTGTGTAATTTTTGATTTAAATAAATAAAAAAGCAGGATATAATCAATATTTGAATTATTAACCATCATCTTTCAGACAACAAACTGCAAATCACAAATTAAAATCATAACGTTAACCACTTGGATCATACCTTATTATTAGTTTATATTATTGTTTCTGTTAGTTTAATTTATTTCATTGGTGCAGATACTATTACAATTCCACTTTATTTGTGTCACTTGCAGGTAGTTTTGCCTCTCCAGTTACAGCTTTTTAACAACAAAGAAATCACATTCACCGGTGTAGAAAACTTGAGAATAGGCATTTTCAATTTGTTCAAAGCATTTACTTATGACGTTCTTTCCAATTGTAGGATCGTGAATATTTAAAATTTCTAAAAAATGCTGATGATGCGCTTCAGCATCCATGTCTACCATATGCAAATTTTCAGCAATACATCTAACAAAACATTTTAATTTTTCTAGATCGTCAACACATTCTCCGTATGGAAGCAGCCGTTTTGCTAGAACGCGATTAAATAACACACTTCTAGATATGTTTTAATAGAAATCGCTGCCAAATTTGCGATAATTTGCTAAAGTTCTGAAATTAAAACAAAATTATTTTTGAATATAAAAAAAAATTTACTTACCAAGTTAATGAACAGCGTTTGTTGCATAGATGCACATCGCTATGAAAATTATTAATTTCATTTTAAGTGTTTCGTATTGATGAGTTAATACTTTTTGTAAAATTTTATTTCCAATATTTATATATCACCACGTGAGATTTACAAAAATCTAATATCTTTCTTTACTATGTTTCAACAATTAATCGGTTTAAATAATTTGGGTAACGAATGAATGAATGCAACCCGGGTGTGTATGCTTATATAGTTTACATAATACAGATTAGATAACTACAAAATCAAACAATTTATGTTTTTTGATTATTGAAATTTTTTCTGTGATAAAGATTATTAATTTTAAATTAAGCCATTGGCGACTGCTTAAATTTATATTCTGAAATATTTTGAAAATGTTCTAAAAGATTGTTTTATATTATAATTAATATAAAATATAATTAATTTAACATTATTACAAGTTTAGTAAATTTTTTTCCACATTTACTTATTTAATTAGCCCATTATAATTACTAATCCCCGATTCATTCGTAGTTATGTATCTTCAAGTTAGCGAACTTCACATTAAATTCATAAAATAGCCAATCAGACGACAACAAACCAAATAAACCAATCATCTGATTGGTTATTTCGTCAATTTAACCTGAATCAAACTATGAGTGAAGAAATCGGGCATAATTCAATTAAAATTTTGCTAAACTTGTAATATTAAATTAAATACTACAATATATTTTCACAAGTTAATAAACTATTATTACAATACTTTAATTAACCTTTGATCGTCGTTAATGGCTCAACGTAAAATTAATAATTTTTATCACAGAAAGAATTTCGATTACAAAAATCATAAATTATTAGATTTTAGTTATCTAATTTATATTACAAATGCAGTCTGATTGCATTCATTCATCCGTTATCCAAATTATTGAAACTGATTAATTGTTAAAATATAGTAAAAGCAGATACTAGGTATTTGTAATAATCATCATGGTGATATATAAGTATTGGAAACAAGATTATTACTAATAGTATTAATTCGTTAATACCGATAGCTCAAAATGAGACTAACAATTATTTTCCTAGCGATCAGCATTTGTGCAACAAATGCTATTCATCAACTTGTAAGTAAATTTTTTCTATAAATATTTAAAAATAATTTTGTTTTTAATTTCAGACTTTCAGTGAATTAACCGAAATTTGGCAACGCTTTTTATTAAAACATATTGACGAATGTGTTGAAATATCCGGAGTAAACCGTGTTCTAGCAGAACGGCTGCTTCCATTCGGAGAATATGTTGACGATCCGGAATTAAAATGCTTTGTTAGATGTATTGCTGGAAATTTGCATATGGTAGACACGGACGCTGAAGCGCATCATCAGCATTTTTTTAGATATTTTAAATATTCACGATCCTAAAATCAGGAGGGACGTTATAAGTCAATGCCTTGAGCAAATTGAAAATGAAGATGCCTGTTCTCAAGTTTTCTACACCAGTGAATGTGTTTACTTTGTTGTTAAAAAAGCTTTAACTGGAAAGGAAAAACCACCCGCAAGTGACAAAAATAAAGTGGAATTGTAATAATATCTGTTTTTAAGTTGTGTTTTCTATTTATAGCTAAATGTATTCGTTAAACTAATAAATTAAAATTTTTTTACTGAATATTAAAGTACTATTTAAATTTAATAAAAAAAAATTAATGTAGAATTTATAAACTTACGAGTAGACGTTAAGTGGTTGAAATCTTGGAGAAAACGCACTTAAAATCCCACTCTTCTGAAAAAACAATAGCATTTTAGAGAATTTAAGGAAATCTTGGAAGAAAAGTAGGTGGGTACATTGTTTTATTGATCAAAAACTTCCTTTGTCGACAATAGGTTCTGTAATCTATTTTATTGTTTTGGGACTTTAAATGTTTTAATATGTAGATTAAAATTTTGACCCTAATATTCTAATAAAGTGTAAAAATTCAATACCGCCCCAGTCGATACACAATGTGCTTTTGGAAGCATAATCAAATATTAAATAGAGCGTGCAAGAATGACAAGTTCATAAATTTGTTATTCCTAATAAAACCATTTTTTGCGTCTACTTCACACCATCTACTCAACATATTTTTCGGGTTTTTAAAAATTGAATTTTTGCCTTTGATATTTGATTTTTACGATGCACCAATAAAATACAATTAAACTAACAGAAACAATATAATATAATAGTAATTATTATTGTATGATGTACAAGTAAGTGGTTAACGTTATGATTTACTGATTGATGTCTCAAAGCTGATGATCCATGGTTTAAATATTGATTAGATCCTGAGTTTTTTATGTAAATCATATAAATTTTATATGAATTATTTACATAAATCAAAAATTACATAAACATCAATACAATTCCTAACTATTATTATTTATAATTTTTTGCTTCTTAGCTCAGGATTTCTGGGCTTGCAGCTTCCTGTCATATAATTCTGTTATTATTTTTCTCTTATTTTTTCATCGCAATAAAAACCTAGTTTCAAAACTTGATGTATAAATAGCCATTATGCACATTATAAGGGTATTAACGTTGAATTGCATTTTATTTACTTAAAAACTTCTTCTTGGAAGATACTCAGCTAAAATATTCAATTCAATTTATCGTAGTATGCACATAGCATAGTAAATTGTATAAATTTATTCAATTATAGTTAAAATTCAAAGACTTTAGCGCATTTTGTATTTTGTTTAAATTTACATTTTTACAATGTATTATTCAAATAATATAGTATTAGTTCAAGGATAAGTAAGGTTAATATTCTTAAAAGTATTAAAATTATATTATAATAATATTAAGTATTAAATGTCAACATTGTGCAATTTTCTGATAACATCTTTTTAAATTTATCATCTGAAAATTCTTCTACCTACACTCAATGTAGTTGAAAACGGTTTTAATTAAATTTTATACTTGAACAGTAAATAAAAACAATTTTTAACAAAAAAATCTGTGAAAACTGTAATATTACAACGTTAAGGAAACGTGAAAATCCTTAAAAGGGAGGTCTTGTGTACAAAATTGAAAATAAAATTGAAGTTAATAGCTAATAAAATGGAAGTTTTATGAAAATTAAAAACCGGTTATACTTTGAGATTACGTGTAAAATTTTCACAAGTGTTGCTTTTGTTAGTGTTTCAGTGCGTGTGTAAAGTGAACAGTATCAAATCAACCCTCAAAGAATTATAATTATTTATAACTTTTTTTGTTCATTTTATAATACAAAAATTGTGTACCACTATAACAAGAACAATAATAAATTTACACTCTTGATTGTGTTATATTAAAATAGAAGTAAATTAATGTTATATAATATAATATATGTATTTATTTCTATTTAATATGTAGATTAAAATACGACAGTTATAAATGAAATATTAGTTTCTAAAACAAATCGAAATTATGAAGTATTTTTCAACAAAGCCCTCCTTTAGTCAACTACTCCAAAATTGTACCTACATTCCTTGAGAACAGAATAATTTATTTTTGATGTTTTGCTTCAGGTCATGTTTACCATCTTTAATAAATAATTATAAATTTCAAACGAAAGTTCAAACCTTCATGTAACTAGTATTTTTCTTAATCTGCGTAAACACATATTTTCTGCGTAAACACATATTTTGAACCTGAATAATATAATTTCATATGTTAAAAAGTATTGTATGTAAGTTATTAAAATTATTATCAATAATTATTATTAGTCTAGGAAAATAAGATTTTCTCTGGGAAAAAAATCCTGGTAAAGTTTTTTCATTTACGAAATGAAGGTCAGTAAATCAGTTTTCGCGAATATCTCGTAAAGTTTTAATTGTACGTCAATTTAAGTTATTATAAATTTTATTTATTACTCAATTTTGCATAAAAAAGGTTCCATACACAATTAACGTAGGACCAATAGTTCTTGAGTTATACGGCTGAGAAAAGCTGGGCGTTACAATGCGTTCGTTTCCTCCACCACCTTTGAGGTAAAATGCAATGCCATCATATCAAGTGCTTTTGTTAGATCATAAAATATAGCTTGGCATTTGAATTTGTTTTCCCACACTTCATAAATATTGACGATGTTAGCTTTAAAATAATTATTGCATCAGTGGCACAATTGTATCAATTTAACTACTTCAAATTCCGTCGATAAAATTTTAAAGCTTCCTTAAATTTTTAGCAATCAGTAAAATACTCGAAGTTATAGTAAATCTCTAAGATTTTCCATGGGCTGGGTTTTCGAGAATATAAATGAGAATGTCCTGTGAGTAATTAGTAACAATTTTAACACGGCAAATAGGTACATTGTCTTGCTGAAGCAATTGTTATGATTTTCAATTTCCATTTAATTTAATTTTAAAATTATAAACTTCAAGATTTACATTTTTGTGCCTTTTAAAATTTATTTTTTGCACATTCCTGTCTTTCTTAAATATTTTAAAATTATTTCTATACTTAAAAGTTAAACAACTGAATTTAAAAAGATTTTATTAAAATCTTATAAATAATTCTTAAAAAAAATTATTATGTAAACTAAGAACTATATTGCAGCTACGTTGAGCATCATATAATTTTGACGTATAAGATTTCTAAAATCAGATGATTAAGACACATTCCTTTAGGACTGTCTTTGTTGCACCTATGAAACTAATAATTAATTTAAGTAACTAGTTGTCGGTACTTAATTCAGATGGTACTGACGTCAGATTCATTTTTCGTGCAAACAAGTGTATGTATCTATGAATGTGGGATTTTTTATACCCTCGAAGCATCCGAACGGCTGGGTGGATTTTAATCAATGAGGAGTCTATTGATTTGTCAAAAACGAGCGATGGTTATAGGCTAGGTATTGTTTTAGATTAAATTAGAATAAAATTAGTTCAAATTTGTAATAATTAGGTTAATTGAAAAATTGATGAATGTGGTAAAACAAATGTCAGATGTTATGAAACATTGAACATAGAAGTTATGTTGTAACGCAAAATTTCTTATCAAAACAGTATTTATAGACAGGAAGTAACAATATATTGATAAAATAAAACTAAAAAGTAGTCAATAAAATAATAAATCAAAAAAATCAAAAACACCGACTCCGTAAAAAGCGAACTAAAAAGATGGAAACAAGCAGATTTAGAAACATAGTAGAAATTCTTTATCTTTAAATTAAAATAGTGATTGTTATTATCTGTCTTAAGGTACCAATTAAAAGGTAATGTGAAAGGTGAATATCATAATTAATTTCAGTCGGAGGCATAGTACATTTGGCAGGAGTTTCAACAAGTAAAATGTGAATCTGATGCCTCCGCCAGAAATTAATTATTATATTCACCTTTTAATTGGCAGACTCAAGACGGATAATAAGAATCACTATATTAATTTAAAGATAAACAATTCTACTATGTTTCTAGGTCTGTTGTTTCCGTCTTTTAATTCGCTTTAGGAGTTCGGTTTTTGTTAGTTTATGTATATCAAAATTATCTTTCAACGTTGTTTTACAATAACCACAGAACTGTAATGTGTTGACTGTTGTGTGTTGTGTGACTGTAAACTGTTGTGTGAATTACTTTTAAATTATATAACTGTATTTTGTTTATATTTGTTTATTTAAAACCTTTTGTTTTTCTTACCAGCAACAAGCAAAGTCAAGTTCCTAGGATGTTGAGGTAGAGTAACTCAATTCATGTTCCCGGCTTAGTCGGAGTTTGCTTTTTTGCAAAATTAAATTAAAATTATTTTATTTTCTTTTAACGTCAAAGCGTAACGATTGTTTGCCTTTCGGTGTAATTATGTCTTGCACAAAATTTAATTAAAACGCAAGCATTAACTTTTCTCCCAAAAATTACTATTTTTGAGCACATGCATCCCCAAACCATAATTCTTCTTTCTAATGATTTTAGTAGAGACATCCTACCACAACTGTATGTAAGTGAAATCATGGGATTTATAATATTCTTATTTAGTAATTTATATTGTTTTAAAATATTATTCGAGTAAAACTTCGATCTTTTATTAATAATAACTTTACTTAAGTTTTAAGCAATGTACTTGACGTGCAATCCGACATTATTTATTAGCTTCATAAAGACGACCCGGTGATAGTTTGGATTGATGGAACGTTTGCCCACATATTTGACTTTTGATTTAATTTTTGGAATTGATATGGTAAGTCTAGCAGAAGGTAACGTTATATCTGCACTTAAGGTGGTGACTTTTTGGCCATCCTATTCTTTTAAGAAGCTTTACTCTTCCTTCATATTTAAATGCATCAATAATTTTGCATTTTGCTTGATTATTATCTAAAACTTCTGAATTCAACATATTTATTATAAAAAATTCAGTGAAACGAAAATTTTGACTACAATTAAAGATTAAATCTATAAATCAGACTCACTAATTTAGTTCATGAGGTAGGAATCCTAACGATGTTTACTAATTTCATTACATAGTTCATAGCACTTATATCTTATCAGTTTGTTTGGCGAAAAAATGTTTGGACACCAATAGTAATTTATGGTTAGAATATGTATACAACAAGATGTTTTTTAAAGACCCTAAGATTATGAAATTTATATAATAAAAACTATATTATAATAATGAATACATATCATTTTGCTAATATTATTACATTAAACTTATTTTAGAAAATAGAATATAAATAAAATTATGTAATCACAGGAAAAATTTAAATTTTAGTTCAACTAAAATGTCAAACTTTTTGAATAACTAATAAACGTTGTTTATATTATATTGTTGAATGATTTAGTACAATTTATTATTAACAATTATATTATTAACAAAAATAACAAATTTAGCATTTATTATAATAGAAACTTGAGTTGAAGTAATGGTTCAGTCGAAACTGAAAATGTAAAATAATTTTCCACTTGTCTTCTTTTTTTCGATTATTATCATCAACATCGTCGATCACAATTGATTTAATTGTCATTTTGCTAACAGCTTTACATTTTGCAGCGTAGAAGAAAGATATATGCTCTGCAACTTTTTTGAATACTTGAAGTTTATTTTCTATTTTCCTAGTTTCATGAAAACGAAGTGAGGTATGCCAATATTACTATAAGATCAATGTTTTCATTTAATCGCTGAGTTAATTTTGAGAACATCAGTGTCTTAATTTAGGTGAATAACGCAGTTTAGAGTCTTTCAAAATGGAGATGAGTCAAATCTTGTTCTTCTAGGGCAAGAAAGTTTTTCCGTGACATTTTTCTTTTCATAGAAACACACTCCACTGATGTCTACTACGTAAACTTGAAAAATTTAATCTTGGAAGAAAAACATCATGTACAACAACGTTTTCTTCATTTCTATTTCAATAAAAAGTGAGACTGATAGGGGTTAGCTCGAAGTAAAATTTTAGTTTATGAAAATGTAGAAAGACTCTTTTGTAAAGAATTTTGTTAGCTTTAATGTTATGCCGAACTATTAATTACGTATAACAAAAATAAAGTGAGTTATTCCAAAAATCATTTATTTAGCATATTACTCATCGCAAGGGCTGCTGCAAACTTTGGGGTCTTTTCAAACTTTTCTTTCTAGAATCACTTTTGAACGTGATTGGCGTGTTTATCTAAATTTAAGTAATTTTGTGCTTATATTTATTTATATGTTTAAAAATGAATTCATTTCAAAGCATAATAAGAGTATTATAAGCAAATATCTATGCCAAAATAATATCCTAATAATAATTATCCCTACTTAATTTTTTTTCGCTATCTAAATATTTATACCGAGTGGCCGTTTTCAAACTCGTAAGTACCATATTTTATGAATATAAAAAATGCAATTAGAATAATTTTTCTTCCGGTAATTTTCATTTTTTTAAAAAGAAGTTCCTAAATCAAGAGAATTTTATAACATATTATATTGCGTAAAATGAGAGATTGGTTTCATATTTTAACATTCTAATGGAGTGTACATCTGCAATATTATGCAGGTATAGTCGAAAATTTATATTTGTCTGAATTGTACCGAGTTTCAAAACGAACACCCGGTATATGACATAATATGGTTATTACTATTTCCGTTTATCACCTATATTTTTGAACTTGTTTCATCGACGAGCGGTAATACAAAAGCGATTAGATATTATTTGTAAATCTCCTTCGTGGATGCTATATAAACGTTGGAAGTTAATTTCTGACCACAAGTGTCTGAAAGACTCATCAATTAATACTAAATGCTAAAAATGAAACTAATAATTTTTTTAGCTGTGTGCGTCTATGCAACAAATGCTGTTCATCAACTTGTAAGTGAATAATTTATTTTAATATTATACAGTGAGTTGGCATAATTTGAAACATATTTGATACATTTTTTAGATAAATTTCTTCAAAAAATCGTCGGACAACTTTAAATTTATTTTTCTTCATACCTCGGTCGAAAGTACGTACTTTCGTCCTAATACAGGGACGAAAGTTGAACATTTCTCCTTTGAGAAGTACACGCGCGCCCTCTATAACGCCGGGAGGAAAGAATTTCTCATGCGTATTAATACTCGTAACTAGGGACTATTTATTCTGTTGCTACAACAAATCGTTAACCGCTGTCATCAAAAACATGCTTATCAACATTTAAAGTTAAAAAGTAGAATTAATAACGTACTTTCGACCGGCTATGAAGAAAATCGTATACACTACGCGGGCCAAAAGTTGAAATCTCGGTCCTGCGCGTCATGATGCCCTGGCTTCGCCTCGGGGCATCATGACGCGAAAATCAACTTTCGGCCCTCGTATGTAATATACTTTTAAACTTGACTTTTTCCTGCCATTGACATTTTCATATCGTGTTTTGCTTTTAAGATGACACATTATTGTAAATGTTTTATATGGTAACTCTTATATTTCGTTACAAATTAGAATAGAACGCAATTATTTTCTCAATAGGAAAATGTACAACAAGAAATGTTTTTGAGATAGTAATACCAATAATAATTATTATAATCAAGAATTTTTTTATTTTGAATAAATTTGATTTTCTTATAGGTACCTCATTTGTACAAAAATTTTAAATATTGTTTTTGTTTATCGATGTTATTGACTACTGAATGCATTTTTATAACTTTAGGAATGATTATTTCGAAAAATTTCCTCTCATTTTTCAATTATAGTTTTTTTTACATTTCTATACTAGGAAAATTGTGGACTATCTAAATTTGCAAAGAAAAATAAGGGTTGGCATTTAAAACAATTTACGTAATGCAATACCTTAAAATTAGTATTTTCTGCAAAAAATCCGCCTAAAAATTTTATCAAATTTTTTTCCAAACATTACGAGCTTACTGCATATTATTATTAACGAAATTAAACAAATTCTTTACTTTTATTTGGTCATTTTATCCTCATAATTTATTGCTATTATTAATGTTAATTCATAAAAGTTTAAGATTATAAACGACGGTTTAGTTAAGCCCTGGTTAGGACTAGTTTGTTTATAGTGTTAAGGATTGGTATTGTTTTAAACAACAATAATTACCACTAATTTGTAGAGTAAATGGTCAAAAAGTTACCAAAAATAATTTCTTTTTAATTTCAGACTTTCAGTGAACTAACGCAAATTTGGCAACGCTTTGTGTTAAAACATCTTGACGAATGTGTTGAAAAAACCGGCGTTGATCGTGTTCTAGCCACCCGACTACTTCCTTATGGAGAATATGTTGAAGATCCAAAATTACAATGTTTTGTTAGATGCATTGCTGGAAATTTACATATGGTAGAAACTGATGCTGAAACGCATCACCAGCACTTTTTTAGATATTATGAATATTCACGATCCCGCAGTTAGGAAGGATATTATAACTGAATGTTTTGAAAAAATCAACAAAGAAGATGAATGCGCACAAGTTTACCACACCAGTGAATGCGTTTATTTTATTATTAAAAAAGCTTTAACTGGAATAGGTAAACAACCCAAAATTTACAAAAAGAAACCAGAAATTTAATAATGGCAGTTACTTTCTTAGTTTTGTTTGCACTTAAAGGGAAATTGTAGTATTAATTGTGCATATAATTTAGAAATAAAAAAATGTTTAAAGGCAACTTATTTATTTGAAGCACAATTCTTATCCAATAAATCATATGAATAGGATTAAATACACTTCCAATTGCTAATTTTTTTGACTAAGATTTAAAGAACGCGTTTTGGTAGATACCGTTAGAGGAAGAATCTAAAAGGAAAACCACTTTATAGTACCTGATAGAGGTTTATTTCATTTTTGTGTGGTGCCATTCGGTTTTGTAATTCAGCTTAAGTCCAGCATAGGCTGATGGACAGAATTTTACGTTCTAATTTGGACAACACAATAGTGGTATACTCCACATTTCAGCAACATGTTAAAAACTTTAAAAAAGTAGAAAAACGTTTAAATAGCGCGAATGTAGCAATTCATTTAGATAATATTTTTGCAATTTACTTGTTTTTTGGATTAGCGACCTAATTTTAAAAAATTGCGTTTTTTCGGATCCGCTGTTTGGTGTGAGAGTCTTGAAGGAGTAAAATTCTGTTTAGACGGTAGTGTTGTCATATTCATTCATTTTTAACATTAATTTACGTGATTCCGTGATTTAATAATAAAAGTTTTACTATTTTCTTTGTTAATGATCTAAAAATTTAAAATTCAATGATTGAAAAATAAAATAAAATAAAAATTTCTTTATACGTAATTTTTTTTACTTTAAATCTAAATCATACCGTTGATTGAATATTTTTCAATCAACGATCATACACTGATTCACTTTATAATCAAAATTATAAAAAATAAAATAATAATTAGCATTAATAAAATTATCTATTTACTTCTATAACATGATAGATGGAGTTGTGGGATTGTATTCATCATTATATTTTCTCGTGAAGCAAAATTACTGATTTTAGCTACTACGGCTTTAGTGTATTCCACAGAACGTACAAAATAAAAAAAAATTACTTATTTTTAAGTCACTTTTAAATTTATACGGTGTTTTCTAAAAACTATTTAATTTTAATCTACTTATGGTAGCTACTATAATATATCCAGAAGATATCCACGAGACATTCATTTAAAGATATCTTGTGGACGTCAAATTGAATTTATAATTTAAGAATAACTATAGTATATTTTGTATTGACATCCCCTAGATGTTCTTCAAAGTATGTCTTATAGATATCCTTTTTTTAAGCCTTTAACTGAAAATTTATTGAATATTTAATATTGTGTAGGTTATAGCATTTCTGATCTCTTAAAAATTTAACAAATCCGATGATAACAACAAACAGGGCCTGTTAAATCCAAACGTGTTAACTACAAATTCTAATACTATTTTTTGTTAAGCTTCATCAGATTAATTGTCAGAATTCATATACATATTTAAATATGCATCAGTAATTGAGGATGTTTACTAATTTTAATTGCACAGTTCATACCACTAATGTATCTTTTATGAGTTTAACATTAATTTATCGTAAGAATGTGTATAATAAGGTGTTTTTAAATTGTTTTAAATTATAAAATTTATACAATAAAAATATATTATATTGTAATGAATACATTTCATTTTGCTAATACTATTATAATATTAAACTTATTGTAAAAAATAAATTATAAATAATTTTGTATAATCGCAGGAAAAATTAAAATTTTAGTCAAACTTTCTGAATAACTAATAAACATTGTAATTTTATATTATATTGTCACATGATTGATGTCCGTGATGTTAGTCCCCCATTTTGTACAATCAAAAAAATTTGAATGTATTATGTCGTTTTCAATTTGTTTTGTGTGTTTTGTTTAAAATTTCACAAATTGAATAATAACACGGGAAGCAAACAAAGTTTAACTACAATTTTCAAAATTTGAAATTTTTTCTTTATCAGATTAATTGTCAATTTGTTTCATGTTTTGTTCAAAATTTTAGTTCTAAACTTAATAATTGCAAATACAAACATACTAATATATCTTTTAAAATTTAATAATTTTTTTCTTGTTTTGTATATAATTTGTTACGGGTGTTTTTTAAAATTTAAATTTATTAATAAAATAAATTTTAATTTTTAAAATCACAGAAATTATTATAATATTAAACTTATTGTTTAATTTTTTCAAAAATTTGAATTTAGTTGTTGTGTTGTCTTCCTTTTATTATTGGACAAATATTTCCCAGACTGTCGTGATTTGGCGGTTAAGTGCGTCAAGTACTAAGCCGCGCCCCGGTTCGAATCCGGGCCGGGTAATCAATTTATTCTGATCGTTTTCCACCAATATCAAGTTTTTTCTGTGTTCAATAACATCTCAGTCAAGATGAACATCGAGGTACGAACGCTTTCCTGTTTTTGTCGGACTTTTATTTCTCCAATTCTACTCAGCCGTTAATTCTAAATTTTCTGATTTGAAATTTATAACTTTATCGGCAACTTCATTAATATATTTAGAAGGTTTTTCAATCACTCTTAGTTTTTTTTATCTACTATACTATAGAGTTCAGCTTTAGTATTATTGATCATGTCATTTTCGGGTAGAGTCAAGAAAACCAAACTCAAAAGTACACTTTTTCCTATAAAAATGGCTTGACCAAACGAAAGAACACTAAAATATAAGACTTTTAAGGTGGGGTAGGTTTTGCTAGGTCCTTTAATAAGCCCACAATTTCAATTCAAAGTTTAAAATTTTTCCATAAGAATACATCATGTAAATGTATTATTGCGCAATATTACGTAATAATTTTATGCATTGTATAAACGATGCATGTGATTTCATATGCATGAAAGAACCATAGGGCGAGGCTAACTAGAGCAGCGTTAGGAACGAGTCAGTCGCTCTCTGAGATCCGTCGCGTTAACATCCATACTTTTTCGAGTTGGAAGTACCTGGGGCAGGATTTTAGTAAGTAAAGCGCTCATCAAAACCGCTTATAGCGCCCGGAGCGACGTGGAGCGTCGCGCACGGTGCGTAAAGTGGGTTTTGCTAAACGCAAATACGCCAAGAATCGGATTCATACAAAAAGTGAATTTTTTCCTAAATTTGTTGTCCGATCACAAATTTAATTTTTTTCTTATTTAATTAGACCCTCATCCTTCATAATTTGTTGTAAAAAATAAGATTCTGGTATTTTTACTGTTTTCACCACCTATTTTAATTTCGGTGAGCGGGATTACGATTCAAAAGCGCCAATGACAAAATTGCATTCTAAATTAATTTTTAAATCAGGTTTTTTCTTCAAAAATGTGTGAACCGACCATAAATTTTATTTTTTTAATGTGTAGAGAACGATGTCCTTTTTCATAATTTACTTAAAAATACATGAAATTCCGAATTCGGGTTTATTGGCCGTCCCCTCATTTTCTACTCAATTGTGTTTTGGCTTTTCCAGAAAATTTTATTTAGTTTTTCATTTAAAGAATAGTTTAAATAGAGTACACTTTTCACCAAATCCAACAATTGGTCCATCTTTTTTTGTTTCGCTTTACACAATCTGACAATTTTGAGCAAATGTGGGGATTGCATTCTGGATTATGGGTGGAAGGTCAGATAAACTCTCATGCACTTAGCTACTATAACGGGTCTATTGTGCTACCTCTAATTATCACCTCCCCTGCAAGATCATGCAACCAAAGGATGAACTCCAGGATCCTGGCGGGCGGGGTGCCGCTGATTTTGGCCATGTCAGACCAGAAGTCTCCTAACATAGATCCTCTCATAGAAGTCAGTGCCGGACAATAACAAAGCACATGCTCGGCTGTTTTCTTCTTCTTCATTACATTCACGACATGTGGGGTCATCTGCAAACCTCATCGTGAGGAGGTGTTTTTTTTATTTTATAATGCCCAGTCAGTATCCTTGCAAATGTTCGCAGATGGATTTTGGACAACTTTATAGTATCTTGCATGTTTCCAAGAAGGTACGCGTATTGCTGCTCCAGCTTGGTTACATGCAGTTTTTGTACCCACCTGCTGGTGTGCAGTTCTAAGGTATAATTTTTGAGAAGAGTATCTAGGGTTTTGACGGCAGGCGTAATCATGGGCTCCGGGCAGCAGGAAAACCATTGCAGCCGGTTTTTCCAGCACATCCAGCCTTTTCGTTACCCGTTGTGGTGATCGAATACAACAAAATTAAAAAATTCAAAATTTTTGAAAAAAAGAGGCAGGCACGAAATTTCTTATTGTAATTTCCGCGGTTATTAACTGAAATTTTTAACAAAGCACCCGAAACAAATTGAAAACAATACACTACAAGAAAAAAATTCCAAATTTTTAAAAAGGGGGCTGGCGCAAAATTTTGTTTTGTGATTTCAGGGTTATTAAGTTTAGAACTAAAATTTTTACAAAACACCGAAACAAATTGAAAACAATACACTACAAGAAGAAAAATTCCAAATTTTTGAAAAAGGGGGGTTGGCGTACAAAACTGTTTTTCACGATTTTCGCGTTTATTATTAAGTTTAGAACTAAACTTTTAAACAAAACAAATTAAAAACAACGTAATACAATCAATTTTTTTAATTAAAAAAGGGGGGGCTAACTTCACGGACATGAATGATTGCGTACATAATTATTACCAACAATAACGAATTTTATAATTAATTGTTATAAAAGGACAGTATTTTTGACTTAGGTTGAAGATAAGGGTTCAGTAGAAACAATAGTATAAAATAAATTTCTAATTTTTGTACTTATTTCTTTGATTTATTGACAACTTCGTAGATTTTAGTAGATTTAGTTATCCTCAATTCGTTTACTAATAGATTTACGGTCTTTTGCAATGTAGAAGAAAAATATACATATGCTCTGCAACTTTTTTCGAATACTTTAAATCTATTTTTTTGTTTTCTTAGTTTCACGAAATAAACACTAAACCAAAACAAAGCCAGGCATGCCAATATTATTATGAAATGAATGTTTTCGTTTAACCAACGAGATAATTATGAGAATATCGGCGTCTTCCGCTACTTAATTAACTGTGAATAACGCAGTTTGGAGTTTTTTAAAATAGGTATGAGTCGAATCTTCTTCTTGTAAGACAAGGATGTTTTTCCATAACATTTTAGTTTTATTAGAGCGCCAGGAAATATGATAGAAACAAATCCTCCGTTTTTTACAAAAAGTTGAAAAATTTAATCTTGGGAAAAAACATTTTGTACCTACAATGTTTTCTTCATTTTCATTTTAACAAAAATTGAGACTGGTAGGCGGTTAGTTCAATTTGGAAATGTTGGTTTATGAAAATGTAGAAAGACTCTTTTCTAAAGAATTTAATAAACTTGAATAACAAAACTAAAATGTGTTACTCTACAAAATCAATTTTTAAGTTTACATTTCATCGCAAAGGCTAACGTTAGCTTTCAGAAGCTTTCCTTACTGGAATCACTTTTGTACGTGGTTGGTGTGTTTATTTAAAAGTAATCTTTGTGCTTGTATTTATTTATGTGTTTAAAAATGAGTTCATTTCAAAGTATAACAAGAATATTATAAGTAAATATCTATGCTAAAATAAAATCCTAATAATAATTATCATACTTAATTTTTTTTTGCTATCTAAATATTTATACCGGGTGGTTGTTTTCAAACTGGTAGGTATCATTTATTATGAATATAAAAATTCAATAAGAATAATTTTTGCTCGGGTAATTTTCATGTTTAAAAAAAAATTTGCTAAACCAAGAGAATGTTTTAGATTCATACTACCAAGAGATTTGTTTCATACTAACATTATAATAGCGTGTACGTACATATATCGGCTATATTATACAGGTATGTTTTAAAAATTTTAAATTAACTGATTTCTTTGATACTAAAGCACTTTTGCATATTTTATTACATAGATTTGCTGTAATTTTGTGAGTTTTAACGAGTTTCAAAACGAACACTCGGTATATGACATAATATGGTTATTACAATATATGCATTTATCACTTACATTTTTTGAACTTGTTTCATCGACGAGCGGTAATACAAAAGCGATTAGATATTATTTGTAAATCTCCTTCGTGGATGCTATATAAACGTTGGAAGTTAATTTCTGACCACAAGTGTCTGTAAGACTCATCAATTAATACTAAATGCTAAAAATGAAACTAATAATTTTTTTAGCTGTGTGCGTCTATGCAACAAATGCTGTTCATCAACTTGTAAGTGAATAATTTATTTCAATATTATACAGTGAGTTGGTAAAGTTTAAAACATATTTGATAAAATTTTTTAGATGAATTTCTTCAGAAAATCCTCAAACAACTTATTATTTAAACTTGACTTTCTTCTGCCATTGACATTTTTATATCGTGTTTTGCTTTTAAGATGACACATTATTGTAAATTTTTTAAATGGTAACCCTTAGATTTTGTTACAAATTTGAATAGAACGCAATTATTTTCACAATAGGAAAATGTAAAACAATTACAGTCAGGTCCGCTTATAACGAGTACAACTTATAGCGAGCGTTCGGTTTTAGCGAGTAATTTTTCAAGGTACCAAAAATTATCCATTACGCTCAATACATTTTGAGTTTGCTTACAACGAGCTTGCATATAACAAGCACATCTGTTTTAACGAGTACATTTGATTTGCAAAATTGATGAAATGCTTCACTTACAACGAGCAGTTTTCAATAGTGACGAACATTTTTACTGCTGCGATTACAACGAGAACTCAATAATTCGTCAAAGGGTTAGCTTTGATTATAACGTGCAATAATGATAACAAATTTGCTGTGACATTTCTATTAAACAACTTATTAAGCGATTCTAAATATAATTTTTTGTACGACTGGATGTAATAGGTAGGTATTTTTTCGTATTCGGTCATCATTGTTCAAATTTTCGTTGTTATAAAGTGCTACTGATATCATGTCTAACTTGAATAGTAGAAAGTCGCCCTGGACGCTACAAGCGGTTTCGACAAACGCAACAACATCAAGACTCGAATTCATACAAAAAGTGAATTTTTTCCGAAATTTGTTGACTAACCACAAATTTTATTTTTTTATTTGTTCATTACACTTTTATGTTTTATAATTTGTTGTAAAAACCGAGCTTCTGTTATCTTTACTGTCGCCAAACCCTATTTTAAATTTCGATGGGCGGAGTTACAGTTCAAAAGAGCCAATGAGTAAATTGCATTGTAAATAAATTTTTAAATCCGTTTTTTTTCCAAAATGTGTGAACTGTCCGCAAATTTTATTTTTTTTATGTGCTAATTAGACCTTCATCCTTCATAATCCACTTTAAAAATGGTCAAAATCGGAGTTGTCTTACCAGTCTCCCATATCTGTTATATAGAATTGAATGATTTTCAAAATAATATCATGGACAAGTTTAATTTAGTTTAAAAAAATTTAATTTGAAAAATGAAATGTGAAAAATTTAATTTTAAATAAAACTGCAACCCAAAAAAAGATTACAGACTATTACATACAAGTGATGTAGGTATGTACATTTTTAAATGTTTGTATACGCGCATTTTTCAATTTGTTTAATTATTAATGTTTTATGTTTTCTATATTGAATAAATCATAATATATTAAATATGTAGTATGTATCTACAATATTATTTCTTAGTATTAACAAGGTGAAAGTTTATTGTAATCGGTTTTATTAAAAATCGTTTACAGCGAGCGTTCGCATATAGCGAGTACATTTTGTTTGCACCGACGTGCTCGTTATAACCGGACCCGACTGTATAAAAAAGGAAAGTTTTCGAGATAGTCATACCAATAATAATTTATATAATCAAGAATTTTTTATTTTGAATAAATTTGATTTTCTTATACCTCATTTGCATAAAAATTTTAAATTTTGTTTTCGTTTATCAATGTTATGATTAAATGATTTGGAATGTTTATTTCGAAAACTTTCTCTCATTTTTCAATTATAGCTTTTTTTACATTTTATACTCGGAAAATTGTGCACTATTTGCAAAGAAAAATAAGGGTTGGCATTTAAAATAATTTACGTAATACCTTAAAATTATTATTTTCTGCAAAAATCCGTCAAAACCTTTTTATCAAGTTTTTCCAAACTTTACGAGCTTACTGCATTTATTAACGAAATTAAACGAATTCTTTACTTTTATTTGGTCATTTTATCCTCACAATTTATCGCTATTATTAATGTTAATTAACAAAAGTTTAAGATTATAAATGACGGTTTAGTTAAGCCCTGGTTAGGACCAATTTGTTTATAGTGTTAAGGATTGGTGTCGTTTTAAACAACATTAATTACCATTAATTTGTAGAGTAAATGGTCAAAAGTAACGAAAAATAATTTCTTTTTAATTTCAGACTTTCAGTGAACTAACGCAAATTTGGCAACGCTTTGTGTTAAAACATCTTGACGAATGTGTTGAAAAAACCGGCGTTGATCGTGTTCTAGCCACCCGACTACTTCCTTATGGAGAATATGTTGAAGATCCAAAATTACAATGTTTTATTAGATGCATTGCTGGAAATTTACATATGGTAGAAAGTGATGCTCAAACACATCACCACCACTTTTTAGATATTATAAATATTCACGATCCCGCAGTTAGGAAGGCTGTTATTACTGAATGTTTTGAAAAAATCAACAAAGAAGATGAATGCGCACAAGTTTACCACACCAGTGAATGCGTTTATTTTGTTGTTAAAAAAGCTTTAACTGGAATAGGAAATGAACCCAAAATTTATAAAAAAAACCAGAATTTTAATAATGGCAGTTACTTTCTTAGTTTTGTTGGCACTTAAAGGGAAATTGTAGTATTAATTGTGCATATTATTTAAAAATAAAAAATGTTTAAAGGCAACTTATTTATTTTAAACACGATTCTTATCCGATAAAACATATTGATAGGATATCAAATACACTTCCAATTTTTAATTTTTTTTGTCTATAGATTTAAAGAACGCGTTTTGGTAGATACCGTTAGACGAAAAATCTAAAAGGAAAACCTTTTATAGTACCTGATAGAGGTTTATTTCATTTTTGCGTGGTACCATTCGGCCTTTGTAATTCAGCCTTAAGTCCAGCATAGGCTGATGGACAGAATTTTAGGTTCTAATTAGGACAACCAATACTCCATTTCAGCAACATCTTTAAATTAGAAAATTGCGTTTTTCGGATTCTTGAGGATTATGTTATTATTAAAACTTACAAGTATACAGCTATTTACCTGTAATGATTGTTTATATTTACATTGCTGTAATAATATATTCCATCCACTACAAAAGTTGTAATGATTTTGATGACTGCGATTATAATTATTAAACTTTTGTAGTTTTAAGTTTCTTAATTTTATATTAAATTGAAATTACAGTTTTTATTTTAAAACTGCTGGCGTTAGTAATTTTTCTATCTATTTGAAAGAAGATCAACAACCGCTCTACACTTTTTATTTGAGCTGCCGTTCGCTGTTTGGTGAGAGTCTTGAAGGAGTAAAATCCTTTTTGAACGGTAGTGTTGCCACATTCATACATTTTTAACATTAATTTACGTGCTTCTATGGTTTTATAATGAAAGTTTTACCATTTCGCTTGTTTATTATTTAAAACTTCTAAATTCAGTGCATGAAAAATAAAATAAAATAAAAACTCCTTTATACGTAATTTTTTTCACCTTAAATCTAAATAGTGCAATGATTCACTTTATAATCAAAATTATAAAAAAGAAAATATTAATTGGCAATAACAAAATTATCTATGTATGTACTTCTATAACATGATAGATGGAGTTGTGAGATTGTATTCATAATTATTTTTTCGTGAAGCAAAATTACTGATTTTAGTTACTACGGCTTTAGTGTATGTACAAGATGTATAAAATAAAAAAAATTACTTATTTTTAAGTCATTTTAAATTTATACGGTGTTTTCTAAAAACTTTTTAATTTTAATTTCTTATGGTAGCTACTATAATATATCCAGAAGATATCCATGAGGCATTCATTTAAAATATCTTGTGGATTAACTGCAGTATATTTTGTATTGACATCTCCTAGATGTTCTTCAAAGTATGTCTTATAGATATCCTTTTTTTTAAGCCTTTAACTGAAAATTTACTAGATAATTAATGTTGTGTAGGTTATAGCATTTCTGATCACTTAAAATTTAACAAATCTGATGTTAACAACAAACAGTGTTTGTCAAATCCAAACGTGTTAACTTCGATTTTTAATACTTTTTTTGTTAAACTTTATTAGATTAATTGTCAGAATTCATAAACATATTTAAATATTCATCAGTAATTCAGGATGTTTACTAATTTTATTGCACAGTTCATACTACGAATATAACCTATATGAGTTATATAATAAAAATATATTATAGTTATTGTAATGAATACATTTTATTTTGCTAATACTTATTGTAGAAAATATAATATAAATAATATTGTGTATAGCAGCAGAGTGGCGTAATGGGAGATGTATGTGACTACGAATAAGTAGTCGCAGGTTCGAATTCCATACGCGCCTGTTGTCTAAAGTAAAACAGAGGAGTAATCCACCTCGTAAAACGGATTGTGAAGACTTCCAGAATGGAAGTGGTTATATTCCGACAGGAATGGAAAGCCGCTGATGATGAATATTGTGTAAACGCCGAAAAATATAAATTTTTATCAAACTGTCTAAACAAATATAAACATTGTTACTTAAATTATATTGTTGAATGATTGGGTACATTGTTATTAACAAAAATAACAAATATTATAATTGTAATAAAATGACACTATTTTTTACTTTGGTTGAAGATAAGGGTTCAGTAGAAACAATGGTATAAAATGCATTTTTGATTTTTTGTACTTATTTGATTGATTTATTGACAACTTTGTCGATTTCAGTAGATTTAATTATCCTCAGTTCGTTTACTAACAGATTTACGGGCTTTTGCAATGTAGAAGAAAAATGTATGCTCTGCAACTTTTTTCGAATACTTTAAATCTATTTTTCTGTTTTCTTAGTTTCACAAAATAAACACTAAACCAAAACAAATCATCATCATGCCAATATTATTATAAAATCAATGTTTTCGTTTAATCGCCGAGTTAATTATGAGAATATCGGCGGCTTCCTCTACTTAATTTACGGTGATCTTGTTCTTGTAAGACAAGGAAGTTTTCCAATTTCATTTTTCTTTTATTATTTTTAAAAAATTAAAACCACCGTTTGAAAATTTAATCTTGGGAAAAAACATTTTGTACCTACAATGTTTTTTTCATTTTCATTTCAACAAAACTTGAAACTGATAGGCGGTTAGTTCAAATTGAAAATATTAGTTTATGAAAATGTAGAAAAACTCTTTAGTAAAAAATTTAATAAACCTTAATAACAAAACTAAAATGTGTTATTCTACAAAATCAATTTTTAAGTTTACTTTTCATCGCAATGGCTAACGTAGCTTACAGAAGCTTTTCCTACAAAAATCACTTTTGAACGTGGTCAGTGTGTTTATCTAAAAGTAATCTTTGTGCTTGTATTTATTTATGTGTTTAAAAGGAGTTCATTTAAATGCATAACGACAATATTATAAGTTAATAGCTGTGCTAAAATGCTATAATAATAATAATGACCTCTACTTAATCTTTTAGCTAGCTAATAATTTATTTATACTGGGTGACCGTTTCCAAAATCGTATAATTTATTTTGAATGTAAAAATGCAATCAGAATAATTGTTTTACCGGTAACTTTCATGTTTTTAAAAAGAAATTGCCAAACAAATAGAATTACATATTACAGTGGTATTCGTTTGTGTAAAATGAGAGATTTGTTTGATATTAACATTCAATAGCCTGCACATCTACAAAATTGTCTAACTTCATTGATTCTAAAGCATTTTCCCGAGGGGTTAACCGCTGGTGAAGTTTTTTGTACACATCACATGAAGTACATGAAGTACTTCACGTGAAACATCCTCCAGTGCTTCTGCAACGGAAGATCTTCAATTTACTTCTGATAAAAATAAACTACTCGATCCGGAGGGTCTGGGGAGCGTGGAACACCCTCCAGTGCCTCTGCAACGGGAGATCTTCAGTTTACTTCTGATAAAAATAAACTATTCAATCCGGGGTCTGGGGTGTGGAACACCCTCCAGAGCAAATTTTGGAATGGAAAACATTGCAGAACATGCATAACCCCAGACCAAGTAGTTTACTTTCTATCAAGTAAACCGAAGATCTCCATTTCAGAGGCACTGGAGGTGTTCCACCCCAGACTCCCAGTTTAGATAATTTATTATTATTAAAAGTGAATTAAATATTTAAACATATCTCAAGTTTATTAAAATTAGCTATGGTCAAGTAAATGTGTTTAATTCTTAATTTGACAATTAATTATAAATTCCGTACACCTTGGGAGGCAGATCTCTGCAACAAAATAAAAATAAACTACTTAATCCGGGGGTCTAGAAGGTGTGGAACACCTTCCAGTGCCTCTGCAACGGAAATTTTCAGTTTACTAATGATATAAAATAAACTACTTGATCCGGGGGGGTGTGGACCCTCCATTGCTCAAATTTTGGAATCCCGTGAATTACTTCTGAATTATATGAAGTACGAAGAGGTATGAAGAATTATCATGAATTACGTTAAGTGTGAAGTTAATTGTACACGATTTCCTCTAGCGGTTGACCCCTCGCATTTTCCATAATATATTACATAGATCTGCTGTAATTTTTTGAGTTTCAAGAAGTTTAAAAGCGAACACCCTCTATATAACATAATATGGTTATTCTATATCCATTTATCACCTACATGTTATGAACTGCATTCATCGACGAGTGGTAATACAAAAGAGATTAGATATATTTGTAAATCTCTTTGGTGAATACTATATAAATGTTGGAAGTTCATTTATGACCATAAGTGTTTGTAAAACTCATCAATTAATACTAAATTCTTAAAATAAAACTAATAATTTTTTTAACGGTTTGCGTACATGCAACAAAATAATGCTGTTCATCAACTTGTAAGTAAATAAATTATATTAATATTATACAGTAAACTGTTAAGTTTGGAACAAATTTGATAAAATTTTTTAGAAGGATTTTCTTGGAAAATCTTCGAACACCTTATTTTTTAAACTTTACTTTTCTAAACATTGATATTTTTAAATTGATTTTTGCTTTTGAGGTGTGTAAACGTCATTGTAAATTTTTTAAATGGTAACCCCTATTTTTCTGTGTATTTTCTGTAAAAATGTAAAACAGCTATGAAAGAGAAAAATTTTCGAAATAGTCATGGACAAATAATAATTATTATAATCAAAATTTTTTTAATTTTGAATAAAATTGGTTTTCTTTTTTATCTCATTTGTACAAAGATTTGAATTATTGTTTTTATTTATCGAGGTTGTTGATTAAATTCATTTTTGTAGCTTTCGGACAGATTTTCTCGAAAACGTTTTCGCATTTCTCCATTATAGTTTTGTTTTATATTTTTATACTCAGAAAATTGTGCACTATTCAAATTTGCAAGGAAAAATAACGGTTGCCATTTAAAAGATTTACGATGATGTCACAGCTTAAAAACAACACATTTTCTGGGAAAATCCATCTAAAAAACTCCGATCGACTTTTATTTGCCCATTTTATTCTCACAATTAATTGATCGTCTTAATTAATGGTAATTATTAAAATTTTAAGGCTATAAATTACGATTAGGACTACATTATTTATAGTGTAATGTATTCGTATCATTTTAAACAACATTAATTTCGTAGTGTAAATGGCGAAAAAGTAAGCAATAATAATTTTTTTTTATTTTCAGGCTTTCAGTGAATTAACTCAAATTTGGCAGCGGTTTCTATTGAAGCATATCGACGAATGTGTTGAAAAATCAGGAGTTAACCGTGTTCTAGCAGAACGTCTGCTTTCATTCGGAGAATATGTTGCGATCCAAAATTAAAATGTTTTACTCGAGGGGTCAACCGCTAGAGGAAATCGTGTACAAATAACTTCACACTTAACGTAATTCATAATAATTCTGCATACTTCTTCGTACTTCATATAATTCAGCAGTAATTCACGGGATTCCAAAATTTGAGCAATGGAGGGTCCACACTCCCCGGATCAAGTAGTTTATTTTTTATTATTAGTAACACTGGAAGGTATTCCACACCCTCTAAACCCCCGGATTAAGTTGTTTATTTTTTATTTGGTTGCAGAAATCTGCCTCCCAAGGGGTACGGAATTTATAATTAATTGTCAAATTAAGAATTAAACACATTTACTTGACCATAGCTAATTTTAATGAACTTGAGATATGTTTAAATATTTAATTTACTTTTAATAATAATAAATTATCTAAACCGGGGAGTCTGGGGGGTGTGGAACACCCTCCAGTGCCTCTGAAATGGGAGATCTTCGGTTTACTTCTGATAGAAAGTAAACTACTTGGTCTGGGGGTTCTGCATGTTCTGCAATGTTTTCATTCCAAAATTTGTGCACTGGACCCCCGGATTGAATAGTTTATTTTTATCAGAAGTAAACTGAAGATCTCCGTTGCAGAGGCACTGGAGGGTGTTCCACGTTCCCCAGACCCTCCGGATCGAGTAGTTTATTTTTATCAGAAGTAAATTGAAGATCTTCCGTTGCAAAGGCACTGGAGGATGTTCCACGTGAAGTACTTCATGTACTTCATGAGATATGTACAAAAAACTTCACCAGCGGTTAACCCCTCGGTTTTACTAGATGTATTGGTGGAAATTTACATATAGTAGAAACTGATGCCGAAGCACATCAAAACCCCTTTTTAGATATTTTAAATATTCACGATCCCGAAATTAGGAAGGAAGTCATAAGTGAATGTTTTGAAAAAATCAACAAAGAAGATGAATGTTCTCAAGTTTTCTATACCAGTGAATGTGTTTATTTTGTTATTAAAAAGGCTTTAACTGGAATAGGAAAAGAACCCAAATTGTACAAAATAAAACTAGGATTGTAATAATCTCAGTAACTCTCCTAGTTTTGTTGGCACTAGGAAAAAAAAATGTTAAAAAACTTATTTTAATACGCCAAACATGTATTAAAGTGGAAATAATTATTTTTTTAAAAAAAACTTAAACAAATCTGCGTCCAACCCTCTATGTCTAAGTTTTGGAAAATTAATTTATGCCGTCCAGGACTTTTTCTAGAAAGTATAATTTCCTACAAAATGTCCAAAAATATAAAATTTAAGCAACACCTCGCACTAGTTTTTATATTGTTTCTGCAATTTAAATTATGAATGTTAAATAAATTAACATATTATTAAAATATTTCACTAATAAAAACTTTGTAGGAAATTTGAGCCTTCGACGTTGTAAAAATATTGGTTAAAAATATAATTATAAAATAATAATAACCTTCGAACTTGGCTAATGTGTTTATATCAAAATAATTTTTATTATTCTATATATTTAATCCTTCTAATTTAATATTATTTAATGTAGGTACATCAAAAATAATATCCAATTATAAAAGATATAAATTACCGTTGTTTTGCCATATAATTCATATAAACTATATACATAGGTACACATATTACATTCATTAGTTACCCAAGTTTCTTGAACTTATTTCTCTATCATTGTTGATAGAAAATAAACATAAAGTTAAAACACATTCGTTGATATATAAATGACGAAAGCTAATCAATGACCACAACTATTTCTAATATAGTACTCATCGTTACCAAACGCTTAAAATGAAACTATTAATTTTATTAATGATGTGCACCTTTGCAGCAAACGCTGTTGTTCATCAACTTGTAAGTAAATTTATTCTTTTAATAATTAAAACAATTTTGTTGTTAATTTCAGACTTTCAGCGAATTAACACAAATTTGGCAACGCTTTTTATTAAAACATATTGACGAATGTGTTGAAAAATCAGGAGTTAATCGGATCCTAGCAGAGCGGCTGCTTCCTCATGGAGAATATGTTGACGATCCGAAATTGAAATGTTTTACTAGATGTATTGGTGGAAAATTGAATATGGTAGAAACAAATGCTGAAGCCCATCAACAGAACTTTTAGATATTTTAAATATTCACGATCCCGAAATTAGGAAAGACGTCATTAGTCAATGTTTTGAGCAAATTGACAGAGACGACGAATGCTCTCAAGTTTTCTATACCAGCGAATGTGTTTATTTTGTTGTTAAAAGGCTTTAACTGGAAAAGGAAAAGAACCCAAAATTGAAAAAAGAAAATCAGATTTTTAATAATCGCTGTATTGATTGCTTGGTTGGAACTTTTAAAAACAATGTATTGGCTTTCTCTATTTAGAAATAAATAAATTGGTTAAATTAATTTTGAAGTTTGGTTGAAAGTTAACAAAATGTATATTTAATGATAAAGTGATAACTTTACTTACTAGTAGACGGGTGATGGAAAACTACTAGATTATTCCACTTGAAATGGCACTCTTCTGAAAGAATAATAAAATTTTAGATAAAGTTATGAAAGAAATGATATTGTTTTGAAATTCAAACTCATCGTTTCCTGATAGTAAAATCAAAACTCTTACTTTTTTATCAGCGTAAGTTTTTAAACATTTTAGTATTCAGATTAAAAATATAAAACATAAAAGGATCAATTGCCACATTTAATACACAATATACTATTTAAATATTTTGACAGGTTTTTAAGAACAAAATTGTGACTAATTAAACTGTAATCTTATTTAAATTATATCTTAAGGAAATAATTAAATTTTTAAATGAAACCTACGTTTCTATGAAAGTCTTGACAATGCCTTGCAGAAAGCTATGATAATGCTTTGTGCAAAGCTTTGACAATGCTTTTATCAAATTCAGCAATAATAAAAAAAATTGTAAGAGCTAAGAAATGTCATTGGACAGTTTAAAGTTCAAGTTAAAAGATAATAAGTGGTATTTCGTTTGATCGAATGTCAACTAAAATAATTAAATAAATAATTTTATTAAATTAATTTAAATAATTAAAAACACCAACACAAAAAATCAGAATTAATCATGTTCACATCCAGAATTATTATTAAAATAATCAAATATAGTCATTATGGTCACTATTGATTCTACTGAAATTTACATCTTTTTTTTATATTCTACAGCTTTACATTGCACAGTTGCAGAAAACGAGAAATTGTCACTAAAAACTTTATTTCAAAATAATTGCATCTACATAATTCACAATAATAAATTTTTGGTTTTTACACTTTAAATGCAAAAACTACATGTTTCATTAATATTTTGCATTAGCGAGTTTTAATTTTCTTTTTTGCCTCCACCAAGCATTTCGTAAATTTATAAACTTTCTCGCATTGATCGTCGTCGTTTATATTTTTACATCCCTCAAACATTTGTTCAACAACATCTGGCTTGAATTCATCACCGGTAAGCCATTTTAACTTTTCGGTTATCAAGTCACCCGAGTCATTCAAAGCACCTGAAGCTAGGAACATGCACTTCAAGTAACATTTAAATTCTTTACTATTTGATGCATCGTCGATCGTTTCCATCTTAACATTTGGACCTGCATCGTTTAGACATTTTTCGTGAATCCCTTTAAACATTTCTGTTTCCTAAAAAATAATATGTACACCTCTAATAATTTATGTAATTTGTTACTTACCTTTTCATCTTTTTCACATAGAACCACGAAAAACAAAGTTGTCGAAATCAAAGTCACCAGTAATAGTTTCATTGTAGCAGATCAGGTTAAACTAAAGGATGTGGTAGCTTTACATTATTTTATAGGCTTTAATTTGCGAAGTCACAAAATTTAATGATTAGAAATTAAGTTTCATACAAAACTCGAAAAAGTAATTTTTATATAAGTTTTAATAATATCGACACAATAATGATATTTGTTATACATTGTTATAGAATTAATAACATTTCATGTAATGCGGTTCTTTTGTAATACTATTATTTTTGTCATGGTGTAGTGTCCCAATTGTGTTATATAATTTTGTTACACATCGAGAGCGAAAATCCTGAAAACAAAACTCTCGAGAAGTAAATACCAACAATCATTAATCATCTATACAACGCTTTTGTAAAGATCTGAGATACCTTAAAAGAGCTTTTTATAAGTTTGTCTTTTATGAGAGACAGAACTAACTGGACGAGTTCTTGAAAGAAACCGCCAGTTGTAGTACTTGACTCCTCTGGCCTAATGACCAGGAGAATGTACATTGTACTAAGTCTGCTTAATCTTTTCAGCAAACTGCACTGGTGGTTTAGAGCTTCCTGCTTATGTTAATTATAAATATAAGATGTGAGTAGAGAGAATGTTTGTATAACATTACCTAGGACTAGCAAGTGAACATTCCGAATTCTTTATTCTTCCTAAAATAATATACTAATGCCCAATTTCTTCACTCATAGAATCTTATCTTGAAGTAATCAAACTTTAGGTTAAATTGGCGAAATAACCAATCAGACAACAAAACAAATAAATCAATCATCTAATTGGTTATTTCGTTAATTTAACCTGAAGTTTGCTAACTTCAAGATAACTATAAGTGAAAAAATTGGGCATAAGAGAGTTGTGTCAGTTCTAATAACTAAGAACATTACTTTTAGAACTCACTATCGTTTAGAACATCTCAACTCTCGACGCTGTGTCTTATATGAAAAAAGCTAGTTATTGCTACTTTTCAAATTTAAATTAAATAGTGCAAATGTAAAACAAAACAAGAATATCTGTTGTAAGAATTAAATTAATAATTATTGTACAAAAAAGTAAGAACCAACGCCATATTTTAGTACAGACATTAGTTACGCATAATTATAAACACGGTAAGCCGTCAATAATTAAAATCTGTTACGAAAATATCACATTGTTTCCAAATATCATTTTAATTAATGCCGGTCCTGTACTGTTAAACACGTTAGGCAGACTAACATGTGCGTAGATCGGCGTAGGTAGGTAGTGAGAGGAGTCCAATTTGAATTCTCAGCAAGACCGCACGTTAAAAATCTACGTTACATTTCTTTGATTATAATAATTCCGAACGTAATTTCGATAGTAGGATTATTATTTGTTATTTCGCGTGCAATAGTTAGTGCCGGGCGTTTAATTTCACCGTTTATCGGATTTCAAAGTGAAATTACCTTAGTTGACAGTTTTAATCGTCACCTTGTAAAATTTCGGAAGATACATGTGTTCTCCGCTCGAAATATCTAAGTCAAGGTCCGCGATCGCAGTTGGTATCCCTGATTTAGTAAGATTTGAATACGTTAACAAACAACAGACATCAGCACATAGATCACGGATAATTGCTGATCTCTTCTGTATTAGTCGCCAAATAAATAACAAACCGATAACTCCGACCAACACTCAAACATCTACGGAACACAAGGTTTTTCTGATCGTTGGGTATCGTCTCTACCTTCCACGCCATCCGCTCTGTTCTTTTTTTTGTTTTGGTCCTCAACAATAATGCCTGGTTTCACAAACATTTAAAACAAACATTTATAGGCTTAAATAATTTAATCTCAGTTTAAACGTTTGTGAAACCGGGCATAAGTGTGGTGAAAGTTTTGTGTAAGGTGCAAATTGCTACTGGGGCAGCTATTGGAAACCCATTGTATAAGGTAGAACTTGTAACTTCCTTCCTGGCCAGAGGGGTAAGAGAATTTAATCTTTTTTAATAGCTGCAACACCAGCATTGTGTTAGAAGCAATTTTTAACTCGTGCTCAATTATAACTTTACCTTCTCGAGGAAAAATGTTTCTTTAAATAGTTTCACAACAGTTTATCTTAGATTCTTGGTTTGCGGTTTTGCAATGTTAAAGAAGAATGTTTTAATAAAGAAAGTTTTGTTATTTTGTTGAATTTAGTAATTTCATTGAAACACCTAAGAGAGCATTATATTACTTTTTCGGGACCTTCACCCTAGCTCGAGACTACATAGCAGGGCTAGCTGAATTAAGATCAAGCGGCAAACCTCAAAAAAATTTGTGACAACATATGCTTGAACCACCCAGTAGACAAGCATTTTGTTCTCAAATTCCCGGTAAACATCCGCGATGTGAGATCGTACAGGGGGCTAATGCGGATACTGATCACTACCTGGTGTTAGCAAAAGTAAAGCTAGATATGAAGAAGCGTCTTAAAAAGAAAACAATAAAAGAACATTGGCAGTGGAAACACTTGTTAATGAAGAGACAAGAAAGAGATATAAAGAGCGAGTTGGAGGTGAAATGAAGGTAATTGAAGAAAAGCGATAATATGGATAAAGAAATGAAGAACATCACAGTAACCAACATCACAAAAAAAGAATGAATAGATGATGAACAAATGCAAGAAATAGAAACGAGTGACAAATGCAAAAATTAGAAGGATAGGAATGGAAAGATAGAAAACGGAGCGGAGAAGATAAAACAGATATGGACGAAATATTTTCAGAAGTTGCTGAACACGAGCCGAAAGAAAGAAGACACACAAAGAGAAATGGTAAAAGGGGGACAGAAATTCATGATACCATCGAAGGAGGAAATTGTGAAGGTGATCAAGGAGTTGAAAAATGGAAAAGATGAAATAAAGGTAGAACTAGTAAAATATAGAGGAGGAAAAGTATGTGAAAAGGTATGCGAACTGGCGAGACAGGTATGGAAAAAGGAGAGGACGCCTGCAGTATGGAGAGAAGATGTTATTGTGCCAATAAAAAATAAGTAGCAAACATAAAGAATGCAAAAATTACAGAGGTATAGTACTACTGAGCGCAACATATAAGGTGATGTTCACAATAATACGTTCAAGGTTGAAAGAATACTCTGGGAAAGTCGAGGGGTTAACCGCTAGTGAAGTTTTTTGTACACATCTAATGAAGTACATGAAGTACTGGGGAGGGGGGGTGTAGAACATCTTCCAGTGCACAAATTGGAATGAAGAACATTCAAAATCCCCAGACCCCCAGTTTAAATAATTTATTTTTATTAAAAGTGAATTAAATATTTAAGCATATCTCAAGTTTGTTAAAATTAGCTATGGCCAAGTAAATGTGTTTAATTCGTAATCTGACAATTAATTATAAACTAACTAATTATAAATTCCGTACTCCTGGGAGGTAAATCTCTGCAACAGGAGAGTTCAGTTTACTTCTGATAAAAATAAACTACTTGATTCGGGGCTGGGGTTAAACACCTCTAGTGTCTCTGCAACGGAAGATCTTTAGTTTACTTCTGATAAAATAATCTACTCAATTGGGGGTCTGGGAGGTGTGGAACACCTCCAGTGCTCAAATTGGTATTTCTGTAAGTCTCAGAAATTGAAAGTCTCTGATACTGAAAGTATCAATTAATTACTGCTGAATTCTATGAAGGACAAAGAAGTATGGAGAATTATGATGAAGTACGTGAAGTGTGAAGTTAATTGTACACGATTTCCTCTAGCGGTTGACCCCATGGGGAAAGTAATAGAAAAGTACCAGTTTGGCTTTATGGAAAATGGAAAAAGCAAATAAATTTGATAGAGACCTGTACATGATGTTTGCGGACTTTCAACAGCCGTTTAACAGAGTCAACTGAGGGGAACTGTACAATGCTTTGGAAGAGTGGATTAGATACGGGAGAGAATGTTTTAGGATATACTGTGGTGGGAGATAGGGTGATGCGTTGCTGGCAACGCTATTTAATGTGGAAGATCGATAATAATAAGAAAAGGACAATTAGTGACGTATGTGGATTACATAATTAATAATAGCGCAATCACGAAGAAAAATGACGGAAATGTCCGAGAATATGGTCGATGCAGCGAAAAGAATCGCACTTTCTGTAAATAAAAAAAGACAAAATACAAGCAATGTGATAAGGATAAAATATAGCGCAGAAAGGACATAAAGATAAGAGATCAAACATTCGAAGTGTCGACAGTTTTGTTTATTGGGAGTATAAATAAGCAGAAGCGGTAATAGAAACGATGAAATAAGAAGAAGGGTTCAGATGGATAAGAGAGTATTCCACGCAAACAAAGAAATACTAAAGGACAGGAAAATCAACCAAGTGGAAAATATACATGACCTTGATAAGAGCCATAATAACGTATGCAGCTGAAACGCCATGCGTGTCACAACATGAAGAGGAACTATTGAGAAGACTCGAAAGAAGGATATTTCTAACAATATTGAAACTAAAGATTGAAAATAGTGAGAGAAGATCAATGATGAATCATGAGATTCTGCAATAATGCAAGAATATAGTAGTAAAATTCGTTAAATCGCAGCGAATAAGATGGATGGGCTACATCTTGCAAAGCAAAGAGAAGTTACCACGAAGAATAACACTATGGAAGCATACAGGAGACAGAGCAAGAGAACGCCCAAAAATGAGATGGTGGGACTAAGTTAGCAGAAACTTAGAGGTGATGGGTGTGAGAGATTGGATGATGAGCATGCCCATGACAGGCAGAAATGGATAAAAGTGGCGGTAAAGCATTGTCAACTAGAAAGTAAGGAAAAAAAAGGAAAAAAAAGAAAGAAAAAAACGGGTTAACAATAAAATGTATGTTATGGGAGCTAATCCTCTCCGTCAAATAGATTTGCAAATCCCGGAAAAGGGATGGCTATATTTATTACAAATGTAAAGCTTTAATAATGCGCAAATCTAAAAACCCAAAAAAAATAAGAAAACCAAAAATTTAGATGGTTACTTTTAAGCAAAAACATAATTGTGGTGCGACATTGAACTCCTCTCAATCAAGAGTTTTATGTTTACAGGAATATATTGCTTTGGATTTCAATTATATGGATGTTTTATTTTTTGTATCCAATCTTGGTATTTTCAACTATTAAACAGCAATATTGATAATCCGAACCACCTTTAGTCCCAATCAGTTCGGATTATCGACGCTCTAGTGTAATTGTAAGTTGAAAAAGAAGCATCATGGGAGTTTTCCAGAAGAATGAAAAAGTAATCATTATTAAGTTGTTAAGAGAACTTCGACCAAAAATGGTCGTTGTCTAGAAGGTTTTTGGTCCAAATGATTTGTATCATAAATAAATTATTTAGAATAAGTAATTTTTATTGTTACGTGTTACCTAGGTGACACCTATGATATAGAAAATTAGTATCGAGTTGACTTATTATTTAATGACATTTAATTAAGTTGTCACTTAACCCTATCAATCCGATCCGTCACAAAATTCGCGACATCTTCGAATGCAAAAGTAACTATGTGAAGTAGTGTTAGTAATAAATACAAAATTCTTTTACCTTTTTAAAGAATAAAAATTTCGATTTCATATTTTTCATTAAAAATTTTCTGATTCCTGATTAAAACGTAATCATTCCCCGTATCGAGTGGAATATGCGAGCCGGAATCAACAATCTATGTTCCTATGTGCGAGTTTGAAAATAGCCAATCAGTACAGAAAATTGTTAAATTAAGTAAGTTGCAAAACAAATCACTAGTTTCTGTTGAAAAATAAACTTGTAGTAAAGCATGATTTTCCAGCCAAAAGTAAACTAACCAAGTGAGGTGATATACTACATATTATAGGTAAATTAAATTCAACTTCTTTTTAACAAAATATTATTTATTAAATTTGCTACTTTAATGAATTTATTAATTTAAAAATTAAGAGTCAAGTATTTGCTATGCAATGGTCAATAGATATCAAAATTGAATTATTTACCAAACAAACAATTTTAAACGTAATAACGCTTGACCAGAGTTGTCCACAAATATTATTCTATGTTAATATTACCTGCATAATACAAAATGGGGTAGGCACATTTGTCAACAAATGTCGCTATTTAATTTTCAAAACTTGCTATTGGTCAGGATAGTTATTGAAATGTTTTTCATCATTATTGAATGATTAAAATATTAAAGTGTTGTAAATTAATCTTTGTTCACAGTGGGCGTTTGGATAAGTGACAGAAACGTTTAAAATTTTAAAATGAAAGTAATACTTTTCATAGCTCTGTGTGTTTTTGCATCAAACGCATACGTTCAACCTGTAAGTAAATTTATTTTATTTAAAATATGACAATAATAACAATTTAATTTTAATTTCAGTCGTTCGACGAATTAAAGGGATTGTGGCAAGATGTTTTGATAGATTATGTGGACGAGTGTCTTCAAGAAACAGGAGCTGATCCTGCTCTTGCAGAACGGATACTGCCCTATGGAGAATACGTTGAAGATAAGAAGATAAAATGTTTTGCTAAATGTGTTGCCTCAAATTTGCACATGGTAGGAGAAGATGCTGCGGCGCATAACTACGACTTTTTGGATAAATTGCATATTTTCGATCCTAATGTTAGAGATCTTGTCATAAATAAATGTGTTAAAATAATCAAAAAGGACGATGAATGTGCTAGAGCTTTCTATACAAGCAAATGTATTTATTTTCTTGTTAAAAAAGTGTTAAGTAAAGAAAAAGATGCTTCTCAAAAAATAGAATTGTAATTTTCGAGTTGTTTAAGATTTAGATTTGTTGGAAATTCTGCTTAACTTGTATTTGTTATAACTTTTTCTAAATAAATATACAGATATAATAGCGAGAATTGATTGTTTTATTAAAATTCAAAAAGAGAATTATCAATTTGATGATATGGATTTATCGAGAGTGCATTAAAGTATAAATAGCAGCGCGACCAGTAATAGAACTATCGGTGTACACCATATGGTTTCGTTTTATAACATCGCCAAATTGCTGTCATTTTAGCCTACTCAATCACTATTAGCAAGCCGTATGGTCAAACGTTTGATTACATTGGAATCAATCTGCAAACTGCTATTTTTGGTTTTAGAACGTCCTGCGACGTTGTCCGATTCCCTCAAGAGGATACTCGAGCATTTAATACCTGAAAGACGTTGCTAGCACCTTGTGAGAGGACCACCGTCTTTACGTGTCTTCCAAAGCACGGAGACAGCCTTACAAAGTGAGCTTTTCCCCGGACTCGAACAGGGGCGCCTCCCATTAGCAGTTGATCGCGCTAACAATCAGGCCAACGACCGTCTCGCCTATACAAAAAAATTTCGCCACTGCAGTTTGCACTCGTAATTATAAATTAATTCATTTTTTTGCATTTTTACAGCCAAAACTTTTCTTTTAGTTTACTGTAAATTGCTGTATTTCTTTTTGTGCAAATTTTATCTTTTTTTTTCAATTTTTTTTCCTAATCCCAATAAAAATCCATAAATAAAATTAAATAAATTATTTATTATGTAGACTTTTTTCTCTAATTTACGTAAACTATTTAAAAGCAATAAACCTTTGACCTGCATCAATATGATGTTTACAAAAATTAATCCATGTTAATGTTCACATAGAAAAACTACAAATTATGCGTAATTTGTTAAAAAAAGTGTTATTCAAATTTAACCGTCTAAATTTTAATCATTAATTACGCATATTCTTTGAACTTTCTTTCATCGTTATTTAATGACAAAAAATTAGCTTCAAGCTTATACATATAAAAGCCTGTAAGTTAATTTTGATTTAGTTTGCTTCTAGTTCAGCAACATCAAGTGTCTATATTTTTCAAAATGAAGCTTATAATTTTCCTGGCTGTGTGCGTTTTTGCATCAAATGCTGCTGATCAACCAGTAACTACATTTTTGATTTGATTTGACTGTTATAATACCATTTATTATTATTTTATTTCAGCCTTTTTCTGAACTTAAAGAAATGTGGCAAGGACTTTTAATGGAATACATTGACAATTGCCTTGAGGAATCAGGAGCTGATCGTGCCCTTGCAGAACGGATAATACCCCATGGAGAATATGCTGAAGATAGAAAGTTAAAATGTTTCAGTAAATGTGTTTGCTCAGAATTGCATATGGTAGGAGAAGATGCTGCGGCACATAACTACGACTTTTTGGATAAATTACATATTTATGATACCAAGCTTAGAAAGAAGGTCATAAATGTCTGTGTTAAAAAATTCGAGAAATTTGATGACTGCTCTAGACATTTTTATACCAGCAAATGTGTCTATTTTCTTGTCAAAAAAGCTCTAAAAACCGAAGAAGATGATGCATAATGAATTAAATGTGATCGTCGAGAAATTTTGATTGTAGTTTTGTTTAGATTTTATATTATTATGTTATAACTATATTTTTTTAAAGAAATAAACAAATAAAACAAAGTGGGATTTTTTTCTTAAAATTTGAAGAAATAATAAATTTATTGCCCGATTTTTCATTCGTAGTTATCTTCAGGTTAGTAACTTTAGGTTAAATTGACGAAATTGCCAATCAGATTATAGATTTATTTGTTTTGATGTCGTTTGATTGGTTATTTCGACAATTTAACCCGAAATTCGCTAACATGAAGATAACTAGAGAGAAGAAATCGGGCACTAGTGAGATAATTTTCAATGTTTATGGTTAGTAGTTATAGTGGTTTCCATTGGTTATGATCTCCAAAAATTGAGCCCAGACGACTTAACTCGTCAAATTGTCAAAATTTCTACCAAAAAAACATCAAACAAATGAGTGCTATTAGTTCGATGGTTGTAGGCTTACAACTGATTGTATTATATTTACTCAAGAGTCGCTTTAACTAAAGTGACCTTTAATCTAAAGCCGCCTTTCAGAAATATTTAAAGTAGCTCTTTTTCATAATAAAGAATCACCACGACTTTAATTAAATTTCATTTTGCAAATATAATTGCTGAACATTGTGTTATTTTAGTTATTTCTGTGATATTACCTGACCAAGTTTTTAAACATTTTTAATTTATATAGAATGAATATGTATGAAAAGCAAAATGAAAGAAATCGATATAACACAGACGTTTACCGACGAGTAATTATCCTAAATATTAAATTAAAATAATTAATTGCTAATAAAACGAATAAATAGAATATATACAGGTTGGTTGTCAAGTATTGAAAGCAAAAATAAAAAAATGTGAACTTTTAAATGAAATTAGAAACAACCAGCCTCAGTCCACTGTAATCGTTCTTGTTTCAATTTAGGATCATGGTGGTAGATCCAAGTCTCATCCATAGTTACAAAACGACACAAAATCGATTTTTTTATTAAAAGATTCAAATGATGCTGAGAAATTTGCTTTCGTGTGAGTTTTGTTGAATTGTTAACGAATGCGGCACTAACTTTCCAAACAGCTTTTTCATACGTAATTCTTTATGTAAAATATAGAGTACTCGTTCGTCTGAGATGCCTATGGTATTAGCAATTTCACGCTTAGTCAAACTTGGATCTTCACTAACAATATTATGTACTTGTTCAATGATTTCTGGTGTTGTTGCAGTTTTGGTCGTCCACTACGTGGTTCATCTTCAACGCTTGTACGACCACGTTTAAACTCTAAAACCCATCGATGTACAGTTGGAAATGAAGGAGCAGATATTTTTAACACGCTCACCATTTTTGTATGAATTTCAGGTGCTGATAAACCTTCCAAAACAAAGAATTTTATCACTGCACGATACTAGGTTTTTTCCATTGTTAAAAAATACACCGACACGTCGACTTCAAATGGCTTATAAACAATGAATGAATTGACAGATCGAAATAAAATTTTTAGTAGGTTCATATGAAAGATTAAATATCAAAATGACGTATGAATTTTGATTCCTCTACTTTTTACTAATTTTTGCTTTCAATACTTTACAACCAACCTGTATTTTGAAAATGAAATGAAAAAGTTTTCTGCAAAAAGTTCTTGGCGTTCTTTCCGATAGATGGTATCAATTGCAAATAACTCTGGAAACATAGTTTGCAGTGACACCATTAAACGTGTCACATATGTCTACCCTGTATATAAAATAAACTAACTCAGTAATTAAATGAACAGGAACACCGTCATCAAATAGCTTAAGGTGGTACGAAAATGTAGGATAAGCTAAATGGTTGTGTGAACGAATGAATGAGGTAAAAAAGTTAGTCGACAATGGTAGCATAAGGCTACAGCTTAAGTTGCGTGAGGTGATGGACATGTAAGAAAGTAATAATTTTAGAATTCAAATCTAGATATAGGCATAATGTAATAATAATGGATTAATATAACAATTAAATTGATACCCAAACCGATTTTAAACAATTAAGCTACACCCCAACCCCCAAAGAATCATTTAACGCGACAAACGCTTGTTGGAAAGGTAACAACATCAAGAGTTATACTTTGTGTGTATAAATCAAAATTGGTGTAGTGTTTGAAAAGTTTGTTTACGTTTGAAAATGGAGAAAATTAATGAAAAATTCCCCTATATTTTGCAATATTATTACGACAAAGAGTATAACTCTGGATAGGCTTGTGAAAAAATTTGTGCTGTTTACGGTGAAGGTACTTTATCAAAATCTGTTGCGCGGAAATGGTTTGCTCGCTTTCTGCTAGAAGAGACTGGAAGAGAATCGTCCACCATGACCTACTTTCAGTTGATCAGACAATTGATTCTCAACTCTACTGTGGACAACTAGAGAGATTACGCGGGCAATTGAAAGAAAACGGCCCGAATTGAATAACAGGAAAGAACAGGAGAGCTTGCTTGGGAAGTTTTGATGTATCCAGCGCATAGTCCAAACATAGCATCCTCTGACTATAACTAGTTTCAATCTCTACAGACCTTTTTCAATGGAATTAGGCTGATTTAAAAAGAAGCATGTGAAAACCACTTGATTCCGTTTTTTAACCAGAAATTTCAGAAGTTCTGCACCAATGACATCATGACTCGAAAAATGGTGAAACGCTGCCTATAATAATGAAGCATATTTGGTTTAAATAAATTCATTTTTACACTATAAGAAATCCAGTTAAATTTTACTAAAAAAAAACTCCTCGAACTTCTTCTCTGATCTAATATTTATTTATTATTCAGCGTTTTAATTATCTTATATTTGCAACATTATCTTTTCATAGTAGGCAATTTGTTGTTTGTGTTTAGAAAATAAGATACTTGATTCAAATTTTTTAAAATTATAAGGTTAAATGAACAATAAAACGAAACATTATTTGTGAGCTTTCAGCAATGGTTACTGCTGTCATCAGGCGTTTAACAATAATAATTTCGTTTTATCTATTTTTTATATATTTTATCTAAAAATCTATCAACTTACAGCAAGAAAATGACCTATTTATTATTAATGTAACAATAATTGCAAATATCTTGAATAAATTAGATAAATATATAATATAAGGATAGGGTAACCAAATACTGCCATTTCAAAGAAAAAAAGGTTCTAAGAGTTAATTATTGGAAAGCTTCGATGCGTCTTTGTCGTCCATGTAAATTAATGCATGTTTTTTTACTACGCTGCCACTTTGCCGATTTCATAAAAGAACAGAACATGAAAAACCAGAACACTAAAGAAACAGACACTAAAGAAGCAGAACATTGAAGAAACAAACAATGAAAAAATCAGAACAACAAAAAAATAGAATATTGAAAAAAGAGAACAATGAAATAACAAAACATTGGCAAAAGAGAACACTGAAATCACATGCGAACCATATTACTACATCACTGTTTCGACGTTGTAAAGAATCAATATTAATCTTCGTATTTTCTAACCAGGCTAACCCTGGTAAAATGAATCATTAGTGCTGAGAGAATAAATTAAGGTACTAAAATTCAAGATCCGGCTAGGATTTTAATAAGATGAGGAAAAAACAGAAGTGATAAGACAAATTCCTTTAGCTTTTCGTCATTTTTGAATGGTAAACAATTTGCTTAAAATTTATTCATAATAATTATATAATAACAATATAAGCAGGTATTTAATATCTTAGTCGTTAGTAAACGTTTAGTCAGTTCAGCAAACGAATAAATTTTCAAAATGAAACTAATACCTTTTTTAAGTATCTTGTGCGTTTCTGCATCAAATATTTTGGTTCAACCTGTAAGTAAATCTATGTTCCCTTTGATTTAAATACAAATATTATTATTATGTTAAATTTAGAGTTTTGACGAACTAAAGGAAAAGTGGCACAGTATTTCACTGATGGAATATGTTGTTGATTGCATTAAAGAAACTGGAGCCGATCCTGCCCTTATAGTACGTATAATACTCTACGGAGAATATGCTGAAGATAGAAAATTAAAATGTTGCATTAAATGCGTTGGCGCAAAATTACATATGATGGGAGAAGATGCTGCGGCCCATAACTACGACTTTTTGGATAAATTGTATATTTTTGATGCTAAAATTCGAAGCAATGTTATAAACAAATGTGTAAAAAAATCAATATGCTGATGAATGTACTAGAGCTTTCTACACAAGCAAATGTATTTATTTTCTTGTTAAAAAAGCTTTATATGAAAAACAGACGATGTAGATAAAGCAGAAAACTACTGGTCGTGGTGGTGAAGTTATAGTTCTACTTAGCATAAATTATGTATATGAAGAAATAAACTGAAAGGATTTTTTATAATTAAATGCATTGCTTTAATTAGTTATATTGTTGGCTTTTCTACTTGGTGCAGTCGTGTTTATTCCGTTACTCCATCTAAAGATCTTGGTTTTGGCGAAGGTTTTAGCTATGCTGGTAAGGTAATCGTAAAATTGGTAGATATACAAATGCTGATAATCACCAGAAGGCTGAGCTATGAAATCCCAGATCCCAATCTTGTCAATTTTGAATTTGGTGATACGATTTGAGCAAAGCAGAGCACCAAACAGAATATACATTTTAATTGAAGATAACAAAATATTCATATGGTATAAAAAAGATCAAAAATGAATAAAAATTCTTTTAAAAACCCACAATTGATAATTTTATTCTTAAAACTTGTTTAAATTCATTGCTGCAAAAACTTGTTCAAAAATTCATTAAAAACTTAATTTGCAAATATATTGCTAAATGCAAACAATTTTACTAATAAATATGAAAATATTATGATTAAATTATAGTTTTTATCATAAATTAAATTAATAGTGACAGAATTATAAGATATTTTTATTAATATGTAATTATAACCGGAAGCCGAATGTAAGTTTGGTTTGCTCTAATTATTTTTTTTATCTGATCTTCTTGGGCGAGTAGACTGGTAAAGTATCCTCTAATAATGCTACTAACAGCTGAGCTAGGACAAACTCCAGGAGGTGTTTAATAAAAGTATTTAAAAAGATGTGGACAAATGTTTCTTTTGCGTTAACTGGCGATTGCAATAATATTAGTTTTCACATTTAGTTGAGTCATGGCATCTGAGGATATAGCAATCTATTTTATAAAAACATATGAAGATTTGTAAAGATCCGTGCTTTCAAGAGCTGTACCTGAGAAAGGTAAAGTATATCTGTATCGTATAAAATACCTACGAGCACAAAAGTGGCCAGTGGCGGTAAAAATTGAGCAGTTTTTGCTATACAGGGCGTAGTTATTACAAATTTTCATTTGTTTCATATTAAATTAATTCAACTTTTCATTTATGTAAAACATTGTGTGCATTCTGCACAAATATTGACTAATATCGATGATATACTGTAACCCTATTAAATTTTCGCATTAATTACTTTTTTATTCTTTCATTCTGCTATATATGAATATTTAAATATTTTAATTACAAACCAATATTTACTTTTTACATTTTTTATATTATCTAAGTGTTTGGATCTGTAAAACTTACAATTCAAATGTTTTTAGTTTCTGTTATCTGACACTGAGCCGTGTCCGTCTCATTTTAAAATTATATTTTCCAAAAACATAATAACGCAAATGTTCATAAAAACTAAACGTAAATATATGAATTTTATAGAATTAATTTAAAATTTATTTCTTAAAAGCTCCATGTCTTGGAGCACTTTAAAGCTTTTCAGCTCATTAATAAGTTGAGTCAACTTACGTGCGATTTAAGAGAAAATTAAATTGATAATTAAATACCTTAAAGATTTAAACAAGCAAGATAGAAATACAGAAATCTCAAAAACGTTTATTTTATTTAAACTTTAATTTTCAACAATTTTTTAAAAACTTTTAAGATTATTGAAGAGAAAAACTGAAGCTTTTGCATGTCGTTTAGAATTTCCATAATAAGATAAGTTGAAAAAGTTTAAAGCAACGAAAACTTTTAAATTTATTAATGAAAGTTATTTTACATCAGGCGTGATACCTTTTTAGGTAAAAAATTTTCTAAATCTGGAATAGTCTTTCCTTACCTTAATAAGTTAGCATTATAATTTTCATCTTGATTTAGTTGTCAGTTTGCCTAAAAAGTTTTCGCTTGAGGTTTGAAAAATCAAAATTTTATCTGAAAAACATACTAACTTGTCTTCTGCACCAGTTTTCACTAGAAAGTTACAAATTGCTTTTAAATTTGACGTCAAGTTCGTTGAATCGGTTTCACACCTCGACACACTCAAAAAAGCAAAATTTATGTTCATTAAAAAAACATTTTTTTGATAGCTGTTGAAGATTGGACTTTAATTTTGAATTATTCAAAGGTTAATATTCTAAAATTATGTTTTATTTACTCTGCAAAATCTAAAAGCAGAAATTACCTATTTTTTAATGATAACATCATAAGTTAAAAGAAACAAGAATTTTTAAGCAAAATAAACAATTAAACCACCAAACGCGATTTTAAATATAAAATTTTTGAAACTACATTCATCTCTTCAAAATTATTATTTACTTAATTCAAAGCCGCAATGTGTATTTTATTTTTAGTTATATTACAGTTGCATAGTAAATAAGCAGTTTTATTTCATTTTTTATTTTATAAATATCTATGATTATTTTTAAATTGGGATCGAATCATAAATTAGGAATCTTTTTGTTACTCGCTACGTTTTTCCGATAGTTTTAAAATTCTATATTCGTTCCATCCATTATTTCGTTTAAATGTTTAGAATTTCTATAAATTATTGATAAAATCTGGGAAGGCAGACAAAGCCAATTTAATTGCGACAGTTCATTATGACCGCTGAGCATTATCAACATTTCTCTAAAAAGCCAAAATCGATAGTACTACCCTACACCCAGTTTAATTACTTCTTTGTGAATAGGGATCATTTAGAAATGTTGACTATAACAGGAAAATACAATTTCGAAATAAATTAATGCATAATTTGGAAGATATTCAAATTTTTTGTGTTCATTATTGCAGAAATTCTAATATCTCTCAATTTGCTATGTTAAAACAGGTAATCTCTTCGTGTAAATCCCTCTACTAAACGCTATATTTGTTATCCAAATTACGGTAATTGAGAGCTCAAGTCGTTCAAAATAACGTTTTGGGTTAGTACAATAATTATTGTCTTAATAACAGAAAATCCTAATTCCTATCCAAAACGAATATTAATTCTTCCCTTAAGAAATCTTACGCAATCGCATAACTAATGTAATGGTTTGATTTCGTGAAAATGGCGTAATTAGTCATAATCCCAAATCTGGTTACAGATAAACCAATCTAGACAAATATTTACAAGATATACATAACATATCTACTATATGTAATATTTAACCCTCGTCTCTGTAAGAAGGTTTTTTAATTTAGAAGGTAATTTAGAAGAGTGGCTATAAAGAAGTATTATATTAAAAATATACTAGTTAATTGAGTTTTGAAAATATTATGTACCTATTCATTTTTATTAGGTACCTACCTGTATGTAATAACGTATAGCATGATTATAGATTTCATAAATATTTCAAGTTTGTTTATTTTGAAAACTGAGTCGATAACCTCCAATTATTACTAATTTGCTCAGCAGTGTATTTTCTTCCGACAGAACACAACTTACGGTTTCCTTCGTTATTGATCAGATGAATCAATATCAATAAATAATAGAACATTGAGGAAACGAAGTACAAAGAAATTTAAAGTAGACAAAATTAATTATACATAATACAATGTCGACAGAGTGCCACCATCACAGAATTCTAATTATTGGTAAAAGTATTAAATTTATAATTATCCGGTTATTTAAATTTAAATAAACCATGAGCATAATAAACTGCCTATTATGTACTACTATAAAAGGCATTTCTGCCATATTTCTGGATAAACATAAATAAACTCAGCGTTTGGGGCAGCTAAAAAATAGTGCAGCCTACTCTGCAGCAAAATATTTTATTTTAGTTACTACGTAGATTTTCATTGATTGTTTAAATTGAAATTAAAGTTGAAAGGCATTTAAGTTATAAAGGTCATGACCAGAATCGACACATTAATGTATTTTTAACGGTGTTCTACTTAAGGATTGGAAAACCCATTTCACCTAACGAAGGACCCAGTACAAAATTTCGTCCTCTCAACTTTTTTAAAATTGATCAATTATGAAAATCAAAGTCATAATTTAAATTAAAACATGTTCAGATTCAAAGATCTGCTGTTTTCGTAAGATTTTCTTTAAATTTTATTTCATAAAAAATTATGAGTATCTAGACAGGGTCAAGAGTTTGATTGATATATTATTTTGTAAGAATGCTATTGTGGAAGATAATAAAAGTAAGGTTATGGTTGTTAAACCTATTTCTGTTGTAGTGGCGGCTCGCCCTAGAGTACCAACGTGCCAAGCACAGAACTTTTTATTTTAAATTTAAACTATACGCATAAGTAATTTTAATTTCATAAAAATAAGTTAAACAATATGCCGATAGAATTTACTGGCATGTGCGGCAGCCATTTGCCACATTTTAGTTTTGACTTTATTTTTGACAATTTTTTGTCTCGTATATTTTAGTTTGTCGTGGATATGTTTTTGTAATGCAAATGAAGGTTAAAAGTGTGTTTTTCCGAACGATATCCTGTTACATTTCACAGCTAGCTGAATGTTATCCTCGCTCATTTCCACAGACTAAAGCTGGGTATTATAAAGACCAGCTGTCTTTTGGTAAAGTTATAGCAATTGTCGTTACAGCAATTAAATAATATTACTTTTAATTAAAAGTCTTCCCCCTTTTATTCGTTTTCCTAAAGGTACAAAGTTGCAAACACCAAAAACCACATTTTACTAACCAAATGTTTTTTATATTTATCAGATGAAAAGATTAACGAGCAGGGATCGCATGTACTACGTATCGCCAATACTTCCATTGTTTATCGTAAATTGGAAAAATTGCATAATCGATCACAAAAAATAAAATATTAAACCTATAAATCACACAGTCATAATTCAATATAAACATACAAAAGAAATCGTGGCATTAATTTTTAATTCTCTGCATTTCGAAATCAATAAAATAAAGTTAAATCTGTTGGGAAAACAGAAATAAATTTTCTTTAAATTTTTTATCAACTGCTATGAAAAATCCATATTATCAAAAAGTGAACAGCAATTATCTGAAAAGTTTTAAATGGAATATTTAAATTTTGCAACCTTTGGTTACCTTTACTTAAAATTAATGGAGCAGGAAATAAAAACTTTATTGTACATTTTGTTATATTTGAGTATTTAAAATAACATTTCATGGAGTTTTGAAAAGTAATTTATTCTCAATAAATAATCGTGTAAGCATAACACTATAAAATTTGCATCAAAATCCAGTAGGTATGTGTCTATTCTTAGATATCAAGTATAACAAATTTTATGATGGATTATATTGGGCATGGCATAGTATTAATAAATTCATAGATTTATTAAACATTTTATGATATATACTCAAATGATATCAATTAATTTGCCGCACTGTTCGGTAAAAGCCTAATTTACTGCATCGAAAAAAATTTCTTATGGTAGCAGCTAAGAGTATTCAAATACTTTGATATTTACATTTCTGTCGACGTTCAATTCAAATGACAGTTCGACTAAACGGGGTCGACTGTATGTATTGTAATTCAAAAGAACGGTGTAAAGTTACTATGTACATATGGCCGCGCCCATTAAACTTTACGTACTGAAATAATAGCTTTTCACTATCACCTAATCCAAATTTATTTCTGAATTGTAACAAAATTAGACATAAATTTCAATTTTTATTGCATTTATCACGTTTTGCGCACAGAATGAATACACAACAAGTTTTGTAATAGGATTTTGTCAAAAAATTTAACTCGTAATGGATCTATGTTTACATTAACTTTGTACACGGTAAAATTGTTAATGAAAACAATTAATTTGTTATTAAAAATTTAATTTAAAAATATTACGCAAGTAAAAATAATAAATTAATTAAAAATAAAGCAACATCATGTAATTTATAAAAAATTCGCACTTTGAATAAAAATTTCAAAAGTATTTAGAAATAATTAAATAAAACTTGATGAGCTTTCACATTAAAGATAAAGAACTATTTCTAAAACATTTCTTGTCGAAAGACAAAGATAATTTTAATGCAACACCACTGAAACTAGCGTGTCCTCTAGTCATCCTATACATTCTGAATAATAGATTCTCCAAAAAGTAATTTCGTCCTGACAGTTGATCGAACTTGGAACAGGACATCTGCAGGCTTTTCCATGAGGAAACAAATAATAGTTTAACAGTAATTTATTTTTGCACAATTTTAGAATAAAAGGAATGCATTTTTTTAATGTTAATCCATGTTCTATAGATGCGATGATGTTAGCAAAGTTCTAAAAGTCCAAGCGAATACGATATGACTGTTATGTACCTATGTAATCTAAATCAAAAAATAAATTTAATTTATTTGATAAATGCAAATATTGGGCAACAGACAAATATTAAATATCCGTGAAATCGGCGAGGTAAAATCTGCACTGATGGAGTGTATAAGCAAACTTGAACAAAATAAATTGAATATGTACATATTATAATATGGAAAAACTAAGTTATATACTCGAAAGTACATACATTTTATAACTTTCTTACATGTTATATGAAAATGCATAATACATACACTACAAAATCAATTGAGGAAAGTAAAAGTTTTTAAGTCTTACAAGGGAGACCGGCAACTTCTCCTCACTGAATTGATTCATTTTCATTGTGCGTGTAGGTCTTGTATTGGACTTCAACAGTTGCAAGTATAAGGGCAGGCTTCTTTGCTAATTTCGAGAAAATTGAATTTGAATAATTATATATTACTGATGAACTGCATAAAATTAACATAAATGTGGAAAGTTTTAAAACGTAAAATTGCAAAAAATAAAAACATATGCAAAGGGTACTGGGATCGCATCCAGCTCCTTACAATTTGTTTTTTATTTATTTGATTATTAATTCTCTGCAGTATAATTTATGTCATCGTTCTCAAAAAACCAAACCGCTATAATAAACCCTGCTCATAATCTGTAAACATTAAATGTTTTACCTTTGGGATATTAGTTACTTGAGTGTGACTTCTTAAAGTTAGGATTAATTAGTATTTTATAGATTTTTCTAAACACCCCCAGACCCCTCGGTTTGTGCAGTTAATTTTTATTAGTAATAAATTGAAGATATCAGCATAACCGATCTAGGAAAAATCTTTAGAAAACCTAATTAATCCTAACTTTAACAAGTCACACTCAAGTAACTAATATTTCAATTAGTCCAAATTATAAACCAAAGTTGCCAAGACCGGGGGGTCTGGGGGGTGTGGAGCACCCCCCAGGAACACTCAAACTGTGATAGATAAATTTGTAAACTTATGGTTATCAGTATTAAGCGATAATGGTGAAAGTTTTAGCACAAAAATATAAAGCAGTGACCAAGAATCGGGGGGGGGGGGGATTATAAATTCCCCCAGCATAATATGTCATCGTTCTCAAGAAAACCAAAGCGCTATAATAAACCATAATCATAATCTATAAACATTGAATGTTTTACCTTTCGGGCAGTGAGTCACTGGAGGGTGTTCCACACCCCCCAGACCCCCCGGTTTGTGCAGTTTATTTTTATTAGTAATAAATTAAAGATATCAGCATAACCGATCTAGAAAAATCTCTAGAAAACCTAATTAATCCTAACTTTAACAAGTCACATTCAAGTAACTAATATTTCAATTAGCCCAAATTATAAATCAAAGTTGTAGAGACCGGGGGGTCTGGGGTGTGGAGCACCCCCCAGGAACACTCAAACTGTGATAGATATATTTGCAAACTTATGGTTATCAGTATTAAGCGATAATGGTGAAAGTTTTTAGCACAAGAAATATAAAGCAGTGACCAAGAATCGGGGAAGGGGGGATTATAAATTATCCTCAGTATAATAGGTCATCGTTCTCAAAAAAACCAAAGCGCTATAATAAACCATAATCATAATCTATAAACATTAATGTTTTACCTTTCGGGCAGTGAGGCACTGGAGGGTGTTCCCCCCAGACCCCCCGGTTTGTGCAGTTTATGTTGTATTAGTAATAAATTGAAGATATCAGAATAACCGATCTAGAAAAAATCTCTAGAAATACTAATTAATTCTAACTTTAACAAGTCACACTCAAGTCAGACCGGGAGTCTGGAGGGTGTGGAACACCCTCCAGTGCCTCACTGCTGGAAGGTAAAACATTCAGATTATGAGTAGGGTTTATTATAGCGCTTAGGTTTTCTTGAGAACGATGACATATTATACTGGGGGGAATTAATAATCAAATAAATAAAAAAACAAATTTGCAGGACCAGTACTCTTCGCATATGTTTTTATTTTTTTGCAATTTTACGTAATTCCATTAACAACTTACCAAATTTATCTTAATTTTTATGCAGTTCATCAGTTAATTCAGTGAGGGGAAGTTTCTGGTCTCCCGTTGTTAGTAGTAACGCAGAGTATTTATAGTTGATACATAATATCAAAATTATATAATATTTTTTGCAATGATTGTGGTAATGTAGATATTAGATGTAGTAACTATCAAAATTACCTGACGTTGCTCGGGAAGCAGTTTTGTTAGGGCCACGTTAACGAATGGGTTCCTTATATGTGTAATGTAACACCACATACGCAGGGAAGAAGGATCGAACATTATGTCAAGTTCATATTCTCTTCTCTGTTCGAATTGTTTCCAAGGAAGTTGAATATCGTTAACCCGGTCATACGCAGTCTTAGTTTCCCAAAATATTTTATTATTACTCAAAGCATTAGTCTCTAAGCTATAACTACATCTGTAATATTAGATATAATATAACAACTTCAAGTACGTGAATAATTTAGACGTGGGGTGAAGAGGATGGTTTGAATCCTGGAAATCAGAGATCACTCAAAATGTATTTTCCAGGTTTAAAACCCGTGCGCATGTAGTATGTAATTAAAAACTTGTTTATAATTAGAAGATTAGAAGAAGTTTCTTTTCAAAGAACAAAATAAAAATTGTCACAACATAATAATTGTTACTTAACAAAAATTCAAATCATATTTCCCACCATCATAAGGTAAGTAAATATTTAAAATTTGCATTTTATTAAAATTAAAATTTTAAATTTGTTTTTCAGGATAATACTAAATAAGGTTAAAATCTGAGGACAATTTAGCTTTCTTGTGACAGTTCCTGTACAGCGAAGGTCATGTAAAACAGTCGGTTCCCCTAGGTTGATGAATTACCATAATTGACAATAAAACATTTATTTTGAGATGTAGATTCCATACTTCTCTCTCATTGATATTATAATATAAAAAATATAAAAACGATGAAAAAATTTGGTTGGTTATTTCAACTGGTAGCACGTGTAATTATTTATAAAGTCGTAAAATTTGAAAAGATCAGCGACGATCAAAAAGTTTCTTATACCTCGATACGATCGCTGATCAAGTTGTATGAATTTAGTATTCTAACCGGGTCACCCTTACAATTTGAAAATACATTATTTATTATAATGCATGGAAGTAGCTATATATCAAAGAATTTATATTTTCTTTTGAAGTTTCCTATTTTCATCAACAGGTGGTTACTGATTATCATCAGGAAGTCAATTTTGCACTTATTCACATCTACTTTCGTTTTAATTTGAAAAGCAAATAACAATGCATTGTTTTAAATTGTTAATTTTAAATATGTCATTATCAAGAAAATATGCTGTATAACTGATGGAATATTAGAAATTATAGAGTATTAATTAGCAAGGATTAAAAATAATTAGGACAGTGGCATTTCAAATTCTGGTAAGTATTATAGTCAATTCAAATAAAGTTTAAGTTATTTTCAAAATTTATTTTAACAACCCAATAGCTGCAAAACGTAGTAGGCAAACCCATTTTTGCTTGAAGTCATGATTTTCCACTTCTGCGGAACTATACGGTTACAGAGATAAAGAAATCGTGCGTGTTTCATTGGTACCGACTATGAAAATCAATAATAGTAATAAAACATGCACACGAGTTGTTTACAAAATGTATTATTTAATATTCTTACGCAAGAAAATATATTTCGATATTACAGGAGAGTGGTTGAAATTTAAACCAATTGATCTTTACGAAATGAAAATCATTATAAAAAATAAAAATCAACTTGATAAAAAAATATTATGAAATTAAAGATGATGGTTGTTATAAAAAATATGGTTATTACATACTTATTATATATTGATTTTCAGAAAATATAGGTCTCGAGTATCATTCCAATAATCTTTTCCGTTATACTAGTAGATGAAAAATGTTTTCGTGTCGTGAAACGGTGAATCGGAAATACCTTTTCACGGTTACTAAAATTAAACTAAATTGAAGTTAATATTTTATTGCATGCAATATTATTTTTATTAGGCTTATAGAAAAGCACTCAAAATATAATTTTCCTAAATTTTTAATGACTCATAGAATATCCTTTCAGTGTTAGACAATGAAAAAAACATTATTCTTATGATGTAATAAAATAGAAAGATTATGGTAGCAGGTAAGTATTTTCCTAATCGATTATGGAAGGTAGGTGTGTTCTACCTCATTTTCCATCAAATTAAATGATAGATTAAGTAGTTAATAATTTCCGTTTTACTTGATGAATTTCTTAAGCTACAGGTGCACGATTTTATTTATACATCGTAAATTTTCAATTGTTGATTTTCGGGTTTCCAAAAAACCGTATGAATACTTCGTTTTCTACAATAACGAATAATTAATATTAAGTATTTCAAGTACCTAGGCATGGGAAGAACAAAAAATTAAATTTTTTTAATAATTAATAACATAATATTGATAAAAGATGTATTATTGGCAGTGCTTATTCGTGTCGAACCAATTGGAAATTGTTGTAGGTACTGTGGAAGTAATGCTATTGTCATTGTCATGTGATATTAAGATTCAGCAAGGACTTGAATATAGTAATAAATGTAAATTTCAGACAACGTTTGGAATTAATTTTCATGTAAATAAGATAACCCAGAATAATTGCAAATTTTGAGAATTTTATTAGTTCGGTTTAAGCTCTCTTTGTTTTGGGTTAACATTTATATTGTCATTGAATTGGTTAAAAAATATGTTTACATAATAACTCCATTCACTCAAATGGTGTTTTCATTCCTATTTCTCTATTCGAGAAAATTCCTATGTATTTCAGTTAAATCTGTCCACCGTGCACTGAGACTAGCATTATTTTGCGCATTATCATAGAGAAAATTTTTATTCTGCACTTTTTATAGGTTGACTTTAACACAAGATTAAATGTTATAAACTAAGTTAGCTCCCAGTAGAGCACAACTTTAACGATCTGTAATGTTAAATTGAGTCGTTTACCCTCTTGTAACTAAAAACTAATTTTGGAAGAATTATTTATTGGAAAGTAAAAAAACAGCTTTTCTCGATCCTAGGGTTCGCCAGAATCGAAACGAGTTGCTTTTAAAATTTATATGGTAGAAAAAACATTTCTGGAAATTAAACTTTAATAAGCAATTGGGTAAATTATTCTAATCCATCACTATTAGTTTAAATTGCAATTATGAATCCACACACTAATTTTGTTAATAAAATTAAATTTTATTTCACAGTGCCGCAGAAGTGGCATATTTTAAAATGGAATATAGTCTTGTTAACTTACGAAAACTGAAAACCAAATCTGTAGCACAATGGTTTTTGTCAGAGCTTTGATGTTCGTATTGCAGCTGATCAGGATAGTAATTCTTAAATGGAATAGGAAATGACTTTATTCCGACGGATACAATTTACGACAGCGAACATAAAAGACAATCACAAACTCTCACCACCTCTAAGCATATAGAACGAATAAGCCAATTTCTCAAAATTAAGCAGCTTTGAACTACAAATCAAACGTTTGCAAAAGCACTGTTAAACAGAACAGTATAGTACTTATGCAAAACATCATGTGAAATTCTGCAGATACCTTGAATCTTCCCAGATATCTTGAACCTCATTACCAAACAACCAGATCTGAGTATTTTCATTTAAGCGGCTTTGTTACAAGAAGCATTCCCTTTAGCATACGGAAACCCCAAGAAGTTTCCCTAACCTCTCCATTTACCTAAGGTCACTGGTAGGTGATCAATTTTAACTCGCAAAATTTTTACAAACATACAAAATAATTGCGATAATTTTTCTACCTTTCAACATTTGGTTTTAATTGTTCATATATTTTGTAACACTCGATACTTCAAGTCTGGTTAAGGTTCTGTTTCGAAGTTCCAATTACTAAACATTCACATTTAGTTGCCTGCAAGAAAATTCGTGACTGCCAATTCTAAAGGGAGAATTGATAATAATATGATGTCGACAAACCTGCATGACAAGCCCTTGAGTAATTCGAGTTGTAAATAATTTATTTGACAAGTTCTCAGTTCAAGGACATTTATTTTTGATAACATATACAATTGTGACGTCATCAGTATCATCAGTGCATTTTATAAACATCTGTTTTTGTTTCCTATCTGTCAGAAAGAATTTATTTTCTAATTCTGGAGTTTGCGTTTGTCAATAGGATTAATCTTTTATTTTAAAGGATAAATAGGTTAATTAATAATAATTTGCCTATTCAGGGTACAAATAGTATTTATAATGGTTTCAATTATTATTCTTACTCGTGTTAATTCCACGCGAGGATTTAAATACGTGTTACTTCATAGTTTTGTGGTAATAACGAAGGACTCTTAAACTATTTATTTTAAGGAGAATAGTGAAACAAAAATAATAGGGCCCAAGAGATCTACCCCCAACAATGCGCAGTGTTGGCGTGATTTAACGAGATCCCCATTAGTGTTAAATTATTAAACGGATTAAGGAGATTTCAATATTAATGCCTCGCACCCATGATTTTAATGAAAAAAATCCTTAACGTAATATACATAGGTACTTTTAAATTTGTAGATAAGTACCTACCTTTAAGAGTAAAATAATTTAGTCCCCAACTGAGTGGATTAACGAGATTACTGAATAAATAGCAAGAATACTATGGCAGATGCATTTTTATCAAAAATGTTTTAAAAAGCGAGCTTAACCTCTCATTATTATTTGTGAAAGACATTTTCGTTTTTCGACGAAATTCTCAATTCACATTAATAAAAATATACTGTATTTATACAAATAATAAAATAATAAAAACAAAAAATAAATATACAGACGGGGGTCTGGGGGGTTATGGAATACCCTCCAGTGCCTGAATCACTTAGCAAGGGCCAAGTGATTACCCTAAAATTATCAATAATTCATTTCCAGGTGACAGTTAAAACACCCAAATCTGAATTTTTAGGATTTTTAAAGCAAATTACGAAAGATGAGGGTTTAATTAACAGTTAAAAAATAAAACTTACGGTCGGTCTACAAACCGTAACCCCGCCCATCGGCATTTATTCGTTTAGGGTTAATCCGAGATATGCCGTGGTTGCGTTAGTCAAAACCGGCTCCGGCCCGCTTTGACAAACGTTTTGCTAACTAAAAATATCCCCTAAACCGATCCAACTCGGCAAAGTGTAGATGTTGACCTATCCGACAGATAGCAGGGAGCGACTGGTAGCTCCTCGCCAGTTGTAAGTGAAATTTGTAATATTTTATCTGAAAAGACTAATAAAATTGTCCTCTTTAGTTTGGTGAAGTCATTTCTATAGAAAAAAGTGTATTTTCGAATTTGGGAATCTTAACTTCAACCCACTTCTTTTAAAAATAACATGTATGCAATCCGGGGGTCTGGGGGGTGTGGAGCACCCCCCAGGTACTGTCAAATCGTAAAGGAAAAATTTAAAAGCATCAGTGCCGAAGCAGAAGATTAAATTGAATAAAAATTATGCAGAAGCTTTATGATACTGTTTTAATTTTCTGAGCAGCTACGACAATTACCGGAGGGGGGGGCAAACTCAGTTACTATTTTTTATTTTACCTTGTTTTAAAAAGTTTTGGAATGGATTACTTGGTACTGAAAACCATAAGTTCTAAAAATTATTTTTAATAATTAAAGTGTGCCTGGGGTGTTCCACACCCCCCAGACCCCCCGGTCAACAAATACTATGACTTCTATTTGAAATTTAAGATTTTGATATTTAATTTTACAATTTTACATATTTTTAGATTTTATATTTGAACGGGTGAACAATTGTCACACGGTTTATTGTTACAAATTAAATATATAGACCGGGTGTCGGGTATGGAATATTGGTGACGATTCGAATTCCGGATTGGGATTTTTAAAGTGGAATATGAAAGATTAGTCTAATTAGCGTATAAAAAAATAAAATTTGCGGTCGGTTCACACAATTTTGAAAAAAACGGCTATAAAGTTAATTTAAAATGCAATTGTATTATTGGCTCTTTTAAACTGTAACCCCGCCTCCCAAAATTGAAATAGGTTTGGGAATTGTTACGATTTTTAAAGCGTACCTGAAAAGACTAATAAAATTGTCTTCTTTAGTTTGGTGAAGTCATTTCTATAGAAAAAAGTGTATTTTCAAATTTGGAAATCTTAACTTCAACCCACTTCTTTTAAAAATAACATGTATGCAATCCGGGGGTCTGGGGGGTGTGGAGCACCCCCCAGGTACTGTCAAATCGTAAAAGAAAAATTTAAAAGCATCAGTGCCGAAGCAGAAGATTAAATTGAATAAAAATTATGCAGAAGCTTTATGATACTGTTTTAATTTTCTAGGCAGCTACGACAATTACCGGAGGGGGGGAGGCAAACCCAGTTACTATTTTTTATTTTACCTTGTTTTAAAAAGTTTTGGAATGGATTACTTGGTACTGAAAACCATAAGTTCTAAAAATTATTTTTAATAATTAAAGTGTGCCTGGGGGGTGTTCCACACCCCCCAGACCCCCCGGTCAACAAATAATATGATTTCTATTATAAATTTAAGATTTTGATATTTAATTTTACAATTTTACATATTTTTAGATTTTATACTTGAACGGGTGAACAATTGTCACACGGTTTATTGTTACAAATTAAATATATAGACCGGGGGGTCGGGAGGGAGGAGTATGAAATATTGGTGACGATTCGAATTCCCGGATTGGGATTTTTACCATTTTTAAAGTGGATTATGAAAGATGAGGGTCTAATTAGCGTATAAAAAAATAAAATTTGCGGTCGGTTCACACAATTTTAAAAAAAACGGCTATAAAGTTAATTTGAAATGCAATTATATCATTCTCTTTTAAACTGTTACCCCGCCTCCCAAAATTGAAATAGGTTTGGGAATTTTTACGATTTTTAAAGCGAATTACGAAAGATGAAGGTTTAATTAGCAGTTAAAAAAATAAAATTTACGGTCGGTCTACAAACCGTAATCCCACCCGTCGACGTTTATTCGTGTAGGGTGAATCCGAGATTTTCCGTGGTTGCGTTACAAGTTGAAAAATAAACCTTCAGTAATCGATGTTATTATACAGTAGCGATCTAAAGTAAGTTGGCAAACAGTTTTTACAAAAAATTATTAGAAAAGAAATCATTTAGTGGACTATCATATATTTTCTAAAAGTATGTAGATTAATACGTAGTTTAACGTATAAAACTTGCAGTTGGTATAAAACAAAGAAGTATATAAGCGAATTGAATTTTATGGAGGGTTCAAAAGAAAATTGGCATAACATCCAAACAATATCAAAACAATAATAAGCGTTCATAAAAGTTAATTTGATTGAAATATATCTTTCTTGATAATACATCGACATGCCCAGAAGGAAAGAGTATTCAGAAGATTTAAAAAACACGGTTCTTAAATGGTTAAAAATGGAAATTCATTGAGAGCAGCAGAACGCGAATTTGACATTCCAAATCAAACAATAAGTCTCTGGTGTCACAAATATAATAAATATGGATCAGTAGAGACACGCCCAAGAACAGGGCGACCACAAAAAACAACCAAAAGAGAAGATAAAATGATCGTTCGTGAAGCAATAAAAAATCCTCGTGTAACGGCTACACAAATTGTTCAAAGTTTTAACGAAAATCGCGAAGAAAATATACATGTTTCGACAGTGAAACGTCGACTATATGCAGCTAAACTATTTGGCAGACGTCCTTGTAAGAAACCACTTATATCAAAAAAGAATCGGATAGCCCGTCTGAAGTTTGCTAAAATCACTTACACTGGGAAAAAAGATTGGTCCAAAATTCTTTGGAGTGACGAAAGTAAGTATAATTTGTTTTCCTCGGATGGTATTAAGTATATTCGACGTCCAGAAGGTAAAAGATATGATATTAGATATCAAGTTCCTACTATAAAACATGGTGGAGGGAACGTCATGGTGTGGGGTTGCTTTTCTCGTGATGGCATTGGATCTCTACACAGAATTGATGGCATTATGGATCGGTTTATGTATGCCGACATACTGAGGGATCATATGCTACCACATGGCAAGAGAAAATGCCGCGCGGCTGGATATTTCAGCAGGATAATGACCCAAAACATGCTTCACAGCATGTTAAGCAGTACATGGACAAAGCTAAAATTCGGCTTTTAGAGTGGCCCAGTCAATCTCAGATTTGAATCCCATAGAGCATTTGTGGGAAGAGCTCGAACGTCGAATAAGAAGTGAAAATTATAGTAATACCACTAAATTATGGGAAGCATTGCAGAGAATGGTAAAAAATACCATTAGAACGTTTAGAGAAGCTGGTTGACTCGATGCAATCACGATGTAAAGCTGTTATCGCTGCAAAAGGGTTTGCAACAAAGTACTAAATGTTTTTAATCCATAGTTGTTACTATATGTATTTCTTTATTTTTTGTTTTAAGAGCGTTTTGTCATAACTTGATAAATAGAAATATTTCGAAATTTTCGTTTTTGAATTTTTCACGTTAATAAATTTTCTAGAAAATTATATTTATATTTTTAATTTAAAGCCTTTTAAGGAATAAATATTTGAAAAATTAAAGCAAAATATTGAACTTTGAAAAAAAACTGTTTGCCAACTTACTTTAGATCGCTACTGTATACAAAAATACAATGATGACAATGATAAAAACGACAATAATTACTAATTTTTTACTGAACTCTTAGAAAGCTAAGCTATCTACGTTAATAAGAAGGATTCCAGGATTTGTCATTTATCACTACAGCGGGTTTATAGTTGATTAATAGAAGGAAGTGCTAAATTGTTTTTTTTATTGAACTACATTATAATGTGATCCACTTGACAGGACTTTTTACATCAGAACTTCAAAATTTCGTATACTACTACAGTGGCCTACATTTTACTATGCAGTTTTTATCTACAGTCTGCCTTAAATGCCACCAATTTATAGCTGTAATTCTTTTAATTTTATTGCAATCGTTAGGAATTCCATCGTTTGTTATCTTAGCTTGTTAGCTCTTAAAATCAACAATTATTATTTGGAAATTCTGCTTTTAATGTCTTTTCTCAAGATAAAATTTTTAATATTTTCAGTCGATTACCCACCCAACTCGATTGTTCTTTTGTGCTTGCTACATTTTAACTTAGAAATCTTACGAAACGAAATAAGCATCACAAGTCCTTTTTAAGAATTATGCAAAGGGAGCAAGTTCTGAATGTGTTCTTATGTAAACATCGTCCGTGTACAATGTGATTAGTTAGAACTTTGTGATAATATTAATGTGATTGAATATAGGCAATCGATATTCAAAAAATGATCGGCGATTCCAGTCATTTTTAAATAAAAATTTTAGTTAAAACTTTTTCTTAGTGCAAGTTTGCGAGGATACCCTATATATTATTTAATATTTTAATTAATAAAATTAATATTGAGATCATTGTAAGTTGACGTCTGTTGGAATTCTTCTATTGTTGGCAGTGGTGCTCGCAGCAAGACGATAGAACCATTAGCCAGATCAGCAAAAGATTATTTGGACAAGTAACTCGACATTATTGTGTAATAAAGTAATGTACAGCTATTAATTCTAAAAGCATGAATTTGTAGGTTTTAGATTTAAATTTAAGCTGATGGATATTCAATCTTGTAAACAATGGAATTAGATAATTACTATCGCATCGTTGCTGATTACGAATATATTGTCACTGTAAATTTATGTAATTTAGTTAAATTAATTACATATACGTACGTACCTACTTCATTTGTAATTTAAATCGATTGTATGTTACACATTGTAATCCTGGAAGATGCCTTATAAAATGTTGTTTTATTAATTTCAGAAAATTAATTACCTTGTTGTAATGTAGGAATTAAATTAAAAGAGTAGCAAAAGAGAAAACGTTATTACATTATTTACGACAGCATTTTATCAAATTTTGGATTAAGTTATTATAACAGTATTTACAATACAAATTGTGCGATGGTAAAAATAGATTTATCGGAAGCTGAATTTGAAATTCAATATTGATCAATTCAACTATGTATTATGAATCCAGCTTCCAATATTACGCCCGCAGGAGTAGCTCGTAGACAAGTTAATAAAACTAATAAGTTTTCTAAAAAAATCTTATATTAATTAAAACTTTATGAAGTTCCAGTTAATTTTAACAAATAAAAATTTGTTTAATTAATCTTTTTGCATAAATATTACGTGCTAATTTTAAAAACAGCGTAATTGAATTTTAATGAAATATTGTCGGTAATAATTACAATAACAAAATCACCAAGAGTAATGAAAAAATAAATATGAAATAAATTGATGCACTAGTGGTTTATTTAAATTTTATGACTATTTCGCCTAAATTGAACAAAATTAAAATAACTGTAAAATTAGATTTCGATCTAAAAAAACGCATTACAATCTATGTGTATTCTATGAAATAATAATCAACTATGAATAACCTAGTTATGGGTCAAATTTATTCTTTTGTCGGACGATATTATTAAATTTAATATTTTTATAATAATTACAATCAATATGTAATTTATTAAAGTTCTCATCTTTTTCTAATTCATTAGGCAATCTAACCATTTTAATTTTTTATTTAAAATTTGATTGATTACCACATAGAAGTTATCATTGAAACTAACGGGTCTGATAAGGCGAATACCCTTGTCAAATTTGTTGATGTGGTTTGTTATATTTAGTCAAGTTAAACTATTAATTAGGTTTGTAGTGACCAGCATAAAGTTATCTTGCTATTAGTTTACGCTTTATCTTCTACATGCTGGATTTAATTCACTAATTTTCTAATTTACAGCTTCAACTTTATCATGCAAGAGTTTATGTGCCCCAACTTAAGTCTTTACGACGAAATTGTTAGCATCATGCGAACAGTGTGGAAGAAACTTTTATGAGATAATGAATACTCAAAAACTAGGTAGAGCAGGGTTAATGTTGAAACTTTTTCTTTATAATTTAATTTAAAGGAAGGCCAATCCAGTCTCATGGTATTTTCATAAATTATTTTATTAAATAGCCGTTGGAAAGTTTCTTCTTTAACTAATAGAATGTCTGCAGAACAAAAACATCTAATGATGGAATATATGTTGAAAGTTTAAAGGGATTGATAACTTTGTAAAATTCCAGACACAGAAATCATCTCGAAAGTACAATAATATAAAGTTAAACTGGAAAAACATATTTTCCGCATTCCAATCCGTGAAAAGAATACTAAAAACTTGAACTAACATTGATCTTGGATGTCATAGACTTTTGTAGGATCGAGTTTTTTTCTGATGTGCATTACTTCTAGTACGTTTAAGTAGTAGTAAACTTTAATACTCTTCTACACCTTCTTTTTGCGAAGAAACTCGTTACTAAAACCTAATAACTTTAATTTGAGTTCTAACATAAAACCCAACTTTGAAAATTACGTTTTAAATCGTGTTCATAAATATTAATTATGACTTTTTAAATTAAATGAGTTACTTGCTGTGTTGCTGTTACTTTTTCTAAATTATCCCATCACGTTTGATAATTCCTTGAATTTTTAAAACTTTCCGGACTTAATACTTAAAAATTAAATTTTCCAGACAGATTTTTACGAGACACTTTTTTATTCCATTATTTTTCTTTATCTTGCAAGGTATAATTAGTTGTTACGAGTTTACATTTTAAAATGTCTTCCAAACGTTCACTAGATACAAATCCTACTGCAGACAATCATGTCGTATTTTGGTAAACCTACCCACGAAATGCGGAAAAAGAAGTCTCAAATTAAATTTCCTGGTTCAAAACGCTCGAACTGTTAAATATGTCAATTTTGCTAGTCGGGGATTACTTAGGAAATTTTGTCAATTTGAAAGATCTCCACTGTTTCTTTTTCCAAAAACATTTCTAGTAGGTGACAGGTGAAATGTTACATCCAGATTTAAGGTGCCAATTTAATGCAGAATTACTTCAAGTTTGGTTTTTGTGTAAACTGAAGCATTATAAGTCTTCCGTTCCCATGCAGCTTTAGATTACAAAAGATTTTTGTTAGTCATAGATTTCTCACCTTTCAACGATCCGAAAAAACGCATTATCGCCTTTTCTTTAAGTTTTCTTATATATTTACGCCTGTCAGTGCAGAAAGAGATATAACCCAATTCGAGAAAAGAAATAAATTTGCATTAAACCTGCAGCTCATCAAATTTTGGATTCGTTTTAAAAAACCGTCGGATTGTCGTCTTATGGTTGTAAAAAAAATATTTAAATGACCGATTAAAAATTCAAAAGGAAGATTCCACTCCACTTAAGTGCAGTGTATTGTATTCTCATACTTTCGAGAGGCTTTTGTATAAAAACGGCTGAAAATCCAAACTTTATTAAAAAGAATGAAAAGATCATTCTCTGACCTACATATTTTTATATCAAACTTTAGGAACTTACATCAGTCAGGAATAAAAGTGCAGATGTTAAATTTTCTTCTTGCGAACGATTTTTTGTCTTGCAAAAACAGAGAAAGGAAATCCTATTCTTATAATAAGAGTACCTTAATAGTTTTTTAAGAATTCATAAAAGCGTCATAAAATTAAACTTTACAGCATTTCTCAACTTTGGTAAAATAAATAACCAAAGTTTGTATAATAAAATTTCAAGTATTGTTTATCCCACAACTATTATTTTGGGATGTGCAAAATAATTCACGAGCTAAAAATTAAACATTTCCAAAGTATTCCCTGTAGAAAACAAACGAACTAATTTCTTTTGGCAGGAAAAAACTATAATAAAATGTTGCGTAAAAAATGGGCAGTACACACGAACCTCTTAATATATCAATATATAAATTGATGTCATAGTAAATTATTGTATTAGGGTGCATTTTTTATATCGCAGTAATTAATAAGTAAAAGCGTTTCCAAACAATTCCTTTTTTGGAAATTTCGAATTAATTATTCATTTTAGCCTAAAAATTCGACAAAGTGACGTTTTTTAAGTTCAATTTTAAAATTGATATTTTTTTAAATTGTGCAAATAAACAATTATAATGCATTAAAGTATGAAAACTTACATGAAAGCTTTCAAACTGAAGCACAAGATTGGCGCGATAGCTTTGGGTAAAAGCGACGCACTAAAGCTACCGACGCAAATGTTAACCTGGTAAATCGACGCTGGCGCTTGCGTGAGCTTTCCTAAGCAAGGTGTGTTCGATTGCCTCCCTTAAAATAGGAAACCTCTTAACCAACGGTTTTATACGATTTTTTCAGTCTAACATGATGTAAAAAAATTAAAGGCACTCCACCAACAGTTGAGTTTCTTTCTGTTCTTCAACTACTTGGTAGTCATTGAATTTTTCTATGAATTGAGTTGCCAAGAACTGGCTTTTAGAAAATTGGGTTTTTTATAAATTACCCTTTCTAAATGTACAGCAGAAAAATTATTACGGACGATTTGTTAAAATTTAGGAAGATTAAAGTAGGTTAAGTGCCGACTGCAGTATATATTGCCAAGTTTGAAAAATTTTCGGTTATATTGCGGTCCTAAAAATTTAACAATCGATTGAATAATATCGAAGAAAGAGTTGGGAAATGGAAAAATAAAATCTAAAGCGTCGATGAATATATAAACGATGGTTCTATTCAAATCTTTTCGTATATACGCAGGAGTCAATTTTTATAAGAAGTTGTTAGCAAGGGACATCAAAATAAGAGAACCGTAAAAAAGTTACCCTTAGTAAAAGCATCAGGGTGGTCATGCGTTTCAAGTATAACATTGGCCAACATCAATAACTGTTGCTCTCTCTCAACTCGAGGAATTTACATTAAAAACGTGTTGAGGAAGCCATTACAATTTCATTGATTTCCTTTCCTTTATCCTAAAGTAATTACGTGCTGCAAATGCTTGTTATAGTTTATAAAAAAACTTTTTATTCTGCCACAAATGCTAACTTTTAAATTGAGTATTTTACTTCGTTTTCATTTAAATTTTACTGGAATGCCCACAACGAAACAGTTTAAAATGTGTTTTAAAAATCGATATTTAAGAAGTTTAATAATTGTTTACGAACAACCGAATAAGTATTTTTTGTGCTATTTATACATACATTTTTGGATTTTATATCAAAAATAGCAAATATAAAAGTTAAAAACAAAACAACTCAAGCCTATATCATTCAAGCAAAAAATTTTTAGTCAATATTCCTTTTTTGCAAAAGTAAATCCTTTATGCTATGTTTTTAACATTTGAAATCAGAACGCAAACGATTGAGCAACCCCACTGTCTTATAAAAACAATACTATTTACATAGCAGTGCAAAGCTTAAACCTTTCTTTTACAGTGACTTGGTGATATCACCGATCCTCTGCCTATAAGGGTGCATTTTAAAATTATTATTTTTATATTAAATTTCCGCCGTCTCGCCATGTTCGTTGCTCATTTAAAGCAGTAATATGTTTCAACAAACTCAAATTGTGGCAATACAATAATTAATGTTTCTCTAAGAACATTCGTGAGAAGGATCAAATGAACATTCATTTAAGGATGCGTGGGTTTTATTTATGGTCATTACTTCTGCACGCACAGAAGTATTGACTTTTCTCAAAAATTTAATTTTTATCGCAACCAGTTAGCAGCGATAATTTTTTTGACTTAAATTAATCTGGCGAATATGCATAACTTTTATAGAAACAGCACAAATATGTAATATAAGGAAACATCCCCAATAAGGATGAAATCGACCTAACTCAAATTTCACCAGATTGTGTTGACCTTTAATCCGATAACCTAAAAGCTTTTGGTCAGATCGGATCATAAGGTTGGTATTAGTTCTTATAGACTCTCATCCGAGGGGTTAACCGCTGGTGAAGTTTTTTGTACACATCTCATGAAGTACATGAAGTACTTGTGAAATACATAAAGTACTTGTGAAGTACATGAAGTACTGATAAAATACATGAAGTATGGGTAAAGTAGGTAAAATACGTGTTAAGTATATTGAAGTATAAATGAAGTATCATGAAGTTAGTACATTTTTGGTGAATTATATGAAGTTGAAACTAGCTTATGCGCATGCGCTACCGTCAATGTGTATCATGGATAAGGCACGTGTATTCAATAATAATTATTTGATAGCAAATTATCTTACATCAGTAGATTTTCTTAACATTTTTTTTATAAGAATAAGGTGCGTATCATCAGCCCCTTCCATTGCGAATTTTTAATTCAAAAAATTCTATTGTGCATTCTACAATATAATAAAAAATAAACTACTTTATCCGAGAGGTTTGGGGGGTGTGGAACACCTTCCGGTGCTTCTGCAACAGGAAATCTTCAGTTTACTTTTGATAAAAATAAACTACTCAATGCGGGGGTGTGGGGATGCGGAACACCCTCCAGTGCACAAATTTTGGAATGAAGAACATTGCAGAACATGCAGAACCCCTCAGACCGTGTAGTTTATTTTTATCAAAAGTAAACAGTAGATCTCCGTTGCAGAGGCACTGAGGTGTTCCACACCCCAGACCGGTTTAAATAATTTATTTTATTACCAGACCAGCAGTGTAGCGTAAAGCATACACCGGCCGACTTTAAAGCGGTAGACCATGGTTCGATTCCTAGTCGAGTCGGTTACACTGCTGTGATCAAAGGTCCGATATCAATCTTTGGACTGTGGAGAAGGCAACGGGAAACCACCCATTAATTATATTCCTAGTAAAGTCAGCTTGGCTTCGGCTAAGCTGATCGCCTACGCACAATGAAGTGTATGGCACTTGAAGAAGATTTTATTAAAAGTAAATTAAATATTTAAGCATATTTCAAGTTTATTAAAATTAGCTATGGCCAAGTAAATGTGTTTAATTCGTAATCTGACAATTAATTATTAACTGCGCAATAATATATTCCGTACCCCTGGGAGGCAGATCTCTGCAATAAAATAAAAAATAAACTACTTCATCCGGAGGTTTGGGGAGGGGAGTCAAACACCTCCCAGTGCCTCTGCAACGGAAATCTTCAGTTTACTTCTGATAAAAATAAACTACTCAATCCGGGGTGTGGAACACCTCCAGTGCGCAAATTCTGGAATAAAAACATTGCAGAACATGCAGAACCCTTAGACCGTGTAGTTTATTTTTCATCTAAAGTAAACAGTAGATCTCCATTGCAAAGGCACTGGAGGGTGTTCCACACCCCCCAGACCCCCGGTTTAAATAATTTATTTTTATTAAAAGTGAATTAAATATTTAAGCATATCTCAAGTTTATTAAAATTAGCTATGGCCAAGTAAATGTGTTTAATTCGTAATCTGACAATTAATTATAAACTGCGCAATAATATATTCCGTACCCTCTGGGAGGCAGATCTCTGCAATAAAATAAAAAATAAACTACTTCATCCGGAGGTTTGGGGGGGGTGAAACACCTGCCAGTGCCTCTGCAACGGGAAATCTTCAGTTTACTTCTGATAAAAATAAACTACTCAATCCGGGGGGTCTGGGGGGTGTGGAACACCCTCCAGTGCACAAATTCTGGAATAAAGAACATCGCAGAACATGCAAAACCCCTTAGACCGTGTCGTTTATTTTTTATCAAAAGTAAACTGAAGATCTCCCGTTGCAGAGGTACTGGAGAGTGTTTCACATCCCCCAAACCCCCCAGTTTAAATAATTTATTTTTATTAAAAGTGAATTAAATATTTAAGCATATCTCAAGTTTATTAAATTTAGCTATGGCCAGGTAAATGTGTTTAATTTATAATCTGACAATTAATCATAAACTGCATAATTATAAATTCCGTACCCCCCTGGGAGGTAGATCTCTGCAACGGGAGATCTTCAGTTTACTTTTAATAAAAAATAAACTACTCAATCCGGGGGGTCTGGTGGTGTGGAATACCCTCCAGTGCCTCTGTAACGGAAAATCTTCAGTTTACTTCTGATAAAAAATAAACTACTTGATACGGGGGGTGTGGGTGGTGTGGAACACCCTCTAGCGCTCAAATTTTGGAATCTCGGAAGTCTCTAAAATACCAATGAAGTACGTGAAATACAATGAAGTATCGATGAATTAGGTGAAGTACCGTGAATTATTGGTGAAGTACGGTGAATACTGGTGAAGTACGTGAAGGCCCGTAAATTACTGCTGAATTATGTGAAGTACGAAGAAGTATAGAAAATTATGAAGAAGTACGATGCTTCCAAAAGCATCTTCCTAAAGCTGATGCTTGCAACTTATGAAAAACGTCATAAAATATAAATTAAGTGTGGTTATGATTCGATTTTATCTTGCAATTAATTAAAATTTTAATAAAAGGATTACAAACAATGAAATTGTGATTTTCGGCAGACTTATACTTTTTGAAAAGAGCAGTTTCTCAGTGTTTCTAGCATTCGATAGTTTGGAATTACATTGAATATTGTAGGCTCTTTCAATCAAAACTCTCTTTTAGCTTTGTGTGGCAATTTATGGATTCTGATACCGCACAATCGACCAAAAAATGTCGATTGGTGTTGCTGGGAAAAGCTGTATCTGACCCTCTGATCTGATCTAACCCAAAAACTTTTAAGTTCATCCACTAAAGGATGACACAATCTGGTCAAATATGAACTGGATTGATGCTAGAGGAGAAGGTGCAAATATGGAATACCATTTTGTTTGGTATATAAAAATTTTTTTAGCGAATAGAATTAAGCCAAATTTAGGTAAAAGTTACTTCAGACAAGTAGACACCATAATCTAAAAACAAATGTGTAATTAACTAAAACTTTTTTACAAAAAAAGTTTGAAAAAACTACAAAATGCCCGCCTAAGAAAAGGTGGTGCAAATATGGAATACATTAAATATCTAAGAAATAATTAAATAACTTATTGTTCCTAAAACTTAAACTAACTATAAGGTCCTAGATTAACATATTACTTGCACCAGTCGCAAATATACTCGTCTTTTTCGGCGCCTGCACTGGTACTGGTACATACAATACTGGTATTCCATATTACCGACAACCAATGTCATCAATATTTTAGGTTAGATCTAGCCTATTATAATAAAAACTAAACAAATACAACGTTATCTTAAACTTTAGTTTATATAAAATGGCATCGTAACAAATATTTGAATAAAAACATGCAAATAAAAAAATTAGGCTTGCATATTCACTTACGTGTTAAAATTATCAATGTACGAAATTCACATGTACACATGTGGTAAACTAAAATCATACTAAAACGGTACGGGTGGATCGCTCCAATAAAGATGGCAAGCGTTCACAAATTTAGCCGATTTTCGACCGAGGACCTTACTTGGTTTAGTCAAAACCGATGTATTCCATATTACAAGCATATTCCATATTTGCACCTTCTCCTCTACTAATAAAAATAATATTGCAATTTTTTACACTAATTTATTTTGTAGATAATAAATTTTCGACGCTTTTCTTATGATTTGTTTTTACCTGTTTAACATAGTTTCTGTAAAGTTATAGGTTTTTTACAACGACGTTATAATTTTATCCAAAATGGCTGTCAGAACTTTAAACAAGTTTCTGTAACTTTATGGATAAGAATTTTAAATGCGAGGTGAAATTGCTTTGGAAGATTGCATTTGGATTGGTATTATAAAATCATCAAAGTTATGAGGTTCTTTATTTTAAATAAATTACTTTACTAGTTGTGTTTTACCTAAATGGGTAGTTCAGTACTGTGCTTCAAAACTTTACTTTAACTTGACCAACTTTAATTTTGTAATGTATTCTAATTCGATGTTTTATGTATTTTTTTTGATAAATAGTCAACATAACAAAGTATTGGATTAAATACATAATTAAAAGCAAACTTAAATACATATGTAGTTAACTGTACCTAAATTAAATACGTGCCGAAGTACCGAGAAGGTAGTTCCACCGAAAATAACATCCTATGTACATCTCAGTACGTACTTAACTGTATACTGAATCAATATTTTATATGTTTGGCCATGTATTTTAACGTTAAATTGAATTTTATGCTTAGTTTCAACATTTTCTTAAATTATTTTTCTAATAAAAAGTTTTTGATAATTAATGTTCAATTTTCGTACAAACCTGAGACAAATAATGTACGTAACTGGACGTACTGCGTACATTCATAATTCCTTTTTGTGTGTATGTGTATTATTAGGATATTTAATATAACTTTTTTTTATTGTGCAGCCTTTACCACGTGAGGAAACAGTTCCAAGCCTAACATCAGCAGGGGATTTACCTGCGATTATTTTATACTCGCGACCTATTAATTACAATATATTAAACCACTTTTTTCGTTTCTTCCTGTTCTATTTACATGATCAACGAAAATCAATTCCTTCAAAAATTCTGCTTCTTCACTCTTCACACCACGTTACGCCACTGAAGCGGATACTTTTATTTTTGCAGCCAATTTGATTAAAATAAATCAAATCAATTACTTGTCATGTGTCAATTTAGAACAAATATAATTATTTTTTTACTTATCTCTATAGTTGTGAACATTGAAGTGCGTGCTCAGGACTCACAAGACAATGAAACAAGTTGGTTATCCCTTCACTCTCAATACAATGCACTTATTGCAAGTATGCATTTCAAAGATGATATAATATTTTGCGCAGGAACAATTATTGCATCTGATTGGGTGTTGACATCAAATAATTGTAAATTAAAAAATGGAAAACATAGTAATGCAACCACTTTTGTTTTTTCTTCCATGCAAAATTTAAATGATATGTCCAACGCCCCATTAAGACAACTTCAAAAATGGACAGAGCATCCACAATTCAATATAGATAATTACAGTGTTTCAAATGACGTAGCTTTATTGCAATTGTCGAGTAGTTTTTTTATAGGAAATGATGTAAGAATTATAACCTTAGCTTCGAAAACCCTAACCAATCAAACACATTTTTTTGACGAATATTGTCTATTTTTTTATTGGACGGTTTCTAAACTCATCAGAATAACCAATTCAGAAGGAAGGAATTGTATAATAAAACAAATCGTGCCGAGTTAACTTACAAGGAAATTGAGATTCTCTCGTATGAAGATTGTGTCGTTGAATTAAACAATTCGGCTGTACTTACGTACGGGCAAATTTGTGGAATTATTAATAATAATGATGATGATAATTTCGACTATGAACATTCTGGCGGTCCATTAGTTTGCAAAAACGTACAATTTGGATTTTATACATGGCAGAAGAAGATTGCGAACAAAAACTTAATTATTATTTTTACAAGAGTTGACAGCTTTCATCGGTACATCATTAGTATTGTTCCCCAAGTTTATTTTAGTAAAAAAGTCAATAAGAATATTCACAAAAATAATAAACATGGAGTACTATTTCCTATCGAAGGACTTGGGCATGGTAGCAGACAAAGAACTGATCTTAATATTATTTTTAAACTAACTATGAGCATTACGAGTATTTGCTTTTTGTAAATAAGAGTTAATTATATTTTTGAGACTGAGTAGTCGAGCAATTATCTCTGTCATATTATGGGAAAATAAAATATTTAAATAATTTAACAAGCTCATAACGACCAATATGACAAATCTGTTGAGGATTTGTTGTATTATGTTCATCAGTAAATATGACGGAATTAGAGCTACGATTGTTACCAATTCAATTCAATTGCAATTTCAACTCGATAAACACGAAATTATAGTTATTGTTTGCACATTTGGATAGTGCACTTGATATGAATTCCACCTCAAAAGAAAATAAGTTCGGTTCATTGTCCCGATTAAATAGAATATAAAATTGGGAATGTCACTATGTACTATAATTGAACTCATTACTTAAGAATGACAAAAGAGAAGAACAGATTTTTACTGAGCAAAAATGTGTAGGTATTAAAAATGAAGTACTTTAATATGGGTAATCCAATTTGGACAACCCGAATGTTGCCATACAGTATTTTAAGTTTGTTAATTTGAATATTAATTGAATTTAAACTTTAAGTGTTAACAAGGTTTGGAAACTAATTTTAACAGCTTAATCAACTTCAAGGTGGATTGTTTAATTATAAGAACGATTACAATATATCGCTGGACCTCGAAGAATGTAAATAGTAAATTTATAGTTTTAATAATTATTTTCCCAACGAGAAAAGCAAGAGAATTCTAACCAACCCTTTAAATTTTGTGTAAAATGCAAGGTCTTAAAATGTCAAGCTATCCCATTGCGTTGGCGAATTTAAAATTAATGCATAAAACTTACAGCATGAGCTTAGAAAAACTCACGCTGAACTTTTCCCGATGATAAAATATATATTTAGGTGTCTAAACTACTTTAATATTTTTAACAGGGTAGAAATTTAACTTAAAATAATTTTTGGGAATAACATTTGATATTAAAGCGAAGAACAGAAATTGCACATTCTTGTACAAATAAACGCATACACTTTCGTGGTTATCGATCGATTTCGCAACGTGGTGAATTTGTATGACACACTAAAATATGACGATGGCATTATACTTACTGAAAATTTATTTGCGGTTTAATATTTTCGTTCCCACAAAAATAAGATTGCAGCTGAGAGACCAAATTTAGCCCCAATTTCAGCTACAACGTAGTATAAATGATGAAAAAGTAGTCGGGAAATGCTCACTTGCACTTTCAGGATAATATTTATGGTTTTAGAAATTTTAACACATAAACTAGCAATTTTTCTAAAAAAAATGTTTTTTTACTACTTCCAGTCAAATAAAAGTAAATTAGTAATAAAATTTTGAATTGAAAATGTAGCTAAGATTACATAAATGTTGTTCAAATTATAGGCTAGTGAATGATCATTAAAAATTGAATCTTACAGTGACTTTCATTATAAACAGGAAGAGACTTTTCCGTAAAATTGTTATCACCAAAAATCGACAATACCGCGGTTACGATTTTGTAAATGTACCCGTTGGCCTGATAATGTTGAAACACTTTAGAATGAAACCAATTTCTGATACTCAATCCATTCCATAAGGTGAATTACTCCTCCAAAAATTTTTTATCCAAAATCTGCAAGTAAAATGACTTTTATCCCAAACCTGCAAGTAAAATGACTTTTACATTGATGTTTTAAAGCAACCAAAGTGGACTTTTATTCACTAGTGAGCGAAAATGATTTTTTACTCACTAGTGAAGAATGTTTCTACTTAAAGCAATCTATGCTATAAAATCGCATCATTTTATTAAAACTCAACCAGAAATCTAGAGTGTCAAATTGATTACTGTCACAAGCAAGCAGTATAATACAAAACAAAATTATAAATTTCAAATTATTAATTTTGAAATTTTCATTTTACTTGCAGGTTTTGGATAAAATGTTATATGCCACTCTTGAGTAAAGATATTTTTATCCACTTACGGAAGATAGCACACTCGGCTTCGCCTCGTGTGCTAAACTTTCCGTTCGTGGATAAAATATCATTACTCACTTGTCCCATAAATAACTATTAAATAACACTTACCACTTATTTTTATTTTTTTAATAATAAAATTACGGTTTTTCTACAAAAATTCAAAATATAAAAACAACTACATATTACCAACATTAATATATTTTTTATTAATTTTCTTAAATCTGGAGTTTGATCCAAAATTATAACAACAATATATAATTATTATATATTACATAATTATGTCCATAAGATATAATATTATAATTTATGCTTTCTTAGCACGAAATTATAAATCTCACCAAATATTTAAATATTATATATATTTTAGAAACAAAATAAGCTCTAAGTATTACTGCGAAAGTACAACATTTATTCTGGAGAATCTCTCATAGCGTTTTGCATAGCTTTGTACATACATTCGCTAATGCGGTATATTTTTTCGCATGGATCAGTGGCTTCCAATGTAAAACATTTTTCAACAATTCCGGATTGTTCTATAGTTTTCGAATATGGAAAATATAAACTATCCAATAAATTTTGGTAATGTAAGGAACCATCATCGTAAATTAGAAATAAATTTTCTGCTATACATCTAATGAAACACATTAGTTTATGATCATCAATATATTCTCCATATCGAATAACTCTTAGAGCTTGCACAGGATCTGCTCCACTTTGTGCTATACATTTCTCCGAGTGCTTTAAAATTTGAGAATGGTACATTTCAACTAACTCGAAAAAGTTCTAAAAAATATGTATAATGCAAACCATATATTTAGAAAAACAAATAACTTACTCGTTGTTCCGAATTAGCCACAAATATTAGGAAAACTGTAAAAATAATAATTTTCATTTTTCAAACCAAAAAAAACTTTGACGAAATGAAACAGTTCCCAGAAGGAAAACCTTTTACTTCTAAATAAAATGATTTGTAAATATTTGCAAGAATTTCCTATTTAATTGTTTATTAACAAACTCAATCACTCGTTTAATTTTATTTTTAAGTGGATAATAATCATAAGTTTGTAAGGCCCCGTCCCCATTCGATTATTAACAATGTACAACATTATTCCAGTGGTGTATTTAGTGTGGACTAGGTATTCGCCTGATAGGATGTAATTAAAACTCTTTTATTGCTATCAAAAGATAACATATGACGGGAAATACAATAAATGTTTTCATTTCCAGTTTTGGTTACTGCTCTGTATGAGTAGATTGTAAATGTGCAGTTTAATAAATAAATAAAAACATTTGTACTATTAAACTAACGGTCATTTCCTTGTAACATTAAAATTTAACTTGCATTGTCACATTAATTTTATTTTTATTTTAAATTATACCATGGTTTTAATTGTCTAAGTTGGCACTATGTTTTCTTACTTACAAGGGGAACCGACAACTTCCCCTCACTGAATTGATTCATTTTCATTATGCGTGTAGATCTTGTATTGAACTTCAACAGGTGCAAGTATAAGGGCACGCATCTTTGCCTGAGAAAATTGAAATTGAAAATTGATGATAACTGAGAAAGTTGTTAATGGAATTGCGTAAGATTGCAAAAAATAAAATATATGCAAAGGGTACTGGGATCGCATTCAGCTCCTGCCAATTTTTTATTTATTTGATTATTAATTCCCCGTATAATAGGTCATCGTTCTCAAGAAAACCAAAGCGCTATAATAAATCCTACTCATAATCTGTAAACATTGAATGTTTTAGCTTTTAGCAGTGAGGCACTGGAGGATGTTCCACATTCCCCAGACTCCCGGCCTAGACAACTGTGGCTTATTGGGATATTAGCTACTTGAGTGTAACTTGTTAAAGTTAGAATTAATTAGTATTTCTAGAGATTTTTTAGATCGGTTATGCTGACATCTTTAATTTATTACTAATAAAAATAAACTGCACAAACCGGGGGTCTGGGGGTGTGGGGGTCTGGGGGCTGTAGAACACCCTCCAGTGCCTCACTGCTGAAAGGTAAAACATTCAATGTTTACAGTTTATGAGTAGGTTTTATTATAGCGCTTTGGTTTTCTATGACATATTATACTGGAATTCATAATCCCCGATTCTTGGTCACTGCTTTATATTTTTGTGCTAAAACTTTCAGCATTATCGCTTAATACTGATAGCCATAAGTTTGCAAATTTATTTATCACAGTTTGAGTGTTCCTGGGGTGCTCCACACCCCAGACCCCGGTTTTAAAACTTTGGTTTATGTATTGGGTTAATTGGAATATTAGTTACTTAAGTGTGACTTGTTAAAGTTAGGATTAATTAGTATTTCTAGAAATTTTTCTAGATCGGTTATGCTGATATCTTTAATTTATTACTAATAAAAAATAAACTGCACAAACCGGGGGTCTGGGGTGTGGAACACCCTCCAGTGCCTCACTGCTGAAAGTGAAAACATTCAATATTTACAGATTATGAGTAGGGTTTATTATAGCGCTTTGGTTTTTGACAACAATGACATATTATACTGGGGAATTCATAATCCCCCGATTCTTGGTCACTGCTTTATATTTTTTGTGCTAAAAACTTTCACAATTATCGCTTAATACTGATAACCATAAGTTTGCAAATTTATCTATCACAGTTTGAGTGTTCCTGGGGTGCTCCACACCCCAGACCCCCGTCTCGACAAGTTTGGTTTATATTTGGTCTAATTGGAATATTAGCTACTTGAGTGTAACTGGTTAAAGTTAGAATTAATTAGTATTTCTAGATAGTTTTCTAGATCGGTTATGCTGATATCTTCAATTTATTACTAATAAAAATAAACTGCACAAACCGGGGTCTGGGTGTGGAACACCCTCCAGTGTCTCACTACTGAAAGGTAAAGCATTCAATGTTTACAGATTATAAATACAGATTATAGCGCTTTGGTTTTGAGAACGATGACATATTATACTGGGAGAATTCATAATCCCCCGATTCTTGGTCACTGCTTTATATTTTTGTGCTAAAACTTTCACGATTATCGCTTAATACTGATAACCATAAATTTGTAAATTTATATATCACAGTTTGAGTGTTCCTGGGTGTGCTCCACCCCCAGACCCCGGTCTCGACAAGTTTGGTTTATAATTGGTCTAATTGGAATATTAGCTACTTGAGTGTAACTTGTTAAAGTTAGAATAAATTAATTAGTATTTCTAGAGAGTTTTCTAGATCGGTTATGCTGATATCTTCAATTTATTACTAATAAAAATAAACTGCACAAACCGGGGGTCTAGGGATGAAATAAAACCCATTCATTAATAGAAATGATGTTGGAGATCTTTAAAATAACATCATGAGGAAGAATATATAAAAATGATTTTACACTTCTATTATTTCTCACGTAATCATGATCTACACATTGTCTACAATCTACACATTTTTTCCCCTGGCAAAATTTATACCTATCAAATAATATGCGCCCTTCCATGAGACATAGAAAGGATTAATTACTTCGTGTAGAGAAAGCGCAATATTACCACAAAAGAAAAACTATTGTCTGAAAAATAAATCTTTATAGTTTGGAAAGACTTGAATTTCTAAAAAAATGACTTTAAATGCGAAAAATAATAAAAAGTGTGGCGTAAGAATAAAAAAACTGTAGAAATATAAAACAATTTATATTTTCAACTGAGTGTTTTTATTAAAAAACATAATAGCTATTTATGGTACTAGTGTGTTATGTTACAAATAAGTCATGCGAGAAAATGTTAGCCCGCGAGCCCGTAGGGCGAGTGGGCTAATTTCTCAAGTGACTTATGTAACTTAACACACGAGTGCCATACAAGATTTTATCCAATACCTCATATAACGATTTCAAAATTTTAAATTTGACGTTTTAAATTGTCAAATTTAAATTTATGTAGTATGTAAATCAAATTTAAAAAAATTTAATAAGTAGTCTGCCGTGTAGTAGAATGCCGTGTGAAGTTACTATGGTAAACGAATTAAAACAAATCAATATTGTCAACAAATTCATTAGAAATGGTTGAATTACAACAAAATATTTATATTCCTCAAGAAGTTGAGAAAGAAGCGCAAGCAGCATGTAAGGATTTAATTCCAAAAAGTCAAAATTTACTACGATAAAGAATTTCATCAATTTAATGAATGGAGTAAGCAGCGACATGTAATTGGAGTTAATGAAGATATCATGCTGGCCTATTTCTATAATTGCAGAAAAAAATTAGCACCTTCATCAATGTGGACGAAATATTCCATGCTAAGAAGTACTTTGAAAATATATAAAAATATTGACATATCAAAATACGGAAAACTGATTGCCTATTTGAAAAGTGTAGCAAAACCTTACAAGCCTAAAAAAGCGAAAATCTTGGAAAGAGAACACGTTGAAAAGTTTCTGACTGAGGCACCTAACAGTGAATACCTGATGATGAAGGTATTACATATTTATTATTGTTTTACTGAAGTATTTACTTGTTATTATTTTTTAGGTTGCATTAATAATAGGAATATCAGGGGCTTGTCGATGTGACGAAATTACAAAGATGACGGTTGATGATGTAGAAGATAAGGGAGGATATCTGTATGTTATGTTACTGGATACAAAACAAACGTATCGAGAAGCTTCACGATTGTTACTGAAGGGTTTTCGTTAAATGTTCTTGAACTTTACAGAAAATACGTATCTTTAAGACCCCAAATTATATCACATCGAAGATTCTTTCTGAATTACAAGAATGAAAAATGTACTAGCCAACCAGTTGGCATTAACACCTTATCTAAGATACCTCAAAAAGTGGCGTCTTTCTTGAACCTGCCTGAAGCTCAATTATATACAGGACATAGTATGAGACGCACTTCAGCTACTCTTCTGGCAAACGCAGGGGCTGATATTTTAACATTGAAACGTCACGGTGGTTGGAAATCATCCACGGTGGCGGAAGGTTATGTACAAGATTCAGTTTCCAACAAGATTGATATAGCCAAGAAGATACAGGGCCCGGTTAAACAAACAACAAATTATTCTTCACCCTCGACTACTGTTGATCAAAAGGTTGGATCCTTTTTCCCATATTGGGTCCAAATATTTCTTTTCTATATACAACAACTTAACGTTAAAAACACCTGGTTTCCCAAATTTTAAAAAAGAAGAGTCCTTTAAACCATCCAGATTTGCCAAAATTAGTAAATCACTCTTGACTTTTTAAAAATTATAAATTAATAAAAGGGGTAATTAGTACCGGGTCAATGAAAATTATAACTTTGAAGTTCAAGAATAAACATTTTATACGTACACTTTAAAGTTTAGGCTCGTCCGTGACTTATACGTTAGAGGTTTAAAAAAACGCCATGTTAAGGGAGCCTTTACAAAGGGTTTTAATACCTTCACCAGTTTTAATAACTTGAACACCAAGTTAAGACACTTTTTAAAATTAGAAAACAAAATGGCAAAAATGATTCGACTTTAGGCAATAAATTTCGTTATATCGAGGGGACCAAAACCCATTTAAAATTTTGTTATAACACGAAAATTTCAAGGGACTAGCATTTTTTCTTTATATCGAGATTTTTGTTATATCGAACTTCGTTATAACGCGAGTTGACCGTATTTTAATTATTTTTTAAAAATTTTCGTAGAATTTCAGATAATTGCATCTGAAAATTTTTGTTGATAAAAAATTCTATTTTTTATAAGTTTGCCATTAAAAGTGGTATGTATGACTATCACTGTATATGAACAAAACATTGAACATATTAAAACCAGTTGCTTTGATGGGTAAACAATACGCTGCCTAAGTTAGAAATGTAATTTAGAGGATTATCTAAAGTTCAGCAATGCTAGCTTTATATTAAATTGTTACCTAACTCTTTACTATTTCAACAATAGCATTTCTGTTTCCAAATCGCTACTATTTTTATAGAATTGCAGGAATAAATTTTAATAATACTAAAGTTAAATAACTTAATACAATTAAAATTGCTCAAATTTTTTTCAACTTAGATTTTTCAATCTTTTCCATAAATTAGAATTATTCATAACATAAATATCAAATAGAAAATGTAATCGTTTTTCAAAATACGGAAAATGTAAGTTGGAAAGAATTAGTTCAATTATATAAAATTATTTAATTAAGTATTAGAAAAATTTATCTTTGGAACATATTTTATAAATTAATATATTATTCAATCATATTTTTATAAAATAATTATATAAAATTTTGTATAGTAAGAACACATTAGTAATAATTGCTATTATATTAAAAAAAATCGGATGTGGCCATGCCCATGACTTTATCATACTTTTATTAAAATTATATATACATACTTTGAAATTAATATTTGATTTAAATGTTTTTAAAATTATAAGGTTAAATGAACAATAAAACGAATCATTATTTGTGAGCTTTCAGCAATGGTTACTGCTGTCATCAGATATTTAATAAAATTTATTAAATTTTATTAAATTAATAATTTTTAAAAAATTTAAATCAAATACTTTTATTAAATTTTAAAAAAATAATTTTTATTAATAAAAAGAAAAAAAAATTTTCATTAACGAATTTGGCCCAATATTTAATCAGCTCTAAGTCTCAATACAAAGATACAAAATACCAAATTTAATTTTAAAATTATTATTAGTTTTTGAAATATTTTGTAAAAACTAATATTAAATAAATAGATTAAAAAAAGTTGTTTCCATGAACCAATTTTAACCAAAATTTAATTAGATCTAACTTTTACGTTGAAGATAAGAAATCTCCGAGGGGTTAACCGCTGGTAAAGTTTTTGTACACATCTCATGAAGTACATAAAGTACTTGTGAAATACATGAAGTACTTATAAAGTACATAAAGTACTGGTCAAATACATGATGTACGTGTAAAGTAAGTAAAATATATGTTAAGTATATTAAAGTACAAGTAAAATATCATGAAGTTAATAAAGTTTTGGTGAACCAGGCAGGATTCAAGACAAATCAAATTAAAAATCGGCTACACAACAAAAAAGAAATTCAAGACAATCAATTACATGAAGTGTTTTAAGTAAAACATTTTTTAATCTTTATTTTTTCAGAAAATTCTAAAAAGAAACAGCATCAATCACAGCACCAATTAATAAACATCAATCCCTTCCATTGCGAATTTTTATTCAAAAATCTAAATCTATTGTGCAATGTTCTTTATTCCAAAATGTGTGCACTGGAGGGTGTTCTACACCCCAGACTCCCAATTAATTATTCCATTTTTATCAGAAGTAAACTAAAGATCTCTCGTTGCAGAGGCACTGGAGGATGTTTACGCCCTCAGATTAAGTAGTTTATTTTATATCAAAAGTAAACTGAAGTTCTCCAGTTCTAATGCACTAGAGGGTGTTCCACACCCCAGACCCCGGTTTAACTAATTTATTTTTATTAAAAGTGAATTAAATATATACGCATATTTCAAGTTTCTTAAAATTACTAATATCTCTGCAACGGGAGATATTCAGTTTACTCTTAATAAAAATAAATTACTCAATCCGGGGTCCGGGGTGTGGAACACTCTCCAGTGCCTCGACAATGGAAGATCCTCAGTTTACTTATGATAAAAAGTAAACTACTCGATCCGGGGGTCTGGGGTGTGGAACACCCTCCAGTGCACACATTTTGAATAAAGAACATTGCAGAACATGCAGAACCTCTAGGCCCTCGAATCAAGTAGTTTATTTTTATCAGAGTAAACTGAAGATCTCCTGTTGCAAAAGCACTGAAGGGTGTTCTACATCCCTGGATTAAGTAGTTTATTTTATATCAGAAGAAAACTCAAGATCTCCGCAACGGAGGTCTTCAGTTTATCTCGGATAAAAATAAACTATTTAATCCGGGGGTCTGAGGACGTGGAACACCTTCCAGTGCCTCTGCAACGGGAAATCTTCAGTTTACTTATGATAAAAATATACTACTAGATCTGGGGGTCTGGGGAACACCCTCTAGTGCACAAATTTTGGAATCTTGGTAAGTTTCTAAAATACTGATGAAGTACATGAAATACAATGAAGTATCGATGGAGTAGGTAAAGTACCGTGAATTATTGATGGAGTACGGTGAATTACTGATGAAGTACGTGAATTCCCGTTAATTACTGCTGAACTATATGAAGTAAGAAGAAGTATGGAAAATTATTATGAAGTACGTGAAGTTAATTGTACACGATTTCCTCTAGCGGTTAACCCCTCGGAAATCTCAAATTTGGTTTGGAAACTTATTGGTTTTTAAAATATTAAATAAAAACTAATATTAAATAATAAAATTTTAAAAAATGGAAAAACAATAGTTTTCATAAACTAATTTTAACTAAAATTTAATCTGTACTAAATCTCGATATAACTAAGCGAAATCCTATTTTGAAATTCCTATTAGTTTTCGAAATATTAATTAAAAACTAAGTGTTTGGTGTGGGTTATAATAAAATTAAAATGCACTCCACTTGCTTTATTCGAGTTTTTTATTGGTGACGCGTTTCGGCTTTTTGGGCCATCTTCAAACCAAACTACAATAAAGACATCGTCAAAATCAGCTCTAAAACAACAAACAATACAACTTACATGTCAAAATTACTACAAAAAGATTCATCAAACATATAAACCATTGTTCTTTAAAATTACTAAACACCACCAAAACCTCTTCAAATTGTTTGGTTATCCACTTTAAAACATGAAAACGTTCACTACTTCCCTCTTTTCTCGAAAAATTATTATTATCGTCGCATAAGACAACTTGTAACGAATTTGTTAGCCACATGTTAATTCGCGTATAAAATATCATGTATTTAGTGAGGTTACAATTTTCACTTTCACTTCGGCGCAGGGCCCCGGTCAGTGGCGTCTCTTGTGAATGTCCAGCCCCGCCAAATGGTACATGGGCGTGCTTGTTATCTCAAGTTGTTCGTTGAGTAGTCTGTATTCTTTTGACTTTAGGGCTCTTTCAATTTCCAGCGCTTCAAGTAATTTTCGTTTTTTCATTTTATCTTCCCGGTGCATCAGTTTCGTGGCTTTTACATCGATGTTGTGTTTGTTGAACTGGATGTGCTTGAACATTCTCGAATTCTTGTCCGTCTTCTGGTGTTCCTTTAATCGTGTGCATACGCTGCGCCCCGTCTCCCCGATGTAGGTTGCATTACAGTTTCCGCAGAAAAGTTTGTATACTCCGCTTTGTTGTTCTTCGGGTATTTTGAATTTGTTATGAGGAAGTAGTGAACGTTTTCCTGTTTTAAAGTGGTTAACCAAACAATTTGAAGAGGTTTTGGTGGTGTTTAGTAATTTTAAAGAACAATGGTTTATATGTTTGATGAATCTTTTTGTAGTAATTTTGACATGTAAGTTGTATTGTTTGTTGTTTTAGAGCTGATTTTGACGATGTCTTTATTGTAGTTTGGTTTGAGGATGGCCCAAAAAGCCGAAACGCGTCACCAATAAAAAACTCTAATAAAGCAAGTGGAGTGCATTTTAATTTTATTATAACCCACACCAATCACTTAACGGTTAGGCTTGCAAATACCTCTATAATCAAGGAATAATTAAAACTAATATTAAATAATAAAATTAAAAAAATAAAACATAATTCCCATAAGCCAATTTTAACCAAAATCTAATCAGCTGAAATTCTCAATATAAAGATACAAAATCCCTAATTTGGTTTCAAAATTCTTATTAGTTTTCGCTATACCATCACACACGTTTTTTGAAACTGGTCTTATTTTACTCAGGGGACCTCAAAAAGTGTAAATCTATCAAAATCTCAATTTTTTTTCTACACGAAAACAATTATTGTTAAAAGTCTTAGAACGAAAATAGTAAACTTTAATTTACGAATTATAACAAAAAGGAAAAATTATTAAATACTAAGATAAAGAGGAGAAGAAATACATTAAGAAAAACTTGACTTAAAATTTAGTTGAGATTAAAGATGAGATGGTCATTTTAAATTGGCAAAAGGGTAATTCATAGCTCTTTTTTCATGAGGAACAGAGTGGCGTCCAGAAAAATTAATTTTGTTTTGGATATTCTCTCTTGATAATAAAATTGTTACCATTTCCCCCATATAGTATATATTTTAAATCGTTGAGGTTTGAATCCTCAATTCTCAATTTTATCATGTTCTTTATAAACACAGTTTTCCAGTGCCGCAAATAAAAATTCGCAAATAAAAAACTAAGTACAGAAAAACGAAAATATGTAAAAACAATGCTTGGAACCACTGGAAAAAAGCCAAAAGAGCAAACAATTTTGAGTTTGTAAAGAAAATATAGTTGAGGTGATAGGTCAGCGTAATTATAACGCAAAACTTTGTTTGTCTTTAAAATTTCCAAACTTATTTAAAAAAAAAAAAATTTTTAATTTCTCCAAATTAAAATTTTGGCGCTGCTATTAGTTTTAAGTTTATATAAAAGTAAAAATAATTATATATCTTATATGATGAGTTTTATTTGCACACTTCAGATTCACATAAATTACTTTTGTACTCTTATTTAGCCGGTACACAATTATATATTGTTTATAAGCAGATTATTATATTTATTTTACAAACTAGATGAGAAGATTTCCATGGATCTTAAAAAAATGAGTTTATGTTCTTCTCTACAGGAGATCCTTCCAATAAATCTTTTTGTTAGCGCTCCAAGTGTTAAAATCATAACATCGAAGTATGAAAGTTTGCTCTATTGAATAGCTCTTTGCGGGAGGCGAAGATCATGATCCACTTCACGGACTCAAAAAAAACACAGATATATTCGAAAAGTAAAGCAATACACTAAAGGTCGCTGTAAATAATTCTTATAATGACTACAAATAATTACTGTAACAAGTTAGAGTATCACAGATTAGCACACAATACAATTGAGTTTAATAAAACGTAAAACCGTTACCAAGAAGAGCCCAATATGTAAATAATAAAAAAATTAAATGTTGAATAAAATATTTTAAAGCTGATAAAATCTTGAAAAAACGAAACCATTTATGCGCAATGGGGTACTAGACTAAAATGTAAGTTGGAAAATTTTTCAAATTTTATCAAACTTGTAATTTTTATAATATTTTACTCAACATATAATTTCACAAGTTAATAAACATTTACAACTAAAAAATTAAAAGCGTTAACTTACCAGGTCTAAACAAACTTAGTATTTCGATTTAAAGTTAATGAAAAATATTATTTTATACAGAAGGATTTCAAATTACATTTCAAACTGATCTCCTGACTTTAATTTCTATGATACCTACTGATGATTATTGAAGGTTAATAACATCGGACGTTTCCAAATCAAAATGAAATGAACCAAACTTTTCCAAGTTTTTCACTTCTAGTTTGTATTCCTTAGTACATCAAATAAAAATAAAGATCTACTGCAATCCTGACAGATGATACATGAAATAAAACACAATATTTATAATAACCAACTACAGGGCTTGAAAAAATTGACATAAATTCATCAAGTTAAAATAATCCAAACCCACAGAAAAAGTAAAAGTTTCTTTATCAATTAATGGGTGACACCATACACGAAAATTAGACCATCAAATAATTTCAGCTGTTAATGTTTTTGATGTTTTAATAAAAATGTAAATTACATTGGCTGTCCCAAAAGTGACCGCACTATTGTCATCTGCATAGTTTTGCCATCATAAATCTAGAATCTCAGAAAACGTTAAGGGTTGATGAGAAACAAAAGTAACCAACAGAGCGACTCTTTCAACAATATACCATTTCTTTTATATTCTTTATTATTACAGTTAGAATGCATGTCTTACAATAATTAATTTTCTGAATATTTAAAAATAAAATATGATTTATTGACATCTTTATACAAATTAATCAGTTATACCAATCGCCTTGATTAAAAAATCAGCTTGTTAATTTTTAATTTTAACTTTTTAATTTGTTCTCGCCGCACATAGGTGGATATTGAGTAATTAGGCGGCCAAAAGTCAAAATCTTAAACATGATGTAGGCACAAAATATTGACGTCTACGCATAGTTAACACTTCTGCGAATTACCACCCACCCATTTTTTCACGAACGTACGTCCCCGCTTAAGTGCAGGTAGTCGGAATTTGTTTGTTAGGGTTAGATCACGCATCTGTTCTCAGCGCTCCCAAAGTGATATAATTTTCAAAGCCAATATTTTTGTTTTGACGTATAAAACACCAGTGACAGTGATGGATTCTGGAAATACAGGTATGTATCCTTCAGACGCTATATATTTTTTTATTTTGACATAGTTTTCCTTTTTTTTTCACAAATCAAACCTTTGACGTTTTCAATACAAAGTCATCACGATTCTAAGAACAAATTGGTATTTTTATGACCCATCCCTATTTGTCCCCGTCTTGTTTAATTTTTTATTGAATATGTTATGTAATTGACATTACATATTTAAGAAAATCTGCCGCAGAATCCCGCAAGTTTCCGAAAAAATATTTTTCGAATATATTTAAAGAAAATTACCTGAAATTTAATTTTATTCTAACTTTATTAAAAAAAGGTTTTCTTTGCTTTAGGGTCATCAAGTGCTTCTGGCGTTAAAGTCGTAACACGAAAATATTTGTTTAACCATATGAAAACTCAAAACTTAGCTACCTTTGACGAAAAATTGGAGTATTTGGAAAATGATTTTATCATGAGTTACGGAGACTCTGATGACAAAAAAAAGGACTTGAAACATAAATATAGGCAGAGGAAAACTCAAGAAGAAAAGAAAATCGAAGAAGAAAGAAAAAGAAATTCAGGAGCGATTCCGAAACGAAACTGGCTTATTAGTCGACATGCCCAAAGCCAACTTCGGCAACACAAATGACGGAAACACCAGTAGACGGTTTTGAAAATACTGAGCTAGCAGCCGAGATCACAGGAATTAATCAGGAATTAATTTATCGGTTAAAAGTCATCCTAGAGACAATTTCCAGTGGGCATAAAATCGACACCGGTAAATTTGATACCTATGCACTAGAGACTGCAAAGTTGTACGTTGAGCTCTATGGATGGCACCCCATGACACCAACTATGCATAAAATCCTCATACATGGAGCCAGCATCATAAAAACCTCTCTGCTTCCAATCGGACAGTTGTCGGAAGAAGCGTCAGAGGCACGTAATAAGCATTTTAGGTCCTACAGACTAAATTTTGCCAGAAAATTTTCACGAGAAACATGTAACTTTGATATATATCATAGGTTGCTATTAACTTCTGATCCACTACTGAGCAGCATGAGGCCAATCAAAAAAAGCCCACGTAAGCCATTTCTATCGGAAACAATTTCGTTGCTATTGCCAGCTGAACCAAATGTAGAAACAGATCCCGAACTCTCTGACCAAGAAAACACATCATTCAATGAAAATTTATTACTTTAGTTTCGGTTTAGTTTGTAAATATTGTAGGCTAAGCTGTAAATACCTATATTAAAATTTGTATATTGTAAATGGAAATTACAAAAAAAAATTAAAAAAAATTTAGGTTCCTAATTATTTTTATATCATTAAAAATTGCTTTATTTGGTAAGATAATCTTCTATTTTAATGAAATATCCTATTCCGAATTTGATAAAACAAAAAAATATTTTTGGCCGCCTAATTACTTAAAATCCACCTATGTGCGCCGGCTAATAATAATTTATATATTTTAAATAATTTGATAATAAACAAACTTAAGTATATTTGCATTGTTTAGATTGTTTCAAATTTATACATACAAAAACGTCAAGGTAAGTATCGCTAAAAGCGTCAAGAAGTTCTTGTTAATCACCACGGAGTTTCCTGCGTTAGGGTCTGAAAACGGAATTACAATATTATGAGTTGTATTGCTCTCAGTAACTTCAATTTTCTGACCTGTTGTTGTTGTTGTTGCTATAGTAGTTGCTGGAGTGGTTTGAGGTGAAGGTTTCAAAAGTGAAGACAGCTTAATGTATTCGGGATTTTCTTCGGTAGCAATCCCGTATAATTGTTCATGACAGAACAAAGGACTTCCCAAATTGAAAGTTGTTGTGTTAGTCTTAGGAACAATTATGAAATTATCAATTACTTTAGCTGATGGGACGTGTTCATTATGTAAACCGAGTGGCACTTTAGTAACGTAAGTGCAATTTAATAATTCCGAAATGTTGTACACCGTTGAAATATTACTGAAAGTAGTTCCATATGTATTTTTTACCATGACAACAGCAATTTCCATTGTTTGATGTTCGGGATTTATTAAACTAACATTTTCAACGTCTAATTGCACCAACGGATTTTCAACCAATTGAACATGAAAACCTGCGTATTGTTTCGTAATTTGAGTTGTTTTATTCAAATAAATTGATAAGACTCTTGCTTTATTTGAAGTTATAACTTTAGACTTTGAAACTAATACTCCTAAAAGTTCTTCGGCGTTTAAAACATCATAATAATCTGTTATGACGCGAATGAAAGGTGGGTACGATAAAAAGTTAATTGCTGTTATATTCAAGTAGTTATAAAAGTTTATTAATTTAGCACTTGTAACTCCTAAATGTTTGACAATGTCTGTAAATTCTTGAGCGTCCAATGACTTAAGATTTTTAAAAACCTTATTTAACGGAACAAGTTGCAAGATATCGTAGCCTGTTTTGTTTGAAATCAATAATGCTGCTTCTAAGTTTTCTGCAGAGTAGTTTCCAGTTGCAAGTATTTCAAGTCTCGTTGAATCATTGCCAAACATCATCGAGTTCATAAAATCTAAATAACTCACATTGACTGCATTTAAAACATCTTGAGTCGTTTTGCTTGGATTCGCTAAACTAGCAACAAATGCTTGATATAACTCAGTTATAGTTAACTCAAACTTCTGTAATAGTATTTCGGAAGACTTGACATTTACTGGACGAATAGCTAATGTGCTATAAACATCATTCCTTGAAATCTTCAATACTTTAATAGCTTCAAATAAATCATTTGAACTAAATCTCGACAATTGAATAGCCTCGGATATATCGATTAGGGAAATATTGCAGTCTTTGAAGGTGCAATTTAGATTTTGTAACGCAACTTCGGTAAATAATTCCGCTAATTTTTCTTCCTTCAAGTGAAACTTCAGCGATACGACGGTTGGGTAATTTTGTTCGAACTCTTCATCATCAAAAAATGGATCCAATAAACTGACATTACCTTCTGGTATGGTGTTAATTTGAGCTAAGCCAAATCTGTACAGCAATACCACCAGCAAAAGTTGAAAACTTCTCATGTTTGATTTCTAAAAAGTCAAAATAATATGAAATTTGTATCCAAAGCTTTGTAGTTCAAAACACAAAGAAGCTAAGCTAAGGATATTAATTTTAGGTTATCTTGGACCAGGTGTCTTTTGTAAAAGTCAATTATCTTATGAAATTCAAACCTTATTACATTTCATATAAACAAATTCTTTTTGTCCTTGGTTTGTCTTTTTGTGTATTTAGTGCCATCACACAATCAGCAGTGTAATTAGGTATGAATTACGTAAATAATAAATCTATTTTTGAGGAAATAGTTTGATTTTGAAAGACCTGATCTGATAGAAAAGATGATAAAAGCAAATAATATTTAACACTTAAATAAAGAAATTAATTAAAATGGCGAAAATCACTGAACTAACTTTTTAAGTTGTTACCACGTTAACACAAACATCTAACACTTAATGGAAACATTTTCGTTGTTGCACTGTACGACAGCGTCTAAAAAAAGATTTTATCATTTTACGATTAGCAAATAATGAAGGTGACGTGCAAGTATTTTCCCTAAAATTTGCTAAAGAAGTACACAATTACTAAGTACAATTAAACAAGCAAATAAAGGCAGATAAAATGCTCTTTAATTTACAACCCAAGCTTAAATTTTACCTTCAATTTAGACGTTTTGACAAATATAACGGTAAAACTAAAAATTTTTAGTTTTGTAAATATTTAATTTACTTACGCTTAGATTTAATTTAAAATTGCAAAAAATATTTGCGAATTGAAAGCCAACTTGACGTTAACTTGTATTTGTTCAATAGGAAAGTTCCAAAATGTATATTTACTTATTTAAATGTTATTTTTTATATTTCAAAAATGTTATATAAGGAGCAAATATTGTTGCCTCCGTCACTTTAAAAATGAAGTTGTCTGCCCGAGTTAAGGGCGAGTGGCTTCAAGTTCCATGCAAAGATGGTGCGCTTACATTTTCTTATGAAATATAATCAATTTTTAACCAACTATTAAAGATAAATTTAAATTACTTTAATAATATCGTTTAGGGCAAAAAACTGTGCAATGGTTAGGTCTAGAAGCATGGCGACGTTATGTAAAAATATTACAAGGACATAGAGTGGAGGAAAATGGAACGTCCGAAAAAGTTGGTGTTCAAGAAGTTCGAAAAACAAGAGGAGGGGCCCTGCTTGATCCTGATGATATTATAAGCGAGGTTTTAGATAACGACGATTTTGTAAATGTGGGTAAGTAGACTGTAATTGTGTAAATTATAAAAAATGTTAACATACACATTGTGTTTGCTTAATTCATTGTCTTCTAATTATTTCCTACAAATGATAAGATAACAACAGCTTTATTATCATTTTATTGTGTTTCTCAGATTCTGTGAATGTACTCTACCCTTTAAGCATTCGTGATGAATATTTCTCGAAACTTAATACAATTTACAAAAAATCTATTTAAGGCGTCGCCGTTGCGCCGTTACTAAACATTTGTAACTGCAGTAAACAATTTTAATTGAATTATCAACATCAGCACTAACAAACAAAATTATGCACTTCTAGTTTTTAATTTATTTTAGTTAATTTGATTTTGTTAAATCCAACGAAATCTATGCATATTATTAGTTTTGAAGCAATATAGCACCAATATACTGATGCGAATATTTGACAATATAGTGAAAAACATTGAAACAATAAGCAATTACCAATACAGTGATACAAAACAATTATTGTCACAATATTGGTATTTCAGTTTAATTATTTATTTATTAAATTATTTCTAGTAGCTCATTGGCTAATAATCAAAATACTAACTTCAAAGCTCGACCGTGCAATATCATCCAAAAAACACCTTACTACATTTTTTAAAAGAAATATTTAATTTCTTTTTTTTATACCAACAATTGCTTTTGCTGTAAATTCACATTTTCTTAATTTTTCACAGCAAAACTTTTAAATAATTTTTGTTTCAGTTCTAACCTCAGATTGTTCTGGCGCAATTGGAGTAATACCAGAAGAACTGAAACATGTCTTGGAACCTGTGTATCCTTTTTAACACTTACATTAAAATTAACAAATTATTTTATTCTCGCGATTTGCAAAATCTTTTCCTTATAAAATAACAGACCCAACAGTTTTTTACCACCGGAAGAGGTGATTTCAATAAAAGTAAATAATTTTTTAATCTAACCTGATTCCATTTCAGAGCATAATTTTAGATGGGTCGAATTTAACTACCGATACGCTGCTACGAATTGGAAACGGGCAATATAAAATTCGGGTGCAGTAAAAGTGATGCTGAATATGTAATATTTTTACTGACTCGCTTTATTTTAGCTGTCTAAAGAATCCGAAAAAGGTGTAATTAAAGCAAGGACGTTAATAGACGATATTTTAAAGGAAAATAAAGTAGTCTATGGCATTACGACCGGATTTGGAAATTTTGCCGGTGTTAATATTCCTGCCGACAAACTTGAGTAACCTATACTTCTATGTCACATGCAAAAAATACTTTTTCAATTTTTAGAGAGTTGCAATACAATTTAATTCGATCTCATGCGGCCGGAGTAGGTAATCCTTTGAGTCCAGCAAAGACTAGAATGCTTTTAGCTTTAAGGATCAATGTTCTTGCAAAAGGTTACAGTGGAATTTCTTTAAAATCCTTACAATGTTTAATCAACACCTTTAATGGTTTGTTATATCATGATAACAATTAACAAATGTATTATAAATTTTTATCTTGCAGCGTCCTGTTTATCGTGGGTACCAGAACAAGGGTCGGTAGGTGCCAGCGGTGACTTAGCTCCATTAGCGCATTTAGCCTTGGGAATAATTGGAGAAGGTCAAATGTGGAGTCCGGAAACAGGTTGGGCACCTGCAAGTGAAGTAATTATAATTTAAAATTATAATTTTATATTAAATTTAATGTAAATTAAGGTTTTAAAAGAACATGGATTACAACCAATGCGATTAGGACCAAAAGAGGGCTTAGCTTTAATAAACGGCACTCAAATTATTACAAGTATTGGAGCTGAAGCTGTAGAACGATCTTGCGAATTGCTCGACAAGCCGATGTGGTTGCTGCTCTTACGTTAGAAGTTATGAAAGGCACATCTAGAGCTTTCGATTCAGATGTTCAAATGATTAGACCACACAAAGGACAAATAGCAGTCGCTAAACGTCTGAGAGCTTTACTTCATTCAGATACCTATCCATCTCAAATCGCAGGTAAGCCTGCGGTTATTTAAAATTAAATACGATTTACATTTTAAACGTCGTCCTTTTTTTGTAAAATAAACTGCGCAATATTTAAAAAATAACATTTTTAGAAAGTCATCGATTTTGCAATCGAGTTCAAGATGCTTATACATTGCGATGCTGCCCTCAAGTACATGGAATTGTTCACGATACAATAGAATTCGTTCAGCATGTTATTACAACCGAAATGAATAGTGGAACTGATAATCCTGTATCCTTGACTTATTCATCATAAAAATACTACTAATACTACTGAAATTTTAAATTGTTTATTAACCTTAATAAATACTAGATTGTTTTTGCCGAAAGAGGTGAAATTATTTCTGCTGGAAATTTCCATGGCGAATATCCTGCGAAAGTTTTAGATTATTTGGCGATTGCGGTACATGAATTGGCATCGATGAGTGAAAGAAGAATCGAGCGGCTAGTTAATCCAGGTAACTTTTGCAAAACGAAATTTGAAACTTGTTTCAATTATTTCTTTATTAGCACTAAGTGGACTGCCAGCATTTTTGGTGAAAGATGGAGGTATTAATTCAGGATTTATGCTGGCCCATTGCACGTCAGCAGCTTTAGGTGATTAATTTCTGCCGTTAAATTTCTCTTCAATAATATGTATCATTTTAGTGTCGGAAAATAAGGTTCTTTGTCATCCATCTTCGGTTGATAGTTTGAGTACTAGCGCTGGACAGGAAGATCATGTTTCCATGGGTGCTTTTTCCGCACGTAAAGCTATCCAGGTTGTTGAAAATGTTGAAAACGTAATAGCGATTGAATTGTTAGCTGCTTGCCAAGCTATTGAATTTCTGAGACCACTGAAGACTACTCAGCCTTTAGAAGAAGTTTATTGTGCAGTAAGAAAAGTAGTTAGGTAAATCTTTATATTTTTTAAAAGTAAAAGGAACAATTATTTGTATATCTTTTGTAGACCATGGGATAAAGACCGTTACATGTCTCCTGATATTGCGGCTGCTAAAAAATTATTGGTTGAAAATAAAATCTGGAATGCTGTCCAGCACCATATAGCTTTCTATCACGCACCAGAGGTAAGACGAATTTTTTAATTATAAATGAGTACTAACTTAAATTTCAGGAGAAAGAGACCCGAGTATTCAGTCCAACCGCATTCACTATTGGTAAAAAGCGAGAAAGACCAAAACTTCGTGGCAATGCTAAACGTAAACTTCCATTAAACTAACATTTTGAAGTCAAACAATGATGTAACAACAAATAAAATTTACTTGTAAAAAATATTTGTATAGTTTCATCTATAACAGGGAGTGAATAAATCAATTGACCAAAACCCTTGTAAGTTTACAAAATGAGTCATGAATAAAACTACTGTAACATTTTGTGCTTAAAAGACAAATCCTCCCTCTCCAGAAATACAACAATTATTATTAACTTTTTTTAGTAAGGTTTTAATTCTTTGTCATTAGCTCTTATTTGATCTATTTAACTTTTGAAGATCCCTGGCCCTACCGCTATAGTTTATTTGAAACAAGATTGCAGTAGAAATTTGTAGGGTGCTTCTGGCACTAAGGATGGTTCAACTTGAAAATTTTATTACCTAAACATAATATTATGAGAAATGTTTTTCAAAACCCAAAAAACTTACATTTTTGTATTTAACTTTTAAAAAACTTACAAAATGCAGAATTTACAATAAAACCGGAAAATCATAATTTTTATTACGTTAATATTTGATTACCATTAACTAATCACGTTGCTAGTCATATTTCTAATACAAATTTTTACTGCATTTTTATATTATATTTCAAATTGAATCAGCAAAATATGCGAGACTTGTTACCACACAAAAAACCGAAGAAATATTTGGATTAATTCAATTTTGTTGGATACAAATTAATAACATAAAGTTAAAAATAATTTATAATTTTATGTATCGAGAATCCATCTACATTTTTTCTGAACTAACGGAGAATAAAGATTTCTGCTTTTTTTACTTCCAATTAAATTATTTAATTATAATAATTATTAATAAGTAAATATTGGTATAATAAGCAATTTTCGGATAGAATTTACTTATTTGGTTTTATGCTTTTGTTGCGAGAAATTATTTGAATTTAATTTAAGACAACTTTTGGTAATAGTATATTATACACCAAGGTAGTGAAGCATAGTGTTATAACCCTAGCGCCAGATTAAATCCCAAGGTGCGTAGCACCGCGGGATTTAAGGCGCGGGTTATAACACGCTTCACTACCGTGGTTTATATACAATTTTTCCACTACTAGGATTGTTTACTCTTATAATAATAATTGTTAATGAATAAAGTAAATCGTTTTAATTATTTATTTCAAATTATAAAACAAATGATAGTTTTTGTTTTGATGTTGACACTTGCTTGAAAATGTTTAATTAATTTTGACATAAAGGTTACATTAAATATTTTGATATTTATAAGTTTTGCGAGTGTTTTAAAATGAGTGAAAGTTGTACACCACCGAAATGAGAGAGATTGCTGAATCAGTGGCAGACAAGCTACGAGTGCTTTTGAGTGTTTTAAAATGAGTGAAAGTTGTACACCACCGAAATGAGAGATTGCTGAATCAGTGGCAGACAAGCTACTGCCGGAAAAATCAAGACTCTTTATATGAAAGCTTATGTAACATTTAAAATTGGTGCAGTGCGCGAAGTGTGGTTATAATATCTGAAAATGTACTGTTAGCATATTTCCAAAGTTATGCCAATGATAAAAAAGCTTCCACTTTATGGGCACATTATTCTATGTTAAAATCAACTCTTTCTTTAAAGGACAACATAGACATTTCAAAGTTTTTCAAATTAGTTGCGTTCTTAAAACGCCAAAATGTGAATTACCGTGCTAAGAAGTCTTCCGTTTTCAGTCAGATGCGATGAGCTTTGCAATTTGCTTCTTTCTGATGTTATCATAAAAGATGATATGATTATTATAAACATTCGTAATAGTAAAAATGGTTCATCTAGAAAATTTGTTGTTATGGAACCCTTTGGATGAAAATTGTAAAACATATTTAAAAATTAGACCAACTTCCGACATGCAAAAATTATTTATTAGTATAGAGTCCGAGAGAATATGATAAAACCGCAACCCTATGCGGACACCTTGAACATCACTCGTGGTCCTTTCACTTTCGACATAATATTTACGTTAATGTTGTGTTGCAATAATTGACCCTGTATGAATGATAAAACACTATTATTATGTCACTATTTACATTCAACGTTCATCGTAACGTAGCTGACAGCTGATCGGTGTCGATAATATAGATAATTTAAATAAGCCCACCGCTGATTTAAATTATCACCAATTTTTGGCGCTGGGTGGAAATTCACTCTCACTCTATACGCAATGGAAAAGCTACAAAGCTATCTTCATAATCCAGTTATCCTACAATTGAAAATATACAGATTTTTAATAATATTAATGTAACAAAAACACTTACCAAACAAAAAAATTCTATATCGAATAAAAACTAGTGAACGTGGAATGCAAGTAAATAGATGTTGACGAAAACTATTTTGTCGAAAATGTACTATTTGTAACGATAATTGATTGTAATAATTATTAATAATCGATTTATAAAGTTTTCAGTTGTCACTGTCATTCATGAGTGTCATATTCATTCAAATTCTCATTTCGCCTAATTGCTAAACGTCACAAAATTCCAATTTAATCAACATTTTAAATATCAAATTAATCTTATTTATAGACCGATTTTAATTATTTAAACACTATTGATAGAATTTCTTGGTTATGCTAATTCGTTTTACACATAAATTTTCTTTCAAAATGGCCCGAAGTTTCCGGACTACGCATTTATGTTCATTATTAACTACTAGTAAATAATGAATATTATTCACCTCAGGTGATAGAAGGCGTGGTTCACAGTTCGATCACTTACGTTGAAATGATAGTGTTTATGGCTAGTAGTGGAAAAATATATATTCGCTAAAGTTTTTCCTCTTATGTGATAACATAATATGATAAACTAAACTAACTAAAAAAAGGAATACACAAAGTTTCGAGATCAAACATGAAAGGCTTGTGCGACACGACGACGTCACCTAATATAAATTATTTAACCCATTAGCTAAATTGGATATTTATTTTTGGTTATTGCATATAAATTATAACAGCTAGATTATAAATTTGAATTTTCGAATAATACAACTTCAAATTTTAATATAAATAGTACATATGTACATATTTACGAAATAAGGCACTAAAAATTACATAAATTATAGGTAATCTAGTAATATTCAATTATTAATCCTTTAATGATAATTCTGTGATTTTCTACTCTAGATTAATTAATTTTTTTAAAATTAGCCTCAATGGGTACTAAAATAATGCTATATACTATAGACATATACCTAGTTGAGATACTATGTACTATGTATAAGATATTTGAAAATAAAATTCTTTTTGAAATTACACAAAGCAGTTTCTCAGATAGTTAAAACTCACCCATTCCACTATTCGTACGATCGATAAATGAAATAAAATTTTTAAAAAGCTTGAAGGTGAACGTTAGTAATTGAAGATTGACGATCGAAGAATGAAGACTGAAGACTGAAGAATAAAGATTAAAGATTGAAAATTGAAGCCTGAAGAATGATCATGAAAGCAATAAGGGATTAAGCTAAAAAAATTTAACGAAGTTATACCTGCTTACACCAGGTTGCCAAGAGGTTGCGGCTAAGTGAAAAGCGGCAACCTAAACTAAAAAAACTTAATTAATTAAGTTTTAATTAAAAGTACTTGTGGACATATTTTGATAGGCAACCCGGCAAAATTGTATTTCTCTATTAATAATTATTCCGAGGGGTTAACCGCTGGTGAAGTTTTTTGTACACATTTCATGAAGTACATGACATCTCATGTGATGTACGTGAAGTACTTTACGTGGAACATCCTCCAGTGCCTCTGCAACGGGAGATTTTCGGTTTACTTCTGATAAAAATAAACTATTCAATCCGGGGGTCTGGGGTGTGGAACACCTCCAGTGCACAAATTTTGGAATGAAGAACATTGCAGAACATGCAGAACCCCCAGACCAAGTAGTTTACTTTTTATCAGAAGTAAACTGAAAATCTCCCGTTGCAGAGGCACTGAGTGTTCAACCCCAAGACTCCCGGTTTAAATAATTTATTTTTATTAAAAGTGAATTAAATATTTAAGCATATCTCAAGTTTATTAAAATTAGCTATGGTCAAGTAAATGTGTTTAATTCGTAATTTGACAATTAATTATAAACTGCGTAATTATAAATTCCGTACCCCTTGGGAGGCAGATCACTGCAACAAAATAAAAAATAAACTACTTAATCCGAGGGGTATGGGGGTGTGGAACACCTTTCAGTGCCTCTACAACGGAAAATTTTCAATTTACTTCTGATAAAAAATAAACTACTCCATTGCTCAAATTTTAGAATCTCGGTAAGTCTCTGAAATACCAATGATATACGTGAAATACAATGAAGTAACAATGAATTAGGTGAAGTCCCGTGAATTACTGCTGAATTATATAAAGTACGAAAAGTATGGAGAATTATCATGAATTACGTGAAGTGTGAAGTTAATTGTACACGATTTCCTTTAGCGGTTGACCCCTCGAATTATTCATAAAAATTTTATTTTGGTTAAAAAGCCGATGGCTGTCATAATCATGCGGTGGGATCTCGTACTAATAGAATATACATTCATTAACATTTACAAAGTTGTGCTAAATTGCCAGAATTTTTAGGGTTTTGTAATTTTTTAGAGAAATGTTGCAAGAAAATGTGAATTATTATAAAGATTTACTATAAATTACACCAATTTTTTTATTATTTTTCTATCTAGAATCTAAATCTATAACCAATTAATTAATTATAAAAATCGGATGTGGCCATGCCCATGACTTTATCATACGTTTATTAAATATTTAAAAATAATTTTTAATAATAAAAGAAAAGAAATTTTCTATTAACCAATGTGATTCAAAATCTAATCAGCTCTAAATCTAAATATAAAGATACAAAATACCAACTTTAGTTTTGAAATTCTCATTAGTTTTGAAATATTTAATAAAACTAATAATAAATAAAAGATTTAAAAAATTGCTTCCATGAACCAATTTTATCCAAAATTTATTCAGCTCTAATTCCTGCCATAAACATAACAAATTTCAACTTTAGTTTTGAAAATCCTTTTAGTTTTAAAATATTAAATAAAGGCTAATATTAAATAATAAAATTTAAAATAATAAAAACAATAGTTTTATAAACAAATTTTAACTAAAATTTAATCAGTTTAAATATCGATTAAAATATGCGAAAACCTAAATTTAGTTTAGAAATTCGTATTACTTTTCGAAATATTAATTAAAAACTAATATTAAATAATAAGATTTAAAAAATTTAAAAAAATAGTTTCATAAACCAATTTTAACCAAAATTTAAATAACTTTAACTCCAGCTATAAAGATAAGAAATATCAAATTTGGTTTTGAAAATTCTGTTAGTTTTAAAATATTAAATAAAGACTAATATTAAATAAAAAACTTAAAAAATAAAAACAATAGTTTTCAAAAAACAATTTTAACTAAAATTTAATAAGTTTTAAATCTCGACATAAGTATGCTAAATCCTAAATTTCGTTTTGAAATTCTTATTAGTTTTGAAATTTTAAATTTAAAAAACTAATATTAAATAATAAAATTTAAAAAATAAAAAATAGTTCCCGTGAATCAATTTTAGCCAAAATCTAATCAGCTCTAAGTCTCAATATAAGGATTCAAAATCCAAAATTTTGTTTGAAAATTCCTATTAGTTTTGCTGTAGGTCGCACACAAAATTTGACCACACACACATACACACATACACACACACACACACACATTACAGGTCTCACAATACTTCTGACAACCCATGAATTGACCTCAATTGTGACACTTATGAAATCCTTAAGACAGATGACGCGCCATCTCGTTAGCAAGCTATAGAACTTGAAAGTTTCAAGATACCCTCCGAGTAAAGGAAGTTATAACTATTTTTCGATTGTGGCTCCTCCGCCATAAATATTTTATTACAAAATCCGTGTAAGTGAGTGGCCACAATTATCACAATACAACATAAGTGTAAAATTAAGACGTTATAAATATTATCGTACGTAAATATGTGTAAATGCGACGTTGCCAAGTTGATCAATTTCAAGTTTGATGAATTACTGTCGATTTATTAAGTTTAAAATTATACGGCTACTTGATCTAGGACTCTTGATCTTATTTTGGTGTGACCAGGACTATTATTATTAAAAAGACAAAAATAGCAGAGGAAATTTTCTGGCCTCACATGCTTTTTAAGACTGAAATTACAAAATGAAAATAGAAGCTCATTGGAGCTCAAACGAATCTTATCGATTGGATCGATGATATCGATCATTTATTTAACGTTTTACAACCGGATAACTTAATATTTTTTATTTGCTAAAATAAATAAATACGTTTACTTTGAATATACAATCGAATCCGATTAATTCGGATATCGATTAATTGTGACAGCCCTTATTTTGGTCAAATCTTGAAGAACAGAAACCAAACTTAAGGAAATAATGTAATGACGAAATATTAGGTAAATCACAGAAGCCGCGTAACGGTTCTAAAGCAACGTAAACTTTTTTATGATGACAGGATGCAGAGTGATATCCTTGCATTTTGTCTAGTATAAATAACAGTAACGTTCAAGTCCTAATTAATTTTTTTTAATAGAGACACTTTAAATAATTAAGTTTGGTTTTGGGTTTAAGGTTTTTCCTAAAATTTTTTTCCATTTTAATAATTATGAAAATAGGGTTTCCAAACTTTAAAAAAAATAAATTCGGTTTTTAAAAATTTTTAAAAAAAGGGTTTTTGTTAAATTTAAAATTTTATTTTTTTTTGTAAAAATGTTTAAAAAAAAATTTTTAAAATTTTTCAAAATAACAATTGGGTTTAAGTTATTAAAAATGAAAATTTTAAAAAAAAAATTTATTTGGGCAAAATTTTTCAAAAAAAAATTTTTTTAATCTTTTAAAAATTTACTTAAACTATTTTTAAACCGCCCGCGGGGCTTTGTAAAGCAAAACTGAAAATTTTTTGGTTTGAAAAATTAAAAAAATTTCTTTCCAATTTTTAAAATTTTTAAATTTTGACGGGCGATTTTGAGGAGGGTTTTAAAACTCCCTAAAAATTAAAAACCCCTTTTTTTAAGAACCTAATAAATTAAAAACGGCTCAAATCAAAAATATTGGAAAAATTAAAAAGAACACAAAAATTTCAAAATTAAAATTGGTGGGGTTTTTATTAAAAACTCCAAAAGGTACCTAAAAAAATTTTTTTTTTCCGGTTTTTTTAAAATTTTAAAAGAAAATGATTTTTTTCCTATTTTCTCTAAACCCTTTTTTTCTTTCAATTTAAAAATATACTTTTTTTATTTAATTAAAAATAATAACAAAAGTCTTTTTAAAAGCAAAAAATTTTAAATTCTGGTTTTAAAATTAACATTTTTAAAAAAAAAATTAAATTTTTGCTTTAAACGTTAAATATATTTTAAATTTTTTAAATTTTTTCCCTTTTAAAAATTTAAATTTGGAAACTTTTTTAGTTTTTTTAAAATTTTTAAATAAAAGTAAAATTAAGAATTTTTTTTAAAAATTTTTAAAAATTTTTAAAATAAAAAATTTATTAAATTTATTTAAAAAATGGGATTTAATTTTAAAAAAATTTTCCAAAATTTTTACCATAAAAAACGGATTACGGGTATTTGTTTAAAAAAGAAAAGCGGTGTCTTTTAAAGTGAATTTAATTTGTGAAATTTTAAAAATTAAACGAAAACAAAATATTTTTCGCCCAAGTTTAAAAAAAATTTTAAAAAATTAAAAAATTTAAAAGGGGTTTGGTTTTTTTTTTTTTTTTAAAATAGGGGTTTGTTTCACAAATTTTAATTTTTGGCAAATTTAAAATTTTTTAAAAAAAAATTTTTTTTGACGGGCCCCATTTTTATAATATTTAAAGAAACCTAAAAAAAAAATTTCTTACCATATTTTTTTAAAATTTTGGCAAATTGAAAAATTTTTAAAACCAAAATTTTTAATTTAAAATTTAAAAAAATTTTTAAAAATATTATTTCTTGAAAATTTTTTTATTAAAAGAAAAACTTAAAAGGCCCTTTTGAAAAAGGCAAAAACCCAAAACTTATAAATTACCATTAAATTAAATTTTCTTTTTTTTGGAAAAACCAAAAATTTTTTAAAACGTCCCGGGGCCTTTCGGAATATAACAATTTATTTTATTTCTTTTTTCCCTTTTTTTTTTGGGGAAAAATAAAGAATTTTAAAAATGGGTTTTTATTTTTTTAATTCTTGTAAAAAATTTAAATTAAATTTTATTTCTTTTTCAAAAGGGTTAAATTTTTTTTTGGTGGGTTTTGTATAAAATCCTTTTTTAAAAATTATTTTAAAAAAGGGAAAAAAAATAAAATTTCTAATAGATTAACTTTAAATAAATAACTTTTTAAATTTTTTAAAATTAATTTCCCAAAATAAAAAAAATTTGGGTTATTTAAAAGGTAATTATTTTTTATTATTAAATTAGTTTAAACCGGCCCAAATTTTCGCTACTTTAAATTTTGAAAGTTAACCCAATTTTTAAAAATTTTTAAAATTTTAAAAGGGCCCAGGTCTTTAGGTTTTGAAACGAAAGGCCCAAATTTTTTTTCCAAAAAAATTTTTCACCAAATTTATTTTTTTTTCAAAATTCCCATTATCTTTAAAATTTTTTAAAAATTTTTTTTTCCCCAAATTTTTCAAAGGGGGAATTAAAGAAACGGGTAAAAATTTTAATAAACCCCCAAAAAAACCCAAAATTTTTTAAAATTCCCTTTTTTCAAACCCTAAAAATGTAAAAACCATTGGTTTAATTAAATTTCAAAAAAAATTTATTGCTAAAATTTTAATGAAAAAAATCTTAATACCAATTACCTTTAATACATTTAAAACTTTTGTGGAAAATTTTATATTTTTTTAAAAAAATAACGAGAATTAAGTGACTTTTTCTTTGGAAGAGATTTTCTTGTCCCAAAAGGTGGAACGCTTTTTTTTCATTATTTTAAATTTGTAATTATGTTTTTTTTTTATTTGTTTTTAAAATACATTGTCCCGGGCCAAAAAATAAAAATTATTTTTAAAATGGGAAATTTTTTTAAAATAAAATTGGTTTGTGATTGAATTTAAATTTGAAAAACTTTTAAATTTAAATTTAATTTAAGAACCAAAATCCGGTTAATAAAAACTTTTAAATTAATTAAAAAAATTTTTATTTCATTTTTAAAATTAATGAAACCCATTTAAAAATTAAAATTATCCCCTTTCGGGGTTGGAAAATTTTCAATTTTGGAATTTTAATTTTTTTAAATTAGCACAATTTTGAAAAATTTCCGAAACCTTACTTTTCCAAAATAAAATGGTTTTTTAAATTTTAAAAAATTTCCCAAAAAGGTAAAATTTTGTTTTTTCAAAATTTTAAAATTCAAAATTTAAAAAATTTATTTAAAAATAAAAATTTTTAAAATTTACATGTATTTGGCATTTTAAAATTTAAAAAAAAAAAATTTAAAATTTATTTTTGAACTTAAAAATTTACCTTTTTTTTAGGAATTAAAAACATTCTTTTAAAAACATTTGAAAATTTGAAAATTTTAAAATTTAGATTTTTAAAAAAAGATAAAAATTTATTTCTTTGAAATTAAATTTTTAAACTTTGAAATTTTTACAAAAATTTTAAAGGGAACCCGAATTTGTTAAAAGAAAAAAAACCCTTTTTGTGGTAAACTTCCAAACGGCAAAGGACGGGTTTACCAAGAAAAAAAAATTTTAAAATTTATAAATAATTATTTTTTTTAAACCAAATTTAAGAAAATTATAAAAATTTTTTTAAAAAAAATTTTTTTTTTAAATAATTTTAATTTAAAATAAAATATCAATAAAACAAAATTTATTTTTTTTAAAAGTAAGGGAAAAATTTTTCGTCTTTTAATAAAAAATTTAAAAGGCGCTGCCTTTCCAAACCTTTCGCGGGCGATTTTTGGGGTTGCGCTTTTATGTAAAAATCTCATTTTTCGTTTTAAAAAGTCTTTCATTTTTAGTTTCGGAAAAATTTTTTTAAAATTTTAAATTTTAACTAAAAAATAACATTATTTTTAAAAATAAAGGGCCAAAAAGGAAATTTTTATATTTTTTATAATTTTAAAACAAATTTTTTAAAAATAAAAAATTTTAAAAATTAAAAAATTTTTAAAAATTTAAAAATTTTTAAAATTTAATTTTTTAAAAATTTAAACAAAATAAACCCTTTTTTTTGGCAAAATTTTGAATTTTTTAAAGCAAAAAAGAATTTTATTCAAAATAAAAAAATTTAATTGCATCCCTACCCAAACAAAAAATTCTCAACATGGCAATATAGGTACGGGTATTTAACCAACCGTCGCACACTTTTAATTCACCATCCCTCTAGCGTTTATCGACCCCCCACAGTATGACGCTATCCCGTCAGCTTTTTCGTTTCTCCAGATGTCCTACGCATATATTGACTCCCAGAATAGTGATTATTAACAAATAATTTTGACAAAAACATTTGGTCCAATTTTCTAAAAATATATTTAATTTAACAATAAATAAAGTATACTACAATATTTGATTTATCACATTAAATTACTTTGGCCCAATCGCCGACCGCATAATTTACATATTCTTTTTCCAATTAAGTTTTTTACGTCTTGCTCTTCCACCATGTAAATTAGCTTCTACCAGGCTCCTGCTTACTGTCCGTGCAGAAACAATAACTTCGACCTTACGATTTAAATCATTAGTTATTTTTGCAGTAATAGCCTTGCGATTTTTATAGCTAATCTCTCTAATAATCGGTCATCCCTAAGAGTTGTAACTTGTTTTCTTCCACTTTTAAGTCGATTTCGATATATTGCACTGCCTTTCTTGAACACTAATTTTTTAATATTTCTACCTGACTCATACCTTGTGAATCTAATGAAACAATCAGACCACGTTCAGCTTTAGTTAATAGGCGTATTTTGGCAAAACGGCACTTTCACTTAATATATGTTTACGATAAATAAAATTACGACCAAATTTGCATTTAAAAATAAAATTTACTGACTATATTATAGAAATTATAGTATATATAGGACCGGTTAAGAATCCCGAATCGGATTTTACCATTTTGAAGTGGATTATAAAAGATAAGGGTCTAATTAGCATATAAAAAAATAAAATTTGCGGAATATTCACACAATTTTGAAAAAACGGCTTTAAAGTTCATTTGAAATGCAATTTTATCATTGGCTCTTTTGAACTGTAACCCCGTCCCCAAAATTGAAAGAGGATGTGGCGACTGTAAATATACCAGAATCTCGTTTTTACAACGAATTATGAAAGATAATGGTGTAATTAGCTAATAAAAGAATTAAATTTGTGATCGGACAACAAATTTCCGAAAAATATCACTTTTGTGTGAATTCGTTTCGGAGGTGGTTGCGCTGTCAAAACCTACTTTCGCACCCGCCCTCGCCCTCCGGGGCTCGTACGGGGCTACGAGCGCTAAACTCATTAAAACATCCCTTAAGCGGCTCCAACTCGAAAAGTTTGAAAGTTGTCGCGGCAGATCTCTAAGAGCGACTGGTATCTCCCACCACTAGTCACTGTCGACCCAGGCACAGCACACGTACCGCCAACAGAATGAATGATACCTTTTCATTTTAATACACTTACATGTATTTCTTATGGGAAAATTGCAATTTTCAAAATTAAATTGTGGCCTTATTACAACTCCGACAAGATTGATCCTCACCTTAGAGAGCTTGTATTTTGTGTTCTTTCGTTTGGTATAGCCATTTCTATAGGAAAAGTGTATTTTCGAGTTCGGGATTCTTAACTCTAGCCGTATATATTATTGACCTCTGAAATTAATGTTAGATTAAAATTTTTAAAATTAATAGGTTAAATAAACATTAAAACAAATATTATTCGTGAGCTTTCAGCAATGGTTACTGCTGTCATCAGATGTTTAATAATAATCATTATATAATATTGACTATATTGTATTACACGTAATTAAAATCACTCTAAAATGAAATAAATATTTATATTGCACTACCTACCACCAACAATTTAAATTTTTTTATCCCTACCTGAATCCTGCCTTACTGTTACAATTAAATCATTTTAAATACTTTCTTCGTTTTTGGAATAATCGCAGGATGCTCAAGACATATGGCGACCACTGTATTTCTATTATAACCTTTACATTCCATACCTAATACTAACAATCGGAGCTGATAATAATTTAATTATTAGGTTTTCGGCATGCTTGCCACCATTAAAAGCTACGACGAAACTTACTATTTGCTAACATCGCATTAATCGCCCCCACGTAGATTAAACTATAAAATATTTTAGTGTTACTGTTGCTAATAATAATTAACATCAGAAAGTTACTTACGTTAGTTCTTACAACAATTAGTTTAAATAAAAAATTATAATTGTACCAATAAAACAGTCGTCGAAATGATTTCCAAGTTATTTACATGTCTATGTCTATGTGGATTTTTCAACCCCGGCGTTTTGGATTTTTCATTTGAATTATCTTTGATACATTTAAATGATTTACACGACAGGTTTCATGATACATCTCAATTTTATTTAAAATGTAATTTCCAATTTTTAGGATAGATGAATCGAATGAAAACTCGGGTTCCTGTAGTGGCCAAAATTGTATTAGTGGAATTTCCCGAATATACACAGCAATTAATCAACTAATTAATACCCGCCCGAATCCTATTGTATTGAATGCTGGAGATAATTTCAGGAACTTTGTGGTACAATCATTATAAGTGGAACGCCACACAATATTTTTTAAATTTTATTTACACTGATGTTTATGTAAGTTACATATTCGTAAGCAAAATATCTTTACTAATGTTGAAGCCTTCATGCACTTATTAGACTCTAGGAAATCACGAATTTGATGATGGAGTTGAAGGACTCGTCCCCTTTTTAAAAGCTTTAAAAGCTCCTGTTGTGGTGTGCAATTTGGATATCAGTAAGGAACCTAGGTTACAAGGATTGTACAATAAAAGTATTGTGATTGAAAGAGCTGGTAAAAGAATTGGAATAATTGGTGTAGTAACAAAGTCAACAGCTGTAAGTCTCTAATTTTAACAAATTTGAAATTTTTTTCATGTAATTTTACAGGATATTAGTTATAACGAAAACATAAAGTTTCTCAACGAAATAGAATCTGTTAATGCAGAAGCAAAAAGATTAGATAGAGAAGACAATGTCGATACAATTATAGTTTTATCTCATTGTGGTTATTTCAAAGAGAAACTGTTAGCCGAAAAAGCGGCACCAAAAATTAGTGTAATTGTTGGGGGGCACTCACATACTCTTTTGTACAATGGTAAGTTTTAAGTAAGAAATTAAAAATATTTAGTTTTGATATTTTTAGGAAATCCACCTGGAACTCAAAAGCCTGCAGGTCGATATCCTACAATTGTAAATCATAAAGACGGTAGGACAATTTTGATCTTACAAGCTTCCGCTTATGGGAAATTTTTGGGTAACATAACAATACAGTATGATGGCGACAATAAAGTATCTTCTTGGAGTGGAGCTCCAATTTACTTAAATAAAAGTATACCACAAGGTAAACATAGTCATTCTTATCAAATTAATATTATTAATTGCTTGTTTTATCAGATGACTTTATTAATTGCGAAATAGAATTGTGGAAAACTACAATGCACAATGCAACGCCACCACTTATAGTGGGGGAAACTAAAGTTCTCCTTCAGAACAAATGCTCAAATGCTGAATGTAATATTGGAAACTTGGTAACTGATGCAATGGTTCACAGTGTGAGTACATGCACAAAATATAGGTACATTTATTTTTCTTACCTTTTCGTTTATCTGTTGTTTCGATAGCACCTACATACTGATGAAGAGCTTGCATGGACTTATGCATCTATTGCCGTTGTAAATGGTGGAGCACTAAGAATTTCTTTACAAAAAGGAAGTAAGTATCTATTAGTTTCTGTTTTTAAAACTTTCCCAATCTGATAGTCTTATTTTGTTCTTGTTTCCATTAAATTGAAAACCATAAAATCAAAGTTCTGATTTTGTTTAGATATCTCGAGCGATGACATTTCTATGTTAATTCCATTTCGAAATACTATTGACGTAGTGCAAATGAAAGGAAAGCACTTGAAGGAGTTCCTCGAATTAGGAGTAGGGAATCCTAAGTACAAGCCAAGTAATCCAATCAATTTATTACAGGTTTCGGGTAAGTCACTATTTAACCATTACCTGCATATTATATATGTACTATCAAGTATATAATACTCCTATTACATTTAATTATTTATTAAACAATTTTCAGGAATTCAAATAGTGTATAATTTAACTAAACCGATTGGCTCTAGAATTGAAATATTAAAGCTGCGGTGTAGGGTATGCCAAGTCCCAGTATATCAAAATATAAAGGAAAATAATAATTATCGAATCATAATGAATTCATTCTTGTCTGGTGGAAAAGGTGGTTATGATATTTTTCTACCTTACATGAAGATATTGAAAGTTGGAGATTTACATGTTAACGTTGTCACTGATTATATTAAAAGACATTCGCCTATAGTTGCCGATATACAAGGTAGAATAAAAGTTATACGGCCATAATTTATTATTCCATTATTTTTAAACTTAATCATGAGAAATAACAATATTTTATTGAATTAATTAATTCTTTATGGAAGTTTAAAATAGATTTTATTTCAATTTGGTTTGTCTTTTTATTTCAAACTATAAGATGCACTCGTCAAGAATGACGGTTTTTCTAGAAAAAGTAAAAAATATCTGATTGCTTTTAGAGCCAACAAAATAGAATTAATGTATATTACTTGAAGGAAGTAGAGTTATCAAGATTTTAATTTAAGGAAAAACTTGAGTTCTCAATATTTAATAGTATATCGGAGTTAGTACCATTAGAATCTAAAATTGATGAACTGATAGCACTTAAATATGAAGAGTTTTTTTTACAAAAAAAGTTCCCAGCTTCATTTCTTCACAACAATGGTCACCATGTTCTTCGGACTTAAACCCAATGGGTTTTTTCATATGGTCAATTCTGGAAGCCAAAGTTTCAACTAAAAAATATAAAACGGTCGGCTCCTTAAAGATTGCTCTTCGCCGAAAATGGGACGAAATACCATGAGACCACATTCGTGCAATGTGTGAAGCCTTCTCGTCAACATTTGTAGTTCACTTCAAAAACTTTACAGCTATTTTTCAGAAGCACTTGGTAGAAATTCCGCATTATCACTAAGGAACTCGTCCTGATAGTCAGGGAAACCCCCACTTTAGTAGGGATTTAGTGATAGTTTGTTGGGTAGTAATTGCTCTGAAAGAAGGGATTTAGATATTTGTTTCTCAAATACACCAAAATCCATCATAATTAAGGCTATGTCACAGTACACGTGGCTATGTCCTACCTAGGTACTGCTAGGTGTTACCTCTGAACTACCAGATCTTCTCTACTGTTACTATTAATTGGATTGTAATAACGGAGCGCTATCTATTCCTACCTAAACAGAACCGGTATTGGCAAGATGTTGTTACTTCTAACATACTTGGCTGCTTTACCAATACCAATCTTCAGACCTCTCGATCGTGTACCATTTCTTCATCCAGGCCTCTAATTTACATTGTCTTTTACATCTACGCATCCATGCATTATTCCACGACTTTCAGGAACGTGCTCTGTTATTTTTTTCCAGTGCTTTCCACAGAAATGTTTTTTTAGCCATCTTTTATCTTCCATGCGTAGTAGATGTTTAAACCATTTAAGGCCTCTTATTTCTATCTTATGTATTACATCTTCTTCTAGGGTCATTATGTTTCTGATTTTCTCATTTCTTACTCTTTGTGTTCTTGAGTTTGTCGTGTTTTTTTATTGCCCACACTTCACTTCCGCATGTAAAAATGGACTTTACCATAGTTCTACCAATTCTTTTTTTATTGACTTTCGAGATAGTTTTGTTCCACCAAACCGAATTAAAGGATCCTAGTACTTTTCGCGCTTTTAGTATTTTTTGGTCCATTTTCCTTTTTCCTATATCGTCTTTATCCGCCTTTGCTTTTAAATATCTAAATTCATCCACTTGTCGGATATGAGTACCATCATACGCCAAAACCTTAAATTTGGCATCCGAGCCCATCACAAGATATTCTGTTTTTTCCAAAGTAACCTCCAATCCCCACTTTCTATATTTTATAATATAGTTTTTTTAACATGTATTCCATATTATAGAAGTCCTGTGCCAGAACTTCCTGGTTGTCTGCCAAGGTTAGGATATGCAGATTGTTGTTATTTATTGGTATCCCTATTACCTCAAACGTTTGTTTCCATCTTTTAAGAGCTATTTCTAAATAGGCATTAAATAGCAAAGAGAGAATACTTTAGTTCTGTCTTAGATCCTTGGTTATATATGGGTTCCGATATAAACTTTCTATTTTAACTTAAGCCATACTATCTTTGTAGAGTTCGTAAATTATTTTTAACGTATGCGTTTTTGTTCCAATTGCTACCAAAGTCAACCATAATTTACTTCTCCGTATACTGTCATATGCCTTTTTAAGGTCTATAAACGTGACATGTAACTCATCACCTTTACTTAATTTTTTTACTAGGTACTTGATGTATAATGAACAAATTATCAATGCAAGAGCGACCCGGCATGAATCCACTTTGATCTTCGGCAATATAACTTCCAATCTCCGATCTGAGTCTCTTTTGTAAGATTTTTCCCATAGTCTACTGATTATACTAGTCACGCTCTGTCCTTTCCTCAGTTTCCTTTCTTGTATACTGATGAAATGTAACTTATTTTCTATTTTGCAGGTGTTTTTGTTGGAATAGACATGCATTTATCATCTAGAATTTTTGTAGCAATGTTGTTCCGCCGTATTTAATTAACTCAACAGGAATGTCTCCAGGTCTAGGTAATCTTCCATTTTTAGCTTTATTACACATTGACTCAGTTCATCGACAGATATTTGTATGGGTTCTGTTGAGTTTGTGATGTTTTCGATGTCAACCTGGTTTTCCATAAATTTTCCCTATTTTCAACCAATAATGATTTGTAGAGCGCCTTCCATCCATTAGTAGTAATTAAAGATAAATTTTTCCATTGTTGTTTGATTTTATACATCTTATTGTATGCCACACTTCTGTAGATTGAGCTTCACCAATGTTATGCGTTAATTTGGTTGCATTCATGCTTCCAAAAATTGTTTTTTTCTTGTCTTATTTTTTTTCGTAGTTCTTTATTGATGTCTCTATACCTTTGTCTGTTGGTTTCCATCTTTTTTGTCACGTGTTTTTGACTTTTTTTTAAATCATATTTGATATTTCTTTGATTAACCAGTAAGGGAGTTTGCTTTTCAGTTTTTTTGTACATTCTCCTAAAACCTCTTTGGCAATTTGATGTATAGAAGATGAAATATCTCTAAATTCTTGCTCAATGACTATTTTATATGGACGCTTATCAAATGCGTTTTTGCATTGTTATAGTTGAATTGTTCTAGCGACTATTTGAATTTTTTAAATGCATTGAGACTCCAGAATATGCTCTTTGTGATTTATCTACGCCCGCTAAACATTGAAATAATCTTCCATGTCCTCACTTCCACAACTTTTCTTCCTTGTTTCCGAAAGTACCACGATTTAAAGATTCAGATTCTTTAGTTCGTATATTATTTCCGTTGTTTTGTTTGACATTTCCTGCACATTCCAAGTATCGACATTCATAGTTCTTTCATTGCTAAACGTCGTAGATAATTGTTTCCGTCCTTATCTCGAGACTGAAAATTGAGATATTTAGCTGTTATATAATTCGACACTTTACAGGTCAATTGGCGTAACTTCCAAAATTTTGAAAATCGAGTTATGCATATATTTGGGTTTCAAATGTCGTTACCCACCTTTTCTGTCATTTTTTAAAGCAGAATTATGAATTTAAAGCGTTAAAATCATTGGAAAACACTGATTGGTCGTAAGTGTTTGCCTAATTTTAGAGTCAGGTCAAATGGCTTAACCATCAGGCGTAAGCCTCATAGCAGTACAGCTAAGACAGGTCAAATGGCATAACCATCAATCGTAAGCCTCATAACATTACAGTTGGGATAGGTCAATTGGCGTAATCATCACATGTATTTTAATCAGCCAATCTAGCCATTCAGTAATTATCATTAAATGATCAAATGATTTCAAAATACCAATTTAAAATAAAATTTCAAAATACCAATTATAAAAATAAATAAAATTATTATAAGTTTGATTTGAAGTGAAGTGTAAGTTTGTATTTTGTAATTTTTATAACAATGATGTCACGAGAAAAAAAATGTTAACATTACTGCAAAATGTAAGTGCGAACGATCAAGAGAAACAGAATTTTATAAAATCAAAAATTCAATCGATTATTCCAATTGCAGACAACTCCCTATCGATAGAAAATATGCACATTAAAGATAAAGGTAATACTGTTAATGATAACGATAATGTTGGTGAAGAGGGAATTAAGAAAGCTCGTGGAGGAAGTGTCAGAGAAAACAACAAAAAATTAAAATATTAAAATATAAATTAAAGTGGAGAAGAATATAACCAACGGAATAAAAATGTTAGGTTATCGATAGAAATGAAGCCAAATCCATGCAATGGTAAAAATGCCAAAATAACTGTTCATCAAAATTTACCGAAGAACAGCGTTTACAAATTTTTAATAATTACTACAGTATGAAGAATTCCGAAGAGCAAAAGAATTTTTTAATTGTATGTGTTGAAAGAATGGAAATTAAGAGAGGATGATAATAAACCGTCATGAATTCTTTTAAAGCAGAAAGTCGTGGTAAGAAGCAACCTCAAATAAGACTCCAATTTTGATTCAAACAGCTATGGAGAATTTCATTAAAGCATTACCTGCAGTGCCATCTCATTATTGTAGAGACAGCACCACAGAGCGATACTTATCTTCCGAATTTAGAGATGTAGCAAATTTATATCGAATATATAAAAATCATAGTCGCGAAAATGGATATGGGATAACTTCAGAAAAATTGTTTTGTAATATTTTTAAAACAAAATTTAACATAGGCTTCCATTTACCAAAAAAGAAAAATGTGCAATGTGCGAAAAAAAAGGTAATGAACAACTGAAAAACAGAAAAAAAAACAAGAAATTCATTTGGAAAAAAAAGAGGATTCAAAACAAATCCATTTGACCGACCAACAGAAGTCTAAAGATGATGATAGTTTCCTTTGCACAAGCTTTGAGTTATAAAAGGCTTTAAACACTCTTCACGGCGATAACATGTTATTGTATTACTTGCGAAAGTATGCATTTTAAAATGGGATATTTTATGAGTCAGGAAAAAAAATGTTTTCTGTTATTTGTGGAGAGAGCAAGACGGAAAACGTGGCAGTAATGAAATATGTTCGGTGGCAATCTACTATTTAAAAAATATAGATGATCGAATAATTATTAAAAGAGTGTCATTAATAAAATCGACAGATTATAAGTGCTCTGACATGGTTTTTGCGTTATCAAGCGAAAAACATAAACGAAATATCCATTACATACCTTCTTCCAGGACACACATACAGGTAGGTTGTAAAGTATTTAAAGCATAAATAAAAGAATGTGGACTTTTAAATGAAATTAGTTTTTTTATTCAATATAATTTCCCTCAACTTCAATACACTTATTTCAATGATCCTGCAATAATTTTATTCCATCTCTGTAATGATTTTCTGGAAGCTCTGCAAAATACTGTTCCACGACTAAAATAGCTTCTTCATTCCATGAAAAACGCTTTCCACGATCGAATTGTTTCAAGTTTCTGCAGAGGTAGTAGTCGCTAGGAGCCAAATCTGGTGAATACGGTGGATGTTCAAGCAATTCGTACTTTAGTTCATTGAATTTTGCCATTGTTAAAACACTTTTGTGGACAGGTGCGTTGTCTTGGTGAAAGATGATTTTTATGTTGCAAACCGGGTCTCTTTTCACGAATTTGTTCGTTCAATTGATCCAAAAGGTTACAATAATATTCAGAGTTAATTGTTTTACCTTTTCAAGATAATCAATCAATAAAATCCTTTTGCATCCCAAAAAACTGATGCCATAACCTTTTTTGCTGATCGTCCTGACTTCACCTGTTTTGGAGCTGAACAACCAGCCTCAGTCCACTGTAATCGTTCTTGTTTCAATTTAGGATCATGGTGGTAGATCCAAGTCTCATCCATAGTTACAAAACGACGCACAAAATCGATTTTATTCTTATTAAAAAGATTCAAATGATGCTGAGAAATTTGCTTTCGTGTGAGTTTTTGTTGAATTGTTAACGAATGCGGCACTAACTTTCCAAACAGCTTTTTCATACGTAATTCTTTATGTAAAATATAGAGTACTCGTTCGTCTGAGATGCCTATGGTATTAGCAATTTCACGCTTAGTCAAACTTGGATCTTCACTAACAATATTATGTACTTGTTCAATGATTTCTGGTGTTGTTGCAGTTTTGGGTCGTCCACTACGTGGTTCATCTTCAACGCTTGTACGACCACGTTTAAACTCTAAAACCCATCGATGTACAGTTGGAAATGAAGGAGCAGATTCTTTTAACACGCTCACCATTTTTGTATGAATTTCTGTTGCTGATAAACCTTCCAAAACAAAGAATTTTATCACTGCACGATACTCAGTTTTTTCCATTGTTAAAAAATACACCGACACGTCGACTTCAAATGGCTTGTAAACAATGAATGAATTGACCGATCGAAATAAAAGTTTTAGTAGGTTCATATGAAAGATCAAATATCAAAATGACGTATGAATTTTGATTCCTCGACTGCTTAATAAGTGTCGCTTTCAGTAGTACTTTTCAACCAACCTGTACTTGGAGATGTCACCTGGTGACCAATTGCTTGATGTTCTACCCAAGATGATTTCTTATCAATACCATCAACTTCTGGGGCAAAAAGAAAACGAAGAAGTAACTAAACTAAATTTGTGCAATTTGTAGAATTGTCTTTTTTTATTCACTTTGTAATAAATGCGGTTAGAAAACCTTTACTTTATGTAAAAATTAATTAAAAACGAACTAACATTTGACTGCAAGTCAATGGGCTTAAACCACAAGTTTGAAGCAGCAACATTAAAAATGGGCACAGATCAATAGGCGTAACCATCAATTTTGTTTAAATATTGCTTAATATCTATGAAACCCGGTGTAGTATCACAAACCAAAGTTATTGACCAACATTGAAATTTTCATTCATAATAATGTATATTTGAATAATTTATACAGTTTTTACTGCCTCCTGAAAAAATGTACAATGAGGGTTACGCCAATTGACCTGTGAAGTGTCGAATATTTTTTCCAAGTGATGAGCTGCTGGCCCATTGTTCCAACCTAGAGGAGCTCCTGGAGAACCGGTTTTTCTGTCTGGGTAAACTGCCTTAGTATAAAGCACCCAGTTTTAAGGTGCTAGATACTCACCTTTCATCTTTTCCCGTTAGCTACAGTCTATTACGATTCAGTCAGGGGTTACGACATAAACGTGGAAATAACATCTGCTGGCAGAGCTTTGAGACCATACCATAATCCTGTTTTCATTATTTTATTATGAGGCTGTAAGGTGAATAATTTTGATTTAACTTTTGATAAACTTTAAAGCGATTTTTAGCATCTTTATATTGTTTGTACCAATTCTAATTTTTCCAATTTTAATTCATTTTTCAAGGCAACGAAATTGTTACGATTTTGGAAAAAAAAAACCTCGACAACTTTAATGGTTTTTTTTATATTTATCCAAAACTTTGATATGTAGAATATATTTTTCCAAGCATACACTCGAAAATTTGTTAATATTTAACGATTCAAATTGCGACCCTTTTATCTTGCTTCTTGAAGCAACTATTTTATTTAGATTTAAATTTTTTTAAATTTCTTAATTAGGAAGTTATAATTAACATTTGGTAAATATATTTATTGATGTATTGCTCAAGCAATAATATATGTTTTGATGTATGACCTAACAGATAACAAAATATATCATTTTTAATAATACATTATACACCGATATTGTTTAATTTTTGCAGTGTAACTCGATTATTCATTTAAATGACCTTTGCATTCCATACCTAATAATAACAATCGGAGCTGATAATAATTTAATTATTAGGCTTTTGACATGTTTGCCACCATTGAAAAAAACCATGACGAAACTTACTCTTTGCTAGTAGCATCGCATTAAATTTAACCGTACAATTGTTTCGTGTCACTGTTGATAATAATCATGAGCATCAGAAAGTTATTTACGTAATCCTGTTAGTTATTAAAACAACTTAGTGAAGTACTACCAGTTTAAATAAAAAATTATAATTGTGCCAAAGAAACAGTCGTCGTAATGATTTCCAAGTTATTTACATGCCTATGTCTGTGTGGATTTTTTAACGGCGTCGTTTTGGACTTTGCATTTGAATTATCTTTGATACATTTGAATGATTTTCACGATAGGTTTCATGTCATATCTCAATTTTATTTAAAATATAACTTCCAATTTTTAGGATAGATGAATCAAACGAAAATTCGGGTTCCTGTAATGACGAAAATTGTATTAGTGGAATTTCTCGAATTTACACAGCGATTAATCAATTAATTAGTAGTCGTCCAAATCCTATTGTATTGAATGCTGGAGATAATTTCAGGAACATTGTGGTACAATCATTATAAATGGAACGCGACACAACATTTTTTAAATTTTATTCACACTGATGCTTATGTAAGTTACATAAGCAAAAGATGTTTAGGTACTAATGTTGAAGCCTACATACACTTATTAGACTCTAGGAAATCACGAATTTGATGATGGAGTTGAAGGACTCGTCCCCTTTTTAAAAACTTTAAAAGCTCCTGTTGTGGTGTGCAATATTGATATCAGTAAGGAACCTAGGTTACAAGGATTGTACAATAAGAGCATCGTGATTGAAAGAGTTGGTAAAAGAGTTGGAATAATTGGTGTAATAACAGAGAGAACAGGTGTAAGTCTATAATTTTTAACAAATTTAAAAAATCTTTCGTAATTTTACAGGATCTTAGTTATAATGAAAACATAAGTTTTCTCGACGAAATAGAATCTGTTAATGCGGAAGCTGAAAGATTAGATAGAGAAGACAATGTCGATACCATTATAGTTTTATCTCATTGTGGTTATTTTAAAGATAAACTGTTAGCCGAAAGAGCTGCACCAAAAATCAGTGTAATTGTTGGGGGGCACTCACATATTCTTTTGTACAATGGTAAGTTTTAAGTAAGAAATCATAACTATTTAGTTTTGATATTTTTAGGAAATCCACCTGGAACTGAAGAACCTGCAGGGCCATATCCTACAATTGTAAATCATGAAGACGGTAGGGAATTTTAATCATACAAGCTTCCGCTTTTGGAAAATTTTTGGGTAACATAACAATACAGTATGATAGCGACAATAAAGTATCTTCTTGGAGTGGTGCTCCAATTTACTTAAATAAAAGTATACCACAAGGTAACTATAGTCATCATTATCAAATTAATATTATTAACTGCTTGTTTTGTCAGATGAATTTATTAATAGTGAAATAGAATTGTGGAAAAATGAAATGCATAATGCAACACCACCACATATAGTGGGGGAAACCAAAGTACTCCTTCAGCAGAAATGCGCCAAGTCGGAATGTAATATTGGAAACTTGGTGGCCGATGCAATGGTTCACAGTGTGAGTATCTGCACAAAATACACATTTATTTTCTTAACTTTTCGTTTATTTGTTGTTCCGATAGCATCTACATACTGATGAAGAATTTGCATGGACTTATGCATCTATTGCCGTTGTAAATGGTGGAGCACTAAGAATTTCTTTACAAAGAGGAAGTAAGTATCTATTAGTTTCTGTTTTTAAAACTTTCCTAATCCGATAGTCTTAATATGTTCTTATTTCCATTAAATTGAAAACTATGAAATCAAAGTCTGTGGGTATTCAAAGTTCTGATTTCGTTTAGATATCTCGAGCGAGGACATTTCCATGTTAATTCCGTTTCGCAACACTATAGACGTAGTGCAAATGAAGGAAAGCACTTGAAAGAGTTTCTCGAATTTGGAGCAGGGCATCATAACAACACGTCGAGCATTAAAGTTAATTTATTGCAGGTTTCGGGTAAGCCACTATTTAACTTTTACCTGTTTATTGTATACTATCATGTATATTATATATTATTTATTTATTAATTTTTCAGGAATTCAAGTAGTGTATAATTTAACTAAACCGATTGGATCTCGAATTGAAAAACTCAAACTGCGGTGTAGGGAATGCCATGTCCCAGTATATCAACATCTAAACGAAAATAATTATTATCGAATCATCATGAATTCATTCATGTCTGATGGAAAAGCTGGCTATGATATATTTTTACCTTACATGGAGATGTTGAAAGTTGGAGATTTGGATGTTAATGTTGTCACTGATTATATTAAAAGACATTCGCCTATAGTTGCCGATATACATGGTAGAATAAAAGTTGTATGGTGATAATTTATTATTCGATCATTTTTAAAATTAATCATGGGAAATAACAATATTTTGCTTGTAAACATAATTTGATGTAAATACTAATTGCGATCATGATGATGGTACCAAGAAAGAAAAACCATCAATTTAATAGCAAACTTAACCTCTCTTTTGTATTTTGTTTTTGTACTTTTATTGAATTTTCTCTCTGTGGTCATTGATATTATCGTATTAAAAGACATCATTTTTTATGGAAGTTTAAATTTAATTTTAAGTTAGTTTGTCTTTTTATATCAAAATAGAAGATACGCCCGTCAAGAATGACGGTTTTCCTAGAAGATGTTCTTGTCAAGAATGACGGTCCTTCTAGAAAAAGTAATGAATATCTGATTGCTTTTAGAACCAACAAAATAGAACCAATGGCAGGATTCGTTGTTTGATGGAAGTAGAGTCATCAAGATTTGGATTTAATGGAAAACTTGAGTTCTCAATATTCATATAGTATACACCACAGTCAGTACAATTAAAATCTGAAATCTGAAATTGATGGACTGATGACACTTCAATATGATGAGTTAGAACATATTTTAACTTGTTACAATATTTGCTATTGCCTTAGAGACGTGCTGGAATTAAACTTGGAATCAAATATTCCAGAAAAAACTTATATTAAAATCAACCAGCTCTTTAAATGGTTTTTGAAGAAACTTTAGGTGAGTTAATGCAAAAGATGAAGCTTATGGAAAAAATATGTTTTTGCAAATTGTAGTTTTGACTTTTCATCACATTCAATGTTTGCAGATAAGTATATGAGCTCCATTCTTCTGTATTAGCTCATTAAAAGGTTTTCTTCAAAACTTTGCGGAGAGTTGGTTGATCCAAGTATAAATTTTCTCTGGAATATTTTTTCACTTCAAACTTAATTCTGGCGTATCTAATGCGATAACAATAATATAACCTGCTAAATGTTGTAAAACATCATATTGAAATGAATCGATTTCAGGTTCTAAGATATATTATAGAAATTAATATTGGGAACTCAAATTTTCCACAGAATATAAATCAATGACTTTATTTGTTTCAAACAGTTGACTACTATTATTTCGATCTAGAATATTTCGTTTGATCGAAGTGATCATGTAGACCCCCTTTTAATCACATGACTCCAAAAATATTTATAACACATTTTATTTGACAATATGTTAAAATGTAGGTGATATTGACCACTTTTGAAAATCATAAACATTTACCTTGGGTTATCGCAAACGATAATGTTGGAACATTTGGAATTCTGTTCTTATAATATTTGGCAATATAAATTCTACTGCTCTACTACCACTTTGGAATAAATTCATTTCATGTGCTTCTCTAATTATGTGAGGTTTGATTGTACACAATAATCTTTTCCACCCAGATGTTCCACTCATTGTTGGGAAAATTCCTGAGAATTGACTTTGAATGTGTTGAGGTTTATGTCGCACTTAATTCATTAAACTGTTGATCCACTCGTTTTATAAACTTCTTACAAATTGTTGTTGCTTTTATTAAGTGCATAGCTACCTGTAATCAAGACAAATCAAAAACTTTGTAGGTCATAAGGATTTCTTTGAGTTGCTAATATGAACGAGCGAATAAATAAACCAATCGTGCATGCAAGAAAGCGCGTTACAAAGATATTCAAATGTTGGTTAAGTAGGATTTTAATGTTTGTGACTCATTATAATTATGTGGTAGATTCAGTTTTAATTTGTAAATTAACCCTCATGCCACACTTTGTCAAAATCTTGACTTATGTTTTTTGAAATAACGCAAAGCAGTATCTCTTGCATTCCAAATTGTTACTGATTTGTTTTATAATTCTGTGAATCTGCTCAACCGTACAATGCTGGCTTCTAAATCCAAATGGTAGCACGTCAAAATGCCGAAAACAAAAACACAGAAAGTACCACGTACTCTAACAGTACTCTATAAGAGCCATCTTGTATGGATTAGTGATACTTTCGGTGCTTTTATTTTTGACGTTTTGATTTCAACGTTTTGACTTTTGGAGTTTTTGTTTTCGGTGTTTTGACATAGAATCAAGAAATAAGGCCAAGTGCTTAAAACTGCTTATGTTTATCTACATAATGTAATATTAAAAATAAAACACTGCCCAAGCCAATGAAAAGTTGCTCAAATTATTCTTATACAGAAACCAGGAGAGAAATCAGACTAAATAACTTCATTCATCAATAAATTTACTGCCAGTGCTGGGAAAGATTTTTAAAAACGATTCAATGTCAAAACACCGAAAACAGAAACGCCGATGTCAAAATACCAAAAGTACCACTAATCCAAACAAGATGCCTCTAATTTGGATTAGAAACAAAAATAAGAACAGCAGAAGTTCACAAAGGCGGAAGATCTCAGCGATTCTTGAATAAATTAACAGTCGTCCTCAGCTGTTTAGGTAGAAAATGTCATAAAAGTAAAGGGTGGCCCATCTGTTGGTACGTTTTAAAAATGCGATCAAAAGAGTAGGCATTGATATTTTTATTAATTTTTTGTTGTTGGAAAGCTACAAGTATCCGCGTCAAGAATGAAAAACGATTTCGTTCATGTGGCTCCCTCTACTGGCCTTACAGTATGCCATTCGGTCACCCCAATTAGTGATGACATTTTGAACTACCTCGGCGCCAATTTCACTCAAAACAGTCGTAATGTTGTTTTCAAAGCTGGAATTGTCTCTGGATTATTCGCATAACATCGGTCTTTAACGGCACCCCACAGGAAGAAGTCCAGCGGTGTCAAATCGCAGCTACGCGCAGGCCAATTGACATCTCCTGAACGGCTGATTATGCGGTTGTCAAACTTGGTGCGCAGAAGGTCGATCGTAAGTCGGCTTGTATGGCATGTGGCGCCATCTTGTTGAAACCAAAGGTCGTCCACATTCATAGCGTTGATTTTAGGCCATAAAAAGTTGGTCAACATGGCTCTGTAGCGTTCGCCATTGACGGTAACGGCGTTGCCAGCATCATTTTCGAAGAAAAATGGGCCAATTATGCCACCACTGTGACACACCAAACTGTGACTCTTGGAGGATGCATTGGTCTCTCTACGATTGCATGTGGCTGTTCCGAACCCCAAATTCGACAGTTTTGCTTGTTCACATATCCGCCGAGATGGAAATGCGCTTCGTCCGAAAAGATGATTTTCGACCAAAATCGACGTCATTATTGAGCTGGTCTATGGCCCACACAGCGAACTGATATCGAAGCGGATGGTCATTTGCTTTCAACTCCTGAGTCATCTGGATCTTGTAGGCGACTAATCCGAGGTCTTTGTGCAGTATTCTCCCCAGGCTGGTGCGACTAATGCTCAGTTGCTGCGATCGGTGTCGAGTTGAGGTCGTCGGATTCTGTCTCACACTTTGGGCCACAGCCTCAATATTCTCGGGTGTGCGCACTGTCCGAGCTCTGGGACCACTTCTGTCATCCACTAACATCCCTTTCTCACGAACTTTCTTCACCAATTTGCGTATAGCGCCTTCGGTGGGTGCTTTATCACGACCCATATTTCTTTTCAAAATTCGCACAGTTTCGGCGACACAGCACTGACTTTGAAAATAAGTTTTTAAAATTTCAAAACGTTCTTCAAGAGAAAACATGTTGTTTCGTGCCGCGGACGGTATGACTAATGAACTGTAAAAATTTCGGGTCTGTAGCTCGTTTGCCGTTGTCATACGACGAAATTCAAAACGTACCAACAAATGGTCCACCCTTATATCTGTTTAATTTTTTCTAAACAGCTGATGCCCGATACTAAAAATAATTATTCTGATTGGTTAGTTGTTTTTTGAGAATAACGCCATCTACTTATCGGACAAAAAGCAAGAAATGTAAATGTATGTGGAGTTAATCGCCCTTACAGATACTTGGATTGTAACCCTATTGCGGCCTACACCTGGTAGAATAAAATATAATCAATGTTTATGGTATTCTGTAAACTCCATCTTGACAGGAAATCAGGAAATCGTTAATTTTGAACCCCGTGTAGAACGCAGTATAAACTAACAGTTTGCTATTTGATTTGAAAACCTACATCATTACAGATCTCTTTATTCAGCTATAGTTCCCTATTAGTCAGCGTGCAGAAAACTGTTAAGGGATTACTAACATGATGTAGGGTAGTTCAGGGTGGATATTACAAGTTACCAGAAAAGCGCTTTTATCATTTGAGCTAATTAAAATTTTTGCGGATTTCAAAAATTAATATTATGATTTTGATTTTAAAATGTATTTTAATATGTTCTCTTTTTCGCCTGCAGATAAAGCAGTGAAAAACAATAATTTATGTATAATACGTATTTTTAAAAAAATTCTACTTGAACGTTAAAGTAAATAAGTAATAGGGTGAATTAATAAATAAATATTTTAATTATAAATAGATAGGTAAGTTTTCCATTATACAAAAACATATTAGAAACACATTTCAGATTTTTTAATTATAAGTAAGTACTTCAATAAATCAATAAGTTTGGATATTACATTTTCCACTATAATTAAATTTATTTATTTATACATTAAAATTTTCAATAAAGATCGCTATTAATAATAATCTAATTAAAAATGTAATAAAAATTAAACGATAGATGTTATTAAAAATACCTAATAATATCGGAAAATTATTTTGTTTATACAGGGTATTGAAAAAAATTACACCAAATTTTAGAAATGTATTGAAAGAAATTTATCAACCCAATCAAAAGGTTTTTATGATCATGGTTTACAAACCATTTCAGTTATGACTATTATTTCATAGTTTATGTAAAAATTAACCATATTTTTCAGGAAACACAAAATATACATGATTGCTTTCGAACTGAAAAAAAAATCTTAGATGTTTTGATGTGATAAACACGTAAATATTTATGTAAACGTTTTTGTTTATTTTTATCAAAACTTTGTATGTTTTTATGAGTGTTCCTAGAGTTTAATGGTACCTTTTTCAACACCCTGTAGGTATATCTATGTAATATCTTGCGAAGTAATTAGTTAAACCTAATATACTGTAGTCTGTATTCAGATAGGTGTTTTGACGTTATAGCTGCAATTAACGTTGTGGTTACTGGTAATCAAACTAGAACGGCTTTAGTAATTGCTTAATCTCAAGAGAATGCTTATTGTGCTACATCTTACTATTTTACTCCTATACAATTCAATAAACATGCTAATTCCCTAACTTACAATTTAAATGATCAGTTAAAGAATATTTTAATATATTTACCCTCATATTTTATATTATGTAAATTTACAAGTTGTTACTGAAAATTAAATAAAACTAATTTATATTATACCTATAATTAAAGTGCCAAACAAAAATACTGTTTAATTAAACTGGTGAGAACAAAACCTGTTACATTTCTAAATGACAAATTTGCTTTTATGCAAGGAATAAGTTTCAGAAGAAAACACGAACTTGGCGATAACTGCAAATTTTATTTTTCAAGTTTTTCTAAATCCACAGGATTAATTTAAAAAGCTTCGCAGTACATATAATTTTTTAATAGTTTGTGATACCGTTAATCGGTCAATTTCAAGAAAAATTGGCGCAATACTGTCATTTTCAAGTATACCAGCCGATACATTATCCTTTTGAAGATAACCGTACAATCTTCTCGTAGTACGTGCGAATTTTTATTGTCCCCATGCCTACAATTGTGTCTGTTGGCAAATCTGTTCAACAAAAACTTGATTTGTTGCTAAAACAAATACTTGTTGCCAAATTTGGGTCATCTTGAATTCTCTTCCCAAAACTCAAATCTTTTTTCAAAATCGTCTTCCCCAAATTTGAATTTTAAAATTTAAACTAAAAATTCTGGTTTTGACGTGTATTTTTTCTCAAATTTACTCAAAACCAAAAAATGTATCTTGACATTTGCTATAACAAATAATCAAATATGAAGATTTTATAATTTAGTATTTCAAAATGCCATGATTAATGGCAGAGGCTACTTACTTCAATAAAAAAAATTAAAATTTTTAATTTTACTGTACTCTCTGACGCGTTATATCAGCAGAAGAACTTTCTCAGTGTAACCGTCAAGTCGCAAAGAGCTAACTATAATTTTAGTACGGCAAGAGTGCAACCAGAGAGTCGTTAGTTTTAACGATGTCGCTAATGAAACAATCCAAGACGCAATTATGAGAAATGACACATTTACCTAAAGTGTTTTACTCCATTGTCCTAGCTTAACAAGGGAGCCATTTAAAGTTTGTACATATACACCCCACTAGCTCAAATGCTAAATCGACCCGAATTAAATTATTATAAACGTGTTTCCATATACAAAATTTAAATTTAAAAGTCGAATCATTTATATAAACTCATATTTTACAATATACAATATAACTTTGTATCTAGGTAGTAAAACAAATAACACAAGTTTGTATGTATATTAAAAACTCACTTTAACGTTCTTTGAAAAACTTAATTTAATTCTGTGGTGCATATTATGTCTATTTCTTCTTCTCTTTGTTATGGCATTACCATTAGGTTAAGCGGCCTCACGGTCGCTTTGATCCTCAAGTACAAATTAAGTGAAAGTTTTAATTGAATTTATAAATTGGTAAATTTTCCTACTTACGTATTATAAACTAATTTTTTAGTCTAAGATATTATTGATCAACCATGTTTCGATTTAAAAAATTTCTTTTATTTATAATACGTTTAGAACTTGTTTATACGTAGTAAGTGGAAAAATTGACCACTGTATAAATTTAATTACTAATCATTAAATTCATTCCTAAAGCAAATAATTATTAGTCATTTTCTCCTATAAAATATTTTGAAAGTACCACATGCAACATTTACATATAACAAAAATAATTATTTCCAAATTTTGTTGAAACTGTACCATTCCGTATCAGGGTGTCGATACGATAACCGTAAATACGGCTCTGTCACAATACACTGAAATTTACAAAGTGTTTTTACTAGTGAAAACAAAGTTCCCCGATTAGAAAACATCTTAGGTAGTGAGATAATGAATAGGAACACGAGCGTAAAGTATTTTGGAGCCCGCAAAGCAAAAAAAAAGGTAATTTCTTTATTTTGTATAGCGGTGATTTTTGTTAAAAAGTTAGAGAGATAAGGAATAGTAATTTGGGTTGCATAGCTTTCAAACATTAAATATTTTAATTTGCTATTAAATGCAGCTGTGAAATGGGCTTTTCATCTCTCGGGGGTCGACCCGGAAGATAAGGTCTATACATACGAGCAACGATTATGCTATCAGACGAACATCTATGTGATAACAAGGAATCAACAATAGAGAAAAACAAAAAACGACAGGGTAAATTCGAAATTTTCTGTAGGAGCAAAAAGTTAGCCAGATCATCAGTAAAAACGAAAACAACTACGACGAAATGGAGGCTAGTAAAATATAATGAAACAGCTACTGTATGAAGTAAGAAAAATCACATTGTGACAACAAGTGAACGCAAAAGAAATCAAAACTGTTAAAGAGGAAAATAAAAACCCAAAGGAATAAGTAGGAACATTTAAAAACAAATTACTACGAAAGTAGATATATAGTAGGAAGAAAGTAGATATGAAGTAAAACCCCAAAAAAGAAGATGGAGGTATTTCTTAAAGTAGAGTTGAATGTTAAAGTTAAGGTAAATTTTGCAACCGTTGTAAAACAAATGTTTTCTATCCTCTTCGTATTAGCAAAATTAGATACATGGCAAGAAAAGGTGACCGTGATAAAGACAAAAACCAAATTAATAGACATATACAAATATATTTATGATGACTGAACACAATAAGAACAAAAGATCCAGGTGAGCTTAAGAGAAATCGCAAAGCAAGAGAGAGAGAGAACAAGGAAAAATGCAAAATGAGCTCAACAAAATAAAATGGGAAAACTAACTAAGGCGCTGGAACCCTTTAGTATCAAGAAACTATCAAAAGCAAACGGCGGCGAACGGAAAAACAACTAGACAAAAGCGGCAAAAATATGAACAATGCATTAACAAAATGAAATTATGAGAAATATAATCTATATGGCTATTTTATATTATATATGGAGTATTCCACGTCAAATTGACCACTTGTCAAATTGACAAATTTAAAAACATTTATGTGAATTCTTTCAAATTTTTTTAGTGTAGCGAAAAAAAGTTCTGATTTTTTTTTAAATTGTGTTTTTCTTTCAAACGCTCATGACTGTTTCAAAAATTGACCAATCAAAACGGTTTTTTTTAATTTTCGGTTTTAAACACGCTTTACAGAAAAAAATGTAAAAAAAATTCAATATTCTATAAAAAAATGTTAGTTTTGTGAAAAAAAATCATTGATTTTTCAAAGTTCACCATTTTTAAATTTTATTTCTTTTCTTTAAAAAATCTGATTTGTTCTGGAAATAACGCCGCAAACCCCATATTGGGCAAACTTTTATTTATCTTTAATAAAATAAATCGAAATAAATATATTTATGATATTTTATACTCTGATTATAATCTTAAGAGGGCTTAGTAGAATACGCATGATACTATTGTGCACTCACTTCCACTTGTGGCGTAAGATAGGCGAATTAGCCTTTGACGATGGCGAAGTTTTTCCTAAACTATAACGAATTTTTCAATTTTTTTATTTTTAAAATCTACATAGTTACCCGTTTGCGGTAAAGAAAATTCAAGCTGTTTCGTTGAATACTTTAAAATATATAGCGAAATAGAAATCACCATTATTATTGCAATGAATTTGTACCTTATATTATATTTATTTTCACAATCATTTTTCAATAAATGTTTATGAAAATTGTTTACAGTGTACAGTTCATCATTATCTACTAAATCCAAAAGAAAAAAGTATCAAATTTTGTTTAGTTTTAAAAAAATCTTCGCCATCAGTAATAAAATAAAATATCATTCATTTTAATGAAATTTTCAGTTAGCCAAGTCGCAAAATAGTTGGTAAAACTTTGACTATTGTGACAGAGATGGCCCAATTTGGAATTTGTTTAGATGACATTTCAAATTTTTAATCAAATATACTATATTTTTCAATAAATTGCAATTTTGCATTAACAAAATAATTGCTATTTACCTCAAGCTAGTACTGACATAATAATAATTATATTATTTTATATTATTAATAATATTTAGATTAATGTGATATATTAGAATATCACATTATTTCTATTACTCAAGAGAGGGCTACATAAAATATAATTTGTAATGCCTGAGAATATGCAACTATCTAAACAAAGTGAAAGGCAAATAGATTTAGATTTGTTGTCTCTACTAGGGCCACCTTAACTTGATGATTAATGAACAATTGCAAGAGGAAAAGATCCAAAACGCGTACAAAGTAGTGATTGAAAATTAGTTAAATATCATCCAAGAAGATAATTTACCTACTAGATGAAAATTAAATCAAAAAAATAACACAGAAGACAAAGATAAATGGAAAAACTAGTTTGACGCAGCAGTTGAAGAAAGAGACTGATATAGAAATCAGTGCAGAGGGGCAAAACGAATCTGTTGAATAAAGAAGTGGACGTTTCATAAAAGTAGATAATGGCATTAGAAAGTAAACTAAAGAACAATGAAATTAGGAATTTTTACCAAAAAGTGAAAGTGATAAAAACAGATTTTCCGAAAAATACGGTACGCTTTACAAACAAAAAAGTGAATTGATATGCGGAGGAAAGAAAATTATGGAAAGATGGAGAGAGTTCTCCATCAAGAATTATTGAATAAAAGCTTTTAAGCAAACGCAGAGGGAAAAGAAATAGATGAGAATAAAATGGACCAAGAACAAGAAATAGACCCATCAACTATTTCTACTACAGAGATAATGAAAATAATAACGAAAATAAAGAACAACAAAAGCTCTGGCGAAAACGGAATCAGATTATAAATGATTGGTAAGAGGTCGAATTTAGGGGTTCGAAAATACACTTTTTCCTATAGAAATGGCTTTACCAAACAAAAAAACAGAAAAATAAAAGCTCTTTAAAATGAGGATCATTGTTGTCGAACTTGTAATAAGGCCACAATTTAATTTTTAAAATTGAATTTTCTCAAAACAAATACATGTAAATGTATTATTAGATAATATTACGCAATAATTTTATGCATTGTATTTACGGTGAGTGTACTGTAGGTGCGTGTAGAGTAGGACCGGTCTAGGGATATTTTTAATAAGCAAACCGTTTTTCAAAACGGCCTGTAGCGGCCGAAGCAGAGCGTAGGCTGCGGAAGGTCAGTTTTGGTTAAAGCAACCACAGCCGATTTTGAATTTTTAAAAGTCGTTTTTTCCAAAATTTGTGGACCGACCGCAAATTTTATTTTTTTATATGCCAATTAGACCCTCGTCTTTCATAAACTACTTCAAAAATGGTAAAAATCCCGATCGGAGAATTCGAACTGTCATCTAAATGATTAAGTATGGGGGTGAAATTTTGCAAATAAAAATCTGATAAAAATAGGTGTGGAACAAAGAGAATATGTCAAAAAGCCGGTTCAGCGCAGTACTAAGTCCCATATGCAAAGAGGGAGACAAGATAAGATATGAAAACTTCGAAAGAATAGCTTTGCAGGACACGGTATATTAAATTTTGACAACAGTAATAAAAAAAGAAATAATAATTATGCCGAGGAAATTATTGGTGATTATCAGTGCGGTTTTAGAAACAATCGATCTGTGACGGACCAAATATTCACATTAAAACAAATATGTATAACTATACTGCTATGAACACAAAGCAGAAATGCATACGATCTTGACAGATTTCAAGCAAGGATATTATGACTCTGTAAACAGAAAGCAGTTATATACCGCAATGTAAGCTCTGGGAACATCAATAAAAATAATAAAATTATTAAAGTAGATTCTAAACAATACACAAAATTGTGTGAAGATGTAAAACAAGCCAAAAAATTTTTAAATAAAAAATGGACTAAAACACGGAGAACCTTTATCTGCAGCATTGTTCAATATATATACATATTATGTTTGAAGAAAATAATACAAAAAAGTGGAATAAACACAAGTTTAAAAAGAACTTTAAAAAATTATAAGACATCTTATTGCGGAAGCACAAAAATGAAACTACAGATCAATGAGCAAATGACAAAATATATGGTTCAGATGGGGGTAAACGTAAAAGAAGCTGAAAACTGTCGAGATATTTGAGTTAAATTAGACAACCTTCGGGAGTACAGCTACGAAAGAGTAGAAAGTTTTGTTTTCTTGCGAAAAATAATAACAGCAAAAAATTGAAGCCAGAATCGCTAAGAGAAATAAAAGTGCGGGAAACCTGAAGAATTACCGCAAGAAAACAAAAATCCGTGTCTATAAAGCAATAATAAGGCCGGCAGTGCTGTTACGGGAGTGAAACGTGGACATTAAATAAAATAGATAATGAAAAGGTAAAACGACGGGAAAAAATATTACGAAAAATCTTCGGTGGACAACAAATAAACGGCATATGGCCAAGAAAAAAATATAAAAAAATAATAAAATAGAAATAATAACATTTATCAAAGCATAGCGAATTAGGTGGCTAGGGCATGTGGAAGGACTACTAAAGAGGAAAATGACACGAAAAGCGCTACAAGGTATGATAGGTACCAGAAGAAGAGGATGATCAAGAAAAAGGTGGTTGGAGGCAGTGAAGGAAGACCTAACTGAAATGGGAGTAAGAAACTGAATATTTTTAGGAAGAGACAGAAATAAGTGGCGAGAGATCGTTCTAGGCCTGCAGAGGCCATAATATGCCATTTTGTGCTATGCTAATCAAAATTCAGTTCAAGAATTTTTATGTAAAATTAAATTCTAAAAACTGAAGCCGGATGGAATTCAAAAGATTAAAAAATAAATTAATGAAGATTAGATTGGATGTGATTGAGAAATTATTATTATTAATAATTATTGTAAAAAATAAATTAAAATTATTAAAGATTTGGAAGTTTTTACACACCACAATATATTCCGGATGTCCAGTTTAACGTGAAGTACGGGAATGGACGATATTTACATTGTCAAAATTAGGTTATTATTATGTTGTTACCTAAAGCCAACAAGTAGACAATATTCGTAAGTTAAAAATTTCACTGCAGATAGTACCCTATGAGATTTAAACCCGTAAATCTTGATTTAATTTTGATTAAGTCTTGGAAAACTACTATAATATCTATTCTTAGTCTTTCTAATTGGTTTTGTTAAGTTGAACACGTTTTTTTTTTAATTTGTAACGTTTTATTTTTATTAATAATATATATTTTTGGACAACACCTCGTAAGTGCGCTGATTATTTGTGTTTCGGCGCATAGACATTAATTTTGAATATAGCGCAGCAATAATTTGTTGCTAAAGCGATATGCCTTCGATATGGTTTAGAGAGAATTTTGATTATTTATTATATTAGTTCGAAACACAGCAAATGTTCAGAAACGAACTAAATTTTTATTAAATAGAAGCCGACCATCTGGTAATTATACTTTTCTGTTAAATTCGTCTCTCTAAATCCAAGCAACATTTTAGGCTTCACTAGACTTCAATCGTGATTCACTTATTGATTCAACCTGCTTCAATTTGCTTCAATCTGATTCAATTTTCACTTCCATTTGAATTCACTTCGCTTCAATTTGCTACACAATTTGGTTTCAATCCGATTTTGATTTTTTTGTTGGGTCAAATGGAAATTAGCGTTACCTTGTATCCAGTTTCACGGAATCTGGTCCTTTTGTTTAAAACCATTTATGGAGGAATTTCTTTTGGAACCGAAACCTTCAATCGATTTTGGATGTATTTGGAAGCTATATCAATTGCAGAAATCAACAACACGTACGATAAGGTCAGACAAATATTTTCTTAATTTTTATGCGACGCCGAATTCTACGCCGATCACACACCGAAGCGTCGTACACTGATCAAATTAAATTATCAATCACCGATAAGATCCACCAGTCAGATTTGTTCAAGTTCAAGAAGAAACAAAACTTTGAGCCTATTTTTTGAGTTTACATACCACATTTTGTGAACAGGTATATAGCTATATACGCGTGGGTAAATAATCAATTTTGTAATTATTTACATGTTAAACTTGCAGCACAGTTTATCTTCGATTTGTTAATGAATTTGACTGTAAAATTTCTTTAGTAAACTTTTGTTGTTTTACGTTTATGAAAGACTAGTCAATTTGATAATTTGCGTTTACCTAAAACTTCTGGCGCCCTACATTATTCTTTTTTGAGTAATCCACGACTCGCTCTACGACACCATCTGAGCTGCCGTTCGCAATTTAGTGGAAAGTCTTGAGGATTGGAAACCCTTCAGGACGGTGCAAATTGGAACAGGTGATGCATGGTTTTGCGCGATATGGCTTCGGTAGTCAATCAAGAATAACCGATAATACATTTATGATGGATTTATATTTTCTGCATATATGGTTGAATTTGAAGATGAAGAAGAAGTTCTGTTCGTTGTGTTTTGGGTTATGATTGGAACTGCAGGCTGTGTCTGTGTTTGGAAAATCTAAATTGATTGGGTTATTGAAACCAATCCTCCAGCTTGTATACAAGTTTCATTAATATTTCCTGAAAAGCCATTACATCTTGATCTAGTTATAGCTTAAATTGGCAATCACGATTTTAATGATTTTTTTGAATCAATTATGTTGCGTACCATCTTTTTTTGTATGTGCTGGCAGTGGTCAATTAAAGGGTTTAGTGCAAAATGTCCCTAAGTGACATTTTCGTGATTTCGAGGTTTTTGATGCCATTTAGTTCAGAAAACCATAAACTCTATGTTGCTGTTATCAGAATCGCTATTAAAAGTTCATAGGTAGCATAAATTAAATATACAAACATATATGAAAATGATCTTGACATTTCCACAAATTTAATAAAGTACCTATGTTTTCCTAGTCCAAAAGTCCTTAAGTACAAAAGTTTTTTGGGTGTCCTCACTCTTAACATAATTATATTTAATTTTTATTGTTTCAAAATGCAACATTTTCCTCCTATCCAGCTATAAACAAAAACTTTCTCTAGTCAAATTCTCAAAATTTAAATATTTATCTCGAAATAGGAAAATGCCTCTTAGGGAGTTTTTGTAAAAAATCCTTCAATGGTTCAGTCTTCTTTCATTGTTGATTATTTAGAGAAAACGACAGTTTTTTTTGTGCAAAGCGGAAATCTTGTGATTTATTGGATGGCTGATCTTTTAAAATTAGCGTATCTGGTTGAGTATTGTTCCTGCATATGTCAAAGAAAATATGATTTTCGTTTCTGGTAATAGTGGTATCCAGAAAATAGAGCTGATTGTTATCTTTAACTTCGATGGTAACTTACAGTGTAAATCTACTTTTTGGGTATATTTCAGGTACCTTTAAAGTATCTTTTAAATTGAAATTAAACGTAATTAGTGCTTTTATTTAGTGAAAAGTGCCAACTTAGCCAAGAAACTTAAAATAAAGATTTTGCTTAAAGAAACAACATCAACACAACGTTAAATTCCAAAAAATTTAATTTTTCCCAGTCCGCTTAAAAACTATTAGGAAAAAAATAGAAAACGAGGAACCTCTACAGTCACACTATTCAAAACGACTAAGAACTACAAATCCCAGAGACGACAGAACAATAATAAGTATAACTCTAAGGCTTCGTAAGAAATCACTGAGTAATTCATGCAATGTTTTGGCTTGCGAAATCCAAGTCTCAAAAAGAAAAAAGCTAACATGATTTGTCGTGCCGCCCAGCCATGGAAAATAAGCTGACTTCTGCTATGATGTTAAAGCGAATTGCATGGGTCAGGAAATATTGTGTTAATCAAAGGGTTGAACATCCTACACAAGTCATGATTTAATCAATCATTTTTGCGAAAAGGGTTGGAAACCTTTTCAGATGGAAACATGAGATTACAGCAAATTCTCAAAGACAAACTGAAGCCTCAATAATGCAATTGGTTTTGTAGACACAAAAAATTCGAATTTATGTATGATGTACCTTGTCACTGAGAGATGATAATTAAAAATTTTCTAAAATCCAAAAAATTGCACTTTTGGATTGGGTCAACAATTCACCTGATATGAATTGAATAGAGAATGTATGGAAGGTTTTAAATGACAAAGAAGAATTACTATGGAGGCTGAAATAATTCAAAAAATAAAATTCTTGTGGAATAACAATGATAAAATTAAACAGACAGCAGTAAATGACGTGCAAAGTATGCAAAGTAGAGGTTAAATACTTCTCGGAAATACGGGCAAGTGGACTAAATATTGATTTTTTTATTTATTCTTCAATAATTTTTGCAACTTGGTAATTTTGTTTTGTTGAATAGGGTATTGTTTCTGATTTAACTAAAATGTATTGTTTAGCAGTGTGTAATTGAAAAATACACTGCTCGGGGAAGGGCGACGAGCAATCAGGCAATTGAACCCAATCCTGCGGAATGATAAAAGTACTAAAAAAAAAATCGAAATGATAATATACAAGTCAATTATTGAAAGCATAACAACTTATGGAGCGGAGATGTGGACTAGGAGAGCTGGAAATAAAAGCAAGCTGAGAGCCCTGGAAATGGACTTCTTAAGACGAAGTTGTGTTATATCCAGATTAATTATGAGTACAGTAGAAACTTAGAGACTGAGGTGGTTTGGATACATTCAAAGAATGAATAACGACAGATGGTCAAAGAGAGTATGGGAATGGAACCAAACGTGGAAGTCCTACGAAAACTGGAGCGTAGGAGGTTAAAGATAGAAGACTTTGGGAAGTTGATTGAACCGATAGACAGGCTTGGGGAGTGGGATGCAAAAAACGGATACGTCTGTAAAACACTTGCTTATATTATATATTACTGTTTAATGTTTACAATAGAAAAAATTTAAAACTTAAAAAATATTATAAATAATTTTTAAGTTAATGTAAATATTGACATTATTATGAAAATTTATCAATTCGATGAACTGATCAAATATGTTTTGGATTTTGTTAAAATATGTGGGTTTATCTTGAATCCAGTGCTTCTTCTAAACGTTGGTTTTCGCTCGTTGCAGTGATTTAAAAAAATGCCCATTAAAAATGGGTATTTTGATTGTAGAATAAAAATAAAGAAGATATTGCGTAAAAAACAGTTTAGGCTGGCATTTTTGCAATATTTAAAATATTTTTTGTGTACAGATGTTTATTGCCTTATTCTACCCCCCCCCCCTTAAAGCAGTTTCTAATTAACCCATATCAAAAAGACTTATTTTATTACTTATTACTATTTAAATTATTTGAATTAAATACCAATTTTTTACTATTTAATGATTTGAATCCTATTGAATCCTTCAGAAGGCAACAGAATGATCTGATTGAAAACTGGCTTCGGCAAGTACACACAAAATCTGTCCACACTATAACTTTGCGATTGCCAAATAAGAAACTTCTTTTTGCGCAGGATAAAGAGGACGATTCTATGCGCTTTATTGGCACCATGGAAGTTTTAGAAAACTTACTGAATGGTCTCGTACACTGCAGTCAAAATACAGTTTCAAATCCTTAATAAAAATTTAAAATATTTTGGAATATTTACAGTAATAAATAAATCTTAACAAATTAGCCCCAAACAAGCATAAAACCAAGAAAGCATCATAAAATCATTAATCTTGAAGTAAGTAGAGCAAGATGGCGTCATAAAAACTGCTGATTGTTCATTTAAGTTTAATTAGTACGCAGTGAAATCATCTTTTATATCTCTCAGAATAGGGTGTTTCGTATAAAAAGCTACACACGGAATTGTTAATTTGCAAGCACTCTACTGGCTGTTTGCAACGCATTTTAATCGCAATTATTGGAAATTCAAAATTTGCAACAAATAAGAAACCAAAAAATTAATATTTCCAAAAAAGTGTTTCATTAAAAGAATCAAGTTTAAAAAAATTCGATATAAATAGAGTAATTTTTATTATAGTCCAAAATCATATCAAAAGTTGCAGTAGACCCATAATGATGAAAACTAAAATTAAATATTTTTATTAAAAACATTTTTATTCTGTTATAAATGAAGAAGACGTGTGCTCACTTTAAACGATTTTCTGTATAAGCTACCCAACAGAGTAGTTAGAACGTAGTCCTTCCACAACGGCGCTATGAGCCAAATTAGTTCCGATTAAAACTGCGATGTCCCCTAACGGCTATTAACAGTACACTCGTTCACAAAAATCTCAATTAGTATCAGCGAGTAACTTTTTCGTCATTTCAGCTTTGTTCTTATAATTTATCATAAAGTCGCAATTTTATTCAATTACGTTCCAGTGGCTACCTATACAATCAATTCTTAGGTGAGTAAATCAATTTTTCTTTGTGTATGATAAACTTTTTTACCATTAAACTCCCAGAAAAAACGCATTAAAAATATTATTATTGATTTGTCCTGTTGTTTTTGACTAAAAATGAAATTTGCTTTAAAAATATACAATAAGGTTCTTTTTTAATTTAAGTGAAAATTAAGAGAAAATAAAGACTTGGGAAAAGTTGGAGCAGCAGTGGACGCGGTTGCAGCCTCCTTCACTTGTGCGCCCCAAGCGCCCATTTGTTTAACTGCCTGACTCTATACCGGCGCACTACACTTTTAATTAACAGAGCTAAATCGTTTAATGTGTCCCCAGACATTACTTTAATCTGGTGCTAATTATTACATCCCTTCCACTGTTATTCCCCTTATCATCCGTTTTGAGGCTGCTCCATTTTAATCGTCTTCTCATTGTTAGCATGTTTAGTGATTACATTGAATTTTTTCCTTTTAAAATGTTATTCGGCGTTATCAAAACGTTGCATTGTTTTAATTTTATTTGCTCATTTAAGTGGGCCACAAAAGAGTTTCTTTCGATGATCGCATTATGATATTAGCATATATTTTATCATGCAGGAAGTCGAATCTTGTAATCATGATTGTTTATAGGTTCATTACCTACTTGTCGAAAAAGCAAACATCATCTCATTGCAGGGAATAAAACGTTTTACATCAATTTTCCCTGAAATATTCCATTGGAGTATTAGTAAATTAGTCTATTAAATAATTTTAATGTGACAGATGGATAGCTGAAAATGTCAACAGTAGATCATATGCTACCGTGCGCGTACAGTGCGCCAAACAAATTTTAACCAATTTATCCATTTGGATGTTCAGGTACAAGTGGTGCGTGCGAATGCTTATATCGATAATTGATAAAGTGCAAGTTAAACGGTACTTACTATTTAATATACCTATCTGATTATTTTAATAGTGTAGGTACCATTTTTTATTCGATAATATCCGGCGGCATGCACGGCATTTGGTCAAATTTTAATTAAGTTATGTACATTGCAGTATTATTACCTACACTTGCAACCTTCTTATATGATTACCATAATATAGCAAATAAAATTTTTTATCTTGTATTTGCATTTTATTTGTTGCAATATGTATTTTAATTTTAATTTCGTTATTTTGTTATCATTTAAAAAAAATCCTTATTTAGTGAGAAATTTGATAAAATATGTAACCTAACTATTTATTTTTATTTTAAAAGTAAAAGTTTTTTTATTTTTTTTTATTTTAAAAATAAAAGAGTCATAACGCTACTATATGGCTTTTTTACATAATACATCATAATGGCAGTTTTAATAAGAACAAGTGGATAATTTTTTTAATTTTAATTAGTATTTTATGTGGGAATGTAATTTATCGAAATACAGGAGTTTACATCAATTGCTTAGTAATTTTTTGTAATTTAAATGGGTCGCGGTGATCATTGCATTTCTCTTGAACTTTGCAAATTCATACTCTGTATAAAGAGGGGAAAATTCCTGTAAAAATTGTTAAATACTCACAGAAAATTGTAGACGAATTAAAAAATAATGTGGAAAGTGGGGTTCTAGATGAAAAATTCAGCAAAGACTGACCGCAGAATTGTGCCCGTTTCTAAAAGAATTCTTTAAAATTTTCAAAGGTCATTAAATTAGAACTGAATCATAAATACAGTTTGAAAAAAACTAGCAAAGAATCATTTAAAAGATATGAATGTTCTTCTTTTATCTTTAGAAAACTTTAAAAATATAATAAAATTTGCGAAAATTCACTTAGGTCCAGAAAGAATAAAAAAATGGAAAAGTATTCTGTGGTCTGAAACTAAGATTAATTTGATTGGTTTTGATGACAGAAAGTACGTACGAAGGCCCCAAATCAGGAATTTCATCCTAAATGTAGAGGTATCTAAAGACAGTGAAGTATGAACGCGGAAATATCAAGTCATGGGGAGCATTTACATGGTAGAAAATTTTCAAGAAAATATGGGCTAACATGACTATGTCAATATTTTAAAAACGTTATGTTGCCTTTTGCAAAAGAAAATATAGGTACATTTTGTCCCTCCCCAAACGTGAATTTTTTGGTGAAATTGGTCTCAAACATTTGAGCTTCAATGAACTTTCATTTCCATCGTTTGCACCACAACCGTCGCGAAGTTATTTACGAAAATTTTTGAGTGGCCGGGAGGAGACAATGCAACCTCATATCGCAAAATTTTAAGAAAATTGAGTCAAACATTTGAGCTTCGTTTGAGTTTCAATGAACTTTCATTTCCATTGTTTGAACCACAACCACAAAACTGATAAAATGGAATAAAGTTAAAAGGTATCGCAAGTTACTTGCTCGGAGTTATCGCAAATTTTAAATATCTGTGATTTCGTAAAAAATTAAATTAAAAGTATAATAATAAAAACCCATGACTTCTCAAACAAAATTCTATTGATTGACACCAAATTCACACAAAAATTCTAACTGGAACGGAAAATGGGAATAGAAGCTCAATGAAGTTCAAACGTTTGACAACAATTTTTAATTGACTCGAAAATTGGCCAATCAGAAATGCATTACGAATAAGTAATTATTAATTATATTAATTTAATTGGTACAAAAATTGGTGAATCAAAAGTGAATTACAAAGCTTAATCCCTTAACTTTCTTAATACTAAATTCTCGATGGTTGTGGTTCATGAATCAGGTGACAGGTAAGATACGGATCGCAATTTTACCATTTTGAAGTGGATTATGAAAGATGAGGATCTAATTAGCGTATAAAAAATAAAATTTGCGGTCGGTTCACACAATTTTAAAATAATCGGCTTTAAAGTAAATTTGCAATGCAATTTACTCATTGGCTCTTTTGAAGTGTAACCCCCAAATTGAAAAAGGTGTTTGCGACCGTAAATATACCAGAATCTCAGTTTTACCACGAATTATGACAGATAATGGTGTAATTAGCTAATAAAAGAATTAAATTTGTGATCGGACAACAAATTTTCGAAAAAAATCACTTTTTGTGTGAATTCGTTTCTTATTTGGTTGCGCTATCAAAACCTACTCTCCGCCATTTCTATAAGAAAAGTGTATTTACGATTCCGGGTATTTTATCTCTCACCCATGAATCATGTGATGCATTAATGTTAGTGAAGCATTTGACACCAATTTCACTCAAAAATTCGAGTTTCAAAACCAAAAATATGCATAAGGTTACGAGAAAATACAAAATTATTTTTTTACATTTCCTTACTTATTTTAATTTTTTCACGTCTTTAAAAAACAAATTTTTAACACTAAAAAATCAATGCTAAAATTAGAAATTAAAAATAACTTTCAAATGGATACCAGGGCATTCCGACAAAAATTTAAATTAAAATTTTTTGTACCTTTAACCAGTACATTTAGTCACTACTTCTGTTATTATTTGCGTTATATCCAATATCATCTGATAAAATAGATTAAAAGTTGAATGGTAACCGGCGTCGCTTGCTCAGAGTTACTGCAAATTTAAATATTTGTAATTTCGTAAAACATTAACGGTGTGATAGTTAATAGAAGCTCAAACAAAACTCTATCGATTGACACCAAATTCACACAAAAATTTAAAATAGAACGGAAAATGGAAAATCATAACCCCCATTTTTCGCGAATAACTCCGCGACGGTTGTGGTTCAAACGATGAAAATAGAAGCTCAAACGTTTGACACCATTTTCACTAAACAATTTGCGATGGAAGAACTGCATACCCTCTTCCCCAAAGTTTTGGCGAATAACTTCGCGAAGGTTTCGGTTCAAACAATGGAAATGGAACTTCATTGAAGCTCAACGTTTGAACTCCAATTTCACCAAAAAATTTGCAATGGGGGGTGCGACGAAATGTACCTAGAAAATATGCATTTCATATGGTCTTACCAACAGATAACGACCCTAAACACACTTCCAACAAAACAAAGAAGTTCTGTGAAGATCAAAATTTGTCTGGTTTATCGTGGCGTGTTCAATTCTTGGACATAAAACTAAACGAGAACCTAATTCAATAATTTTAAAAATAACTTAACGTTAGTTTTTTTTGTTTTTATAAACCTTTCTTTTTTTAATGATTTTTCGATTTTTTACGGTGGCTAAATTTTAATGATCGCCACGGTATTATGCAAAACTCTATCAACAGTAATATTTCCATCAAAACTCATTTTTTTTACAATTTTTAAGCTAATCTATTAATCAAATAAAACCAAAATATTTCTCTCTCTAAGATCTCTTTTTCAGGACATATTTGGAGAATCTACAATACTTCGATCATTTACATCATAAAATATTTTAGAAATTGCAGATTTTTTTATAAGCATTACATTATTATGTAATGCTGACATTAAAGTTCAAATGCTGTAGCATGGAGGTCTATATTATAGGTATTTGTAACTCCACCAACTTTTACTTAAGGTTTTGCAAATTTCAGTAGCCTAAAGGTGTAAAGATTGGTTGTACAGTAAAGAGTCTTTTTGAAGTTCTCAGATAATACGTATTTATTTTGTATCTTATTTGGGAGAAAAATCATTAAATCGTTAAAATTCGACGAAGTTTAGAAATTTCGAGACATATCCTTTTAACTTTAACAATGCCTGCAAACAAAACATTTTTAAGAAACTTTAGCCCCCTACGTAGTCCAACTTTTATCTACGATTTTATATTTAAAACAGTATATATAGGATGATCCAAATAAAAGTGCAAAAATAATTTAATTAAATAATGAAATTTTTTAATAAAATTTAGTTTAATTGGTATTAATGTAAAGTAGACCCATGAAAATTAAATTATGAACTATGTTATCACTAAAACATGACCTCCACATGACCTTAGATAACGATTTTTTTAACAAAATTTTCGATAACACTCCCGCACAATGAAGGCTATATCTCTGCTATAGCGTTTGGAATATTCGTTTTAAAGTCTTTAATTAATTGTAAATCATTAGCATATACTTTAGATTTAACATGGTTCCAAAGAAAGATATCTAATATAATAATTAAATCACAGGATCTTGGTGGCTAGTTGATATCTCCACAACTAGAAATTAAATGATTCAATGATCTCATGTTAGCAATTCAATACAGACAGTTTGACACCACTATGTTCTTTCAAATGCCACTATGTCCTTTCGTGGCACGAAAAAATCTGAGAAAAAATGCCAGTTTCATTAAATGTGTAGCATGTGGAATCATCCCGTTAAAACCATATTATGTCGTTCAATCCTAAATCGTTCAATTTTGGCAACAAAAGTTTTTCAGTGATTTTTATTCACGGTAACGATTCGATGATGGTCATCTTCGAAAAAGTAATGCCCAACGATACCACCCACCAAAATGTACACCAAATACTTACTTCTTTCTGATGCAATGGTCATTCAATCTCTTGGATTCGCACTGTCCCAAATGCGACAATTTTGCTTGTTAACAAACCTACTAAGATTAAAATGAGCTTCATCAATAAATATGACTTTTTTTGAACAAATCTTCAACATTTTCAATCTTTACAAAATAATAATTAATAAACTCATGCCGCTTTAAATAATCCAGAGGCTTTAATTCCTGACAAAATTAAACTTTATATGCATGCAAATACAGATTCTGTGTAAAATTTGTTATGAACTGCCATAAAAAATGTTCAATTGCCGAGTACAGTTGCAAATTGAGTTTTGGTCTCATGTTGACATATAGAAGCAATTTTTGTTGAACCAACCAATCAGAGGTGCGTGAAAGTGAACTTTTACGTTCCACTTTTGTCTTTTAATATATTAAAATATAAAAACTTATTTACAATTAGTTTTAGCACTGAAAACTTATTTTAATTGCCGATGGGCGGGGTTACAGTTCAAAAGAGCCAATGAGAAAATTGCATTGTAAATAAATTTTTAAAGCCGTTTTTTTTCAAAATTTGTAGACTGACCACAGATTTTATTTTTTTTATACGCTAATTAGACCTTCGAGAAGAATTTCGTAGCTGAAGAACCTGAGAACGTGATTTCGAACGACAACAACAAGACTTTTCAGAGCTGCAGTCAACAAAATTATTATAGCCAATATAATTGCTAACTTCCGGTAACGGATAGGCACGTGAAGAAGAAGAATTAAACCCTCATCTTTCATAATCCACTTTAAAATGGTCAAAATCAGAGTACAGGTTTCTTACCTGTCACCTAATTTTCATAATATGTATATAGAAAATTTATATTCTCAATCAAAAATGAAGGATTATCTGAGAATCACATATTTTAAGAATAAGAGAACCTTAAACAAATAGAGAAAAATTTAAATAAAATTTATTACACAATATTATTTAATATTTTAAAATGCTTAATGAAAATTTTAATGAAATTTGAAAAAATTTATTATTGTTTTACAATTCTAATGAAACTTCTAATCCTAATTTAAACTTGAAACCTTTTAAAATATTTTATACAACATAATTATATTTTCAACAAGTAATAATAAACATTTACAATATTATTTAATTGTAAATCAGAAAGGTAGCTGTATAGAAACCTAAGAACTGCAGCCATCCAAGTTCCACCTTGTTTATTCTTAACAGATCTACTTTCTTTGAATTTTCAACTAAATTTTTCAAGGTGTTACATATTGGCACGTGATTTTAAGGAAATAGAGAGCAAATTTTATACAATGCATTTGTAATATTTTAATAATACATTTTCACAAATTTGACGCGTCCTTTTACTGTGCATCTCCCAATGATTAATATTTCACATTTGTCTACATTAAATTTTGACATTATATGACATCATTTTGAATTTGACACATCTCAAATGGTGAAAATTGAAAATTGCACCTTGATTTGGATCAGCGTTTATAAGATATGGTTTTAGAAAGTTATGGTGTCTGATTGTAAATTTAAGATGAATAATTATTATGAAAATGCCATTAAATACTTGCAAATATTTAATAAAATAAAATTTTGGATTACTGACAAACAATTCGGAAACCTTCAAAGTTTAAAATGTAGTACCTACCTAAGATTTGTGTTATCTAAAATATTTGCAAAAACCTGAAAAATTTTTGAACTTTCAGTTCCGCCGTAGTACTAAATTAATTAATTAATGCTGTTGTGTTCCTCAAACTTTTTAATTTGACATTAAAATAACAGAAATTGGATTTCTTAAAGTTATAATAAAATAGACCAGCGGTTTAGCGTGAAGCATGCTTCGACTAGGACACGCAAAAAAATACGTTCTAGCTCCATCCAATGTTCTTCCAATGTTCCATCCAATCATCCAATGTTCTTAAATTGAAAGAAAATTTAACTAATATTGCAGAAACTAATCGATAATGTGATATCCTAAGTTGAGCATGCTTTGTTTAAATTTAAGAATGTTGCCATAATTGAGCCAATTTCAAGAACGGTGAAAATGAATTTCTTTCAATAGAGGCGTAAGCTCGCGGTTTGAACCCTGCTTACGTCGCTGTGCTGCTGTGATTAAAAGGTCCAATATCGATCTGTAAACTATGTAAACCACCCTATGAATTATACTTCCTGGTAAATTCATCTTTTCTTTGGACAAGTTGAATCGCCTGGGGACCGGATATAGCACATGAAGAAAAGGAATAAAATAACCGAGGGTCAACCGCTAGAGGAAATCGTGTACAATTAACTTCACACTTCACGTAATTCATGATAATTCTGCATACTTCGTACTTCATATAATTCAGGAATTTATAATTACTCAATTTATAATTAATTGTCAAATGACGAATTAAACACATTTACTTGACCATAACTAATTTTAATAAACTTGAGATATGCTTAAATATTTAATTCACTTTTAATAAAAATAAATTATTTAAACCGGGAGTCTGGGGTGTGGAACACCCTCCAGTGCTTCTCAATGGAGATCTTCAGTTTACTTCTGATAAAAAGTAAACTACTTGGTCTGAGGGTTCTGCATGTTCTGCAATGTTCTTCATTCCAAAATTTGTGCACTGGAGGGTGTTCCACCCCAGACCCCGGATCAGTAGTTTATTTTTATCAGAAGTAAATTAAAGATTTTCCGTTGTAGAGACACTGGAGGATGTTCCACGTGAAGTACTTCATGTACTTCATGAGATGTGTACAAAAACTTCACCAGTGGTTAACCTCTCGAAAATAACTGACCAATCAAAAGTACATTGCAAAAGCACTGAAAAAAGGATGGAGATTATTTGCATAATTATCTATACAGAAGTTTGTCAAGGTTGTGTGCTGCATTAAGTCGTCACGATACTAATAATTAATATTCTGCCACTGTCCCGTCACCTTGTAATGCATCAAGTTTTCTCTCAAGTTGTGATTCAAAATTTTGAGTTAACAACCTCATTCTTTAATAAGTTTCGGATAACAATGGAGATATTGCAATCCAACAGGTTCCAGCGGCACTCTTTTTGCATTGAACTCAAAGATTTATCTTTCTGAAAATGCATTTTGTCAGAAAAGCTTTTAATGGTTTTTAAATTATTTAAAATACAATTTTTTTGCTTAACAAATGCTTTAATCTGGGAATAAAAACATTTTTTTCTTGAACCAAATTTGGATGAACAAAATATCGATAAATTCGATAAGAATTACAAGCACTCGAGAGCAAAAAGTTTGGCTCCAAACAAAAACTTTAAAATTACCATCGTGTAAAACTATTACAGGCGAATAGAGTTTGAGGAAATTCCAGATTTTTAAAATCGGGACGGTTTTGAAACTTTAAGAAATTTTTGGTGGAAATTAAATAAATAATAAAGTTAAGTAGAATGGAAGACAAAAGAATTCCAAACAAAATACTCTCTTATAATCCCAAAGGGACAAGAGATGTTGGCCGACCGAGCAAGAGATGGCGAGACTTATGAAGTTGGAACAGGCAATACCCTGCCGAAGCCCTGAAAGGAAGAAGAAGAAGAAAAATAAAGTTAATCATAATTTTATTTTTATTTAATTTCTACCAAAAGTCTTTTTTTGGGAATGCAAATATCTTAATTTGTTTCTTGGGGTAAGTTTTTGTGATCAAAATTGTTTTTCCAACCTTCTGATTAACCATAAAAATGCCTAGTACCGGTGATCTGTCTCGTCCAGTACATATTATGTAGCTGAATATTTTAAACAATTATCCAGGTGCTGAGATCTCACTTAATTGTTCCTTTAACAAAATTATTTATTGAAATTTCCCCAAAATTATTCGAGAAAAATAAATAAATTACTTGTTATATTCCATTTAGTGGAAAAAAATTAAAATTTTAACTTAAACTCTGATTTTGTTTAAATGTGGAGTAATCTGCAATAAAAATAATATACAACAAAATCATAAAAGTTAGAAAGCGTTCCTTAACATGTTGAGTGCTTGCTGTTTTCCACATTATCCATGTCGACGGTCCGTCCCTGTGCAGAGCAACGAGGCAACACATGAATTACAAAATCGATTTAGAAAGTTTTAACAGAAGATAATGGTGAGAAGTTATTCGTGATTGTTTTGATGTTTGTTTTGTTTTAACTCAGAAATTGTGAACTTAAAGTTTGCTATTTTTAAAATTATTGGGAAAGATGAAAGCGAACTGCAATGTAAGCAATTTTGAATAACTAACTTTTGAAACTGTGCTTATTCATAATTAAATTGGGACTTAAACGTTAGATTTTAGATTTTGTTTTTACTTCAAATTTTCATTTAAATATTTTGAATTCTGCTGTTTTCCTAGTAGTTACTAAAATTTTTAGTTTGTTCATAGTATAATATCCAAATTTGAAAACAAAATTGAGACCATTACATTTTAAAATTTTCTGTTTTTCTTACTTTATAGATACCAAATTTTGCAATCACAATTGTTTTACATTTTCTTTTTTATTTTGTGAATGCACATCCTTGCAGTCGATATTTCCTTCTTTACAATCATTTTCCTCTAGTTTCTGGTAACCGCAAAATTGTTTCATAAAATTCATTAGTGTTGCTTTTCATTTCCTTATTTTCTTTATAATTTTGATTAAATTTATTCAAAAATTTCAGTAGTTTTTTTTGCACACTTTTTTGTACTTTTCAATTTCTGTTTCCATGTTGATTATTAACTTTTGAACTTATAAATTATTTCAGGGCATTTATTTGTTTAATTTGCACTCGTTTAGTAAATATTTTTTATAAGTTTCATTGTTTTAATTTTTACACTGTTACGCCCAACGTTAGGTGCCAAAAATATTTTAAAAAAGAGTTTATGTTTGTTTTCATAAATATGTTCGGGGTTTCAACATTGACTTCTGTACTACGGAGAGCATATAAAAAAATGTAGTCCATTAACAACAAAAACATACGGTTACAAATGTACAACAATTAAGATGTTCATAGTGGCTTTAGAATTTGCTGTTGGTGAAAAACAAGCACTTGGAGTAATATAAGCGAGAAAAGATTTTATTTATATTAAATTACATCAATTTTATTTAATAAGCATGATATAAACAAATTATTTATGTACCAACGATACCTGCTGTGTAAATGCAAGGAAAAACTGAAGAAAAAAAATTTCTCAGTTAATAATTAAAATTTCAGTTACCTTATTTTTCTTTTATTGCCGCTTCTGTTTTCAAACTTTATTAAATTAAATGACTCCATCTAGCAACTTCAAATCTTTAGCGTAATTAATTACAAGACACGATTAATCATCTGACTTAATTATTGAAGCCTTAAAAAACTACTAAATACGTAGATGCAAAGAGTAGTCCTTAACCTAAATTCTTATGGGTTTAAACAAAACTTTCGCTATAAAAATTTGGAGTATTTAAATTATTCGAATTAAAAAATAAGAAAAAAAATTTACTAATCTTTAAAGTAACATCACATTGATTGTTAAAATATTTTATTATAAAATGACAAAATTAGTGTACTCCAATTATCTAACTTAACTTACCAATTTGTATTAATAAATATCTGCAATCTTATTTGAAACATGGCTTTCATCTCGAGTCGAGAGTTTTCCAGAAGGTCAGGGCAATCAAAAAGTCACTTGACCTCCTAATAATAATAATAGCAAATTGTTGATTTTTTAATACTCTTCTTGATATTAGTATGAAGAAATTTAGAGCTGCAATTGTAGACCGGTTTGCTACTGATGCGCAACATTGGATTAACAAAATTTAAATGTACCTACTACCTATACAAAGCTAATAATTTTAATTTTTGCTTTAATTATAAATATTGTGAAAAAGCTTTAAAAATTACATTCTTGCGCGTTTGCATCAAAAATGCACTTTTGCATTTGCTAAAAATTTTTTCTCAGAAATTCTGATTGAAATCAGAATTTATAATTTAATGAAATGTAATGGTTTGGTGTAATCGCTGCTTTAGGTACAGATTGAAAATTTTGGATTTGTATCGCAGATATCAGTTTTATAACATTTATTTAAAAATTGTTTTGTATATTTTGTGCAATTAGTGATCTCGCATGATCTCTCTTTGTCCAATGTCTTACCGTAGCTCCAAAGTTAGCGCGTCCTCCTACTTGGGTTCTAACAGGAACATAAATTAATTATAGTATCGTTACATTAAATAAATCGCATTAATATGTTTACTTTTAATTTAAGTTTAAAAGAAATGCTTTTAAATTTATTTGGTTACGTGCTTAAGTGACTCCAGCTTACTATTTAATAGACTCCAAGTTAAGAAGGCACTACATTATTAGTGTAAGAACCACAAAACCACTTGATTCGTAAGTCAATAATAATTAAAATTTCTATGATAATATCTAACTTGTATTTGCTTTAAGCAGTCTTTAAATTCTATTTTTGATCACGTTCAAGTAACCAGAGTGAATATTAAACGACCATTTACTTTTTTTAATGTGTTTGCTTATAGGTAGTCAAGTATTTACATACATACAGTTTGTATGCGTTTTTCACAGATACCTTCATGTACCCATGCTCAAAAATGGGTAAGTATAAAAAAACGTTGAACAATATTTTTATACAAAACAAAAAACTGAATTTTAATTTTTTAAATTTATCATAAGTTGTGCTTTTATGGCAAAAAGAGCAATGAGAAGATTGGCGCAAAGTTAAAAACGAAATCGATAATTTGTTAAGTAACTTAAAGAAAATTAATTTCTCGAGATGAATCACATTAAATCATTTTACAACTACACATGAAATGTCTGATACTAGCAGAAGACAATAGTACAGAAAATTAATACAAATGAAAACAGTGTATTGAGATTAAATTGCTCTAAAACAAACGGCGGTGGTTGCATGGCAACCCCTTTAAGTTTCAGGATAACAGGCGTGGTTTATAAGTTTCGACCCAATCAAAGTTGGGAATTTACGCGCAGATCTCGCGTATGGGTAATGTATACGTCTAATGTTGCTGTAATGTTTGATATTATGAGGATAATACATTTCAAATCGTTTAGTCTATCAACAGCTTTGCTGCTATTTGGTTCCGCATGAAAGCTCTTGTATTAGGTGTTACATGTGACGTTTATTACTTCACCATTATTAATAATATAAACATACCCCGTTAATTATTGAGATATATAATATTAAAAATTAGTGTAATGTTGCTTTTATGAAGTTTTAAAATAGTGTATCGTTAATCTTTAAAATGTCGCATTTTCACGAAGAGTCGTCCCAAATTTTGCATAATCTGCAAGAAACTTATCAGTCGAAACCCATAAATATGGACACAAAAATACACGATAATAAACGTTCGTTTTGCATAGAAGCATTACTATCACGAAGAGATGAACGTCCGAATTCCCCCGATACGTCGCGGAGTATTTCTCCAACATCGACAAGAAGTAGAAGTCCTCCAATATCACCTGGAAGTGAAGAAATCCCACCGACTCCTTTTATTCCCAGACCGGGATTGTTAAATCACATTTATCCAAACGGCGGATTATATGGTTATCAAGCGCAGCAACACGTGCAAAGCTCGGCATTTCACACCCTCGATGGAAGCAACCCTATGATACAAAAAATTCAAATTCCTATTAACCATCACAATCCTAGTCAATTGCAACAAATGCAATTGGAATGGCTGGCCAGGGGATGTTTTATCCAAGACTACCGGATTTAACTGGTAAGTAAAACGTTTCTGTTGTTTTGGTTAAATATACAGTGTAACCTCGATCATACGAACTAAAAAACTCCAGGATCAGTTTGAATTACCGAATAAAAGTTTTTTAATATATTTAATTTTAATATATACAGCTGAAAATTATTTGGGTTATATCGAACTCCTTTATAAAGAAGAAATCTCCAAAATTTTACTGCGGAAAATTTTTAATCCAACTAATAACATGGCAATGACGCGACGGTTCTCGAATATAATTTGTAAAAATGTAATTCAACGGTAAGACGTAACAGAATCTCAAAAATAAACTTAATTAAAGCGATTTTTGATGAAACGAGATTTTCTTTTAATTAAAATAATTTGATGGGTCAAGTTTCAATTTCGTTTGTTATGTATTGTAAAAACCATTGAGTAAAGGAAAGGTAAATCGCGAATTTGTGAATAGCGCCGCAGATGATTTATTAAGAAAGTTCCGCCATGCTTATAAGATAAGATAAGTTTATTGATCAAGTATCTGAAAATCCAGCCACAATCGATCGGGAAAATTTTCTATATGATATTAGTGTATTACAAATATTTTTTGTAATTAGATTTAATACTGACGAATTGCATTTTGCATTTTTTTAAATACGTTAAGCTAATATAGTTTTTTTGAAAAATAATATTTCCCTAATGAAACTTATACAATTTTAATTTATTTTATTAAATATTTTTTTAACCCCAAAACTTGCTCCCCTTTTTGGAATCTATAGAAAGCACCGGAGATAACTCAGAAAGACTAGAAAAGAAAGTGGTAAATCTTTTTACGACTACAGGGGTGGTATTAATCGTGGTTGAATTTAAAAAGTTGGTAATTTTTGAGTTCGAATATCGGCTTGGCCGTTTAATGAAAAGAGAAACTATGAATTAAAAAATGAAAACCAAAATCAACTCCGTCGGAGTTACAATTAAATCATGCAGATTGTTTTCTTCTAAGTTCATTGAAATTTTTGTTCGATTTAGTTTATTCTTTTATTTCTAATGTAATCAAAAAATATAAAACTAACCAATAACCAAAAATAAAATGCACAAAATCTGACAACAATGCAAGTTATTATGATTTTGTAAAAGTTTTTCATACGACATCATTTTCATTTTAGTTTAGAAAATTTTTGAATGTCTGATTTGATTCTTATAAAATACTAACATGGTTACCATGATGGTTTTACACAAATAATTTATTAGTATTAAATGTTGCATTTATTTAAAAAATATAATAATTAAACAAGGTGGAACTCAGATGACCGTAGTTCTTAGGCTTCCTATACAGCTACCTTTCTGGTTTACAATTAAATAATATTTTGTAATTATTTTTATTTAAATTAATAATATTTTGTTTATCTGCAAGAGTAACAGATAATCTTTTATTTTTTATTGATAAGAGAAATTTTCTATATTATAAGACAATTATTATGTTGCATTTCGTAAGTTTTTACATGAAAGTTCACCTTTTCGTACCTCTAACTCTGTCTGTCCGATCTCAATTAATTTGTGTTTGTTTTTTTTTAACCTTGCTAATCTATTCACGCGTCAGTCCGTTCATCCACATTATTAAAAATTAGGAACAATACAACCAGTTATATAACAAAATCCTTAATTGAAATATACGGACAGGTGAACGGACGGACACGAAGCCAGATCATAAGGCTTCTTCATATATATTGCGTAAATGTAGAAGCCTAAAATTATTAATATTTTCAGCCGTTTTAAGTGATATGATTTCAAAGCTAGCCAGTTTCAAAAACTACTATCAATTTTAAGTAACTTTAATTTTGACCAATCCAGAAAGGAAGTTTAAAGCTACAATTTTTAATTTAAAATTTAACGCTCCCGTCAAATTTAAACCAATTTATTCTGCAGTTATAAAAAAAGCATTTATAATTTATTTTGGTAACAATTATATCTCGCGTAATAGAAAAAATATTTAGAGTTAAAAATTACTTGTTTCTGGAAAATTGTTTCTGGAATAACTCGAGAATAAACTTTCAAAATTAAAACATGTAATATTTCATTACGATAACTGATTTTCTCAATACTTGCAAATAATGTTTTCTAATTTAAAAGGAATATTGGCAGCATTGAGGTTAAGATTTGCAACTTAAAACGCCTTGACGGATTATCTAACAATTTTGAAAGCAATGAGCAAATTAAGGAACGCATTTTTGTATTTGAAATAAATAATACACATTTTATGCCAAAATGCCAAGTTTCTTTGGTTTGACATAAAATATGCAGTTTTATTCCTTTCTTTTTAATTTCATACCTCCTAAAGCTGCAGAATTAGTTGATAAATTAAAAATTCGAATGGAACATACAAACAAGCTTATCAGTGAAACACATATGCATCCATATTTTTACATAGTAATATCCAAGGGTCAACCGCTAGAGGAAATCGTGTACAATTAACTTCACACTTCACGTACTTCATCATAATTCTCCATACTTCTTACAGAAGAGACTTACAGAAATACAAATTTGAGCACTGGAGGTGTTCCACACCCCAGCTCCCCGGATTAAGTAGTTTATTTTTATCAGAAGTAAACTGAACTCTCGTGTTGCAGAGATCTACCTCCAGAGAGTACGGAATTTATAATTAGGTAGTTTATAATTAATTGTCAGATTACGAATTAAACACATTTACTTGGCCATAGCTAATTTTAATAAACTTGAGATATGCTTAAATATTTAATTCACTTTTAATAAAAATAAATTATTTAAACTGGGGTCTGGGGTGTAGAACACCCTCCAGTGCTTCTGCAACGGAGATCTTCAGTTTACTTCTGATAAAAAGTAAACTACTCGGTGTGGGGTTCTGCATGTTCTGCAATGTTCTTCATTCCAAAATTTGTGCACTGGAATGTGACTTTCATTAGATGTACAAAAACTTTACCAGCGGTTAACCCCTCGGTAATATCATATTGTAAAATCAGTTGGCACGTTTTGAATTTTATATTAATCGCATCATTTTTTGACAAAGTTCAAAATGGCGGATCTAAGATGGTGAATAGAAATATTACATGTACATCCTAAAATATTCCTTTTGAACCAACATACGTGATGTTTTCTGATGCTGAATATAGAATCCGCACCATGACACAGATAATTTTTGAGTTGCTGAGATTTACATCTGGGATCTTTATATTTAAAATTTAGGACCTTTACCATTAGACGGAAAATCTATACAAAACTGATACAACATAATAAAACCGTATATTACCTTATCTACTTCGTCTGCTCACAAACAAATAACATTAAAATCGGTTGATATGCACAAGGTTGAAGAGATATGAGAACAACATACATAGACATAAAAACGCATAACCTCCAATATTTTTACCTAGTCATAACAATTGGTTGTAGTTTTCTGACCGTCTTCCCTAGGCAGGCAATGGCAAACCACCGAGGTAGAGTGTCAGAGAACTCTAAAATAGTGCAACGAAACGAACTGAGAAGGAAGGATTATGTGATTCAAAACTCTGCACATTTTGTATTTCAATTTAATCTTTATGGATTCCCACTAAATGTGCTTAGTAATCTTATTGAAATTATATATATTATTAACCTGTGAAATTCATGTTCAAGTAAAATTTTTAAAATTAACTGAACAATAAAACAAAAATATTTGTGATCTTTTAGCAATGATTACTGCTGTCATCAGATATTCAATAACAATCAGTGTAAATTTTATTTTTTTTATCGGTTTATTGTTTAGTTAATTTTTATTATTAAATTAAAATTTAATTCGCTACTGTTTTCCTAACCTTTCCACGAAAGCACACTAAATTTAAGTTTAAAGTATTTGACTGGAAATGTATTTAAATAAATTTCAAATGCGATCAAGGTGCTTGTTCGACTGATGCCCGATTTCTTCACTCGTAGTCATTTTCAGGTTAGTAAACTTCAGGTTAAATTGATGAAATAACCAATCAGACGACAACAAAACAAATAAATCAATCATCTGATTGGTTATTTCGTTAATTTAACCTGAAGTTCGCTAACTTGAAGAAAGCTATAAGTGAAGAAATTTGGCATGAGAAATACAATACACAAATAACATCTTTAGCTTATTAATTTTATCCGTTGTTTCGGATTTTACTTTAATTAAATTCTTCTTCTTCACGTCAGGGATTAAATTAAATTAAAATTTAATTGTATTTAGAAATTAAATTTATTGCGATAAATAATCGACTTCGATAGCCAAAAATATTCTCCACTAACCACTAGTTGGTGGGCATTAATGGATGATCCACCAATGGGTGCAGTGCTGGTCATAGACAAAATTTAAAGTTTACCCCCGAGTAACTAACAAATAATAAAGAACTTGAATTTATCACTTTAATAAATTGATAATTAAATGACATAAAGTCAAGTTTTCTTGACGTTTGGAGAAAATGAAATGAAAAAAAGTCACAATTTTTTTTATTATATTAGGTCTCTTGTCTGGAATAATATTAGTATAATAATAATAGTAATATTCAAAATAAAAATTAATTTGGATTGTTATTAATTTAACTTTTTTTAAATTTATTTTTTGCTGAAGTAAGCGGCCGCTTACCCCTTGCACCGGCACTGGCAATAAAAGTATTTTAAAACTGTTAATTACTTAACGTTCTATTTCATTTATTTTTATTATTTAAAACTACTTTTATTTAATTTCGGTTTCACAAATGTTAGTTAAATTTAATTTTTGCGTCGTATGATCAAAAGTTACGCCTTTGGGCGCTTTTATGGTTTTGAGTTGGCGCCATAGCTTTCTAAAATCTGGCAACACTGACGGAAACGGTCACAATAAAGTCAGTCACTTCCCGAACTCCAAAAATTAATTTTATTCTGTGAGCATAATATAATGCATATTTTGACCTTAGTTTTTCCACCGTAGCTTTGTGTTATGCTTAAATATGAGTTGTAAAAATATACGTTTTCCTGCTAGTTGTTTCTCTTACTTAAATTTATTAAACCGCTTGAATGTATAAAAGCTAAAAAGATCGTTGTTAACAAAACTTTGACTTTTTAGAAAACTTTTTTTATATTTTAAAATTAAAAGAATGAAAAAAGTGCACAAAAGTGAAAAAAACCACAACAAATTAAAATCTAACAAGATTATTAAGCAGTGGTGGAACAGCTGTCACTGAAATAAAAATTTCTGTTCGTTTATTATTTCACCAATCAGAAGTGCATTATAACCTAAAAAGTCACTCAAAAATCATAATACAAAGAAAAACAGTAACAGAAAAAGAGCTTTGCTTTAAATTTGAAATTGACAATCAAATGTTTTAAGTAGAAAACAAAGAAATGAACAAAATTTGTAGCTCATTTTTATACAAACAAATTAATGCAGCGTTCCACTAAAAGCTCACGTCGAGTGCAGTCGACCACGAGCGATCGTGATTGGTCGAATGACCGCCTGTCAAAAAGTTGCAGATGACGTTAGTCTTCAATGCCAACTATAAATTCAAAAATTCCTAGGCAGATTAAATAATTTATTTTAGTTGATATATTTTTGTAGTTTCCTGATAGGTAACGCTGCAACACCTAATACGATCACAAGTTAATATCACTCACAATTATAGATTGTGATTTATGCAAATATATAACATGTTCAAGAGTTTATTCCACCATTACCTCAATATAATGAAACAATCAGATCAGGTGCGGATTGAATACATATTTACGAACGACTAAGCGTTATTTTTGCAACAAGGAGGCCATACGAAGGTTTATTTTCCAAAAAAACTTAAAACCACGACTTTTAAATTTTGTCGAGATGATGTAAAATGCTAGCTTTCCACAGATGCTGGAAATGTTAGCTTTGCATTTAATTTAAAAATTAATTACTTATTATTATCATCGATATTTTATTAAATTTCTATTTAAATATTACTTTAAAATTTATTTTGCTGTACTACTAATTTTAATGTCCCATACATAAAGATTAATAGAAATTTATATTTTTAATAATTGCGTGGTGAAAATGGAGAAAATCCTTTAATTAAATAAATTAACATATGTATCCAGGTATTAAAATATTAAACCAAGTCTATGCTAGCAATAAACCAACAAATCACAGTAGTTATCAGTTTATTTGAATAATTTGATTAGATTTAGTTGTGCTAACGGAGTTCAATAATTTAATTTATTTAGCTTTAACTTGGTGTTATTTTCCAAATTACAGAGACATTTCTAAACTTGCAAAAATTTTAATGGGAGGTCTTGGTGTAATTTGGAGTAGATTTTTTGTTAATAAAACAAAATAAACAAAAAATGTAACATTTCCGTTTTCCTCTCGGCTTACTACATTTAAAAAAAATATTTTTTTTATTTATGTGAAAATTTGTTAGAACAAAACGTTCACAACACATTGTGAACAGATCCGTAGAAAGGTATCTAGAAAATTGAGTTAGCTAATTGCAGGGCAGCCTAGAGGAAGATGAGAATAAAGTAGAATAAGGACGCTAAGTCGAGATCAGCAAAGCATCAAAACGAACAGAGCGAGCTTGTAGTTCAATAAGAGAGATACAAAATTTTGGTATAAAATCGTAAAAGGAATACATTGAATAACAAGGATGCTCTGTTGAAGTGAAATACTGAGGAATAGAGAAAAACGTAGAACGTTTTCCGGTTAGTTTAGCAGCGTAACAGAGACGCCCGGACTTAATGTAGTGCTGATCATGTTAGAATGTGTTTACAGGCCCAATTTACAATCCTCGTCCTCGCCTCGCTCATCGTTCGTCAGACTCCTTGTTTATCTTTCTAATAAGATGACGAACACTCAGATGGGATTATAGATGTCGTCATTTTGACATCGTACGGGAAATGGGGAAATGCGGCAGCATTTTTCGATGACTTCGAGTTTACTTTTGTGCTGTTTGATTTTTAACAATACAAAACAATTAACGTTTTTTTATTCAATAATATTTTGGTTTTTACAAATTGAGATTTCTTTTACGCCGGCATATTAGATTGTCGTAAAAAAAGAATGCTAACGTTAAATTTAGTAATTTTGCAATCGATTTATTTCGTTTGTTTCCTATAGGAAATCTTATGAAATTGCCTCGTATGCTGTTAAGCTTAGCCTAAAGCGAACGCAGTAGCGTTCATTGTTAGCTGTAATTAGATTACACTTCATCAAGAGTACGCTGTTTTCAGCAATGCCGCTTAGATGAGCTGCAATTTGCATTTAATTATCACATATAATGCGTATTAAACGGTCTGTATGCTTTCGAGTAACTTTAGCGTGAAATCGGACTCGCAAAATTTGAATATGTGATTTGATGGAAGGTATTATTTCATTTCAGGCAATAAATCGGTTTACTTACACAAGGAAAATTTAAAGATAACTTAAATATTGATTTATTCGTTCTAATATTTTATAATTCCTAATTTGGCAAATTAATCTAGAAATCAAAATCAACATAAAACATAGCAATATTGGCAATCGACATAAAATAACTAGGAATTATAATTCTGTATTTATATTGAATTTTATCGGTTGAGATTGGTGACAAAACTAATTTACAATACCAGATATTCAATTAAATTGATACCGCAAGCCCTTCTAAGCGATAATAAGTAACTGTTTCTAAATCATTATCTCAATCCAAGGCATATGGCAACAAGATCAGAAATTTAATATTAAATGTTTATTTTGTTAGGTAAAGGATCGCTTTATCACCGTTTTATACCTTTAGTTGCACATAATCCAAAATAAAATGGAAAAAATATAAAAACAATTACAACGGTTATTGATCGATATTATCTATTAATCGTTGGGTTCATTATCACATCATCCGATATTATTTTATATTTTCCTGCAGGCGATCGTTCCTAGGCACACATTTCGGAATGCCTATTGCTAATCCAAAGGGTTGCGGATTTTATAATAATCCTTAATTAGGAATAAAAGCATTTTAGTTGTTCAGGTCTGACCGTAAAGATGATATAAGCGTTCATTATCGATTTTATTTACTACTTCAAAATTTTAAAATAATTAAAATATTATTATTTTGGGAGTTCGACAAATCGACAAATTTTAATCAAATGGAAGACTCCACAATTTAATGTGTGGAACCAAGCAGGATTTATTTTTAAAATATTGAATTAATATTCAAAAATATTGATGTAAAACTCATTTAGAAACCTTTCTTTAGTAGTAGAGACTTGAAGATTTTGAGAAATCGCAAGATTTGGGACATACCAAGGTGCTTTGGTAATGCTTGGTAATATGTACTTTAGACTTTTTGATATACTTCAGCTGAACTCTTGAATTGAATAACATAAACCCATGAAGACCTAAGAATTAATAATTCAGTTTCTCGTTCATCAACAAGTAAAAGTTTAATCTAATTTAGTCATCTATTTTTTGTGTGATAGACAAAGAGATGTTAAACGAAACATTCTTGAATCTTGCTTTTTCAAATGGATATTGTTCTTATGGTGGATATTGAGATGTCGGAATGATCATTTTGAAATCTTTATGAAATACTATTATACTATAAATATCTTCCACTTCGTAGTCTTCACAATCTTGATAATCCTTTTGCAAATTTTGGCATCCCAGCTTTTTTATATAATAAACGATAACGAATATGAACATACCTGACGTAGAATACAAATGCTTGTAATATAAGAAAAACGTCAATCGATTAACCAAAGTTGTGATTTTCAAGATTTTAAAACAAATTTTTGTAAGATTAGTACAATCAAGGGGTCAACCGCTAGAGGAAATCGTGTACAATTAACTTCACACTTCACGTACTTCATCATAATTCTCCATACTTCTTTGTCCTTCATAGAATTCAGCAGTAATTAATCGATACTTTCAGTATCAGAGACTTTCAATTTTTGAGACTTACAGAAATACCAAAATTTGAGCACTGGAGGGTGTTCCACACCCCAGACCCCCCGGATTGAGTAGATTATTTTTATCAGAAGTAAACTAAAGATCTCCCGTTGCAGAGGCACTAGAGGGTGTTTCACTCCCCCAGCCCCCGGATCAAGTAGTTTATTTTTTATCAGAAGTAAACTGAACTCTCCTGTTGCAGAGATCTACCTCCCAGGAGTACGGAATTTATAATTAGGTAGTTTATAATTAATTGTCAGATTACGAATTAAACACATTTACTTGGTCATAGCTAATTTTAATAAACTTGAGATAATGCTTAAATATTTAATTCACTTTTAATAAAAATAAATTATTTAAACCGGGGGGTCTGGGGGGTGTGGAACACCCTCCAGTGCTTCTGCAACGGGAGATCTTCAGTTTACTTCTGATAAAAAGTAAACTACTCGGTCTGGGGTTCTGCATGTTCTGCAATGTTCTTCATTCCAAAATTTGTGCACTGGAAGGTGTTCTACACCCCTCCCCAGTACTTCATTAGATGTGTACAAAAAACTTTACCAGCGGTTAACCCCTCGAGTACAATAGACGAATAAAAAAATAAAATTTGCAGTCGGTCGACAAATTTTGGAAAAAAGAACTTTAAAAATTAATTTTAAATGCAATTTTCCCCCTTGGCTTTTTTGAAACTGTAACTCTGTTCATCAAAAATTAAAAGTATTTTTGGCGCTAAATTGTGAATGATAGTAAAAGCCTTCGACTTTGTAACAATAAAAGAAAACTTTCTAAGTCCGGCAGAACTCGAAATTATCCAACTACGTGAAACTCATTAAAAATATCTCGAAGCGAAAAATAATCTAGAAAATAATAAATCTTTGAGCCACGGGACCCGAGAAGGAGTTAAGCTTATTAAAAATATCCCTGAGTTCAACAGAAATCGAAATCGAACTGCCTGCTAGAAGTTTGAAGTAACCCGGAATGCAAGTACCACCAATAGAATGTTTGCAATATTGTGCAATCATTTCTCTTTCATATGTTTCTTATGAAACATATGAAACATGACTTATAAAACTCTACCTCACCCTAAAAGTTTTATATTAATGTCCTGTTTTCTTTTGTAAAAAAGCTATTTTTATAGGAAAAAATGTTCTTTTAGAGTCGTCTGGGTTAATTAACTCTTGTCAGAATAAGTTAAAACAAATAAATTTTAGACTAGGTAATATTAGAACAAAATCACTCACAATTATTATTAATAATTTATAAATAACTAAAGTATAATGAGGCCCATGTCACCAAATCAGTCAATGACCCATACAAGTGAACATCAGAAATGAGCCTTATGGAACCTCACGTGAGTCTCATTGGAATTCTAAAACTGCATTCCCCACTAGAGCCTTCTTTGGTTGAGGAACTTCTCCCTAGAGAAACTTTGAAACCCTAGATCTCTAATTTGAACCCCTTTGAAATGCAGTAACATAATTAAAGTTACATTTAATTTAAAAATGATAATCATAATCAATTCTCAATTTCATTAATTATTTTAATAAATTTTTTTCTTGTTTTCTTCTTCCACTCTGCGCTAGGATTAATTCCTGTTTGACAGTAATCTCGGAAGTGTCAACTGACTGATTGATACTATGACCCACTAATTAATATTACATATGAGCATATAATTAATTATTTTATTGAAAATATATTTAATTATTATTAACCTCTGAAATTAATATTAAATTAAAATTTTTAATAACAATTGTTATTAAAACGTCCGATGACTGCAGTAACCATTGCTGAAAGCTCACAAATAATTTCGTTTTATTGTTTATTTAACCTATTAATTTTGAAAATTTTAATTTAATGTAATTATTTTATAAATATTTGAGTTAGTTTGCTGGATTTGCATCAGATGTGCTTGTTTTTAATTGTTAGTGAAATTCATCAATAAGGGAAACCGTCGGCTTTAGAACGGAGACGGTCATGGCAAAATTATATTCTTCTCGGATTTGAATTCGGCACTATAGCATTGGTCGTAGTAATTGCCCTCGTGATTTTAATAAATCAAAGTTTCAATTTATTTAATCAAAATCATCGGAAAATTGCGAATTACGTGTATTTGATAGTAATAAAAATGCAACATTTCGGAGTTATTTCCGGTTTTGTCGTTGAATAGTTTTTATGCATTAGCAATATAGCTAAATAATTATGGTTTTAAGTAAATTCCCAGAAAAATTCCGGTCATTAATAGTAGCGCAATTTGAATTTCGAAAATTTAAAAATATAGTAAAATAAATTTTTTTAGAAATTTTTAAAAATGCGAAGTATGACAAACAAAGTCGACTTTAATTATAAATTAAAAAAATATAGTTGAGGTGATAAGCTAGTGATTTCTTCCTTTTCAATAATTTTCGATAAACTCACGTAGGTACATCCCCGTACATCCTGTACATTATCGTACATTTTCAAAATCATAATATCAAATTGTACAAAAATTAAAAAAAAACTAAATGTACTACTCTGTTTTAATGTCTGCTTTAATGAGTGAGATGTTTCTTAATTGTTTAATATGTAATTTCCATCTTCAGCAGAAGGAAGTTTGAGATTTTTATTTGAAATTGATAAAGTAAATCTAAGATTAGGAGAAGCAATAATGTTTTAAGTTTTTTATTATGTAATTGTAGGTATAGATACTTATTGGTGTGTCTATAGCTTCGATTGTACAGTATCAGATAAACAAATCTTATAGGTGTTTTTAATTTTTAACTATGACTTTTTTATGCGATAATTTTATTCAATCAAAACTGGTTTATTTTTGCGCTGCATATTGCAATATTTTGACTATTTTTCCAATTGCTCCATATATTCTGCGTTAAGTTTCTTGAAATTATTGCCCATCCTACACTCCTTCTGAACTTTTTTTTTAAGTTTTCCCTTTTTTCTGTTTCTTTTTTCTTGTACTATCTGTTCTAGCGTTCATTTTAAAAGCCTTTTTCATCTTTTGTACGCACACTCCACGTCATGTATTTTCCTTTAATTTTACTTAACAAGTCATCTTTCACTCTCATTTTCCACATAATTTCATTTGTAGCTTTATCTTTAAGCGATATAAAATTTCCCAGGCGACTGGGATTTTGTTGTATTTTCTTCTGTTGCCCCATGGTGTACCATTCAAATACCTTCTTATTTTCCTGATAATCACATTTCTGTTGCTAATTTCTGCAGTTCCCTGTTGACAATGTAGTGGCATCCAAACCACCACTCATAAAATCTTTTGCAGAAGCATTTTTTAGTACAGTTTTCTTATTTCGATTAACTGTGTCTTTTATTCCCATTTATTGACATTTTTTCTGCTGGAAAGCTACTGCATAATAGCTGTTTGGCCGTGACAACTAGCATCACTCAAAGCAACACATTGTATGTGTGCTGTGATGGCAGATGAAAATTGATCAAAACTAATAATGAAATTAAAGTATCTCTCTCTCTCTTTTTCTTGTAAGCTATCCCCCAATAACAAATCTTTCTGCAAAACAAGAAGACATTTTATTAAGCGCAGACATTGTTTTCGTATTGCAGCTTTCGAAAAGTAAAAGTAAGTCAAAAGTTATGTCAAAACTAGAGCTATAGTATTATTGGAGATTGGCGATCATTGTTCGAATTCAGAACATATTATGCCAAACAATATTTATCATAACTGCGATCAAAAATCGAACAAAATGTCATAAAATTTTGCACACTATAAATTTTCCGTGCAGATGTTCTTTTATTACAAAGGTAATTGAATTTCTACCCCTTGTTATTTGGTTTCTGGAATCTGTTTGTGCGTTAAATGATTATGATAAATTTGATAAATTACGTAAAAAGAAATAAAAAGCTAAATATATTCGTAATTATATAGCTATATTTCATAGGTAAGCTAGAATAATCATTAATTAATATTATTATTTACATTGTATCAAGCATTTACTAAATTACTTTATTTGAAATTTACTATATCGGGTACCGAAATGATTAGATAATAAATTGTTCATTATTTAATAAAATTAGGACAAAGTAATTCGTAATGTTAATTAAAAATAGAAAAAAAAAAGAATATAAAAGTAGCAAAAATGGCTTAAAAAGCGCAAAAGTGCGCAAAAATGAGCTTATAAAATCCGTGTAACCACATGGGTTGGCTGCTACCCTCTTTATATTGTATTTTTAATTAGCATAACGTATTAGGGTATTTATTTTATTTGAAGTGAACTCACACGTTACTATATTACGTTATACTAAGGGGATGCATACGATTCTCAACTACCACTATAAATTTACTTTAATTGATGTCGTCAACTTTGCTAATGTGCTACCATTTATTTACATAAAACTAGCTGGTTAAAAGCTCAACTTGCAATTGCTCGCGAAGTGGCTGCTTTATGACCTCAGGTTGTACAATAATAAATATAATTTTTGTGAAACTCGCAAATATAATTAATTTATTAGTTGCTATTAAATTACACGGGAAATAGATTCGTCGAAATTAATTGTAATTCGTTCAATTTTAATTGCAAATTTTGGTAGGCAAAATGCTTAAATCATCGGCTTATCTTTGTGGTAATTTGCATTCTTTTTGTTTGATTACAAGTCTGGAATCGTTTCCAAAGTCCGATTGAGAACACTAATGCGAGTCATTTATAAGCATTGAATGTGCACATAACCTCTATATATCAGAAAGCAATCGGGAAAATCGCTAGAGGGCTTTAAAACATTCTGATGATCGTTCGAGCGTGATTTACAACAAAAACTCAGCTTTCTTTGTTATCATCTTATAAAACTGCTCTAGTTGCTATCAATTTTAGATACCTAATTGCTTTTACTTATTTTTATTAGAGAAGTTTGTTTGTTTTTATATTTCCAATGATTTATTTTATGGATTCCTTAAAATATTGCTCATAAAATTATAGCAAAATCCAAAATGTAAAGCCCTCTTTACTTTTCCGATACATTAAAAAATGTTCTACTTTACCGTTGTTTACAATTCAATGTGTCAAAACATTAAATTTAAAATGTTTAAAATCAAATAATTGTCAATAACTCTTCACCACTTGCCAAATAGTCTATTGTTAAAATAGTAACCCCTTAGGTGTCCAAAGTTGTACTGATGAATAGCAACAACTTAAAAATGAATTGATTGCAGATCAAAAACGACAGATGGTCACCTGCTAATATAACTTGTATAAATACGGGGTAGCTTTAAATAGGTCCAATATCAACAAACCATTGAATTATAATAGGTGGCCATAAAATTTAGCGCTTAATTAGGGTTGGGGTGGTGCTATTGTCATTTCAACTATATTTGCAGACACATTACTGATGAAAATGTTAATCTTAAATTATCACCAAATTTAAATTGTCCTTTCATATGTAATGTAATTAATATTGTACCATACGTGTCAACAATCATTTTTGAACTCGCCAATTATTCTCGCAACACCATCGCACCCATATTGTTTCTGGCGTCGACTATTCCTTGCTTTTATTCTCAGTTTCACTATTTTGACAAAACTAGGATTCAAAAGTGTCTTTGGTAATTTAATATTTTAGAGAAATCACAAAAATTTGGTGACGTACATGAATGGATTAACGGAGATGATTAAGTTTGTGTGACGAGGAACATTTATATGTGATCAAAACTTTTTATCTGTACTATTTAAATTGTTGCGAAATTAAAAAAAAAAATTTCTTTGTTTAAAAACGAAAATGTTAGCTTATATTCCTTGTTTGATGATTCTAATAAATATAATTACTGCATAATCACTATGTTCAAAATATTATAAATAATAAACATAAATTTGTCAACATAAACCTTTTAAAAATCAATTTTACGCAAATCGGCAATATTTTATTACCGATCCTATCTTTCATAAACCCACGATGTTATTGATTACTATTATATTATTATAACGTTGAGATTATTACTTTACAACATTATCTCAACATAATAATTGTAATAATTAATTAAAACAGCCAAAAAATTTAAAAATTATTTGAATAAATCCAAGAATTTTATGTATATTAACATAAAAATAAATAAATAAAAATAAGTTGTATTTCAATAACAATAAATTTAACCAGCCCCGTAGCCCGGGGGGGGGGACGCGTGCTCCTCCCCAAAATGTTAAAAAATTCTTCTTGAAAGTAAAAATTTTGAATTTTGAAAATAAATAAATGTAGGTATTTTCAAGTTGGAAAATTTTTACAAATGTCGCTTCTCCCGAAATGATATCCAGGCTACGCGCCTGTGAGTAAGGTTTATTTTAGTGCTTTGGTTTTCTTGAGAACGAAGACATATTATGCTGGGGGAATTCATAATCCTTTCTCCCCCCAGATTTTCGGTCACTGCTTTATATTCCTTGTGCTAAAACCTTTTCCTATTAATCGCTTAATACTGATGACCATAACTTTGCAAATTTATCTATCACAGTTTGAGTGTACCTGGAGGGTGCTCCACACCCCCCAGACCCCCCGGTTTTAAAACTTTGGTTTATAATTTGGGCTACTACCTTGTTAAAATTATAATTAATTAGTTTTTCTAGAGATTTTTTCTAGATCGGCTATGCTGATACTTTCAATTTATTTCTAATAAAAAAAAACTGCACAAACTGGGGGGTCTGGGGGGTGTGGAACACCCCCATTGTTGAAAGACAAAACATTCAATGTTTACAGATTATGATTGGGGTTTATTATAATAACGTTTTGGTTAAACATATTATACTGGGGGAATTCATAATCCTCTTTCCCCCCAGATTCTTGGTCCCTGTTTTATATTCCTTGTGCTAAAACTTTCACTATTAATCGTTTAATACTGATGACCATAAGTTTGCAAATTTATCTATCACAGTTTGAGTGTACCTGGAGGGTGCTCCACACCCCAGACCCCCCGGTCTTAAAACTTAGGTTTATAATAAGGGTTAATTGGGATATTAGTTACTGAGTGTGACTTGTTAAAATTATGATTACTTAGTTTTCTAGAGATTTTTTCTAGATCGGCTATGCTGATACTTTCAATTTATTTCTAATAAAAAAAAACTGCACAAACTGGGGGGTCTGGGGGGTGTGGAACACCCCCATTGTTGAAAGACAAAACATTCAATGTTTACAGATTATGATTGGGGTTTATTATAATAACGTTTTGGTTAAACATATTATACTGGGGGAATTCATAATCCTCTTTCCCCCCAGATTCTTGGTCCCTGTTTTATATTCCTTGTGCTAAAACTTTCACTATTAATCGTTTAATACTGATGACCATAAGTTTGCAATTATATCTGTTACAATTTGAGTGTACCTGGGGGAGGCTCCACACCCCCCAGACCCCCGGTCTCTAAAAATATAGTTTATAATTTGGGCTAATTGGGATATGAGTTACTTGAGTATGATTTATTAAAGTAAGGAGAACTTCTTTTTTCTAGATCGGTTATGCTGACATCTTCAATTCATTCTGATAAAAAATAAACTGCACAAACCGGGGGGTCTGGGGGGTGTGGAACACCCTCCAGTGCCTCGCTGTTGAAAGGCAAGACATTCAATGTTTACAGATTATGAGTAAGCAGGCCCGTAGCCAGGGAGGGCACCTAGGTGCATGTGTCTCCCCCTTGCCGAAATGTTAAAAAAATTCTTTTTAAAAGTAAAAATTTGAATTTGAAAATATATAGGTGTAGGTATTTTCAAGTTGAAAAATTTTTACAAGTGCCCCCCTCAAAATGAAATCCCGGCTACGGACCCAAATTTAACTCATTTTTTAACATTTTACAATATTAATTTTATTTTTCACAATTTAATTAGATTTGTCCTCACAATTTTAGTTTGTCGTGAAATAATTTGAAGATGATGACATTTTTTGACCCTACAATAAAAGTTCTTAATTTTGCCTTTTTGTATTATTGACATAAAATCTTGATTTTCTTAAAATATTTTAGATATTTTTTTCGTTAGAAATATCATCACTGTCATATAAAATCACTTTATGGTCGTAGGGTTAGATTAATAAGTATTAATAGAGGTACAATAGACAGATTAAAAAAAACACTCCTTTCCCAGGTATTTCCCCAGGTATCCAAGCCTTTTATAATTATAGAAAAGAAAGCATAAAAATTTTCAGCAAATGAATGGCTGAATTAATTCATGTGGGATATATGAAGAGATCCTTTCGTACCTTAGAAAGAGAGCAAATTAAATTTACTTGAGCATAAAAATTATAATATATTAAATTATTTTGTATTTGATTTGTAACAAAGCCCCCCCGTTCTCTTTTATTTAATACGATAGACTTGTTCACATTAAAAGTAAAATTTTGGATTCTGAATATTATATTACTCAATACATCTGACGGTTCTCTAATTTAAATACATGACCTGTCCGACGGGTTTCTAGTAATTTAAATATAAAACTTGTCCGACGGCTTTGGAATCACTCTCTAAAAATAGGCTTAAGACAAAAATTAACAAATTTTGTTAGCTGCTGATTGGTAACTTATGTACTGATTTTCTTTTTCTAATAAGTTATAATTGCGGATCTCTATCTTTTTCAGCAGTAATTCAGAAAAGGTCAACTGCCATTTAGAAAACGTCAATAGTAATTGAGATTTGTCAATTGATATTCAGAAGTTGTCAATTGTAATTTAGATTTGTCAAAAGAAATTCTGAAATTGTCAGATAAATTCAGAAACCGTCGAATGAAATTCAGAAATCGTCAAGTGTAAATCAAAAACCGTCAATTGAAATTCTGAAATCGTCAAATAAATTCAGAAACCGTCAAATGAAATTCAGAAATTGTCAAGTGTAAATCAAAAACCGTCAATTGAAATTCTGAAATCGTCAAATAAATTGAGAACCGTCAAATAAAATTCAGAAACTGTCAATTGAAACTCTGAAATCGTTAAATAAATTCAGAAACCTTTAAATGAAATTCAGAAATTGTCAAGTGTAAATCAAAACCGTCAAATGAAATTCAGAAATTGTCAAGTGTAAATCAAAAACTGTCAATTGAAATTCTGAAATCGTCAAATAAATTGAGAACCGTCAAATAAAATTGAGAAATCGTCAATTGAAACTCTTAAATTGTCAAATAAATTCAGAAACCGTCAAACGAAATTCAGAAATCGTCAAATAAATTCAAAAACCGTCAATTGAATCTCTGAAATTGTTAAATAAATTCATAAACCGTCAATTGAAATTCTGAAATCATAAAATATATTCAAAACTGTCAAATGAATTTCAGAACATTTAACAATTGTTTTTTTTCAATATACTTGCACTTTTCAATAATCCTGATTGGTTTTAAAACCCCGCTTTTTTAGGTCAACTACGTCAGAAACCTGACTCTTTTTAAATTTAATAATTTTTTTCTCATGGTAAACGCATTCAAAAATATGTAAAAGCTGACTAATTAAGTAGAAAATCTAACTTTAACATATAAAATCGACCATTTATTTAATAATTGAGAAGGGGGGAGGAGTTAAGTTACAAATTCAATATAAAATCATTCAAAATTTTAGATTTTCCATGCTAAAGTGTATTTTAATTTCCCTTCTTTCTAAGATATGCAAAGCTTTAATTCTCGCCTTCCCCATAGATCCGCTGTTGGTAGGTATTAGCAACAATTCAAATCAATTTAAAATTATCGGCGCACCTTCTGTGATATACTGTGCAAATTGGAATTTTAATGGCAAAAATTTATTTTCCATAAGTTATCAGTTCAGCTAAACACTTTTGTTGGAAGGCTGCAAAGGGGCGAACTTTAAATGATGAGAATATTAACTATGTGAAATCCCGTTAATCTTTTAAAATTTTAATTTAATAAAAACAAATTTTCTTATCGTCCAAATAGTTTTAATCTTAGCAATTCGTCACAAAATTGTGATTATACGCAAAAGTTATCACCCTGCGAGTTTAGTATGATTTGGTGTGGTACTCTTAAGAAAAACGGACTATAACTCTGTTAGGACTGCATTTTTGATACATGTTCATAAGACATTTCCTAATTGAAATTACTCGTTCGATACGCCCTTAAGCTATGGCAGCTAATTGCAAGTCGGGGGATACCCTATTTATGAGTCTTTTGCGCCATAATATTATTTATTACTAGCTAGCGCAGATATGAACATCAGTACGAAGTACTTTGGATCTACAAGAGCGGAATCGCATAATTGATTTATTGAAGATAGCAGTAATGCATTAGCTAATGCAGAAAAATATAAATTCAAAAATAACAAAGAAAGATCTTTAAATTTCAGCTTCACCAAAGTTTATTAGTTCTAGAATATTTCAGCATTTAAAAAAATTTATTTGCTGTGAAAGGATTGCCCAGTATAATAGGTTTTTCACTAGATAATTTTTAAATTTTTATTTTAATTCGAGTTGAAAGCATTTTGACGAAGTGACGTCAAAAAATGAATTTAGAGCCAAATGTTCTTCAGGAGATTCTAAATAAAAGCCAATTACAACTCGACTAATATTTTTACAAGCGATTAGCATGTAAGGGGGAATACTTGATGCAATTATTTTTATTGAATGTTATTTATTTTCCTGCAAGCATGCCAAAGAATTCCTTAAATGGATTATGCAATTATTATATTGAACAGTGCATTACTTTAAAGCGGTTGTTGTTCCGTTCTCTAATAAACTATAAACGCAACAGTAATTTTTAGAAAAACAGAAAAATTAGATTAGGAAATTGCACTTGTTTTAATGTTAGTTAAAGCAGTTAATTTGAACATTTACAAATACACAATTAGCTAAACCGATAGTTGTGTGCAAAGTGAAAAAGGTTAAAATCGTCTAAAACGAGTTAACATTTCTTATGACACTTGTACAGTGGAATATAGGTGTCGGCATTTACAAGATTAATCCTTATCGACATATTAACAAAAGAGGGTAAAATTAGGGGTGTCGTTAAATGTATTAGGATATTAAATTATCATGACAATGGCACAATCAGAGGGTTGTAGTGATAAATATACTACAAACATACGTCCCTTCTGGCCACAGGTTTTATACGCAATATGGTGACAAATTAGAGACGGGTTCGCTCATGAATAATTAAATAAATAGCTACAATTTTTGCTTCTTAAAATCACAACAGAAAAAAACCATAACCGAATGAATAATTGTTTCTATTTTTTCAGGATGCGCTCCAGGACACGCAATATTAGGAAAAACGAGAAGACCAAGAACGGCGTTTACATCGCAACAGCTCTTAGAACTCGAAAAACAATTTCGTCAAAATAAATATCTCTCCAGACCAAAGCGATTTGAAGTTGCAACAAATTTAATGCTTACAGAAACGCAGGTAAGTTTTTCCAAATTTATCGTCACAGTTTTAATAAACTATTGCTTGAGTGTGTATACTCAAAACTACTTTCTTCGAGCTGAAAGTTATGGGAAAGCTAAGTAGAAATTCAAATAAACAGACAGAAGTCATATTTTAGGATTGTAATGACTAACTGCTGAAAATGTGACACAAATTTATCATGTCTGAGCGCTTTCCCGATCCTGTTGGTTTCTTTAAGTGGGCGGGACACAAGAATAATCGTTATTTCATACAAATTTACTAATTTTAATTAAAAAGGATTTAGTATAATAATTGCTAACGAGAGTTTTTTTATTTGCATAGGTAAAGATTTGGTTTCAAAATAGAAGGATGAAATGGAAAAGAAGTAAAAAGGCACAACAGGAAGCCAAAATGTCCAAGGACGAAAGTGCTAGTGAGAAAAGACAATCTTTAAATCCTCCGTCTCCGAATACTAAGCCAACTTCGTCTACCATTCAAGATGACACTACAAGCCTCCCACCCAGCGCGGAAAACCAAAATGAAATCCGACGAATTCAAGAAAATGAAACGTTGTACCGACCTTACGTGGTGTAAATAATGTACTTGATATAATTTTAAAAATATTTTACGCGAGTTTCCAAAATAAAACTACATGTCATTTTGCAGTATTATATTTTTATATTAAAAGACGTTAATTAAAATAATTACTGATAATTATATTTATCAGGTTTACTTAATATAATCTCAAATTTTGTGATTTTGTAAAATAAAATAATATTTAATGAAAAGATCTTTGTAAATATAACATTCCTCAATTGAAAAGCAAATGTTTGAATGTTTTGTAAAATATACAAAAATTTAGTTTAAACGACAAAATTTTGTTTCTACCTCAATGTGTCATTGTGAGACAATTGTAAATATTTAAAAGTTCCTATATTCTGTAAAAATGTACAATGTATTAATAAATTAAAATAAATATTAATAATTTTATTAGTTTTTAATTTAAAAGTAATCGATTTGCTACGTACGTGTATTATTTACTATCTAAATTAATTTATAAATTTGCCTAATATAACAATTTTACTTCAAACACGAATCTCCAATACGCAAATAATTTAAATTTGTTCAATGGTGTTAATCACTGTTTAATTTAGCAAGTAGGTAGGTATTATAGTAAACAAGGATTTATTTATGCAGCAAGGATTTATTCAGTGAGCATAACTCTTTTCAAATTATATTTTGTTATTTCAACTTACATTTATATTTGAAACTGTTTAATCAATGTAAATGCTGGTATTTACATTTCTTATAACACAAAATTACTGAAATTAATCGAAAAAGCGGATGAATGTTTTATTGAAATGCTCAGTCAGCTTTGTTTGGTAATATAACAAAAATTATTACCTTCTGCCTCACTTGCAAAATTTTATGATAACCTCCATTACAAATTCACTCCGAAAGACGTGGAGTATAACCTTGAGTCAGAAAGAAGCCTACCATTGATGGATAGTTGGGTTTATTCTGATTAGTACCACAAAACCATGCATTCTGAGCAACTTTTTCTTAAACCGTATGTGCTAATATTAGCTTTCTTTCTGTCCCAACTTTTCTTCTTGTAAATCCAAATAATGTCAATTACATCTTATTACGTCATTATCACACCAGCCAAAAACTTCCTATTTCAAATCATCGACTCTCTTCTTAGAATGATAAAATCCAATAGAGAAATTTTCAACATCACAGATGCCAGAGAAACTTTTTCTGTCCAAAGGCTTTGGTTGTATCATGATTTTCACCAGATACATCCTGGATCGAATAGTTTTTCATTTGAAAATCATCTAAGCGTCGAATTTCGCATACTCAAACAAAACTGCCTAAGTTATTCAAAGTCACCTTTACGTGACCTCTCTGATGCCGTATATTATTACATAATTAGAATATCAAATGGCCTATCGACCGTGCAAAACACCCTGACGTTATAGTCTGCGATTGAGATGGTTGTCCGATCCTTGGCGGTATTTTACAACAAAAAATTTTTGGAAAAAAATTTTGCATCAATGGCTACTTCGATTCTCGTATTCGAAGAGTAAAGTCTTATTTGGTTTTAACAGTAAAAATATAGAAGTATAAGGAGGGGTATTTAAAGTTGTAATTATTGGAAGCGCGTAAAATGAAAATCAGTCTATCAATGCGTCTGCTCTAGCTCTCTAAGCAACGCTACAGCTAAACTCTGAGAAAAGAATTAGTTATATCAGGAACAACTACCCCGGTAAAACCTCTACAAAAACAAAAGTAATGGCGTCATTCGTATGTCTTAACTTGAAACTTAAAAAAGGCAGGAAAACTACAGACCAAATTCAGTTGAATAATATGACCCGACATCAGATCAGATATCCTTCATAAAAAAACATTATAAATTAGATCCCAGTCTAAATTTCCTGTGAAGGGTTATTATCTCCTTCTCAAAATACTTACGTGCATTATTTAACCTTCGCTTACGCCACTGCATTTTAGATACTAAGAAATCAATTTCACGAAGAACAGAACACGAAACAATAGAACATGAAACAACAGAACACAGAAAATACAGAACAATAAAAAACAGAACATCAAAAAAACAAAACATTAAAAAAAGAACAATTAAAAAACAAAACATTGAAATAGCAGAATCTTGACAAAAGAGAATAGTAAAAAATGAAAACAATTGGATTAAATTTTGTTAATTGCTCGCACGAGTAACTCCGACAAAAAACCTAAAAGTTAAAATAAATGACTTTTGGGTGCTCCTAAATCCACCTCAAAGCTTCTCGACATCTGTCCCGTCAGAGGAAAACTTACGATTTGGCTTACGCCAATATAAAATTTACCCATATTTCTTATTGCAATTGTTATGTTCCCGGTGACTCCAGAATAGCTTTAATGGCCCTCTTTTTTATTAAATTAAATGTCATAATTTTTTTAATCATTAAACAAAGATTTCTATATTTTATTTTTATGTGACGGTCATTGGCCTGGTTGTTAAAGCGATCAACTGCTAATGTAAGGCGCCCCGGTTCGAGTCCGGATAGAGCTCACTTTGCAATGCCGTCTCCGTGCTTCGGAAGGTACATAAAGACGGTGGTCCTCTTATTTTAATTAATTGCCATCATTAACAATATAAAAATAGGATAACAGGCACATCTGAGGCCTGCCTAGCAAGCTACTTCAGATGTAAAACAAACAATATGCTCAGGAACTTATCCGAGGTTGTTGCTGGAAATACAGGTCGTAGACCTCACGTAAGAAAAAGAAGAAAAGAAGAAAAAGACGAAGAAGTATAAATAATAAGATAATAGATTTTTAAATTAAAATATAAAATAAGTATTAGTATTAAAAAATGATCATTAAACTCTGCGTCTATAAAACTAATACTGTGCCGCTAGTATTGCACCTTCGCCAAAATTTTGCCCTACAACTTAAGATGTTATCATTCTCACTAGAAGGCGTACATCTTAATGTTAGATCCCAATAGTGACTTTATAGGAACAGTGGCAAGAATAGTTTCTATTTGATTTTTATTTGCCCCACGTTGAGTAAACTTTAACCAAGAAATGCGTGCTGTAGTTATGATAAATTACTATAAGTAAAAGGTTTACCGTTTCCCATTTCAATAAAATACAAATCATTTCATTTTCGAACCACCACAAACTAAAGGTAAAGAAAATACCCGCAGGCAGTCAAAACAGGACATACTGTGTTGTCGTCACCATCGCCAGTAAATCACTATAAATTTTACCTCAAACCTATTATCACCACTGTCCCTATACAGGGTGGATACTGGAAATATTAAAAACGGGTAGACAGATTGACTTAAAAAATTTTTATTATTTTTTACTTTAATTAAATTTTTTGTATTTTACAAAATACCTGTTTTATTTTAAAATATGTAATTTTTACAAACTTTTGAATAAAAATTTGATATTTTGACATAGAACACGTCTTTTTTCAAATTCAAAGATATGAAATAGCCTATTTCAGGGCTCAGATCGAAAGTTTTACCCCCATGCCCTAGACAAAAATAACTCGAAAAATTTTTACGTAAAGACAACTTTATTTTATAATTTTAACAAAATTAAATATAAAAAAATTGTTTTTTTTGCATTAGGAAAGGTTACTTCAGTCAATCGTATTCTTTTTAAATTTAAGTTTCTATTTAAATCATCTGCTTTTTGGCTTTTCAATATTTTTAATTTTTTTTGCTTTATGAGCTGATCTACAGAGGGTTCCCATAAAATTTTACAAAACAAATAACTTTTTCAGGGTTCATCGATTAACGTTGATAATTTTTCCTAACTTTTCAATACCTGGTAAACAAAAATCAAATATGAATCAATTATTATTATACATACCAAAAACAGTTGAATTATTTAACAAAAGAATTGCTTAAAACAATTTAATTGTTAAGAAACAGTCGAATTATTGAAATTCCTGTTGAATCACCGAAAATAGGATTGTTTAATCAAAGATAATTGAATTATTAAGCCAAAAACAATTGAATTATCAATAAATTGCATAACATAGTTAAATTCAGTTTAATAGTTAAAAAAATATGTTAAATTGTTAAAGAAACCGTTGAATTGTTGAATCAAGGGTAATAATCGTAGAACAAAAAAACAGTTTAACTATTAAACAAAACATAATTGAATTGTCGATCAAACTAGTTGAATTATTAAACAAAACAGGCAAATTATATTGAACAACACAGTAGTTGAATTGTTCAATCACGAATAATTGAGTTGTTGAATCGAAAACTATCGATTTATTAAATCAAAACCAATTAAATTCTCAAACCAAAAATATTTGAATTGTTGAATAAACTAGTTGAATTATTGAACCAAACAGCTGAATTAATTACCCAAAATCAGTTGAATTATTGAACAAAACAATTAAATTGTTGAAATAACAGTTGAATTTTTAGACAAAACAATTACATTGTTGAACTAAAAACGATTGAATCGTTAAACTAAAAATATTTGAATTATTGAATAAATAAATTTAATTATTGAACAAAACAATTGAATTATTTTAGAAAACAGTTGCATTTTTGGACAAGGCAGTTCCATTGTTAAACTAACCAAAAACAATCGAGCATCAGGGTTCCCATACCAAACTTCTTAAAACAAATTCTCTAATTTTGCAGGTTTTTCATAATTAAAACTATAATCCATTCGTTTTAAGAATAAACCTTGACTTTTAAACTAAAATATAATCGTAAAACGTGATTGATTGATTTTTACAAATTTGTCAATATTTTAGTTTAAATGTCATTGGTTGGTTTTCACAAATTTGTTAATATTTTAGTTCAAATGTCACAAATTTGTGAAAACCAACCAATCCCGTTTCAAAATTATATTTTAGTTCAAAAGTAAAGGTTTATTCTTAAAATGAATGGAGTATAGTAATTTTCTCTGACGTTTAGGGCGAAATACATCTTAACATTATAATATTATAGAAAAACAACTTAATATTTACAAATTTAAAAAACATTATTTATTTTAATAAACTTCAAAGAATTTTCCCTTGCCCAAAGTATTACTGTCCCTGACTTTTCATTAAAAATAAAAACCAAAAGTAACTTGAAGTAACTTATTATTAACCCTGTTATTGTGTTTCCTAATGTTTTTTATAATATGATCTGAAAATTGTCAAATTGTCAAGCCGCTTTTAAGATGAGGATTTTCTAGTGAAACACAGCAAGAGCTCAGCTTTAAAAATTTAGCATTGAATTCTTTAGCGTGTGAATCGATTTACTACCCTGTATATGACGCTAATCATATAGGAAAAAAATTTCCATTAGGTTTGAGTATCTGATACTATACAATCAAAGGCAATATGGATTTGATGTTAAGATCTTGGTACGGTGCCAGGGTTAGTAGTTAAAATTTCAACTTAAGCAGGGTACATTCTTGTTTGGGGTTTATAATACGATATGATTAATATGAGTTGCAACTGCAAATTTTATTGTTTTGTTCTTATTAAAACATAAGAATTTTGTGTACATAAGTAATAAAGAGATAAAGAAAAAAAGCAAAGAAGTGTAAAGAAGACCGATGTTATACGAAATACGCAACTCCTTCCATAATGGAAATCCCCATAGGTCTTTTTATGTTAAATTTGAGACATTTTTTTCTATGTCCCTTCTAAAGGTAACATCAGTGCCGCAACTAGGAAAATAGGTGATTCTTGCAGTTATCACGTAAAGATTCACTAAGGTCCTTAGAGGACTAACGTCCTAAAATCTTTAAAGAACAACCTCTTACGGTCTTTGGGTGAGGGGGTTACAAATGTGACCAAGTGGGACAAGGGTAGAGAGTTAGCCAATTGTGACGTCCGCTTAAAAATTTAATTTTTGGGATTTTTTGATTTTATTTATGAATAAAATATAAAATTTTATGAAATTATGATGATAAATGAGGGGGGTGGAGTTTTAGATTTTTAATCATTAAACGTTTCGGTGAGGGGGGATAAAGGATTGTGACCAACTGTGATAAAAGAGGAGGGAAAGGGGGTCAAAATTTGAAAAAATTGTGATTTTCCAAAAGTTTTGTTATTTTATCAAGTTCAAGTGATATGTTTCTTTTCGCTCTTTTCTTTTGAAGCCAGAGGATGCTAAATGATTAACTTGCACTGGGCATAACAATTATTATTGAGTTTACTCCTTAAAAATCGATTTTCATATATAAGGCGCCTGGTTCTTCAATTGGTTTACTTGTGCACATACTTTTTCTAAATCCAATATTATTTCTTAATATTTGCTTTTCCCAACCCAAAAATGCATTAATTTTTAATAAATATAGAAAAGAAGGAGAATTTGATATTATTTTGCGAGTCAAGTTAGAGTTACAATGGTACAGGGTGTTCAATGTATCACATCATGCATTAATACCAACCAAACTTAGCATAACTATTGTTACGTAGAGAAAATTTTATGCGGAATTTAACGCGCAAATTTAGTAAAAGAAATAGAACATCTATATTTTCTTAGGTAAATTTTGTCAAGTGTCACGCGGCCTTTAAACTACATGTTCCCTTGTAGTTAAATAATGGTCACTTACCAAATCCATTAATCAAAATAGTAGATTTTGGACTTCAATACCAACATCTTATTTAATAATATTAAGTTGGTAACTAAAGTTACCAACAGCTAAGTAAAGAACACTCTACTATCAGTAATTATTTTAGAAAGTGATTTCAACAAATTTCAAAAATGGAAACCTTATTGGAACAACAGAGAAATTATCACGAGGAAAGAGAACGTATTATTAATGCAATGGTACAAGTTTCTCTACAGACAAAAACAACTGGTCGGCAAATCATCGATTCGGATCATAAACAAAAATATTTATTGGATAGATATATCGATAGCACCAATCGATTAATCGAGCTGTACGAAGATAAAGAAGGTTACAAAAAAGGGTGTATTGGAAGATTTAGAAGAAACCAAACAGTTCGACGATGTTGACAGATGTTACAAATATTCGTTTGATAAATTTTATCACAAATTGCGAAAGGTAAAGGATTTTCATAAAACTCATCAAAATGAAATAAGTATGCCTTTGTCTGTGGAATTTAATCAACTTTTGGATGGTGAAGAAAATTCGACGGAAGATTTTGTCGAGTTTTCTGACGAAGAAGGTTATGGAAAATTTTTAGATTTGCATGAGTGTTACGCATTGTATATCAATTTGAAAGGAACTGAAAAAATGGACTATATAACGTATTTAAGCAACTTTGATAAATTGTACAAGATACCAAAAGAACAAAAAAACTGCGCTGTATCGCAAATATATTGACACTCTTTGTGAGTATTTAATTGGTTATATGAAACGGACCAAGCCATTACTGAATTTAGATAGTGAGTTAAATAAAGCGATGGAAAAAGTTTATCAAGAGTGGGATAGTGGAAACGTAATTGGATGGCCTAAGGACATCGGTTCAGTTTTAATAAATTCTGGAGCGTTTTTAGATTTGACATCGTATAACAATTGGGAGGAATTGGCAAACTTAGGGTTAGACAGATTAAAATCTGCACTGATAGCATTGGGTTTAAAATGTGGCGGCACTTTACAAGACAGGGCAAAACGATTGTGGGCAACAAAAACAGCAACAACGGTTGACCCTTCTTGGGTCGCCAAAACTAAGCGAAATAATTCGGAGAAATATCAAAAGGAAATGGCATGTGTCGAAGCGATAATATATAAATTAGCATCACTTGTATCTGCACAACGCGATGCTACTAAGGAAAATGTACAACGGAAACAAGCTAGAAGTAACTGCGAAATGGACGAGAGTGACAATGATGATGTTGATGAAGCAATAGAAGTCGATTCTGATGAAGATGACACACCATATAATCCAAAGAATGTGCCATTGGATTGGGATGGTAAACCGATTCCATATTGGCTGTATAAATTGCATGGACTAAATTTGAATTATCCGTGTGAAATTTGTGGAAACTTCGTGTACAAAGGCCCTAAAGCATTTGAAAAGCACTTTGTGGAATGGAGACATGCGCAAGGAATGCGATTTCTTGGCATACCAAACACGGCACATTTTTCCAATGTGACCCGTATAGAAGATGCTTTAGTGTTGTGGAAAAAACTTAAAACTAAAGTAAAAGTCAACGCATGGCAACCAGAAGATGAAGAGTATGAAGATTCCCAAGGAAATGTGATGAACAAAAAATTGTACGTTGATTTACAACGACAAGGATTGCTATAGTTTCGAGTTTTAACTACTTTTTTTATAATTGAAATAAATATTTTAATATTCAGCAGAGAGTTTTAATAAGGTTTTTCAATTTCAATATATCAAAATTGTATCAAATATAAGTTTTCTTGAATTTCTAACTATTTAGTCGATTTCAATTTACATAACGTTCATAATGGAAACAAAACGAGCTTAAATGTAAGTTAGTTTGTTTCTCTTCTATCGAATTGTATGTATTACAAGTCCATATCGCTCTTGATGCAATTTGCTAAAAGGTTTTGTCTAAAGTGGAGTTCTCGCTTAACTTAACAACTGATTCGCTATCATGTTTTTATGTATGAGGTATAGTCGATGAAAAATTTTTTGAGTTTTTACACTTTGACTTTGGATGTTGTCTTTTAATGACATAACGCGATTGAGCACTTCAATCAAGAGGAATAGCCTTACTTTCACATCTTCCAATTAGTATTCCATGGTAAAACTTTAATCACCCTTAATGAGCACCAAAAACACTAAGAGCATAAATTAATTTAAAAAGATTAAGACTTTTTAAAAAATATATTTTAAATTTTGAAAAGCAACAGATTTGTTGGGTGTAAGTAATACTGAAACTTTTTCGTAAACACGAACACCAATCTTTAAATTAAATGAATTTTTAGACGAAAACTTTTTAATCTTACTGTACCGAGAAACAAGCTCACTAAAGCAATAAATTATGAGTTTCTCGACCAAAATTACGAAGATTGGGACCAATCTAAAACTTTTCAACCAATCAGTAGACGGCATTACTCCTTCCACGAAAAACACGATCAGATCACCCTCTCGGCTCAATTGTTTTACTTTTGCTTTATTTACTTGCCGGCGGTGACGCCAAGGGTTTTCTATTTCTCATAGATAATCTCGGAAAAGTTGATCAACTTGATCTTAAAAATTAGTTCTATCGATTAATTTACATGATGAGAAATGTAAAATTAACAGATTCAAATTAAGGAAGTTAAAAAAAATGTTCAATTAACCAATAAAAATTTCTCGTTCTATATTTTACTTTACTGTCTGTCAAAACACATATTATATTGCAATGTAAACTAGCTATAACTTCACGGTTTGGACTGAAAATCTCAAGATAATTCAACTACTTAACCAAAATCAACATTGCTTAACTTCGGTGTAGTATAATTGGAACGAGTTTTCTGGACGATTAATCCAGTTTAAAATACTTAGAGCTTCTAATAGAACATAGGAATCTTATGGGATTGGTGCGATGTGCGGACACTTCTCGACTCTGAACGAAACTATATAATTGATAATTAAAATTGAGAAAGCTAATGAAATGGAAAAATTGAAAAACTTAAAAAATTATTTTAAAGATAAATTTAGAAATACCTACAGTATCATCGAAATTAAGGCAAGTTAACATTTTCCTAATTCGATAAAATCAATTGAAGCCCGAAGATGTTTCGAAAACAGGAAGTGTCCGGAGCGGATCTTGATTGGTAATTGTTTCCCCGCAGCTTGAAGGGACCAATCAAGGAGCGAGAGTAGTGGCGCAGAAAACGGCACTCTAGTTCTACTTCTGTAGAATAACAATGGCATCGCTTACCAAGTTTTAAGCATTCAAGCTCAAATTTTAGGAATATAACTTCTCAAGTAAAACGATCTTTTCATCTTTTCAATATTGAATATTTAATAAATTGCCTAAAAAGCATTCCCAATTTAAATTTATAAAACTTGTACAACATGATCGGGAATTATGAAAAATATTAAAAGTTGGATCGGAGAGTAATATTACGTTTCATCTTTTGCACTATGACAGCTCTAATTATAATTATTACCAAATTATTCAAGCTTTAGTTCAATAATGTTTTTAAAAAATTGTAAATTTTATCGAAAATTCCAAGAGACAATTATTATTTACTATAACCGAAATTTTACATAATATGAAAATTGTGTGTTTGTTACGTTAAGTAATTTACATTTATTGACAATAAAGATTCCAGCGACATCTTCATAAGAGAGTCTGAAATAGATTTGAACTTGGGATTACCAATTCTGTAAACAAAATTTTAAAAAATCGTAAAACAAGTTTAAAATTTACCGAAACAATTCCTGCCCCTATCCTGTTACTTTACTATTTACAATGTTTTAATTAAACAACTAGCATAGTAATTAGATAGTGTAGCATTTGTACCTACAAAATTAGTATCAACATAATATTATGGAATTTGAAAATATAATCAATTTTGAAATATAAATATTGTAAAAAATTACATTCAAATTTAAAAAATTTTTCTTTGTACTAAATGAAAATAATACCTTATATTTGCTATTACACAAATAAGAAAAAAAGGTAGACCAGCGGATAAGGACACAAACTTCAGGTTAGACTCTACTTTTTAGTCCTGCATCTCAGCCTGTTGTATAGCCCTGTAGCTATTTTCGCCTTTCAAGGTAATTATTATTTTAGTATTCGCATAATTATAAAAAACATTTGGCGAATATATTATTCTAGTACGAATATTACTATTACAATGTTTGTATGCAAATATGTCGCCAATGTACACTTATTTTTGGTGCTTTTTCAACAAAGTGTGCCAATCGTGAACTCCTAGCTGCACAATGCTGTTCAAACCCCGTATTTGTATTTAGTATTCTATTGATTATCAACTTATCTGACGTTTGTTTTATAAAACAAAAGGCATTCAGTTGTTCTTCTACACCAATTCAGGAGCGCAGCCAGAAACTCATTTTAGGGGGTGTTTACAAGACTTCAGGGCAGACTAAACAACTTTTCTCATTACTAACGTAAATATCAAAAATTAGAAATATTCAAACAAAGCCACAAAATTTAAACATAAAAACGGTTTTGGTTAATATCAAAACAAGCACAAGTTTAGGTATAATCGTTTTAGGCTCCTTCTTCTTCTTCTTCTTCTTCTTCACGTCCCTATCCGTTACCAGATGTTAGCGATCATAAACTTGGCCGAAGCCAAGATGACTTGTCTTGATAGTTTAGTTCATGGGGTAGATTCCGATTGCTTTCCTCCATAGTCCACAGATCGATATTGGACTTTTTTATCACAGCAGTGTATCTCAGGCTCTTATACGCATCATACGAAAAAGCCTTATAGTCTAACTCCGTTCGCATAATTCAAGTAAGGGCCAATTATATAACAGGAGTTTACCTTTGGATCATTTTATTCCGAGATTTATATTTAGCGATTGGTTGATAATAATCTGTTAATAACCAACACCGTATCACTGAACGTAAATCACAAATCAGCGTGATCATAGGATAAATTTCTGTTTATAACTAACAAACCAAAAAAACAGCCTTTTTTTATTTTTAAAAAACACGAAAAGAATTCCTAATAAAACAAGATAAAATTTGCAACGTCAAATGGCTTGAGTCTGGATATCTAGAGATTCCGACAGATCTCTGGCTTCTTCTGCCTGCTTTTGTTTACACTTTCAACTTAGAATTCCATTTCCGCTTGGTGATTCTTTTCTAAACATCTATTGTCTTCGGCATAATTGTTTTAAACCTGCTTTGCGCATCACGGCGTTTTTTTGCTGTTGGTTCTTCATCTCCATAGGGCAAATAGAGTAAATAAATATAATTATCTGACAATAATCTGTTCATATGTTCACCTGATCATTTTTTCGAAATATTTGTGTTACCACTTGAGGAAATGGTAACCAATCAGAATTGCAACTATTTTATTGGTTTTAAACTTGTTTTTGGGTTGATAGAAATAAATGAATAAACCAATCGGAAATCAAAGATCGCACAGACAGAGTTATAGACGGTTTCCAAATGTTTATGAGATTATTTTATTGGCTGTACACTTTTTTTTGGTTTGGTTATAATTGAACTCAGCTCTAAATGATTGAATAAAAATTAAAATCACTTTATAATTATTGAAATCTCAAACGAATAGTGGCAAAATTTGTTATTAGATTTTTCTGAACAGTTTTGATTACGTAACACTGACAGCTTTTCAGAGCAACATCCGATGTACACTTTGAAACAACTTGTCGTTCATGTAAATAATCTAACCTAAAATATTTTGAAAATAAGTTGTCATTGTGGTATCTAATATGAATAATTTAAGCTACAAGATATTGCAATTTTATTTAAATCAGCGACAAGTTGTTTCAAAAGTATTCGACGGATGTTGCTTTGAACAACTGTAAGTTCGACGTAATCAAAAACTGTTCAGAACAGTTCAGTAGGTCAGTCAGTCAGTAGAGGTGTTGTATGTTGCAAAAGGTGGTGCAAAACTTTTATTTTTAACTTATACATATGGGTGCAAGCATGTAAAAACAAAAATGCTACCATAGGAGACCTCGGGAAAACTTTTGGCGGCCAAAGAACCTCGAAATTGTATGACTTTTTGGCTTTTACCTATAACTCTTAAACGGTACATCCTACTGAAAGGGTTACCATATAACAAATTAAAGAACCTTAAATTTTTCTCAACTTAATGAGTTGGTCAAGTGGTATGATCGAAAACCACGGTCAAAAAACGACGATTTTTTTCAAGTTTATCAAAAACTGACATATGGTACTATCCATACATGAGTCTGGTGCTTGGAAATGAGTACTCTAAGAAAAAAACTCATGAGATGAACGTTGTAGAGCATCAAATTCTGCGTCCACTGTGTGCCAACATTTTTAAATTTAGTCAAATATACTTCTCAAAATTGGCAATTTTTCGATAACCGGCAATTGACATAAAAATCCATGAATGTACCTTTTTGTTGCTTGGGTTCCTGGTGCCTGAATTGCAACTCCACCAATGAAACCAAAAGTATCTTTCTACCGCATTTCTTATTAGAGCTTAAACAAACAATCATGCTAAAGCAAAAATTGCGATGATGAGGACAAAAGGTTCTCCACCGGATCAGATATATGATATAGAAAACCGTACAACCATGTGAAAGGTGCCTACGGTGCCGTTCTTGCATAAACGTTGATGAGGCAATGGAATCAATTTAATCTTATCTCGAAAACCACTTAGATAAATGCTAGTTTTCCTTAGACGAGTTGATTACAAAAGTAAATGACGACTTTCAACCTGATGTCACACTGAAAGAAATTCATTCTCACCGTTCTTGAAATTGACCTAATCATGGCAACATTTTTAAATTCAAGCAATACATTCTTAACTTAGAATATCAAATTACTGATTGCTTTTTGCAACGATAGCTCAATACGACATTCTTAAATTTTCTTTCAATTTAAGAACATTGGATGATTGGATCAATTTTAAGTACATTATTCTAGCTGGTAAGAACATATTTTTTTGCATCCAGGGCAATAAAAAAATTGTTATTTGCTACCGTAATATCGGCCATAACATTTTCAGTGATGACAAATGGCACAGTGACCAGAAAAGTGATCTTCTAAACGTGTAATCACATAAGCTGTAGATAAAATCATTTTGTCAGACATAAGGTCGCAAGTATATGATGTTTGATGATGATCCGCCATCTGATAACTTTTTGAGTGCAACTGATTCGGTCATTCCGGAATTTCCAAAACTACTGATAGAAACCATTATACTGAAAGACCCAAAAAAAGTTCATTTGAGAAGTGCAAAAACACGTGTACAGCTTTATCACACGCTGTAATTAAAGCAGCCAGACCATTCAGGATTACACAGGGATTGGTGGGTATTTCTACAGAAGGTTCGGTTTCAAACATTTCATATAGTCTCTATATCTCAGTTTTTAGCCAAGTGGGAAAATTTATTTATAATAGGCATAATCTAGGATTTGTCCTGAATGTATTATCCTTGGCTTTCTTGCATCATGAGTTTGTTCTAAATTGTAATGGTTGATTGTTTCATAAATTGATTTGCAATATTTGGATGTACTAATACATTTCTGAGTTAAATGGTCTCTATCAGCAAAAACAATTGCAAATGTTGGCAAGATTCCCGCAATATTATAATTTTTTAATAGATAGCAGCGCCAAAATTTAAATTTGATAAATTAAAAAAATTAATTAAAACAAACATTTTAAAATAATTTTGAAAATTTTAGTCGACCAGAATTATAAATTGAAAAGAAAATATAGTTGAGGTGATAGGCCAATGAAAATCTAACAAGTAGACCTTTTTCACAACACACCACCAAAGTAAACTTTCAAAAAAGCAGAGTCACATTCAGCAACATCATCGAATGAAAAACAAACAAAAATTATAATTTTTACAACTTATTGGATGACCTAGGTTTCCTTCTTATAAACAAAGTGGAATTGAACTCCTCACACCCAGATTGCTAAAGAAAATCATATATATTTTTTATTACTTTTAAACTTCTAAACGTTTTTAAACTTTTTTGCACACACATTTGCCACGCGACATTTTTAAGGTTAAGGTCATTCGAGCTTCGGAGTTGGTTACAAAAAGTGGTAAGTAGATTTAGTATTTTCTTTATCAATCTGGGTCTGAGAAGTTCAATTCCACTTTGTGGATAAAAACGAAACCTTAGGTCATCCAGTGAGTTGTGGATATTATAATTTTTGATTGCTATTTTTCATTCGACAATGTTGCTGAATGCAACTCTGTTTTTGGAATGTTTACGTTGGTAGTGTGTTGTGAAAAGGTGTCTGCTTGTTAGATTTTTATTGGCCTATCACCTCAACTATATTTTTCAAATAATTTTAATCTATATATATAAAATGGATGTATGTTTGTGTGTTTGTGTGTTCTTTATAGACTCCTAGACCGTTCGACCGATCCCAACCAAATTTTGCACAGTTACTCTCTAGGACCCTAAAGAGGTTTTCCGCTGAAAACCGGGACCGAAAAGCTTAATTTAAAAAAGTGAAAAATTGCGGACGCGCATGAATGGAACGAGATTCCCATACAGGGTGAATTTAAAATTATTCCCAACAGTGCGGCCTTCAGGCCGCACAACCTTGGTCAGCTAGTATTTAATATTTGTGGGGTTACAATTTCAAAAGAGCCAATGGGAAAATTATATTCCAAGCTAATTTTTAAAGCTGTTTTTTCTCAAATTTGCAAATCAACCGAAAATTTTAATTTTGTATGTGCTAATTAGACCCTCATTTTCATTATTCGCTTTAAAATCGTCAAAATCGAAGTTTGAGTATCATAACTGCCACCTATGTTATCATTTACAAGAAAACTAATACGGTGTCATAAAGCTGCATAATTTATAAACATAACATTTTCTGTCTTCCGATACTGAGATAATACGGGGGAGTATTCCATAGCATAAACATTAATAACAGGCTATGACCTTAACTTTGAAATGGAGAAGAATAATATTCGTTGCCAGCGGAGAAAAAGGTTTTCATAAATCGTAAATGCACCCCTTTTCCGAAAGAGAATCCTGCTACTGTACTGTAAAATGTTTATATTTTTTAAAACAATAAAAATACATAAAAATATGTTTATAACTAAAAAGTATGCGCCCTCTAAGCACTGAGTTCATCGGAATTACTGTGGCTAAGCTCAGTTTTCACTCTTCCCCTCGGTTTCAAGAATAATAAAATTAAAATTAGAGTAAGAACGTAAGAAATTACGTGCATCGGTTGGATTCCTACAAAATAAATAATAATAAAAATTTAGAAAAAAAACAATAGTAACGGCCATTATTCTCTGCAATCTGAGAGCTTAGCTGTCAACAACGTTTGATTTAAAAAAAACGACGTTTTTCAAAAAATCTGTAATTTTTTCCGAAAATCGGCTAATAAGAAAGATAATTCTTTAAAGCCGTCGGCTTTTTAGATCAAAGAATATCACAGCATTAATATTAAACTTTTAAAAAATAAAGTATCAGAAAATCCAAATTTTTGTTAGAAAACAAGAAACCACCCCATGAATTATACTCGCTGGTAAGTTCGTCTTACTTTCGGCCAAGTCAAATTGCAACGTCCGGAAGACCGGATATGGCACATAAAAAAAAAGAAGAAAAATTAATATTATTTAACAAGAATTTTTCCCTTAAGATTTTTAAAACCGGCGCATCCGCCGTGCACATAAAAATATTTGTTATACTTTTTTTTACTCACATTTTTTAAAAATAATTTTGAAGACTAGGAAGAGTTGAAAAGAGTTTCTCTATAACTAAATTATTACCATTCCTGGTTTGCCGTAAGGTAAATAATTAATATTTGATATGTCGCCATCTAAGTGTTTTTCTAGATTTTTAAAGAATCGAGTGCTAAGGTTGTACACTCAAGAAATCTGTTCTTTCGGATTTAAAAATGTCGTACTTAACTATCATTGCAGAAGGCAATCAGTAATTTGATAAAAATGCTTTGTTTGAATTTAAGAACATTGCTATGATTGGGTCGATTTCAAGAACAAATGGATTTCTTTGCATATCGGTAGCCTAGGTAGCGTGAGATTCAAACTTACTTTTTAACTTAAAAATTTTGGTTTTTAAAAATTATTACTTAAAGCAATTCACCCAATTTAAATACAAATTAAAAAAAAACTTTAAGCTTGACAATAACCACATTTATGCCATGTAAGGATCTTCTCAATTTTTTTAATTTCAGACGATTACTGAATCATTGAGATCAAGATTAATTTATTTATTAATAAATAAAATTTATTATCAAAATGGTCATGTGAACTGGCCTCCTCGCTCGTTTGATTTAACACCGTTGAACTTTCTCCTTTGGGAATATGTAAAGTTGTTGGTCTATTCAAACCATTTACAATCTTTAGAGATGCACAGAGCCAACATCGAAAGCGAAATTGCTGGAATAATTGCCGAAATGTAGGAAAAAGTTATGAAAAATTGGGTCTAATCCATTCACAGTTGCAAGCGCTTCCGAAGTGAACATTTAAATGATGTTGCGTTGCATCATTAATGGTTTTAATTGCACTTTAACTTTCAATACAAATTTCGTTAATATCTCAAACCGTTTTTGTTTTATTTACTATTTTTATAAGCCAACAAAGAAACCTCTGTTTTTAAAAGAAAAAACGGTTTTTAAAGTGTCTAAAGAATGTATCAATATTTTTTCTGTAACTTCATAAACAACCGAGACATTTAGCGAAAAGTTAGAAAACCACTCCAAAACAAAAGAAAGATTGCGAATTCCACCTTTGCCATCGAGTTTTGCTGTTAAAAGAAGACTGAGGCTGGGCCATTAATTTTTTCCTGTACATATTGGACTTATTAGCTTTTTTTTTGGTAAGCTATATAGTGAACTAAAGACGTCAAGTTATGATTTACCTGCCTTGTTTTCTTGTTAGGGATGTTGTGGCGCCTTATCGGCTACCTAATTTTTGGTAGCAATCAGAAAATTTGGAATTCCTTAAATATTTCCCAATATCGTAGACACCCTTAACAACTATTACTCAGTAGCAATCCGAAACCCCTGAAATGGGATTGATTTATTGCGTTAAACCAAGACCATTACGAGTCAAAACTAAGAATAACACAATTAAATAAATTGACAAATTTAAGATACAAGAATAAAACGACAATATCAAACATACATAAACTGAATTTTTATTAAAATCACGAAATTGTTTCGGTTTTATTTAATGAATCTCATCGGTAACAATCATAGACTGTTAGGTTAACGTAACAGGTCATGGTTAAAATTAACAGGGAGAGGTTAATAAGTGGCGCCAATGAAAACTTTACACCCCTAAAATTAACGCATCTGGTCGGTGTAACGTAACGCACAATCTTAATCATCCGTATCCCCTATCAGTTGTCGCTTCCTTTATGGGATCATGTAAAATAACTTTAATAACCAGGAATCCTTAATTATATTTTATCTCGGCTTTCTGCTTCAGCGCTACCAAGATCAAGTAGAAATTCGATACAAAATAATGCCTTTTCTTCAGAATGAATTATAAATAATGTGAATGAGTCAATGGGTGACCCAATATTTGCATTTCCAAATTATACTAGGCCATAAGTTATTATTTTGTAAACTGCAATTAATTAAAAAGTTAAAAACTGTTTAAAATCGCATAAATCTAAAATAATAGCACATTTAATTTGAAACATATTTTGTCAAGAAGTTATCCAAACGTCAAAATAAATTGGGGCAATAAAATATATTATTTATATTATGTTTGACAAAATTTATATTTGCTGCTTTGATGAGATACCTACAATGGTTCAATATTTTTTTCGTGAAGGTACTCTTTATTGGCTGCACTTCCATACATTTCAGAGTATTCGAGGTCTCCAATTTTGCGTTTGATAAACTAAATTGTCAATACGAAAATTATATTAGACGGTGTTAACATAATATTATGGAAGCATTCAAAATTTAAAACTAAGCTAATAAAATATCTCTCTTCATCAAATAAGTACCACGTAAGCGTAACTATCTCACAGCAACAATAAAAAATGTATAAAACTACAAATTTATTTTTAACATATGTTGGCAACTAAATATATCTTAATTCCTACTCTCTGCCAAGACCCAATTCACGCCCCCAAAAAGATTTCATTGGCTCATCTTAAGTAAAACTATTTAAAACGCTAACGCTCTTAATGATTGAGCTTAAGGTTTAATTTGTATATCATTCCAGTGAAAATTTGGAATTAAAAAGCTTTTAAGAATGGCTGAAAATTGCCGAAATAAACAAAGTACTTTCAGGATGAGCCAAATGCTCAATTAGAGAGTTCGAGTGCCAAAAGATTAACAAGTTAACTTGGTAGTGTCATTAAGTACGCATTAGTGTAAACAACCTTTGTGATTTTATTTTAATATGATTTTTTAAGATGTCGAATATAGTTGACAAATCTGATCAAATCGAAAACGTTTCCAACAAAAAGGAATCCAAAGATAAGCCAAAAGGTTTTTCCATCGAATCTATTTTGTCGAATTCAAATAACAGCAACAAAAGTTTGTGCCGAAGTTGGACTACCAACGTTAGTGATTCCGAACAAAATAAAAGTGAACTTAATGAACAAATTGATTTGTCAAGTGGTGTGGTTGATTCTACGTGTTCGGATAATAATGAAGTTGAGTTTGTGTATGAAGAACAAAATTTTGATAGACATCCACGATTGGTAGCAGACTTTTACGACAAGTATTCAGAATCTTCAGGTATGACTACTTTTGGAAAACAAATTTTTTAATAAAACTCATTTTGAGAAAATTAATTTTGAATGGGAAAATACTCCTAGTATTTTCGTCATTTCGTATTAAAACCTCTAAAAATCCCTAAAGAATTATTAATTTCTTTGTTTCCCGCGAGCTCCTCTACAATTACAAATAAAAACTGTTTGAGAATCTGCAGAAAAACCGGAAAATTACCGCATTTTGTTCTTTGAAAATATTTGTCCAGTTTAAAAAATAAATGCCTGTTTTTCTATAATTTTCTCTTTCACTTTGCAATAATTTTGAGAATATTCATAAACCACGGTGTTGACTTGGGATGATCCGGTACGGAAGTTCTGAGTTCGAATCGCGAAGTTTGTGGAACTTCTTAGCTTGGTCTTAATGAACTGTGAATTTAAAAAATAATTCTATATTTACAAAAGTTTGGCCAATTGAGAAAACGTCAAGGTCAAAATAGAAAAAAAATCAAGCAATTAGTTGTTATGACAATTTTGTGTTAATTTACTTTTGGTAATATTTTTTCTTCATATCAAAATTGGAAGATGTGAAGAATAATAATTAATGATTTATTTATTAATTAATTAATTGTCTCACAACAAAATTTTTATATAAAATCACGTAGCTGTGTAATGCAATAGGAAGTTGCTGAGTAAGTGTTTGGGCCGTGGTTCAAATGACACGTTAATCTCTACAACCTTTGTTGTAATTCTGTCTGACGAATTTACCTTAAATGAAAAGTGAATTATGCGTAAATTATATTACGGCTTATCAAAGTGAAAATTAAATTGTAAATAATTCTTGGAAGCACTTTTAAATTTTAAATGAGGTTCGAACAATAGCAATGGAAGTTTAATATTTATATATGAGATTTACATACTTAGCAAGCTTATGTCTTCAACGAAATTTCTTCACTTCCTTCAAACTCTCACCCAATTTGTCGAATTGCTTATTCACATCATTTTCAGGTTTTCCTCCACTGCTTCCAGCCATCTTCCTCTTCTTTAACTACCCTTCGCTTCTTGTCGTAGCCTTTTCAGTAATCTTTCTACATGACTCATCTTCCTGACATTTTGTGCCTTGATTACATTTAATATTTCTGCTTCTACATGCACACCTACTCACAAATTCATCATTTCTCATTTTTTTGCCATTCACCGTCTATTCATTGCCCACCACGTATTCTCTGCAGTATTTTTCTTTCTGCTGTCAGGGTTCACCCTTTGCATTTATGCAGCCTTTCGGGCCTTATCAACTTATAAGCAAAACCTTATCTTCTTCTTTCGTCTTCCATCGCAATACAGGTTGGTTGTAAAGTATTGAAGGCAAAAATAAAAGAATGTGAACTTTTAAATGAAATTAGTTTTTATTCAATATAATCTCCTCAACTTCAATACACTTATTCCAATGATCCTGCAATAATTTTATTCCATCTCTGTAATGATTTTCTGGAAGCTCTGCAAAATACTGTTCCACGACTGAAATAGCTTCTTCATTCGATGAAAACGCTTTCCACGAACGAATTGTTTCAAGTTTCTGAAGAGGTAGTAGTCGCTAGGAGCCAAATCTGGCGAATACGGTGGATGTTCAAGCAATTCGTACTTTAGTTCATTGAATTTTGCCATTGTTAAAACACTTTTGTGGACAGGTGCGTTGTCTTGGTGAAAGATGATTTTTATGTTGCAAACCGGGTCTCTTTTCACGAATTTGTTCGTTCAATTGATCCAAAAGGTTACAATAATATTCAGAGTTAATTGTTTTACCTTTTCAAGATAATCAATCAATAAAATCCTTTTGCATCCCAAAAACTGATGCCATAACCTTTTTGCTGATCGTCCTGACTTCACCTGTTTTGGAGCTGAACAACCAGCCTCAGTCCACTGTAATCGTTCTTGTTTCAATTTAGGATCATGGTGGTAGATCCAAGTCTCATCCATAGTTACAAAACGACGCACAAAATCGATTTTATTCTTATTAAAAGATTCAAATGATGCTGAGAAATTTGCTTTCGTGTGAGTTTTGTTGAATTGTTAACGAATGCGGCACTAACTTTCCAAACAGCTTTTTCATACGTAATTCTTTATGTAAAATATAGAGTACTCGTTCGTCTGAGATGCCTATGGTATTAGCAATTTCACGCTTAGTCAAACTTGGATCTTCACTAACAATATTATGTACTTGTTCAATGATTTCTGGTGTTGTTGCAGTTTTGGTCGTCACTACGTGGTTCATCTTCAACGCTTGTACGACCACGTTTAAACTCTAAAACCCATCGATGTACAGTTGGAAATGAAGGAGCAGATTCTTTTAACACGCTCACCATTTTGTATGAATTTCTGTTGCTGATAAACCTTCCAAAACAAAGAATTTTATCACTGCACGATACTCAGTTTTTCCATTGTTAAAAATACACCGACACGTCGACTTCAAATGGCTTGTAAACAATGAATGAATTGACAGATCGAAATAAAATTTTAGTAGGTTCATATGAAAGATCAAATATCAAAATGACGTATGAATTTTGATTCCTCTACTGCTTAATAGTGTCCTTTTAGTACTTTTCAACCAACCTGTATGTTCCAGGGAGATTTAAAGTATTTTTGATTTGACACAAAAGGAAAAAACATTTGTTGCGAAATGCCGGTTTACTCTGCCAGTACAAAAAAAGTTATCGTCGGACTCAAAATTTGGACGGAAAAATTGAAACAAAAATTTGACAAACTAGACGGCTTATAGAATCTGCCCGACTAATTAGAGCGACAATTATTCATACTCATTAGTGTCAACAGGCACTTAATTTTAAATAAATTTTTAAACTCTTTTTTATAATTATAGTGGATTCTAAAATTGAAAACGTAATTGCTAATTCAAATTATATTTAAAACTTCAAAGCTTTCTCGATTGTTTGATACAAAATGCCATGATAAATAAGCCAAATAAATGTACATAGCTCATTTAACTATTTTAATGTTCAGTAAACACTCGACAATTGAATGTCTTAATATTCGGATTTTAAAATAAATTGCTTCAGATACTTAATCATTATAAGAGAAATTTAAATAACTTAATATTTTCAGTACAAATTACGCTTATTATTATTATTTATACTGGTGGAAAATTTTCATTCAACTTTTTTTTTATATATTTTATAGAATTTCAGGCCTTGAAAATATATCAAATAATTAACAAAAAATATGTTCGCATAATTCTGCGTGCGTGGTTCCTTGTTAAAATTGGTATATTAAATCACGGCGTTAAAACCTCTTGTTGAACTATTTAAAACTTAAATTCTTTTATCTAAAGGAGTTGTAGGTAGTAAATTATTTCTTGAAAGATTTCCTACCGACTAATTGCCGCTACATGACACTACTGTCTAAATACGCGCTCGTATATTACCACTCAAAATAAATGAGCTTATTTAAAAATAAAGACTTGAAAAATTTATCAAATTGTAGGTGATTGTGTGCAATAACACAGTCAGTGTCGACTTTCAATGTAAAAGCAATGTGTCTCGGTAGGTTGTTCCTTCCCTGTTGGAATCCAAAAGCTCTCAATTTATTTTCCGATTATAATGAAGAAATTAGTATTTTTAATGAATTTTTAATAACTACTTTAAAATATCTATTATTTATTATCTGGGGTATATTGCCTTGGCAGAGACATAGATAAAGCTTTAACATTTGACATGCGGAAACGTGACGCAATATCAACGACAATAATTATTATTGCCTATATTGAAAACCGTCACATTTATAAAAAAAAAACTGGGGTGCTTCAGTACGCCTCAAAAGTTTTGGGGGAATGCTCGGTACCCCCCACAAAATTCAGGTTTATTAGATTTTAAAATAAAATGTACCTTAAAATTTTAGAGACACAGATTTTCAGATTTTGTATCTTTGTTTCTGGGAGTTTCACAAGAGTTAAATTTTGAAATTTTGCGAAGGACCCCACTTTTGAACTGTGAGTTAGAGAGTTCTAACTAATTTTCAAAACCCGGCGCTTCTGATAGTACCTAAAGTCTACTAAAGAAATACTAAAAAAATTCAAATTTAATCTTTCACCAATTTTGCAGTAATTAAGACCACATAGCTATCACCCTTCGCGTATTGCAACGGAAAATTTGCAGTTCTTTGGAGTTGTGTAATCTTTTTTACACTTAACTTCTGTAAAGCATCATTACGTTATTATAATTTTCAATAAAAAATTCTTTTGTTCACTGTATAATATGTTCTGATTTATATAGTAACTTAAGCTGTCCACACCAACCGCTGGCGCAATTTATACGTTTTCCTAAGCTACCACCAAGAGGAAGTAAAAAAAACTACTTCTGGCGCAATTTGCATGGGTCCCTCGCTAAAATAGTACGCACTGTGGCGTGGATAATTCACGATTTACATTTTAGTAAAAACCACAACTGCGGCGACAAGAAAGGATTAACGATCTCGATTAGTAAAAATTAAAAGAATTAATTAATATTAAACATTTCAAGTCAATACAAGTTAGTAATTAAAGTATACTTTACGTATTTGTTACATCCACACTAGTGATGCGAAGCTTTTGATGAAACAAAACGATCTAATATTTTTCTTCACTATTTTCAATATATTTTCGTTTTCCTTTGTAGTTTCGATTCCCCGCGAAGGTTCCATGCTTAAATTATTTATTGCAACTATTCACGTATTAATTTGCATGGTGTGTTTTAGTATGTCTACAAAACTGAAAATGTTAGAATGCGAAGAATTAAATTATTTTTAACAAATTTTGAATAAAATGATTCACAAGCATTTGTTGTGCGCTTTATGGTTGCTGACCAGCACACGGCTCACATTTTCGGTGGAAAAACTGCTTTGATTTCAACGTAATTTTAAAATAAACACCTATTCAATAAAATTTTATATTCATTCATCATTTGGCTGTATGACAATTAAATCTACCTTTAAAGATTTTTACTTTTCCTTCGGTGGTAAAAATGGCAATCCAAACGTACAACCCAACCATTTACCTAAAAGAATTAAAATTATGCCCAAAGCAAACATTAATATCAATTTGGTTCTACGCATAAATGTCTGATTCTTTTTTTGCAGTCAGAGGTTTGGGTTTTTCTGAATCACACCTGGGCTAAATCAAATTGACATTCATAAAGTGTGGATATTGGTTAAATGAATGCATTGTGTATGCTAATTTCAAAGTACTACAACATCTTTAAGAGGAAACTGATGGTCAAGTTTTTGCATAAAATTTATAATTTTAAGCATTAAAGTTTTATCGTAAGTTTCCGTGTGTTTATCATTTTTAAACAAAAAATTAAAGGCGCATAATGTCCATTGAATATCTAAATTATTTTATTAAAAAATTAAAATTCCATTTTAATTAATTTAAATTCTCGAATTACAGGACCTAGTTCTTTAACCGTCGATATTAAGAGGAAGATTTATTTTTAATTATTACTGTTGAATTGTCATCTGTCACAAGTTTTGCAGTACACAACTATTTGATTCTCTCAATTATTGCTCCATTTACAAAATTTAAAGTTTTCAAAGAAAACTAAAGATTTTCATTTTTCAAAAAGTTCCGGAAATGATGGAATAAAACGTAAAATATAAGTTTATTGATCAATATTAACTTTGTCTCCTTTAAAATACTCCTCGTTGCAAGTAATGCACATGTACCAGCGCTTAACCCAATCTTCGAAACCATGAGCCATGAGCTCTTTTAACAAATTTATTTTTATATATTTAATCGACTCATAACAATATCCAAGAAGTGGTAGTTTCATTCTCGAGAAGAGAAATACAATCAGATGAATATAGAGCTTGAAGAATGGCGTTGGTTGAGTTTTTGGCCTAAAACCGAAGAGATTTTTGTTTCATGTTCACAATTTCAGTCTAAATATGATGACCTGTACTAAAAGATATTTCAACATTATCAGTAATATCCCGAACAGTCACTTGACGATCATTTGTCTCTGCTTCTTTAACTTGAACGACACGAAATTTGTCTGTTGATGTTGATGGACGACCTGGTCTAGATTCATCTTCTACCATTCAAAATAATGTTCTTGTTCTTGATAAACAGTGATACCGCATCTTTTAAAATGACAAGTCCCCGATAATTTTTGATCGTGGTATGGGTGATTATAAGTTCCACGGCTAGGTCTAATCTTCTTTAATTCAACATGTAAGTTCCACCAAGAGTCAAATTAAGTCAAAAGTATTCTCAATCTTTCATTTACGCTTACTTTCCTTTTAAAATATTTAAAATAATATCTCCTGCCGCTTTTTTGAGATATTTGAAGGATAATCATAATCATAATTTTGCGGCGGAAAAAAATGTGTTAGACTATGCTTTACTTTTCTTAAATAAAGTTTTCCAAAGAACTTGATCGTAATTTTAATTAAATTTAAAATTGAGTTGTAACTGAAAATTTTGAAATCTCAAAGCCTGAAATAAAGGGGATTTGTACTCAGGAAGGAGGGAAAGAAGGTTTGAAGCTGAATGACGATTTCTGATGAGAGGAGTTTTTATTTCTTTTTACTTACAATCTGGATAGTGGTAAATCCCGTAAAAGGACATTTTGTGAGCTCGGGCAGCTTACCAGTCCAGCTTAACATTTCCATTACATCAGTAGCGGATTCAGGGCGATCACTCTTTCTTAGACTGCTAAAAATTCGAGAGTGGTCAATGGACCGGACAGCAAAATTTAAATTGTTCGAAAAAAATTATGAAAGACAAAAGAAAAAAAATTTGAACTTTGGGTTTGGGTTGATAACAAACAAGACAACCTGCAATGGTGGGCAAAGTTTGACAGTATTGCGGTAATACACATTTTAAAAAATGTAATTTTTTAATAAATTTTGCAAGAACACAGAGTTAATTTTTTGATTCTTATATGCCTAAATCCTGTGTACAATACATGTTCAAATACATAAGTGTAAAAATAATTTTAAACACAATCTTATATTTAGTACATATATTGATTAACTTTTATTATAATATAATTGCTGAAACTAAAAGCGCCCCCCTCATTAAAAACATCCCTGAGTCAAAACTAACCTCGAAAATATGGAAGTTGGAGATCTGAGAGAGCAATAGACGTTGCGAAAACAAGAACTTTCGTATATAAATGTAACTTTGCCATATCGCTAGCAGAATGAATGATACTGTAGCACATTTAGTTCAAAAGCTTACCGCAGAGGCGAAAGGAGGATTTTCATAAAAAAATGTCAAATAATTTAAGCGAATGTCCACCTAAAAATTGTATTAAACATATTATGAGAAATGTTGTCAAAAACTAAAAGAGAACTTAAATTTTTGTATTTAACTTTTATATGAGGAAATAAAAAACCTACAAATTGCATGATTTACAATAAAATCCGAAAAATCAAAATTTTTATTTCATTGATATTCGATTTGTGAAATGTCAATCGCAAACAGAATTTCAGCAGTGTGAACTTGCATAAATTTTAACTAATCAGGTTGTGAAGTCATCATTTTACTTGAATCAAATAGAGTACAACCCTATCAAAATGGCACAAAAGCTTACGTGTCCAAGTATGTACACGGAATAAAATTTATGAATGTTTTATTTCGGCACTTTTTCATTTTTGAGTGGTCGTAGTTTTTTAAATGATGATGACTGAAAATGAAAATGGTATTTGTAATACAAAAGTTACTACTGGATACTCGATAAATAATACCTACTATACTAGCATACTTTCCAGATCTAGGCAACTAGCTAATAAAATACTGAAATAATAAAATAATACTAAAAGTTTTCAAGACGTTTCTGTTGTAATTTTATGTTTCAAGTATGAAATAATCTGGGAAATAATTTTTCCGAATCGGAAAACTTTTTTTTTGAAATTCCTAGCGTGGATTATTGCGGTAATATATTGTGTAATTTTTATTTTTTGCCACCACCAGTTGCTTAGGTCTATAAAAAAATTTAATAATTATAAAAAAAAGTAAAAGAAAGAATTTTTTTTTTCAAAAAAACTTAACAGACCCAGCACTTTTAAAATAAATTACAGCACTCGCCAGCACTTCGCGAGAACTTCCAAATAAAATTTAAAAAAAAAAATTCTAAAGTTATCGGGCTGCGTCAAGTTAGCCCATCTTTCGCGGATTTTTTTAATTTCTCAATAAAAAGTTAACGGCCCCAGCACTTTCAAAATAAATTACAGCACTAGCCAGCACTTCGCGAGCACTTCCAAATGAAATATAAAAAAAAAAACTCCAAAGTTATCGGGCTAAGTTGACGCAGCCAAAAATTTTAGTATGCTAATAAACCATGCACCGCCTTCTGTTACATCGATGTATTTTAGAACTTATAATTTCTGCTTCGGAAGGTCGCCCCTGCGGGGCGAGAGGGCTCGCCTGCGGCTCGCCTATTCTTTCCCCAACGGTTCGTCGAAAAAAAATTCGGTATCTTTTTAGTATATTAGAGCGATTTTTGTTTTAAAAACCCTTCAACATATTTTTTATTGGGCTACCACGAGAGTAGCACTGTATCTATTGATGGGGACTTTTAGATACGCGATTTATTAAGATAATAATCAATAACATCAAATTAAAATATTGTACCACAGAAGTTTTGAGATTATTAATTGTTTGATGACGTTCAAAGTAAAACTAAAATTTGGCAAAAAAATTTGGAAATAAATTCTTCAAATCGAGAAATATATTAAAAATAAATGTTGTAGTTAACACTTCTTGAAATTTATTTTTTGATTTGTGGAATTTTAAATCCCCAAAATTACGTTTTAAACGTTTTAATAGATGTAATTTTGTCTAGAAACATCGTATATAATCAAGAAAAATCAAATTAAAGATCATTCTGGCATCTTTAAAAAATATGTGGTTATTTTTTGTCTTTAAATCCATAATTTTAAAAATAGTCACTGAAAATTTAAAATTTTGCAAATGAAATAGTATTCATAATAAAGTGATTTTCAAAAACTTGTATCTAAACAATTAAATAATTACAAAGAGAATAGTAACAAAATTGGTCACATTTAAAAGATATTTTAGAAAAATTAATTTGAAATTAATTAATAGATATTTGACACATTTTATTTGTTTAAAAATTATTGTCTAACAATAAACGACCATTTTTATTAAAAATATTTAAGTTTTTAGGGTATAAATTATTTTTAATTATATCATCATCATCAGCGGCTTTCCATTCCTGTCGGAATATAACCACTTCCATTCTGGAAGTCTTCACAATCCGTTTTACGAGGTGGATTACTCCTCTGTTTTACTTTAGACAACAGGCGCGTATGGAATTCGAACCTGCGACTACTTATTCGTAGTCACATACGTCTCCCAACACGCCACTCTGCTGCTGATTTTAATTATATAATATAAATATTTTTAATTATATAATATAAATAATTTACTAACTTGCGAAATTATATGTTTTGAAATTTTTTCATTCTCTACAAGTTAAGTTAACTCTACTTACAATTTTAATTTAAGACATTGTTGTACAATTAAGTTTTAATTTAATAAATTAAAATTGTAAGTGGAAAAATTTAACAATTTATTAAAGAATATTACATAGGTACATACTATTTCACTTGAAAATGAAAATTATAGTAATAAATAGGTATACCACTTCATATAATATCTTTTTTATAATCTACAAAAAATTGTTTATATTTTTATATTTTAAATTGTTTATATTTTTTGTCATAATGTAATCTAATAAATAATTTATTAAATTAACAATTTTGTTTTTCAAAACATTTACTTTTTTACTAGCCACTAACTGACGTATTTTTGGTTAGGAAAATATGAAATTATAGAGAATTAAGTAACGTTCATATTTGTATCTTTCCTTTTCTTGCAGAATCTTTTTTTTCGAAAAACACGCGTCGTTAATTTGATTTTCCCTAAGAGATTGAAAATACACCTAATCTTTAAAAAATCATCTCTCCATCAATTTATAACAAAATTGGAAAATTTAATTATTATAGATTTAATTATTAATTCAGAACAACTTTGATTTTTTATTTTTTAGCAAAAGCAGTAAAAAATTAGTGATTTTCTGTGTTTAAAAAAATTGTTAGCACTAGGGTTGAAGCTTGGATTGTTTTTAAATTTAATACCTTTTTAACCCAATTTTACTTAAAATATTACTAATTTCAGTAGCCTAAAAGTTATAAACATATAAATGTGAGGAATTTGTTTATTACTTATTTAAACAAAAAGTTCGGTTTTTTAAATCAAATGATTATAAATTAAGAAATTTTAAGGGCATTTAATTAAAATTAATATAATAGGGGTTTACAAGGTCGCTGAAATAGATTATGATGTCAAAAATAAGATATTCAAAATGACTGATCCAATATGGCCGATTATTCGATAAAACTTTCATTAAAAATTACATAACTTGATAAATATTAAACAAACTTTGCTTGAATAGATACTGTGGGTCATTTTTAGATCGTTGAAATATATTATAATGTCAAAAAATAATAATAGTAAATAGCGGATCCTATATGGCCTACTTTTCAAAAAATTTCATTAAAACAGGCATAACTTGATATTACGACTCATGGCTCTGTTCCAGGTGAGGGTCTAATTTATTTTTTTGTTTAAAATTCGAATTTATTGGTTACAATTGAAATAAATTTTTAAAGTTCCAAAATCAAGCAATTTTTACCAACTTCAAAAAACCTTTTTAGAATCATTTAACGACAAATTAATATAAAACCTTTTCTTCTTAAAATGGACTAAATTACTAGAAACAAATAGTTCGCACCAAAATTTGTAAATTTTTATTTGTTAAAACAATAATTGAAATTTATACAATTGTTCTATTCTGAGACAATTTTAACCAATGAAATGGGTTTCTACGGAAAAAATAGATTAGAAAAACTTTTGTTTATCCATGAACCTCTTGGTACACACGAAATCATACCTGGATCCGATTTTTTCAATATTTTGTGAAAAGTATTGGTTTATATAATATATTCTAAATGTAAAAAAATTAATAAAAAGCCAATAGTTCAGTTTTACTGACCTTTGCATTTTATAACCTCGGTTTTGAGAAACCTGGCTTTGATTAAAGACGTTCGTCCTGTATTCGGTATATAAATTAATTTATTTAATACATTATTTTCAGTAGCAAAATGTCTTTGTAAATAAAGATGTATTTTAAAAATAGAACTAACTAATTGCTTTCAAATAATTTGGTAAAGCATCCTGGAATCTTCTGGGTCCTGCAAACGTTTTTCTAGTACCAAAAAATGTTCAACCTCAGGAAACTAAAGATTTCTTTTTATTTTTCTTCGAATATTTGTGTTTTAATGTAGGTTTCATGGGTCTCCACCATCGTTTCTTTAAATTGTTATTAAATCTAAAAATTCAAAAAAACAATTTTGGAAAAAAAAATAATCGATGTTCCTTTCGTGGGAAAAAATGCTGAAAACGCATAGAGCCTTCTCTTAATAATGTGAAATATAGGTATTCTAACTTTTGAATAAACCATGGAGCAAATTTTTACTCTGCTATAGTAAATTTGTCGGAAAATCCTTGTTATTTGCCTTTTTTGCTTCATCCGAGTGCATTCCGAATGGAATAAACAAATAATAACTGCAGATATTCCCGCATTAACTTGTGCCCACTTGCTGGCATGTAGTACCAGTGGTAAAGGTCGACGCCCAAATTGGGTTATTTTTTTGCAATAAATTTTAAATTCTTCTATGTTAATTTATTGATCTGCTTGATGATATTAAGTACTTATAATACACTCCCAAACCTTTTCACCAAATTGACATCAATGTCAGTTATTTCAGCGGACTTTGCAGAAACTGTGTTGCTATCATTGATTGTGCCAAATCCATGCTTCACGATGTCAATGGTCAGAATTGAGTTAAATAACAAAATTTTAAAAAAGGAATTAATTAAAATTAATCTTCTCGTACGAGATGTTCTGCAACAAGTAGGTAGTCAGTCATTCAAATTATCACTTCTTTAATAGTGATAATTTGGCGTTCGTGTGCTTTCTACAGAAACGTTATCAATTTTCTTCTTAAACATCAACTGCAAATAAATAAACCGAGTGGAACTACATTCATTCATGTATTTAGTTAAACCGGAACGGTTTTGCAAAGCTACCTACCAATCCTTATTAACCTAAATACTATTCCAGATCAAAAAGTATTTGGAGGTTTCAGACTTTTGATGTAAACAAAATTAACCGAAGCATCGAAACATTTCAAATAAAATTTATGAAACATTTTATTGAGTGTTTTACAGCATATAAAATACAAGCAATTTCAAAAATTAATGATTTTATAAAAATACTCTACAGACAAATTTGAAAATACTTTGGATAGCTAAACATATAAACATCCCAGCGCGCATCCTTTACATATAAATGACGTACATGTGTATGTGAGCACATATATCAACGCCTAATTGACAGGAACTGTTTCAGGAGACAAAGTGACACTAAACGATGTCTAATTACCGACTTATCCCTCCACTCCTCAGTTTCCGTGGCTATTTAAGTTCTATTTGCAATACTTAGCTTTGTTGTGTTTTTTGCTAACTTTTGCCACATTTCTTAATATCGCTCATTTGTCAACTATATTAAACTATGAAAAATTTATTCATAAGCGTGCAGTCCAACCGTCTTGTGGTTTTTTAATAGGGCTATTGGCACACTTGGAACTAATTTTAGCATATTTTTTTTCTGGAAAACCATCAACAACTCAACTAAGAAACATGAAACAATGAAATGCAAAGTAAAAACAAAGTCATTAAGCGCATTATTTTTAATATTATGCTGAAAGCTGATATACTACATGGAAGTTGGTAATTGCATGCACATGAACATAAGTTAGTTGTACTTGCACGCCCACATAATGGTTATTATTATAAATCGTTTAGTAACATTTGCTACTTGAAATCCAATGGAGATTTGTTTCTGCAAGCTTTTTTAGGCATTAGAAGAACCTACTTATTTCCAAATTTCAGGTGATGCTCTCAAAGTTTAATCAAATACGATTTGTCTCGTGAGCCTTTTTGGGGAAGGTACTCTTCCACTCCAAAAAAGTTGTCCATTCCGTCACACTGATTAGATTCCTGCAGAGGTACCTCTTGAGTTCCTGATTCTTCCTATTGGACCACTCCGGTTTGATGATGATCAAATCGTCTTTTTAAATTGGCTAGGGCATTCAGAAATTAAATTAGCAAAGTATTATTAAGCAACATTTAAAAAATCGTTTCTTTAATAAATGATCAATCTGGAAGTTCTTTATGTACGACATTTTCATATGACAGGACAGTTACGACCTAATATATGGCAAGAGCGGTGTTTTTTATATCATTTTTCAGCGCTTCTAGATCGTTAGCCGTTTAAAATCTAATTTCGTCTCTGGCGCAAATTAGCGTCTCTTCTTAACGTGTCTACACTTCCCACCCGACAGTAAAAACATAAATTTCGATACGGCAAATTAAAAACAACTGTTTAGTGTAAAATTTTAAGCTCTATCGCTTTATACGTTAAAAGTAAAACGTCATGTTTGCCGTATATGCTCGATATATAATTCTTCAGAAGAAGATGTCAACACGTGATTTTGATTAAGTTTAACGAAACTTCAAAATATTTAAGTGTCGGTATTTTACTCAATATACGTCAAAGCAATTAAAACGATTTAAATTTTCACAATGAGGGAACGATAATTAAAGAATTTATGTCTTTTTTAGATCTCCAGTATTCGGATTTCAAATCCGACGACGACAGAAAGAAGAGACCACGGACTGCCTTTACCGCATCTCAAATTAAATCATTAGAAGCCGAATTTGAAAAAAATAAATATTTGTCGGTGGCTAAAAGAAACCAATTATCCAAAGTTTTGAAACTTACAGAAACACAGGTAAACATTTATAATAATTAATTTTATTTTAAATATTATTGTTAATTTTTTTCAGATCAAAATTTGGTTCCAAAATAGACGAACAAAGTGGAAAAGAAAATATACCAACGATGTCGAACTACTGGCACAACAATATTACAATTCCATGGGTTACTTAGTTCCTAGACCCATATTTATTGGGGATCGCTTATGGTAATAAACTTAATTCATCCACAATGTATTTTTCACACTAAGTCTTTCTTCCGCCAGGTTTTTTAATTGTCAAAATCAAGGAACAGCACCAAATCAATATCTTCCCAGTTCATCAAGTATGATGCCTCTCAATCCACCATCAACAATAGGAGCGGCATTACCGTTAAATCCACAACAGTCCTGCGGGCAATACTACTTAAATTATGAAGAACCGGCGCCAGAAACTCCAGCAATTTTGCAACTACAAAATTTTGGCCGTCATTTTGAAAACTGATTTTCTACATTTTCATGTTGGTTTAGCCAAAGTTTATATTATAATTATATTTTTGACATTTTTTTAAATTTAAAATTCTAATTAATAATACATTAAATTTAATTAAACAGAATCGCATTAATAAACTAAGTACTTCATTATCTCTGTCTAGAGCTGTGATATATGGAATAGAAAAAAGCTTTCAACGAGTTTTTAAAAAAAGAAACAAGAATAATAAAATAAATATGAAGTTTTTTAAAATGAATGCTACTTTCATACATTGGCATTCCCCCCATAATAATTGATTAACATGATACTTTCCTTAATAATGAAAAATTATAACTTTAAAATTAAATTTTTTGAATGGCGTCTACGCTGTAAAAATTATTAATTAATGGCTTTATAAATAGAGTTGGACATTTACCTATTTGACATCGATTATCCAATAATTGGGTATATTATATCTCAATAAATTTAAAATTTTAATAGTAGATAATATTTTGTTTGAATTGATCCTTTGGTGTTTGATTCCATGTAATAAACGATTTACGTTTGATGTTTATCGAAATACATTTCTAATTTTTTCAAAATTATGTAAAATTAGTTTTTCAATTTTATGACAAAGGGTGTTTTTTAAATAAAAAATTACGGCTGTAAAACGTAGATATCTAATACTTTTGACCAAGTCTTTTTGAGTTTTTTTTTTCGGGGTAAGTAAACCAGGGCAAAAAACTACCTGAAAATGGTAAACTAGGCCAAATGCAAATTTTAATAAAACTTTGGAAATGCTAAACTGGACCAAAAACAACATTTTAAGAAATTAATTTTTGTGTTGGTAATTAAAAAATATTCATTTTATTTAATTTTTTTATTGAGATTTAAAAAAGTTTTTCGGAAATTGTGTACTATAAACATAAACCTACCACTATTTCTACAGAAAATTAAACTAGATAAGCTAAAAACAAATAAATCTGCATGTAGAGATCGATCGGGCTGTAGGTTACAGTTAGTTTTTAATATTTTTTTAAGAGTTGATACCAAATAGGTGAATGTGTGCGATGAGGTAGATATTATTTTAACCAAAAAACCCTACATCCCTTTCTTTGCCTGAAATTTGTCTTTTTACCATTTTAGCCAGTTTACCATTTTCTAAATTTGGTCTAGTTTACCATTGGCCCTGTTTACCTTTTGGCCCAGTTTACCACTTAATTTTCGTTGAAAGTACATTTGGCCCAGTTTACTATTTTCTAAATTTGGCCCAGTTTACTGCCACACTTTTTTTCAAACTAAACAATAAAATATTTCTTTAAACTTAGATCACATGCATATTATTTTAGATGCTGTTTTTAAAAAGTCACCTTACACTCGAAAGTTATCTAAAAATTTTTAATATGTCCAAAATAATAACACCCCTCATGGAAAGACTGGAACAGCAATATTAATTAAAAACAATATTTAGCAACACGACCAAGAAAAATATTAGCACGAATACAGCCAAGCAACGACGTTATCTGTTGAAGACTAACTGGGAAAATTAACAATTGTGTGCTTAACTTAACTAACAGCAAAGTGAGCTCTACTTGGATTCGAACCGGGGCGCCTTACATTAGCAAATGATAGTGCTAACACCCAGGCCAACAACCGTCTCCGAAAAAATGTAAACTCTTTAAAAATAGCATTTTACTCTTCTCGTCAAGTTTATCTCTCTAGATCTACTGTACTGGATAGGCCAGACATATAGAGAGAGACAAATCCGAGGGGCTAACCGCTGGTGAAGTTTTTTGTACACATCTCATGAAGTACATGACATCTCATGTGAAGTACATGATGTACTTGTGAAATACATAAAATACTTGTGAAGTACATGATGTACTTGTGAAATACATAAAATACTTGTGAAATACATGAAGTACTCGTAAAATATATGAAGTACGTGTAAAGTAGGTAAAATACGTCCTTAGTATATTGAAGTACAAGTAAAGTATCATGAAGTTAGTAAATTTTTGTTGAATTACATGAAGTTGGACCCAAGTTAACTTACATCAGTAGATTTTGAATAGACCTTTGGCGGTCATTATTTTACTAATTAAAAGTTTTGGTAGTTGCTAATAGTTTAATAGTAATCAATTAATTAAATTAAACTTAGATTTCTTTAGCTAATCTTGTAATTTTTTTTTAACTCATTTGTTTGAATATCATGGAGGTTTGGTAGCTCAATAAAAACCTTTGGTAATTCATTATTTGAAGAGACCTTCTAGCTCCACCCTCCCAATTTTGCAAATAATCTTAATAATCGTTTGTGCATGATTGTACATAATTTATTTTTGCTTTACCCTTTTGTTGCCCCCAAGAATATGTCATAATTTTTTTAAAAAACTAAAACGGTAGCGGAGAGGTTCTACTAAATTTTCAAACCTTTACTATGTTTGCCTGCATTGTAATATTTGGGTACTGAAAGATGTTTCACACCCCCAGATCCCCCGGATTAATTAGTTTACTTTTTATCTAAAGTAAACTGTAGATCTCCTTTTGTGAAGACACTAGAGGGTGTTCCACACCCCCCAGACCCCCCGAATCGAGAAGTATATTTTTTATCAGAAGTAAACTGAAGATCTTGCAAAACCGTTGCAGAGGCACTGGAGGGTATTCCACACCCCCCAGACCGCCCGGTTTAAATAATTTATTTTTATTAAAAGTGAATTAAATATTGAAGCATATCACAAGCTTTTTAAAATTAACTTTAACCAAGTAAATGTGTTCAATTCATAATCTGACAATTAATAAACTCCGTACCCGCTGAGAGGTAGATCTCTGCAACGAGAGATCTTCAGTTTACTTCTGATAAAAAATAAACTGCTCGATCCGGGAAGTCTGGGGAGTGTAGAACAACCTCCAGTATCTCTGCAACGGAAGATCTTCAGTTTACTTCTGATAAAAAATAAACTACTTGATCCGGGGGGTCTGGGGGGTGTGGAACACCCTCCGGTGCACAAATTTTGAAATGAAGAACATTGCAGAACATGCAGAAGCCCAGACCGAGTACTTTACTTTTTATCAGAAGGAAACTGAAGATCAACCGTTTCAGAGGCACTGGAGGGTGTTCCACACCCCAGACCCCACGGTTTAAATAATTTATTTTTATTAAAAGTGAATTAAATATTTAAGCATATCCCAAGTTTTTTTAAAATTAGCTATGGCAAAGTAAATGTTTTTAATTCATAATCTGACAATTAATTGTAAACTGCGTAATTATAAATTCCGTACCCCCTGGGAGGCAGATCTCTGCAACATAATAAAAAATAAACTAGTCGATCCGGAGGGTGTGGAACACCCTCCAGTGCTCAAATTTTGGAATCTCGGTAAGTCTCTGAAGTAATACCGACGAAGTACGTAAAATACAATGAAGTATCGTGATTTTTTGATGAAATATGGAGAATTATGATAAAGTACGTGAAGTGTGAAGTTAATTGTACACGATTTCCTCTAGCGGTTGACCCCTCGGACAAATCAGACGAAATTTCATAATCCTACCAGCTGCTGACATTAGTACTTTTTTCATCATTTAAGATAATTTCTAGTTCATTTTCTAAGTTGGTATTAAAAGAAAGTGCCCGTTTACAATTCTGTTTCTTATTTTTGTTGCTCTTTTTTATGCTGAGTTTTGAGTCTTTCTTCTTTTTTCCATACGTATGGTTCGTTTATTCTCATCTAAGAGAAGAAATAATCCAGTGTATTCTACCAACAACAATGTTAATATTGAAATCAATTTCCAGCCAATTCAGTCCACTACAGTAAATAAAGTTTAGTATGATAATCTCGTTAATCCATTATCTTCATCCACTCTTAGACATAGGCCTCTCCCACTTCCCTTGGTTCTTCCGAGAGGTTCTGGTAGTTATTGCCGAACGTGTTGGCACGGAAGACGGTCAGAATAAATTTCTTACTTCGGCCTGGGTTTGAATCAGGGCGTACAGCTTAGTAGTAGATGCACATAAACATTAGATCACAACTGTTAATCCATTCAGTAATTCAAAATTAATAAAACTCTCGTTAATCCACTCCATAAACCGTTGGCTGATAAATTCCTCCTCCATAAGAAATTTTGATTATTTGAAATGCCTATATGACATTCGGAATACTACATACATCAAGATTTTGCATTAAAATTGTCAATGTCAGTTGTTTCTTAAAACCATGATTCTCTATAACATACACACATAAAATACAGATTACAGTTTTACAAGAGGATAAAGCCATTCTTCCAACGTTTTCAAATATTTAGTGTGGGAATCTCGTCAATCCACTCTCAGTCAACATAGTGTAACTCCGTTACTCCACTTCAACAACGCGCACTGTTGAATAGTAAATTCCTCCGGTCTTATGGTGTAATTGTAAATTTTAAAATTAGTTCTCTATTAAAACTAGTTCCCACCTCTTGCTAAGAATATTGGGTTGTAAAACTGCAAAGACTTTCCCATGTAAATTGGACTTTTTTAAACAATACTAAGAATAATTTTATATTCTAGTTTCAACTTCAAAATAAAAATTACTCAACTGCATAATAAAATTTATACAATTTAATTTACAGAAATTCTAAATTTCCTTTCTCTAGACGAGTGGAAACCCTGTTTCATCTTTGATAGATAAGAGGTCAAAACCTTAATTTTCAAATTCTTTATTTGTCCAAACGCTTTTTAAATATTATGATAATTTTTTTAGCTTATATCCTAATTCTGCTAGTGGCAAATTCGTTAAACAATACTGGCAAAGGAGATGGACCCATCCCTGGATTGCATTTAAGCAAAAAAAATTAATAATCTGAAACCTTGCACGTTTGCTTGTAAAATTAATTTTACTTTTAAATTATAAAAACTGTTGCACCCTGCAAAACAAATATGGCATCATTAAATGACAACGATACAAAGTTAAATACTGATCATCTTGAACTATTAACATATTAAGCTAATTAATTACAGAAAACAATCAATTTCTGCAAAACAATTCAGTAACCAACATCAAACTACTCGACATGGAATGATATGAATAAAAAATTTCAAATTGAAAATATAAGAAGAAAAGCAAATTTATTATGAAATATAAAACAAAAATAACTAAAACTAATAAGTTAATCTTCACTAGCAGAACTAGTTCTCGTATCAAAGGAATTATCGGTACTTTGCGGCATCAGTGCCTCATCAATTTTTGTGTACAACTCTTCTGCAGGATCAAAAGGTGTTTGTGTTCTTTGTTTGGATCTAAAACAAAATACCAATTAAATTTCTCTAAGCTCATTTGCTTGACACTTACTCATTTTGACCTGGAAGATTTTCTATTGTTCGAAACTTTTCCAACTTCTTCTCTATCATTTGGTGTTGTTTTTTATTTACGTTTACTAAATCTACCAATTTCACCATAAACCGAATATCTAAAATTTACAAAAATTAGCTAAATCAAAATAATAAAAGAATTCAACTTACTTTTGACGGCCGTTATCAATTCGTTAAGATTTCCCAAACCTTCAAACAATGTCTCAGTTACATAGGAATCTAAATTTTCTTGTAGTTTTGATGCTGCATATAGCACTGCTGCCAATGCTATCTGACTGGGTGCATACAGTAAAATGCAATCGGTAAAATAAGCACAATCTAAAAACATGTCAATACCGGGCCGTAACCGCTCAGGATCGTGCAACGCAGGATAGCGAGTCTAAAATTCTCTTAGAAACCATTTCATTTAGAATTTATATAAAATTTGTTACCTTAATATCAATGAGCAAACCCTCCACTGGTCGATATGGATTATGAATGGTTAAATGAAAATTTAATTGTTGCATTACCAAAAGTTCAGTATTTAAAATAACTTCGTTGGCCTTCTCACGATCGCCTCTTATATTAGCCAAAAATTGATTCATAGAAACATTGAATTCTTCTACTTTGCACGCCAAAAACATACAGGTAACCCTACAAAAAAATATCTTTTGCTTTAAGATCAATACATCTTTAAAAGTGTACGAGCACTTACATTATTTCTTTAGGAACAAACTGCATGACTGAATTATTAATATAAAACCTTTTGAAGTAGTGGAAAGCTGTACCAATTACACATGCGGGCATAGGTGGTTGAAACTTTTTACAAAACTCTCGTAAGTTTAATTCGTACTTAAAAACTAATATCTTTTCTTGTTCGGGAGTTAAAAACATTTCACGTTTAATGCTATCCTGTAAGATTAAAAGTTACATCAGTAAATTATTAGGTTTTTCTTTAGAAGACGCACTGCGGCAGAAAACAATGGGGAACATTTAAACTTAACCTAAAAATGTGAGGTGAGAATTGCTGTTTTTAAGCAACTTACATTTAGTACACGATTACAAGTTTGAATGTACTTTGCATTTACTTCTTCCCTACGTTTTTCCAGTACTTCGTCGCTCTCAAATATCCATTCCCTGGATTGCGTGCTAGTAGCAAACATTTTGCTGACACTTTGTTACTATGTTTTGTGTGGTTTAGTGACACTTATTAACCCTAAATCATAACAGACTTTTTGAAAATAAATTAACCTAATTTCGAAGTATTTTGTTCATGGCATTAGCAAAATTTATAAACATCTGCAACTGCCGGTTTTAGTAATTTCTAATTTCAAAGAGCTGTCAAGCTGTCAAATGTAGGTAATGCTTAGTAGAGGCGCAATATGTACAGAGTGAAAGATAATATTTAGTTTGGTAACAGAGAAATACCATAGAGGACATCCTGATCAAGAAATATAAAATTTATATAATTTTTTTGTTGCAATGAAATTCAATTACTTTTGAAAATATAAAAGTGGTTTTCCATTCATTTTCACACATTAACACTATCCATTACAGTAGTAAGCCCATTTCAAAATTTAGAAAAACCAAATGAAGTATCTTCATTTTTTCGTTGTTTTTCCTGTTAGGAAAGTTTATTTTCCACACGTTCGACAAGCAGTAAATAATTCTTAACCACCTTGAAAATACTATATGAATAATTTTAGCAGAAAAGCCGATGGAATGAGGAAAAGATACTATTTCCTCACCAAATAGTTTTCCAAACCAAAACGTATTTTTGGCAAATAGCTCGAAATATAGACCAAGTATTAAAAAATTGTTTAGGAAAAGATTAAAGCTCTCAAGAAAATTTTTTTCAAATATACACTGATTTTCAAATATCTACGACTATGTGAAGTACTAAATGTTCAAAAAAATCTCTTGGTAGTCATGTAGATGTTCGGGTGTACTCTCAGAAGATGTTCTAACTTGTCTTTGCAAATAACTTTTTCAAAAATTGATGGTAAAATCTATGAATGTAGTTTTATTTGCAAGATATTTTAAAAAACTTAATTTCATAACAAAATTTAACAAATTTTACTTGCTTTAAGATCAATTTATAAGATTTTTGTACAAAATACACCAATTTCAAAAATAAAATTAATTAAAAATAAAAAGGTCCAAAATGGATTAATAACGTTTTAGTCAAAATGCAATTTAAATAACTAAATTAACAATTTCGATTTTCAAAAAAATACACTTTTTTAATTTTTTGAGTAAAAGATAAAAAAAATTCCAGGTAATTAAACTTTAACTTTAAACTTGGTCTGAAATATCTTTTGTAGGTTTTTAATATTTTGAATGAATCGCAAAAAGCGCTTGTTGAAATTTAACTTTTAAAGAAGGGTGAAGAAACCTGAAAACCTTAACAAATTATAGCTTGGTTATTTTTATCGTAAAACTACCAAACAGGCAAATTGCAAGTAATTCAATCAACTTTAACTTTAATTTGAACAATTTTTACAGATTTTACTATAAATTTTAAATTATTTTCAAAACCCAAGTTTCAGACCAAAATGCCAAGTTCCAGGAATGTTAGCAATTTTTCCTTCTTAACTGAAAATTCCACCAACCTGAATTGTTTTATCTATTATATAATCGGATTATATACTCGGATCAATCTATTCTTGAAATCGACTCAAGCATGGCAACGTTCTTAAATTCAAACGAAGCATTCTTAATTTAGAATATCAAATTACTGATTGCTTTCTGTAATGATAGTTAATTAAGTACGACATTCTTAATTTATATTTCAATTTAAGAATGTTGGATGATTGGATTAATTTCAAGAACGATATTCTAATTGGTAAGAATGGATTTTTTTGAGTGTAAGAAGCAATGAAATAGCATTGTATTGCATTATCTTGAACACCATGTTTTTAATTTATTTCTTCTTCTTCTTCTTGCTTTGGACTAGGATATCTCCTGTTTGTCTTTTGCCTTATTCAACCGACGAGGAAAACCAGTTTTGGGCCCATCTCTTGGGCGGTCGTCCGTTTAATTTATTCAATTAATGGAATTGGCGTCCTGTGGCGGACTGTGACGAAGTGTGATTAAAACCCGGACTTTATTAGTAATATAAAAAAGATCTTTACAAAGAACAAGCCAGAACCCGTAATATTAACATTTTAAAATCAGAGTAAACAGTTGAGAGTAAGGAATAAAAATGATTCTGAAAAATTTTCGGATAATAATTATTATTGCAGTTACTATAACAAAATTTATAAAAATAAATAGGATATTTCGTATCAAGCCTGGAAAGTAACTTTTTTTTGGACGAGTACACAAAGCGAGTCTGAGGCGGATGCAGCCCAATAAACATTTTTAATCTTTAAATAGGTGACAGGGTATTGTAAGTTAAACACATAAATCTATAGTAAATACTTATAAACTGAATTAATTCAATAATTTATATTTTTAATTGAATTCGCAGTTGCTTATTTTTTTAGTCTAATATAGAATAGATAATCAAAAAATACATTTTTTCATAATTTAAACTTTAAAATCAATTATAAATCCAGATCTACCTGATGAGATTCTATAAATCGAAAATATAAGTAAGTTAATTTAATTAAAAATTCATGAGACCTGAAATTATTAAAATCATTCTGAAAATATATTTTCCCAAGTTAATAAACAATAATTAATATGAATTAAAAATAATGTAAAATAAGATTAGTTTCTTGAAACTTCCAAGTTTGACTGGATCCAGTAGGTCCCCATCTGCATATACATACATATAAAGTTTTTACCAACCCAAAACTAATTGAACTTTTTCGCAAAATTTTTGTTGAAAAATTACCTCTCTCTAACCTCAATGTTTCCGTAATTTCTGTTGTTTATTTGCACACCAAGATCATTGTATTCCTCCATTTACTCAAAATCACAATTCGTATATTCATCATTTTGCAATTCTTATAATTTTTTTTAATAAAATACAATTTTTATAATTTTGAATAAATATTATTTATTATTTCTCTTCTTAATTTCGGGTCGTATAAGGCAACTTACTGTTTCACTTCTTCCAGTTCGTCAGTTCTTCCTTCCGATTTAAACAATGCATCGAATTTATTATAATTTATTTTTTCGTTAACCTTCGTTTAAAAAATGCTTCACATTTTCAACTAAATTTTTAAATTAATTTTTTGAATTTTGAGAAAACAGAGTCGGCTCATAGATTTTATTCCGTCCACTGTCATATGGATAATAAAATTTGGTAAATTTTTATCTTTCTAAAAAGCTTTTAATTCATATTCAAAATAATTCGTGACCTTGGGCATAATAATATCAAAAATGTCGATATTAAATTTTGTAAAAAGTCAAAAAAATAATAGTTCACTGTCAGCTGGTAAAATAATTATATTTTTTCACAAGTTAATTTTGAATTAAATTATCTTAGGCTTAGACTAAAAAATTTATGTATTTATTAATTTACAAGGGGTCAACCGCTAGAGGAAATCGTGTACAATTAACTTCACACTTCACATACTTCATCATAATTCTCCATACTTCTTACAGAAGAAACTTACAGAAATACCAAAATTTGAGCACTGGAGGGTGTTCCACACCCCCCAGACCCCCCGGATTGAGTAGATTATTTTTATCAGAAGTAAACTAAAGATCTCCCGTTGCAGAGGCACTAGAGGGTGTTTCACTCCCCCTCCCCCGGATCAAGTAGTTTATTTTTTATCAGAAGTAAACTGAACTCTCCTGTTGCAGAGATCTACCTCCCAGGGAGTACGGAATTTATAATTAGGTAGTTTATAATTAATTGTCAGATTACGAATTAAACACATTTACTTGGTCATAGCTAATTTTAATAAACTTGAGATATGCTTAAATATTTAATTCACTTTTAATAAAAAATAAATTATTTAAACCGGGGGTCTGGGGGGTGTGGAACACCCTCCAGTTTTTCTGCAACGGAGATCTTCAGTTTACTTCTGATAAAAAGTAAACTACTCGGTCTGGAGTTCTGCATGTTCTGCAATGTTTTTCATTCCAAAATTTGTGCACTGGAAGGTGTTCTACACCCCCCCTTCCCAGTACTTCATGTACTTCATTAGATGTGTACAAACAACTTCACCAGCGGTTAACCCCTCGTTAATTTATAATTTCGTTTAACTTGAAAATCATTAAATTCATTCTTAAAACATAATAGTTTATGAATCAATTATTATATATATTTTTTAAATAAAATTTGTAATATCAAATCACCTATAATATTTTTGTTTACTTATTTAAAGATTTAGAACATTTACTTTTCATATTTTATGGTTAAGTTAACATCCTTGAACGGCCAAATTTAAAAATCTTTCCTTCTTTAGCCAAAATAAGTACATAGCTTTGAATTGAGTTGGGGAAGGAGAGGTGTAAAATAATTTGAATCCTAAATCAGGATTTTTATTTGCATTAATGAGCGATTTTAACATTCTTTATTTTTTTATTATTATATTTTTTCTCTTCGAGTTGTCAATAATGTAGAATATTCTCTGTTTATTGTTTTTCACTTTTTCACTTGCTCAATTCCAATTACTTAATGGCTATCCCAAAATCTAAAACAAGAACTTTTTCATCCATTGCTGTGCTGTTTAACAACACGGTTTAAAAACTCAGCATCCTCTTCAAAACGAGCTCAGATTGAGAGCTGTGCTTCCATTTTTGCTTGGTAATCCACATTTACACATTTTTATTTCCAAATTGTCGTAAACTATGTGATTTGCGGGTTCATATAAAAATGCCTCAGATATTTGGTTTCAACCCAATTTAACAGTCCGATAATTGGTACCATATCCTATGTTGTAAACTGATGCGATATTTTCGTGGGTGCACACAGAAACAAGATTTTTAAAGCTTCTTCTCATGATCAACAAAAATTTGCGTCTTTTTAAACACAAAATTTAATTTTTCATAGTTAGTCCAATATAAAGGGCACTGATTACCAAGAGATTTGGACATATTCTATTCTGGATGATTTAGCTTTTTAGGCAAATCTTAACATTTATGAGAGCTGAGAGTAATAATTTTTGACTGTGGAAAATATCCTGGACTTACTTTATATCCAAAAAATCTTTCGGGTGTCAGATTTACCCAAAGACAATGCTTGATTTACATAAATGTGAACATGTTTATTACAAGAATTATGGAAGAGAAAGTTGAAACCGCAAAATTAGGACGCTGGTGTTTTAATTTTTTGGTTAATGGAATTTTAAACCCCGGGCTATTCTGATTAATAATTACACTTTGGGACATAAAATTAATAACAAATAGTCATCGCGACACCAAGCCGCGGAATTTTCTGCATTCACCACATAACGAGTTTGCTTAAAAGTGCCCATACATGATCATGCTTTGACAGATTCATGGCTTCGGCAACTTTAATATTTAAGTAATAAATAAGTTTCGTCATTGTAAATGGACGTTGTAGACAAATTCTATCATTAATCCTAATAATATTTTTGACTTGGTTTTCTTGAATCTCATCTTATACCATAGATAAACCGATACATTTTTTTAACTATTTTCCTTTTATTCAAATGTAATTAATGGCATCCTTAATATTTTATGCATAAAAATAATTAGATATTTTCACCCTTCGACGAAATAAACATAAAATAAATTTGTATGGGTGTGTCTAATTTGTTAAAATGGTGCATCATTACACCGCACCTCAATTATATTACTAAATCTTTTGGAAACTATGTTACTATGAATAACAGAATTTTAGAAAATTGATTTGAAATTTATGCCGTTATTATTGGGGTGAATGATTATTACATGAAAATAATATTTATTTGTATGAAAAGATACCCTTATCTTCGAGTGCATCAGATGCGCAGATGGTAATTTTCTCAGCTAATACAATAGCAATCACAAGTACATATTAAATGTAAATCAAGGTCAAACCTACCAAGTTTGCCTGAATATTCGCATTGTTTTTCGTGTTCTTACTTTACAATAAATAGATATTAATTGTATATCATAATAATTTCCAATGCGTTGTTCATGATGTTGTATTGAACGAACAGGAACCAAAAATATAAATAATAAAAATATGATAGATTGATATGATAGATAATAAATAATAGACCAAGTTATGTTAATTTTACCTGCGTGAATGCTTTTTTAAAGTTGTATTTTGGATTAAAATTTTGTTGGTTAGAAAAAGCCATTCGAAAGATGACTAAATTTTTACCTTTGGAAATTTAAATATTTTTTATAAAACCGTCATTTTTGACGACCTTATAAAATAAAACAGCGCAAATAGTTATTTAAAAGTAAAAAAATCAAGCGTAAAGGTAAGACCGGTTGTAGCAAGCCTAAGGGTTTGGTAAGATGGCCGTCTAATGTAAGAATAATATTGCCTTAGGTTTGGGCGTTACCATTTCAACAATACTTATTTTCACCAAGCTAAATTTATTTATACACATTAAACAAAAACTATTTTAGAAAATTAATAAACAGAAATACTTTTGCGGACTTGAAGAGTAATGGTCAAAAATTTGCATAATAATATATAACAGTAAGCAGCGAATTGCGGAACTTGCAAATTAGAATTTTTATCTACTATAATTTTTGACCAACATTACCTACCTTAAACCTTATAATTAGTGAATTTACGTTTTTAAAAATTGTGCAAATCCATGTAGTAGGTATAACTTTCCACGCTCCATTTACTCGCCATTAAGCTTCCATAAATATATCAGGCGCAATTAGAAACCCTCAAGATATTTTTGTTTGAAAAGTTAGAAGGTAATTTACTTTTCAATTTTCTCGTTATTTTAAATAAATCACAGCATGTCCACTTGAAACTTAAATTGAAAAATTGCTATTTGATGGAAATGGAAGGAAAATTTACTTCGTCGCTGTCAAATTTTTTAAGACCGCTGTTTGTTTACTATGTATAATGTACTAAATAATTCGTGTAAAACTAGTAAATTGCTTGTCTGTTCAAAAATTCTTCGACGTGGGTAATTGAAAATTCTTTTTGTAGTACTTGAAAGAATTAAGAGACAGTGTGTGGTTTAGCATGAACCGTCCAAAGTGCTTTTTCCTTGGGAAAAACGTATTGTAATATTTTGTTGCAAAACAAGTAAAACATTTTTTAACATATGGTAATCGAGACTTTATTCTTTGAAATTCGACGAAGATAAAGAATGAAGAATGTTTGTTGGTAAAAATAAAATTCATAACTGGCGGCATTATACAGAGTCGATGCTCGAATACACTTGATCATGATTCGAGCCAAGCGATATAAATATAAAATTAATCTGGTCGATTGTTAACGCATATCTCCGAACAGTAGCATGTATAATAATAATATAAGATATATAATTATATATTTAGAATTACAATTATTAAACAAAGAACTTTTCCGTAAACGTTTCAAATAATTCATATGTTCGGTGGCAGTTGAATTATTAAATTTGTATTCCACCTTTGATCATATCTGACATTGGTTTCTGCTTTAAATTATTCATCGCCACATTTTTCAAAACTTCTGCACGCAAACTGCACCTGAAAAAGGTGCACTTTCAGTTTTAGAAAAATATTGCTAACAATGGAAGAATATTTTGCGATATGTTAAGATATACCATGATATATTACCAAACAATGAATATTATACGTAAATTTTGATTGTTCTTACTTGCTATGCTTAATAATAGCATTAGAATTTAATAAAGTAAAATATGTAAATATTTTTGCTAAAAGTATATTTTTTCTTAGCACGTCATTAAGATCTTGATTTAATAAAATAATATATTCTAGGCGGTCATTTCAGGAAGTTTTACCGAAAATCTATATTAAGCCATCATGCGAATACATAAATTAAAAATTTTAGTGTCACAAATGCGGCTTTAAAGCTTTAATAATGCGAAAAGGTCAAAGTCGGTTTTCTTTAGATTTTATTATTACGGCGCTTTGATAATAATTTTTCCCGGGGCGTTTGAAAATTTAACAACTACATTTTGGTAAATTTTCTTACAGTTTGAATTTTAAATTCACCTTCTTTTCTAAATCAAACAACATTGAAATATTACAATTTTACCAAGTTTTAAAAATACATAAAAATGTAGTACAAAAATAGATGTATGGATTAATTCTGATCAAGTATAAAAAATAAATACATTTTAGTCAAGAGAACCATATTGTACAGGTTTTTTTCCACGAAAAATCGTTAATACTTTTGTTGAAATTTAAAAGTTTTAAAGGCAGCTCTTATGTGGAAGACCGCCCGGCCGGGGTCCAAATTTGAAAATTTATCATCTAAAGTTAAATCCGACCTATTAGTTCAGGCGATAGATGGTTTCGCCTTAAAAAAGGTCATGGGAAGATAAAAATTGGCAGTGACCTCTATTTCGCTTCGACCTTGAGTCTTTGCATTTTGATTCTTCGCTTTTCCGGCTATATTTTTCTTCTGGTGCTAGTTACGTCAAAAATACTTTTTATGAATTTAATTTGTTATAAAATTCTCTAGATTTTTTGTTTAAAACATTTTTTTTATCAGATCAATAAATTCTGAGATAAAATACTTCCAAGTTGTACATTTTTATTCAATTAATCAATGCACGTCGGCTTTCCTGAAAATTTTAATTATTTTCGAATTTTTCTATTTCCACACCTCCATGCGATGGAGTAAAATATGCGATTTTTATGCAGTATCCCAGTAGGTCTACTTCACAGTTGTTGTGATCATTTGAATGGATGAGCTTGATGTTCATTGGGTTCTTCGTGTTCATCAGCAACTATCTAAAATTGCCTTCGTTCGTCTCATCTTCAGTCCCACTGTCTTTCCAATCCAGTAAAAGAAATTGATCGATACCCGTTTTATCCTTTCTTTCACCATCAGAGTCCGAGAAAACTTCAGGAGTGTTCTCGCATAAATCTCCGTTGCGAAATGTGCATAATATAACAGAGCATTTTAACTCCATATTTCTGCATTCACATGCTTGACCGCATCCTTTCTTACATTTACAATATTTAAAAGTGTCTCTGGAACAGGATCTTTTAGTGGAACAATTAGGCAATTACTCTTTCAGTGTAGCAATATGACCAAATGTACTCTTCCTCCATCCCCAGTTGTCGGGATTTAGGTATTTTTCATACCAAGATTAAATTTGATGTTTGGTTACCAATGCATGGAGTTATGCATCATAGATTGTAGAAGGTAGAGCTGCTAAATTAAATTTGTTTTTTGTAACAGATCTTGCGAAATGTTGGTAACGGAAGTGATTTAGAGTGATATTTTTATTGAAGTCAAAATTTAAGTCGAAAACTAAAAATTCTTCAGCAGCGGAAATAATGGCTTCGTGGCTTGGAATTTTGTTCTTGAATATTTGAATGATCTCTTTAAAGACTCATTTTTTTTCAATACCTTTAAAATTTTAATTTTCCTTGATTAAAGACAGCAGATGTGGCCACAGAATGGGTCTAAAAATAAAATATTATTATCTGCTTTTTTCTATAATTTTCCTTTGCCAACTTTTTGAAAGTACCAAGGGTCAACCGCTAGAGGAAATCGTGTACAATTAACTTCACACTTCACGTACTTCATCATAATTCTCCATACTTCTTTGTCCTTCATATAATTCATCGATACTTTCAGTATCAGAGACTTTCAATTTCTGAGACTTACAAAAATACCAAAATTTGAGCACTGGAGGGTGTTCCACACCCCCCAGACCCCCCGGATTGAGTAGATTATTTTTATCAGAAGTAAACTAAAGATCTCCCGTTGCAGAGGCACTAGAGGGTGTTTCACTCCCCCCCCAGCCCCCCGGATCAAGTAGTTTATTTTTTATCAGAAGTAAACTGAACTCTCCTGTTGCAGAGAGTACGGAATTTATAATTAGGTAGTTTATAATTAATTGTCAGATTACGAATTAAACACATTTACTTGGCCACAGCTAATTTTAATAAACTTAAGATATGCTTAAATATTTAATTCATTTTTAATAAAAATAAATTTTTTAAAACCCTGGGGGTCTGGGGTGTGGAACACCCTCCAGTGCTTCTGCAACGGGAGATCTTCAGTTTACTTCTGATAAAAAGCAAACTACTCGGTCTGGGGTTCTGCGTGTTCTGCAATGTTCTTCATTCCAAAATTTATGCACTGAAAGGTGTTCTACACCCCCCCCAGTACTTCATGTACTTCATTAGATGTGTACAAAAAACTTCACCAGCGGTTAACCCCTCGGAAAGTACATTTTAGGATAGTTTTACTTTCACTTTATTTTAATATTCGTGTTACTGATAAATGAAAATGAACAAAAAAATTCGAAAATAATTAAAATTTTCAGGAAAATCGACGTATCTTGAGTAATTGAATAAAAATGTTAAACTTTGAGGTATCTTATGTTAGAATCAGAGAAAAAATGTTTTGAGTAAAAATGTAGAGTATTTTATACCAAATAAAATTGTTAATATGTATTTTTTATCCGGAAACGTGATTTCAAAATCGAAAACTTAAGATTTTCATTAGGTCGCCGAAATAGAGGTCTCCACCAATTTTTATCTCTCCATGACTTATTGCTGGGCAAACCTTCTTCCTTATTAAGTCCCTATTGTTTGGACTGCATGTCAAACCGAAAAAAATAAATTCGACGTTTCACTAACTTCATAATATGAAGTTTTAAGAATAAACCAATTTCCTAAAATGATTACATAATTTTCAATCATTCTGTATATTATTTTAAATTTTGGATAAATAATTCTTCGCATTTTTAATTAAAAATAAAAATTGTAAATAAATGAAAATGCAATGAGGTCATCCGCTGAATAATCCAAAATCATACCACCGATAATTTATTTACCTAAAGCATTTAATGACGAAACAATTTCTTATCATCGGCACAAAAAACATATGAAAGTTATTTTACAATTATCAAAAATTTGTAATTTAGTTACGCGAGTTATTTTGATGTGTGAAGTTGTGTTCATTTCGGGAAATGGATTTCTGCGGATATTTAAATTAAAAAAAGGTAATAGGTTAATTAAATATTTAAATTCATTTTATTGTCGTTTTCAAATCATTGAAAATATTCTTCTTTTGGTATTATCCAAATAACGAAACAATTTTCAAATTGTAATATTTTTGTTTTGTTGCAGGTAAGCGGACGAATTCATTTAAAAAAATTATTGTAAGTAATTTTGTAACTTTAAGTCGGAATTGAACTGTAAGTGGTTATTTTCTAAAGATTAATTCCTGTTTTAAGAATTGTAAGAGGTCCTTCCCCTAGTTGTTTCAGAATCTTGGCTTTCCATCCGGTAATTGTTTTGCCCCACCTGATCTCTTTCTTACACTTTAATTTTGGTGCAGAATATTAACTTCACCTTTGCATGTGGATTCCTGTTGTCATGAATAGTTTTCTCCTCTCCAGTCCCAAAGTTTTGTCGCTTAGGAATCATTTGGCTTAGTCATACAAAAAATAAAATAAAAACTAATTAAAAAATTTAAAAGCTTCAGGGTAATTTTGGCGTGAAAAAAATGAATATTATCGCTAGCTCAGGTTATTAGAAAAGAAATAAAGTTGGATATTGTGCCCTTCATGTTAAAATCTCTTTGGACGACGACACTCACAAAAGGTTTTTTCTTTACTCCCTGATGGGAAAATAAAAATATCTAATATTTTTTGTAAGAATTGGAGTTGGTTACCTATGAAAATATCGTCCAATTCCAATACTATATCAGCTGGAGGGTGTTTTAAAACCCCCAGACCCTTCGCTCTGCGTATTTTCTCTAATTGTTATTCACATTTTTGACTTATGGGAAGAATAATTATGGTCGTTGGTTGGATATTGACTTTATGACTTATGAAGTTTTCCAAAAAAATTTATTTATTTATTAACACGAATACTGCAACAGTGATTACTGAAAATAGCAGCAACCAAGCAGATTTCCTAAAATCTACAACTCAAATCTGATAAAAATAAACTGTATAGATCGGGGGATCTGGGATTATTGCAGAGATTATTGCCGAACAATAAATATTCAAATATTATGTAACAGCTTTATGATATCGCTTTAGTTTTTTTTAAGGGAATGATGATGACATAATATACTGAGGAATATTCCGTGCCTCTCCTATTACACAATTTTTCCCGATACAATTTTATTATAGCTCTGGGTGACATTATTCTCTTAATGTCACACTCGGTATATTACTATGAGACACAAAAGTCTGATCATAAATTTATTGACATAATTATAAAACTGTTACACATAAATTACTTGCATGGCACTGACATAACATTTTTACTTTTAATCCGACGGTGAATTGTACCATTGGTCTTATAATCCATACCTCAAGATTTTTTTTTGAGGTGGACTTTTCCGTTTTAATTTCAAAATTACTATAACTATATAATACAGTACAATAAAATTAACATAAAATTCTTCTGTATTATACAAACTATGGGCCCAAAAATTTTAAGTGTTAACGCCAGCGTTCTCCTAGATTAGAGATGAGAATATTTTTATAGGTACGATCTTTGTCTTCTAGTTCGAAATTAAAAAGTCGTTAAAATATTTAAACAATTAATTGTGCATTACTCGAATTTTATTTCAAAATATTTAATTATCACCACACAATCAATCAAAAATTTTAATATTAAAATCAATTTCTTCACTATATTATTAAAGGCGATGTTATGCTAAAAATCTTTAGACCATAGCCATTCAACTTACAATATAGAACGTTTATTATAATAGCGTAATTGACTCAAATTATCTTGACCACATGAAAAAAATTAATTCAGCTGGAGCTGTGTGCCAAATGGAAAATTCTGTAGGTGTAGTAGGTAGTATAGTAAAGAGCAGTAGGCATGATATAGGTCAGAATTTTTCTATAGTTGAGGTAGTTAGTGGCGTGTGACGGCTTTATAAATAAATAATTAGGTGGTAAAATTGTTTCACTTTGATGAATTATATATGGAACTTTGAAGCTTGGAAATGCTCGAACTCATTATATTTCAATTATATTGTCATCCAACAAAATTTTAACTTATGTGACAACATTTTAGGTAGCTATCTTATATATATTTATGTGCAAACGTAAAATGTAACAATTTGGGCCATTTTATTTTTTATTACCTAAATAAATAAATATATACATAATATTATAATATAACATTAAATTACCGCATAATTAATTAATACATAAATAAAAACCAAACAACTGAGGTATAACAACCTCCGCTTTAACCTTGTCGTAAATAATATGGTAGATATAGCGTAGTCTTAAAATGAGGGAATTCGAACACAGCCTTAAATAAAGAGTGTAGTTTAAGCGAGCAATGTAATTTTATAATTTTCCCCTTATTTCGTCACAAATTACTCTGGGAGCATGTTTAGCAGTCTACTTTAGTTTGATCGTGGCGGCTGTGACGACAACAATGTCTTGCGGTTGATTTGGTTATTTTTGCAAAAATTTTACAAAAAATTGCGACATTCGTAAGTACCGTTATGTTGAGGTTATGTTCAACAGAACTCTGTGATCTTCCGACTCGAGTGTGTCAACTCTCAAAATGGTTATGTAACAAATTCGCATGAACAGAAAAGCAGAATCGAAGGCAGCAAAATTTAACCCTTTACAATTTAATAGATCACCTACGCGAACCAAAAGAGTACAACAAAAGTATTCGATTGATGGATGTTCGCTGGGTTGCTAATTTATATATAATTTCTTGTTAGAAATGAATGCACGAAAAAAATATATATCTAGAGTTTCTTTGAGAACATTAAGATCGTAGAATTCTAAAACCATAAAGTAAGCAACCGTAATATATCTAAGCACCGAGACTATAATTGTCGGTTTGGAAAGAGCCCGGAGCAAGATGGCGCCAAAAATAAAAGAAATTAACGACGAAACTCATCCGAGCGCCTCTGGTGGTGTATACAGTGAACTAATCATTAACTAAAATGTTAAATCCAGTGTTTAATTATTACTTATAAAGTAGGCTACTGCTGTTAAGGGGGTGTGTATGAAAAGCATCGTGAATCTACCGTTCGGTTGACGACTAAAATATTATTTAGGGAAATTTATAATTGGTACCTTCCTTAATTTTTAATTGTAGTTTGTCAAATGCGTACCCTTTTTCGGCATTCAGATTAATACTAATTATTTTTTTCTTTTCTAATAGACTTCTCTGTCACTAGTATTATAATTACACATTTATGCGTTTGGTATATTACGACAGTAAGTAAAAAGCCAAACCCACATTTATATTTTTTGTTAAATATATTGACGACTATTAAAATTTCTTATATTACCACAACATGATTATTAATTTAAATTACGTTTTGTCGATAACAATAAGACAACTGAGTTCTTTAAAAATTATAAAAAATATATTTCGTTCAATATCTTCAATAATAATAATTTATTATACCTACCCGATACCCATTTTTGGTACTGCCAAGTTTTACAAATTATATATTGCATATTAAATTAGAGTTTATAATATTTAAAAAAATATTTTCATATGCTAAAATATTTCAAGTTAACCCAAAATAGACCGTGGTTTGAATTTCACGTTAACTTGTAGCTTAATGCACTTATTACGCTTTTATTTACTGCTTTTGCTTGAAGAAATTTCGATTGTTGCAATAGATGTCCTGGCTCATTTAAAATTTATTTGTTCATCCTTCAACCCACCAGGAATTATTTATAGCGCAATTTTGAATACTCCTATAGTTTACAATATAGCAAACTTTGATTAATAAATTAACATAATTATTTTTTGGTTTAGTGTAATATATGACGGATATAAAATAGATTCCCCCAAAAACCAAATCGTCTGGAAATCCAGAAGGTAAAGCAATAATCGCTTACAAAAAATTAATATTCAAGTTTGACAATTCAATGACATCAAGTCAAATTTTTCGACCTTCAGTTCAAGTTTTTTTTTGAAGATTCTATAGATTAATTAATTATTAATTCAAATATTATTGTTATACGTAACATTGCTTTTACTGCCGGCAACGGGCGGCAATATTAATATAAAATAGAAAAAAATTACTAGAAAATCTATTTGATTTTATTTTACTTATAGCAGTGCATTGTTGAGTTTGAGGTCAATAAGGGCCGATTCTTTAGTTGAAATTTAAAAGTTGATCAACTAACTGGGTTTAGCAAGTTTTAGATTAACCGCAAAATAAACCACAGCTACGATTTGATCTATTTTATGGAAGTAAGCTACGCTCACTATTAATTGCACCAAACGACAGCTGTTAAATTTAACTAAAAAAATTTGAGTGCAAAGATTATTTACATTTTAGTATTTACAAATTTTTTTCTAGAAATAAAAAATTTAGTTTAAACCAAATCCTTACGGTTAAACCAAAAAATTTTTTAAACTGCAACAGAACAACCGGCACTAAGACGAATTAATTAATAATAAAGCATTAAACGTTTTGGGCCTCTTTACTTGCACATTGTCAGGTAATAGTAGAATCTGAAATGTCAATCTAATTTTTTTTTGTATTATTGAATTTGGTGATTGTTGAAACAACAATTTTTGCTTTTAGCTTTTTGTTGTTTTGGAATAATCTTCAATTCTTCCCTTGTTACCTTAAGTTTAAATCGGACAGAGTACGATAGCGGTCACTCGGAAATACACTATTTTCTATAGAAATGAAAGCAAATTATGAAAGAGTGCATAATTAGAAACAATATAAAATTTTGACATTTACTAGGTCCAAGAAAATCGTTTCTTTGATAGGCTACATTTGAACTTCAATTCCTGCTCATTTTGAGTTTTAATTGCATTATATTACACTGAAAATAATGTAAGTACAGGTAATCCTCATATAACACGACATCCCTACAATGCGGTTTCGCTCTAACACGGTTCAAGAAAAATCGCCATAAATATTTTTTTTACAACACGGCTTCTCTGAAGCACAAAATTTAAAAGAAAACTTCACAAATGCTTGACCCCATACAAATAAATTTAAAAGATCTCTCAGCCAATCGTAAACAATTTAAAATAATTGATTTTTTGCACAAAAAAAGTCGCGAATGAAACTAAAGATGCTGCTGAACAAAAAGCAGAACATGAGGATATTTTGCAAAAAAAGAATACGCATTTGCGTGATAATTAGTACTAATGAAGAAGACATTAGGATCAACGTGCCTGTTCGCGGTCAAGTGTCAGTTCTCGGACAGAAAGGATAAAGTTAAAAAACTAATAGTAAACCCGTAAAGAACAACTAGAAAAAATCGCAATAATAGATTTGTTTTGTATTGTCAAACTATTAATGTGATTTTTTTGTAATTGTTATTTTATGGGTTTACTATTATTTAACTTTATTATTCCTGTCCGAGAACTGACACATGGCCGCGAACAGGCGCGTTGATTCTGTGTAATATGTATGACTTTTTATTAAATATTGCTTTAATACATTAAAATAAAAATTTCTTTTAGTTGTAAAATTAAATTAGTTTTATTTTTTCAAATTTTGGAATCTAACCCTGCTTTTTGTAATAGTTCTTTGCTTTGTATAATACGAATGATACGAAAAACAACATGAGGTTTTTTAAGAACTTAACTTCCATGTTATTACCTGTATTTCAACACTTTTTTATTATCCATCCGACACGGGCGTGTACCGTTCAAATATTGTATAAAATATTGTATGCGACAATGTAAGAAGTTTAACAGTATCAAAAAAATATAATGTAGGGTATATTTTTTAGGGCTAAAAGTAATTTTAAATTGAATATTTTATATTTATAATATAACTGCAAATGGTAACGCAGCCTTTGGCTTCACAACAATTACAAAGAATATCTCTGAGCGTGACAAAACTCAAAATTATGAAACTCGAGCTCCGGGGTCCGAGTGTCAACTAGTGAGATCTTTGGGATGCACTACTTGGCTCCTCCTACTAAATATTAAGACTAAACTGGGATGCAAGCACCGACAACAGAATGTTCAAAATTGATATTTTTCATGATCTTTAAAATCGATTTTTAGCGTTAATACTGAAAATATCAAGTTCATTCTTAGTACATTCGACTTATTTTAACGTTCTCTGACTAATTCTAAAAAGATTTTATAAAATATTCACAAACAAAAAGTAGCAGTTATCGTACTAAAACGTTTAAAATCTTGGGACATCCAACAAACCTTCAATTTGAGCTTGATAATAGGCTAATAAAAAGGTCCAATTGACGTGAAGTAAACATAAGAGTTACGTGAAAAACTAATATTTCACTAATCTCTGATATCTGTAACTCATCTTAGATTTGTAAGTTTATTATTTTGCCAACACAAAATAGAAGTGACTTTCGTTTATAACATTACATTATTAGAACCCTGCACCGCGATTGGTTTGCAAATTTTTTACTCATTACAAAGAAAATCTTTTTTTTTTATTACTTTATTTTAAAATTTAAAGTAATGACAAGTGATATTTACATCTCGCGAAAATTGGATTTAATTGAATATTTAAAGCTATAAGTATCTTTTTTTTTAGAAAAACCCCCCAAGATGTAATAATACTACAATTTTGTTGGTGGATTACATTAATGTGCAGTTACAAAGCCATCTGATTTGCCATTAAATGGTTATTTATATAGCACTTACGTATAAGTAGCGCCATAGGCGGTTTTTGAAAATGCAAATTGAGACACATTTTAAATATTTATGTTTTCCAGTTTTAACGTTTTTAAGGTTTTTAAAAACGTGCATGAGTTACCTCGAATTCCACCACGAAAAATACTACATAATTAGTATTAATTATGAAATTATTCGACACATCTGGTGAAGCTAGCGGGAAAAACTTCAATACACTAAATTAAATGCTCAAATATTTAAATTAATTAATGTTTTTTAGATTTTTAAGATTACAGATAATTATCAGGAAAATTGAAAAATCTGCCACTTTTTCTTGCACTTAAGATGCTTTATTTCGACTAATTGCGTATGGCGACACGTTTCGGCTTATTCGGCCTTAATCAGGTCAAAAATCTTAAAATTTACTGCGGTTTGTCAAAAATCACAAACAAAATTTTTCCTCTTTCTCTAACTTCTTTCTAGAAGCCCTCTTCTGCAAAACACATTATTTTTAAAACTGTGTTTTGCAAATAAGAGCTTCTACAAAGCGAGCAGATGAACAAAAAGAATAAGAATACTTGGCCAGAATTGTGTTTGTGATTTTTGACAAAACTGTAGTACTAAAATTGTGACTTTTGGCATGATTAAGGTCGAATAAGTCAAAACGTGTCGCCATACGTAATTAGTTGAAATAAAGCAAAAGATAAGTGCAAGAAAAAGTGGCAGACTTTTTAATTTTCCTGATAATTTCTTTTTGATTGAATAAAATCAAAGCAAAAATTACTACCAAAATATGTATGGATGGCATTCCTTTATGTAAACTTACAGCACGGGTTTCATACCCTTTAGCAGTCGTCAGTTATTTAATTAGATCTTAATCTTTAACAAGGAGGTTATCTGAAAAGAAATAATATTTTCTTTTGCGCTCTAAAATACAAGGAGTATGTATTTTCTTTTACAAACTTTATTTTCATAATATAGATGCATGCATATAATTTTCTTTTCGCTTGTTAAAATCTAAAATATTGTACTTTACTATAAAAATTTTATAAAATAATTCGAATTGAATTTATAGTGTTTGCTTATTTAATAAGCAAATACAAATTGAAACTTACACATTTGTATGCATATGCAACTTTGTTGCTAATAGTAAATATTAAATATTAAATAAATAGAATAAAATATATCTCTTATCTATAGCTTTTATATGCCGCAGATAATGGATAATATTATAATTTATTTACATATTGACCCATAATAATTATTTTAATATTTAATAGTACCTAGCTACTAAATTAAGTTTACGCATATAACTGTTAATGTTTAAATTTTAATTTAATATTAATTTTCTTAAGCTTATTAACGGTTTTGTTTTTTAAATAATTTTTGTTTAGTTTTAATTTTAATTCAAATTAAGACCGTTAACTCTAACTTTTGTCAAAATTTTGGGTGTAAACTAAACTTTAGATTTTTGTAAAAGACAAATTAGAGAATAGCAACCTATAACAATAATAAAAATATAGGTACAACAGTTAGTGAGAAAAAAAATTGATAATAGGTATAACGACACCAGTGATCTCTTGGAAAGGTTTAAAGATTTGAATCATTGTAATCATCTTTTTAATAATTTTAATTTATTTTTTATTTTAAAACTTTTACACTAAGTAGGTGTTATAAATTAATTTTTTAAATAACGAAAGTACTTTAATGGAAGATAATTACCGTCGATCCACAACATCCATGGAACCAAATTGTATTTTTCAGTAATTAAAGACTTGACAATATGCACTTTTAAGAACGAAAATCTATTAAAAATACTAGAAATTTTCTTTGATTTTAAAGAATAATTGTTTCCATTATCTGCCGATATTCAAAATATTTTTTTGCAAAATATTTAAAATGTACTTCATTTAAAAAATTTTCAAAATTAAAATGATCCTTTTTTAAATTAAAGAAAATTTATATTTAAGTATTTTGTTACTTTAAATCAAAACATAAAGAAGCAAACTTGCGACGGACGGCAAATCGAAATATATATAAATATTCTTTTAATTTTGCCTTTCACAACGATAAAGTTTTGTAATAGTAAATTATTAAAACTAATAAGTAAACTGAAAATTAAGTACATAATCACATGTATATTATTGATAAATAATTACTTCTATAGTAAACTAAATATAATAATAGAAATAACATTATAATTACCAAATTTCTTGTTCATACAATAAAAATATGATATTTAAACCTCATGAAAGGTTTTAATAGAAAAGTTTACTTTATTTTATTGTGTATTATAAAATATTATTTATATTAAAAAAATTATTTATCTTTACAAAGAGCACAATAATAAGCAATATCTACCGTAATTTTGAATTTACGTGAGATAATTTTCGCGTCTTCGCCAAATGTGCGACTTTTTAAAGAACATACTATCTTGTTAACCGAGGGGGTTAATTTATTGTAACCGCGGGGCTGAAATATTTCCCACAATTGATCTTCAATTAGAAATTTCAGAATAGTACTTAAAAATCAAAACAAATAAACGATTCGATGGCTTAACGTTTGAATAATTGACGATACGTAAAAAAACCGTTTATTTAAAATATAAAAAATAATATAATAATTTGACGGCTTCAATTCAAAATATCTGTTGTCAACTTTTACCCCTAATTTGGTCATGAAAATAACAAACGTCTGACATCCGAAGATGTGGAAACAAGGTGAGCCCTTAAAACAATAAAATTTCGGTCACATTTACAAAAACCAAATGCCCATCGTTTCCGGCATAAAAAATATATAATAACATACGAACGCCCGTAGACGGCGGTACATAAGTAATAATTATCTGTCTGTTGCGCGGCCAAGTTGGTGCTTTGGCCCAGGGCTTAAACCGCACGGTCCCGCTCTATTATTTTAGACACAAATTTGTATTTCGTACAAGCAAATGCGGCGCCGCTTTTTCATTTTTATGCTTTGCAATAATATTTTTAAGACGTTGAGTTCATTAACAGAAGTAAAAAGTTACCGACACCAAAAAAATATATTTCCAAAATCAAATGGTGACATTTTAGAAGTTTCATGATCAACGGTACTTTTTAATGTCGTGTACAAAATCTAGGTCGGGATAAGCTCAATGATTTTTATAAAAATTAGAATGATTATGGTATCGCTGTTTTTATACCAATAAAGCTACATTTCATTTATTAATTCATCATTAAGGTAAACATGTTCATTTTTCAGTGGCGACTTTTATTTTGTAAACTAAGTACAAATTGCTATACTTAAGCATTAACAAGAGGTTAAACCTTATTATTTTCGACATTTTTGTTGTCCTTTTTTTTATAAAATACATTTTTTATATTTATTTTCAAAGTATTCGGTAAGTTTGACAGACAATAAATTTTCTTAATATACTTTTACCCCGCCCCCATTTTATTACAGATACTCAGCTAAATTTTTACACAGTCGATTAAAATATTATATCTTAAAAAATTAATGGCCGAATATAGATCTCATATCACCTCCATGAATACTCAATGAGGAGATTTCTGAATATGATTTATTAAAACTGTGTCAAAAATATTTCTAATTTATTCCAAAAAAAAGAACCCCAAATATTGCGTGGGATTTACACATGCTCATCTTATTTTTAATGAATATGTAATAGAATCGATGGATAGTAATTATAAAATATTTTTATATTATATAGAATAAAGAATGCGGTTGGTTTTTTCTGAATATACGTTTTAAAAATGTGAAAGGATTCAAAGAAAATTAATTTTAAGATTATTTATTACCAAAACTTTTTTTTATTCGTGGTACGAAAGTTGGCTTACGTGGGTAGGTACTCTCTGCATAAAATATTTATATGAAAATTGCTTCGTATTCATGATAAATATTTTCATATCAAATTTTTGTATTAACAAAACTTTATTTACAATTCATGAGCTACGCCTAAAAATGTACAACCTAACTTTTATTGTTGAAATCGTCGTTTATATCGACAGCATATTTTAATATTCATATGATTTTAGCTCGAGGTGTCGCACTAACATACAATTTTCATTTTTTATCAAATCTTGATTTGATTTTATAGCTTTTGTTGTAATTCTTGAGGGGATATTAAGTTGTACTGCTCTTATTTATTTAGCAATTCAGTTGTCAATAATTAATTTTCAAGTCGCTTCGTCTTTGAACATTGATGTAGTTTGCAAAAGTTTTTTTTTAAAAAACATGTTGTAATGCGTAATGACTCGTCGATATTATGTAAAGACGATAATTATTATATGTTAGATATACCACATTAAATTACTGTTTATTATAATTTGCATAGTATGTACCTACTAATCATTATTTTATTAGTCACCCACTTTTTGTTAGAAGTTTTCTTGTGGTCGTATTTTTTTTTCAAAACTAAATTACATCTACAGCTAATTTAGTTTATTGAAAAGTCGGTATAATCAGTACGTATAGGCCAAGTTATAATTGAATTTGTGGTTTACCGTCGGATTTTTGTGTCGACGATCTATGCGGCAAACGTTTTTACCAAATGGGATCCTTAAAAAATCACTTAAAGTAATTTAAGTTTGCATTGTAAAACAGAACGTATGCTGAATTTATTAGAAAAGCCATATAAATTCGCGTTCCTGCACCGTACACGCTCTTGTGGCAGGAAAAGGAACTAAAGGAGTCATGGTTTCCGGTTGAGCAACCCTTGGGAATTAAATAAGTTCTGACACGACATTTAGCCATCATACTGATGCTTTTTCAACTTTATAAATACAAGAACAAGACATTTGAAATATGTCTACACATTAAATTCAAAGCAAAAACAAAATTTCAATGTTTTTCCAAAGCTACTGTGTGTTTTATCAACCAAGTCATCTTTTAATATTTTTTTTAAATTAATACCAAAAGTTTGTGAATAATTGGCTAACACTTATTTGCATGCAAATTAATATTAAAACATAATTTACCATAATATGATGACCTCGGGTAAAATTTAAACGATAGTTTGTAGACCAACAACTTTACATTTTGAAAATTTGAATAGGTAGAATAAATTATATTTTATTTTTCATAAAATATTCAAGTTTTTAATGTTACAAAAAATTTATTACTGAGCACTGAGATGGATAACTTTATTAATTCTGATGATAAGAAAATTTAGTCATAGCAAAAATAAAAACTATTGAACGGATTTCAAAAATACCGCTCTTTCTCAAACATCTACTCACATACCATATTTTGTAATTTTTATTTAGTATTCAACATAATTATTAACAATGAGTAGGAACTATTTTCCATAATAATATATTTTAAGTAGGTATGTACATGGCAAACATTTCCATAATTCGTTCTTGAATTATTATTATTAAAGCGGGAGACGTCTTATCCATTTTCTGGTTCACTGGGTTCTTTTTGAAGTGGAGGCTTTAACTACGAGAATTTTCAGATATTACAAACTTAACAGAATATTGAAAACTACAGAACTGAAAGTAAACACTTTTATTTATTTTTACATTTCTGAGATATTATAAATTATTGATAACCTATTAGCGCTTTTTTCGTGTTTGTATATTATGTTCATTGATCTCTCATAATATTGATTGCATTGTAATGATGAAGCTCTCATACAAAGCGGTTTCGTACAAAAGCATTTCATTGACTGCTTTTGAGAAAATTTATTTTACTTCTTCCAAGTCTGTAACTTAGCAAATACTAATCTTATAAAATACTAAATACAAAGTAAAGTATTACTCAATTTTACTCATGTAAGCTTGTTCAGTTTAAACAAATGTTTTTGTTCCATTTTTAAATCTGTTCGGGCGCGTCGTTTTCATACATTAATGTGCCAATATGGCGTTTAATTTATGTCAAAACAAATCATTGTTTATCAAAATGCATCGGGTAATAGGTACTTACTTGGTTAAAAGGTACTTATAATTTAATTACCAAGTACGGATAATTTATTAGGTAGTTAGGCTAACTGCTGCTCAAGTTACAGAGTGAAAGTTTTAGTTCAAATTCTCCACTCACTGAATTTCTTAGCTAAGCTCCCCATTAAACAACGACCATTCTGTGGCTGGAATAAATTCTTCTTTTGACATAATTCCGGATTAATAACAAACAGTCAAGGTCAAAAGAAAAATTATGCATAATATAGTATAGCATTAATTGCAATCTAACAGCGAGATTGTAGTAAATAGTATGTTACCGATGCATAAAAATTGTTTACATGAAAATTGAAATACAATGTATTTAAAAACAGATAAAAATGAATAAATTGTACAGGTCGTGCGATTAAAACCTTGTAGGTATGCTATATATGACATTAATAATTCTAATTCATAATTTAAAAAAATGTTTTTATTTCTAGGTTTCTAATATGAAACTGAATTTTCTGCAAATAAATTAGTTTGTATCTACGATTTTCTGCAATTGAAATCAAATTTTTTACATTAAAAACAAAAGAACCAAAATTAATGTGTTCATTTTAGTTAATTCTAAGGACTGTGAAACTAAACCAAAATTTCCAGTTAAGAGTACCCAAATTTTAAAGATTTATTTACTACTTTCAGCGTTTTCTAGCATTTTATTTTCACTTTCTTCTTCTGGTGCCTATCCGTTTCGATGTTGGCGTCGCACGTTATCAAACGCCGTTTGATAATCGATGAAGCAGACAAAAATATCACAGCTGACGTCTCGATATCTACGTTATCTAGGAAATACCAGGAAAATCCATTTTCTTCTGTTTTTCGATTATAATTTTACCATTTTGTAATTTTCCTATTGTGTTGGATCTGTATATTCCTGCAGCTTCTCTGACTATCTAATGCATATTAAATAAAGTTTTTCTAGTTCATCGTATTGCACTCTTGTTCAGTTCTCCTTTGCGACCTTTATTTCTCATCTCATTTTTCTTTGAATGTTTCCGTATGCTATTACGTCGTTTCTTACCTTCATTAATTTTTCTTCTTTTCTGCAGAAGTTAAAGTATTTTGCTCGTCATCCATTTCTTCCAAATGTGTGTCTGCGATCTCATGGAAAGATTTAGCCAGCTTCTGCAATGCCTTGTCAACACTATCTCCCTCCATCAGTTTCTTGCATTTCTCAGTCACCTACCAGTCTTGTCACTGCCTGCATCATTTGTTTCTTGTTCCTTTAGTTTTCTCAATTCTCATTGTTTTTTAAGTTTTTTTTCTACTTTTTTAAGTTTAATCCTAAATCTTCCAACTATAGTTCATTTAAAACAAGAATGTGGTAGAAAATAGGTTCACATAGGAAAATGTAAAAAAATTAAGGTGAATGTTGACTTGAAAATTTTACTAAACCTCCTATGAGAAACTAAAAGAAAACTTAAATTTTTGAATTTAACTTTTTAAAACCCACAGAAAAATCGGAAAAATTAAAATTTTTATTTCGTAAATTCGATTTGTGAAATGACAATCGCAAATGAAATTTCATCTAACTATGAACGTTGCACAATCATATTTTTAGTACTCATTTTACTGAATTTTTATTTCAAATGGACTATGGAAGACAATGGTCAGATTCCATTTTTGTTCCAGGAAAGTCTTGACTGATAGGCAGCTATTGCGAAATCTCTTATTCATAAGCATGTAGTCAATCTGGTTTCTCCTCACGTTGTCAAGTTAATCACGGGGTGATACCCATGTGTATAGCCATCGCAGTGGAAGTTTGTAAAAATTGTTGAAGACCACGAGCTCCTCTTCTCCTGCAAAAGTTTCAATCGATCTTCTGGTTTATTTCTTGTGCCCAAACTGTAGGTATTCCGTCCAAATCACCGCATTTACCTTTTCTTATTTTAGCATTCACATCACCCATAACTATTGTTATTTCATGTTTATTGAACTGCCTTAAATTGCCCGTCTGCGATTTGAAGAAACCTTCTATTTCTTCATCTGGCTTAGCCAAAGTTTAATCTTTTGCAAACTTGCTTTTTATTCCACATAGAATCAAACATTTGCTTAATTTTTCCAAATTTCAGCATTTACAAATTTTTATTCACAATCATTGTACAGCGCTTTTTTGGCCTATTGGTTTTTTTTCTGTTTGGGCTGACTAAAAAGTCATTTCACTTTTTCAAATAAAAAATTTTGTCTTAAGAATTTATGGTTGCTTAAGGCCACTTTATTGCTAAATGTAGTAATCACAAACTCAGGCTAATTAGACGACTACTAAAAAAATTCCTTATTCGCTAATTTTTCTCGTACGAACTGATTGATAAAATGGTGCATTTCTAAAATTTACCCAAATTGACTGCGCTGTCGGGAATTATCATCTTAGATACTTATTTTAGTGATTTACGATTTAAAATCGTGGTCCACGTAACGTCTTTCCTTGTTTCATTATCTTGGAACTCGATGAAATACTATGTACGTTTTCGTGCAAAGAACTATGTGTATTTAATAATTAAAATGATTTTTTCTCATACATTTAAGTAACAAATCCCAAAACCCTACTAGAAAATTTAGTTTTAAAGACCGGGAGGTCTGAGAGGTATAGAATTCCCAATTTGTAAAAAAAAAGTATCAGTCAGGTTTTGACCACATTCTTCTTTAGGGATGTAATTTAAAAGTCTTATACCCTTCAGAATCAAGTAATAAATAGAGGAAGTCTTTAAAACAAAATAAAATACAAAATAGTGAGCGGGCGTCTGAAGAGGGAGGGTTATGAAATATTCCCCAATCTCATCGTTTCTTCTTAATTTGTAAACAAATAATTTTCTACTTTTTGAGATACTAAAGCAATGTAAAAGATTTTATACCTACCGGATCGTTTGGTGTATCCAATATGTTTTTATCAAAAGTAAATTGAAGATTTCAGCATATCCCCCTAGCCGTTGCAATGTAGACGACTTCAAATTCAGTGTTAAACTTTACTATGTATTGCGTGATCTGCATTGCAAAAACCAGATCGATGAAGGATATTTGGAAATATACTGTTTTTAGCTCATACTGTCATTAAACCAAGACAAAACAATGACTGATTTTCTGAAATTGACATCAGATCTGTTTGTGGAGATTACATTGCCAAAACCTGTAGGGGCAAGATGGCACACTATTTTAATTCTCGAATTCTTTGTATTTCACGTTTCACTATTTAAAACTTACTAGATTCCAAAATTTGACACTGGATTTCCCATCACCCCGGATCGAGTAGTTTTTATCAAAAGTAAACTGATGATTTCCCGTTGCAGAGGCACTGAAAGGTGTTCCACCCCAAACCCCGGATTAAGTAATTTATTTTTATTTTGTTGAGAGATCTGCCGCCCCAGGTACGGAATTTATAATTACGCAGTTTATAAGTAATTGTCAAATTACGAATTAAACACATTTACTTGGCCAGGGCTAATTTTAATAAACTTGAGATATGCTTAAATATTTAATTCACTTTTAATAAAAATTAATTATTTAAACCGGGGGTCTGGGGTGTGGAACACCTCAGTGCCCTGCAGGGAGATCCTCAGTTTACTTCTGATAAAAAGTAAACTACTCGGTCTGGAAGTTCTGGGGGTTCTGCAATGTTCTTCATTCCAAAATTTGTGCACTGGAGGGTGTTCCACACCCCAGACCCCGGATTGAGTAGTTTATTTTTATTAGAAGTAAACTGAAGATCTCCCGTTGCAGAGATCTACCTCCCAGGGGGTATGGAATTTATAATTATGCAGTTTATGATTAATTATCAGATTATGAATTAAACACATTTACTTGGCCATAGCTAATTTTAAAAACTTGGGATATGCTTAAATATTTAATTCACTTTTAATAAAAATAAATTATTTAAACCGGGGGTCTGGGGTGTGGAACACCTTCCAGTGCCTCTGCAACGGGAGATCTTCAGTTAACTTCTAATAAAAAAGAAACTACTAAATCCGGGGATCAATGTAATTAATTAATCACGACGAAATAATGAATTACCAAAGCTTTTTATTGAGCTACCAAACCTCCATGATATTCAAACAAATGAGATAAGAAAATTACAAAATTAAATAAAGACATCTAAGTTAGCTATGATACACACGAGGGTCAACCGTTACAGGAAATTCTGTACAATTAACTTCACATACTTCGTCAAAATTTACCGTATTTCATATTCTTCATCAGTAATTCACCGTACTTCATTAATAATTCACTGTACTTCACCTACTTCATTGATATACTTCATTGTTTTCATCTATTTTACAAGTACTTCATGTATTTCATGTATTAATTCACATGAGATTTCATGTACTTCATGAGATGTGTACAAAAACTTCACCAGCGGTTAACCCTCGGATACACATTAACCGTAGCACATGCGCATAAGCTAGGTTCAACTTTATGTAATTCATCAAAAATTTACTAACTTCTTGATATTTCACTTGTACTTTAATATACTAAACACGTATTTTACCTACTTTACACGTACTTCATGTATTTTACCAGTACTTCATGTACTTCACAAGTACTTTATATATTTCACAAGTACTTCATGTACTTCACATGAGATGTCATGTACTTCATGAGATGCGTACAAAAACTTCACCAGTGGTTAACCCTCGGTTAAAACTATTTGTGGTATGCCATTTTACCTGACCGTGTCATATTAGGCACAATTTCCTAGTTTTACAAGTTTCTTTCTTTTATAATATTCTATAAAAATTTTAAAAAGTTTTACAGTGTTCACTATAAACTAAACATTGATTAATTTGTAATTCTGCATATTATTCAGAATTTTTCATGCTACAACTATAATATTTCATTGTCATTCAAAACCCACTTTCAAATAATTTTTAAATTAGTATTTTCGTTCACAGAAAATTTTCATCAGTACAGAACAGTAACTGTACTTTCATCTAAATTTAGTTATTATTAAAGTAATTTTTTATTTCTGGTTTATCTCACTGTTGCAATATCATGCAAGTACAAATAAATAGTTGCAACTATCTTAATTAAAATCTGCTATTTTTTATAATGAAATCACGCGAGGTGGACACAGGTTGAGTTTATTACAAATTGAGTTTATTATTATGTCACTGCATACTTGAAAAACCTTTCTGGGAGAATTTATACCTATTTCAATCAAAAAATTAAAATTATTTGTGCATGTCCATTATCCTTTTGGAGGATTTGGACATAATTATTTGCAAGCAGAAAAATTTTAAACACATTTAAAATTTATTGTTTGTTAACATTACGAGCTTATAAATATACATATTTAAAAGTATTTAAAATTAATGTAAAAATACTAGGTCGTTACTATGTCATGGTATGTACCTAACTAGACATATAAGTTAACATGTACTATGGCAATTGGTAATTACTTTATAATATTTGTATTATAGTTATTATTACAATGTCTGTAATAATATAAAATTAACACGTTATTATGTTACACTTGACTTAATCGTACCCAAATTTTTATTTAATTCCTATACCTACGAAATCAAATGGAAAACCTTAAAATTTCAAACTTTACTGCAAAAATTGAATTTAAATTTAGCAATAAATTACAGCAAGTTGCATGTATAACTATCATTATTATTAATTACTTCACACCTAAATACGTACAGCAAAAAGGGGGGCGGTAAATAAACACTCGATCATCTTTCCAATAATAATTATTTTCGTTTTTCGAAAAGAGTAATGTTCTATAAATGAACATAAATTTTAAAGCAAATTTTATTTCTAATTTATTGCTGAAATGCAAATTTTAATAATAAGTTCTTATTTTTTATGTTAATTATAATTAAGGATGAACGTAATGCTCAGTAAAATATTTAAAATTAATAATTAAATTAAACACGAAAACCTTTTGATATGATTATATTCACATAATATTATATAAGTACGTAGTTAGTAATTTATCATTCGCTAATTTACTGTTACATATTTACATTTTTAATTGTGATCACCCATCAAAAGATAATATTTTTTTATTTTTTATAGTAGCGAGTTTAGAAATCATTCGCTGTGGTATTGATATTTGTTTATGTAGCTTATCTTGAGTCAATATTAAACATCTCTAGGGTAATATATATACTACACATATTAAGCTTTTGCTTATATAAAATACAAAACAAAATCGACAAAATTGTATTTTTTTTGCTACTCTATGGGGAAGAAAACCACAAACCACAAAGCCCTTAATTTTATACATCGTGTGTTTTTTGGCCTATAGCATCCTTTACATTTTTTGCCTTTGTAAAAAGATCGAGCTTTTCATGTCTAGTAGGTACAAAAAGAAATTACATTGCAAAGCCACCCAAGTCGATCTAAGTTTGCTATTAGGCTTCATAACGAAAAAAAATTAATGGGTAATCCAAAATATAGTATAAAAAATTCTAAACTTAAATAAGCTACACCCGGTATAACTGTTCCGCAGTTTTATTAATTATTTTGGAAACAAAACCTGAAATTAGTACCAATTTTTTACATTCATTACAAAACATTTAAGTTATGATTATATTTATATGAAAATTTACACTTAACATGTAATAAATTACTACCCCATCGCAATCATATAACATTTTAACCCTAAATATTTTAACGTAATCATAAACGATCATTTTGACGAACGAAAAATTTATCGTTTTCTGCCTGTTGCACTAAGGAATATAAGAGAAAAAGAGAAAGAAATACATTTGGTTGATATAAACTATTACGAAAAAAGTAATTACGATGGCCTGATATAACACTACATCATGTGTGATGTGTAAAATACAGGTTTGGAAAATATGATGTTTGATTTATTATTTTATAGAAGGTGCACCGAACAAAAATTTATTACTTATGTGGATTACACTTTTATTATAAAAAAATTATCGTCTATTACGGTTTCCAGGCAGGCAAAGAGAATCCGACAGTAATAAACCAGCAATCGTTGCATTTTTGAAATTTTAGTATTATAAAAAAATGTTGTGTGCGATTTTTAGGTAAAATAGTAGACACATTATATATTTAATGGTATATAATTCAAGACTAAGTGAATTACCTAAATTATCCAATTATCACTAAACGTAAAATTATCTATTCAGACCAGTTATTTTATGTATACTAGGTACAATATTAAATTTTAATGAATGTATAACCTTCCTATTAACTTCAAATTTGTTTGCCTCTAATAATTAATCCATTAGGCTTTTGATTTTATTTTTGAAACGGTCAAACTTGTTAAGGAATCTGGCCGAGAGAGGAGAATTGCAAAAATTCGAAAATCAATGAGGTAGTAGTATCTCGCAAAATTCTTTTCTAAGCACGTAGCAGATCTCAAACTAGTTATGTATAGGTAGATGTAAAAAAAATTTCGTGCCAATAAAAATTTTATATGCTCGCACGAATAAAAAGTAATAAATATTATACTTATGAAATGAGTGAAACCTATACATTATATTTATGTTAATGTTTCAACGTTTTCTCCATTGGAGGCTTGCGGCACCTTATTATTCCAACCAATACCCATGAAACAAAGATAACTAAACACATTACTTGACACTCCCATTTACAATGTAAAGAAGAAAAAATAATCATTAAAAATACATCAAGTTTATTTTGACTCAAGGGTAAATAAAAAGACAATGGGCAGTGGAAGTAATTTGTAAGACAAAGATAATGTATCTTTGATTAACCTTGCGTATGTTCAAAATCGAAATAAAAAAGTACGTTCGTTTTGCAACATCATTCCCAAATAAATATTTAAGTCTAAGGTTAAAGTCAATAGTAAATTTGTTATTATTGTGTCTCGATAATTTTGCGGCATACGTCCATTACATAAATTGCTTATTAAATTCTAAAGAATTTTATGACATTTTTTTCGAGAAGCCAATTATCCATGAAGAATTTCTATTTATTGCTTCACTTCCATCTACTTTCCAATGTTTTTACAAATTTAATATTGAACGCACAAACTGCAATCCGTTTATTTCCCACATCCAGAGAATTACTTTTATACTAGGTATATCCCACATTGTTGTCAATCAGTTAAATATATAAATTAGTAACCAAGAAATTAAAACTTATAAATTAATTGATTGAAACAATAGTTTATTGACATACCATTACTGATTAATTTTCATTGCTTAATTAATCTGTTAATTTTATCTAAATCAAAAATTAATTAAAATATTAGCTACTTAATTTTAAATTATAAATGGAAAAATATTATTGCTCTCTGGCGGGTTTTGAGCAGAAGAAATGGGATTGGTTTTAAATCATCAGGAGGTACCTACTTCTCTGGATGAATAATTTCAATAGCATTGCTTTATGGTGATAGCACAACCTCATTATGACTGCGACAATATAATTGATATTATAATCTTTGAATGCAGGCTCAGTTAACTACTCAGGTAATTTACTCAATTAGGCTTTTATAGTTTCAAGTGTTACCTTAATAATACAAAATTTAGAACAACTCCGAATATTCAATTAGGAGTTCATTATTTTTAGTGAAGAGATTTATATTCTAAATCTACGGTTGAGTATTTTGGAGTCTTGGTGTTTTTTTACCGTCCCATAATATTCAAACTATGCTGATAGTTTGTTTTTTTATTAATTATTGTGATCTCGTAGACTCCAAAAAATATTTCGCTTTATGCAGCAAAATAATACGCCTTTTCAATAATTTTTTTATTAAGATCGCTTTGTTCAAAATTATTATTTCCAATTTCGAAAAATACACATTCACATGACGAAAACAAAATTTAGTTCACAATACGAAAAAACAAACCCATTTTTGTTCTAATTGCCAGTTTAATTTATTGATGGGATGAATCCATTTGGGTTGACTCTTTCTGCGACATCAAAACTTATCATTTTATCTATTTTAAATTTAAGGACTTGAGTTTATTGTGTATTCGACAAGTTTTCACCAATAATCTTAGCTACTTGTGAATGGTGGAATATCAACATACATAGGACAAATTATTTTGAGGGACATTTAAATTTTAAGTGTAGGTGGTACAAACGGGAATTCATGGTGTGGGTCCTAATACTAAAGTAGATTATTTTTTATCTCTAATACTACATATAAGACAAATGACTGCAATTTTACGTTGTCGGTGAGCACGAAACTTAATTTTAAATATTTTCTTATTAATTTATCAGGATGCGAATCTGGATGATTTCTGATGTTCTGTAATGACATCTTGTAGAAATTCGTATCTGCATTATAGATTTCATACTTAAAAAGGTTTTAAATTGTTTCAATTACTAAGCGAAATTTTATTTTAATAAAAAATTTTTAAATTAGTAAATTTTTTTACTTACAATTTTTTAGTTTAAGACATTGTGGTACAATCATATTTCGATTTTTCCTAAATCTTGTCAGTTAAACTTGGCCCTAAATATTACTGTGTAAGAATAGAATTGAATGCGTAAGAAGGTGGAAAAATATACTAATTTTAAAATAAAATTGAAAAAAGTTAATAAGTCATAAAGTTATAGATTTTATTGGCCAATTTTCCATCATTTTTTGCTCTGTTTACTCATAATATTACTTGATTACCTATTTTATAAAATTTGCGTTTTTATTTTTAATAATTTTAATTTCTTTTAAGATTAGAGTTGTCGTTCATTGTTGTAGTTTTTACGAAAACACACTGTAGACATTTTGAATGTTACAGAAAATTTTATCGTGGGTAAGTTAAAAAATCACAAGAACAACGCTGCAGACAGGTTACGAACGATGAAATATAATGTAAATTAGCAGAAATGAGATCCATATAGTAAATTCAAAAAATTATAAATAATGTTCAGTATTTTCCGTGCAATTTTATGATATTTTCAGAAAAAATTATAAAATACGCTAATGGCTCAAAACATAAGATTTCTGACTATGAAATCTATTTTTCGAAACCAACTTTTAACTTTTAATTAAAGCAGTTGGGCTTCAAAAAACGTTTAGAATTCGGCTTCTTATTTTGACTTCACTGTGTCCATGGGTGTTTAAAAACTTTCTGTGCGAGGGCTTAAAATTTTTAGTTCCACTGAGCTTCTAAAATATTATTGTCGAAAATGATATACTATAAACATTCTATTTGGCAATAAAATAATGCTTGTTTAATTTATTGTTTAACCCGAGGGGTCAACCGCTAGAAGAAATCGTGTACAATTAACTTCACACTTTACGTACATTATCATAATTCTCCATACTTTTCGTACTTCATATAATTCAGCAGTAATTCACGGAATTTCACGTACTTCACCTAATTTACCGCACTTCATCAATACTTCAAGGTAGTTCACCTACTTCATCGATACTTCATTGTATTTCACGTACTTCATCGGTATTTCAGAAACTTACCGAGATTCTAAAATTTGGCACTGGAGGTGTTCCACACCCCAGACCCCGGATTGAGTAATTTATTTTGAGTTTACCTTAAGAATCGATTTTCATATATAAGGCGCCCGGTATGAGAAAAATATGAGAGGTAAAATCTACTGATGAATGACCTCGTTATTTTTGGTGCGCACCTATAGTGCGCAACTTTCTAATTTGGTTGTGAGTGCTTGTTTGTTTCTATCAGTGTCAATGTACTTATATTGCTGTTTTTGTTATACATATCAATAATTAATATTGTTATTGTGAAGTTATAATTTTTATCATTATATTTCGCTAAAGTGAACTGAAAGTATTTTTAAATAACTATGGCAGAAAGGGGTGTAGATAATATTGCCGGAACATCTAACAACCACGTGGGTAAAATGTACGTTATAATTCATGTATTATATGCATGAGCATGTGAGATTTGTATTTATTAAATATTTAATAATTATCGATGTAGTTCATATAAATATATATTTGAGAATAACACATAAAATTAGATATTTAATCCAATTTAGACAATTTCTAACCTAACCAAAAATTAATTTTTTTTTTTCGATGTCTATAAATTCCTCCAGGTTATTATGATTTATTTTATGAATAATTTTAAATATCAATAATTCAAGTCAATAATTCGATAATATTATCTGAAAAATCAACAATATTTCTTTATTATAATGATGATTATTTTTTTTTACTGGAGTAAACTCCAGTCGTGCGTCGGAGCTGACACACACGTTTTTTTATCAGAGGTAAACTGAAGATCTCCCAATGCAAAAATCTACACCCTAGGGGGTGCGGAACAGATTACGAATTAAACACATTTACTTGGCCATAGCTAATTTTAAAAACTTGGGATATGCTTAAGTATTAATTCACTTTTAATAAAAATAAATTTGTTAAACCGGGGGGGTCTGGGGGGTGTGGAACACCCTCCAGTGCCTCTGCACCGGAAGATCTTCAGTTTAATTCTGATAAAAAATAAACTATTCAATCCGGGGGTCTGGGGGATGTGGAATGCCTTCCAGTGCCTCTGCAACGGGAGATCTTCAATCCGGGAGTCTGGGGGGTGTAAAACGCCTTCTAGTGTCTCTGCAACGGGAAATCTTCAGTTTACTTCTTCAGACCCCCCGGTTTAACTAATTTATTTGTATTAATTAAAACGTAAAGCGATAATAAATTATGTACAATGCACAAACGATTAAGATTATTTTCAAAATTGGCAGGAGGAAGCTAGCAGGTCTCCAGCTCCCCTCCCCCTCCTTAATGATTTTCTTAATAATTAAAAACAAAAAAGGTTCAACCAAAACTAAAGAAAAAAAACAATAGATTTAGACTTTTTTAAATTAAAAATTTGCAATGGAGGGGGACTGAGGACATGCACCTTATTTAAACTCATCCAACCAGACCACAACGAAATAACAAAACACACAACAAAACAAAAACAAATCAAATACCTGATTGGTTATTTCGTCAATTTAACTTTAATGTATTTTAACTGATAGATAACTATAGTTGAAGAAAGATAGAAAATAGAACATAAGAAGATAGTTTAAATTGTATTATCATATTTTGGAGCCGTTTCTGTAAAACGGGGACAAGCGCGTTATTTTCGCTTTAATGTAATTAATTAATCATGACAAAACAATAAAAATTAGCAAAGCTTTTTTATTGAGCTACCAAACCTCCATCCATCCATGATATTTAAACAAATGAGATAAAAAATGTATCATCATATATTTTCATGTATTTTACCAGTACTTCATGTACTTCACAAGTACTTCATTTACTTCACAAGTACTTCGTGTATTTCTCAAGTACTTCATGTACTTCATATGAGATTTAATGTACTTCATGAGATGTGTACAAAAACTTCACCAGCGGTTAACCTTCCGGTTAAACCATCAGATGAGAATAAAAATTGATTGCTATGGTAACACTTTAATTAAATTAAAATAGCATGAGAAACAATCACAATAACTAAAATCTAGGAAAACTTTCAATACTTACGTTGTGTTGATCAAAAGTCTCATGTACCGTGGAAGTGTTTTGGTGTGATCACTGCTTGAGCTACATAGCTGAAATTTCGGGTTCGAATCTCGGACTTCGAAAGGCATCTTAATTAGTTCTTGCAATAACCAGCAACGCTATGTGGTTCCAAAAATTGATTATTATTAAATGACAAAAAATTGCAAGAAAATGTTAAATGTTTTTTGATAATTTTAAAGAAAAACTTAAAATTGATATAGTATCTGCATTTTATGAATTTAAAAAGTAGATATCGATTAAAAATGCAAGATATATATTTTTATCAATGAATCAAGATAGATTAATTACTATAAAATAATCCAGTCTAGATAAATTCGATTTACTCTATCCAATCGACCTTTTTCGATTGTGTTAAAAATTATATTCCTGCAAAATGTGATCATCCTTAACACCAGTTAAACTACCGGCATTCTTAACTGCAGAACCATTTTTCAAAGTTAGTTATCACTGAATTTTTAATCGATTTTATGCATTTATCAAAATAACGGCAAAAATATGGTAGAAACTTAAATTTTGACCGGTTGAACGTTATTCTCATTGAAAACAAATTGTATAATACTGTTATTAAATTGTGTGTCCATTGATGGGGATGGGGATGCTTCAGCATGCAATAGCACAACAGATTGGTCTTCCAAAGCAACTGCCATAACATCTGTCATCAGAAAACTTCAAATTTTAACGTTTAAATGATTTGATCCATAAAAAACAATTTGAGTCAAATGATAAAATATATTTTACTAAATTTCATATTGATTAATTTCCAAACTTCTAACGTTCATCAGATAACGGAAAATAATTATACCAAGTGTTTATATTGCTTGCCTTTATTAGGTTTGCGATACTTATATTATTAAGCTATAAAAAACTTTCTTCATATGGATATGCATCCATCACTTTGATGAACTGACGTTAAAGATTTTGAATGTGCTCGTGTGGGTAGTTTAACGACAGGAAAAATAAAAGAAAATTTTAATTGAAGTATTATACGCGACATTAATCTCTGTCAACTGCTGAGCGCAAACGATTTTTTATAAACCTTAATAAATTTGGGTCTTCTGTCAAACTTATTGATCGGGCATAGTATACCTACAACTTCTGGCATTTTTTTTAAATTTTGATGTTGTAACCTCCCGCCAAAAATGTGCAAATATTTATAAGTACCTAGTATATCTAACCGGAGTCGGATTTACCTACTTCTTCAACAAAGGATGAATTTTCCAGTTGATGTCACACAAGCTTACAGAATTAATTTTGTTTATGTACATCCGGGTGCGGTATATCTTTGTATAACAAATTTTTATTTAAATTTGCCAAATTCATTTCGTTAAAAAATTTCAAATTTTTTAGTTAGGCTGATAATAATTTCGAAACAAAGACATATTTTAATATAATGCTCATTAATATCCAAAGTTTGCAAACTTTTCTCATTAATTAATCTTTTTTGACGTTAATTTATAAATAAACATTTATTTATTTAGTTAAATAAACCTATCATTATGTTTTCGTGTTATTTTTAAACAAATTCCTCCTTTGTTTTACTTAATTTAAAATTGTGGAAGCGTAACCGAATTTTTATCCATTGAAATTGGAGTTGTCTATTTTTGTGTGCTGTACCTACTACTTACTTTTACTACTTACAAATTATAGTTGGAAATGGAATATACCATATTTTTGGTTGTTGGTTTTTCTATTGAAATAAATAAATTTTCGACGACAAGTTTTTATTTTCAACAAAAGTAATTTGGAACAAATTTGAAGCCTTATAAAGTCTAACATAATATTATTATAATAATATTAGAAATGTTTATCTAAATCTAGATTCCTCGCAGACAAAGGTAACCATTTTGTTTAGCTTTTGGCACTGACTGTACATAAGATGTCGTGACCAAGCAGTACATTTTCGTGCATAGTTTTATTCGTGAGTGTACATCGCGTGTGTTGTATACGTGTTTAACAATTTTTCTTGGCTCACTATGTCAGGTTTCTAGGAATCGTGTTGCTTTGTGAGAAAGTTCAATTTTTTTTTCTGTTGTAAACATACGTCATGACCTTCTGGTATACAACGTTTAGCCGAGAGAAGAGCCAAAATATAAATCTGTACTTATTATCCTGCAAACTGCATTGTTTGATCGAAACACTTTAACTCGGTTTACCCCACAAAATACCAATTCAATTGCTTTTCCTGATACTTCTCGTCTAATTAATAGCCTTTGCGTTAATTATCAACGCGTATAACTTGACAAACAAATTAACTTCTATAAAAGAGTAATGGAAGCGACAAGAATTGTAATGGTTTTTTGTGACTTATGTAACCGAATTCTATTTTTAGTACCTCATATAGCAAATAATGCAATAAATATTATGTTAATAATTCGAAAATACTTTTCTTTTCCTCCCAGCTATGCTCCTATTTTATTGTCTACATTTAATTAAACTTTCTATATTTTTTAAATCTCCGGGACGTTAATTTGATCATATAAAGCGAAGTGCAACAAGTTTGGAAAAAGAATTGCCTCTAGTAAGACTTTGAAAGACTTGAATCTACTATTAGTTTAATTATACCCTTCAGGCATACCCCGTCCGTTTGTCTGGATCATAGCTCCGCTCTGATCTATCGTTCATAGTTGGTTATTTATCAAACGTATGGATGGTATAGCAATTAGAATCAAACTATAAGTAATATTTATAACAACTAAATAACATATAGGGAGAAGTTTGATTACGTGTGTAAGCTAAATTATTAATGAATTATTTTTCAGGTACCTGTTGAATCGGAATAATCAAGCTATTGTTGTATTAATTTTGTAATGATTGATAGCCTTAATAAATAATTTATCAAGTTCATGTGTTTTAATGTAGGTACTGCTAAATTATCGAACTTAATTAATAACGAGAACATAAAATTCATAATTTAAAAGCCTAGTGTTATGTAATGGTTTATGTTACCAATAAATTACTAATTTCATTTTCATTTTTAACTCCCATCATGTTTAACTTTTATGTTACTTAACGCTTCCCAAAATTTTAGGCAAAAATTTTTGGTTTTTAACATGCGGTGTTGGTTCAGTTGGTTGTTGAATATTTGTATGATGGGCTTTCGGATTGGTTTGTTTGAACCACGCCTTTCCACCTACACATCACAGATGGTGGCCAGTTGGTACTAAAGAAGTCGAAACACAATATGGAACTCCGGTGTCAAATTTGAAAAACATCCAAAAACACTTCTTTTGCAATTATTGCAGAAAGCTTTCCGTAAGATAGGTAAGTAGAATCTATGACGAATTGCATTATTATCTCTCATGCAAGAACTTCCTAAGGGATTGAAATGGATTTCCGGTGTGTAAGTATAGTAATAAAAAGATTACCTATAATATGCGCTATTTTTCAAAACTAACTGTACATGATTTGTGGGTTACCTAATTCGGTTTACATAATCTTGATGGGTGCAATTTTTATATGCGACCTTGAATTTTTAATTTAGATAATCGTCGCTATTAAACTTGTAAATTGAGTAAACGTATTAGCCTACCTAAATATGTGAAAGATTAAATTAAACTTGAAAATAGTTTAAAGTAATTATTATGGCATTAAAAGTAATTCACAAATAAAAAAAGTGACAGATTGGTATTTTAGAGGTAGTACCTACCCCAAAAATTCTGTCAATGTACCAGTTAAAAATTAATTTTAGATTAATAATCGAAATTTACAATAATTATGTTTTCATAATTTTCCCGTAGAAAACCTTCAGTTTATTCTTTAAAAAAGTTATGTCTCTTGTGTTTGGGGTCTTATATTTTACACTGTTATTGATCAAATTTTATGTGGGTACTAAAAACTAGCGAATAATAAAAAATTTAATACTCTCAACGTACTAAAATTTCAAAATTGTAAGCTGTAACTTCAAGCAACAATTTATACAGGGCAACCTTACAATTTTTTCCTTATCAACTAATTACTTAAATACTATGAAATTTAAACTGTATACACAATAAACCTTTTTCTGTAATATTTTTACATTTTTGTAACAATTTTTAAATTAAAAAAGCAAAAAAACTTAAGTATAAATTGTGCGTTTTCATAATGAGTTTTGAAAAATTTATGACCCGGTAAGGTACACAGATAAGCTGTAATAAATGGGACTTTTTTAATTAAAATAACAATTTTAATTTTAATTTAAATTACCACGATTTGAAGATTAGAGAAAAAGTCAAAATATAACTAATGGTACATTACTGGGGGCATTGCGATGATGACAAAAATATGTTTCATGAAACGTGGCAGAGCCAGATTAAGTTTTTTGAGGATCCTAGATATATTATTTTTCAGGAGCCTTGCAGCATAAATTATCCCCTGTATGAACGAATCGAAAGAATGAATTACTCAAACAAAATAAAAAATAAAACAATAAATTATTACATTAACATTTTCAAAGTATTTCTATTAGTAAAAATCTACAATGGAATTTTTTAAATTTTGGTCATCAAATGAACGTTGAATTAATTTTTTGTATAAAAGAAAATTGTTATTACAAAAACTACATCAATAGTATTCCAGTTCATCAGCAGCTGAAATGCTAATAATACAATTTTCCTTAACATTTTTCACCAGCATCTTTTCAAAAATTTGACTTTAACTTCATCTCAACACTTGAAAATAAAAAACCAATTAGGGCATCAGATGTGAAGCATACCAAGTGCGTAAAAAATAAATTTAAATTTGGAAAATTTTTGAACAAGATTCCGAGAATCATTCTTCGCGACTCTCTGTTATAGAACTTGGACAAATAAAATCATACTTAGAAATTTCCTGCTTTTCTAATTATTTTAAATGAACAAAACCTTCATACATACTAGAATCCTTTAACTAAATTAATAAATAAAATTCATTTCGAAGGAATTATATTATATTATCGAAAATTATCTTATACAGGAAACAATATATATTAATAACTATGTGATCCCATATTCGAGATTTCTGCCATTACAAAGCATGCAAAATTAATTTTGTTTGGACATATTATAAAATTTTAGGCCCTAAAACTTACATTTGAAGGTTTTTGCATAAATTAATTAGGAAATCAGGATATTACAAAAGTACATTCCTACATGCAGCATATTATTTCGGACAGTTTTACAGTTTACTTTATATTCTCATTGTTAAATGTTATTCTCTTTAGTTAATTAAATTTTAGTCATCCAAATAATTATTTTAATTTAAAACTAAGAAAAAGATGTTATAATTATTATAAACAATTACATCGTTTGCATTTGTAACCAGAAGCAAGTACGAGCGGAAATAATCTCTTCTGTCTTGCATTTAAGAAATTAAATCGACGTTTTGTTATTTTTTTTAAATTATTGCAATTTTCAACGCAATTTTTGTTATATACGTACATATTATATTTTAAAAATATTTACGGTACGCGTAATCTTGTATAAAATTCGCGATAGTACTATGTTCAACCCACTTAGAGATTTGTCACTTATTTATGTCAGTGTGTCATTGTCATTAACAAAAACTTCTAGACCCATTATTTCCTCTGTAATAAGCTCAATTTTAATAACGCGCCAGTACATTACTTAGCTATTTAAGAAATCAAATTCTCCAAATTATTGTAAAGTTCGTAAAAAATAATGTATGACTCGTGAGCGCAATCCTTAATCTTTCATGAATGTGCTGGTTATGTGAGGGTAAAATGCAGATTTTTCTGACCTTAGGTATTATAGTCCAATCTTGGTTCATTTCGGGTTAAATCAAGTCCAACACCGCTGGGTTTATTTTACTTATAAGTCTTTTTTAGGAAAATACTTCGCACTCATTTTATTTTCAAGCAATATAATACGTAAATAAATTATTTAATAAGAAGGAGAAAACATGGCATTCTTAAGGATTAGCGATTCCAATAAAAAAATTTATAACATAATAAAAGTAAAGAAAACAATGAACACATCTAATAATTAATATTATTGTATAATTATGAAAGTAAATAAGAAAGCATGAAAATTTGTACCAAGTTCCACAATTAAATTTGACATTCTCAAATTTATCCACTGAGAAGTAAACCCTTTTTTTATTGTTGATCCTGTTATTCAAAATTGATGATAAAAAATCACCAACCCATGAGACCGTCGCACAATGAAGTATTTGATCCAACATTTGTAAAATAAAATTATAATACATGGTCTTTTGGGAACACTTCCTGTGAATTCGGCATCAAAATTACGAAATTGAAAATATAGCGCGGATAAAATTGGGATCAAGTATCGAACGGGGATTAAAATTTTCAATTTTTGGTTTTTGTACAGTTTTATGATTATGAAATGAATTAAAAAACAATTTTGATAATAATCATTTAATTTTAATCAAATATTCAAAAAAAACAAAATAAATGTAGAAAAAAAATCCACATATTATGTTACTCTTCCCTACTCTAAATCAGATTCTTCTAAGTTTTGCCTTTTTTCACCTGATTCTTCGTCTAAAGTTAAAATTCCCAAACTTAAGAATATATTTTTCCTAGAGAAATGGCTTTACCAAATGAAGGAGGGCAATTTTAGAAGTCTTTTAAGGTAAAGATAAATTTGGTGGGTTTAACCGGCCCGCAATTATGTCAATTTAAAAATGTGCAATTTAAAAATCACAAATTTCTATAAGAAACACATCTAAGAGTATTATTGCGTAATACTACGCTATAAATGAAACTCATCCTATCACCAGTCCGTGCGTTGTTGGTGGGTCGACATCCACAACCGGCGAGGAGCTACTAGTCGCTTTCTGCTATCTGTTGGGTCAACATCTATACTTCGCCGAGTAGGACCGGTCTAGGGAATATTTTTAGTTATTAAAGTGTTTGTCAAAACTGTCTGGACAAAAGGTCACGCAAATCTCGGCAATCTCAGATTCACCCTAAAACTGAACTTTTTCAAAATTTGTGGCCCGACTACAAATTTTATTTTTTTTTAATCTGTTAATTAAACCCTCACTTCCATAATTCTCATTAATAATTTAGATTTGGGTATCTTATCTGTCACCAAACAGTATTTTAATTTTGAAAGGAACTAATGAGAGCATTGCATTCCAAATTAATTTTTGAAGCCGTTTTTTCTAAAATTTTATCTGCTAATTAGACCCTCTTCATAATTTGCTTTAAAAATCGTAATAATCCAGATTCGGGTATCTTACCTGTCACCGATTCTTCTACCTCTCGGTTTTCTTTGTCATTCTCTTCTGTTGAAGGCACATATACCGCCTCTAGGAGAAAAAATTATCATGTTTCGCTGCAAAATGAGCTGATTTTTTCTGTGACTTTGAACTTCAACTATTTAATAGTAAATTTGAAATTGACAAAAGTGTATTTAAAACGTCTAGGTTAATAGGTAATATTGCATGCGAAATTACTAGAACTCCGTGTATCTAAATTTTATGAATTGTGGGTGACATTGGGTCCCACCCATATAATTCCACATACGTTTTTGCTGTTACTCTAGCATATGTTGCACATTTTTCGACCTGAATGCTGTGACTAATCGATAATAATACTCCAGTGTGTGTGGCCATTACAATCCCCTGTAGCACGGAGACGCTCATGAGAAATTTAAGCTCTTACCAGACTCTAACCCAGAAGTTCAGCATTAGCAATTGATTCCGCTAACTATTAGGCTAATGAGCTTTTCAATAGTAAATGGGAAAATTATTGAAACATTTCAAATTAGGATCTTAATTTTATTACTTTTTTAGTATTTAATTTTTGAGCGAAACGTTTGTATGCGTTATTATGACGTTATTGTAAGTCATTTAAACTTAACACAAATCCACAAAAAATATTGAATTTTATTTATACAAGAAAAACTTAAAAATTTTTTTTTAAACCATCGCCCAGTTTTAATACGACGAACTTCTGGAAGATTTTATTTAAAACCGTGTAAATAATACAGAAATCAATTTTTTTTAAAGTTGTTGAGATAAACTTAGTATTTTGTTGCCGGTGCTCTTGATTTTAAGAACAGCTTTGCATCTTCGTGGCATAAAGTTTGGATGGCAAGAAGTTTCATTACTTTAAACAGATGATCATTGGGTTTTTTAAATTTCTGTCCTTTGAGCAACTGCCCGATCACCCCCGATGTGATTAAGATCGGCGCCTTAATTTAGGCTTTTTATTTAAACCCCTCGCGAACAGACCGTGGTTTGTGTTTTGGATCATTGTCTTGTTGCAAAATCCAATTTTTAGTTATGTTATCTGTTGAATATGGTAACATTATAATTTCTATTATTTTTAAGTATTTTAGTATTCTATCGAAGTGAACACCATCACTGTATTGTAAATTAAATTTACATTCAGCTGTCCATAATATATTTTTTACTACTAGTCAACCGTTCGATATAAAAAAATTTTAATGAAATTTAATTTTTTTGAACATATTTTTTTGCTTTTATCCACGAAGTCCTTTTTCTACATCGAATAGTTCTGGTAATTACTTCGGGAACCCTAGCTATTGCTGTAATCTCAGGAGCTGTTAATTTTGTTTTTTGAAACTAACATCTGATTTCTATCAGTTCTATAAATGATATTCATTGCAAAATTTTATAATTTTCGTAAATGATGGAACTAACCACCTTCTAGTTTTTCCGGGTCACCCAAATATTTTCGGCATTGGTGGATTCTTTTCACGACAATAAACTTTCAAAACAGCACTCTTAAATATTATTACTTCTTCGGCAATTTCAGCATATTTTAATTTTCTTTATCACGCAACTTTACAATAATTTTTGCAACAGTTGACATCGTACGCTTACGAAGTGCCATTGTAACACTTAGAAGTTCCTATCATAATACCGATATACTGATTGCATGACATTAATTAAAAGTTTTGTAGAATTATGTCGCATTTAAAATAATTTATTTTCTTTTAGACCTCGTCAGTTCAACTGCAAGAAGTAAAATGCAATAATTCCCGTAGGTTTGTATTTAGGTTTAGATGTAACTAATAAAACATAATTATCAACGTTTTGCAGTACAGAAATATTTACTTAAACGAAACTGAAACAAATAATTGTATATTAATAATTATTGTTTTATACCTACAAAAATATAATTTTACAGAGTTGCACTTTGTCATAACAAATATACTAAAAAAATTGTGCTTAATTTTAAATTATATAAATAATATTATTATTTTTATCAAAGTAAAATTTTAAAATTAACAGGTTAACTGAACGTTAAAACAAAATTATTTGTGAGCTTTCAGTTAATCTGTTAATTTTTAAAATTTTACTTTACTATTAATTTCATAGGTTAATAATTTCTATTATTATTTTTTGTAAGAATATGAAATGTATTAGTATGGGTACGCGAAGGTTCAAAATGTTTCAAAATATATAGTTTTATTATTTTTAAATGTATTGTACAGGGTTGGTTGAAAAGTACTGAAAGGGACACCTATTAAGCAGTAGAGGAATCAAAATTCATACGTCATTTTAATATTTGATCTTTCATATGAACCTACTAAAAATTTTATTTCGATCTGTCAATTCATTCATTGTTTACAAGCCATTTGAAGTCGACGTGTCGGTGTATTTTTTAACAATGGAAAAACTGAGTATCGTGCAGTGATAAAATTCTTTATTTTGGAACAGAAATTCATACAAAAATGGTGAGCGTGTTAAAAGAATCTGCTTCTTCATTTGCAACTGTACATCGATGGGTTTTAGAGTTTAAACGTGGTCGTACAAGCGTTGAAGATGAACCAAGTAGTGGACGACAAAAAACTGCAACAACACCAGAAATCATTGAACAAGTACATAATATTGTTAGTAAAGATCCAAGTTTGACTAAGCGTGAAATTGCTAATACCATGGGCATCTCAGACGAACGAGTACTCTATATTTTACATAAAGAATTACGTATGAAAAGCTGTTTGGAAAGTTAGTGCCGCATTCGTTAACAATTCAACAAAACTCACACGAAAGCAAATTTCTCAGCATCATTTGAATCTTTTTAATAAGAATAAAATCGATTTTGTGCGTCGTTTTGTAACTATGGATGAGACTTGGATCTACCACCATGATCCTAAATTGAAACAAGAACGATTACAGTGGACTGAGGCTGGTTGTTCAGCTCCAAAACAGGTGAAGTCAGGACGATCAGCAAAAAAGGTTATGGCATCAGTTTTTGGGATGCAAAGGATTTTATTGATTGATTATCTTAAAAAAGGTAAAACAATTAACTCTGAATATTATTGTAACCTTTTGGATCAATTGAACGAACAAATTCGTGAAAAGAGACCCGGTTTGCAACATAAAAATCATCTTTCACCAAGACAACGCACCTGTCCACAAAAGTGTTTTAAAATGGCAAAATTCAATGAACTAAAGTACGAATTGCTTGAACATCCACCGTATTTGCCAGATTTGGCTCCTAGCGACTACTACCTCTTCAGAAACTTAAAACAATTCGTTCGTGGAAAGCGTTTTTCATCGAATGAAGAAGCTATTTCAGTCGTGTAACAGTATCTTGCAGAGCTTCCAGAAAATCATTACAGGGATGGAATAAAATTATTGCAGGATCATTGGAATAAGTGTATTGAAGTTGAGGGAGATTATATTGAATAAAAAAACTAATTTCATTTAAAAGTTCACATTCTTTCATTTTTGCCTTCAATACTTTACAACCAACCTGTATGTATGTACCTATATATTGGATATATTATAGTAATTATATTATTACACACAATACAAAATTTTCAATAAGATCAGGACGCTGAAAACTATAATGTAGTTAATATTAAAAATATAATATAAATGTTACTCCATGGATAAACAATTTGCAAAATAAATAAAGAATTTTTGTGCATTAATATATACACACGTATATATTTATAGTACATAGATATATTATACCACGCAATTTAGGTCTTTCGAAGTATCATCTTGAATATTACAGTAAAATTAATAAAAAATTGGTAAATATATTTTATCAATATGCAAACAATTTATATTAATATTTCAATTAAACATCCTGTATATTTTCACATCTTTAATTAGTTATGTAATTCAATGTATGTAGGTAATGTATGCACCAGATACACTAATATTATAGGTGTAATACCATCAGTAATCATAAATTTTTTAATGATTCTGCAATTTAGCTTTAAATTTGAAATATTTGATATGCCATGCAAAATTTTACAAATATATTAGTAGAATGCGAAAGAGACTGCCATTAAAAAATGATTGCCTATGAGCTTTTGTTTATTTAATAATAATTACGGCCATAAAATAGTTTTTATTAAAAAATTATAAGGTAACATTATTTAAATAGAAGCTTATTGAGTCACAAATAGTGCCTTTAATGATAGAAAATGGTCAACTATTATATGAACACTCTATTAAAAATTTTAAGAAATCGTGTTTGAGAGCCACAAGTTTAAATTCAGTCGAACATGCAATAAGGGAGAATTTACAAGATTTAGTACACGCAAGTGTAGAATCAAAAATCATTGATGAAATAAAAAGAAAATAAATTTGAAAGATGCTCATCAAACATCGTTGGGTGTTCTGGTTTAACAAAATTGCAGAAAAAGATCATTTTAAATAAATGCAGACGTCAAACTTCCAACCAGCAGTAATTATTGATATTATGATTTTTTCTCGCTTATCTCATCCTTCAGTATTAGCACATAATTATTTAAGTTGCTTCCAAAATGCTTTTTGTTTTTGTGGTTTCTCCTTTTTTACGAATGGCGTATAGCATATTTGGTATTGCCCAAATTTTATTGCTGTAAATACAAAAAATAATATTAAATATGAAATAAAAAACTTCGTATCGGGCAAAAGAGAATGAAAAGAATTTAATGAAATTTAATAAAGCGGCTTGTATACAATTTAGATTTACAATCGTACCGTCCAACACACAGCACTTAACAATCAAAACAAAAAAATCATAAAACTTTATATATATATTGCTTAATTATTATTACAAACTTGGTATGGTCGATAAACATCTTAAATTTTTTCATAGCGTTATATAAATTCATAAATCAGAACTTCTCAAGTCACGAAACTACCAATAGTACCTATACAACTTGAATGGTATTTTAATTGGTCTATGGTTGGTATCAGCCCCAAGTAAATCAAGTTATATAGAGATTTTTCTATTGGCCTTACTTAAAAATATAAGAGATACATAACTGAAATGACCTGTAACCTTTATGGACTTGTTTTACATTAACTTGAATATATCACCCGGCCTCAAGCATACTCATTATTCTGTCTCGGAGATACATTACAAAAATCAAAGCATATAATCAACCGAATCCTATAATAGACTATCATTTATATGTTGCGCTTACATTTTTATCCATTTAGCAAGATGAGTAAATTTATTACATTTATATGACTATTTGCTTGACAAATACGGCACTTAAAAGAAAATATTCCATTTTCAATGTTTTATATTATAATATATATTTATGCCACGATAGCATTGTTTTTCTTTTGTAATATTGTAATATTTTATTTTTCGTGTTGGAGTTTGAAAGCATTCCATTTACCTAGTCGTAGCGTATAAAATTTAACTGCCACCAATTAAAATATAAACAATCCATTTAACAACTAAATAAAATCACAAGTATTTGTAATAATAATAATGTGTTGTTAGACAAACAAGCCATTAATTATAATAGCCGGTAAATTTACAAAATTTTCATAAATGAAAATAACATTTAAGACACTTAACTCGATAAATGTACCTTATAATAACATAAATGATAAGAAATTAGAGTGAAGTAGTAACTGATATTTACGACGGCTAATAAATTAGGTAGTAACAATTTAATAATATAATAATATAAACAAAGCAGTCAATGACTTTTTGATTGACATATCTAAATTTCTTAACACTTAACTATGATGTAATAGCTTCCCGATAGTATAAATATATAATTAAACATACAAATTGCTATAATTTTAATCAATTACCACCATTAAACTTTAAATATACTTCGTTTATCCAATAAAATTGACTATAATGCCCTCTATTACAGCCATGAAGTGCTTGCAAGTTGAGTAAAATTTCATTTTACCTCTCTCAAAAAGATGGCGCTTGGAATACTAAAACATCGAGTTTCTATCCTTTTGTAATATTTATCTCTTACTCCTTCTATTTTCTATTACCCACACTGAACTTTTGCATCCAAAATTTTTAAATATTATAAAAAAATATTGCTTGTCTAAACTCATGGTCTAAACTCAACTCACTGGCCTTTTTGAATTATTTGTAATTTATTTTAATTTATTTACCTACTACACACCACCCTGCCAATAAAAAAGTATTTTTAATATCTTAATATTATTAATTTAGTATTTATATAACATATAATGTATATCAAACGTTTCCAGAGCCTTGTATCGATTAAAACAATTTTTTTTTCTAATACATGAACCTTTGCCATCAATGCATAAACATTATAAGCAAATGAATGGTGTAATAAATCATAAACATTATGTTGTTGGTATTGATAAACTGAAACAAATTACAATAATATCTTTTATTTATGAAATAATTGTATTTTAATTTATGAGTAAAACAAGTTGAACACATACCGATTCATATAAAACAATAAATTAAATTTTTTAAAATAACGTCGATTTGAATGGGCGGTTTTATTTATAGCAGAGTCTAATTCGTTTTCAATATGTCAATATAATTTACAAAAAAGTATGTTTTAGTAAATATTTACACGAAGTATTAAGGTATAATTTTAATATGTTAGGTATAATATTAAATTTTGTCCTAGAAAGCTATGCAATAAACAATAACCAATTACAGTTTACTATGTTATCATCCATCGACTGCTTTTAAGACTTACCCTGGTTACAGCTGACCATCAGCACAGTTGAGATAAAGAAATTTATTTATTTTAATAAACAAAAATAATTTGCATTGCTTTAATGATAAAAATAAATATTCTCCTGACGGTGGTTCAAACCTCGTCTTCTTTAAATCGGTATTAAGTGCTAAAGGTTCGAACCCAGAACCTACCCATTAGATTAGATACTGAAATTTCTTAAAATCAATGTCTCAGATAATCTTCTACTATTATTACAACAATAAATGCATCATTCGACTTGATACCTCGTTTGTAATATATGCTGTAATCAGGTCAGGACTAACAGATAGTTTAGTTACCGGTTAACTTCTTTAAGCGGCCCCAGCCTTCAAGGCCTTTTTTATAACAAAATATAAAATTATGAAGTAAAAGGAATGCACATAAATACAATATTTTACATTTTATATTTTTTCCTGCATTTGATTTTCACAAATCCAGATACGAACAAGATCTTTAACATATTTTCAAAAAATTGAAAAAATATTCCTTTCCATAGAGAACAATTGCTTGGTAGAAAAATAGATACAAATTAATATTTCATTTAATGTTTACGCTAATTAATGTAAAATAATTTCCGAAGCTGTTCTTTAACTTTCAAAAATACACCAGCTCACCGGGCATTTGCCCCTTTGCCTGCCAGCCTAGTCCGGGTCTGGCTGATAGTGGTCAGTAACACCAAAAGTGTAATTCCTATTCTTGACTGTCGCATCAATGTGGCGTGTGTATCAGTAACGTGCCCAGGGAGAGCTAACCCTCTCTGTGCCTGACCATACAAAACAGTTCATAAAACTTTGACAAATTGTTGTTTGCAATGAAAACAATTTGCAATAGTAAAATTTGTCGCCAAAGCAATACAAATGCTCAATTATTTAATTTTAATCGAATCCGAATAGGTACGTCAAAAATACAGGCCAAGGCTTGCCTAGGTTTAAATAAATCGAAAAGTTAAAAAAATATAAGAAGAACGCTATAATTAACAAGTTAATAAAAATTTTGAGTTTAAATCGAGAATAATTTGTGATTCTGGAATAATTGGAATCGATACATACATATTTCGATCTCGAAGAATATTTCGTCTTCCATCCACTGAAATACTAAAGCCCATCATCATTTTGCGAGTTTATTACATCAGCATGTGCCGTTTTCCACAACTTATACCTATGCCATTTCGTCTTATATTGAACGTTTTCTAGGTTTAACTGCCTTCTTAAAGTTAATTCGACATCTTGAGACCATCTCTTTGGGGTTTCCATCTTCTTTGTTTATCACAAGAGTTCATTCTCAAACCTTTCTGGGTCACCTGTCTTCCTCCATAGGACCATACCATTTCTCTCGATTTAGTCATCCTCTACTGACATTTTCTTCTTTATAGGACTGTTTGCTGTTTGCGACATGCTGCAGCCTTGACATTCCATGACAGTTTCACTTAAAAGCATCAAATTATAATGATTACAAGCTCTAACTCTGCAATAAGCCTTCCTCCAATGTGAAAAAAAAGATTCCATAAAAGAACAGAATAATGAAAAAACCGAACTACGAAAAACAGAACATTGAAATCTTGGAACCTAGACAAGAAAGAACACTGAAAAATGAGAACGGAATAAAGTTTTGTCAATGGTTCGATGGAGTTTTGATTAATTAAATAGTATTTCTTCCACAAAAATTAAGGTTTTTGAGAGATTTAAATAGGGGTAGGCAAAATACACGAAGAAATGTATTTGAAATACAAAATTCATTTTCAATTTGTATTTGAAATACAAAATACATTTTCAATTTGTATTTGAAATACAAAATACAGTATTTGAAATACAAAATACTGTATTTGGAATACAAAATACTGTTTTTGAGGAATCTAAACAGGAGTGGGAAAAATACACAAAAAAATGTATTTGAAATACAAATTACAAAAGCATTTATGTGAGTATTTGAAATACAAAATACATCTTTAAATTGTATTTGAAATACAAAATACAACATTTAAAATAGAAAATTCAAGATGTATTTTAAACACAAAATACATTTTAAATAATTTTAAAATGCGCAAAAAAGTTAGGATTTTATTTAAAAATACCTGCTTTTATGCTATTACTCCGTGCAATTTCAACAATAATTCATATTATATAAAAAAAATAATACAGGTACTCCTTCAGTCAATACAGGTACACACACACAATTTTGTCATGCAAAATGTATTTTGTATTTATGTATTTGAAATACATACATAATAAAAATACAAAATACAATACAAAGATACAAAATACATTTGCAATTTGTATTTGAAATACAAATTACAAAAACATTTATGTGAGTATTTGAAATACAAAATACATTTTCAATTTGTATTTGAAATACAAACTACAGTATTTGAAATACAAAATACTGTATTTGGAATACAAATATTTTTTTCTTTTCTAAAATTCTTTTCTGCGTGAGACTACATCTTCCATTACAATGAATTGGTCAAAGAATTGTTGTCTTTAGACAAAATTATGTTATTTCAGTATTCTCTTTTTCGTTGTTCTGTTTTTCATTGCTTTGCTTTTTTATTATTCTGTTTCTTCATGTTCTGTTCTGTTCGGTCACCGAAAAGAAGTTACAACTTTTGGCTATTTCTTATCTAGGCGTTTCACCCCCAGAGTTATACAATATAATATTTTCTACTATTGCGTTATTTGTGCTAGGTTTCATTCTTTTTCTCCACTAAACACTATTAAATTATTCTACCCTCGCTGTACAATTATACCAATACTGAATTTAAAAAAATCGCTAATAAAATAGAACTGATAATTGTTGTTGGTTAATTGGAATTATTTACCCAATAGAAGTTTACTTTTACTATTATTATTTATATTAACCTCAAGATTGGCAAGGTTGTGCGGCCTAAAGGCCGCACTGTTAAACAACTGTTCAACCATCTTATTAGATATTAGCTTGACATTTTTGCATTTACTGTTCTGCTATTGCTGTAAATAAATTAATTTCGTTGCTTCGCAACTATCCTTGTTACAGAATTTTGTTAATTTTGAGATTCACATTTTTTGCCCTATGTGCTAGAACGAACCATAGTACGTAGAATTTTGTATTTTGATTCATTATTTTCATATCGCAAGTGGGGCGAGTAGATTTTGATTCTATACGTGATACTACTCGTGCAAGCCAGTTAAAAATTTTGTTTTACCTTTGATATTAAGGATTTTAATAGCGATTTCGGGGGGTTGTGTATTTATACCCGTTTTATAATGGATTGAATGACTTAAGTTTGCACGAGTTTTCCCTGTGTCGTTTTGGTTAATTAGTATTTTTTTGATTGCTAATTGGTAAATTTTGGATCTCATATAAAAGTATATTTTTTTATGGATCCGTTGTATGGAGTATTTGATGTTTGTTGGTTACCATGTTGGCCCGTGTGTTTTACGCTTATCAGATATGGGAATTTACTTTTGTACCAACAAGTTTTGTTTTGATTCCATATGGAGTATGGCGGTATATGCCGGTAAAGATGAGATGGGGTATGGGATATTAGGGGTGCAACCGATATTAGCTGTCTGCTTGTATGAGAGATGGACCATCGTCGTATTATCGGATTTTTTTGGTTCCTTGGATACTGTCCCGGCGATGTGTGTGCTTCCAGTTTTTTCTGTTGTTAGACTCCATGGTTGGTGCTACGGCCTATTTGAGACTCGATAGTAGTTTTTGGTTTTTCGAATGTTTATTGTACGATAGGTTGACTAATACCAGATGTGACCATCGTAATTTGATCATGTTTGATGCTGCCTACAATAATGATTTGCTCTGATTTCACGAATATTTACAATAAAACCGATTTTAGGTATTTCTGATGTGTTTAATAAGATTTTTGTGCGTTCATTAGTTTTATAATTCTACACTTATGCAAAGCCGGAGTTTGTTAACATTGAACCAGGAATATACCAAAGTTAGCAGGATTTCCAATGACAAAGGATATTTTTGACGAGATGAGTACGATTCTGTTGTGCGGAGCTGGATGATTTTTGAAACTTTAAGGATGTGCAATGCTTGTTATTCACTGATGAAGTCCTGTAGGTATTTTCCCAATAATGTATTTCATTATTGCAAGGTAGCTTTCTTTGATTGTTGTTTTTTCTCTTCTGGGAAACCAAACTGTATTTTTGGGATTTTCAAAGCTATCTTTGATTGTTTGTTTTTCCTCGTCTGGGAAACCAAACTGTATTTTTAGGATTTTCAATGCAAAATGACGATTGTTATTTGAACTTGTAGACTTGAGGTTTTCAACTTGGGTTTACTTTTACTTGCTTGATTTTCTATTATATGTTTTGCATTGTCTCATATCTTGACATTCATACACACGGTTTCCGTTAATATTTCGGGAAGAATAAATTAAACCTCGTATTTATTATTCGTCTCTTATAGATTCCTGATGGAATTCATGGCTCTCGCATACCGTCGGAGCTAGCCAATGCAAGGGCAGGGGGTTAACATACTTTTTTAAACAAGAGGACGCACCTTTTGTTTTAAATTTTTCTTCCGGGCTACCTATTGGTTGGGAAAGGGGAAAAACTGTTATATCCTGCCATTTTGTAAAATCGCATATTGTACAATTCCTGCACAAAATAAGTTTCAAGTATTTGCTCACTGCAAAACAGTTTTTTTAACTAAAGTAGTACAGTGGCGGAACAGCAAATGCAGCAATGTTAAATCGACATCTAACAAAATAACCGGACAGTGACGGAATAGTATTATTTAATTTAGTGCCATGACGACCAAGGGAGACCTTAACATTGATAATCACGTAATTAATATAAAAAGTAATATTTTTTATTTATTTTTATTTATCTAACTGTTCGTTCGTAACTCCAATATAGAGAGAATTCTACGTTATTCCCAAAACTAACCTTGGCGATTTTTTAATGAAAAGCTATGTACTCTTGAGAAATTACATAAATACTTATTTTTATCACTGTAATTTGGTTTTAAACTTATAAAGAAGTACAAAATACCTGGAAGCCTCAATAGGATGGGGCATGGTAACAATGCTACTAATTGCTACATGATAGCTATACCACAGTGTATTAGTTATACGTCACCAATTTTGATTTACAGAAGAATTCAAATAAACTACATGTAATACTTTAGTCGTGGAGATTGACAGAATTATAGATTTGAAAAAATATACTAACGTAGAGTCAGGTTATAAGGGATGATAAATAATCCCCCCCCTCTTTAAAAACAGGGATGGAGCTGCAATCATAACTGTACATTTAGCTATGGGCATAGATGCAAATAAAGCGCATCCTCCACTACGGTGATTTGAACAAAGAGGACCATATTTTGTATTTTTTTGAATTCTACGCTGTTTTTCGGACCAAAACACATGAGGAATTAAATAACAGTTTTAAATTCGGCCGTTTTCGTCGTTCGTCGAGTTTTTGTAAATTCAATAATCACTCCATCAGATTTCATCATCCCACTAGATAAATCTTTGCGGTGGTTAAGCGTTTAAATTACAAAAGTCAGAAGGCACACAAAATTTCTGTCAAAACCAAATCAATTTTATGAATCTCATTAAATTATACATAAAAATTCTTCGTCATCTAAATCAAAAATGATTATTAATTTTTGTCTTTGCGAAAATTTCGTAATTTTCACATCCATGTACCTTATAATTTTCTTATCCACCTCATGGTCTGAATCCTAGACGATTTTATTAATAACTTATTCGGATGAGAGTCCTATGAATTTCGACGAATGCCTGATTTGATTTCAACGTTTGTAATTGTGCTGCTTGCGAAAATTATCTTATTGTATGCTTTGGTATTTTTACCTTCTTTTTGGAATTTTTGATAATACAATAAAATTATTGGAATTTTAGCTGTCAGATTTCTTGGTGGACTTTTAATCAATCGTCAAGAGTTTGTATCCTTTCGGAATCTTGATGCTTAACATTATGTCATTTGGGTGACATTCTCAATGATTTGAAAAAATTAAATAGATTTATTAAAATTTGAAATGATGTCAAAAAAAATTGTAAATATCAACGTTAAAACGACAAACTAAAATGGTAATTTTTGATAATGATGACGTTTTAGAGAAGACATTAAATTTTCAAGTCAAAATACAAGTTGGAATAGCTTTCTCAATTACCCGATAATCCAATTGATTCATATAATTTGTTCGAAATTACCTACCCCATATGTATTATTTGCTATGATCCGAAAAACCTTCTTTTAACAGTTATTTAACTTTTCAAAATGAGTTATTAATTAATTAAGTATGAATTATTAGAAATTATCCGTAAAAGCTATTTTCAATGAAATTATCCTCAAAAAACAAGTTATCATGTCTGTAGTAGGCACTGCCATGAGTAACTTTTGAAAAGCATTTAAAAAGTTTGTACTGTAATACCTAGATAATGACATAATGCTTAGTACATCTCCAGTTTTGATATTTGAATTCTAAGAATGAAATAAAATGATATAATTTTTCAAATATTTGTCTATCTATATTTATTAGATAGGAATTAAGCGCAAGTTATAGTTGAAGTTGGTTGTAAGAGGAACGTGGACACTTTTAGCGGTAGTTTCGAGCAAGCCGAGCATAACATACCTTTAGAGCGCGGCTCTTCAAAGGCAGAATGCGGTTCCAACGATGTGCCATTGTTTTCACACACTGGATCGTAGCAAAAACAAGAGCGGCTATAGTCCGAGTACTCTTTGATTCGCATTGCGATTGTCATTTGCTAGCAGACAAACGAGTATCGTTCTAAGACTACCCGGTTACTTGATGGTTTCGATGGTTTCTTGTTATCTTCTTCACTTAAGGCTACTGACCTTTTCATCGCCAAACTTTGACTTGAATAGAAATTACTGAAAATAAATAATTACTTTACTCTAAACGATGTTTTTAATTAGCTAACAACTAAATTATAAATTTATCGCGATTTATCTTATTTAATTATACCTATTTTATTACCTTCATAACCAATTTAATCGAAGTGTAACCTTAATTGAATTAATAATCACTTAATCATATAATTGGAAGAAAATATATTACCATCGTGTTTCTACATTCACTAACTTACTGTTTTGAGGGTAAACTTGTATGTGGTGGATTGGGCATTTGATTCGGAAAATTGACTTAGTGCTAATGTTCCTACTTTAACTTCTTAAAAGTAACGAAGAAAGATGGTGATTGGCATCGAGTGAGGCACAATCGTTACCCTCAATGACGCATCAAGATAATAAACAAAAGAATGTTAAAACACGACGTAGCACCTGTATTTTCCCATGCCTATCTACTACTGAATGTGCTATTTTTACCGCTTTGTTTTGTTTTAGAAGCATCCTGAAGACTTCAACTAATCGACTGTTGTAGGAGTCCGCTATTGTAAGTTTGTGTTCAAACCATCAAACGTTCAAACCTGAGATATATCATGCAATGTATGCTTTTAATCAAAGCTATTAATAACGTTAGATTTTTAATGATTTTTACATTTAACGACGCCAGACATTCTCATACTTTTCTTTTAAGTTTATCCCGCTCATACCTTTTTTCTTGTTTTTATATACAAGAACAATGCTTTTGCACTTAGAACCGATATACCTATACGCATTAGCGTTCAATTTTGGCCAATGTCAAACCATCAACATGCAAGCAATATCTCTATTGAAACTTCTCAAAATGAAGTTTATTATATTTGCAGTCCACGTTAAACAGTAAGTCCCCTCTGTATGCAATAACACTAAAGTTATAAGATGTAAATTCTATTTTTTTTTACATTTCAGAAGAGTATTTTGTTCTAACAATACATAAATAAAGCTAACCAAAAATTGAGAATTTTGATCAACTTTGCTCAGTTGTTACTTAAATTTTGTAAATTAAATTAAATTGTAAAGATTGTGCGGCCTCAAGGCGTACAAAAATAATTTCGAATTCAGCGTTAGATAGGTAGATAATAAGCAGATATAGATAATTTTTCTTTTCAGTTTTTTTCGTTTTTGAGGAAAAACGCATTTGGAAAATATGCTTGCAATTTTTTAATAAAGAAACGAAAGTGTTATCCCCCAGAAGAAATAACCGAGATTGGCGCTCAAGTCAGTCTTCAAGCGATTTTATACCGGATCTTGCAAAATTGAAATATTAATTTCAAGACAATTAACTAGAAATATTGATAACTGAATGGAATTTTGATGAAATATCTTCCAATCCATTTGCTGAGAATTGAGAATGTTTCAGTATGGTAAAATCTATGCCCTTTGTGAACACTTTATTACAGACCAATAAAGTTCAAATTTAATCTATTAAAAGAACTAAAGATTATACGAAAAGAAAGCAGAAAGAAATAATAAACATCATTCACTCTGTTTTCGGCATCCATTTTTAAGAAAATGCTAAAAGAAACACGAAAAGATCACGAAAAAGCAGGAATTTATAAATAATGGTGTTCCAAGGGCAGATATGCTGAAAACTCAATCAAATACAAGTTTCTTTCTATTTTTATTCTTCTCTCGAATAATATGCGCAAAATAATGCGTTCACAAATTGATTAACTTTGCGAAAATAAAATTTTGCTTAAAATTATTACTCATTAATCGAACAAGGAAAACTAAAACTAAAAATATTATTATTATTGAACATTAAGCGAGTTGAAGATGTATCCTGTAAACTCTATAAATATCAAAATTGAAACACACAATGCAAGCAATATATTATGATAACATCACAAGTTCACAAAGACACACGATGCAGAAGACTCCAGCGAGTTTTTGAACGAATTTACAGTTGGAGCCGCCACCACATCCTCTGGAAGACCATTCTAAACACCAAAAACTCAATTGGACAGGAAGCATTCTTTGGCTCTAGTCTTAAAATTCTTACGAAGCAGCTTGAGATTGTGTCCACTCAGTCGACTGTCCAAGTTGGTGCAAAAACAAATCTAATGGAAAAATATGGATGAGTGCTCGAAAAGTTGTTATTAAATCACTTCTCAAATGCTGATGCCAGAGGGGCGTCAAATTAAGGATGTATAATTGTTTTTCAAACCCTCTCGAAGATCTTCAAAAAGATAAAGGATTGTTTTGCTCTGCTAAAAATTTTGATAATATGACTATTCCACGTGAGATTACTAGTTATGATCACTCCAAGATCGTTGTATTCCTTGAAAACTCTTGAATTCAAACCGACAACCGCATAATCCAACCGAGCATTGTTCTTACAAAGATGCATAACAACGCACTCAGTGGAATCAACCACTCAGAGTACCACATCGTCACCGTATTTAAATCATCTTGCAGAACATCACGATAGGAGTTGAATTATTAAAATATTGGTGTTGGTGGGATTAGAAGAAATTGAGGATATGAAAGCGGAGATGGTAGATCAGCACAATAAATAAAGAATAATAATAGACCAAGCACGGATCCCGGAAGGATTACGGGAAAACATCTGTCTAATTCGATCACAGTAAAACCTGGCAACAGGCTAACTATTACAGTCATCTGCCCCAAATACCAAGACGAGTGAACTTTTTGGGAGTTTCTTTTTAGGCATTCTAGCAAAGGCTCTTTAAAAATTCAAATAAATTGTGTCCATTGAATCGAGATGAGAAATCCAGTCGTTAACATAAGTTAACAGAGTCAGATATTACGTAGTTTACAGTAAAAAACTGTGTCATATCCTCAGCAATAATAATTTCCGCCAACTTTACAGCTACTGGGGTAAGGCTAAATAAAATAAATAAGCCTCTTCCAGTCCCCCCAAACCTCTCTCTAAAGGATTAGTTTGGTTCTCCTGAAAGGTTTTTGGCAGTTACACGCCGTACTTGCCGAGCGTGCTGGCGCGGAAGACGGTCAGAATACAATTCTCATCTCACCCGGATTCAAACCAGGGTGTGTTCGGCTTAGTAATTGACGTACTTAAGCGCCAGGCTACGACAGTCTTCGAGGAGTAAGGCTAATTGGTCGATAATTGTCAGTATCAAGTTTATTACCCTTTTTTAAGATAGAACTGATGGAAGGCAGACGTCAAATGTCCGGAAGTGTGGAACTGACAAATGAGTTCTCTATAATCACCAACAGGGATAAGCAATCACTATTCCAATATTTATTTAAGAAACGAGCCAAAACGTCACCTAAATCTTAATATTTTTCCCAAACTCCCGAAAAAATTTATCTTCATATTGGCATGGATGGCATAAACTTACAAGGACTTCTTCTAAAATCATAAGCATGGCAACATAATATTTCTTGATTCGTATAATTGTTACATATTTTTTTGTCCATATTTAAAATTTCGAGTTTGCAGTGTACATTATGTGTAATTTAGAAAATTTAATGTTAAATAATGTTAAAAATCCAGTATATACCAAGGATTTTCTAAAACTAACCTAATCCGAAACTGTAGAATCTAAGCTTGTTTGGTGATTGGAATGTGTGCGCTCTACAGCAAAAACTAATAGGAATTTTGAAACAAAATTTTAAATTTTGAGATTTAGCTTAATATTGAGATATTATTTTTAAAATTTTTGATTTTTATTGAGATTTAGAACTGATTAGATTTTGATTAATATTTCGGTTCATGGAAACTATTTTTTTTAATCTTATTTAATATTAGTTTTTATTTAATAATTCAATAACTAATGGGAATTTCAAAATCAAATGTGATATTTTGTATATTATTTTGTAGTCGGGTTTGGAACTGATTAGATTTTTGTTTATATTAGTTAATGCAAAATATAATTTTTATTAATATTATTTGTTTTCTTTATATTATTAAAAATTTAAATTTTATAAAATTAATAATTAATGCTATTATCTATACATTTATAATAAGATTATACATTGATTTATTTAAAAAGAATGATGACAAAATGTCACATGCTCGAAATAACGTCTTTGTATAAAGTGGATTTACAATGAACGTTTCCTAAATAATTGAAATATTGATCATCTTATAAGTTAATTAATATGAATATAATGGTATGAGCATAATATTACATGCATTTAAATTATGATTAAAAATTAAATTAATAAACATATTGAGATTATTAATATATTATCTTATTTTAAACACTAATGTAAATTGTATACGATTCATTGTTTTTACCCTTTTTAAATGGGACTGATGAACCGACGCAAATGCCCGGAATATGGAACTGCAAATGGTTCCTATAATCAAAGGTAAGCAATCACTTTAATATTGCTTTAAGAAACGGCCAAAAGTCACCCAAATCTAAATTTTTACTCAAACTCCCGAAAAAATTTATTTTCATATTGGCATGGATGGCATAAACTTACAAGGATTCTTCTAAAATCATAACATGGAAAAAATATTTCGATTTATAATTGTTACATATTTTTTGCCCAATTTTAAAATTTCAGTTTGCAGTGTACATTATGTTAATTTAAAAATTTAATTTTAAAATAATGTTAAAATCCAATATCCAAATTTTCCAAAACAAACCTAATGAAATGTAGAATCTAAGCTTGTTTGGTGATTGGAATTTCGCTTACAGCAAAACTAATGGGAAATTTTAAACAAAATTTTAAATTTTGAGATTTACTTATTAATTTATTAAATTGATATAATTTGATATTTTAAATATTTGTCTGGCATATTAACTATTAATATTTTGAAATTTATATTCTATAACTAATGAGATTTAGAACTGATTAGATTTTATCAATATTTTTTCATGAAATTTTTTAATTTATTTAATATTAAATTTTGTTAATAAATATTATAATTCAACTTCTGATAATATTATTTAAATATTAATTTTATCTTTAGCCTCGTTTGAGAAGTTTTATAATACTATATTGTTACAGGATGTTTACAATGCTGTCATAGCTTAAAAATCAATAAATCTGATATTAAGTTAATTTTGTAAAATAATCAGTTCATTATAAATACTTAATAAGTGCTTCAATTTTTCAAAAAATCTTCCTTTCTTGCAAGCATTTGAGTTATAAATATTCCTAAATATTTAACTTTAAATTGTATAAGTTCTAGATATTAAATCACATTAATATTTACTTACTTGAATTAACCATTTATCACTGTTATTGCATGAAAATTTATTTAATGTTTTATCGTCTATATCAGTTTTTAATTTCATTTAATTATCGCATTTAATGTTATTACGTAGTTATCGTATTTACGATTTTTAGTGTATTTTGATACTGATGATCACTAGACTATGTTTAAATATTCAACAGTTCAAACTCCAATGAATTAATTTTAATAAAATTAAGCTGATTCAATGTTAGCAATTGTCAATTTGAAGTACAAGTTTAATAATGTAATTCATTAATATTAATTTTAAATATTATTTATGAATTTGCATTAAATTGATATGGTAAATTCATACTAATAGTGCTAGAAAATCTAATCAATCGCATATCAATTCATTTGACAATGTTTGAAATATTTCATACAATAGTTAATACAATGCTGTAAAGAACTTTATAATATATATCACAATTTAACAATAATTAATGATGTTTTCGTAATATTAGTCAAATTATTGAAATAAATTGTTACAACGTTAAATACTAGATCCATTAAGATTACTTAATGAATTAATCAAGTTTAAATCCTATACAAAATTTTTGAAATATAGTTAATGTACTCATTAGATGTCTAATTTCATTAGTCACTACGAAACTGTCCAATCGGATATTCAAGAAGTTAATTCATAATATAATTCTAAACATAGCATTGAACATTTTTACAAACAACTGTAATGAGCATAATTCAATATACTGAAGTTTAACCATACTAATGCTATCATTAAGTTCGACGTAATTATTCGACATGTTTACATTCGCAAAATTATAAATAGTGATCATTCTATCTGTATCATAATTGGTATCAACGCATATAATTGTCTAGATATTAATTCCTTTAACACGTAATAATTTAAATTATAGCATGTATATTCATTATACATAATCTGGCTCGAATTATAGTCAATGTCGAAGCTTTTATGTATTGACAGTGCATTATCTAAATTTTATTGTTACAGACATGGATAAATTCGAAATGTTACTTAAAAGTTTTAAATTAAATGTTGCTATTCTAATAATTTTGCTGCAGGTTTGAAATTGATCTTAGATACACTTTATGTTTGAATCCATTTTATTTCTTACATATTATTCGAATCTCAATGACTATTATATTTGATTAACTATGTTTTTATACGATAGCATTTATAGTAGCCAATTTAATCGAATATTGCGTATAAGTTTATCATTAGATAATGACTGACAGATAATACATTAATTCCTCGAATGTTTCGAATTCTAATACTGGACATCTTAATGTAATTATTCAATAATACTCTGAACAAATATTTAAAAGTTACTTATTAACCTAAAATACTTTATAAACACTAATGTAATGCGTAAACGTGAATATTATATAGCCATTATTATTCAAACATTATAATTTGTAACATTTGTGACAACTTTACATTAATTATGAACTTTTATACTCTTAGTATAATTGTAATTGATATAGATTCATTCAAATTATTTTAAATCAATATATAAATTTATTAAATTGATTATGTTAATATATATTCGTAGATTTACTAATAAGCCACATGTTAATATCGTACATCTACAACATTAATTGCTACAGTATTTAAAATTATAATTAAAAGTTGCATATTATTAGGTAACATGTAATTGTAATATAGCTAGCTACAAATATTTACATGCATTCAATCGTATTACAACGGTATAATTAGAATTATCTAATATATTTACGATTTAATGTATATTTTAATTAATCATTTTACGATAAATAACTTGTTAATACATTACTTAAATATTTTATAATATCTATAAATTTTACAAGTAATGTCGATTCGAATGACTAATTAATTAATTGTTAATTCACCTAACGATTAAGTCGTATTACGTATTAAAATATACAATTGTAACAGTGTATAACAATACATTCATAATTAAACTTCTATAATAACTATTTAAACTATGTTAATTACTCTATGAACTATCTGAACTCTAAGATGCATTGATCAATTTTAAAATTGGATAATCAATTACGAAAAATCGGTTTGTATTGAAACGTTTTATTCTATAATTTATTTATTAATTGATTGAAATTGACTTATTGCGAATTTGACATTTTAATTGATCTAAGATTGATTTGCTAATTAACTATTTACGCAACTAATTATCATAATTATTAAACCCGAGTAATCTATGATTTCTAGATTAAATTACGCTCTAGATTCATAACATCTTGGTAAATAATTCTTAATGTTATGTAATTTGTACATTCAATTGATTGCAACTATGTTATTACAGTTAATTACAATTAGTCTATTAATTGTAATTTTCTTCAGAAATTTGAAACTTAATCACATTATGTACATATTGTAAAATTATTTCATGATATTTTATTATATATGTTATTAATTGACATATTGTTATGTATTCATATTTCATTTTAAATTGTAGACTAAATTTGAATGTCAGATTGATTGATATAGTATTATAATCTTCGATGTTATCTATTAGTAATATTCATATGTTTCAACGTATCTTCAAAAATTTGAATTTTACAATGTCATTGTAACAATTTTTCAGTTAGTTAATAATATGTTAATTGAATTAAATATATCTATAATGTTTGATGTTCAATAATAACCATGAATTGGTAAACTTTCAATAGCATTGAAACGTTTCGCGATTAGTACATCTCGTTTATAAGATTAGTTTTAAATTAATATGCTAATAATTTATAAATTTAAAGCAATGTTTATAATTTAAAATTTTCAAGCATGATTTGTTACAGTTCGATTTTTCAGCTTTAACTACATGTTACATTTATTGCTTAAAATTTTCATGCATCGAATTAAGCACTTAAACAATTGAACTGTTCTAAGTATTCATAGACGTATTAAGTATTTTCAATTGTTAACATATATAACAATATATTGCTATCATACGTATGATAATTAGTATTAATATAAAATGATTTATAATTATTAATCGTTAAAATTGATTTTATGATCTTATTTAGTAATAATGCAAATTACATGTATCATTGTATAAGTTCATAAATAAAACTTGATAAGTCTGTGATTTATTGATCTTATAAGTCACATTATGTCAATATTATTCAGAATGTTAATGAATTTTCAAAAGATTAGTTGAAATCATGATTAGAAATTGAAATAATGTAATTAATTATTCTTCTAGAATTATGCTGTAATTACACGATATTAGATTCATTTCAGGTAAAATAATGTTGCAATTTAATCATTATATTCAAGATGAGGTAATTATGGAACTGCAACATTACTGAAGTCTGATTACGAAACTAAGTCCTAGAAAATTATAACTACGAAGATTAAGTTTTCAGTATGACTTAGATCACTCACATTCTATTGCTAAAGCATGATAATTAACATATATTATAATACGTTATAGTAAATACTTTAGCATAATTATTTCTTATAATTATTTATTAATTTTTGAATTAATGAATTAATACTGATTGAAAACTTATTTATTTGCTTGATTATGCAAATCTTTCTGTATTAACACTTACTATAATTGTATTATAAATTTAATATAACGTTTATCAAAGTTTTACAATTATTAATTTGATATAATAATTTAAATTATAATAAATTAGTTTATAATTTTTATTGAAGTAAGTAATTAGTACTATTTGAATTTCAAATTCTATTGATTCTTGCAATATATTGATATGATTACTTAAATTCAGTGGTCAAATGTTGAAGATAAAGTAACAGTAAAAACAATGATATTTTACTGTATTCAACATTTTTAGATATAATTTTGAAGATAAATCTAAGGATTTTAATATTATTAAACATTTAACGATGATTCATACCCTAATTAATACTGTCTAATACAGCAAGATTTAGCTAAAAATCATTGTCATGAATCTATTCAATACTTTACAAAATCTGAGCAATCAAGATTTAAAATTCAATCAAGAAAATTGAAATTGATCATTTTATATCTTGATAATATTAAAAGCAATGAGTTATGCAATTATACATAAATTTAGGTTAAGAGTACTTAAGGTTTATAAAACCAGTTTGATACTCTAACATTATTGACAACAGTGATAATGTTATACATAGAGGTTCAGAATAATATTTCGATCAGTGTAAAGTAATTATGATGTACAGTATGACAACTCGAATAATGTATAGTTTAAAATTAGTTATCCATGATATTACAGTGCAACTTGGGTTTAGATTAGCTAACACGATTTGCATAAAGATCAATTCACATATTCACTGATTAAATTATTATATGTAACAACTACATGTAATTATTATTCTATGAATTCATTAAATCTAAGTTTCTTGCGATTTCTATCATTATTAATTTTACATGATAAAATGAAAATTTAGCTAATTCAATTTCAACATGCTTTGAATATATCAAATTTTACTTTATACTCAATCGATTGATGGATTAAAATTATTATTTCAAATTTATAATATTATTCAAATACAATTTGAATTTTAGTGTCAATGTAAATGTAAGATATAATCTTTTGAAATAATATTTCTATAGTATATTGAAAATCTGATTTAACAGTTATTGTTCATGAATTATTGATACAATTAATATCTGACTTAGCACTAAATTATACATAATTTTATCGCTTTCGAACTTACTAAATTACATAAACTTCACGCCATGTTTGAATATTCTATAGATTTACAATAATGATATTAATTATTTAGTTAACAATATACATTAAAACTTAATATTCGATATTATTTCAAGCATTTAAATTATTTAGAGATCACATTTAAATTTTAATTATGTTATTACTAATTCAATAACTTCAATTTTATCAAAAATTTAGAAGTTAATTGACATGTCATTAGAAGTATAAAGTTATAAATCATTTATACTTTAATTCAAATAATGTATTAATTATGATATTAGGATTAATGAAAAGTAACATATTTTAGACTAAAATATAAAATTATAATTATCTAAATATTTAAATTAGTATTTAAATGTTCATACGTTTAAATACATTATTTTTATAAAAATTATAATGTACTAATGCTTTATGATTTATTATTATTTGCAAAACTTATAACAATAGTAAATTTATAGTAATTTTAATGTTTTAATTGATTCTAAATTGACTAAGTTATAAATTTAAATAACTGATTTAGCATAAATATTTTGAAATTCATTTAACTAAATATTATGATCTAAAGTAATTAATTACAAAATATGTCAAATATTAGAATGTTGATTTTAATTAATAAATTTTACACACATTAATTCAGATATTACCAGTATTAAATTGTAGGATATAATAACTTAATTATTGATTATTAAATGTAATATAATCATTATTTACTAATTTGAACGTATAAATTAATATTAATATTTAATATTTAACTTCACATTATAATTTTTAATATAATGAACAAAGATTTTTTAAAGAATAAAAAAGTTTTGAAAAAATTTCCCAATGATTAATTAAATGTAAATTATCTTAATATCTAGTTATATAAAATTTATAATATTTTCTGATCTATTAACAAAATTTTAATTAGGGAATAAATTTTAACAGTATAACTTTCGTATCGACATTGTTTTGTAAAACAAAAATATTCGAATTATTTTAAAAAATTAAATTAATTGAAAAACCCTTAAATTTTAATCTTAAAACTAATATTTACATAGTTAATAATATAAAAATCAATTATAAATTAAAGGAAAATTTGTCTTTTGTTAAAATGGAATAAATTCATAGCAAAATTTTTTCCTTAAAATTATTTATATTGCCTATATAATAAATAAAATTATGAAATTAATAGAATATTTAAAATTCCAAAAATAAAAAGGGTTTGACAAATATTTCCACCAAGTTAAAGTTTATTAAATAATGTAATGTTGAAAAGCTTTGAAAACATTTTGAAGTTTATAAAAAACTTTCTATTTTTTGTAAAATTTAATGATAATCAAATTTAGCAATTTTAATTGAATTTAATAAATGCTAAACAGCAAGTAAGAATCTATTTCAGGTAGATTTCGCAAAAAAAGCTTTGGGTGCTTTAAAAATAAATTTTGAGTCTTGTTTTTCAGACATGTTGCATTGAAAAAATATAAAAAATTTCAAAATCCTTTTAACGCCGATATATAGAAACCCTCACCCCCAGAACTTTAAATTGAAGTTATTGATTTGCAGTGTAGTGATATTTTTAAAGTATTATTTAAAGTCATCATTGCTGGAATTTTATATAATTGATGAGCATTTGAAGCGGCTGCTGATAATTTCCATTAGTCAACGTACAATTTATTGTCAGTGGAAATTTTCATCGGCACAAATCTCATTAATCATTAAATTTTAATCTTTAATTTCAAGTTTTTAAATAAAAGCATCTGATTATTATTTTGTATGATTGCCAATTATAAGCCGCACATTGGTGGTGCTCGCGGATCCCTGATATCGATGCCATTAATATTTAGAGTTTATTATTCTTGTCAGATGGACATAAACTGTTAATATTGTATCATTTTGGCAAAATTTTCAAATATATTTTGCTCAATTCTAAATAGCAAATTTCTGGCTCTCATTGCTTCAATTATTTTATCTCTCTAGCTTCGCCTTGGTCGACCTCGTTTTCTTTTTTCTTTCGGTTTCCATTTTAATATCTTCTTTGGCCATCTTTTATTCGTCATCCTGTTTACGTGACCAAACCATACCAATTGTCACTTTTGCACCTTGTCCAAAATATCCTTATACATCTTCATCATATTCCTAATGGTTTCGTTACGCACTTATTGAGTCTCGTTTTTGGCAACTTCTTCTCAAAAGATCTATTTCAGTGAATAGCAGTATGCTTTTTTTCCATTGATATTAATTAAATATCCTTTTGTTGTGCTTTTTCTTGGCGCTTTGCCCCACAGAATAGAGTTGATAGATCTTATTAGACCCCAATCTTTATTTATTCTGCCAACAATTTCTTCCTCACTATTTCTTTTCTTGTTTAATGTGACCCCATGTATTTACTTTTTTCTACTCCTTGTACGTTCTCAATTTTTTTCTTTTTCAACTAATTGGTACTCACATTTCGCTTAATTCATCTTCAGACCCGCCAACTCGTACGATTCTTGATGCTTTCGTATCATGCAACTCAAATCCTCCTTATCTTCCGCCTTCACTATCAGGTCGTCTGCGAAATATAGGGTGCAAAGGATGTCCTCTCCCCCTCGTAGTTCCATATATTTGCATTTTTCTTGCCATCCTAGTAAGGATTTGTCTACATATATTTTAAACAGAGTAGGAGAGAGGTAGCACCCTTAAATCGCTTCATGTTAAAGGGACTTAAGTCCATCCGGAAGCATTCTGAGATAAATGGAAAAAACAGTTTTGCACTGTGTATTTCAGCAGTATTTAAACGATATTGGTCCTGAATTTTATTTTCAGTAGCAGGTAATAAAAAATTTCTTTTGGCTCTAAAATTATATTTATTTAAATATAAATAAAAAAGTATTTAGGTACCATTATGCATGAAAGAGTCTGAATACAATAACAAGACTTAAATTTAGGTTAATAAAAGTATAATAAACAAATCCAACAGTACAATAATCGGTTTTTTCCAGTTGATTAACGAGGTGAAAAAGCCTGGTGTTTGTCAGAAATGTAGGGTTAAAGCTTTTTTAATTCTTCGACTTTAGCTTGTTTAAATAAAACTTAAGATATACTTTTTGGGCGGGAAGTTCTAATACGGATCCTTCCGCATACTGAATGTAGTTTGTGTCATTAATCCATCGATGAAATTGTTATTATTACATCAGAAGCTGAGGAAGAAAAGCTGAAGTGATGGAAATTAGTAATCCCAAATTGAATTTTATTTTTTTTGTCTTCCTCTTAGTTTCAACAGACACTTGCTTCGTCTTGAAGTGCTGCGTCTACCACTGTTTAAAGTTTAGTGATGATCAGCTTTTACCACTTTAACTTGAAATTTTGAGCCGTGGTGATAATTTTTGTAAGTCGACTCACGGAGGCTTTACTTAAAATAATCGTGAAACTAGTAGTAGGGAGCAAGAGTGCTTACATGAGTTGGGACTTGGATCCGTTCTTGCACAATACGTTAGACCATGACGCATCGTACAAACCCAGGAATTGTCTATAGAGCGTTGCTTTTAGTTTAAAAAGTTAAGAGTACCCCTCTAAACCCATAATCCACCGCTATCTTAGATACACTCACGGATGGATTTATATCCCTTTTGCAATTAATCTGATGTAAAAGGTGAAGATCAGCGTGTGTCGGTTTTTATCTCAATGCTCAGGTGTGCAATCTATCATGACTATCATGGAGAAAGTCATCGACTCTACATAAATAACGTCTTTTGGACCAACATGCCTTTCATCTTCTTTTTGAATTTTGTTATTGTAAGATTTTTATGTCTTGTGGCAGCTTGTTATACAGTTTTATTCTGAGGTTTTGTTTTCTGAAAATTTCAATGTATATTGCAATTTTACTCATTACACTTGTCGGGTCTCGAATTAATGTTTGGTTTTTTGTGGGTTTTCCAGAATCATATCTAATTCCTATACTGGCACAACATATGACCATGGAAAAGTAATTATGTCAAAGGAGTCCGTTCTACTCAGTACTTCCTTCAATACTCGTATAACTCTTTATTGTGAACATCTCGTTGATTTGTACATGCCCCATATTAGACGACCATATGTCATTCTAGCGTGAAACCTAGAAAAGTATCCGATTTTTGCTGTTGCCTCTCCGGCAGTTTCTTTTATTCTCTGTAGACTTTTACCCGCATAGACAACTTTCCGCAATAACTTAATAAAATAGGATACGCGGTCGTTCTATGTTAATAAGGCATCCCGGATTATACCTAAATGTTTTGGGAAGCTTTTTTCTACTTGTTCGGTTATTCTATCCATGGTAAAATTTTGCTGTTGCGTATTTCTGGGTTTAGTAACAATTTATTGGATGAAAACCATTCCATGAGTTTTTCTAGCCCTTCTTGTGCTGTTTTGTCGAATTTACACATGTAAGCCGTAACTGCCAAAGCCGCTCAGGAGAACCAAACCAATTCTTTACAGAAATAATGGAGGGGAGGGACTGAAGAGACCAATGTCTAGGACAAACGCAGGCTGTAGAAGAAGAAGCCGTATCATCTGTATACAAGACGATTTTAACTTCCATATTTGATGGAAGGTAATTCATAAAGAAAATGGAGAAGGAAGAACCCACGATGCTTCCTTGCGGTATTCTACATATAACTTGCTATCTTCGCCATGCTCTTGATTTCAGAAAAATGTTTGTTTTATGTTGCAAAGGTATGGTTTAATCGTTTCGTGTGCATTTCACTTTAAATGCCTTGGATAAATCACAGAATATGGTTTGACACCTTCGATTCTTTTCCAACATTTTGTGTATTATTTGGGACATAAGGCTTGTTTATGCTTCAATTATGCTTTTTTCTTGTAATGAAGAACCCACGATGCTTCCTTGCGGTATTCCACATATAACTTGCATTTTTCGCCAGTGCTTGATTTCAAATTTTGTATATTATGTTGCATAAGGCTTGTTTTAATGTTTCAATGTGCTTTTTCTTGTTGGTATCCAGAATTGTTTGCCTTTGACTCTAATTTTGTTTAATTGTGGACATAAGGATTTTATGATCAATGATGCTTTTTCTTGTTGGTACCCAAATTGTTTGTTTGAAAAAATTTCGTTTTGTGTCAAAATTTTGCTTGTCTGAATACTGGTCTAAGGGTAGTAATTTCAGTTTTTGGGGTTATGGGATTTTTAGTGACGACTAATTTATGCGTACGTCGCAAGATGTTTTCTTTTCTGGAATACTGTGTTCTTAACTCCGTAGTTAAATTTAAAGTTTTGTGTTGTGGTTGTTTTTGACTTTTCTAATTGCTGCATGCTGAAGTTTTTTATTTAATAATCTTCTGTATGTTTTTTTTTAAATTGATCGAAATTTTTGTTTTTGAAATTTATTTCGTTTTTAAATAGTCATTTCAACTTTTTTGTACATTTTGTTTGTCTAAATTTTCTTTCAACTTTGGAGAGAATTTTCTTTTGTTAATTTTGTCTCTATTTGATCTTTGCTTGTCAATTTCGCCTATTCTGTAATTTTCAGTTTAATTAAATCAATAAAAAAACTATGATTCACACAAATGTTTCTCTGATGTTCACTTGATAATGAAAACCATAAATTTGGACGTTTTGCTGGGATTTTTAGTTTAGAGTTTTAGGTTATGTTATTTAAATTTGACTTGTCTAATTTAAAAAGTTGTGAATGTAGTTTTATACTGTGACCTGGGCATACCAATGCTAACTTTCACTTTAGAACCATTAAAGATTTCTGTTTTTTGTTGATTATTTCATTTATTGCATGAAGCGAGTTTCTTGTTCTGATGCTTTTAATCATTTTAATTTGTATTTTATGTAAGTATTTTATTTATTTATTTGAGAATATTAATGAACTTTTTAAGATTACTTTTAAATAAGTGTGCAATTGTCACACCTACCATACATGGAAAGTTGCCAGTTTCTTCACAATACATACCCAAAGCTTAACATAAACTACTATGGCAAAGATAACACCTCTCGTATCCCTGTTGTAGAATGCTATATACATATATGTATATCCTATGCTGAAAACACTACCTCTTCTATATCTTCGTGTTAACCTTTGAATATGTATTGCAACGAAAGTATCTATTTTTAATATATCACGTAATCAAAATCAATTTACTGTCTTTAGTTAATAAACTATTTTGATCTATAAAAGTCAAGCATTACAATTTCATATCTGCCAGTTTGTGAAATCAAACAGACAAACTGTCTTTATGCAGATTTTCAAGAAGTAACTGCTGCTTTTCTCATTCTTGCTGTATATACAGTTAATAAATTTTTAATATCATTATCATGCACTACATACGGTTTAAGTTTACTGTTCTGTTTCCTATTATGACAAAAATTTATGATTTATTTGTAATAATCAGGGACCCACCCAGAAATCTGCGTTAGGGTAGATATGAGAAAAGAGGGGGTTAATAGTTTTAAAATACAAAAATGGAGAGAAACTTAAAAGCCGTCATCTCTTCCGACTTGTTATAAATGTACTTGTAATAATTTATTATTTCGCATTATCTCCAGTTTCAGAACTCGCATAAAATATACTTTTGGAACTGACGTCTCTCGGAGGGGGTAGGGGGTAATTTTCATGTCGAATGCTATCTGGGAATTGTTTCACTACAAATCCGATTGTTTTTTAATATAAATGACTTATCACCTCTTAGAGAGTACACCACACTAAGATTCCTTTCACTTTATCGATGGTTTCGTTATTTTTTCTTAGAATAAAATACAAAAAACTTCAGGGTATACTTGTAAATTTGTTTTCATGATATAAGCCCATCTCCAAAAGTTGTACCCATCATTTCGACCGTTTCTAAACTTTTTTGCCATAAATATAAAGTTTTGGGGAAAGAGGTATTTCTTTATCATAATTGAAAGTTAAAACAGAATTTTGTACGCACGCTCTCTACTCTCTTCGTAAAATGGCTGAACAAACAAAACAAAGCGTCCAGAAAAATGACTGCATCAATATGGCTGAAATTTATAACGCATATTAAACTATAAAAAGAGGGTATTGAAATAATAATGACAGTTATGAGAAAAGTCCCCTTCGTTGATGAGTAATTCTCATATTATGTCTTCTAAGATATGATGGTATACGTTTTCTGCATTCTTGTACGAATGTAAATATGATAATAATATAATGTAATAACCATGAAAGATATTTTCACTTGTAATTTTTTTTTATAAATTTAATCGTACACCTAGGCAGTAATAACTAATAATTATACAATAAACTTTTTGAAGTCAACGGTGTGGTAAATCTAAATACTGTCATTTATTGCACTTCTAAGTTTTCGTATCATACGCAATCTTCCAGTTCGTTCTGCATTTTATTTTAGATTTGCATGGCTTCCATAGCTTGTATAGCTATATTTAATATGAATGTGTGTTGTTTGCATTGACAATTGGTCCACGCACCAGCAAGATTTGCAAGAAACGACCCGTAGCCAAAGACCGATTCCAAACAGTAATGCAAAACAAAATGTGTTTTGCAATAATTGCATACCTTCTCCATGAAGATAATTTAGATTCAAATTTTCGCCTATTTTCAAGATGTTGTGCAGCTCAAGGGGGGCCCTAAGCACCATTCGAACGGTATTTTCAAACAGATTTTAAATCGTTGATTTTCGAAAGAAACGGTCAGGTTAAAGTTTTTACTTTGCCTAAATTCGAACCAGGTGCCTTGCATTGATAAGAGAAGCTTTGGATTTCCTGTCTTCTTTTAAACCTACATACATATTATTATCAAATGCCATAAACGAACAAACCGAGATATCGTTTTGCTCGATTGTTGTTTAACCTTATAATCAACATTTACCTATTTCCATTTAAGGCCGAACTTCGCACATACGCACAAGAAAAATATCAAGTTTTACATAAATTTACACTCGAATGCACTGTTAGATTTAATTGCAGATAACAGCCATTTTGTAACAAAAGTTATTTTTCTGAATAATAACATCTGTTTAAGAGACCTATGCTTAAAATAAATAGAAAAGGCATGAAGTTTGTGGGTGTGCTTGCATAGGAAAATTATATGGCTGTGCGATGTACACAGGCTTCCCATCAATTATTGGAAACTATTCCTCGTGCAAACACAATAAATTTATTTTAAGTATTTATTTGAGTGATTGCTATTATTCCAACATAAATTGATAACACCATGGCTATGTACAAGTGGACGTTTAATGTATACAATTTATTTGAGAATCTTGATTGGTTGTCGATGAAATACTTTTAAGTTCAACATGTCTGATGAAATGATGTTTTTTAATTTATAATTTATTGTTATCCAGTTACGATTACTATGCGATAGAATATCAAGGAGTTTACAAGATAAACGGACACTTAAATCTTCTTTAAGATTTTTACTTGTAGAACAAAGCAGGTGCAATTAGAGCAATATTACAAAGTAACTTCAATGATTTTTTCAAAATAAAATCATTTCGACTTTTTTTGCATGGGTCGTTTCTCGAGAGACTAAAACACGTAAACTGATGAACTTTTTGTCCGAGTGAACGTCGTTGGTGCATTTTAAATTCTGAGAATTTAATATTGCAAAATACTACCATTACTGAAAATAGTTTTATAACAAACAGGTATCAACTGCATAATTTTATACCCAGTCATTGTTACTTATACCTAAACACACGTTTTATATTAATAGCGTAGTCGCTATCACAGATTATACTTCTGTAATCGATTTCAGTTAAATTATGGTAATTTTAAATGTAATCGTGGCCATTTTGAATTTTTATTTTAAAAGTAACAAGGGGCGTTATTTAACACGAGCGGGTTTTTGAAAATGTTCTCGTTAGCGATGCATATCTGTGCTGCGCCAAAGCCGCTTTCACCATAAAAGAGCGTCTCAATATTTTTAATGAAAAGTTTGCAAAATAATCATCTTGAAAATTATTAAATTTTAAAAATATAAAATGAAATGGTTAGTTATTATGTTAGGATTAGAGGTATTATAGGATAATTTTGTTGGCCCATATTTTGAATACGGTTTTGGCGATGATGGGTGTCTTATGCAAAAGATGTAATGGTCAGATAACACAATTTTAGATTGTCTTTAATTTCCTTTTATTTCTTATTACCCACTACAGCTGTCATAAAACTGAAACTGGTGCACCTAAAATTAGACATAATTAAGTATTGAGTCTTACAAAATACTTAAAAAAAACAACGTCAAATTAATAGCGAACAACATATACAGAGACCGGCCAAATAAACTGTTCAACTGAAGGGTTCAGTTTTCGAGAAAATAATTGAGGTGCAAAACTTTTGGGTTTCACAAAACGATTTTCTAAATGTGAACTACCAGAAATGCGATACGTTGCTTTTCCAACAAAAAATAATTTTTGAACAAAATTGAATTTGGCAAGTCATCATTTCTTTATTTTTGGTTTTTTATATACAGATCACCTGGAATACAGAAATCATGGGTACCAGGCGGTAGCACGTCAAAACGCCAAAAACAAAAACAACGCCACCGAAAACCAAAAACGCCGAAAACAAAAATGCCGAAGATAAAACGCCGAAAACTATAACACCGAACTTAAAACGCCGAAAACAAAACAATAAAAAGAACACCGATTTTTAAAAATAGTAATATTACTTTAAGCCACTTGAAAAATTTTCTGAAGACACCCATGAATGGGTGTTGGGTAAAGTTTGTAATTTTTTTAGCTCACTTCTAATGATATCACTTTTTTCACCAATCCGGGCACTGGCACTACTTAAAAAGAATTTTACTACCCTTCAATTTGAATGTTTATAAATGTTTTGAAGAAAGAGCAGGGTAGGAACCAACTCAGGATACAGCAATATATTAGCGACCAACAACCAACCATGCATAGCATGGAGAAAGTATCGCGACATTGAGGCCAAGATGAGGTTGAATTTAATAGGTCCTATATTAAGCCAAAATTTAATTTTAAAGTTTACAAAATTAGCGTAAGAAACATACGAGAGCGTATTATTGCGCAATATTGCATAATAATAGGAGTACTAACTATTTCATGTCCGTCTGTGCATCCTGTCTTGGTCTTAACACTTATTACTCTTCGAACCTCTAATCCGACGGCTCAAATTTTATAATTTTTAGTTTTGTCGCGCTCAGGGATGTTTTTAATAAATTTAACCTCTTCTAGACTCCGATGGCACAAATATTTATTATTTTCTAGATTAACATTGACTTAGAAATATTTTTGATAAGTTTTACCAGTTAACCCTCGGATGCGGCGGCGCAAGTTTCATAATTTGAATTTTGTCGCTTCAGGAATGTTTTTTAATAGTTTGGGTTTTGCTACCTCCTACAATTATATTATCGATATAAAATACTATTTAAAATTACTTTTAGCGCTAAAATCCGATTTTTAATTTGTGACGAGCGGAGTCGATGAGAAAACTGCATTCCAAATTTATTTTTAAAACCGTTTTTTTTTAAATTTGTGAACCGACTGCAAATTTTATATTTTTTATGTGTATATTGCATTATTATCTTTCATAATTGCTTTTAGAAATTGTCAAAATCGGAGTTTAGGTATCTTAACTCTCTTCATTTTACTCTATAAATGGCATCTTATTTGTATTCGGGATTTTGGTTTTTCGGTGTTTTTGTTTTTGGGGTTTTTGTTTTCGGCGTTTTGACTTTGGCGTTTTTGTTTTTGGTATTTTTGTTTTCGGTGTTTTTGTTTTCGCCGTTTTATCTTCGACATTTTTGTTTTCGGGGTTTTTGTTTTTGGAGTTTGACGTGGAATCGTACCAAACTGGTAGCAGTAAACAAATAATTCACAGAGCCAGTGGCGTGCCCAAAACCTTTCCTCTCCTGTCTATAATTGTCGCCCTAGCGCTCCAACCAAAACGTTAATAAAAAATTAATAAATTGTAGAATTTGTTACAATTGCTTATTAATTTATTTTTTTAAAAGATTAACATTGCTTTTGTAAAGATTAAATTTTTTACTTTACTGTATCTGTTGTATTAGCTGTATCTATTAAATATACAGTGGAAATTGCGGGGACGGTCAATAAACCCGAATTCGGAATTTCATGATTTTTGAAGTGAATTATGAAAGATGAGGGTCTAATTAGCGTATAAAAAAAATAAAATTTGCGGTCGGTTCACACAATTTTGAAAAAACGGCTTTCAAGTCAATTTGGAATGCAATTGGCTCTTTTGAAGTGTAACCTCGCCCTCAAAATTGAAATAGGTTGTGCCGACTGTAAATATACCAGAATATCGGATTTTACAACGAATTATGATAGATAATGGTTTAATTAGCTAATAAAAAGAATTAAATTTGTGGACAACAAATTTTCGAAAAAAATCACTTTTTGTGTGAATTCGTTTTTGATTTGGTTGCGCTGTCAAAACCTATTCTTCGCAACCTATCTCCTATTCCCCGGAGGGTCTTGAAGGGCGCTCCAAGCGGTTTTGACACGCGCTAAAGTTATTAAAAACATCCCTTAAGCGGCTCCAACTCGAAAAGTTTGCAAGTTGACGCGACGGATCTCAGAGAGCGACTGACTTTTTCCTAACGCTGCTCTAGTTAGCCCCGCCCAAACGTAGATCCGCTAATATAAATCTGCACGTACTGTTACCAAAATGCATAAAATTATTGCGTAATATTACGCATACACTTACATGTATTTCTTATGGGAAAATTGCAATTTTCAAAATTAAATTGTGGCCTTATTACAACTCCCACAAGATTGATCGTCACCTTAAAGAGCTTGTGTTTTTGCGTTCTCTCGTTTGGTCAAGCCATTTTTATAGGAAAAGTGTACTTTTGAGTTCGGGATTTTTGACTCGACCCGAAATTGCTATTGTTGAACAAGAGACGTAGCTAAGATTTTTCTATAGTTCTCTCTTAAGAACAAAATTTAAAGTATTTTGTTGGTTCAGCCAATTTAAACTGCCATGCCCGTGAACCTATATATTTTTTAAAATATTATTTTAATGCTTTGTAATTTTATTCCAGTTTATAAGTTACGGTTTAAATTTCTTTCAGAAATCGTAATTTTCTACTTTATTTCTTGGATTAACTGATTTATTATTTTCTTTTGTTTTCTCTAATTTTAAACTTTTAGTCTTTGATCTATGTGTTTAGAGTTTTCTCATAGATAAAAAGGCTTACTATCAAAAAACATTATTTATTTCAAGAAGGCTGCTCACCGCGCTGTACAGCAATGGTTTTTTCAAAGCCTTCCTACGGTATGAACAGTCACAATAAAGTTTACATTTTATCTGGAATTAAACTGAGTTATTTTAGTAGCTTAAAGCAGTAACCATATTATAGTTATGACCGTCTATTATTTATTCCTTTTCGCCCAGAATTATCCTTTTGCAGTAGGAATAGTAAAAACAAAAATTTTAATTTGCAACAGTCAAAATCAAAAAAATTGAATCCTTAGAACCTAATCGGAACTGATTTCTTTTTAGCCACTGAAATTCTGATAATAAATTTTCAAGGTTAAAATATGTTACCTACTGTATGATCGCTGTTTCATTTTTTTAACTTAACAAAACCCTACAATCCGCATTTTTGTTTCCCCCCAGAATACTCTTGAGAGATAAAAAAACAAAAATTATCATTTTCCCTCTTTGAAAAAACCAATGTGACTGTTCACCCACGGAAATTCAGTAAAAAAACTATTCAGGAATCAACATATTAGCATAACATATCAGGGATTAAACTGTTTTATATTTCCTTTAATTACAAAATCTAAAATTTCCCAGCTTTACCCAGAGTGTAGCGTAAAAGATACACCGGAAAGCCCTGGAAGACCCGAAATTCGCGGTTCGGAACTCCTATCAGCAATAACTATCTGGAGAAAAGGGTTTTTTCCAAAAAATCAAAATCTGTGGACCCGTAGCCAAGGAGCGTAAACCACCCCGACTGATATTCAGAAAACCATCGGTTCGGCCAAGCTGGAGTCAATACGCTTCTGTGAAAAAGGCCAAATCGATCGGGGAGAAGGGAAGAAATTCCCAGATTTAATTCCCAAGAAATGCATTTTGATCTTCAATTCCGACACTTTTTTAAGGCACAAAAAGCAGCCTGCCCGCAAATTCCCACGAAGTGGTTTAATTTCGCTTTCCAAAAGCACCCTCCCGCTGTTCCACTTACCAAAACAATTTTACACCGCTAGAAAAACTTGTGTCTGATAATGACGGCAGCTTAGAGCTAAAGGTTAATCTTAGGAAAAATATCCCCTTTGCCTTTCGACGTTGCCAAAATCTATCCGCCTTTCTGCTCTTTATTTGAAAATGTTTTTTCAGTGTATTTTTTTCATGTGTTATTCCCAAACTGTTGACCTCATCGGTCAGCTTTACAAGAGTTTCTATTAAACAGCATTAGCTTTAATACAAACTTGGTGTTCACTGTTCCATGCACTAATTTTCTAATATATCCACTGAAAGGTTGAAAGCCATCAGTATTTGCTTACCAATTATGTTCTTAAATTTCTCGATACAATTCCCAATATATAAAATAGTATTCTAATTGACTAAGGGCCGATTGCACCAACCAAATTAAATCGTCATTTCTGTGAAATTTAAATTTCTAAATTTTTTAGAATAACTAACTCCGTATTTATGTAATTTGGGTGTCTTGAACATGTGACCATAAAATACTAAGGTGAAATTCTTCAAATTACCTACCCATATTATAAAGGCGTACAGAACGAGAAACTTTAAACACGATCGTCTCATAATTACATTTTTTAATCGGGACTTTATTTTACTTACAAATTTACTTTAAATTTTTACACAAATTGAAATTGTTGGACGAGCTAACTTCGGTTACTTTTATTTTCTGAGCCGCGAAAATAAACATATTGGATTAATACATCATTTTTCTAAGGCTCAAAAAAATATAGTAAGAAAATTTTCGTAAAGTAAAAGAAAAGTTGTTTCGCGACATGATCCTATGCGACGGACATCACATTTTACAATTTTCAATAAAATGACTTGTAAAAGATGTTGGGTCTTATTTTAGACATGAATTAGCATAAATATACAACAACAAGATTAATAGGTTAAATAATTTTTTTAATTTGATTCCCAAAGGCACTGACGGATATTCTAAAATTAACCGGATTACTTGGATTACATTATCTGAGAAGATGTGTAAATATAATGTTTTTATGCTAATTAAAGAAGGAAGGTCAGTGCAAACGGGAAGATAGTAAAAGATTCGCTTTTATAACTAGGAATTACAAACCTCATAATTTTTTTAAATATCATACCAAGATTTTGGAAACAGTGTGCACTTTGGGGAGTAGGAAGTGAATTGTTCTAGTAATTTAAAGCCTATATGACTTACATAAAACTAAATATGTTAATGGAACCCCATTGCCGCAAGAGAGGGCAGATGTCTTTATGGAGATCCGTCGTAGGTTAAGAAAATTATCCCTTTTGGAAATTTTATCTATAATGGTTTAAAAAAACTGACTGTACTATCAATGCCATTCCAGTCGATTAAATATCTGTTATTACATAACAACGCATATTTGCTATATCTCAATAATTATTATAACAATAACTATTTTGATAAAAATTACCCTGAATGATATGTTGAAATTGTAAAAATAACTGTTGGCAATAACGGACATTTTGAATCTCATTGCAATATTTAGGAACTTGTAACATATTGAAACCCTACGATATCGTTAATATGCATTTAATTGGATATATTATATTATTCATTTGTAACTATCGATGGTTGGTATATTATTTAATAACCGTTCAAGGGAACATACAATTATTTCTCGTAATATATCAAAAGAAAATTTTTCTATCAACTTATCCATTTTGCGTGGATTTAAAGACATATTACGATGTATTATTAGCATTTTTATAGTAACCTAAAAACACATGCTGCGCTCTATAATGAGAATTACATGCACTTCATAATTATTTTGCATTAATAGAAGTGCTCTATCTTTATTTATCATACTGGATGGATTGGATGTATATTGCAGAGTCAAAATGTAGAAATTTTTCGTACGGAATTGTAGTAGTAGATGCATTCTGTAATGTTTATTTGACATGAAACGGTTAAACTACATTACATTCAACTACTAAGAATGTTAAGTATCGTAAAATGGAATCAGAAATTTAAATTAGAAATTATTGTGGTTTCCAAGATTTCATATTATAACTTTGATTTTTTTCATTATGCAAGTCCACCCAACGTTTTTTAATAATTGAAACGTAAAGCTTTAAATGGATATTAAAATTATTAACCGCGATGAATGGTTAATAATAATAAATACACTCTAATTGATACTTTATATTATAGAACTGGGAGTAAAAATTCCGACAAAAAATTTAAATTCAAGAAGCGCTCTTAATTATATAGAAACCACACTTTCGTAAAATAACAACAAAAATATGATAATGAATGCAAATGGCTATAGAGTTGGAGGCAAAAATGGTCAGATTTTAATATACATGAACTTGAAAAAAAGCTCGGCTGAATATGTTTAGAAATATTTTTGTACCTATAACATTTTTTGAATATTTTATTCATAATGATATCTTTTGGTTGGCGCCATTAAATTTTTCAATAAAAATTAAGGCGCTTCCTTGTCTAGACCGTAGTTTCAAAAAATAGTTTTTGTGCCGCGGTGCTAATTAAACTACGTGACTTTTGCTTTAAGAATAAAAGAAAATTTATCCAAATTTTGTAACTTTCCTCCTCGATTTCGTGCGGAATTCTTTAATTATAAATAATGATACTCCATGAAATTATACATGTATATTATTATTTAACTAAATTATTTAAATGTTGGTAAACATATAAGTAAGTACATAATAATAATATATAAATAAATACATTCAATTTGTGTTACAGTTGTTAGTTTTGTAAAACGGCGTGACTAAAGCTGTGGTCAGTTATCGCAATTGAATCGAACAATGAAGCGCTTAATTTACTGTATTTTATAACACTGAATTACTACAATTTGTGTATTTGCGCTCTTTATACACATAAGACTAATTTTTTGTGAGTTTTTACAAAGAGTTAAAGTGCAGTTGCAGTACCAAATTGGTCATTTATTGGCATCGATTGAAAACGGGTTTGCTCATTACTTTTGTAAGTTAAAATGCTATACTTTTTCCTCTTCCTGACTAATTCAAATCAGAAGATTGTAGTTTTTAAATATATGTTTTGCTGTATTATTTTCTCGCCAGAAAATAATAGTGTTGGACGGTTAGATAATGATAATGGGAATTTTATTCATTTTACTTTTACTTTCACTTGAATTTGGAATAGTTTCTTATGCCATAAGTCTATAATTTGAAAAAAAAATTTTAAACTAACAGGAATTGATACGGGATATCAATTTTTATAACATACAAACATCGACTAATTCGATAATCGACGATTTATAAAATTAAACAATATTTTTTGTTGGTGATATTTGAAATTTTGATCAAATAAATTGCGTTTAAAAAAGCAGTTGTTTGTTCATTTTGTATTTTAATACCAAAAAGCTTTAGAAGCTACGTTTGTTCATGATGCATCCACATTGCTTATTCAAGCATTGGCAATCATAGATTAAACGTGACGGATTTAAAACAATTTATAAAGAAAACGTATAAAACACGTGCCCTAGATAATCACAAACAAGATGATATGATTGCATCAAGGGGGAGAGAGGGTAAAATAACTTATTAAATTATGTTTGCCTTAATAATTATATTTTTATTGGACCTATCGTATCATTCTTCTCTTACCAAATGTATACCTGCTGGCCCCAGGTAATACTATAAATGACCAAAATAATTACCTTTTACAAGTATTTGTTGCCAAAAGAAGTTCAGCGTTAAAACAGCTTTAAAGATATTAAAAGATTTATATTTTCTTAAAACCGCTTTACTTTTAATAACTGCTTGTTCAGTTTGTAATCCTTAAAGAGCAACATGAGCGGATTTAAATTTTTTTTATAACATTTTAGTATTATCTCACTGCACAGTAAGTATTACAATACCAATGGTACAATTTTTCTTAAAAAGAAGAAGCAATCAAAGTAAATTTGATATCTTTTTACGTTTTGATTGATTTTACTTATTTAATAATCAAATATCAAAGCCGGATCTAGTTTTTACGCTGCCACATGCAGGATTGAGGATCCCCCCCCTCGGTCCCGAGTATAAGCTGAAGTTTTTTTTAATTAAAAATGGTTAAATGAACATAATATTATATCTATTGCAGTTAAATCGGGTTAATTTGCAAGATGAAAATTAAATGGTTTGTTAAAAGAGGAGTTTCATTATTTGAACTTTTTCTTCCTAGGGTTTTGGTTTTTTAACAGATCATAATCACGCCAAAATTCAAAAATGTAAACATTAAAACATTTTGTTTTTAAAAATGTTACTCCTATAACTTTAAAATTACAATCTTTTTTTTATAAAAATTTATTAATATTTTAAATTTTTGAGTTTTGGCATGATTATGGCTTGTCAAAAAACCGAAACTCGTCGCCATATATGAATATAATCAAAAAAGCAAGAAAATAATAAAACTTGTTTTTTAGTAAAACTACGACGTATCTAATATAATAAAATTAATATCTACAGATTATTGATTAGTTCTTCTCCGCCGACATTACAAGTTCTATTTTTCGTACAGTTATCCAGCACAGAAGGGTCACTTTTACAGTATAAACAGCAAAAGTTTAATTTTTCCAAATTGCGAAAACAACTAATTTTTGACAATAATTAAATTCAATAATAACATAAACTTATACCATAATTTTGATTTCTTTCCAAAATGAAAAGCACGATTTCTTCATGCACAATATAAATGATGGGGTCAATATAGCTCAGTTAATCACTTTTTATGCTAGTAATTGCTTTACTTTAGTGCTGGCAACGGTCTGCCACTTTAGTGCCGCTTACCAACTTTTGTTTTATTTTACTGTTGATTAAATTAACATAATAATTGTTTTTTCTAAAACTCTGAATAACAAAATATTAATTGATTCTTTTTTTTACTTTACTTTTAGTGCTGTTTGTTCCCAGCAGTAAAAGTAATACTTCTTGTTCGAAAGTAGTTGCTACATTTTGTAAAAAACAAGAAAACAAGAAATTACTGAACATAAATTTCTTCGTTCAAAAAACCAACAGTTCTACACATTTTAAACATTATTTTTCAAAAATTCTTGCGCTGTTTTAATTACATTTTATATTTTAACAGCAAAACTGTTGAGGAGCAGTATTTATCATTTGAGTTTGTTATCGTCTCTGAACTTTTTGTAATAAATAATGCAAAATTTGCATGTGATAATCCCGAGACACACAAATCCGGTTGCCAACACCGTTGCAAACCTGGTCAAGTTATCGGCCGACGATTTTATAAGCTTCCTTATGAGAAGATAAAATTCAAGCGCTCGTCGTCGAACAAAAAGCTTGTTGTTGTGAGCTCGACAACCTCTTTGTTCAACGACAAGCACTGGAATTTTACTTTTTGATAAGGAGAGATCCAACATCTTGACCTTCTGAAGGATGTTGGCTTTACAACAGCATTGCGACGGCGTTTACCTGTCTAAGGACGACTTGAGTAAGTTTTCCAAACTTTTTTGCCATTTTAAAATTTTGGTTATGTTACAGTGGTTTAATAAATAATAATATGTTAGAATTTCACGTTTTGCAACAGCAGCGTAAAACAAAAGCGAAATGAATTTAAACAAAGTTTGGCAATCGCACACTTAGATTTATAAAAAATCTGATAAATATGTTAAGAGAAATTAATCAAGTTGTTGTAATTAAGAAATTAATAAAGTATTTTCGGACAAAGGAAAATATCAATTAATTACAATAATAATTCTCTTTTACATTTGAAGAAAAATATCCTTTCAGCTACTAATAAGCAAAAATGTTTTGCGCTATTTCTCTGTGAATTATTCTAAATTACAATAGCCGCGGCAATAAAACTGATACTTTTGTGACTAAGTAAATAAATACCTACCTAGATAAAATACCGACCTATCCTATATGTACAATAAAGTTCAATTTTAAAAATAAATAATTAAATTATTTTAAGCAATGACCAAATCAATACTTTTCTTTTAAAATATGATTAAATTAATATTTGAAATTATAATAATTTTTATTATTATTAAAATTTTGTATTATTAATATTGTTTAATTTTAACATAAAATGACAAGCGGGATACTACTGGATGAGAATAGCAAAAGACAGAAAGAAATGGCATGAAATGAGAGAGGCTCACATCCGACGATGGATGAATTAGCTGATGTGATGATGATGATGATTTAATTTTTGGCCACAATTATAAACGTTGTAATATTTTTTTAAATACTTATTTAGAAGAACAAGTAATACTTAAAGACAAGAACACCCAAGTTAACGGGAGGACCGTGACATAGCCCTTCTGTTAGTCTTTAAATTTATTAAATAAATATACTATAGATTATTTAAATTATTAAACTGTAAAACTAATATTAAATTAAAATTTTAAAACTTAACAGATTAAATTGAACAATAAAATAAATTTTGCATGAGTTTTCAGTATATAATAATAATAATATTAATAATGGGTTTTTCTTTTCAATTAATTATTTATATTACTAGGAAATCAGGACTTGCAACATTAATTATTGAAATAATTGTAGGTATAATATATTATGTTATGTGTATTACTATTAATATTATTAATATTTTTATGAAAAGTTAATCGAGTAGATGAAAACTTAGTTCAGGAATTTTTCTGAATTTTAATCTGAAAATTAATTTGAATTCGATTAATTGTATTTTCTCGCGTTTACTTATTTAGCTTTTCAAGTTTTAAATATTAATTAAATAATTTTCACGGTTAACATTTGAATGTATACAAGTAATTTATCATAATCAATAAAATGTAATAATATAATATTTTAATTAATAATTAACCATAATATCATTTTTAGAAGTAGTATGCGTTATGAAATTGATATGAATCCACTTCAGAGAGATTTTACATTGCACAGCAAACACTCTGTATGCAATTCAAGCGGTTTTAAATTATAAAACTGATGCATTAAACAGCTTTCACAAGAGATTCTAATATCAGTTACTTAAATGACTTATACACCTAACTCTTTTTTTACACGAATTTGAAGTTACTTGGCTCAAAAAAGTCGTCCTTTTTTGTAAAATTTATTTACTATAAAGATAATTTGTTTTCTTTACAATATAGGATAATTTTTATTGAGAACATTTTTTTACACATATCTACCGTGTAAAAGCAGATTTGAGTGTACAGTAAACCTGTTTTTGTGCGGAATCATATGGGCACCATAAAAGAAATCGTTTAGAAGAATATTTCGTTTGCACACAAAAAATCGTATATAAACAATTCCACATATAAAAACTACACAAAATACACCGCATACAGGTTTATTTATATTTAATAATCTTTTCCGCCGTAGAATGTCTTGTTGAATTATCCTTTCAGGATATTTTCATTTTTATGGCAACATCGCTTTAACGTCGCTCTGCTCAAATAAATTCGACAACAATTTGGTGATTTGTTGTTTTGGATTTTAAACTTTTTCTACATGAAGATCTTAAAAATTATTTTACAGGAAGAAATTGACGCCGCTGAACCACCATGTAATTTGATGTATTATTGATTATCTGAGTCATGGTGAATAGAAAAAATGAAAATTCGTTCTTTGAGTATGATGTGCCCGTCGGGGTCATCAATTCAGGAATATTTCCGTTGATATTGGTTGCTTATGATGTTAAAAGTAGTAAACAACACCAAATAATTCTGGAATTTAATTCAATTACCCAAACAGTTGCGTATACATGAGTGGTATTACCGTTATCCTTTGAATTAAAAGATTGAAACATCACCTATTGAATTTTTCTTTCGTATTCACATAAAATTGATATCACGTCAACGACTCAATCAAATTGATTCAAATTGATGTTTAAAAATGTAACAAAACAATTTACCTGTAAAGATATAATCAAATCATATACAGATGTGGTTATTAAAATATTATGAACATATTATAGAATCTACAAACCGTTTAGTGATGAAGCACTAATTATGGCAATTTCTAACTTGCGTGATTAGACAGTTTAATATAGAGCGCCTATATATTCAGGATTAAATTTAATATTAACTACAATTACATATTATTTATAAAAGTAAGTAGTAGAAAATATTTTTTTGGTCATATTTTTGCAATTTCTGCTATTAATTTTTGTCATGCCATGCATAATATTCCGTAGAAACAAAGAGTTTTGAGCTTTTTCCCCAATATTTACCCTTCAGAATATAAAATTTGTAGTTACACCAAGAGCATCATCTTTTGGGAGGTTACATTAGATATTCACAAAAATTACGCTACACCTGCACATGGTGACAGGCGACCAACATGAACCAAATTTAATTTTAAACCATCATTGGTTTAGATCGTCAACTGAACGTTTTGTTATGGCAATACGTGAGCAATTTAGTTTGTGCTACCATGTAGGTAGTTTAGTATGTAAATTGTAAGCTTTTAAGTTTTAAATGCTTCATTGTGTTGTATTTATTTTAAAATACATGTTACCAATTTAATTGATATCATCACGTGTAATCAAATTGATACTCTTAAGATCCCATGTGATAAATTTCAATAATGAAAAAGTTTATTACGTTAAAAGGTAATTCATTAAAAATCTGCATATTATACCACGGTAGGTAAATATAAGTACATAGTTGTAGGTAACTGTTTTTTTATTAAATGTGCATTGGTTTAACATACAAAATAGCAATATTGAATATTATTATATTTAGTATTTTTTGTTCCTTATAGAGGATAATGGATAAAAATTTAACCCTACAGTCAGATGAAAAATTACAAGATATGCTTACGCATAATATCATTGTTTCGTAAAAATTAATTCTATGACATTAGGTACATATGAAATTTACATAAAAAATTTCCATTGTAAATAAATTGTTGAAGTCATATACCTTACATAATGCGATTTATTAGCTTACAATGTGTACCATCCTTATTCATAACGATATAGCGAGCCATAAAATAAAATTTATGTACATTAATTAAAAACGCACGTTTAATATTTATGATAATGAAAATTAGAATAAAAATGGCTTACAATTTTAAAAACACACTGTGCATGTTAAGTTTTACTTCTTTACCTTTTTATACTTTAACAATCACAAAAATTGACAGTACCTACATCCAAACCGGAAAAGATGTACCCCTTTGCTGTTGAGCAAAGAATTATTAACCAGCACACGTATGCGTTATAGCGTGTTCTTTACGGATCATACATATTTATAAACCGATCCTAACCTATAATAACCCTGGTCTGAACCAGCTTGATAATCTGTACCTTTATTCAATGTTCTCATTGGTTCTACACGAAAGAGGAGTGGCACCTAATTTTTTATGCATACATTTTCGATTCCTTTATTTTTGAAACATAGGATGTAATGTAAAGATATTTATGAATTTTTTACAAAACAAATGTCGAATTCGAGTTGTCGTTCCTTTCCTAGGTAGAAACCTACATCTAATTGCTGGACAATATTTTATTGATGAACTTTCTTCAGTTCCATATTAGAAATTATAAAGTTAAACGACATTTACTTATGAATTATTAGATACGGAAGGTTTAGTTAAAATGGTTTACTATACAATTTCCTCACAAAAAAGTAATGAAAATGTTTTGAATTTTTCAATTACATATTTATAAAACTGCCATCGTTTCTGAAAGTAGTAATTTATTAATCATTGTGACTAGGTAAATTTACTGTTACCAAGATGATGTTTATTGTGAACGTAGCTATGTAAATTTTAAATTAACAATGATCGTTGGATATTTGAAAATTTTTAATATTATAATCAAATAATAATTTTTTTAAGTGGAATCTTCTTCCGCAGGTTTAAAGTTGTTGGATTTGCCAATTGTCAATTATATGTTCGAATTTAAATTAATATATTTTTGCACACAAGGATACCTCATTGAACACTATTTTTTATGAATTATAAATTCAGAATTATGAATTTATGATGAAACCTAAGAGGGTAGCGGCATAAACTCTACTACAAATATTTTTAATCGCGGATTTTAAAATTGATCTCAATTTACTTACTTGGTTAAAATTGTAAAAACAAAATAAATAAGTCGAATAATAAAAGTGCTGTGGAAATTGATATTTTAAAATCAACGAATAAATTTTATCGATTATTATTATTGTTTATTTAGCGATATCTTGAAACTGAATCTATTACGATTGATCTGCAAACAATAATAGTAATATGTTGAACTTAACCATACTTACAGATTTTATAAAAAAAATTTAAGCTATGATGATAATAATAAAAATTTCTTTAAAATTCTATCTGATTTCTTATTTCTGCAACCCACCTCAGATTTGTTAAATGCATTTTTACCTACTTTGAAGAAGATGGCGACCAAAAACCTAATATTAAATCGTTAAATGCTGTTGTAACATGTGTAATAATCGAGATATCAGTTATATTGGCGAATAGGTACTCTAAGTACACTGTAGATTAGAACTCGTGTCAAACATTAGGTCCCCCGTGTCTAACAATAGCTAAAACAGCCTAGCCTATAAGTGCGCTTTGGTTTGAACCCCAGCAGAGTAAGAATTGGCCGGCAATGGTAAAACCACTGAAGAATCTGTTATGAAAATCCTTCTTAAAATGAAGAATATGACAGTTATCCTGGCAAATAGCAGGTTCTCTATGGATGCGAGAACAATTTGAAAAATTAAGCTGCTTTAAAAGCATTTTATAAAATTAAGTGGGGTACAGAAAATTAAAAAATACAGCCGCATTGAAATGTTTCAATGCTCATCATAATTTTAACCGTAAGTCGGTTGCAGTCGTGATAATCGTGATAGTACTTGCAATGACTTCCAATAGCATCTACCCAATTAATTCGCGAGATCTGCAATAAATATTTTAATTAATAGATCAAGAACGTTCAAGTACATATCACAAAATAAGACTAAATATGAAAATTACTTATTAAAATTAAATTTAAAAAAGCAGTTTAACATTATCGATAACCAATAATTACATTTGGCATTTTATTCGTTATTATTATTCGTTTAATCTATATTTTAAAAATATTGCGTTAATTATGTAAATCCTAAAATTATTTTAGTGTGAACTTTCTATTGAACTTTTTTAGAATTTTTATTAATTTTATAACTAAAACATTAAAAAAATGTGCCCCATTTTCAATGTCAAAAGCTTAGGAGAAATATTGACAATATTCAGAAATTCGTGCTAAAATTATGTTTTTTAGTAATAATTCAATATTATCATATTTTTTTGTAAATGTTACATAAATCAGGCTGCACGTAAATTACTATAATTAGCAATATCACAGTAAAATGATTGATATAATTTATATCATTATTTATTTATATTTTCTATTGATACATTAGTTTACACTTGCAAATTCATTTTACGCGGGCAAATAATATTATAATTTATCTTTGTTAAAATCGACGTTACATAGTACTTATTATTATTATTATTATTATTAACGGGTTGTGGTTTGGGACCCACTACACTGAAGCTTAGCTTATTGTACCCCACGTTCCAAGTTTTACTCCAACAAGTGCGTCTCCTCAACAAAGTCGAGTATGCATTTGAAGGGTGCTTACGCAATCTCCTCAGCTTCCGGGAAAGGAACACCAAGGTGTCGTAGCCTTTTGCTAGCTAAGGCCGGACATTCACATAAGATGTGACGAGGGTTTCCTCCTCTTCGCCACACTTCCTACAAGGGGAGTCTTCCACCAACCCCATATTCTTGAGGTGTCTGTTAAGGCAGCAGTGTCCTGAAAAGTAGTAAGTACACATAGTACTTACTTATTAATCAATCACATTTCCCATCAAATCCGACATTTTAAATTTGAAAATAATCAATCGGAATCAAGAACCCAAAAGCCCGTCCAATCAATAAATATCGGAGTAATTTTTCAATATTAACGCCATATTAAATCCGTCATTTTTAACTTAGGTGTCTAATTTTAAATTTGCGACTTTCGAATTCTTAAATTTTTGTCGCTTTTTAGAGGCCTCTACCTCACCGTTCTATTGCATGTTAATTATAGCACTTTTAGAATTAAAATTCCCTTGTGTTAATAAATAATAAAATATTTTGTAAACGTTAAAAAATAGGTATTTCTGAAAAAATGGAAATATTTTTATTATGCGATATATAATTTAAATAGAAATAGGCACGTAGAAGAACAAACAATTTCACAAACAATTAAACCGCGATTTTAGCTTAAATTTAGGATTGAATATTATAGGCTTAAATAATTTAATCGCAGTTTAAACGTTTGTGAAACCGGGCATAAGTAGAATTTATTTAAGTTTGTTAAAAATTTCATTAAAAGTAAATCGATCTGTCTGCAATTTTCGGCAGTAGAAAAGATTCTTACAAATCAAAAAACCATTTTTGTAAGAAAAATTGTACTTTTTCGAATAACTTTGAGGTTATACCTGACCCGAGGGGTCAACCGCTAAAGGAAATCGTGTACAATTAACTTCAACTTCACGTCCTTTATGATAATTATCCATACTTCTTCGTACTTCATTAATAATTCACGGTACTTTACCTAATTCATCGATACTTCATTGTATTTCACGTACTTCCCAGGGTGTACGGAATTTATAATTATGCAGATTATGATTAATTGTCAGATTATGAATTAAACACATTTACTTGGCCATAGCTAATTTTAAAAAACTTGGGATATGCTAAAATATTTAATTCACTTTTAATAAAAATAAATTATTTAAACCGGGGGTCTGGGGTGTGGAACACCCTCCAGTGTCTCTGATGGAAGTTCTTCAGTTTACTTCTGATAAAAGTAAACTATTCGGTCTGGGAATTTTGTATGTTCTAAAATGTTCTCCATTCCAAATTTGTGCACTGGAGGGTGTTCCACACCCCAGACCCCCGGATTGAGTAGTTTATTGTTATCAGAAGTAAACTGAAGATCTCCCGTTGCAGAGATCTACCTCAGGGGTACAGAATTTATAATTATGCAGTTTATGATTAATTGTCAGATTATAAATTAAACACATTTACTTGGCCATAGCTACTTTTAATATACTTGAGATATGCTTAAATGTTTAATTCACTTTTAATAAAAATAAATTATTTAAACCGGGGGGTCTGGGGGGTGTGGAACACCCTCCAGTGCCTTTTTAACGGTAGATATTCAGTTTACTTCTGATAAAAAGTAAACTACTCGGTCTGGGAATTTTGCATGTTCTGAAATGTTCTCCATTCCAAATTTGTGCACTGGAGGGTGTTCCACACCCCCCAGACCCCCGGATTGAGTAGTTTATTGTTATCAGAAGTAAACTGAAGATCTCCCGTTGCAGAGAAGAAGAAGACAAGTACTTCACATATTTCACATGAGATGTCATGTACTTCATGAGATGTGTACAAAAAATTTCACCAGCGGTTAACCCCTCGACCTGACCAGTGATCTTTTCTTATGTGATCATTTCAGCAATAATTCTTTTAAATCAAATTCTTATTAAATTTTATGTAATTAATCTATTATGACGGAACACCATGTCTTTAGACCACGCCACTTGGGGAATCACTAAAGTTCCTAATGCAGTGAACACATACATTTTATTTTTTTCAATTTAATTAATTAACAAATATGTTTGTTTCTACATTTTCCAACAATAGGTATAAATATAAAATAATATTTTATTTGCCGTTATTAATAAAGCTACTCAAGTACTAATTATATGAAAATGAATATACCTGCAATTTTTTACTTTATAGAATAATTTACGTTTAAATATTTCAGACACCAGAAAAACCAAACTTTTATTTCACATTTCCAGTTAGTAAAGTTTTTCATACTAAATTATGAATGGAGTCAAGCGCCAAGCACAATTCTAATCAAATGGCGTATAATTTGAAGCAACATAAATGCAATTCATGCTATTGCCACCTTCATAAATATTTGAGTAAGCGACTTACAATATACTTACCCATACAATTACAAGTTAAACTTCTTATAAGCACATATAAACTTTGTTTAGATTATATGTTCTCTTCGAATTATTACAATTTTTAAATAAAAACGATATAAACTACTATGCGGTTTATATTGAAAATTTAAACAACTAATTATTATTGCAGTAATATACGATTTAATTTGTTTAAAGATTTTACAGTCACTGAACAAATAAATTTAATTTGGCAATTAAAAATACATTTTGGATTCAATTTTTCCAATTATTGGGGTAAAAACTTTAAAATATTTTTAAAGTAGGCTTTTCTACTTCAGGCGTATCGTAAGATGTCATTATGGGATTAACTGGTATATGGCTATTTAGAAGCAATTGCTAAATTAATAGACCCAATTAAAACAAATGCAATTAAATTATTATTTCTAACCTGTGCTAACCCTAATTATATTAATTGATTTGAAATCGATAAACTAATTACCTTCTCAGAACTGAGTTACGTGGTACAGCATCCCTCATCGTGTTTGCACTGAACCAACACTTTTTCATGTAAATGACATTTTTATATCGACATCTACTTAAATAGAAATAAAATTTACTGTTACATTTATTATAAAAATCTATATTACAGTTTTTGAAAGTAGTAATTTTATAAATGTAGTATGATGTCCTTTCTAATGTTATTTGCTTATTTTGTGGCAACAAAAGTTTGAAATTATACACGAGATAAATCGGTCACGAAACCGACACTAAAAAATTCACAAACAGCTTTTTTTGATAATAACAGCTACGTAAGTCCTATGAGAGGATAGACCGGTAGGTAAATTTGTATTGATAACTAGAAAACGTAGTGCTACGTGAAGCAAATTAGGTGTAGATAAACATATAATTTCGAACACACACTTCACAAAATGAAGAAAAAACATAATAATCTATATTTTGTCGGCAAAGGTAGTGTCATTAGAAAAAGTATAAAAAAACCATTTCAGTATCACTGTTGTAGTCCCTGAGTTGTCCAAATCATTATAATTATGTGTCCTAAGTTCGGCAGACGCCCGCCTTCGGCGCCATTTCCAGTCTTCGTCAGCAGCTTATTTTGATGAGAGCTGATTCCTTCCAAGTTTGAATAAATAATTTCTCGACAATAAAACCTTCCCTTGAAAATTACACCGGCTATCGATAAGGTTTTTAATAAGTAGGTGCAGACAATTTTCTTGCATTACAAATTAAAAAATTTCAGTATCGAAGTATTGTGATGCGATGATAGTTTAATAAATTAAACCCCTACTCGGTCTGCTAATTGGTTTTCAAGACCCAAAAGAAAAACGAAGACAACAACTACCGGCTAGCATTCAACGTCGCAATACTTTGAACAAAATTTACAAAAGTAATATTTAATGCATTAGCAATTTGGTGCTTGATTTTTCGATAAGTGAAAATGTGAAGCACATAAATCATATCAAAAAAACTTTTCAATAGTACAAACCTCTAATCATAATGCCATTTAGATATCTAAGGCACGCATTTTGCCAACTAATAATAAGAAAAGTAATTTTTGCACAACCGAATCGTACGCAAGTAATTATATTATAAGTATTTCCTCTCATGAAATAATTTGAAATGGGAAAACTGATCGGCATTTTTAACCCCGAAGTAGGTGTGCGTGGATGGTTTTTTAATTGAAATGGAAATTTAGATTTTCTTATCATAAAAACTTTTACGATGTTGGCTTTCCATAAAGTTTTCGCATCTGCGAGTCAATACGTTGTGGATTTTAATTTAAAAAATCTGATGCAGATTTGCTTGTAGAAAATATAAAAGGCGCATGAATTAAATTATTGATTAAGGCAATGCCTTTCGTAGAGGGATGAAGAACTAACAGAGAGGGTGATACCCCATACCAAGAACGATACGTTCCATTGTAGGCATGCGTAACCTGCCCCAATCGCAGAAAGACGACAAAGGGTAAAAAAAGATCTAGCCGGAAGTACATTGAGCTTTTAGACTTAGTGCTTCCGTTAAAATGGAAGCCCCGCTACACTTTAATGTTGGATTGCTATTTTTTTATAAGTAAGCGTAGGTACGAATGTTACGTTTTATAATTATATTTTAAAAAATTTTAAACGTAAAATTACATTTTAATTACAGTTCTTTTTTTTCGACTTGTACTGCAGTACAAAAATTTAGTTACCAACATTACGCATTTGTATTGAGTGATTTGTTTTTAGCGTGTATCAACCTAAAGCTGATTGATAAGTTGTGTAATTTCAAAATAATAAAGTTCAAATTAAAGCTCATTACGTTATATTTACTGCCTACCATAATATTGTTATTGAGTGCTAAACGTTGTGTATTGAAATCACATTTAAATCAAATTGAAAAATGTGCCATGAAATTTCGTGTCGTAAAATTATAGGATAATGCAAATGTTATGATATTTATTACAACACAAAGAAACTAATAATTTTGCTATTAGGCACAGCGACTTTCCTTTAAATTTTGTAATATTCGGCACATATTATTACTTAAACCTCAATGTTATCTAGCCACTAAAATTTGCCAACACATGGTATATAATATGTTTATATTCATTTTGTTTAACTTTAAGTAACGCCGCCCTTCCAATACTCTAATTATTTTAATAAGCTGTACTCTCACCACAGAACGTCACGTTTCAAGCTAACTTCTTATTTGAAAAGTTAAAATTAATCGATAAATTTTCAGTTTGAATATTTTGATTGACGCTGCTTGTTATTAAAATAGTTGTCAATAATTATTAAGTAGTAAGGATAAATTTAGCTTCGGGCGCTCTGAAATGTGTTGAACGTGAAAAAAATTGTACAGGTTACTTTTTTACAGAAAACTCGTTCATGTTAAAAAGTAATCACAACTAACGCAATCTAAAAAATTGATAACTATGGATATTCTGGCTGCATAATATTTATTAATTTATTTTATGAGGTATAATTCTAATAAACCAATAATCTAATATGTAAATTAAATAATCAAATTAAATAAAACCAAAGCCTTTTTTCCCCAAGTCCTGCATTATATTCGAAACGTGTGTCCTTTTCGACTAACGATGAGAATGCTATAGATTCCCGAAACGCGTTAGGCAAATAATAAAAGCTTGGAGAAGAAAAAGTTTTGGGCTTGGAAAAGTGGAAATGGAAAATTGGAAAAAGTATTTTTGTAAAATGATTCACTTTTTCTGGTTAGAAATGAGATAATCAGTTTTTCAATCGGGATAAATCTGCAAGGACAAATTACGATATGATAAGTCAGTAGGTAATTATTTCGTACCAACGTGGAATCCGAACTACGGAAAAACTAATCTGATATTAACAAGTGTTTTTGAAAGATTAACAATCTTCTTCCATTTGATTGCAGTCAACATTTCCATTTTATTCCCCAATATGGTAGCTTTGAAGTGACCATTATACCAAATTATATCACATTGACCAAAGTTACTAAGCACTGCTATTACATATAATTATTAATATTCTAAAAAGAACAATTTGGTAAAGATAAACCCGGTTGATTGAAAAACAATATTTAAGGACGAACCTGTAAAACAAAAACTAAAAAACATTTTTTTATAGTGTACTTTTTTCTGATGAAAATGAAATTTTGGGAATATGTTAATCTCAATGCCGATGCTGATTATTGTATTTTCGACCTGATTATAAATAATTGTCAAGTTCAATTTTTCTGCAATTGATTATGGTTGCTGACAGGTTTATTTTATGGTTGATAATGTTGTGAATTCGTATAATCAGATTAAATTAATAAAAAAAGAGATTACCTAACACTGTACATGAAATGGGTGCTATCCAATTTTATGACTGGAAAAATTTATATTTTGGTATTGGAAAAAACTTTAGTAAACACAGAAAACCCATATTTTGATTTATTACAAAGATTTTTTTTGTACAACAGGTTCATGATGGCTCTAAATATTCGATGGAAGGTCTTTTCCATTTACCGAATAACTTTTCTCTTTAGCTCATTCAGATAAATCTATATCAAGACCAAAAATGTCTTTAAATAAGAAAAATTATTTAATTTCTTTACCCAAAACACACCATGCATTTTTGAAGGTTGAAAAACCTACCTAAAATAATAATGATAATGTTAAACTTTGGTTTTCACTCATACTCAGTAATAAATAAAATTAAATCTTTCGAGATATTAAACATTTTATTTTACAATAAATTAAGTAATTAAAAATAAAATAAGAGTAAATATTTTTCAATGCAAATAAACAATTTATTATAGTATAAATTAATAATTGTAATAGAGTTTTTATGATTTTAATTTAAAGTGGATTTTAATCCTTATTCAATCATTTGAGTATTATCATTTATATCATTTGAATAACTAAATGTTAATCGATAATTATATATATTAAAAATAATTACGTTTCATAATAATTTATTTATAAATATCATTCGAATTATATATAGATATTTATAGTATCTATATACAATGACTATTACATTGTTGAATACATACAATTAATTGCATTAAATTAATTGCTTATTAATTGATTATCATTATTATATATTGATTGATGTATATTGCAGAGCATATGTAAAACTTTGATGGTAATTGATTAATGTTCTAATTTAATTATGTATATAATAATTACTTAATTTACTTTAACATAATACTATAAATGTAAGTAATTAATATGAATATTAAAATTGTAAATTAAAATTTAGTTTGATTTAAATTTATTATAAGTTATTATTTCTTTCAATCACCAAGTATTTAATAATTAATTTAATATTTCAAAGTTTAAATTTAAACGTATAATGGATTTAAATGAATTAAATAATAACAATTATAATTATATTATATTGATAAAATTAAAATTAAATAATAATTCAATAAACAATTGTAAACAAATATTAATATAAGTTATGAAGAAATTTAGATTAGTAAATGAATTAATAAATAGAATTTATAAGAACATCTAATATGTATTAAAAATTTGTATACATTATTATAATTAATAAATTATCTTGTATGCCATTAAATTTCATAATTAGCATTTGTCTAAGACTATAGTTTAGAATAAATTTTTAGATGTAATTATCTTGAATCTGTTAAATATAGAATAATTTAGTTATAATTTTTGTAAATTTTTAATTCTAAATTTCGAATCTTAAAATAATCAATTATAATATAATTGATTAATATTTAAACTAATATATTTCAGTAACATTATAAACTATTGAATCTAATGTTTATTTTTAATTAAACTTTATTTAGATTGTATTACTGATATTAGACATATAAGTTATAAATATTAGTTATTATACATTTATTTAATTAGATTCTATTATTTAATGTATGATAAATTATTATTCTTATAAATGTATATAAATAATGTAACTTTTAATTAATTTTGAATATTTCATACATTATAAATTAGTTCTGTAGCATAATTTTTCAATTTACTTATAACTTTTTAATTTTTACAAGTTTAATTATAATTTCGTAAATTAGTACATGATATGATAGATATAATTTATATTACTAAAAATAATTCGATTTAAATCATTGTCATATAATTTAACAGTTGAATAATTTAATTAATTGTAATGTAATTAAAATTTTAACTCTTGTATAAATTAAGCAAATATTTTAAATGTTAAATTACACTTGTAATACGTTATGATAAAATTAAATAATATAATTCTTAATATTGAATTCTATCTTAAATAAGTGTAATATAATTATATATTTGATGTTTTAAATATTAATTTTATACATATATGATTAATTTTTAATAGCATTGCTATCATCTATAATTTAATCTAAATTTAAGAAAATTAAATATTTGATAAATTTAATTCTTAAAATTCATTATAATCGTTCAATAATTAACTAATAGATTTACTATAATAGATTATGTCATATCATCAATTTTATATACAATGAATTCTGATAACATATAAATTTATATTTAAAGTATTATTATAATCTAAGTTATGTAGCACATTATATTAAAAGATTATATTAAACTTATATATTATTAATAATTATATTTTGCATAATATTTATGTTAATTACAATATCATATTAATAATGTATTAATATAAAATTGATATACAATATTTTATAAGATTTAATAAATATGAATTTTAATTTAAATTTACTTAGTATCTATTTATTGCATCTAAAAGTATATTACATTAATTTAATAATTATTAGTATTAATAATAATAATATTATTAATAGATTATTTAGATATAAATTAAATATTGACGTAACTTCATTATCAATCTACTTAGTATATCACAGATTCGATAACTAATTATTTACTTAAATAATTTTAAATTTATTAATTTATATTATAATATTACGATTAAAATTAAAATTTAAAATTCATGTATATAAATTAGTATCTTAAATTTGCAAATAATAATTTTGTTAAATTGTCATTTAACTAATTTATTTATTTTACTCATATTGTTATTTTATATCTGATTTACAATAAAGAATTATTAATTAGATGCATATAATAATTCGAATACTTAAAAATTATTGACAATTTAATCCATTATGAAATTAATTATTTGCACTAATATAACATTATCATTCGACTTAATCATGATTATATAATCATAAAACTTATCGAATCTAATATTCATCATAATGTTAACTTATAAATATTCTAATCTAAGATTATTACTCTTTCTTCAACGTAGTATTCACAATTTAGAACATATTCTATTAAGAATAATATAGAATTTAATTTTAAAATACAATGTAATACATTTGATAATTATTAATCAATTTCAACTTTGAAACATTTCATTTTGTAATAATGAATTATTAATAATTAAGCAATATGCTCTATTACATATTTAATATTCTATAATTATTTATTAATCAATACAAATTAATAATAATCTATTCTATTAAAAACTAATAATATTAATTGTATTTAAAATTAATTTTAGAAATATTATAAATAGATTGTCTTAATTGACAATAAATACTTTGTTATAATAATTAATTATAAGTTATTGAAAAATACATATGAAATAAGAATAAAAATAATAATTTAATTAATATAATTATATAGATACTTATTAAATTATAATCAATATTAACTTTAATTACATTACTTAAAAACATACTTAGATTTATTTTGAATTATTGATTATGTTAATTGAAATTTTATAATTAAATAATTTTTGAATGAGTAAAACATGATAAATAAATGTCTTATAATATTCAGATTATAAGATTTTGATATATATAATATGAATATTATTAATAGTAATTAAATATTTAATAATTTGAATTATAATATATATTATTAAAGATCATTAATTTAAATTTATAAAAATTTCAGACTAATTATTTGTAAATACTATTACTAATGATAATTTGAATCATTAATACTATATCATGATAATTCAAGTCGTAATAATATAAATATTTTATTTGAATATTAATATAAGATTCATTCTACTTATGATTAGATTAAATACTTAAAATATATATTTAAATTATTAAAATATAAATTTACATATACTAACAATTTACATTAATTTAGTCAATTTATTAATTATTTAAATATTTTAAGATATTTATATAATTCAGAAAAAATTTATATAATGAAATTAAAAATAATTTAAAATTTTATTTGAATTATTATTGTTAGAATATTATTAAATTAATTAAATTTATATGAATTCTTATTATATAAAAATTGTACATGTTAAATTCTATTATAAGATTATAATTAATATAAGAACTAAATATTAAAAGTTTATTTACAACATTTTAATGACTAATTACATCTATTTTTAAGAATATTAAAAAAAATAAAAATGTTTAATTCATATCTATTAAAATATTTTCATTAATATGTTTAATTATTACAAATAATATATCTAATTTATTTTAATTATATAATATTTTAAATATATAAACTTAAATTTGATTTAAAATAAATTATTAATATACAGATAATAATTTTGAAAGCTTAAATTTGAATCTTAAATTATGTAAATATTAAAAATTTTGTATTAAATTTAATTTAAAATAAATATTCAGTATTATATATAAATAAATTCCGTTTAATGAATATTAGTAATAATAATTTATTGAATTTAGAATGATTTTCTAAATAAAGTTAATTATTTAAATATGATTAACTTTATAGTAATATGTAAGATATTTTAATTTTATAATTCTTAAAAGTAATAATAATCTTATACTATATTGAAAATTAGCAATCTTGATAATTATTTTAAAAATTATTAATGTTAAATGAAAACTTTAAATCATATGTTATTATCTAAATTGATATATTTCAATATATTAATATAATTAATATTATTAAATATTGTTAATAATTATAATTATTTAAATTAATATGATTGAATATTATTATTATTGAAATATTGATAAATGTATAGATATTTATGTTAATATATTAAAATTTAATTTAATATAATAATATCGTATAATATTGATTAAATTTCATTTATATATAAATATAAATTATATAATATTATTAAATTTATAATTCATAATATGATAATATTAAATAATTATTATTATATTTCAATAATTTATATAATATAATTTTAAATTAATTTATAGATATATTATATGATATACATATTAAAATATTTAAATAAATTAGTTTTATCATAATTACATATAATTTTAAATTTTTATAGTAATTGAATATAACAATTTAACTTTGAGATATACTAAACTGGCTTATTAATAAAGATTTAAATTAACTATTTATATTATTAAAACATTATTTACAAATAATTATACTAACATTTTAAATTTAATTAACTAATTACTTAAATACTTTAACTTTAATCTTAACACAATGAATTTAATTTTGCAATATAAGAATTTACTTAAAGTATTATATTTGAAAATTTATAACTAATTATAATACTTACTTTAATTATAGTTTATATTTAACTTAGAAACAATTTTAAACTAATACCATAAATTTATGTATATAGATAATAACTTATTTGATCTGTATATAGATTGATTGTTATAACAAATAATTGTAATTAAATCAGATGTGTCTAATTAATTAAACTATATTCTAAATATTATTACTATAATTTATATAAATATACAATTTAATTAAAATATTATATAATATGTTAATAGATTTTGTAATTAATTAATCATTATTATAATTATATATGAATTTATTATTAATATTTATTCAATTATAATTAGATATAATTTAAGTAATTATTTCAAATATGTTAATATATAAATTTAATTTAAATAATAATCTACTATTTAAAATATAACATATAATAATACTTGTATACTAAGGAGTTTAGATTACGCGAAATTTATATTTATAATAAAGTTTGTTAAATTTTTATTAATTTAAAAATTATTATAAGCTATTAAAATATTACCTTATTTTTTAATTATAATAATTAAACTTAAAAATTTAATTCAAATTAAATTAAAATAAAAATACAATTATTAACTTTTTTAGACATATTGTTATAAATGATTTAAAAATTTGTTAATAAAAAAATAATATTTAAAATATTTCTTATGAAATGAATAATTTTATGGAAATTCATTATATTCAAGTTTTTAATAAAATTTAAATAATTTTAATTATTGAATTTAATAAAATTAATTTAAATTTAATTATCTCCAATAATTAGAATTTATTATTAATTTTAAAATTTTAAATTAAATTTACTTAAAATAATTATAAATTATTAAAAGGTAGTTTAAATTTATAATATGAAATGTTATTAAAATGAAATTTAATAAAATGCACGGATATATTAAATTTTATTATTAGGTATATAATTATTAAGAACATTAATATTTAAATTAATAAAGTGATAAACTTATTAATAATCTTAAAGAATAACTTTTAACTTTTTCCATTTAATAAATTTTCATATTTATTATTAAAAAATTATTTAAAATTTTTAAAATTTCCTTAAAAAAATTTGTAAATAAAAATTTATTGATTATTAAAATTAAAAAAAATCTTTAAATATTTCTAAAAAATTTAATTTACATTGTTATTTTATTATGAACTTATCATATATTGAAATTATATTAAGAATTTTTTTTTAAAAATTTAATAATTGGTATATTATTTTCATTTATTATTTGTTTAATTTTTAAATTTTAAAATTTTCAGTTAAATATTAATAATTTTAAAAGCATAAGTTTAAAAACTTGAAAAATTAATTAAACTTACAAAATTTCTTTTACTATTTCATGAATGTGTTTGCCAGCTAATAAAAATTTTAAGTTAACTATACAAAATTATTTAGATAATTTTAAATTTTTCATATCTATTTATATCATATACCTATAACTTTTAAAATTTTATAAATACTTACTTAAGCTTTGTGAATAGAAATAAAACTAAACCGAAAAAAAATCTGTGAAACAACCATAAAAGCTATCGTTGAATTTTATCACTTGCAAAGCTTTTGGTAGAATGTTGAATTTTATCATTTTAACATTAATGGGTTTTAATAAAACTTGACAATAAAATTAATAACAAGGTGCAGATTAATTGGTTATAGCCGTTATGGTTTTACAGTAACAAATTTTTAAAAATGTTTTTTTTGTTTTAGGTGACTGTCATACAAAATAATTACTTGTGCCGTTTTAATTTATCAAAATTTTGGGTGATCAAACCACCTCAAAAATTTTGAGTTTCAGAAGTAAGAAGATGTCGTCAAAAACTACTGCACGTAAGTATTGCTTTTTTTAGACACCAAAGTTTAACTTTATTTGACCTAATATATTCTTTTTAGGTTATACTTCACCTCTGGGCAATAAACAAAGCCACATTTTTAAATTCAGTCACTTAATTTGATTTATTTGAGTGAGTGTTAGCTATCATATAGTACTTTTTTCACCTTTTCATTCGACGTATAAAAAATTCCACTTATTAAAGTGAATTTAAAAATTAAAAAAAGACAACTTTTTTAAATTTTCTTCGTCACAATTTTTTTTTAAGTTTAAAAAGAATTTTCTTTGAACTTCCTGGTACATTTTTCCATTCTCATCAAAATTTAAATTTTCTTTCGTTTTGATGGTTCCTATTTTCTTTCATATATGTATTGATAAGATAAGATTAGTATGAGTTAAGATTTATAAAGCTTTTAATTAAAAAAGCTTACTTTTTGCTTGTTTTTTCCTACAAATTTAATTTTCCATCAATAATATTATTGGTATTTTTTAACAAACATTTTTTATCAATTAAAATATATTATATTAACCTCTGAAATTAATATTGAATTAAAAATTTTTAAATTAAACGTAAGATGACAGCAGTAACCATTGCTGAAAGCTCACGAATAATTTTGTTTTATTGTATATTTAACCCGAGGGGTTGACCACTTGGTTTATTTGGTGTACATAATTTTGTAAATGATTTGCAATTGTTTTGCAAAATTCTGCAATTGTTTGCAAATGTTTGCAAATTTTGCAAATGTGTGTAAATTTTTCAAATGCCTGTAAATCTTTGCAAATCTTTCCGAATGACTGTAATTCTTTGCAAATGTCTTAAATTGTTTTGTAAATATCTGTGTAAATTTTTGCAAATTTTGCAAATTTTTGCAAATTTTGCAAATGTGTAAATTTTGCAAATGTGTGTAAATTTTTGCAAATGCCTGTAAATTTTTGCAAATGACTGTAAATCTTTACAAATGTTTGATTGTGAAATCGTTTGCAAATACTATCTATGTAAATTTTTGCAATTTTTTTTGCAATTTTTGCAAATTATTGTAAATGCAAATTTATTGTACACATTTTTGGTCAGTGGTCAACCTCCCTGATTTAACCGATTAATTTTGAAAATTTTAATTTAATGTAAAAATAATGGCAATTAAATATAATTATTATTTTTTACATTTAAAAAACAAAATAGCAAATTTAATTTGAAACAAAGTAACTTTTTCTTCTAATAAAAGAAAACATTGTTCACAGAAAGTAAGAATTATTGTAAAGATTACGGGGAATTCTCGGGTAGAGTCAGAAAGCACGAAATCAAAAGTACATTTTTTTCTATAGAAATAACTTCACCAAAAAAGAGAACATTAATGCAAGACTTTTAAAGTGGGATAGAATTTGATAGGTCCTATACTAAGCTCACAATTCAATTTTGAAGTTCACGAAATTACCAAAACAAACATTTGGGAGCGCATTATTACGTCATAAACTTTAAAGTTATTTTTTCCAATGTCAAAATTCTTTACATCGTCACTCAGACGAACTATCAGTCGACTTATAGATTTGGTTGCTCAAGCATCTTTAATTTCGAGTCTTGTCCTGCCTAGGGATGTTTTAATAATTTTAACCTCTTCTACAACCTTGTGGGGCAAAGAGTTATTTTTCTAGATTAGTTGTGGCTCGGAGATATTTTTTAATTTTACCAGTTGACCTTCAGATCCGGTAGATCAAGTTTCAAAATTTCAAGTTTGGGATGGGCGCGTCAGGGATGATTTTTTCTATTGCTTTCGCTACCATTTGAAATTAATTATATAATAAATATAATTTTTAATTTTCGATGAGAGGGGCTACCGTTTGAAAAGAGCCAATGAGAGAATAGCATTCCAATTTAATTTTTAGAGCCTTATTTTCAAAATTTGTAGACCGACCCCTAATTTTATTTTTTTATGCATACATTACATTATTATCTTCTATAAGTAATTGCTTTAAAATCATGAAATTTAAAGTTGGGGTTTTTCAGACTCGAATCCCTAACATTTTGATTTTTTTATAAAACCTACATACATAGCTTAATTTTTCTAATTTTACAAATTTTGCTAGCGTTTACAATCAGTACTGAATGCTGCTATTAATTTTTTTTTCATCTTGGATAAAAACAAAATTTTTAGGCTAGGCTGAAAGAATTTTGATTTTTACGCAAGGGGGTAGCTAGCTTTAGAAATTAAAAATGCTAAAGTTTCTTGCTGAGTTTTATCGTAGGTTTATACGAAAACCATACAAATAAAACATTTTTGCATTGTTTTTTTTATTTTTCTATAAAACCAACAAGAAAGATTAAGTAATCAAAATAATAATTAAATATGTAAATATATTTTTTAAGCCGGACCGGACCTCGTATAACTTTGAATGGAATAATATTTTCTTTATAAATACATGGGACCCAATTTCTATAGAATTATTTTAATTTTGTATGTCACTAATTTGATCGTACAACGAATGAAATCGAGATATGACCTTTTTTGTTCTTTTTCTGTATCGTAGTATTCCGTACACAAACTCAGATTTCTTAATCAAAATCTTGTTTTTCACATCTAAGCGAAACATTTAAAACTATAAATCCTTTTCTAACATTTTTGCACACTTTTTAGCTACTTATTTTATTCGCCGCCCTCTGACCTGTTTCCAGTTATTTTCCAAGTTGCGCCCGCTATTTGCAATTTTGTGACTTCTTTATTGAGAATTTCTTAGATGTCTTTATTCCATATTGCTTTAAAAAAATTACTCTGAGTGCCCGTACGGCCTATTTTTTGAATATATTTTATTATTTCGTTTAGATTAGCTCGTTCTTTAGCTTGGTAAGTATGGGGATCTCGTTAATCCAATCGCAAAGTTATCTTATTAATCCACTTCAAGGAATCAATTTTACCTCCTCTATTTGATTGACAATTTTCAATTCCCTAATAAAGTTTTTAAAACAAATATTTCTTCCTTTAAAGATTAAGTGTAGTAAATAATTTTAAAGTTTTGCAATGTTACGCTGAATTTTAAATATTGGCTTACGCTAGACGAAGGAGTATCGGAATAGCACCCCCTGTTAGCTGCTTCCATGTTTTTATGAAGTAATTTACAAATTAACTAAATAAACACACAAATGCCGAATCTGCAAATTAGAGAAATTTGTAAAATAATATTATATGAGGATTTTTTTTAAATAATGAAATTTATTACTGTGCTTTTCGAAAACAAAAACCTCTACACTGTTAAAAATAATTTAAGTTATGCATGTTATACAGATATACCTAAGAATATTTATGATTGACTTGAATTTAAGGGAGGGAATACACTATTAGCGGATTTCGCGATTTTTATGAATGGAAAATTAAATATAATATTTAAATATAATTTAAGTACATTAACAATTTAAATACAAAAACTATATTTAGCTTAATGATAATCTTTGCAATTATGCATATTGATATTATAGTCTAGCTTCTAGCGGAAATTTATCAGACAAGCAATTAAATAGGCACTATGGCAGACATTTCCCAGATTTGTGTCTATTTCTATATTACTTAACGGTATATTCCAAAGGCGACTGTATAAGCAACGGATTTGAATTTTACTACCAGGAAGAATGTCCTTAATGAATGGCGGCGACTACTGAAAATTAAAAATACTAATACATCAAACCAAAGCAGGCACCGAGACGTAACCATCTGCATTTAGGTTTCCATTAAGAAGACACGACAGTGCGACAAGTTTACCTAGATATAAGAAAACTAAGTAAATTAAATTTTGCTTCATCATATGCTAATTAAACTTTTTATGAACACGATTTACCAGCGTAGTTAAAAGTAATAAAAATAAACGAAAGCAATTAAAGTTTTAATTAGACAGGTCTTGTTTTAATTACTTTGGTTGTAGTGATACCAGCCGTCTAGGTAGGTTTTTATTTTGATACACAGGTAATGCTGTGTAAACATATCGTATTTATTTAGTATTAACAAAAAGGTACAACTCAAATAACACATGTACTATGTAATTAATTTCATCAGCAAACTTGTATGTCCTTTTCATAAATAGAATAGGAAAAACATGTTTTTCCAAAATGCCAACATCAATTCCTAGGAAGTAGGTTTTCATTCAACCATAAGAACTGCGAAATGTCACTTATTAAAATCATCTCCACAAAACGTTTGCATTTGCGTAAATAAAATAGCCCATCAATTTAATTAATTTAAAAACGATTAAATTTCAACTGGCTAATATAAAAATTGTTGTTCTGGTGTTTCCAACCAACTTCACCGGTAATTTTTGAGAATTTTCTTTCTACTAAAATATTAAAGTATAGGAGCTTTTAGGGAGGCAATCCGTCTTGGTCTTTGTTGTTTTGTCTCTTACAGATCTCTGGGTAAATCATTACTAAATTAAGAATTTACATAGTTGAATTCATTCACGAGTTGTTTTAGAATTACTTTAATGGTTTCCCATTGCTTTTCCAGGAAAGACGTTTCAGTTTCTGTTAAAAAACAGATTTCATTTGCGTTCCAAAGAATTTTTTCCTCATCTTCCACACCTTGAAGAGCTTGGAACACCACTGGTATCTAACCTTTAAGTTTATGTACTAATTCTCATCTTTTTGCACCGTAAACTGAAAATAATTAAAGTGCCTCATGGTTTCAATTTATGTTTTAAATCGATTTATTGAACTTATACCCATTATCAGTATTAACATGTAAATTAATATTAATTTAAAAGTTTAAAAAAAAACATTAATTTATTGATTAAAATAAATCGTAAAATTAGCAGGAAAATCATAACATTGGCAATCTTAACTAATATAAAGATGAACTTTATCCATAAATTATAATATGATATCAAAGAAAATCCCGCGGACTAATTAATGTATAATTATTTTCACAAGCTTCACATAAAATCATTTGCAAACTACACCTACATACCTATTCGTAGATAAAAAACAATAATTAAGAAATAAATTATAATTGGCAAATTTGTATCAGTCTACAAATTAGAAATATTGCTAAGACAAAAATCAACAAATTTCGCCGTAATGCTAACAGAAAATAGTTATTTTCGATGATAGAGGTCCAAGTTCGTAAGACTATTAGAATCAATGATCTTGAGAAAGGACGAGAACAAAAAGTAAGCTAGGACCGGCAAGCGAAAGAAACATTAATTTCGAACGTCTTCCAACGTAACCGTCATTCGGTACAACAGAAGAAGAAAAGAGAATTGCCCCAAATGATAATGTTTAATCCAATAAAGACAAGGTTAAATCTTATCAACCTATTTATTACGGCTGTTCCCTGTATTGTTAAAACCCAGAATTCGGAATCATCCAAAATTCAAATTCGTCATGAACATTTTCACACAATTATCCACTGCAAAATCCGCAAATTGTGGAGAACTGAAAGCTAACCTTTCTACAGCCACATATCACTTTATAATCTTTTTTCAATTACAGGATATGAATTTAAGTAGTGGTTCTGAGGCAGGTGATTAAAATAAGAACAATTTTAGATTTTTTTTATTCTTATTCTTCAGAATTCTTCTGTACTCCATATCGCACTACTGGATTTGAAGATCGTCCTTAGCGAGGGGTAATACATACACAAGAATTCTCAAAGTGTAGAATTCCAACTGTAAAAATCCTCGATTTTTAGAGAATGTTGCCATACAGTTGCAGTTGTAAATGGCAAAATGCTTCATTGTATTTAGTTTTCGCTGACAGTTTCAAAAATGTTTTATAATCTATGGGTAATTGCTGTAATTGCAATCCTGAATGGTATCACTTGAACATTGGTGTTTTAGAAGTACATACAAGAATTTGATTTAGTATTATAATTAGATCTGCTTCATTGAAGATATAATAATATATTATCTCTTACATAAGAACGATAATATAAGCTATTTGGAAAATACAATTTTTATACGATTTTTCTCTTCCTGGTTTCAGTAGATACCTGTTTCGTCATTATTTTCTAGCTGTTAAATAACGAAAAGATCTACATCTTCGCTAAAAATCACCACAGACTTGAATGGAGAAGACTATCAATTGCCGTGTGGGTTTTCTAGAATTTATTGTTTTCTATATATCTTTTAATTCTCTCGACACCTTGTTGAAGAAACGACTTTTTTTATTTTATTTTATTAGAATCTATTTTGTGATATTGTGGAAATGTAATAATATTGTGGATACCGTTATTGTTTTTCATTTTCATTTATGTTGTAGGATGCATTGAAAGTAATCAATTCAAAAATTTGGTTTTGACCACCATCTTGTCAATATCGCGGAGCCAACGACAAAATTAGTATGTTTTTAAAACACAAAGTCATCAAATCGAAAAATTTCAAATTAATCGAACTTACGTACTGACGACATTTAGACCTGACTACTAGGCAAATGAGATAATGTTTGACAGATAATTATTGCATTTTCCAAAAATTTAGGCGAAAGATCAGGACACTTTTAATCTAAAATACATGTAATATTTTTTTTAATGCCAATTAGAAGGTAGTACCTTCCTACATCGTGATAAGTACTAAATAGTTAAAACATTTAAATGGATGAAATAATTTGTTTCAATATTTATGTAATAACAATTTTTTACGTTTAAAAAATAGAATATTTTATTCGGACAATAGTAATATTTATGAGGAGTCAAAAAATGCAATAAATTTTGGGCGTAGCAAAACTATTTTTGCAAAAATTTTGCTATTCGAAGCTTGCCAATAAGGACTAGAACATCCTTTGTTCTCCAACATGCGCATTGCATTTCAAAAATTTTTAAACTGTTTCTCTTTTTAATTGATAAAAACGACTATAACTATAATATACATCCACTTTTTTAAAAAGTTAATAAGCAATCTGGAACAAGGCAAAAACAAAATGATTTTCTTGTTAATTATTGTTAATAATTGTAATAGGTATAGCACTAATAATAAAGATTAATATATTATTAAAGTATGTAAATGAAAGTAATCTTAAAATAGATTATACTCTCAGAAACGTAATTTTAATTATTTACTTTAATGATACCTAATTATACTATATTTATTTTAAATTAGCATACATTTTTATTGGCGTAGCGTAATTTCTGTAAAATGAATTAAATATTCAATATGTAACTCTAATTTCAACTTTTAAAACAGGATAATGTCATAAAATGCATTAGAAATCATAATGATTTACGGATACGAAAAATTTTAAGAGATTGAAATTTCCCAAATTTTGTGTTTTTTAATTTCTCAATTTGGCGTAAGCTAAAAATTTTGAGAAAAAAAATTAAATTTAGCGTTTAGTACATAATATGCTATGTATAATAAAATATATGATCGTAATTAAAATTTTTGCCTTTAAATAATAAAATAAATCTTTTCTTCTTCTTCTTCCTCTTTTATTAGATGCTCCAGTATTGCCTCCCTGGAATACAGACTTCCAGCTACCTTTCCATCCCTTTGGGAGTCGTCCGGTGAGTCTCCTGGTGTTAAGTCTTGGCGTCATCACCATTTTTACGATTCTCGCATCATCGATCTTCTCTACAGGATCTCTTTAAAACCTTCTTTTCCACTGTAGATGAATAGATTGTTTTGGTACCTACTATTCCCCTCCTTTCTTTTTTGTCTCTGATACAGCGCATATGTCTATTTTATGTCTTGTGAACTTCTGATTTCTGTTGTTCCATGAAGATATGTTTCAACTGTTAAACATTATTAAGTTTAAATTCCAAGTTCGTTTATTATTTTTTCTTGCAGTGTCCTTCATATAATTGACATTTCCGAGTCATTTACCATGGTTCTTTGAGCATTTTTTTTTAATACAGGTAGGTTGCTAACCTTACCTGTAAACCCTCCTCCTTTATTCGGGATTGGAACCGACAACGTCAACTTCTAAGCTACTCAATCCACCAAGCAGTCTTCGCAAGCAGAGTATAAAAAAACACTTGATTTTAATATGAAAATCGTCTCCGTTATTGTTATTATTATCCTCCTCCTCGGTCCAACTAACCCCTCGATAAGTTTTGGTAAATCGAGGAGTTCTCTGTGGGAAGGAGTTCTTATGTAATCTTTTATCAAACATAATAAAAATTAATACTCCACCTAAATAAATTAGTAAAGAGAATACATTTCTCAAGATTGCTGAAATTCATAAAGGAACTCAAAAATGAATAGAGAAGCTGACAGGGAAAAGAAAGAAGATAAAAATGAACATAAACAACAAATGGAAACCAAACAGCCATACACACATTTTACAGAACCAACCGTAGTGGAATAACTAACCAAATAAGAATCAAAACTAACCTGATTGAACTGGAAATTGATTTGGAAGTAATATCATTAAGAAATAGTCACAACAGCAGCAAATGAGAAACAAATCCATAGAGTTTCTTGAAAACGAAAAAATAACACAAAAATTCAAGAAATAGCAAAAGGATTATTAAGGATTAAAAATAAGTATCTACAGAGAGGGCATTAGAATTATTCGAAACCTTCCTAATAGAAAGTTACGAACTTTTATGACAGTTACCACAGCAGATGAAGAAGCAAGAATGGTAATAATGAAAAACGAGCATAGATTTCGGGAAATAAGGAAAGATCTATTACAAACTTTATTAAAATTAGAAAAATGATTATACAAAAACACACGTAGACGTAATTTTCAAATATACCAAAAGAGAAACCGGTTGGATATCTATGAAGTTTAAAATATGTACTAAAAATAAAGGTATTTCCAAAACTACACACAGAAATTGATCCTATACGACACATAATCACAAGTTAGGATACACCCACAAAAAGAATATCTGAAGTGTTAAACACGATTTGAATAGATGTTTTGGAAATTAATTCCAAATACAAAAGTTTAAAGAGGAAAAACACTCAGATTATATTATTTGATATTATAAACTTATAAGAAGTATTCTTTAAAAAGAAACGCTAAAACATTTAAAACTTCCCTTTAGAGTAGCTTAAGGATTTTCCCATATTCTTGAAAATTTATATTATTTAAAAACAACATTTGAAAAATAGCAGGTGCTTTTCTAAGTTAGTTTAACAATATCACTACTAAATTTCATAACGATGTCTTTAGGAGTTTCTGCAATTACTATGAAAAGGAAAGAAAAACCTATAGATTTTAATTTTTGTAGTTTTTTAAGAAATCCTTAAGATGTCACTACGAAATTTAGAGATAATATTTATAAAGTTATTTAGAAAAGCACTTGCTATTTTTCAAAATTTGTGAAGAGAGGACTCATAGAGCCTACTTTTAAGGGCAAAATGATATACTGTCAACAGTATTCGTGGATTACATTGTGGAAAAAATTCATCAACCCCAATTAGCTAGCAAAGTGCGAGAATGGAGAAGATAAGACGCCGTAAACGAAGATGAATTAACCACTTTTTCACTTACTAATTTTAATACACAAGAGTATAAAATTTGCAATAATAGAAAAAGAATCTAAAATTAAATACTTTAACCTGCAAAATTAGAAGGAATGAGAACATTCCTCCCATACAGGAAATATTTTTATCTGGTCGTTAAGTTGCAAGAATTACTTAAAAGGAAAATGGGGAGAGAGGAGCATGTACGCCACCCTTAAGCAAGTGCTTTTGTTCTACATTATTTAATCAAATGAATAATTTAATCTAATTGAGTAATACTTAAAATACACGAGATCATCATTCCTCAGAATTACCCACACTATAATAGTGTGTCTAGCAGCATTATACGATCATGTCACCTATGTATTTTTCAAAAATATACCTAGAGACCATCTTGCCCCACATGCCTGTTTACAATTTAAATAATTAATTTAAATTTAAAAATTTCTATTTAATTAAAATAGAAATAAATAATTCTAGGAACATCAAGGAGCTATGAATGAGTAAATTGTTGAATCGTGCTAATTAGAAAAAAATGGATCCTGTGAAAAATTTAGAAAATTAGAAAAATATAATAACATATCAACGTAGGAATTTTCTTTTTATCTGTTTTTTCGAATTTACCGTATGTACCAACTATAAAATACCGTTATTTTTGAAATTTTTAACGAAGTTTAGGTTCAATCTTCAAATAAGAAGTGTGTTTAATAAAAAAAAGTTTTTAGTCGATTAGTTCATTGCTTCGAGTGTAATCATTTACATAAGTATGAAAAATATGCACTGATTAAAAAATAAGTCGAGTTAAAGAACACAAAACAAGAAAATATTGAATTTATTTAAACATAAAAGCATCCAAGACAGATTTTGGTTTTAAATATGTCCTGGTGACCAAACCTTATATCAAAAAAAATACAGCTCAGGACTCAAACCCAGAACCTTTCAGTTACATAAAGGATCTGTTACAACTTTTTCACGAAAAAATCCTTTAACAGGTCCATTTCATAAGCTTAAAATAAAACTAACCGGAAAATTGATTTTTTAACTTTCCAAACAAAATACTTTTTAACGGAAAGCCTGTTTAAAATGTAAACGATTTAAGTATATATTTAAAAATATACTTTTGGTAATAATAAATTTATTAATTTTTTATTATAATAAATTAGTTAAATAATTTAATACTAATAATTAAATAAATTTTACATTTTCTAATGTAATCTCTCGACAGTTTCGAGTTCAGTGCAAAAATGCACTAATTCAATTAATATTATTGAAGTTAATTGGCTGATGTGTGCAAGGAATTTTACTTTTGGTAAATTTTAATTGGTAAATCAATTATTTTAATGTAATTTTTTAAATAAAGTAAATATAGGTAGATACGAATTTCACAGCATGAACAACGAAGCAATTGATTATTTCGGTTCTTATTGGGAATACAGTATTAATAAACTTTAACCCAAGGCGAATTGCAATTTTGGTATATCAGTTGGTATTGCGGTATAATGAGGATTGAAAAAATGTCTTTGCCCACCTGATGCGGAATTTCAAAATATTTAGCCTAAAGGTTTACCACGGCTTTCCACTATGCACATGTCACTCTGTAAACATAATATAAAATTTTAAAGAAGCCTTTAAATTGCTGCGTATATAATTTATTCCTTTATAACGAAAATTGTAGTCTACTTTAAGATTCTCTTCAGGGTTTGTTAAATTTTATCTCATCCAATGATTTGAAAAAATAATGACTTAATTAAATTTTACTTAATTTGAATAAAAATGAAATAAAAACGCGTTATTGTTGTTTAATAATAGTTTAGTTTTAAAATTAGAAGAGAGACGAGCAAATACTAAATGGATAGTACTAATACATATGCATATTCCTTCAGAAAATAATTACTTGCTCGCACAAAACTTAAAAAGTAATCCCATAATGATAAAACATTAGTATAACTTTATGTTTTCGTCAAGGTTGGGAAAATAAAATTAAAAAATTAATATTTATGTCTCTAATTACCCAGTAGTAAATAAAAATCTTCATTTTAATCGCTATTCGTAACATACTTTTCTTCAATACAATTAAAGAATTTTTTGCCACTGCAGTAGTACAATGTAATAAATACAATGGATGCCCCCCTCGTTCGTCTAATTCACCAAAGTTGCAAAAAAAATTGATCATAAAAATGCAATAAATATGAACATTGTATCTATCACATTGTATATTTATCATAATAGACAACATTTTGTAGTTATTAATTATTAAATTAAATAATCACTGTTATCTTATAATCACTTGCACACGAGTGCAATTCATAAATTATTACAATTTGTTTTAATTATTTATATGCGAACTGCTGCATCCTCATATTAAACAATACTCTATTATTACTATTTCTTCACTATTAATAAGATTAATTGTTAAATTAACCGCTCTGTCATATAGAAAAGATTTAATGTTTTAATATTTCTTTCTTTCATATTTATGTTAAGTGAGATGAGAAAATTGCAAATTTTCTTTAATTCTTACTCAAATTAATTACTTTCAGCAGATATTTTTTTATTTTATTTACGATAACCGTTAATTATTCATTAGAAAGATTTGCGTTGTGCGAATCTAATTATTATTGTATGCTATTGTAACTGTAAGTAGATCAACGGATAAGATAATGCGTGCGGAAATAAGTTTTTAATACAGGTATGAATTCCAGGAATATTTGGTATTTGCATTTTCCTAAGAAAACGCAATTGGTATTAAATTTTTTTTATAATTTATTGTTCATGAGGGCAAAATGAATGCGTTAGCCGATAGAGCTTTTCGATAATATGCAAATTTATTGTGAGATTTGAGAGAAAAGAAAGAATAAAAAATATATACAAGCGAGGGGTACATGGGCTAGATCACCCATTATACAGCCGACTCATTATTGTAATTTTCAACTGTTTCGAATTTTTTCATTTGGTTTAAAAAAATTTCTGAAATTAGACCCATCAAATTAACAATTTTAAAAAATTTTCGATTATCAACAACGTTGTTTGATAATATAAATTATTAAATAAATAAACTAAAATTTTCTGTTGATATAATATCAGATATTCAGATAATATTTAATTGTGAAAACCTGTTGTCTAATTATTATTCTGTAAACTAAAATGGGAATATTCTTTTGGTTGTAATATTTGCTTGGATTATTTTAAAAAATACATAATTAAATATTTACACCAATAGTTGAATCTAAAATACAAATAAAACAATAATACTGGCACATATAATTTACATCTAATTTACATAATTTAAAATTCCATTTATATTCAAATCCGTTTTATGTATGACTTAATGTAAGGTTTTTATGACAAAATTTGAGTAAAAAAGTATTATATTACGTAATTTAAATAGCACGATGAAGTTCTACGTACATCATAATAATATTATGTTATGTTTAATAAATATAAATTAATTTTTTCTTAGTGCCTACATAAACATTGCAAAATTATTTATTACTTAATAGCTATTTCGATACAATTATCCATATCAGGAACTAAACATACCCCATTTAATTTTTGGTAAATGGGTTGCCTATCGTACAGTATCGTGGAATCGATTCTGAAGGAAAATTATCAGGCCATTTATTATGCCTGCTCAATTAGCAAAGGAAAACTATTAAACAAATAACAAAAATATTAATGTTTTTAAAACTGAAGCATAATAATTAAAAATTGATTTTTTAAGGCATCATTAAAATTATTGGTACCTACCCAGCTTAATTTTTTTTTTTTAAATAAAATTGAAATTGTGCAAAACATACTACGTGAACTTGAATCACGAATCTGCATTCTGAAGACTAAAATCAAATAATTCAGATAAATAAGATGAAAGTAAATCCACCAAGTGAAAGATCACTGAAATTTCTCATGACATGAGGAATGTTTTGGTGTCGAATTTTAATATTTTGGAAAACCAAACTCGCAAGCAGCGTTATCACATGCAGTGGATCTCCATGTTTTTGAGTACTTCCAGAGGACAAGTAACGAACCGCTACCGATTCCCAATATTGAAATATTTAATTTAACACGCAAATGTTCATTATCTGATAATTCAAAATGTATACAATGGATTGACCGACCACCTTAATATAAAATTCAGTTAGATTATCTGTACAATGAAAATACTTATTATTTTACGTACGGAATATCTATGCCTAAATCTAAAAATATTCAAATATTAATAAGCAAATATGACTGTTGTGGTTTAAAATTTAAAGTAGTCTTGTTTGTTACCCTAATGTAGAAAAAAGCATGCCACAATTTCCACTTCGGAACCCAACCAGTGATCATACCATAGACTTAACTAACATGCAAAGAGAAATAATTTTATATGATTTCATCAAGTTTTAAGATATAAGATAATAGGTCGTCTTTGGAGTTTGATTATGAAAAAAATAAAAAAATTGTTAACCTAAAGTTTTACAAGACGGTAGCTAGCAATTGTCTATTTTTTTATCATTTCTATAATTTGTCTATTTGAAACACAGTGCTGAGAGCTGAGAAGATGAAAACAATCGTGGATTCTTAAGATGGTATTCTTATATTACTCGGTTAAATCAAATTGTGAAGGTACCACCTGAAAAATGGAAGAGTTGCTTTAATATACTGACAGCAATTATTTAAATTCACAAATCAAAATTGAACATGAAAAACCGATGTTTTAATTGGGCAATTTACTTTTCTTCTCAGGTCGCTTTGAAAATCAGTAATATTTTTCTTCGATTAAACAGTCTGCTATCATAAAATACCACCTTTTCTTCGTGTGTCATTTCCGGTCCCCCGGACGTTGGCGATTCAACTTGGCCGAAGCCAAGATAAATAGTTGATCTATTTACTAGGGAGTATAATTTATGGGGTGGTTTCATTGCTTTCCCCATAATCGACGAGCTTACGCTTCTTAGTTGGCCCGTGTGTGTTTCACGCTATATTGATGGTTACTAATTTTTCCCTGTGCCAAAGATGCCATCTTCGGATTTTTTTTATATTCATTACTTTTAAGAAAAAATAAGTGTAATTTTGATTTAAAATGAGGTGGAGTTTGAACAGAAATTTCAATTTTTTAGGTTATGCATGAAACTGAATACTTTCTTCTAGAGACTTCAAATTATTTTATAAATTGGAGTACATTTTCAAAATTTATTATAAGTTTTATTTAATAATACTTCATATAATGCACAAACCTAGTAATTACAGGTGGGACGACTATTAGTTTTATACGAATACGTACATATTCGAGCTGGATTATTGCAGACGAAATTGTAATCAATTCATATAGTTTATGGTTTTCTAAAAACAATCGGAGAAAAAAGATGGTTGAAAAAGATTTGGAATTAGATACCAGGTCAGAGATTAAAAAAAGCGGAAAAACCAAGGTTAACGTGGAAAAAATTGCAATGAAAAATAGAAATTTACTCCAAGATCGCGAGAAAAAAGAAGATTGGGATATTAACATCTTCTATATTATATTATATAAAGAAATTTTCTACAAGTAAATGAGTGGAGCAAATGTTATAATATAACCGCAATTTAAAGTCGGTTCCAAACGACAAATTTTCCCGCAATTGACCCCTACGACTGCTTACACCGGGTTGAGGATTTGCATGCGTTTGGTTACAGCATTATTTTTTTAAGCAGTCAAACCAGGTATTTTTACCCAATGCTCTACTATTAAGTTTAGTGCTTAAACTTTTATTAATTTTTACCTTTTCTTTGTTGTGTTTCTTAAAGACCAAAATTTTTAATTAATCTATAATTTAAAAATTACATAATACTTTTAATAAGTTCTATAATAGCAGTGATTTGTATAATAGCCAAAATTTTACAGACAATAGCTAATCGGGGTTCCTTACACAATAAACACAATTATTTGTAATCAATTAATTCATTATATTGTTAATAAAATTCCGCTGTCAAAATCAAAACTTGCCAAAATTATAGCATTCAGGAAACACCAAATTCCAAATTAAAATCTTAAGTAATAATTCATTAGACATTTATTAATTATTAAAAAATGTAAATTAAAGAAAACAATATTAAGTTATTCTAGTTTTTTTACAAAAAATTAAATCAAGAAAAACTGAACGTTAATTGCTGTCTTAAACAATTAAAATAGAGTAACACATAAATTAAATATTAATAATTTATTAGACTTTAAATGATATGATCAAGGTACATTGTATTCGACTACCCATTCAAGCAATCAATATTTTTGCTCATTTTGCACAATAAAACTAATTTATGTTTGTTGCCTTCCATATAGCCGTGATGTGCAGCTAAAAACAATAAAAATTTTTTGAGATGGGTCACCGTTGATTGAATGCTACCGATCTATATAACTTTTTTCCAGTATTTAATATTTTTAATACTTTTTTAGCCTGGGTCTTAAAATAATTATTATTCGCCAATTAAAAATGAGAAATTTAATAGATAACCTGAGTCGTGCTAATAATAAATGTTATAACGACAAATAATATCCATGACTGAAAGTGTTCTGTACTAATTTAATAAATGCAGACTATAATTTTTAATACCTTCCTACTTAAAATGACGTCGATCATCGATATTTTAATGCAGCTATTATGATGCAATCATATCGTAAAACCCGCATTCAGTTTTTCTTTCACTCCTGAACTCTTGTTAACGTTTAAGATAAAAACTGGCATTTTGCCAAGATATATTAGCTATTTTAGCTAATGTGGGAGGTTAAGGGTAGATCCTCTCAACGTTCTTTAAAATTGATAATGTGTTTTAATTTTTCGAATTTAAAGCTAATATTTTTGTAATTATTTAGAAAAGCACTCAAAGTTGTTTTTTTGAATTTCTAGCGGTATAATATCAATTTTAAAAAGATAGGGGAATCGTGGAGTCTACTTTTAATGCCTGGTGTGGCACCAAATTGGTGTCTTTTCTCATTTTTTAAAGAACCAAGTGCTGGGAGAGGTAGGTAAAATTGGTGAGGTTAAAGCGCGAATACTAACAAAATTTATGTGTAGCACAATTCGTAGGCGGTTTCGTATCACCATAAAATATTTTGGTTTTTGAAAGTGATTATTAGTGATTATTGCTATGAAATTCAAACTTTTTAGCTATACGGCCAGAATATCAAGATGAGCAACAAATTTACTTGGCCGAAGCATGTTGATCTTCTAACCCGACTGGGGATGGACTTACATTAAATCACAACATCAAAAACAGATGCAGATTATACCGTGAAATAGTTTAAATTATAATTAGAAATATTTCAAATTAAAATGAGTTTTGAAATTTTACGTTTTTCTCAAAACTACATTTCTTGATCTGACGTATATCGTATCTAATAATGCTAATCATTTAATTGCTCTGAAACATGCAGAGAGCATAATGCAAGTTTATTTATTATTAGGAGTGCGGAATTTTCTAATTTCCCAAAACTTTTTCAGAAAAAAAAATTAATTTGTCCATTTTTCGGTCCAAAATTAAAATTTTTAGTTGTAGTGGCTACTATTTTGTAAAATCCAAACATTAATGCCATTTAAAAATCCTCTTGATGTTTTGATCTCGAATTATCACAAAGGGGGTTTTCTATTTACGTCATCAGAATGGAAAAAGGGTAAAATCGACTATTTACAAGTGCAATTTCTGTAATATAAGTTTTATTTTAAATTTTACTGAAAATTATAATTATATTAATAAGTTGAGGTTATATAAATAGGAAACATTAAAATTATGTTCCTGAATAGTTTTTTTGTATAAGTCAATATAGAAGTCTCTTTCTTAAGCGATCACCCTGGTGTTTTTTTTTAATTTGTAGCCACAAGCCGAATATGCAACCCACTTAAATGGTGCTTTTTAGTTTTAACGATTTCTTCTGTGTTGGTACCTCTTGAAAGCAGTTTTTGCAAAAATTTGGCTTTTAAAATTTTAAATGTACATTTAATAACAAAATAAATTAACTTGGAAACTTTTATAAATCATATTTAAATAAAGACTACTTTTACGACCGACTGTTAATGCTAAGGTACCGAATTTAAATCCTGGAAAAATCTAACTTTCTTATGACCGTCTCCGTGCTTCGAAGAGCACGTAAAGCCAACGGTTCAACAAAACAAAAACAGTCTAAGCAGCTGTTGCATTTAAATGCTTAAAACTTTTCTTTTAGAGAATACTAATGTCCAGCAGGGAGCGAAAAAAGGCTGAGAAGAAGAACTTGATATTCCTGTACCTTTTGATGTTTTTCTTTGTTTTGATTATTAAATCTGTCTTGGAGACTCTGAAGAACCAAATTTTAAAAAAAAACACTACAATAATTTTTTATTTTAATTATTAAATATTTTTAATTTAATTAGATAGACATGACATGATCATCTGTGCCCACCTTAATAACCATTTTCCTCGCTATATTACTGAACTGACGACAAACTTGAATTACTTTGCTACTTGTTGCTTGACTTACAATCGCAAAAGTTTCTTAATAGAAATTTTTTCAAAAAATTGGCGCAACTTCTTCTCGACGGAAAAGGTTTACTTGACAAATTGTTGGATGTAATTAGAATGACTCAGTTATGCATTTGGACCAAGATCAGGGTGTAAATTAATGTAACTTTATTTGCTCATCTTCACCGTAAAGGGGGGGGGTCAAATTGTATCATAAAACCAAACAACCCAGGTTTTTTTCTTAAAAGGAAAAAGTGTAGTCAACATAACGGCTAAAGCAGCCAAAGGATTTACAGTGCCTATATTGTGCGAATATTGTTACATAACTATTATTGGTGCAATATTATTAAAAAAATAAGGATAAAATACTTTTTTGTCAGAACATTGTCTTGTTTCAATTCTAAACCCTGACAGTAGGTTTTCTTAACCTAAAAACACATTGTTATTTTTCTTGCAAAAAATATTCAATAAAGATTATCTGCGATAGGCAATATTTAAAAACAATAGTTTTGTAATAATTATTATTTAAGTGATTTGCCATTCGAACAATGTTACTGATAAACAGTGAAAAAAGTTAGCTATTATCCGAGTTCAATATTTTAACTTTAAACTCTGAATGTACTTTGAAAAATTTTTCCATAAGGAAATTGAACTTTTTAGGCAAAGCATTGTTATAACATTCGTCTAACAATTGTTTTAAATACAAAATGCATTTTTTATCCTTTGCGATTATTAAATATTCGGTTAGTTTTTTACGATTCAGGTTGAAGGAATTTAATTAAATTTAGCTAGTAACAGTGATCAAGCAAAATAGTAATTAAAATCAAACAAAAAAAATCAATTGAAAATTCATTATTGTGCTTATAAAACTGCAAATATTACATCTGTTCAAGGCTTTATAAACATATATTTAGCCACAAAGCATGAAACATCACAAGAGATTAAAGTATGCTTGGGAAAAACAACTTTACATTGCAAAAGTTAACAAATTGAAACTTGGAATCATAAATGTCTAAACATATAACATGGATTACTAAATTTATTTTCTTTTTATCGAGTTGTTACAACTTAGTAACTTATTTCTATAAAATAATAATTCTAGAAAATATAATAAATTAACTTAATACGGCTTTAAATTTATGTTTATAATTAAAACCTCTTTAAAAGAGTAATGAAAGCTATGCGTCATCATGAAATTTGTCTTCCGCGTTTAACAGATTGAACTTAATCCAATTTCCTTTCTTCTGCGTGTTTCATTTATTTTTTATGTTGGTGCAAGCAACTGTATTTTATTATGTGAACATTTTCGAAGCTCGCATCTTCCTCATTTGGTTCATCCTAAAATCGTTAACAATCCTCTTTTCCAAGTTATCGGCAGCCTCATCATATTCGTTTTACAATTTCCACTTAATAAAATTTATGGCCACTCTTAATTTTATGATTTCACTGTACGAACGAATTTATTTTGTTAGCTTTTCGTATAAATTAATTTACAAATGAAACTTATTTGCGTGCTTCCTCTTTACAAAATTATCTTCAACATCATTAAATTGCTTCGTTTACTAATGTCTATAAAATTTCAAGGTTAATTTGTCTTCGGTAAATATCCTTGACAAATGTCGGTTTAAGTAGTAAAAATAATATGATATTGCAAGCTTCCTACACGCGACTCATCTGCAGTAGGACATAAAGCAATCAGCTGACTGAAGATTAGCCCTGATTGATCCTAATTTAGGTTTCCGGTTGATGAATGTCGACCGTGGACCGCGACTGTGCCAACGCCACTTTCTTGTATAGAGAATACAAATTATTACACTTGGTTTTTGATTTTTTGAAATTCTGCCCAACTTGAAAGTTGCACAATTTTGCTTCCGCTTTCTCCGCCTTAATTATGTAGTAGTACCTAGTACACGATGCAGATTCGATTGACCGTTTTTTTTTAAATCGACTTGAGCAGTTTTGGACATCACTTATTTGACCGGTAAGAAATTTTAAATTAAATTCTCCAGTTGCGAAATTCAACGGCACAGTTAATTAGTGAAATTGCTTTTTATAGTTATATTTTTTCTGTACTATAGCTTTGCTATGAGCATACTTCTCTAAACGAAAGAGTTAAAAACATTTGCATTTAATTTTTATGGGGCATAAAACTAACAAATTAGAAAACTACTATTTAAATGGCGTAATTAAATTAAAAAGTAGCTTCACTAAACGGTTAAACAAAACAAGACAAGTTCGGCGTGACAATTATTATTATTTAAAAAGTTACGATTAACATCCGAAGAAATATCAAGTATATGCAAATTGTTAAAATTGTCTATTATTTACGATTCAGTTTAAAGTTCCTCTGTGATTATATTATAGACAATCGCTCACTTCAGTTATTTTCAAATACTCAATTGTAACAACAGCACCTACACAACTTGTAATTATGTAATTAAATTTTCTCATTTAGGATGGAAAGGATAGAACGGCATGTAATTTATGTTTACATATAAAAATTATAGTTATTTAGTATAAAAGACATTTTTAAGAAAAGCAATAACCTTTAGACAATGAGGCTAGTTCCTTCTAGACAGATAAATAAAACACTTAGCATAAATTAAATTTAAAATATAAAACAAACTTAATAGAGGGAGGTTATGGATCTAATATAAAATACTGGAAATATACATAAAAATAATATATTGTCCATTAAGTTTCAAGTCACAGTTCATTATTTGATGGACAGAAGCAATCAAACAGAAGCAGTTAGATTTGTTCGTAGGTGTCATTAATCATCAAACAATGCAGGTAATTATATCACTACACTTCACACCTATACAACAAAAGCCGCACATCTCATGAATGATCAAATGTATATGTCTAAAAAATTAAAACCAGAATGAAATGTCTATCATGTCGTACGAATATTACGCTTGAGGTAAGTAACTGTAATCTTGTCGAATTTAATAAGCACAGCTGGAACGCACAAGTTTTTGAAACTCGAAAAATTGAAAAGATCATTGTTATTTTTTTACAATTACGAAAAAATTATGAGAACTAGAAATAATTAAGTTTTTTAGGCTTTCGAAATTAAAATAATTCCCAAAACAATTTCCATCCTGCTTCCTTTGAGAATTTGCCAAATAATGGTGGTTTGCTTAAGTGGGCTCCAATTTCTCTTCTATAATTGAATTTTTACATTATCTTATCACTGTAGGTTATAAGTGAAAACAAAGTACGTTTGAACAAACCAATGTATGTAGGTAAGCCACCCCGTTCATACAACTTTATCCGGAAGCTTCTGGGAACACCTACTCTTTCAACAAAACGGGGCTAAAAAAATCGCACAATTCACGAGAATGTCATCTGATACTCGAGCAAGAAGTGTATTCATTCCCATTCAAATTCGGATTTCGCCCGCCTTCTTTTCTTTACAAATCGCTTTTTTGTGCGCTAAAAACCGTTATGTTACCTTTAACATACGACGACCCAATTGTGCTCAACATGTAATTTTTACTGATTGCTATAATTTTGCGATTTGTACCAAGATATTTTAATTTTTAGCGCGTGCCAACGTAACTATCGATGTTTGACTATGTCACTCGTGTGGCGGCTGTCAACGCACAATTCTACCTATAATTTTGCAGCTTTTCTTTTTCAAATTCAAAAAGAATTAATTTTCAGTATCATTAACCATCGCTTAATAGACATTCATTTTTTAATTAAGCTTTCTTAAGTCAGCTGCAAAGAAATTTCCGTTGCAATTAAACTTGTAGAAAATTTACTATACAATAGAATAAATGAGTAGCACTTCACAAAGATTTTTATGATAATTTTTTTTTATAAAAAAAAATAATTACTCACTGAAACAAATTGCGTAGGTATGTTTCCAGTTTCCCGCAAACTTAGGAAACAACATCTGATTTTAAAATCACAGTTCAAATTTTGTCGCACAGCGGAAACTTATTACAAAAAGGTTTATTAGCTATGCATTTGTGTCTCCTATAGAATAGAAAATGTTTGTTTGTGTATTTCGAAACGTATTCAGAAAAGCATGACAATATTTGGTTGACATTTTGGGCGGATTGACCAGACACAATGCAGACGCTCAAAGCTACTTTCACAAGCCGCTTGTTTTCAAAAGCTACCCTTTTCTGTACCCGAACCTCGGTTTGCAAAATATTAACCGAAATATGATTAATATTTTAAATAAATAAACCGTTAACAAAAAATTTGAAAGTTAAATTACTTTTCAATATGTCCCACATAAATGTTTTTTTGACGGACGTCGAATAACCGTTTTATGAAGTACGAGTTTCTAAGATTATATCAAATCGTGGACAACATGGCATCGTAACTTTCTAGAAAAATAGAAAACTAATTGAATTTTATAATATTATAAAATAAAATAAACTCCCTCCGTTCTGAACTGACACCAAATTGGTAGGTATGCATCCAAACAATATTCTCAATAATTATTACATAATTTGCTAACCTCAAAGGAAGCATGTGGAATGCATGCTTTAATTAATATGGGTAACTGTTTTTTTATTACCTTTTAATTAACCTGTTTTATTTATATACAGGGCTTAGAAATCAGCAACCTTTGTGATTCTCTACAGGAGGTTTCAAAATAACCAAAAGTTAATCAGTAAATTAGTTATGGATCTTTGTTGCACAGTAGCCCCATTGTATACGAACTACCACACACATCTATAAATTTTTGGATAAAAAAATTCGCTACTTCCACCAGAAAATAAATTCAATGTACAGTAGTTTCACCAGGCTTCAAGAAGTATACCCAAGCTTCATTCACATTAGCTTTTAATCCCTGTGTCACATAAAGGGATGTAACATTTTGCTTTCTGATAATCCTACTGTCCTTTTACATGCCGGCAACATGCGAGACTCAAACGGTTCCAAATGTATAGAGTAGACGCACATTTCTAAATAACATTATTCCACGGCAATGAACAACTGTTTGAAAAGGCCGGAATGAAAACAAAATAATAAAACTATCATTCAGCCAAAAATGGTTCCATCAACAAAACATGTTAAAACCTTTGCATGTTTAAAAGGTGAAGTAATTAGCACCCAATAAAAAAATGAAACCGATGACACTGATTTTATTATAAATGGATGATGATGATAATGCGACACTTAATAAAATATTACCGCACATTAACCATCAATTGATCTGTTAACTATTAAAGTAAATTAGTCTCCCCAAAGTGTAATCGATAAATAACGAAGTATTCTTTACATTAGCTTATCGGGATAATCTAGGAACATTGTAATAAAAACTACCCTATCCTATCCTTTTCATCAGCGTTCTTTGAAGTAATATTCTCGTTTGAGTGTCAATCGAAGATCATTCAGAATTCAGCTTAACGTGTGTCTAACGGTAGGTGGCACCCCTAACCAGACCACGTGTCTATCATTATTCCTATTCATCAACCCGGTCGTATTTAAATTAACACATTCAAATTATTGAAGCAATCCCAAGTTACTTGTAATTTCATATTGTACATGATCAGCCAAGTATATTGCAAGACAAACTACGGTAATATTTAAATCCTTTTAAAATGGGATCTAATGGGCTAGGAGTAACCCTTACGTCATTTGCATGTGCCGAAAAGAAGATGGCACTAGTGATTGTAAGATTTATTTATCCAAACACTAACGCCATCTTTAAAAACCCGTTCGAGTGGCGCAGTGCGTCGTCGAACATGCCAATGAATTAATAATTTTTTATAGATTTAATCAAGAAAGTGTCTGTAGTGGGTTAACGAGTAATTAATTATCATCAGCACCGAATAGCTCTAATTAACGAACGCTAAATTTATATTAAGTGTTTTAATAAAGTCCTCTATTTTCTTTAATTACAGATATACTTATCAATTTTATTATGGCTACCTTGCTTCTTTCTATAAACGACATTAAAAATTGGAATTCTTGGACGTAAACTTGAGCTCGTACATAGGTAAGACAATCGCAACAACTAACAAGCAAGTAATATTTGGAATTTCACACAATTTTTAAGGCGGCATTTCAAAGACATTGAAGAATTGCGAAAAAACCGCTCTAGTTACATATCGATCTGGACTTGAAAACAAAAAATATAAGCGGCAAATACCAGAAGTGCATGCGTACATGTGCGAGTAAGTTTTTACCGAAAGGAATGAAGTATGTAGAATTGTATGCATGTAGCCACTGAACTTTTCTTTATTCTAACCGCTCATTTTCAATAGTCTAAGTTGAAAGAAAATGAATACATGAAAGTGAAATATCACGAAATATATAAATTAGATAGACACCTAATGATCGGCTACAATTACCTACTATAAATTAAAATTAAGAGTTTCGAGCTGACCGTTGAAAGTTAAAAGAGTAAGCGAAACGGAGTGGAACTGGTGAGCTTTCAATCATCATGAAATGAAAGTATATGAATAATGACATTATATTGGTTTTGATGTATGAATACACAAACAATTAGAATAATACAGAAGCACATGTAAGAAGCAATAATGGGTTTCACCTTGAAAGATTAAATTAAAGATTAAATTAGACAATGAACAAAGATAAACAATGTAGATAAGCAATTCAATATAACTCAGTTAAGTAGTGTTGAACAAGATATTAGCATACACAAAGGGAAAAATAAAATAGCGAGGTAGTAAATTTTGCCAGTAGTAAATAAATACAAGAGACTGTATAGGTAATACATATAATATAAACTAGCTGTACCATAAAATGCACTCCGCTTCCACACCAACAGCAAAGTGAACTTTTAAATTTATAGCAAAATTGAAACTTGGCCAAAATAATATTTCGAATTTAATACAAAAAAACAAAACAAATACCCACAATAGAAATAAAAATTATATAGTACCTTTGTGATCATGATATATAGGGAATAGTAAAACAAGTTAAACAGTAAGAATTGAAGTGGGCATATAAAAAATTGTTACTATTAAAAAGAGAAAAATTAAAAACCGTAAAATCAACTAACTACCTGAGATTTTATTAGCCTTCGGTCATTGCCGGTTTTAAAATTATTTAAAAGAGAGACATCCATAATTATATATTTTTTTCTTCATTTGTATAAAAAATTTTAAAATATTTCCAAAATGTACAAAACAACTATAATTTGTCGAAAATAAAGGTCGGAATTGTTTGTATTTTTATTTTTGTTATTTGTAAAAATTGTCTGGAAGTCGGAATTTATTAGAAAAACCTAAACATAATATGTACTATGTCGACATAAACAACAACTACAAATAAGTAAATACATTGTGCAATAATATAATTATGCCTCTTTAATCATGCCGGGTTACTGTCGGGCCAGGTATTAAATAAAATTAACTCAAAATCACAGTACTGCCATAATATTATAGTATAAGGTATAAACAATTAAGTACAGCACCAAAATATTCACACATCAGTTTATTTTCGATTTCCGCTTCTCATTATAACGGAAAAAAATTAAAATTATACATATCCGAAGTTGCCCACAATCTCATAATTATTCAGTAAATATGGTTAAAAAAAGACAGTAAAAATAAAATTTTTATTCCTCCCAGACGCGAACTAGGTATCTGGGAACAGCAACAATTCAAGTGTCTCAATGGAAAAATTTCGCAATTTTTTTATTTTATTATTTGAAACTAAGACATCAGTATTTCTTTTACATTTTTTCGACAGCGTTTAGCATGAAAAAAAATTATTGAAATTCAAAAGAGACCTAAAAAAGCGGGGGGTGTGAAAACCAATCAGAATTAATAAAAAATGCCATGCTGCCAAACCATTTTTAAATAACTGTTAGTTTTGCAGATAATTTTTCTGTCAATTTTGTAATGGCCGTCAAATGTTTGCAAATAGAATTATTTGGTTAGTACGTCATGCATTTTCATTTTGTGAAGATAATAATCGTTAAATACACATCACGATCACTACTTTATTTATAATGCAAAACTCGTGTCATATCTGACAGCCACCAACTTAGACAACATCGCACAATCACGTTTAATTTTGATTGGTTAATCACCGCGGGTAAATTAAATATTTCTTATAAATTAAAAAAAATTTAATTGTACGGAGGGATTTGAAACCATTCAATTGCATTAGTATCCTGTATTTTTATCCGACTTTTAATTTATGTGTTATTTTATAAATTTAAAACTAACGAAACTCCTTCATTGTGTCGGGAAACATTGCGTTATGAAAAATTTAAGAAAAAAATCTAAAAATGAGTATAATAAAAACGTTTCAAAGTGCTTTGTATAAGATTGTGATAATAACTCAGAAGCAACCCAATAAAATATTTGTAATTATTATAAATACAGGTAACCCCCACATAACATAGCATCTCTAAAACACGGTTTCGCTTTAACAAGGTTCAAGAATTAGAAAAAATCCCCATGTAACACGGGATTCTTATAACACGGTTTCACTGAAACACAAATTTAAAAAAGAACTTTGCAATTGCTTGGCTCCATACAACCAAATTTATAAACATTTTTCAGCCAAACACAAACAACTTGAAATAACAGATTTTTTGCAAAAAAAATAAAGAATAAAACTAAAGATACTGCTGAACAAAGAGCAGAAGATGAGGATATTTTGTGAAAAAGAAAATGCAATTATTAGGAATAATGAATTATGTAATATGTATAATGTTTATCAAAATTAAATTGTGGCCTTATTACAACTCCGACAACATTCATCCTCACCTTAAAGAGCTTGTATTTTTCTTTTCTTTCGTTTGGTAAAGCCATTTCTATAGGAAAAAGTGTATTTTCGATTCCAGGAATCTAAATTCTCACCCGAATAACATTTTATTAATAATTGCTTTAATAAATACAAATTAAAATTTCATTTTAGAAACCTAATTACCCTGTTATACGGGGGTTACCTGTATTTATAAACGTAAAAAAAACAAAAATTTAATAAACTTTCTTATTTTTATTGTGAACATGTAAGTAGATACAGATTGTAAAATTTTAAATTATATAATTGTATCTTTTTCAGATTAAAAATAACATGGAAGATTATATTATGTACTACCAGAATAATACAAAAATGTAAAAATAAAACAAGAAGTCGGATAGCACCCCAGCAAGTTCTAGTGATTCTAACTTAGTAGGAATACCATTAAAGAGTATTTTAATTTTTTGTACCCCAGATGGATTTATGTTAAATAAAATATTTTAAAAATTACTAGTTTTATAAAATTTAAAAATTTTCCAACTTATTGAATTTCACAAGTTAATAAACATTCACAGTTATAAATTTATTAATAAATTGTAGAAAGCAATGATTTTTTTCAAATATTGTTGGGCTAAATAATTGATATATAATTGCTGATCATAGCTTTAATCGTATAACGAAATATTTAACTGCAAAAAATTGTGTGTTGGTGATGTTACCTAGTGTGAGTAGTAAAAAAATGTCAAAATTATATAATATATTATTAACCTGCGAAATTAATATTAAAATAAAATTTTAAAAATTACCGGGTTAACTGATGACAGCAGTAACCATTGGTGAAAGCTCACATATAATTTCGTTTTATTGTTCAGTTAACCTGTTAATTTTATAAATTTTACTTTAATTGTAAAGAAAAATTCATATTGAAAGGGTGATAAGAAGGATTTGCCAATTATTTTTTTTGAAGCCACATAGTCATCAGGAATGAATTAATTTCTTATACTGTTTAATGTTTATTTTAAATTTTTGTGTTTAAAAATAAAAGAATTTAGTATTTTGTTTTGTTTATTTCACAAGAATAACAATTTTATAGTTATTTCAAAATAAATTAATAAATAATACTACTTCTACAATTTACTACTTCTACAACATGTAAATAGTAATTACTAGTTATTAACAACTATCAAATTTAAATTTGTACTTATTTACTTTCTAATGTTGCCAATTGAGAAATGTTCTGCAAGACGCGTCTGACGTCAGAGACGTTGTCGGTAAGCCGAATCATTTTTGAATTTCAAACTCGATTTTCTCAGTAAAGACCATATTTTAAAATTTTTTATTTTTGGTTATAAGTTTTGTTTTAATATTCTTTTTAAGATATCCATAATAGGAGTTAACACTAAATTCCATATCATGCAATAACTACGAATTTCGAAGATTTAATATCTTCGGGATTGGTGCTAAAAGTACTTCAATTCAACAACTATCATTTATCGGTCATTTTGAGTTCTTCCTGCAATCTGTACCTTCGGTATATCATTTTTCCCTCATTTTTACTTTCTCCAGATTAAATGTTTTTAATATTAAATTAAAATTTTCAATTTATTTTAATTATTGCTGTTATCAGATGATTTGATAAATAATTATTGCTGAAAGTTTATAAAAATGCCTTCGTTTAAATGTTCAATTCACCTAAAATTTTAATTTATATTAATCACAAATTTTCTGAGTAAAACACTCGGTAAATAAATTATTTTCTATTCAAACAATTGGTATATTTAATTTACCCTCAATTCAAAATTTAAAGGAGATCACAATTTCAAATATTAAATTTTCTAATTCTTAAAAATTTGCATTAGTTGAGCCCTACAGCAATAACATAAATGTTTTAACGTCAACTAGCGCAATAAGTAAGTGCATTAGTGCAACATTAAAGATCAAGGTGTTTTTTCTTTTCGATGGATTTTTCTTATAGTCACATTGACAGTAACTGATAGTTATAGCAAATTTTTACTTGTAAGAATAGTTATTATAATTATTAATGTGACAATGACAAAAGCTTAAGGTTACGTTGATTTTAATGCTGCACTAATCCTAATTATCTAATAACCTTTTTTATTACTACCCGGAAGCAAATCAGTAATAAATTTTTCAGACTAACGCCAAAAAAGTAATCTGTTATTTAAAAAAATTTTAATCTATAATTATATTGTTAAATTTTAAAATGCTAATAGGAAGAATGGTAGGTGATATACTTGTGCTTCTGCTATCACAATATACTATTTTATAACCAAATATATTTTTGTAAATTTTTTTTTTGAATATTGCGTTTTCATGTATTTCTTCTAATTTCTTTATCTATGATTTTGAAGTAATATATTTTATTTGGACATGTTATTATTATTGAGCTATTACAAACTCTGATTGCAGTTGAACATAATTACGTCATTTGATTTATATTAAATATCTGCAAATACCTTCAGCGTAACATAAATTGTAAGTCAATTAAACCTAAGTGCAGCAAAGGTGTTACTCAAGTTGCATGCAAGGGTAAGTAGTTTAAGTCAAAAGTTTTTAATATTTACAAAATTTTTTAAATTTACAGCAAACTATTGGATGAATAAAAAAGTTAGTATTTAATGCTAAATGTTTAGTTTTGGTATTGTCTCAATTCTTACACTCAGTGGAAGACTGTTATTTTATTCATACCTGCATGGCATCCTGAGCGAACTCATGATCCTCGCACATCGTCGAATCATAGCTAATGGTAAAGAGATTTCATGAAAAACTAAGTTCTTCTTGCAATCTGATTTTGAAGATTGATTTCATTTATGCCTAGATTATCTAGATTTGGTTGTTAGTACAGTAAAAATAGCTCGATTTTGATCATTTAGGTGAAATGATTAAAACTGATTATGCTTTTAGATGCTGATGAATCTTCTCCAGAATTTATGGACACTTTTTAAAGGGGTGAAAAATTAATTTTGAATTTTACAAAATAATACTACATGTACTATTTGTATTCGTCGTATGTGTATATCTATCAATTGGAATATCCAAAAGCATTTGAGATCGTTAATTATATTGACATTTAAAAATTAAAACACAAACTGTCGAATTAAATCCGTTTCGACATTTTAGGTCACTGGCACTGCTTTAAATTAAGAAAAATCCTAAAGAACAACGTTGTAGCTAATATCTTTTGAATTTTTCTAGTTAGTTGACTAGAACATACAAATACGAGTATTTACAGTAAAAAATAATTTTTTTAGAGTAAAGAAAACTGACATATTATTTGATAGAACTTTTGAGTAGCTTCAATTTTGTCTAGAAACATCATATTATATTGTCAATAAAAACATCAAATTAAAGATAATTTTACTAGTTTTAAAAATATATGTATTTATCGTCCAATACGACATAGACATAAAATATCGAAAAAAATAAGTAACTGAAAATTTTGTAAATTTACAGAAATTATTCAAAAAAAAAATTATCTTCAAACACGTGTATTTAAAAAACTACACGCCTGTAAACCAAAATCACATGATTATGTAGCTGTGGATGCAGTTATGTAAAAAAATTTTGCAATAGTTGCAAAATTTTTGTTATAATTTAATCAATTTTAATTACGTTATTTAATCAAACAGTTAGTTTTATTTGGAAATTATTTTAATAAATATCTTGCAGTTCTTCCAGTCGCCCTCTCCGAGACCTCGGAATTTCATAGCACTTTGGACATTCTTTTGCCAAGTTAATTTTGATCTTCCTGGTCTTCTTTTTGTTGAGGGTACCTATTCTCATATTTTTTTAGGCCATATGTTGTTTTCCATTCTTTGGAGGCAACCTTACCACATCATTTTGTTCCATTGACCCTCCGTTTTTTTTTTTGTATTTCCACGTTTTTTATGTGCTCCAGCTTAGATACATCACAAGAGCGTCTCCAAAAGTCCATTCTAGGGTTTTTAAACGACCTATATTTTTATTGGTTAATTCTCACACTTTTCCTCCATACGTGCATGTGCTTTGTACTATCGCTGAATAGATCATGGTTTTGGTTTTTCTCGTGACGTGTTTATTTCTAAGGACAGAATTTAGTTGACGTGCGGCTCGTTTTCACTGTACGAGTATTATGTTGTTAATATCTGCTTTGCTGCTTCCACTGTTGGAGAGAGTTACCCCCAAGTACTTAAAACATTTGCAACTTCGAATCACTTCTGATTCCAGTATTAGATCGGAATGAAAACCACTTTGTTGTTCGGCTTCCAACATCTGATCCTCAATCCTATTCTTTATCATCTTTCCGTATAATTTTCAAATCAAACTCAGTACGCTAATACCACGATAATTACGACAGTTTCTTTTATCACCTTTTTTCTTCCTTTCCACTCTTCATCTCACTTGCTGCCTTTTTTATTTCTATGACATTTACATATGTACTACGAATATATCCTGTTCACTTCATTCTGTGAAATTTTGTCTGGTTTTGCTGCAGTTTCAAATTCCATTCGGTCCTTTATTAATAGCGCTTTATAGTACGCTCTCCATTCCTGCATTGTTATTAAATTAATTTTCCCGCAATCTTTACTATCTCTTTGCATTTTCCGTAATTATTTCCACGCTTTGCTTGCGCTGGTGTTTCCAATGCATTTATTAATTTTACTACATTGCTGGTCTCACATCTAATTTTTGGCCTTAATGATTACCTTCTTGATTTTATTTCTAAATCTGCAATATTCTATTTTGTCTTCTGATGATTGCGTAGCATACCATATTTCGTATAAAAGTTTTTTATTGTTAAGGAACTCTTCCATCTGCATTGACCACCAGAGTTGCGTTTTTTGTCATTTCGTTGTTTTTCTTTTTTCCCCAGTGTTTCATTGGCTGCTTGGTGTATACACTGTTCAATCGAATTATAGAGTTCTTCGGTTGTAGATGGAGTTGGGTTGAAAGATCCCAGGTGCTGCAATTTTTTAGTAGTTACATAGGAATTCAACCGAATTGTTATCAAAATTTTGGGGTTTTATTTGAGTTCTAAAACTCCTGATAGAATGTACACTTTTGCTTGTAGAAAATAATGGTTCAAGCCACAGTCACAGCTTTTTTTTGTAAAAATAGATTTCTTAGGTTATAAACTTCTTTTTACAGAAATAATAAACGTCACTTCATTTATTTTCTCCAAAGCCACAAAAATTGTACATGAATTATTTCTGTCAAAATGCAATTTAAATATCAAAATTAACAAAATTATTGATTTAATAAAAACGGCCTTTCTTAACAAGAAATAGTCATAAAACTTGGTCATATTTTCTCTTATAGGTTAAAATAAAACACAAAACTACAAAGAATTATATTTCCTTCCAACTTTTTAAAACGCGAAAAACACATAGAAATTAAAAAACATCAACACTTAAAAAAACAAAATTTAAATACAAAAAAACAAGAGGTAGCCAATTTAAAGATAGTTTATTTCTCTACAAAAGAGATCTGTCGTAATTTTTCTATAAAATTAAGTGTTTTTGTAATTAAACACAAAAAAGTAAATTTTCCCCTTTAACAACCCCTGAAACAATAAAAGTCTCTTTAAATCCAGATTAGACATATTGGTTTCTGAAAGAGTAAAACATTCGACTATACTATGTCAAGTTTCGTTGATCTCCTAATTTTTTCTACTTAGTCTCGTGCTGTTTAAAGAGTTAAGCACAAGAAAACATTCAACCCAAGTAAAAAGGTAGAAAAAATAGTTTAAACATGTGAATTTAAATTGAAAAGAAAATATAGTTGAGGTAATAGACCAATGAAAATCTAACAAGTAGACACCTTTTTTTATTTTAATTAATTTTTCTAATTTCTCCAAATTTAAATTTTGGCGCTGTTATCTATGTATTTGAAATTAAATTTCTTCCGAAAGTTGAATTATAGCATGGATTACTTTTTTTGGTAATTAGTATACTGTTTTGATTATTGTTGAATTATTTAATTTTGTAGTTTTGTAATAATTGTTTTGGCTAAATCTTAGCAAACATGATAAAGTTAGACAATTATTATATAAAATGGGATTAATACAATAAGGAAAAATTAAAATTATTAATTATTCGTGTTTCTGAGATAGCAGCTCAGTATACTACTTTTAAATTTAAAAGAAATAATTTTGCCAAAAAATATTTATTGCTGGCCATTAGTTGAATGCAATTGGAAAGACAAGTAATGTTTGAGAACGAAATGGAATTGACATACAAGGACCGAAATGGACAATCAGGGCGTCAAAGATAAAGGAAGAAAAAAGAGCTGGACCAAGGTTTGCATAGTATGAGACCTGTAGAAAAATTTTTTGCAAAAGTTGAAGAAATCCTCCCTAGAACAACAAAAAACTCTTGATCTTCAAACGTTACTACCATTTTTAAGCATGAAAATTTGAATCATGGCAATATTATATTGTACTGGAAGAATGTAGATTTTTTCCTTTTTAGTGCAAGTTTTTCTTCAATCCTTGCCAAGAAGAGAGTAACGTTACCATGAAATCGTCGTTGTTTTCTGGATTTTTGAACAATTTTGCACGATGATATGAGAGCTGATACCAGATTGAGAAGGACTAATTAGTGAAAAACACTGTTCATCCTTGACTGATGCAAATATTTAAATTAAACGATAACTTTGTTAGAAATTCGTTACTGCTAGGTTATACATTTTTTTCAGAGTCCGTACGATGATCTTCAAATAACAAGGTTAAGTTGCACTCAAATCAAACGTGCTTTTGCTCCTAATGAAGCAATATACTATTTTATTGGCTTTTGATAATTTTTGATTTCTAAATAAATTTATTGTTTTGTTATCTGCTTAAAACATTGAAGTGGAACAGGCGAGCGATATCCAGTCATATTTTTACTACTGATAATCTTCTACGTAAAATAGATGGATAATAAAAGAATATATTATTATTTATGACTTTTTTTATAATTGCCGTTTATCAAACTTTATAATAGATACGAGTAGGGTTGTGATAGCTTGAACAGTGCGATAAGAAAGTTAAAAGATGCTCGGAAAGTTCCACTTTGAAAAGTCTACGTTAGGCAAAGTAAAGAATGGGGGCCAATATAATTTCAAGTCTGGCCAGCCTTCTTATTATTTACTTTCGAGTAATCCAGTATTTAGAAGTGGAAGATTAATAGAAGTGGGCCTAAAGGCCCCCTATGGGGAAGTTCTTTGAATGTGCTTTCTAAAATTGCACTACGATATTGATTGAAAAGCTAGCGGTTTCGCAATAATAGAGACATAACGAAGATATAAAGTGTAGGTGTTGCTTAAGTGCCAACAATATTTTCTCATTAACTTAAGTAACATACTCAGACTTGTAACCAAACGTACAATTGTATTGGTAAATACATGTCAATGTCATATTAAGACGAAATCATTTGTAACTGCAATAGCGCGAGCTTTCAACAATAGAGACAATTTTGTACAGTTCTACACGAATACCTACTTGTAAATATATAAATAAATTTGCATAGATAAGTGTTTGTAAAATTAAAATCTAAAAATACATAAAATATGTGGCATTTTCAATTGAAGAGGAGGCACTAAAATTAAAACATAGTTTTTCATCATTTAAGCATCTTCCTTGTTAATCTTTTATGCAAGTGCTTAACTGATTTACATTGTTGGATATGACGACGTGCATACACTTTAAACAACGTTATCATTTAAACAAAGATTAAACATTATAAATGATATGACCTCTGCAACAATTAGACTGACCTGCTAAGTCATATTAAACCTTAACTCACCGTTTATTGAATACAATTACATTGTCTGGTCTACGCTGTAGAACTCCATCCTTTAAGCTTCTTAACCACGTACCCATTGAAAAATCATGTACATCTTACTTGCAAATGGAACGGTTAACGCGTTAAAACGAAACAAAACTTGGCGTCGGTAGCCGAAAATAACTTCCTCAGATAAAAGTTGACATAATATTTAAGAAAGACATTTAAATAACAAGATCAGAGGTCAATTATAAAAATTAAGTTATAAACACCGTGATTTAATTAACGCTAACTGGTTATGTAGATTCTGTTATAATTGCTGATTCATGTATTCAATAATGTAGTTGTATAAATTTGTATACAAGGATTAAACATCAAAAGCAGTTTGTTATTATTTTTATTAATCGGCTTTGTAAAAGTTCAACTTGTTTTAAGAGGATGAAAAAATTTTCAGATAGTTGAAAAGTTAAAATATAAAGAATTTTGCGATTCAACTCACAGCTTCGCGTCATTCCGCATGAATGAGTTGGAACTCCTCATCCTAATTCAAAAATCGGACGCCCTATAATTTGACGTCGCTTGCGTCGTCGTTTTCAACTCGACGTCTCTACTTTCTAATATCTCCGTGTTTACACGAGTTCAAATATTACGCTTCCATTTGGATCCTTAATTTCGTTTTAATTTCCTTACGTCTAAATTGGACCACATACTCGATCGAATCATAATGGATGCATTTTTATCTGCAAGAGATTTTCATAGAATAATTTTTGTTGTTTTGTAAAATCTTGCCGATGGAATTGCTCACTTATTTTTGGGTCGATCAAAAATTATGCCTTCATGGAATCAATGCGTTATGAATTTCTACGTAAAAACATCACCTAGTGAATAGTGAGCATTATAAAACACGACGATGTAGGTAGAGAAGGTACAATAACAGACAAATGGCAAGTTCATCACTAGCAGTTGCCATGGAGACGATTACAACGCAAGATACACGTTAAACGACTCGAAATAGAAAATCCGTATTGTATTCGGCTTAAAATATCAACACCGAAAAAAGAAGAAATAAATCTTAATGTGTTCGTTTACTATGTTAGGTATTAATTAATTAAATTGTCGGCTTACAAACCAATCATTTCGGTAGAAATTCCAGCTACGCATCAAATTTTTCACTCTCTAAATTATGGTTTATCAGTAATTCAGTAAAATGATGTAAATCATTATTGGCTTTTATTATTATTATTATTATCTAATCAATTGTTGTTTATATTTCTTTTGCCTATAAATATCCTTATGATTGTTGATGTATTGTGTAGTTCAGTGTAAGTTTTACAATAATACTATCTATTGTTGTATTTTTTGTTGTCATTATTATAAGCTATGGATAATTAGAATTTCATTATTTACGAGTCGTAGTAAGTGCTGCGGTTGACACTCGTGAATTTTTTTTCCTAATCCTGCATTGAGAGCTAAAACAGTTAGTTACCTAATTTATCGGTATTATCAATCTCTTTCTTTTGTATACAATAAAATAAAGGTTTTTTAACGATGCTTACCACACGTTGTCCCGTATTTTGCTTTACTCACACATAAGATTGGGTAATAAAGGATTATAAAGTCTAATTACATTTGGTTTTTTGAAATAGTATTTTAAACAGTAACAAATGACATTACTGAACTTTTTCCGAGAAATATCCTCAAACACGAATTACCTAAAAATATCTTCGACGAAAACCCAGTTATTCATCCTGCGGAAGATGTTATTATAGCGCGACAGGATCCTGTTGGACGCGCATGAATGGATTAACGAGATTCTCCATTCTCGCCAATACCACCACGGCGACGACGACAACGTGCTCAATTTTTATTTAACATCTCTCGAATTTTTCCGCAATCTACTTGGATATGCCTCTTGATTACCTAAGGCTTCCACATAATAGGCTTCCTCGGTGTTGAAGATGCTTTGGAATGACTTAACAAAATTCCTTGTTCATATTCGAAGTCTCTCTAATTTGCCGATAAATATTCTTGCTTACTGCAGTTATGCCTCTCGAACGATTAAAACCTTCACCTCGTTCTTCACGAAAATATTACTGTTTACATAATAGACGTGCTCCGAGCAACTACCAAATTAGTTACCCACTGGAAGGCTGTAATTGTATTTCCTTAATAAAACTGTGGTTTTAAATACCCAAAAGTAGAATCGTTAAGATTAACACTCAAGTCGACCACAAAATAGCTTGGTATGATCGTTGGTTGACTTACAGAAAGAAATCTTGAACAAAGCTTTTTTTATTTTCCTTTTCTTAATTTTACCTGGCATTCGATATAATTTTTAAAATCAGTAATATTTTGTTTACCACAGTTTCCAAAATACAAAATTGAGTGTACACAAGAGTTTTCAAATCAAGAACTCGCGGGTAGAATTCCCAAAATATTCCCGAAACTTTTAAAGAATTAAGAATTCTTTAAAACTGTTCAGATTTTTTTTAAATAATGCATCTCTTTGAAATGTAGCTTTTCTCAAAACATCAGAAAACATGTCATTATAGGGATAGTTGCCAAAGTAGCTTTTAAATGTCCCCTGTTAAGGCAAAACTCTTTTATGTGCCCTACATTGAAGAAAATTCGAGGGGTTAACCGCTGGTGAAGTTTTTTGTACACATCTAATGAAGTACATGAAGTACTGGGGAGGGGTAGAACACCTTCTAGTGCACAAATTTTGGAATGAAGAACATTGCAGAACATGCAGAACCCCAGACCGAGTAGTTTACTTTTTATCAGAAGTAAACTGAAGATCACCCGATGCAGAAGCACTGGAGGGTGTTCCACACCCCCCAGACCCCCGGGTTTAAATAATTAATTTTTATTAAAAGTGAATTAAATATTTAAGCATATCTCAAGTTTATTAAAATTAGCTATGGCCAAGTAAATGTGTTTAATTCGTAATCTGACAATTAATTATAAACTACCTAATTATAAATTCCGTACTCCCTGCAACAGGAGAGTTCAGTTTACTTCTGATAAAAAATAAACTACTTGATCTGGGGGGCTGGGGGAGTAAAACACCCTCTAGTGCCTCTGCAACGGGAGATCTTTAGTTTACTTCTGATAAAAATAATCTACTCAATCCGGGGGGTCTGGGGGGTGTGGAACACCCTCCAGTGCTCAAATTTTGGTATTTCTGTAAGTCTCTTCTGTAAGAAGTATGGAGAATTATGATGAAGTAGGTGAAGTGTAAGTTAATTGTACACGATTTCTTCTAGCGGTTGACCCCTTGAGAAAAGTCAACCAAGAAATAGTATGTACTCTGGTTTGATATACTATTTATTGCATTAAAATGTATACAATTTTCCATGTCAATAAAATACACTAATTATTTGAATTCATTCAGTTTTACTGTATGTTATTATAATAATTTTAGAAATTATATATATTATTAACCTTTGAAATTAATATTTGAATCAAATTTTTTAAAATTAGAAGGTTAAATAAACAATAAAACGAAACATTATTTGTAAGCTTTCAGCAATGGTTACTGCTGTCATCAGATGTTTAATAAACGTCTTATTATTTATTTAACTTCTAATTTTAAAAATTTGAATCAAATAGTAATAATTTTATTAATTACATTTATACATAATGAACAGACAAGTCAAAAATTCGCAAAAAGACTGAAAAAGCCCAACACCAGCACAACTTAACTCAAGAAATTATCAACGCTGTAAAAACGTTGCTGAATGAGCATTTTCCCAAACTGACACTTAAAAGTACGCAATTCTACAGCATCTCTAATATCAGCAGGCATCTTATTATAAATTCTAAGATCTATGTATCTGATCCTAAATCCGAAACATTAAGGCTATGCAAGGAACAACAGTTTTTGACCAAATCGAAATATAGAAAATTACTGAAATTAAATTACAAATTTAATTTTTTTTAGATTTGTAAATGAAATAGTTCAATACATATTAGAGCAGTTCGTCATTAATCCTTTGGAAATTGGTTAATTTCTAAAAAGTACTTGCAAAAGTTTTCAAAATTTGCTGTTATATCTGAAAATTAAACATTCGCTTTTATTGGGAGGGTCGATCAAATATCTAAAAAAATTTATTGTAGTTTTTCTTGTGTATAATACTAAAATAAATAATATATAAAACTGCAAGAACTAAATTAAATATTTATCATATTCATAATAAATATTTATCATACAAATAATAATTATATATTTGTCATGATTTAGATAAAAAACGTTTAATTTACATATATATATGTACATAGATATTATATCAATACTTCTGAAAATTTCCTGAAGAAATTTTTATAAATTCTTAAGAAATTTGAAATTCCTTCACACTTCCTAACGAATTCTTGAAAATTCTTGGATATTTTTGGAAATTTCTAAAGAATTTTGAGTTTCCCAATCAATCAACAAGAGTAATGGTGCCAAAGTTATAATTTCTTGAATAAGTGAATGTTTTCCACTCAATTCTTAATGACCAAGATTAATCTTTTATTTAGAATTTTACAAGATTCGCCATGCGACATTTAAATATTTTATCTGATAAACGTAGAAAGTCCTCAAGTAAAAAAAAAGTTGTTACATAATTAAATGCTAATTATGTTCCAAAAAAACAAATAGATGTGCTCTTTAGCTCCAGCTTTGCGAAAAATTGAGAAAACATTGTGAGGAATTGCTAACTAAATCCAGCTACATAGTCGCCGCTCACTAATTCATTCATGGAGTCAATACAGTCCTCCAAGTGGTAAAATAATACCAATAGAATAGAATAGCATAACTAAATACGTAGGTGCTAATTATATGCCAAAACAAAAAATTATTCACTCTTCCTGTTTCTCAGCAATTCGCAAAATTGCTAAATCACAAGTTTGTCAGAGCTGCACAAACCAGCTGAAAAAATTAACACGAAGCTGGCAAGAACCCGTTTTCTGATTTGATTTTTTTAAACTTTTCCGATGCGCCCAAAATCAAAAGATTACAATTAACACTTTTCATATCTTCTTCAGAATGCGAACCCTTCGTAGTACTTCTTCGGTCGATTTTCAAAAGTAATGTACTTCATACAGATAGGCAAAGAGAAAACTTACCGTAATAACTCACACTTTGACAACGAAAATCCAAATTCAAAACAATCAAAGTAAAATGAAAAGTTCCAATCCAATCCGCAAAAGCCAGCCAAGCCAGAGCAAAAATCTCTAAACCCCCTAAAATAAAATTGAACCAAAACTTCGAAAATTTGTTACAACAAACTCTCCAGGAGGACCCTTCGGACTTCCTTAAAATTATATTAAAATCTAAATTAAAAAAATATTATTTTTTTATATTTTAGAGCTCAGTTAGATTGTAGACTTTCTAAGTTTAGGGAAGTTTCAAATCTCGCATGGACAAATTTTTGTTAGAATTTATTGGTGGATGAGCATAACCAACGTTTTTTAATTTCTAGTGAAAATACAAATACATTGTACATATAATATGGTTTGAGAATCACTGAGCAGATGGAAATGTAGCCAAGCTTTCTTGTGCGAAACCAATAAATTATAAAATCACTCGTTGATTTCATGTTTTGCGAAATTCTGATGCCTCGTTGCTTGAGGTTCAGCCTAGCGCGGAATATGCAGAACAGCCGAGTTGTATGTATACAAACTGCATCATATTTTGGTCTTTTTAGTATTCGAATGCTAGTGCACTCTGTTTTATTAAGACGATTCTACTGAATAAAATTTCGTGCATGAAAGAAATTTAAATAACCTTTCCTTTTGTGTTTGGACGAAATTCATGGGTGTGTGCACTTATTATTCAGTAGAAGTATCAAATTTTCAAAAATTAAAATTTGAAAACAATGTATAAATTAATTTTGTACCTTCCTGTAATTTCATATTTTATGTATGAGCAAAATTAATTAATTATTTTTATATTATTAGCAAACTTAAAATATACCAGGAGTGCTGTGCACTAAATTATTTTATAATTGTCAAAAACATTGAAGTTACAAAATGTTGGCAGGTTTTGCAAAAAAATTATTGCCGTCGACAACACTGCTATGCAAACGAAATTTGCGTCTAACCGCGATGGTTAGAAAGAAAAAAAAGGTCGAAGAAGAAGTGGTACATAAAACTTCCAAAGTTTAAATGCACTCAAAAACGATTTCAAGTGGATGATGGACGTCCTGTATATTTAAAAAAAGGTGCTCCTGACAAATTATTATTTCAGTTATCCCTTGGTTTAACCATTCTTGGTGTTGTACTAGCTTTAGGCACTTTCTACGAACTTATGATGAAATAGAACTTGTAATTTGAATGTACTAAATAAATAAATTCATGTTTGCCTTTAAAAAAATTGGTTGTTTTACTACCTATGCATGTGAAGGTGAGAAGGATCATTGATATGTTTAATTGGTAAAAGGAAACCAAACCGAACATTTCATACTAGGCAATAAACGAGAAAAATAGCCATAATAAAGAAGAATAAGGGATTAGAACGTCAAAGCAACATCGTAAGACATTTTTTAATTTTCTCTAGAATTACAATTTATTGTTTAAAAAATCTGCATTCGTCTTACACAAAAAAATAAATTGTCAATTCTTACAAATTTGGACTCCAAAAGATGCACATGAAGAAAATATCAGTTTTCTTTAGAGTTTGAAGATAATGTATATTTTTTAGTTTTAATTTCCATTTTGAAAGAAAACTTAAACGCAGAACATGAAAAAACCATGAAATCAGAGGTTTCGAGAAAAATTTTGACAATACCTGCAAGCTGAACTATTGACTTCGATTTTTTTCAGGAAACTCCAAAAATTCCACATGGTTTTACAATTTTACAGGACGCAGTGACTTAAAGCTATTATCAATCAACTTGGGAATCCAATCACTTTCAGGCAACAATACATAGGTACATGATGATCATTGGTGCACACAAGAAATTTTTTTTCACATATTATCATCTTGCTAAATTGGTGACCGCTATAGATCATCAAGCTTTTCTGTTCTAAAATATATTTTTTAGAAAGTATTACACTTAACCCCTTTTTTCAATTGTCAAATGCTAACTAAGTTACAAATGCCATGAGAGTTACAAACAACGGCCACAGCTACCACTTTCAGCCAACACGGTCGTTAAGGAAGGTTCGAGGGTTAACCGCTGGTGAAGTTTTTGTACACATCTAATGAAGTACATGAAGTACTGGGAGGGGTGTAGAACACCTTCCAGTGCACAAATTTTGGAATGAAGAACATTGCAGAACATGCAGAACCCCAAACCGAGTAGTTTACTTTTTATCAGAAGTAAACTGAAGATCTCCGTTGCAGAAGCACTGGAGGGTGTTCCACACCCCAGACCCCCAGTTTAAATAATTTATTTTTATTAAAAGTGAATTAAATATTTAAGCATATCTTAAGTTTATTAAAATTGTGCTCAAATTTTGGTATTTCTGTAAGTCTCAGAAATTGAAAGTCTCTGATACTGAAAGTATCGATGTAATTATGCTGAATTATTGAACTGCTGAATTATATGAAGGACAAAGAAGTATGGAGAATTATGATGAAGTACGTGAAGTGTGAAGTTAATTGTACACGATTTCCTCTAGCGGTTGACCCCTAGGAAGGTTGATGAAGCGATTCCAAAATTACTGACAAATACAATGTTGTTATTCCTTCTGCTACATTTATTCGTTTTTATTATTTTCGTTTATTTTTATTATATTCGTTCATTTATTGTCAATCTGTTTATACAGCGATAACATTAACGGTAACAAAAATGACACTGAATGTCACATTGATATCTGACGAGATGACAGGATGGTGACGGAACAGTCTTTATCCCATATATTATTTAAATTTGTTTATTTTGTTCTTGTTTATTATTGAGATTTCTCCCAATTGAGTCACAGCATAAAGAGATGTAAGACAATCGCGAAACTGTGTTAATTAAGCATCCTGACAATCAGTGTTTAGGCCGCACAACCTTAGCAATCTTAACTATGTGTTCCTGTAGCGCATATTTCATGGGAAATTCATTCCGTAGCAACCGAAATTGATGCCCCTGTCCGAAAGCATCACAATCACCTTCTTTGCGGGTTATAAGATCAAAGCGTCACATTCGGCAGAAATTTAAACATTAATTTTTTTAATCCAATTTAAATTAAACAGAATAATCTTATGTTCTTCTAATTAATCGCTTTTCTGGAGTTAGGTTTAGTATTAGAGGGAAGTGGTATACCGTAAACTCACATTTTATTAGTGCTATCCAATACATCCTTTATTTCTGTCTGAAAAGAGTAACTTTTTCTTCCCAAAAACAACGGCTAAAAAATTTTTTAAAACTTCATACTAAAATACACATTGCTTACTTATTTAAACTTTACACCCTGCAAAACATGCTAACAATCTCGCTGCTAGTCTTTTTTTTCGTTTCTTTAGATATTCTTATTTCATTAATTTTTTTATGATTTTTTTGCGCAACACATCTTTAAGTAATTGACTTATGAATGGCGATAAACGATTTGGTGACGTCATAGATTCTTATTAAAAGTATGGAGAAAATATATCCAGAGTATAAATAGTTTTTTTTATCATTTTACGCAAGGCTGTAACGGCACAAAATCTAATTTCTTAATTGATAAATTACTTAATGATGTGTTACGAAATAAAATAAAAAAGATGTCAAATTGCAAAGAACATCTAAAGGATGCAGTCTTTGTACGCGCGTGATATTGATTAAAACTTTTATTTGTTTTCTATAATTTTATATTTAATTTCCAAAAAGTAAGCCATACAATGTACTTTTAAAGCACCAAAGAGTGTGTGCTTAATTGACAAAGAGGGCGGCTTTTAGGCCACACAACCATGACAATGTAGGGATATGTTCCCAGAATAATTTTGAGTTTATATGGAAATTATTATTATTTATTTTTGTAAAAACGGTAAAAGATAAAACTTTAGAAATTCTAGAACTAAACATTGTTGGATATTTAGTACAATGGGGCGGCAAGAATATGAGGGGGCTCTAGGAATAATTGTAAAAAAATTTTAATTATGAGAATTAATTACAATAATTAATTAGCTACATTGATTTCTAATTATTATCAATAGTTTAAGTAGGTAAATAGCAGAGTAGGCCTTTATTTTTAGATAAAAACCGAATTTTTAATGTAATTATTGTAATCAACTTATTTGTTTTGATTGCGAAATTTTATTTCAAGTTGTCACTGGACGACCTTGCATAGACTATCTTCCCTTACCCCTGCGTTTGGAAACAACTCACAAACCTACTTAACATCCGTGATGATGAATAATTATATGCTGTAGCGGAATTTTTTGTAGAAAATTTAATTCACCATAAAATGCTTTCTAGATATTCGCATTTCTTAAGGTTATTGCAGGGTTTCGCGTGAATAGTAGCAGTAATAAAATGATGAAAATGCGATCCAAAAAGGAAATCTGCAAAAAATCAGTAAACTTTTCCTTTTTGTCGTTATTTTTCTTCATTCAAGATGATCATCGTTGGGGCACCGGAAGATACTTGATAAATAAAAGACATATCCGTTATGAATTTCTATATATTTTAAACATTTAGAAATATTTTTTGTAATAATCATAATTTTTTTTCTAAATAAAAGACGCTTTTAAAAACTACTTTACATAATTAGGTACAACTTCTTTCATGCACACCATCAGCACTCTCATCAATAATGACTATAGGATATTATACAGAAATTACCAAAAGAAAAATTTATATAAAAAAAATATAACAAATTTCTCTTACTCTCAACAACTAAAACTTTACTCCGCATACAGGAATCATTCTGCTACGTATTTTACATAATTATAAACAAACAACCGTACTAACATTTATAAATAATAAATGTTAAATAAAGTAAACATAACGTTAGTACGAATCACTAGCTATTTTCACGTTTTCACAAAACATTTTTTTAAATATTAAACTGTAATGATAAAAAAACTTATTTTATTGCACCAAATTTAAATATTTCTATGTTAACAAGTGCTAACTTACTGCAGACAAATAAGTTTGCAGTGGAACCTTGTAATATTCTAAAAGTATGACCGTTAGAAAAAAAAAACATCATTAATCATAAGATTAGAGATATGAAATGTAGGTATTATAATGCTAATTTTGTGTTTCAACTGCGGTAATTTTACCAGTACATAAAAAAGTTGTTAAAATATATTTACCAAAAGTTGCTATTAAAACGATATTTATAACACAAATAGCTTTAATTAATAAAGTTTTTAACTTCCTTTACTTTTCTTAATCGATACCCCAATTTGGTCTGCTTGTAAGTTGGCACAAGTAATTTATTTTTAAAACTGAGATCTACAACTCTACATGTAATTTTAATTTATAAAAAGGTCAACAAAAATTGTATTACGTCGATAAATTAATTCGAAAACCCTTTTAAATGATGCAAAATGTAGAACAGTATTCAAAAACCATGGAGGTACTTTAATGTTTTTCTTTTCTATATTACACTTTATCATACACTTCACTGGTCACCGTTGGTCACTGTTCTTATATTTTATAGTAATATTTATTATCTAATCACTTTACTAGTATTAAACTGCTGGCCACACTCTGCAACAAAAGAAACAATTTATTAATTAGCTGTCGATAAAAATGAAAAATACTTAAAGAATTTTAAATTTATTTAAAAAAAACAAACTGTTATTTTCCTATAATATTAACACCTTTTATTATTGCACGTATATCCCGATGAATACGCAATCCTTTCTGAATTTTTAAATATTTTATTTGCAATGTAGTACTGCAATACAAACAAAATGAAAAAAATACAACATAACCAATAATAAATTTAAATAAACATTTTGAAATAACATCGCGCAAATATTTCAATTTAAATTGGACGGCCATTTAAATATTTAAAAAAAAATTAATTACATACGAAGTGCCAATGATTTTTAAATTTGTTTATGAGATATTCCTTGATGCAGATTTGATAAATTACATTTCTAAACGTTCTATAGACATGCCGAGTTATCACTTTTAATTATATCCTGTAATATGTAATTAAACTCCTCAATTTACCGTTAATTTATTTTTTCTAATTTTTCTAAACACCTAGTTTATCGCATCATTTTTTGCGGCAAAGTAGAAACGACGACATGGAGTCGTCGCTATCGTACTAATAACATTAAGTGCTAATTGAATAAAGTAATTACTAAACGCATTATTTTGCAATTATCGCACTGGATATGTCTTTTGAATTTAAAAGGTTTTCCATTTGGAAGGTAGCAAGGAAAACTTTTTATTTTCCTTTGATTAATTTAGAATATTCAAATATTGTGGGGTTTACATATATAAAATATTAATTATTTATACCTACAGTTAGACTTTGCAAGCGTTTTTAATGCGATGATCATAAAATAATGAGTTTATTGAACCTTTTTTGTTCCACATTATTAGGCTTGAATAAAAGTCTAATAAAAAGGAAAAGGCGTAAGTATTCAATAGACTTTAATTAGTAAGCTATTTAATATTTCTCCGAGATTAATTTTCCATCTTGTAAAAAAAAAGAGAAAATTAACCTATTGTAGTAAAATTTAATAATAATTAATAAACTTACGTCAGAAGGCCTGGATTGTCTGTAGGATACCACGAATACTGAGGGAGGTAGTTGTGTGGTGGATGAGGGTGTGGAGCTGGATGAGGTGGAGGGTGAATAGGCTGCTGGGGTTTCACATCCCAATTTGGACTTGCAGCTGGCTGGCCCGACATATCCGAACCAGGGGTCGAACTTGGTGTCGGGGAAGAATGCTGGATATAACCCGTTGCCGGTGAACCGCTTGACGATCCGCCTCCTGAAAATACAAAGAAACTGTTAAACGAAACTGTTTGAATTAGATAATGTAAAAAGCCATATTTCCATATTGTGGGCAGTTCAGACGGTCACGACTTGCAAAAACTCGACAAGAAAGAATAAAACGAATAAGAACCACATAGTAGGTGGTCAAGAATGACTAATTTTATTATTAATGTATAGTCGATTTTTGAAACGTGGCTTTCTTTGTTTAAATTTCGATTATTACAAAATTTACCTGGCATCATATTTTGTCCCTGAGGTCCCGGACTAGCTGACGGAAGGTTTCCGCCGCTTCCAAGGATACCCGAATGTGGCGCACCAGGATTGCCATTGTTATTTGTGCCGCCGGTCACCTGAGCCGCTTTCATCATTTTTTTATATTTACTTCTTCTATTTTGGAACCATATTTTTACCTGTAACCAAAAAAAAATATTATTAATACTTCATTTACAGTCTACGATGGGAGGAGCACGCCGGAAATAATTTTTATTTTCAAAATATTTATATTTTCTTTTTCGAGTTCATACGTGAAAATTTGTTAAACATAAACACTTTTACGATTATACACAAAGTTGTACAGAATAGTGATACCCACTCTATGTTTGTTATTAGTGGGTTGTTCAAGCACTTTGTACGCTTGACAGGCAATAAACATTGATAGATGAATTTTTTAAAAAGAAAAATTGTGTAAGTATTCATGAAAAATTATTACTTTGTAATTGAAGTTTTATATACTTGGCAAAAGTAAAAGGTAGTCGGATCGACAAGTATTTACAGAAAAAAATGGCCCCGGGATAAATTTAGTCATAGTGCTGCAAGTGCCTATTTTTATAAAAACTTAAATTTTCAAGATTTGAAATACACCTGGTAACATAACTTTTGAAATGTGCTTCTTCGAAAGCACATTTTCGCAGCCTTTCGAAAATCACCTGCTCTAACCAAAGCGTTTTTGAATGCCACATTTTCACACAATTATTTGCTCTTGGCTTCTGTTCGTGCACGAGTCCATCGAAGCAAAATTGTAAAAACAACTTTAATACAGTTATAATTATAGTTACCTAATAACTAAATGGCAAAATATTAATGCAAGATGTTTCCTGGAAACTTTTACCGGTAGAACGCAGTATTTAACGATTAACTGCGTATACCTCCATAGTACAATCATGTGCTAGTCGTTGGTTTGATCCCGATTTAATTAACATATAAAATTATAAACAAATCAGTAACCTTGCAAATTTGCTACACTTTGTCTTTCGAAAGAATTTAGTTTTATGTTTAACGATTTGGAAGCAAAAAATGTAAATATGACTAACTTGGCTTGACTCCTAAAGCATTAAATATAAATTTACATTTTTGCAAGTGTGGAATCTCATTAAGCATATAAATTAATGCACAGGTGAAAAAAAAAAGATAATAATAAAGTCATCCATATAGCAAAACACGCTACTGTATAATCGTTTTCTTTTCATCATTACGCTTCTAGAGCGAAGGCAAATTTTTAATCCAGAGCACTGTCTAATCAAAATTCAAGTCAACTTATTCATAAACCTTGCTGCAATAAAAGCAAAGCCTCTAGCAGTAACCTGTCAGTTACATGAAGTCTTCAACTTTATGACGTTCATTTTTACTCATTATAAATAATAATTAAAAAACAGCTACGAGAGAGACAGCGATTACAAAACGCAACAACAATTTCCATGATATCTAGAAGGCCTTGTAACATTTCCTTTGCTTCAACCTTTGAATTGCCTCAGGGTCTCGGTACACTCACGAAGTGTATAAAATGTTTAAAATATAAAAACGTAATCAACGACTTCCATAAAAAAAATTCATACTTCCAACACAGTCCTAAATGATAATTAATAAAATTCTTTTGCAAAACACCTCTAATGATATTGAAAGTTGCTTGGGTATTTCGTGTGAAAATGTTAACCATCGTCGTCGTCGTCAGCATATAGCACCTACAATAAATTTACGTAATAATAATAATAATTTTGACGTTATGATGTAAGTCGGTAAATTTTTCCGTTTTATATTTTTCGAAAGATGCATGAAGTACTTTTAATAAATTTTTGCTTAAAATTATCTTGTGTCATTATAACTTGTTCTATCCTCAGTTCGTTGCGTAGTTAAGTGCTTTTTAATACTTCTCGAGCTATTATTTGGCTAATCTTTTTTATTCTTACCGCTATGATTATCATCATAACATTTAATGACACCCGAGTTACATAAAATTGTAAGCATGAAGGTAAAACTTAAAAAAAGGACATTGCAAAGTAATTTAACACCAGAGCCAAAATTTTGCTTAATCGAAAAGTTATTTTTTTAAATAATTTACTATTCCTAATTACGTAAGTGCACGCAACTAATAATTAACGTTCGTAATTTTACGGTATTTATACAATTACTTGTACAAAATGCAGAATTGTTATCATTCCTTTCAACATATCATCAACTCCAACAACCTACGTACCATTCTACTTAATTGATTCAATTGAATTAATTTCTCAAATAAAATTAAATAATAAATAGAACCCGACCAGCTACCATAAAAAATAGAACGTATCCTTTACAGCGGTAATTGTTTTCTTAATTGAATGTATCATACAAGTTTCGAGATGACATGTTTTAAATGTCTGACAGAAGACGTGCGTTCATTATTTTCAGTAATTGCCAATAATCTTTAAATTTTACAAAAAAAATCCCCATGGATTCCAATTATTATTACACACCAGACAGCAGCGGCTCTTGTGCGATCAAGGTAACTTAGGTAAGTCAATATCAAACGGAACCTTTTTCCACAAAAAATAATCCATTAAAATTATTATGTAAAACGATTCGAATTTATTAGGTAGTAGTTGTCACATTAACAAAATTTACATGTTTAAAAAATTTGTTAAAAAAGGCGCCCAACTTTTACACTTTGCATATTTTAAAATAAATTATAATTTTAATCTTATATTAGTTTTTAATTGATCGTTTGTTTTGAGACTCTGACTAATTTAAATCGATAAGTGATAGATCAAAGACGTTTAAAAAGTTATTATTAATTATAATGTATACAAACATAATTAATTACGATAACAACAGCATTGGAATAACATTTCATGTTTAAATTATTATTAAGCATTAAAAAAATTATTTAAATATTCATTAAAAAAAAAGACACGGAGTGTATTTATAGTACTGTACTATTGTTAGCATATAAATTTTATTACTTGTGCAATTTACACGCCAAGAGCATAAAAAATATGAATGATTCTAAACAGTCCTTCCTTAATTATTATTAATAAATTTTTAAAAATTTACAAAAACTTCCGTTTTTTTTAATTACTTATTTATCCAATGAATGCTCTTGTTAAAATTAAATTTAAATTTGTGATATAATTAGTAATTATTAAATTGTTTAAGCACAATGCGGCTTACTAGACCACAAAAATTAAAAAATATTTAAATTAATACCAAGGTAGGTAGGTCAAAATAAATACATACATTTTGAAGTAATTATTTAATTCGGAAAAATAAGACACGATTCGATAAAAGGGCCTACGAACAATAATAATTTTGAAAAAATGTTTAATTTAATATATTGCAACCACAACAATAAAGAGCATACATTATGACAACGTCGCAGCTTTAAAATGGTTTCAAATCGTGAAAGGTCAAAAAAGACTGGAAGGGATATGTGGTTTATTTTATATTATTCAAGCTGATTACAGCAAAATCAGGTTAAATAGATTGCAATATTTTAAATTAGGTGTCAGCATTCAATATAATAAAATTTTTGGAAAAGTCAGCTAATATAGCTGTTTCAAGCTATGTATATTAAATATGCTACAATAAGAAAATTAGAAACGAAAGTATAAATTAAGATTATAGAATTGAAATGGAAGAACAGTATAGTAATTGCATGAAAAACAAAGGGTTGGGATGCAGAAATATCTCTAGGAATACTGGTAGGCAAAAAACCAAATGTTGAAGAAAATAACCAAAAATCATGAGTTCTAAATAGATTGGCCAGAGAAATACCACACTAATCGATAACTATTAAATAAGTACTAAATTTCCAAGATTGTAGGGTAACAATTTCGAATTGACCTTAAATCTGCATTACAATAACATACACAGTCAGAGAGATAAATAATTTAAGTTAACTAAGTATTATATTATTAATATTACGCCCATTGTAATGCATTATTCCTTACCGACGTCAATAGAATATAGTGGGTGATTAATCTACGATTTATGTGTAGGTAAAGATGTCTAAACTGTTAATATTTTTCAAAAACAAGAGATACTAAAAACTAAAATGTATTTGCTTTGAAATACTTCATAAATTATTAAATAATATCTGCTAAATTAGTTTCTTTTGTTGTACAAACTGCTAAAATGTTATAGTCAATTTTTAAATTTGCGGTATCAGATTAGTAAACCTTATAAGTAAAAACTACAGATGTGAGAATTATTATTAAAATTTATTAATTAATTTATCTCGGATGGTCTTTGGCATTAAACTTCACCGAACAGAAAAATCAATATCATACGAAAAAGCACGAAATATACTTTCTTTCCTACATAATGACACAAAAATTTAAGCAAACCATTGCTAATTGTAATTTATTGATAGCATTTTCTATATGCAGCAACGGTTCCATAAAGCAAATTTGATAGAATTAAAATTTCCTAAAATAATCGTTTAAAATTAAAAAAATTTCAATAACAAAGCAGCAAAAGGTTGAAATAACGGGCACCGAAACCCGGACGCCAGGTTACTTCCGCTAATATCTTCTCAGAGCTCGTTATGGTTTTTGCTAATTATTTACAAAAATACAATTCAAATTTTTAAAATTATAAGTTAATGAACAATAAAACGAAACATTGCTGAAAGCTTACAAATAATGTTTCGTTTTATTGTTCATTTAAGCTTATAATTTTTAAAAATTTGAATTAATATTAATTTCAAAGGTTAATAATATAAATAATTTAAAAAATACAATTCTTGTCATGAAACTTGAACTTGACGTCACAACCATCTGAATTAAACAATCGGTTACTAAAATATAAAAATTAATAGTAGCAACATTCATGATTTATGACGTGGTGAACATGGCAATTTTTACAAAAAAAATTTGGGGTTTTTGAATATTTTGTTTGAAAGAATTTTATTAGAAAGAATGTCGGTTTGTATTGGACAGACGATGTCCCTTGCTGTCAAGTGTTTAAATTAACATATTTTTTATTGTTGTCTTGATATCTAAATTAAGCTCTACCTTATTATAATCAACACTCAACACGTGACCAAATGATGATTAGCAAGACCTCACATATTGCAAATGTTTGAATAGGATTATGTCGTGTTGAATAATGGTAAGCACATATGTTACTTGCTACTACATTTTTTGTAAATGACCAATTAAAAGATTACCAGTGTACCGTTAAATTAAAGAAAGCAAGTCAAAAAAACGCTTCCATTTATATCCGAAAAAATTGACCATATTACAAATTTACAATAGGCTACAAATTTGTAATAAACCTATATCAATCAAAATACAGTAAGCATTATGTTGAATTCAAAATTTTGTAATGAGCAACAGTTGGTTGTACAATCGACCATCTTTATATAGTAATTGTGACTTCCATCGCCGTCTTCTTCAATTTCTGATTAATGCTCTTAGACTGAATATATAATCAAGAAGTTCCATTGTAACGGTTAACGATAATTACAATACTAATTAATTAATATACTACAGATTAGATAAAAAAACTGTTCAGCAAAATAAGTTTTACAAATCTTGAATGAAATCGTTATACGCTCAACGAGTTAACTAGGAATTTTGAAATTTTGGAAACTTAAAAGTAGACGTTTTAATTTTATTTAATTAATTTATTATTTGAAATTCTACTTTTGTTAATTAAACCGTTTCGTGTGTATGTATTTGGTAAGCACCTACTTTTTTTACAATAATTAATTCCTAATTGAATATCAATGTGTTTGTCACAGGGAAATTTTAAAAATTTCTGCAAATGAAGCACAAAAATTTGTGTTCCATTTCACCCATAGAAAAATACTTAAAAAGTGATTAGGTGGTAATTTTTACTAGGTACGCATTGCAAAATTAGAAATTTAAACTTAACTTTTTAGTTTGGCCCAAAATTGAAATTGAAACATGGTTTGATAATGTAACATGGTGCTATTTCACTCGGTTGCATAAGCATTTTGCTGTTAAAATGTCTTTTCCGAACATTGAGGGGGGAACATTCATGAGAACGTGTCCAAATGTGATATATCTGCGTTTGTAAACGAATCATGTCATAATTTGTAAAACAATTGAATTAATTTTCGACATGGGTAAGTTTAATTTCTATCAACCGTTTAACCACGTTTTAAAACCATCAAAGTCGAGCGTTATGCTTGAAAACGTACCATATTTACGACCCAATTTAATAATTTATTTTAGGAAAACGAATTTATATATTTTATTGAATACAAAATGGTTTCCTAACACTTAATTTTATTGTAGTATTATAACAGTTGGATTTAGTTCGTGTGCTGCTGATTGAAGAGCGGTTATCTAACCTTTGTTAAGGGTTACATAACAAAAGGCAAAGTGTGGGAGTTTGGAACCGCTCAACATAAACGCAAAACGAAATAGCATATGTAACTTGTGTGCTGTCATGTGGAAAACGGAAACGGAATGAAGCCTAAGGCGTAGTTGTATATTCAACTGAATTTTAAACGCGTTTTATTGATTTTTTTAAACTACCTGTATTATTATAAAAAATTGTTAACTTCACCACGAGAACGCTCCGAATTTTCCCACACGCACAGACATGGCTTTTCATTTGAACCAAAGGCATAGTTCAAACTGGGTGTTTGTGAAAAAAACTAATTTAAATAAACTTTTAACCAAAGATTCTTATGTAACGTTATTTACATTAAGAACGCGGATATGTTGGTAAGAAACTTCAACGATCGCGTGGCACACAAACCTCTTGAACCTTCAAATACAATTTTTTTTCAAATAATAATTAATGACTCGGTTTTTTGGGTAAACATTCGGCATTTTTAATAAATTCACAATAATTCCTCGTCGATGTGAACTAACATCGTTCCGACGTGTTTATTAAATGTAAAGTTGCCTTCATTTAAATATTTTTCTAATTTTTTAAAAAACAACAAAGTTTTTATTATAATTTTAACACATAATTATTTAAAATTTGGACAATTATTATTCAAATGTGTTCATTGTATTATACCGAAACGTAAACTTCCTTTGATAACATTTTATAATACAAAAAAAAACGATTTGTTTAGTTTTTACTAATTAATTATGCTGTGGATATTAAACTGGAGATAAGTCAAGGTTTTAAATTTCAGATTTAATCTTCAAATTGAAATTATCATATTTGTGTTATCATAATTTTGAAATAGTAGGATGAGTTCGGTTATCGATACAATTGATTATTTCGAGATAAGATAACACAACGATTAATGATTATGCCTATACTATTTCTTTTTGACGACTGCAAGGCAGGCGGGGCCAAAAAAGGATCTTATAAATTATTGCAAAAGTGAACAACAACACAAAAAATAGCATTCTATTCCAGTTTACTAAAATTTTTCGAAATGCTGAAACGTTTACTCCACATATTTCTGCAACTATTGCGAAGTGCAACAACACGAGTTTTTTATTGTGAGTTCCGAGCAATTTAAATTCAAAGAAAGAGGCTGTACGTCAGGAAACTAGTTTCGCAGTAAAATTTATATGGATAATGTTTTTATCAAGCTGTTATACATGTTAATGTTGCTATAATTGCAAGAAATATGTCGTAAACATTCCAAATTTTGAAATAAAGACGACTGCGTGGATTTTTAACAGAGCTATATTAAGAGTCAAAATATAATTAAACAATGAGACTGATTGAATAAGGATAGTTAGCAATCATGTAGGGGTGACATAATGGCGGGCTAGATTATAATAAGGCAATTTTCTCAGCGGGTTTGCGACCCAAGGGTAAACATTGCTTGCCATAACGTCACACCGAGTTAATATCGACCATTGACAGAGAATTTTGCGAGCAAAGCAACACGTGCCCTCGCGTTAATTTACTTGCCCATCGATAGAAATCGATTAAGCTTGTACTCCACTTGCTGTTTCCAATGTGATAACTCATTAGTCAGAGCTTGGTGAATGCACGAAGACAGTTAGAATGTAATTAATCAAAAGAACGATGATAAAAATCCAAATCGACAATGTGAAAATTCAAATGGAAATTGTGTTATTAAAGCCATACACAAATTGCATAATGTATTGTTAGTTAGTTAGTAAAGAAACATTAGGCAAGAATATTTTATTATGTTTTTATCATTTCTCAGACGAGTGACATCTGAAGATGGATGTGTAAAGGACTTCCGCTTGTCAGCCTTGGTCACACTCTTTGATTCCGAACATTAATTTTGCGCGAAAGAGATCATTAAGGACTTGCTCAGTTTTTATTTTATTTCAATTTTAATTGTGATGCAAAAATTTTTTTTACGCGGGAGCTTTCTACAAAAGCATGGTAGGTATATTACATGGTCAGGTGAAAAAATTGGGAAATTTTTCTAACCAATAAATACATAAAATTTACAGTACAATAAATAAACACTATTTTTATAATACATTAATAAAAGTGTCTCTAACGGTATACCATTTTAGTATTTAACTGCTCAATTAAATGTCGAATATTTAAACGTCACTATTCCAAAAAAAAAATTTTATAACATTTATTATGTAACGCGTATAACATTTTTAAATGTTTAATTGACGTTCAAATCTCAATTCGCAAATACCTTCCAAATAATATAAACTTTCTAAGATCCTCGCATATACCACCGTAATATACATCATCATAATATGTACATAGTACATATGATTGTATGGTCCTCCGCAGTCAATACCGAATGTATCCAGGCTATTACAAAAATCTTTAACCTCAAAATTTTGTGATCGATACGCGAAACAAACAAAATATAATTTATTGTATTTTCAATTTTTTCATTTGTTCGATGAACTTTGTTAAAACTGTTAAATAAACATAATTAAAAAATACTTATAATAATTGATGACTGATATAAAAATTAGGTAGTTTTGTGAAAACTTGAGTAACTCGAATGTTTCATTTTTAACAATGATTGATGTTTTTTTATCGAACTTTTGTTTGAACAACAGGTTTCGATTCACACACGTTCGCCATCAGGACGGCCTCTGGAGTAGTAAACGAAATCACGTTTATATTACGGTTAATTAAATTGGCGATTAAAATTTTTTGATTCTGGATGCAGATGCAGGTGGAATTGGCACGAAAGGTTTTATGTTAGAAAACGAGTCAAGAAGTGCATTGAAACGGTTAAATCCATCATCTAATCTTCATCAGCAGTAGTCGTTTGAGTTTTTGTTACCTTTTTTGAAGTAAATTACCTATAAAAACGTGGACAACCTGCTAGATTATGAATTTTTAATGAGCTTCTGAAGTGTAGACAATATAAAACAAGAACACCAGAATAATAAATCATGCGATGGAAATCTTGGTAATGGAAAAACAACAATTCGTCATATTTCCATATAGAATGTTGCATATACGCGTGTGTGGATTTGAACATTGTTCTATGCCGTGACTGTACTACCGCCTCGAGCGGTTTGATCATAATTTTTAATTAACAACGGAGTTTTTATGAACGCTTTTTGCCGCAATTTTTCTCGGAATCGTGTTTTTCTTAGAATTACTTTATTGTTTTAATCAAACTGCTCAAAAATTTTGATTTCACTTAACCGCCGTGCATCGGTTGCACTCGATCCCATCTAAACGGTGATTAGAAAGTATCAACCAATAGTAATTTTTTTTTTTTTATTAAAATTTATTAGATACCGGTTTATATTATGCACTAAAATTTGAACCGATAAAACTGTAAAAAAATTTATGGACGAAGTATCACATCTTAAAATTTACAACGCATCCACGATTAGTAGATGGCAAGTTGAAATGATGAACAATTTTATGAAACTTATAAATTGTTGAAGGTCGTTTTAAAAAGATGTTAGATACTGGCTCATGATGAGAAGGTTATGAAATGAACTACTTACGTAACACTTTTCTTTCTAAAACACGCTTAAAAATTATTCTCGTAAATAGTTAATTACTAATTACCTCAACCACCATGTCTGATTATAATTAGGTAAGTCAAACTTGTAATTTGCAGCAAAAGTCAACTGCACACATTTTTTTCAACCTAATTAGTTTGCATAAACATGATAACTTGCAATTAAAAATTTGAATCAAAAAAATGAAACAGAAACGTAAAATTTAGTCAGTACGTTCTATCTTTTTCTTCAGGTGATTAATTACTTCCAAAATTGCGAGCTATATTGTATAAAAAGCATTAAAATTCAAGAGGCTGAAATTTAAATAACAATTACTAAACGTGTTGAAAAGTCCATAATAATTAGCATTTAGTTAAAATTTCTTTTTAAATGGTAATCTTAAAGTAACAAGCAAATTGATCGTTAATATCATAAAACGTAATGCTTAATGGTTATTGATATTTCCCTATCATATATTTTTTAAAGGTAGATAAATGCTAATACATGCCATATACTACTAAAATGGAGCAAATGCATTGCCAAGTTTGATAAAGAACATACGACATATCCGCGTACATATACTAATCATAAGGAAATAACTTAAATCAGCTGTTTCATGATTGCTGCTACTCATCGTAACAGATTAGAATTTAAATGATGTCAACAGAAAGAGATTTTTTCCAAATGTTACTGCTACTACTCAGTATTAAGTTAAACTGTCAAATTTTTGTGTTGACATTTTTCCCCTCACAAAAATGGACAATTTCAAATTTTGTGATCAAAATGTAAAACTATACTGTTGCAATCAGAACAAAATCGGATGTGACAATCCCCGTAACTTGATCATACTTTTACTAAATAAATTTTAATAATAAAAAGAAAATAAATATTTAAAAAAATAATAAAAAGAATTAAAAAAAATTAGTTTTTCTGAACCAATTTCAACCAAAATTTAATTAGCTCTAAGGGTCAATATAACCATACGAATTACCAATTTTGGTTGTAAAATTCTTATTGGTTTCTGAAATATTAAATAAAAACTAAAAAAATAGAATAAATGAACCAATTTCAAACAAAATTTAATCAGCTCTAAGTCTTACTATAAAAAAATAAAATCTTAAATTTGGTTTTGATGTTCTTATTAGTTTTTTAAATATTAAGTAAAAACTAGTAATAAATAAGAAGATTTAAAAAAAATAGTTTTCATGAACCAATTTTAACCATAATCTAATCAGCTCTAAGTCCCAATATCCTAAAGATACGAAATCCCAAATTTTGACCACACACACAGTCACACGAACACACAAAAATTTTTTGAAATTGTCTTATTTAGATCAGGGGACCTCAAAAGTGTAAATTCGTCGTCTCTGGTAATCAAACAATCAAGCAACTTATCGATTCCACCTCAAAACGCCGAAAACAAAAACACCGAGTTTGATCGTACCATGTTCTTTTGTTTTTAAAAATTGGTGTTATCGTTTTCGACGGTTTGGTTTTTGGCGGTTTTGGTTTCGGCGTTTTAACGTGCTACTGTTCAATGTCGGCTCCAAATAACTAAGAGGGCGTTCAAGTATTATGTAAGCAAATTTTCAATTGTTTTAGACCCCCACTCTCCTGTATAAGCAAAAATAAGATAATCGTAACCCCCAAAATTTAAGATTAAAATTTTCATTATTTTGTAATTTTTTATCTTATGTAAGAGTTATTATATCTCCCGCTTCTTTTGTCAGCAAAAGTAAGAAAAACACTTTGAAAATTATAAATATAAAATTATGAAAATAAAATACAAATTATTTGATAAGTTTTAGCAATAGTTTATTGTTTTGTTCATATCACATAATATACTTTAAATTCGTGAAGTGATGTCTGCTTATAGAATATTAAATCTAAAAATTTTGTTTATCGAAGTTGTGCGGCCTGAGGACCGCTCTTTGAGAAATTACTTTTATTTCACTCTATACATGCATTACTTTTATTATATAGATTCAAACATCAAACTCATCGTAAATTTCGTAAGCTTCGTAAAATCTAATCGTTTTTGCTTTCCAATAAGCATTTCATCGTACTTATTGATTTTAATTGCCTATTTGACATTTAACAGAATTTTAGAATGTCAAATAAAAGTGAAAATCAAAAACTATTAGACTTAACGATATTATAATTTACATGTACAACACCCCGGAAAAGAAGATCAAGAATTAAAACTTTATTTGCGAAAAAAAGAGTATTTTGAAGTTTAATTGAAATTTTAAAACAATAAAAATAAATACTAGCCAGTGTAGTCGTTCGATTAAACTGTAAGTTTGTCAGTCTAAAATAGGCACCCAAAATTTAAAAAAAACAACACATGACTAACTTGAGTGCTTTTTTCAATTAAATTTCATTCTTACAACATAATTTTGTAAAATTTATTATATTTTCTAATTTTTAATAAAAAATTAAAATTAAGTAAAATTTTCAAAATTAACAGGTTAATTAAACAGTAAACCAAAATTATTTGAGAGTTTTAGCAATGTTTACTGTTGCCATCATACATTTAATAACAATTAGTTAACCTTTTAATTTTGAAAATTTTACTTTAATATTAATTTCGCAGGTTAATAATATAAAATATAATTTCAATTTAAAAAAATTAAAATAACCAAGATCAGCAGTGTCGCCAGGGGGTGAATTGAGTAGATCATAACCCACCTCACATTTTTCTGGCCCACCCTTCAGTCCTCTATTCTGTTTTATAGCTATTAATTATTACATTTTAAAATATATAAATAGAAAATGATTTATAAAAAGGAAATTTTGCAGAGGCCTCTATTTGCATGTAAAGTGTTCATTTTTCTTATTTTTCTTCTATAATTATTTAGTGCCATGTTAAAGATCCAGAGGTTATTTCTGCTGCAATATACTGAATTATAAAAGTACTTCAGTAGGTATGTTTCAGTAGGAATGAATCCAAAACATTTTAGAACTACTAATTTTAATTTTTGTTGTCCTAAATTTATTCGGTGTAATGCACATACAGATAAAATTCAAAATTACGCTCAAACCTGATTTTGAGCGGTGAATAGGGTCCGCATAAAAGAAATCCCTCAAAAATATGTCATATTTTATTTACACTATGAATTTAATGAAATTTTGTTGTATACCGCACAAAAAAAAGAAAAAATTGCACAAAAAGGTCGTATAGAAACAGGTTTGACTACATCCCCATAAACGCACAACCTTTGAAATTTGATTAATATGATGTATAAAGGCTAAAATTATCTACCTCTATGCCATCTAATGCACATATAGAATTTAATCAAAATTACTCTTTTTAGTGCGGCCTTCTAGTATTTAATAACGCAGACTAATGATAACTATTTAGTATCGGCGCATCCTAGGTAGGCATCCATCAGTTATCTATAGTAATCAATTTCTGTTTTATTAACCATGCCAGGCCAGTTCCAGAACAATTTTATGAGCTTTCAATTGTTTTGAATTGTTGCCTCACAGGAAAACTTACTTTCGGCTTCCCGAACGGTGATGGCTTTCTACTCGCCACATGTATGTTTCTACTTCGCATGTATACAATTTGAAGAAAACATCTTTACAAACTTCCAAATCATTCCAAATTTAAACATTTAGTTGGTTGAGCAAATTAGTTAGAATCCGCCATAAAATGTTAAAGATAATTAATTTATAGCATAATAGCTCATTTATATTACGCGATACTTGGATACAAAATGAACAGAGAATCCTATGAATACCACAGAATACACTTCAATTCTTCACCCAGGTATACCACATCATCAGTTACACTCAAATTTAAAAACAATTTTATAAGAAAACAATTTAATTAATCGTTGATTGTTTTAGTTCAATTTATTTCTCTTGTTTTCCCAACTGGGGCCTTTTCTCCACAAAAATATAATTCACCTCATTTGAATACCTCGACAACAATTTTGTCAAAATTTCACATAAATAATAAATTCTAAATTTAAAATTTGTTAAAAAATTGTGATTAGAATTTTACGGAAAAAACATTTTTTAAAAACGAAAGGTAACTTCTGCAAGAAATAGTTATGATTCGGTTGATAATTTCATGAATTGTAATAATTACAAGTATTTGTACGCTATTGTAGGTTTCGCATGCAGTTAATAATAGTGTCCAGTTCATAAACATTTCATTTTTATCTTCAACAACTCGCAATATACCAATATACAACATTGTTGCTGATGCAGCTATAAACGCCAAAAATGCAAATATTCGTGGCGTTCTGTAGAAATATTCGTATTTTCTTTATTTTACTTTAATTTAACGGTTAAAAACTAGAAGTTAGTGTATTATGCCGCAAGATCAAAAATAAAAAGCGACATTCTAATGTAACGCAAAAATGTTACGTTCATACGGGTACGTACATAAGCCGGAAAAGCCACTGCCGCCCATATCCTGCTTAATAAGGCGGAAATGGACATATTGCATAATTATTATAAAAGTAAAGGTTATTTAATTGAAATAGATCAAGTTGTTTGTGAATTTAAATCAAAAGAAACCAACCAACGTGTTTTGAAAACGTCAGCGGTAATAGAACGTTTTTGCAGCATAAATTATTCATCCTAAAAAGTGCACTTTGGAGAGGTCTCCTCACCAACTGCCGTTGGTCTAACAGGTGGGTTATAGCCAAAAAGATGTCCCTACAACGGTTTTTTTAACTTATTGTGTTTTGTATTATTTTATTAACGCAATCAATTAAGACCAAAGGCAAAATTACGTAAAAAGTAGTCACAATGTCAGTTTTATAATCGAGAATTGCTGGCTGGTTACGCTTTATAGATTTTACAGCATGAATTGATGCTTTATGACAGAACAGGATATTTCTGAGTTATATTAAGTGTATTTCTACAGTTATGTATTTTATTTGACGATTCCCACATCATTATATTCTATAAATGATGGCTTTTTAATTACTATTACTATACATATTTAATTTTTTTTATTTGATCGAATTCACCTGCAAACACCATTTTTATTAGGTGGGTAGGTTCTTCAAAAAATACATTTCTATTTTTTCGTGTTTACAATTCTACTAGTTACATAATTTATAGTAATTTAATTCACCGTAATTAAAATTAAACCAAATTAAATTTCTTAAAAACCTGTTATAAAAAATGATACATTTTCGTGATTAATTTGTATTTATCTAAATTATCATATTATTAATGTAAATAAATGTAAAGCGGTAAATTAAATACTTAATTACATAAAATAAATTTGTAATTCTACAGTATTGTTGTTATTATAACAAAGTGAATGAATTTTTTTTTGTATAATATAAATTATAATTAATTACCAAAACATAGTATGTACTTGTGATTTATGTTAAAAAATTGTAGCGTTTAAAACATAATTATTGGTTATTAATTTACAATGCAAATATAATTAGAAACTATTCATGTTTATTTACGTTTGTGTGCTACTAAGAAAACTTAACAAAAAATACTCGATAGATTTTTATCGTATCAATTCAATATTGATTGACATTCCATAAAAGAAGGCAACAATGAACGAGAACAAGTTTAATAAAAATGTTGATTTTTTACTTCACAAAATTTTCGTCTTGGTAAAATTGACCATGGACTAAGTAACTAACTAGGAATGGTAAAAAAAATCACCCGCTTGGATTGCGTGCGTAATTATCTTCTTAGATTTTCTAATTATCAACATTTATACAAAATTATTATTTACTATGTGAATCTTTTTAATGGTAGTTCCTTATAAATAATTTATTAATGGTTAATCTCGCCATTCTCTTCAAAAATGTATTAAATTAAAATTAAATTTTGCTGATGGTTGTTCTTCAAGTACGTGTGTGCTTTACCGACTTTTCGAATTAATTAAAATCTGCATGTATTATAAAAAAAAAGAGTGACCTAATCAATTCAAAAAATGCACTTAAAGTGTTAACAACATCGAATTATAGACACTAACTGATGAAATTCTTTAATTGGTGTCTCCAATTTGTCAAATTAAATTAATTACGCCGATAATTTAAACATAATTAAGAGAGATTAGTATTAATGAGTTGAAAATGTATCGCGACTAATTGATTAAATTAATATGGATCGTTAGAAAAAATGGACAAAAATGTTTTTTACGGTTGAAAAATTTTATGACAAAACTTAGTTAAAAACTTTATTTTAATAAAAAATGTATATATTTTTGTATAATAAACACTACTATTAAAACATATTTCCCATGTTGTGCTTGTGAAACCGCGACGAACAATTGTAAAAAAATTACAAATTATTTCATTCTTTCCGATTCCAGAAATATCATAACAAAAAATATATAGGAAATGATGACAATACAGATAGAAAAAGAGAAACGATAAAAATAAATAAATTTGACCAAGGACTTTGTAAACGAATTTATTTATTAATTTTATTTGTATAATTTTGGAGGTTAGTAATACAATGGCTTGGTCGGTTTATAAAAAAGTGACCCATAATAGCAAAAAATCTAACAGTGCTTTCAGAGTTTCCACTTTTGTGCGATAATTAAAATTGTTAAATTAGTGCTATTATTAAATCACTCACGCGTTACAAAATTAATAAGATGATTTATCGAATCATAAAGTTACACCATAATTTTACTAATCACATGTAGTTATTACGACTTAATTTATAAGAAATTGGTAGTTAATGAGACTTAATGAATGCAGAAATCAAAATTGGACTCTTAAAGATTTCGAAATTGCAGGATCAGGTACATCCGCGGCTTATCTTGGCGCAGTCGAACTGAAAATGCTTCGCGGTGTGGTACATTTTTGTGTACTGTACATACAAGTAATTTCACTTATTAAATTAGAAAATATGAATGGAGCTGCAACATCAAATTTTATTGTTTAATAGTAATTATTTATTTGGAAATTTTCAAATTTAACACTCACTCATGTAATAATCAAACTATTGTTAAATATTTTGTAATATACACAACAACATTTTTGATAACGAAACAATAAGATCGTGATTATTATTTCAAATTTGTAAAAAATATTGCGCAACGAAAATTTGAATGGCTTAATTCTTGACCACCCCGTATAATTTACAGATACAATTCGCTAATATAATTATGACTGTCTATTATTACGGTAATTATGAATCAACAGAAGTCGACAACCGTATTAAAAATTAATTTATTCATAACTAATTAGATTAAGCCTACACAACGAAATGTATACTTAAATTCTTTGCGTTACATATAGAAGATATCTCAATTTAAAAACAATACGAGATTACTTTCCATATGTTTACAAAAATAATAAATCAAGTCTACAATTAAGATCTCAAAACCTATCTAAAATATGTAAAGTACAAGTTTAATCGACACAACTATAATTAAAAAAAAATTACTCTAAAATCATTATACAAATTTCATAAATTATATTAGCATAATAGCAAACTAAGTGCAATTATAACCTCAAAGTTGTTTTTCTGCTCGATATTTACTATTATAAAAAATTTTAAAATCGTTTAGGGGTAATATATTTTAAAATTAAGTTCATCTGGTGCTAAAACAAGGGGCGTTAATAGTTAATATATCAATGTACAAAAAAACTGTTAGGAACTTTGATTTCGAAACGTTTTGCCCCTAACTGGTGAAGGATAAACGATTGGAGACGTCAGATACTAAAAGATAGGACCGATCGCATGATAAACTTTGGCCTGGTAGAAAGTTTTTGTATTTCGAAAATTGAGCGTTAAAATTAAATTAAGCGATATTCCATCAGAATTTTTACATTTGCAAAAATTATTATCGAATTTATATTAGCTCCGATGACATGCTACTACTAGCTGGGGAGTTTTACGTTTGATATAACCTACTTATTGCATATTTAATCAGATATGATATCACTTTGTACAAAATGTAAAGCAAGTAAGACACGTAAACATAAATTAACCCGAGTATACCGTGGAATTTTTACTTTGAATGTACTGAACCGCCCATATTGCTTGCATAACCTCACGAGCTGGAAGAGAAAAGAATAATTCAGAAACGCCCATTGGACATGTATACCTTATTTCGATTTACAACAAGCAAAAATACACTTTAGAATGAGAATGACTTGTGGTCAAATTAGATTGAAAGAATTTTACACGCACCACGATGGTTTATGTTTATATTTTGAGGTTTTAAAATTGCTTTTGGGCAAACTCAACCTACAAGTCTGTCGATGTTACTACAAACCTTTTTTTCTTAAATTATTTCTAAATCGTAGTTACTAGTTAAAATTAATCCATTAAATATTGTACCTACACGGTCTTAGAGTTTTTTCGATCGTTGCTCATTTGAAGATTATTTAAAGTTTAACCACAAGAATCTGCAGCAGTTAAAAAAACCGCTTCACAAAACGCCGATTTTAAAATGCGATAAATAAAATTAAGTTATCGAAGAAATACACAATAGCAAAGTGGTTCGTACCTTGTAAATGCGTGGACGAATGCAATTTTGATCAAATCTCGACCATCAAATTTCAGAACTTAATGTGGTAATCCAAGATTATTAACCACTCCAAATGGGACGAGGAATTTTAAAATTAATACTTTTATACGATTCTCCAACGACGCTCGGCAGGGCTCTGGAAGTCGTTTGAATTATTTTCGAAAGAAAAAACTTTTACTTTTCTCGTCGGATTTCAAATGCAAACATTTTTATATTTTCTAAAAATTACACATAATTCTGCAAGGTCCAGGATTCTGGAGCATGTTTTATATGCGATATTAACGATATTAAATTCAAATTCATATTAAGAATTAAAAAAATTAAAACTAAAAAGAAATATTAAGTTCTATTTTACAAAATTTGCATATTTTTAGGTTATGCTCGAAATTGCACCACAGAAGAATTTGTATAATAAAAAATTTATTTTCTTATTTTTATTATACATTTTTTATACGCAAACTCCCTAGCTTTTGGGAACTTTTAGTAACTTGTCAGTATTATTAAAAAGAGCAGCAACCAGCAATTCAACGAAAATAGATTTTTGAAGTAGAAAAATTTCTACTGCGTAATGTATTGGATAAGTTCTTATTTTATTAATATTACGGTGGGGATTGGCGAGCGACGATGTAAGCCGGCGGTTAAGTTTTCTTAATTTAAATTAAATATTTTTAATTCAACGGTAAAGGCTTTCTTTGTGCTAATGCGATTTCGCTTTAGAATTTTGGCCTATGCGTGCGTTTCAAACCGATTTGAAGTACTGCAGAAATACACTCCATTCACGGGAAAGTTCGGGTTTTTAACCGGGAATTGTACATACTTGACAAATATTTGTCACGTATGTATGAGTACTTGCCACAACGGAACCAGTATGCCTGTATAAATGTTGGTCACTGGCTTTTTTGATATCAAAAAACAGAATAGCAAGCTGCGCCAAAATTTTAATTTAAAGAAATTAGAAAAATTAATTAAAACAAAATTTTTAAAATAATTTTGGAAATTTTTAGAAATGCAAAAAAAAGACAAACATAGTCGACCTGAATTATACCTGAATTCAATTCCACTTTGTAGATAAGAACGAAACCTAGGTCATCCAGTAAGTTGTAGAAATTATAATGTTTGTTTGCTACTTTTTTTCATTCGACGATGTTGCAGAATGCGACTCTGCTTTTTTGAATGTTTACGTTGGTAGTGTGTTGTGAAAAAGGTGTCTGCTTGTTAAATTTTCATTGGCATATCACTTCTACTACATTTTCTTTTCAACAGAATGACAAGTTTCAACGTGATTTGTCAATCAATTATTAATTTCTATACCTATGTGATGTATTGTAACATTAAAACATAGAGAAATTTGACAAGAACATCCAATTTTTTGAAAAATCACCTAGGACGTTATAACAGACAAAAGCATACCAACACCTTTGTCAAACATTTTACATGGAAATGTTTTATCAATTACTGTTTTCCAAAAAATGTAATATTATTATTTATTATATAAAATATTGAATATACTTTCATTGATATTTTTGGCAATATATTAAAATTAATCTAATTTCTACCTTTTGTCTAAACAAAGATTTGCTACAAAATTTGGAAAAACAGTAACAAACCGATGATCTCATAGTTTCAGTTGAGACTTAGTAATTTTTAGTATTTACACTCCCCTTGCCCCCCACAACTATCTACACTGAATTGGGCCAGTATGTACAGTTGGTTACAGCATCATTTATAATTCTGCTACATGTCGTAGTTTACCCAGAATTGAACCAGGTATTTTCCACCTCAGCAGCAGAACTAACCGCAGACATAAATAAAAATGATACTTCAAAGTTCCAATATTACCATTGCAATACCATTTTGGATTATTTAAATTATCAATAATAATATAAACAATACCGCATGTTTAAATAATTGGAAATTTAGTGTTGTAAAAAAAAATGCATTGTTGCTTACCAAAGGTTAGAACTTGAGCCTGGGTGCTCTTGCAAAGGCCATAAATACATATTTTGTTTAAAATTTAAAATTACCAAGAAAGATCACAAGATATTCGTAGGTATATTATATTTTCCATAACTAATTTGTTAGAATATTTAGATAAATGCGTAAAATTATTACAATTTTGATTAATAATATCCACCACCCCTAAGACCTTTAAAACTTTCCGGCGGTCTAAGATAACTTTGGATTATTAAATTTCTTTGTGCGGATATCGGTCGGCGCGGCGCCCAGTTGATTGATAATTGTAGAATTTCCAGGACTATGCAGTCTGCTAATATGATCCTTGATCTTTCTATCGATCTTCCCTGTCATTCCAAATATCATTAAAAAAAATTTATACAAAGACAACAATATTTCACATTCTTTCTATATGCTGTATCATCAAATACCTACTGAACTGTAAATTTTTCTATACATTTTTTTTCAGGCAATTTGAGAGTGGGAAAACACGCAGATGGAATTATTGCTGTTTTCTTTCAATCAATACGTATGTAGGTACTTGAAATTCAATATAATTCAAAGATGTGGTACCAAAAAAACACATTCCAAAGCCGTAGATAACTAGAATGCTTAACCAGGTCACGCGTAACCACGCAGAAATATTATTTGCAGATCGAGCTTCCCAAGAACGTGTTCCGTAAACGTCATTCAAAATGGTAATTGAGAAAATAAAAAACATCTACCACAAATCAAAAATATTTGAAAAATGTGGGTACCAAGTAGTTGTCATCACAAATTGCGACCCAAATAAAAAATAGAAATGCTGGTGAAAAAAATATATAGGGGTATTTTTTCTTTAATTTAACTTTAATTATCTTCGGTCCGAGTTAACATTACAACAAAATTTATTGTTTTATATCGAAGCAGGTGGAGATGGTGTACACCTTTTGCATCGTATATATAGATTTAGTTTTTGTCATAAAATGGACCGAGTTGGGAAATCGTAAATTAAAAGGCAAAAAGGTATAGGTACTAAAAAACCAACAAGGTCGATAAATAGTTTGAATAACTAAAATTAATGAACTAATGTAATATGTAAGCTTTGAGCGAGTTTACACGCCTTCTAGTTAATCAAGTTACCAACTTAACAATTTTCCCACAATCGATTGAAATATCCCTAACCCAAATTAGCCTTCTTTTAATTATACACATTTATCACATTTATTAAACATAAACAAGTTCTTCTAATTAGACGTAAGAAAAAGTAAATACCTAAATTAAAAATTAATATAGATTTGACAAGTCACAATTTTTCGGTTTAATTAACCAAGTTTTTTTATGCGTTTCGAGTCTCGAAAATAAAGACATTAGGTTGTGGTAATTTATATTGACAAATCAGGTGTTACTGTTGCCACTACAAATCTCGAATACAAATGTTACACAAAGGTTCATTTGCAATTCGAAAGATCATATCCAAGACGCCGAAGTTCTAGACAAGTTTTTACTGTTAAAACATTGTCGTAATTTTTAACAGGTCGTTTCTCTCCTGTAAAAACGAGTATGGGTTATTTATTATGACGTCGCAGAGACTCTAAATTTAATGTTCAAAAAGGATACCGTCGTAAAGTAAAAACACGTATTAATTGTTTAATTAGAACATCATTTAATGTAAAGGTGTTTGGCGCATAAATCAATAATATCGAAGATAGAAAGCTAGAACTTTAATCGTCACAATATTTTAATATCACTTTTTACACGCCAAAACGTGTTTCTTATCTATCGATTACATTTGTTTCAAATTATAAATGCTAATTTTATTAATAAGTAACGTTTTAATTTCCAAGGCTTTATGAGCCTTAATTTACATTATATACACATTCATAATGTTACGGGAGATAATGAGTTATTGCAAACTAAATATTCCGACCGAAAAAAAATTTTTTTCCGATCCAAAGGTGTAAATTTTCGAAAGCTCGCTCCAATAATTTGAATATAAAATTAGGCATATCTCATCAATCATCCTATCAAAATTTGAAGTCTCACTTTAAACGTTGTCGTTTCTCTATTTGTTTTAAATATTTGATGATAAATATGTTAAATTACACTGATTAATTCTTCATGTTATTATCGACTACTGGAAAATTGCATATTTTACTGGTGAAAAATTATCAGCAAATATAATAAACAATATATCTGCCACGTAATAATGATAATTATCAGGATTTATTATAATATTTTCTCGAGCACCATATAATTTTCTTCTCAGATATATCAGATTCAAAAACGTCTGTCCAAATGAAGCTTCGCTTAAGGAAATCATCAAAAACGTATTGGACGCCCTTAAACACGTTTTATTGTAATTAAAAAAGCATAAATTTTTAAATTGTAATTTTTTTCATTTTGTAGGTTATAAAACTGCAAATTAGTCGAAACTCAAAAGTAGCAATTCCAACTTGAATTATTAAAAAAGAATAAAATATTCAATGTAGTTAGGAAATATTGTTAAATTCGAAAAGTTACTGTGGAGAAGTTGATTCCAAGTTCGTTAGACCTGATTTAACGTAGAAAGGAACGGGTGGAGTTGGGCGTTACAAAATAAGTCATGATCTAACTATTTTTGTTTTTAGTTTAATATAGAAAATGACTTTCTGTAAGTTTTCGAACCGACTGACTATTTAACTTTGTTTGCGGTTATAAACTTTATTACCACGTTATTTTCGAACACAAAATAATAATTAAACTACTTAACCAATTTTTAAAAACTTTACCTAGGTCAAGTTGATATACTAGGTAAATCTCACAATCGATTTTAAATTGACACCTTCTTCGTCGCAGAGCGACATCTCCCAGGCAGGTTCGTCTCTTCGGGCCAAATTGGTTCTCAAATAATTAAAATTAATTTGGATACATTCAGTTATGCTTGTTTATCGAACAAGGGTTATATTATAGCCCAGTAACAAAACACGCGTCGAAAGCTCGTTAGTAGATCAGGTCGAATGTCAAAGGTTTCCACTTCCCTATAATTAGGTGGACGCGCTGCGGCGAATAGCGCATGAAATGAAATTTTCCCTTATGAAACAGTCTTTTGCATTTTTCATTTTTTGGTTTATGTAATCTGGGAAGTAACAGTTCTCTTATTCGCATCATCTAACTTGTTTGAAATCGCTGCCAAAAATTTGGTTTGTGCACAGAAAAATCATTAATTGGCAGTCAGGATAACCACGTTAAGATGAAAACGAGGGGGCCGACCCAATTTCAGAAACATGACCTACTATAAAACGCACTAACAGAAAATTAGATTCTTTCTCGATCTCAATAGTTCAATGTCAATTTTAAAATATAAATTAGTAATTTGTTCAGTGTTCCAAATCCGGCAGATCCGATGAGTATAAAGTAACCTTCACTACTTGTAACATAAATAAATACAATGGTTATCTTTATCTTGCAGTTACAGTTAACCAGATACTCCTTGACTTGAAATCCTGTTTCAAGTCTTCTGCATAACATGCTGATCCTTGAACGAAGACGTTTAATTTCTATGAATTATACTTTTTCGAGTTCACGATAACTTTTCAAACCGCAAAAGGCTTCATTAAGCGCTATAAGATTGATCTTCCGCATGTTCCACGGTTGATTTCTACTTTATCTACCACTGTTATGTAAATATTTTTACAACTTAATAAGTACAAATTTGGCAGGATACCCGCGCAAAGCCGGGTACTAAATTGTAAGCATTATCGTTTTAATAAATTCTAACTTGATAATATTCACCGGACAAGGTTCAAGTCACACAGACTGATAATGACAGAAGAAAAAGTAAAAAAAAAACATTGCTTTAATTTTGTGTGAAAACAATTCCTTTACTTCACTATCGGGGGCGGACGGGCGCCGAGACGCTAAAGCACTCGAGAACTTTAGTGCCATCTTTTTATGTATATGTATATTTTTTTATATGAATTCTTAAAGATCGGATCGACACTTTTACTAAATACGAATAAATAAAAATAATATTAATAATAGAAAGATAAAATAAAAATTTAAAAAAAATTTTCCAATGCAATTTGAACAAAAATATAATGAGCTGTAAATCTTATTATAAAGATACGAAATACCAAATTTGATTTTGAAATTTCTGTTAGTTCTTGAAATATTAAATAAAAGATTAAAAAATAGTTTTCAGGAACCAATTTCAACCAAAATCTAATCAGCTTTAAGTCTTAATATGAGGGTACTAAATTCCAAATTTGATTTCGAAATTCGAAGCAGTTTTAAAATATTAAATTAAAACTAATAATAAGATTTAAAAACATAGGTCCCATGAACCAATTTTAACCAAAATTTAATTCGCTTTAAATCGTAAATCAAATCTCAAAATTGGTTTCAAAACTCCTATTAGTTTTTGAGGTAGAATGCACACAAAATTTGACCACAGACAGGCAGACACAGGCATTATTTTGAAAATGGTCTTATTTAGCTCATGGGACCTCAAAAATGTAAATCCATCAAAATCGAATTTTTCTGCACGAAAACAATAGTTTTTCATATTACATAATGTAAAAATATGTATTATTGCTGAAATTTTGTTCAGAAGAGCTTTTGTAAACTTCTTATTTATAATTATTATTATGTATTTGTAATCTGCTAACAAATTGTTAAAGAATTAATATTTTAAAAAATGCTGTAGATTGTTTTTTGTTTTACAATGTAGATAATTATTTTGGTGACCCCGAAATAATTATATTCTTGAATAAAATCATAATAATTACACATAAAATTATCAAAAAAGCTCTTCCCTCCCTGTAAATATATGAAATTTCTCGACTCTCAATGAAAAATTTAGAAAAATTCAAACTTTGGCATATCAAAAACACCGTATTAGATAAATTCCATTAGATATTAAAAATAGCGTCGGTCGTGTGATCTATCAAAAATATACTTTTTCAAAATACATATTCAAAACTTAACTCGAAGCTACGGCATCCTTCCGATGCACATCACTAATACTTTGAGTGTGGACCAGTGTGACCTCCGCAGTGCTTATTTAAATAATAATTCAACTTCCACTTTTTTCAAAAACAATTGTTTATGAAAAATGCTTTCCTCCCCCTTCCGAAAGCTTTTTTAAAATTAAGATTAGCATCAAGACAATATCTATACGCTAAAATGCCTTAGTTGACTATTGCTCCTTCCCCCTTATCACATAATTTTTAATCTCTTTTTTGATAAAAACTCCAAAAACCCAAAAGTTGAATTCTCATCCAACTCAAAAATTTTAACTAGATCACTGGTACCGCTGCGGAGTTTGCCGTTACGGTAACAAGCATGACTTTTACACAGCTATGCATCGTTATAACCTGGAAATAATTAATGAGCATAGGACGAGTACTGGGATTAACATAGCGCACAGGATTTACACTAAAACATTTTTAACAGTTTCACAATTAAAAATTTTACATGTTACTTTTTCAGAAAAGTAGCAAAAAGTTTAATCTCATTTACAGTGTGACCCAGCATCTTTGCCTATTATAATAATTTTAAAAACATTATTATTTCCAAAAAAAAGAACTTTTTATATAAAAAAGATCCCCCATCCCTCATTGGTACTACTATTAGCTACTATGTCATCAAGATAAGTAAATCTGTTCGGGACTTTTAGAAATGAGCATGAAAAACCAAAACCTGGCCAATGGGTCCCCGTTATTGATAACTTAATTTTAAAGATTTCCTTGGATGTTGGGCAACAAAAAGTTGTTACAGAATTTGAATTGTTTAAAGGTATGTTATATTATTCTAAAGGCATTAAAGTGACTAATTGACTAATTAGCTATCCTCAAACATATTAATCAATGACACGAAGCGAGTTAAATTTGTGTTTTAATAATTTCTGAAATCTATTAACAAATTAAGAGCATAAAACTAATTGTATATTTAAATGGCAATTTTATGCAAATTAAAGTTTATTTTTGTGTTTTTCATTAACGAGAACTTAATAAATCTTGAAATCTCATTTTAATTTTTACATAAGCAAGTACTGAAACGTGTAAAACGGTATTAATAGTGCGTCACGAGATAAAAAATTCAAACGAGTTTTCTAAGCCTAACGTAAACAAAAACCCCATGTAAAAGAAGGGCGTTAATTTTATCATTTTTCACTCTACATAATTTATAATTTAAGGTCAAACTGGTAGACGTCGTTTCATATCGATTTGATATAATTTATGAAATACGTGGAACAAGTACAAGTTTCCTCTCAATATAATACACACATAAAATTGAAATAAATGCGTAAAGAGGGATGTTCCAAATATATCACGCGTCCCTTGAGTATTAATTAATTATTAATTGTAGTTTTTGTGTTACACTTATCAAGTTTAAGTTTAGACTGAAACATTTTAATTTAGCATTTGATGATAAAAAAATATTGCCTACATATATGAAGTTATTTGTATTCCGGGGTGTTATTCATAGAAAAGCGCGATTAACTCGATGTTAATTGACTACTACACTAACTGGGTCTTCATGGTTCATAAATCGTGCTCCTAATTAGTGTACACAGTCAGCCACAAAAGCTGCCGCGACTCTGCGATAAAAATTACCACTTCTATATTTTTTATAAGCTTAAAGCAGCAATAATAACTAATTGGAACAAATTTTTTAAAAATTTGAGCATAATATTGAAATAGTTTATTGGACTTTTTAAAAACGCTCCGTAGGTTATTTATTAATCCATGAAATATAATTAATTAGCATGTAAATAGTGTAGAAGTTGATGTAGATATAAAAAGAATATAAAGAAAGTAATAATAAACCTACAAAACATTAATCTGCATGCTATTGTTATTATAGCTCTAATGTTAAGTATATACTATGCTGTTGTATATATGCAAAAAATCAATTGCGGTACTAGCTGATGATTATATATTTAAATTAATTTTATATTACACGTTGTAATTGTTAATTAATTAGTTTCATAATTTCTCATTTTAATACTCGTTTGTGTCTCTATTATACTTTCAATCTGATAGTAAAAAATGCATTATTAATATAGTATATACTACGGTGTACTGTTGGTATCCCCAAAACCAACTCGGGAGCCACTCGACTTTGTAGATCAACTGAAAAGCAAGGTGCGTTTAAAAACTCGACGCGTCTTAATTACACGTCCGTTAATATATTATAAAAAAATTTTGACTACGACAGATATCCGCTCTTCTTCGTCGTGTATATAAACGATCTTCCAGGAATTATGGAATGCCCGACAATTCTATACGCGGATGACACAGCCATCATAGAAGAAAGCGACACGCAATCCAACAAACACAAGGAGACCGCAGCAAAATGGTTTACATCAAACAGATTATTGATGAATGATAATAAAACTTACGAGATAACTTTCACAACCAACAGAACCGATAAAAATCAGCAAAACACAGCAAAATACCTAGGCATAACACTGGACAGCTACCTCACCTGGAACGACCATACAACAAATCTAATGAGCTCACTAGGCACAGCTCTATATGCAATACGTAGAATAAAGGCAACCATTGGAAAAGAAGCTGCAAAACTTGTATATTTCTCGATGTTTCATGCCAAAATGGTGTACGGTCTTCAGATTTGGGGGCACTCGGCACACCTGAACCGAATCTTTATAATGCAAAAAAGCCATACGAGAATTAGAAGGATCGCCTTGCAGAACACACTGCAAACCATTGTTTAAGTCTCTCAAAATCATGACCTTGCCCTCCGCATACGTATACGCCTCCATAGTGCATATTAAGACTGACAGTACAACACATACCACAGCTACTCATTCCTACGAAACAAGACGAAGGAACCAATTGCAGACAAAACGACTTCGACTCAAATGTAGCGAAGGCGACAACCTAGGCATTAAGTTGTATAACAAGCTGCCAGAAGAAATCAAGAGCCTTCCCTTAGTGCAGTTCAAACGGAAAACAAAAGAATTCCTGACGGAAAAGGCACTATACGAAGTCTCCGAATTTCTGTGTCAATAAGTTGAGATGAAAACCAGCACATGCTGATCTCCACTTTTTTAAGTTATTTTATTATTCCGAATTTATTGTAATGCTAACTATAACTTAATAAAGATTATTATTATTATTATTATTATTATTATTATTATTATTATTATAAAAAAAGGAAATAAAATTACTAAATATAGTTTTTTTTATTATCTTGGCTACTGTTCTTGCAATCATTAATCCAGGTGGCTGTAAATTATAAAATGTAGTAAGCCATACGAGGTATTAATAATAATAAAGAATAGAATGCCAAGTTCCATGTCTTGAAACATCTTGGTAAGCTAGAGTTAACGCAATTTTGAATTTCATGCTCGTAATTATAAATTGAATTTATAATGTTAATTTACGGTAATTTTTTATAAGAGTATCTGCCGTTTTGTAGATTTCCGCCTTTCGAGCAAAATCGATCTTTTGCCAAAATACTAACCAAAGATGGCGAAATTAAATTTAAATATTTTACGATTAAATAATGCACCTGTAACCTCGTTCTCATTTAAAATCAATAAAAAGGCGAGAATTCCTAATGTGCACGTAAAAGGTAATAAACTGACAGGGACTTTCTCAAGCATATAATGTAAGATAACACACATAATATGAGGCATAGTCAAATCAAACTGGAACAAAACCTCATTTTCTAGATGTAACTTGTTTATATCTTTTAAACGCATTTCCAGAACATAAAATAAATATTAAAAAATAAACCACTTCTGTGTGATTAATTATGACATAATAACTTTTTATGGTTATCAATTTTTAGTAGTACATGTTCTTGTGTCTTACGATAAGGTTATTTAAAAAAAATTTAAATTATAATTCAATCAACAACAGGAAACACGTAATAAAATCGCATCTTTATTGTTTAATTTTATATATTTCTTTAATTATTTCATGTTTTGCGCTTGGATGGATGTTCAAAATTTAATTTATCTCAATTCATAAGAAATTTAATTAAGAACAAGATGAAACCACCACAGAAGCTCGGCACAATATACTAAATTAGAAAACATATTTGATGCGATTCGTCACGAAGATGAAACCAGAAATTCGTGATAAACCCCGTCTGCGTGGTTGTCAAATAAAACGGACCAAAACTACATCATAAAAATGTATTACCACGCTCAAACCACTAATAACCATTGTCAATATCTCCAAGTAAGATTTCAAATTCAGTTAATCAAAATCGAATTAACATGCTAGAAAAAACTTGCCTTGGGGTTCATTCCAATTCGCCAATCTGGACCACCAAACAACTACTTTCTCTAACTCTTTTTTTTCCAAAAACAAACAACTCCGAAAGCAACAAGCAACTGTTTTTTGGTGCAGAAAATATTTTATGCGGTAGTTGATTATTTTTAATCCAAAATCATAAAAACGCAGTTAAGTCGATAATAAATGTCAAAATTGCCTGGAGAAAAAATATTGATAAAACTAGTATTATAATGTTATGGTAGGTAACAAGATATATTTCGTGTTCAGAAGCATTTTGTTGTGTAATTTATGTGTAATAAATTTTTTTATTTTCAAATGCAATAAATCATATTTATTAAATGTTAATTTCAAATTAAAAATTATACTTAAGATAGTAAACTGCAGTTACACATTTAATATTTCCAACAACTTATGTCGATGCAGCATATTGACTTTTTGCCATTTATAATTTTTTTTTCTAATGCAAAAAATAATATCTGATATTGGCGAATTTTTATTATATTATGTAAAAGAATCCTATTTTTAACTTAGAAATATACATAAATTTAATTTATTATATGCGGGTACAAGGCTACGAGTTATGTATAATATAGAAAATTTCAAACAATGCAATTGTACATTATATGCATAATACTCTGTATTATAAACATTTTTTTATAAATTTTGTGGGGAGTAAACAACACAATAATTTATTCTCGATATATCTAATGTGGACTAACGCTAAATTTTTAAGTGACTTTTATTGCAACCTCCTCAAACTACCCTGTGATTATGCAGAACATCCCAATTAGCAACAGTGTAGTAGTGTATACCATAGAATTCGCCCTACTGTGTTTTTGTTTTGCTTAATTATTTGCTTATTGTGATTATTTTTAGAAAATTTCATGTGATGCAGGTAATGACGAAAGTCACTTCAATGTAAAAAAATTCTAGCAAATAATGTTTTATTGTTAAAAGAAACGACATGTTTTGGACAAAATGCGCCCATTCTCAAGTGAACCACAACAATAATAATAATCTATTTATTTTAATAACAAAAATTTGACTATCCCCATGACTTTCAATAATTATTCAAAAAATTATTTGTAATAATAACAAGAAAAATTAATATTAAAAATCAAATGTGACCATGCCCATAACTTTATCATACTTTTACTAAATATGAAAAAAATAATTTTTAATAATAAAGAAAAAAACGTTTTTCATTAACCAATTTGAATCAAAATACAATCAGCTCCCAAGTCTCAAGATATAAAAACACAAAATATCAAATTTGGTTTTGAAATTTTTATTAGTTTTTGAAATATTGAATAAAAACTAATATTAAATAAACAGATTTAAAAAAAAAGTTCCTTTAATATTCAAATCTTTAAATCTTTAAATCTCAAATTTAAATACAAAATCCCAAATTTGGTTTTAAAATTTCTATAATTTATTGAAATATTGAATAAAAACTAACATTAAATAAACAGTATCATATGAAATATCAGACTTTGTTTTGAAATTTTCATTAGTTTTCAAAATATTAAATAAAAACTAATAAGTATTAAATAAACAGATTTAAAAAAAAGTTCCCATGAACCAATTTTAACCAAAATCTAATTACTTCTAAGACTCAAGATGTAAAAATATGAAATATCAAATTTGGTTTTGAAATTTCCATTAGTTTTCAAAATATTAAATAAAAACTAATAAGTATTAAATAAACAGATTTAAAAAAGTTCCCATAAACCAATTTTAATCTAAATCTAATTATTCTAAGACTCAAGATGTAAAATATGAAATATCAAATTTGGTTTTGAAATTTTCATTAGTTTTTAAATTATTAAAAAAACCTAATATTAAATAAACAGATTTAAAACAAAAGTTCCATGAGCCAATTTTAACCAAAATCTAATCAGCTTTAAGTCTCAAATTTAAATACGAAATCCCAAATTTGGTTTTGAAATTCCCATAATTTTTGAAATATTGAATAAAAACTAACATTAAATAAACAGTATCATATGAAATATCAAGTTTGGTTTTGAAATTTTTATTGATTTTCAAAATATTAAATAAAACCTAATATTAAATAAACAGATTTAAAACAAAAAGTTCCATGAGCCAATTTTAACCAAAATCTAATTATTTCTAAGACTCAAAATGTAAAAATACGAAATATCAAATTTGGTTTTGAAATTTTCATTAGTTTTTAAATTATTAAATAAAACCTAATATTAAATAAACAGATTTAAAAAAAAAAGTTCTCATGAACCAATTTTAACCAAAATCTAATCAGTTTAAGTCTCAAATTTAAATACGAAATCCAAATTTGGTTTTGAAATTCCCATAATTTTTAGAAATATTGAATAAAAACTAACATTAAATAATAAGATTTAAAAACAGTTTTCGTGAATCACTTTTAACCAAAATCTAATCAGCTCTAATATAAAGGATAAAAAATCCCAAACTTGGTTTTAAAATTCCTAGTTCCCTAGTTCTTAAGGTAGAGCGCACACAAAATTTGACCAGAGACACACGCACACTGACATTTTTTGAAAATGGTTTTATTTAGCTCATGGAACCTCAAAAAGTGAAAATCCATCAAAATCTCAATTTTTCTGCACAGAAAACAATTTCCGTTTTGATATTATTACATATAATAAAGGAAAAAGTATGTTAAAATTTAGGAATTGACAGAAAACAATACAAATATCCCGTTCCCGTCAAATCAAGGAAGTCAAGTAAGCCAACTGCCGATATGCACTTGGATGGGTGATCACTTTCCTAACTGGGTATTGAACAAAGCATACAGAAAGACAAAAAATGTAATCATCCCATTGGATATATACGTACATACACTTATCGCGTAGAACTAAGGACTATAATATTAAAAAGTTTATTACTTTCTACAGAAAATATTTTAAATCTGAAAAGGATGAAAAATTTCTGCAGCCTAAATACTGCTTCTTAGGTAAATTTAAATTCTATGAATTGGTAAGTATTGATTAATAAGCAGAAGAAAATGTTGGACTGAGCACACCAATATAAGGAAAATGTTTGAGTCCTTGGGCAGAGATCGATCTATGAATGTAATGGTGGATAACCGTCGTTTTTGCACTCTCAAGAGTGATGGAAGTGCGATGTTTTTCTTGATTAACAAGCATCAAAATGCATGAATTACATTAAGAGCATAAAGTTGAAATAAAAATCAAGAATTGGCCAATAAAACAATTATTAAAAATTTTTTATAAAGAAAATATTGCAATGGATTTGAATTTATGCTCACATGCATTTTCAAAGCAACTGCCTTTGTTATGTTTAATCAAATTTTCAGAAAATTTAGGCATTTGTGATAGGTATTATATGTGACTATTTAGCTTTCAGTCAAGCAATAAAATTAAAATGTGGCGTAAAATTTAACCAACTGATGATCAAATAGCAGCGAATATTTGCACAAGTGCATTTTAATGCAAACAAGCGGCGTTGTTTCTAATTGTTTTTATAATTCTAAACGAATGGTTTATGCATTGAATGTTTGTTTAATAAATTTAATACGGCATGAAACAAATTCCATATTTAATTAATTGCAATGTTGCAATTAGTGCAATTTAACCTATTATATTGAACTTTATTATATTATACTCGAGCATGCATTGGCAAATAATATTTTTTGCTTTTTCTCATGCATTTGTAGTCTGAGACAATTTTCCCTCATCTTGGCGTACCACCAAACATTTTGCTCTAATAAAAATGGAAAAATATAATTATATTTCAGCATGATAACCTCAAAAATGTCCCAACATTTGTGTCCCAACCCAAGTGATTCGTAGAATCACTTAATTTCAATCTAGTAATGACTAATTAAGATTACAAATATCCAAAATTTCGAAGTAAGCATTACATGAAGTATGAGAAATTCAATGAGCAAAAATTATAACAGAAAAAAGCCAGATTGTTATTAAAAATAAATTTGAATATCACTTTCGTCCAATTAAAGCAATCAAATATTGCAACCGATGATATATTAGGAATGACTTCCATTGCCTGATGCTTAAAATTCTAATGAGGATGCAAATTTTCCTTTAATTTTTTTAATTTTTTTGTAACGTAGGTATTGTTCGAAAACGATGTGTCACATAAATATTAAATAAAATATCTTCTTATTAAATTTAAATTATTAAAACAATAACATATCCTACACACGAAATAAAAATAAATACAAAAACTGGGCCTACGCGTATTTCGTTAAACCTACATTACAACTACACGGAAAAAAACCTAATTTATTGTTTCTTAATTCCGTTGTACTCCATAAAAATTCTTTAAATTTCAAAAAGTTAACATACCTGTGTCTGCGTAAGACCTAAACTTGCTGCCAATTCTGCTCTTTCAGGAAGAGCTAGATACTGCGTTCTTTGAAACCGTCGATTTAATTGTTGTAACTGAAGACTGGAATATATCGTTCGCGGTTTTCGCATTTTCTTTCCTTTACTACCACCCGACGGTCGATCCAAAGATAAACATTTATCTACAAAAAAATAGATACATATAACACACAATTCCAAACAATTCAAGGAAAATTCTCAACCAAATCGATGGTTCAGGACTACCCCGATGCGACGGTATATAATTTAAAATCACACAAGAACAACTGTTATTATGCTAACCTTGCCATATATGTCAAATGATATGGTCGTAATTTGTAACCCATCAAAATTTCATTTTTTTTATATTTTCCAGTCTATTTACATTTTTTAATTTTGTTTTTATTACAGTCCAAACTTATCCAATTCTTGTTTTTCCATCAGTCTCATGTCGAAACATCGCAAAATGTTAATGAATTTTTGGAAAAACTAAAAATGAGAGACATCTTGCCATATATGTATATAAATTAATCATGTAATTCCCCCTATTGGATGATTTACTTTTTCAATTGGAAGCCGCGACATGTAATTATTCGGTCATGTAAACTTAACAGTACTAACGCTTGACGTCATTTCGAGGTAGGGTAGCCATAATTTCATACCATGAAAACAGCCATCATGATAAAATACGTGTCAACTAAATATATTTCAAAATTTAATAATATGAGTAGGCAAAACAAACAGAACTTTATTTAAATAAATAAATAAAAACAATTTACCAGCGTAAAACCCAACACCTGCTTAAGCTTCAAATTTAATGTGCAGTACTTCGACTTGATTATATTGGCCATTTTTACTTCGTTATCATTGTTATCAAACAATTTCGCTTTTTAATTGGGCTCTATCAATTTGCAAAATGATTATGAAATAAGTTCGTAACGACTAATTGACTAATTATAAATTTTAAAAGTCAAATAAAATTAGTAAATGAGCTTCAGTTCCATTAATTAATTTTAATCACTCAGTTAATGTGAAAATTTTAAAAAATAAAATCGAGATTTTATTTTATTTAATTTAAAAGGAAAATTTTAAAATTTATCAACAGAGACCTTGGGGGTTATTAATAAAAAATACATAAAGGATTTTATTATTAAGTGTAAACATCGCAATTATATTATACAAGAATGTTAGAGTTATGGGTAGTTTACATAATTAATTTGTTCTTAAAAAAAGGTCACAACCGTATGACAATAAAAAATTTTAGTAATAAAACAACAATTTTGAGTTATAAAATTATTTTACAATAACAATAAAAGCTACTGCTTTAATAAAATTTAAATATCAAAGGAATCTGTCAATGGAAATACTAGTAGATACTCGTATATCATTGGATACTTACAGGAAAGTTTTTTAAACCATGAGGATAATATACTATTATTTTCTGAAGCACAGAATGTTGAGTGTGAAAATTTCAATCATTCAAATTTATACTAAAAATATTTCAAATTTTATCTCATAACTGCGTGCCATATATTGAAAAGTATTGCCAAATGTGCAATCAAATGTTTTTTTTATTAATAATAAATCTCCGTTTTACAATAATTAATTTTTTGACTTTGCGAGTACCACAAATTAGGTGCCTACAATTCCTTCCACATTTAAAAATAATTTGGGAAATACAACGTTAATGCTTCCAATCGATTTAGTTGAAATAAAAAATTCAATTTTATTAAACGAACAAATAAAATATAATAAAATAAAAAATTATGGTTGATGTAAAGATTAGTGAGGTTTTTCATATTGTAATTTACTTCTAAGTTAATTCCAAATCCAGTGTTACTAATTCAAATAACGCAAAGAGCAAATTATCCTGACATTACGGTGATGAGAAATTACTAGCAACGGATCTAAAATAAATTGGATTATGTTTTATTATTCACTGAATTGTATAAAATATTGATAAGATCTTTTTCATATAAAATTGAATGGGCATATTATGGGTGTTTAGTATAAGGTGTTGATAGATCTCTATCTGGAGACAATTATCCAAACTAACTACAATTATAATCAGTGCGGTACCTATGTAGGTATAAGCAGATAATTTGGTTAATTACAATAAACGGATTAATTGTTTTGACTTTTCAGTTTCTTTTTGGGCACACAACAAGTAGTGATGATTTTTTTATGACTGTTGAGTCTTTTTAATTACGTGTTGCACAACTTCCTAACCGTGATATACCACTTGACTAATTGAGCAATTAAGACAAAATCAATTAATTTACTTGCAAGTGTATCATCTATAATCTATTAGATGGTTCTGTTTCTTACTAATAAACATGTGAGGTATATTAGCGTGAGAGAAACATCAATTTTAAAAGAGTCGTCTATTGGTAGTCTGCAAGACTAGACATTTCTGAATAAAATATTGAAGTTTTATAGACATGCTCACGGGAAACATATTAATCGAGGTTGTTTGTCGCATCCATTTTGATGCAGTCTCCAAAAGGTCATTATAATTCTTCTTCTAATGCTTCCTAACTGTACATGTTATAGGAAATATTTAGAAGGAAGTAAGCTATCAGACCACTTAGTTTCTCATCAATTCTGGGATCTGATTTTGTTCGAGTCTGCATTTGCAATCACTTGAACAGACTTCATTTCAGACAAATGATCGTTTCTTCTAAACAGTGCTTACTGTAATTGTTTTTCTTTCAAAATAAAAATCGATGGGTTACCTAACCAAGAACACAACAAAATTCCTAAATGTTAAACTAGCCACACAAAAGGTTAATGAAGGTTTAAATAAAAAAGCAAAACGTGAAAGCATACAGCACAAGTTTTAATTGAGTAAAACATGTAAAATGGGAGTGTTAACAACCATCAAACGAGTACATAAAATTGTTAAAAATGGTTTACATCGACGAAGTACCACGGTACATCATGTACGTTCTCAATTTACGTGTGAATTGGAATTGAACAATTTCTTACTTTTGGGAAAATAAACTTAGGTGCTACTGTTGTGAACACTAAATTTACTTTTAATCTACCAAATGAATAACACAGTTATTTACCATTCTTGCAATGTTTGAAAGGAACCTAAATCTGGAAAACTGAAAGCTTCTCAATTTTTACAATTGCATTTTTATTTTATTACTAATCAGACACGAAGAAGATGGAAAGAGCAACATCGTCAGTGGGCAATAAAGATGATAACCTTCCGAAGCATTCAAAAAATTGTTTCAAAGATCAGGGAAACAACCAAACTGATTCTTAAGGGGTGAGGTCTTCTGTAAGTAGACTTCAAGGAACACGCATATGTTATATGAAACTTAACAGAGCAAAATTAATTCAGACATTTATTTCCAACCAGAGTTTAAGCTTCACAATAGAAAAGCTCCAAAATACCCTCTAATTTCCAAGTAGTAGTTAAACTTGTGGTCATTGAAAATTTGAAATTGAAACAAATTCATTTTTAATTAAGTTTGTTGTGGCAGACCGACTTTTTAATAAATACCTCTACCAATTTTGCAATTGAGTCTGTTAAAAGAGGTATTACCTACATTTACTTGTAAAACCGTCTCCAAATGTGTTCAAAAAACGAATGTTTTTGAAACAAATCCGTCGCTGAATTCAAAATCGGAGGTTTTCGCTTTACATTTAATATGAATTTTGGGGATTTTTTATTTATATCAAAGGCTTCCTGGCCTGAAGATAATTTCAACCGCAGACTTTCCGTTATTTTACATTTTTAACTTATAAAATTAAAATTAAATCATACACAACGACAAAAATCTCATTTTCTCATTTTGCATAATATTATTATTGCAAAAATGGCTGATAGAAAAGCAGACTTTCTAGAAGCCAAAATGATTTCAACCTTTTCTCACTTTTCATCGCCCTATGATTCCTGCCCAAAAGACCAATGCAATCCAATAACATTTGTTTACCGATTATGAAGAAACTAAACCAAATAGTCAAACCTACCGATTAGATGTATCTCAAAACTTTTTTTTTTTCTAATATCTTTCAAATTACCTTTATTTTTTCTACTTTTATTGATAGAAATATTCTATTATTTATTTATCAATCCATATGTAGTTTTCCCTCACTAAAAATAAGTCAAAAAATGGTATAATCTATAACCGGACCAGAGTAAACGTAGTTAAGTAAATAAAGTTTATTTGTTAGGTAAATCAATAAATAAGTTGCTTTTATAAATTAGTATAATATTTTAAAACGGTGTTTATTACGCCTAATGATGCGTTTTATTAGAAAATTTATTGGTTACATTAAATATCAATTTATTACTGTTGCACGATTTTTTCATAACTTATATTCGACAATTAAATATTTCATAATATTCTCCTCATTTACTTGGTACACTGAAGAAATGGTACAGCAATATAACTTTTTTAAATTTATTGTATATCCGTCGCTAATGGCAGTCAAAAAAGTTTTGGCAAGACAATTTATATCATCTGCAACTGACTTTTTCTGTTTCTACTCGACTTAAACTCGATCTGCAAGTCTCGCATCACAAACGATACATCATCCTACATTTTTCCCAAGATCTGTCCTATCCATCACATTTTTCTCCAATCTTTAAACTCAAACTTAAACATACGTTTAAGAAAATTTGGTCAAACCAAAATTGGATAATTGGACTGTAATACCTATCAACTTGAACTATAAATTGTGCGTGTGTGGTCACGCTGCACTATCTCTGAGCGGTCGGCTTGGTTTCGAATATCGTAACGCGTTTAACTTTTCTTAAACTAACTTAATTTATTGACTTACCGTCATCTTTGGGCGAAGGTGGGCAATTTGCAGCGTAGGACCCTAAGTGATAACCACTATATGTGTTTTGATGCATAGGAGGAAAGGGATAAGCACCTAAAGCCCCTCGTGGACTAGGAAAACCCCCATCGTGATGAGGTCCCGACGGTCCTGTATGCGCATTTCCCGCCGGTGAATTAAAGGGGTGTTGATATGAAGTTCGCAAAGGACCATATCCGTGTTGCTGTAATTCAATGAAAGCGCTTTTCGAAACCGGAGTTGAATTACTACTATCTTGAGGCGTCGGTGGTCCGAGATGTGCATCGCCCGACATTGCTGGTGTTCCAGGTGGATCTTCGTTAGGGCCCCCAAATGGGGAACCCAGATCAGTAAAATTCAACGTCGTGAAGGGTTTATGATCCACTTTGAAATAATGGGGAGACGTTTTGACAAATTGTTTATACACTTTTAAAATAATAAAGTACTATCAATTAACTTGATAATACTCATTATGTTTCCAGTTATTAAATTTGGGGAAAATATCACCACTCACAATTTTTGAACGCTGCGCTTGAATTTTAAAAAATAATTAACATAAACTTAAAACTTGTCGAAACTGAAGCATAGGCGCACTAAAAATTTTTCTTTTTCAAGTATTATCCAGCACTTGTACAATTTATGAAACACTAAATTAAACCAACACCGACGGAGTATGATGCAGGAACAGTTAGTAAAACACTGCAAGATATATGTTCGAAAACAAACGGTAATCCTCAGGCATAAAATCCGAAACCAAGTCAATCGAAAAAGTCGAAACACAATTCGCGCACAATAAATTTAATAATAATTCTTGCCGCCAAAGTATTTAAATTAAAACGATTAATTTTATTAATCACCGCTTAATCAAACCACTCGAGTAATTTGCCGCATTCAACATCGATAATATGTGTAATTCACACCGTAATTGCATAAAAACTACTCAAAGATTAACCCGAAACCAAATTACACCAAATTGAGTACATATGTCGTTTTTTTACGTCGAAAATTGCCTCTTAAGATCGCCCATCTACTTCCTACGAGTGTAGGGACTATAATGAACCATAATCATATAATAGTCGGCTTTGAGCTTAGTTGTGCATTTCTACCGATAGATTTCACTAGCCTTCAGCGGTACATTTAATAGGCTCCGCCTAGCCTCAATTTCATTGGTTAATATTGCGATCTCGGTGGGGTTCGAACCAATGCGTTTGCATGCATTTTATGGATAAAGGCGGGCTTTTCGTACTCTAGAATTAAGTAGAAACAGGACCTTGTTCATTTTACGCCCTTTCAGACATACAGGCGCTTCACATTTAGGTTAGGTTAAGGTGTTGGTTTGTTATCATGGTGTTTATTGATATAATTTAATATACTATTGCACTTCGCAGTTTCGTGTTGGTCATTTTAGTGTGGCATTTTATTATTTAAACCTACCAATTTATTTGTTTATGATCTTATCAAAGCTCAACCGTGACGCTTAAATATTGATTCTTCGAATATCAGTGAACCATTACAGCTATATGTATCTTGAAGTGTAAATAAATAGTGATGGATGCATTTAATGTATAAAATGAAATTGTTTAATTTATCGATGTGAGAATCTAATATACATATAATATTAAAATGAGTAAATAAGTGATATTGATCATATATAGGTAGGTGGATGACTATGTTATTGTAATCACTTGCTATTGTGGAAAAAATATATGTAGTAGGTAGCCTATTATCTAGTATAGGCACTATTTTAATTTTGCACTTTTTTAATTTTTATTTGAGAAAATATATACCTATTATGTTGTATGTAACGTCAAGAACTATTGTTTAAAGAATATAAAAAGTAAATCATAAAATTTTGAAACAAATATCAAATGCCTATATATGTAAATTTTCTATTTGCAATAATACAAATATGTATATGATTACAATAGCATACATACGCCTAATATACTTATCGGTAGATATAGCATACCTATGGATATCTCATTTACCTTTTATGAATAAGACAAATTCTTCGTTTTTCTAAATTAAAGAATTGGTAATGAATAAATGTGGACCTACTTATAAATCTTGTGATTTGGATTTCATTTCTTAGCAAATACAAACATAGCAGGTATACCTATTTGAATGATGTACGACGGAATATACTCCCATATACAATTAATTAGAGCCAATAATATGCATAGTATATCATTTAAAAATTTCGTTCTATTCTTTATTAAAACTAAAATTTGTGTAAAAAAATTCTATTAAATAAATTTATATTTCATTATCATAATTTTTTTCTCGGTGCAGCTCTTAAAAGAAGTGAATAGGTACATTAATAGGCTTCTGATTTGCATATTGCATAAATTATGGATAAACTACTTACCTACTTATTTTCCAAAACTTTTTTTTTCAGTTGTATATTATGCTGCACAAAATACGTTTATGTGGTTCAAATTTGAAATTTTGATAAAGCAGTTAGTTACCTGAAAGTTCCGCCGTTACTCGTAACGTCTAGCTTATCATACATACAGTAGCCAGTAGCGCTGTAAATGTAGATTTCCTCATTCAAATCTCAGTTCCATTGCCACATTCTAAAATTTCAATCTTAATATCAAACTTAAAGTTTTCTTAATGAATACTACAGTGCGGACAGTATCAAGGTTGGTACATGCAGAACGTCGTCAAAATGTGGAATCCCGTACAACCCAAATGGAATAGGATAGTAAACGACACACAATTGTAGAATCTGTCAAAACTTAAATAAAGAGAAATTAAAAGAATTATAACAAATTCACTAGCCATCACGGAATGGTTATATGAATTATATGAGTTTCGAAGGCTAAAGAAAAGCATATTTTCACTGGTTTTTTTTAATATAAATACTAAAATAATTATTTTATTCAAACTTTTAAGCATTATAAAAGAGCAACATTTAAACAATATTTTATAAAATTTTAAAAACTCGGCCGTGGAATCTGGTTTTCGGGAATCTTGAAAAGAAAGTATCCTCGCGGTAATCAGGAAATCAAAAACAAAATATTTTCGGTTACCTTATTTGTAGGTGAGTATATCTCGTGATTGGAAGAAGGATTTAAAGAAATATTTAAATTTGAATTTTTTGGCCAAGTTACACACGTTTCGCCTTGTAAATAAGCTGCAATCAAAAGAAGACTCCTTCGTTCAATCACTAGACAATCCTATCTAAAAGAAGTGCCTATGCAAAATTTCAATCAGATCGACCCAATAGGTTTTGAAAAATCTTCAAAATTGGAGTTTTGAGAAAAAAGCGATTAAAGTTTTAATCCTAATGATTAATTAGAGGAACTTCCAAAAGTTTTCTCTCCTAGACTTGAAACTTTGAGAAAACATTCTTGACATGTTGTAACGGTTTTAGTCGGGCGATGGAATGCCCAGATGTAAAATGACTAAAACCTCGCAGCCGCTAATCTCAGGGGCGGCTGGCAAAAAGACTTGCCCCTCTGCTAGCTCGTGAGCAGGAGACGCCAACGGTAAAGCACTGAGCCGGTTCTCTTTTGATGGTGTGGGTTGTATAGGGTGTGCCAAGCGATAGGCTCGAAAGAGCAAGCAGAAAAGATATGGTTTGGGCGCCACGCAATTTAAACCACCCTGTATACAACGCGACAGTAAACACCAAGAAACTGCGAAAACGTATCTACTGGGAAAAGAACTAACCGGGTCTAATGCCGCAAGTACCAAGCAGGTTGATTTATAAAATTTCAGATTTAATTCGTAAAAAAAATTACAGTGAGCGCAATATTGGGTTACCCTTTGGATTAAAAATAAGGTTGTATTGTAACGTGATTGTGAAACTATGTTAAAAATAATTACCCCGTATACGTATACTAGGCGCACACGAATTGTAACAAAATCACAGCTTTCAAATAAAATAAATATGTTCAAAAGAACGACCCAATATAGATAACCCGCGCAATAATAATCAAAAAGTAACAAATTAAATCGGACGGCACAAACAAAAATCTTAACTTGCTGGAGTCTTCTGAGTGATGGGGAGTGGGTCCAGGCGATTGATAATAAAGACCAATTGCGAGTTGTGGTAGATCCAAAAAAAAGGCTTTGGCCAGTCGATCGATAGCTCAAAAAAACTCGATTGGCAATCCCAAAGATATGGTTTCGCACACGAAAGAAACCAAAACGGGTACAAAAAAAACCCTAAAACTCGAAATTAGCATAATGCGATAATAATAGTTATTAAATATACCTCGAAGATGTTATTGGAGGGTTTCACAATTTCAGCGATGATTCTAATTCTTCCAGGATGTTAAAATTTGGACGAATAAATCCTTCAAACGAAGTACGGATAATTCCTCAAAATTGCTTACAAAAGCCGGTACAGAAAATATATCCAAAACAATGACCAATATAAATCCCAAACAACTTGGATTGAAAAAACTCAAAGTTCAATCAACAATTGGATCACTGTAACGTCCAAAAACTAGATTTTGTGCAAAATTGCAATACGCACAACTTTCAGAATTCGAAATCAACAGCTGATAATTTTCAATCTAACACTTGGCGATAACTAATATTTAGAAAATTAAATTTAAAATTTAAACTGTGTTGCCGCATATTGAGTTTTATAAAATTACTATAAAGGAATCTTCAAGTAATAAAAGTATCCCTGGCAAAACAGGACCGTAACAACTCCCCTTACCAAAAAGAATTTTCGAAGCTGATGAGAAAATTACACTAACGTAAGATCGCTGGCCTACGCCAGAAAAGTATAAAATATAAAAACTATAACGATATAACAAATAATCTTAGCAAAAAAAAACAAATCAGAAAACCATAATCGAAATACCAAAACAAGCGAAATTATCATTAAATTAACTGCACACAAACGGTTTTAAATCTTTTGCGTGCCACGTCCCACAAAGTTTCCCATTAAGATCTTTAAGTTGAAAACCCAAGGCGAAATTCTTTTGTCTATAAGATAAGGACCTACAAACTTTGGCGCAAGCTTGGCGGTAAATTGCCGAGCTGCGTCAGACAAAACAAAATTCTTTCTCCACACCTTTTGGTTTAACTGAAAATCTGCCGTTCGGCGACGTAAATTATAATGCTGGCTTGACTTTTCGTACGCTTTCGTTAGTCGAGACGTAATACTAGCATAGATCTTAGTGAAATTATTTGAACGACATCTTAAATCTTGGTCCCTAGCAAATGACAAATCTTTCCCGTCGTTTAGTTCGGTGCGCTCTAAAATCATTTCTTTACCAAAATTTATAAAGTAAGGTGTATCCCGTCACCTCGTGTTTAGCAGTTCTAATTGCGCACGCTGCGGCCGACAAATATTTGTCCCAATTTTGTGATTTTCTTTCACGTACGATGACAGCACCGTTTTCAAGACGCGGTTTATTCTTTCAGTTGGATTGGCCTGAGGGTGATAATTTGGCGTAAAAGAAATAGTGCTACCGTACTTCGTGACCAAGTCACCAAAGTCACGACTGCGGAATTGCACACCGTTGTCACAGATAATAATGCGGGGAACGCCGAACATAAGGAATACGTCTTCCTCTATGTGTTTAACCACGTTCTTAGCTGTCGCCGTGCGCATGGGAAACGTTAACGTAAACTTACTGAAACAGTCGGCAACAACTAAGATAAAGTTATATCCACGGGTAGAGCGGGGAAGAGGGCCAATAATGTCTGTGCAAATAACCTCCCAGGGACTAGAAATTTGAGAATGACCTCCCATTGTACCCACTGAGGCCTTTTGCTCGGGTTTGGCACGCGCAAACCTCACAACGCCTGATATAAGCGGCAATATCGTGTCTCATCTTGGGCCAATAAAATTTTTGCATTACGCGATGGTATGTTTTGTGAACGCCCATGTGCCCAGATGTCGGAAAATCGTGACATCGATTGATAATTTGGGTACGCTTTTCTTTGGGAATTACCTCCTCCAACGGTCTTGGCCGTTAGTCAAGTCTATGCTATTTCGACCAACGAGTTTGTACATTTTAGACCCAAAAAATACGCCATAGAGGAAACTTATATGGAGTAGCTTCTACCTTTTCGCGCATTTTTACAAACCACTTATCGCGGGGTTCGTTGTCGGCTGGAGCGATATCAACCGCGTCAATAATGGGGACCGAACGGGACAACGCATCGGGAACAACGTTGAGTTACCGGCCCGATGTACGATTTCGAAATCAAATTGCTGTAATCTTACAGCCCATCTAGCGATACGACCAATAGGGTCTTTGATATTATTAAGCCATTTTAAGCTGTAGTGGTCGGTGACGACCGTGAACTTGGCTCCTTCGAGATAAGGTCTTAATTTCTCTATCGCGTGAATGACGGCTAAACACTCCTTTTCGGTCACACTATATTTACGCTCGCAGCCTGTAAGTGACCTACTAATGTAGCTGATTACTTTTCGCCTTCGGGATGTTGTTGCGTTAAAACTGCACCAAGGCCATAATCACTTGCATCCGTTTGCACGACAAAAGGTAGGCTCCAATCGGGACAAGATAAAACTGGGCTAGATATCAGATGCTCTTTTAACGTGTTTAAGGACTGATTACACGATTCGGTCCATAAGAATTTCTGATTTTTACGCAATAGATTTGTCAAAGGTGCTATAAGAGCTGAAAAATTTGGCACAAACCGTCTGTACCAAGACGCCATACCAATAACTCGCCGGACTTCTTTGACATTTGAAGGAGGAGGAATCTTCAAGATTGCCTCAACCTTGTCAGGGTCTACGGACAAACCGTTTTTGTTTACTACATACCCTAAATAGCGAAGTTCTGGTTTACAAAAATGACATTTATCGCGATTTAGCGTAAGGTTGGCTTCTTTGAGTTTCTTAAAAATCTGCTTTAAAACGTCTATATGCTTCTCAAACGTGGGTGTTGCGATAATTATGTCGTCTAAATAGCTGAAAGCATAAGGTTCCAAGTCAGGACTGATAATCTTTTGTATTAGACGGCTCCAAGTAGCGGGAGCGTTATGCAAACCGAACGCCATACGTTTAAAGTGGAAAAGACCACGGTTAGGTACGACAAAGGCTGTATATTTTCGAGAAGGCTCTGCAATAAGAATCTGCCAAAACGCAGACTTAATGTCTAAAGTCGTTAAATATTTTGCATTGCCTAATTGATCCAGAATATTAGTAACGTTACGTAAAGGATAAGCGTCGGGGGTGCTAACTGCGTTAAGACGGCGGAAATCTACGCAAAACCGATACGTTTGGTCTTTTTTCTTAACAAGCAAAATTGGCGAAGACCACGCCGAGTTCGAAGGTTCCACGATATCTTCGGCCAACATCTTATCTAGCTCTATATCTACATGTTTTTGAAGGATAGGCGATATAGGGTAGTACCTTTGTTTTATTGGAGGTGATTCGGTTTTTATTTCGTGTTGCACCAAATGGGTGTAACCGAGTTTACTACCTGGCAGTTCAAACAAAGCTTCATTCAACAGATTTTCTAGTATCTGCTTCTGACAATCTAAAAGATTTTCAGCAGGTTGCAGTGCATTAAGAAATAAATTATCACCGGTATTAGAAAAGCACCATTCACCGCTACGGAGATTAGGCACTATTCCCATTCTAATCCAAAAATCTGTACCGAGAATAAGACAATGCGGCAAAGATGGGATTACTAAAACTTCAAGCAGTACAACCTTATCTTTAACTTGACCGGTAGCATTACTACTCCTATACTAGTGCAAGCTTCTCCATTCGCAACAATGCAGTCTTGCACACGTGAGCTATCTAACTGACATTTTCCGATTAATATGCTCCAACCCGGACCGCCTAAAATAGTTCTGGAAGCGCCAGAATCCAATAAACCTAAAAATACTTGCTCAAAAATTGTAACTCGAAGATAAGGACGCTCGTCATTAATTGCGCTAGACAAAACAAAATCTAGGATGGCTTTGTTATTAGTAGGGAGAATTTGAATATTGTTGACCGGATTGTATACAGAGCACGATACCCGGTTTATCGACTCTGGTTTGCGTTTCCCGCACACCTGGGACAAGAGCTGACGGTGTAACCGAGCCTTCCGCAGCGAAAACACAAAACCTTGCTAGGCTTAGTGCAGGCAGCTCTACGATGACCTGCTACGCCGCAATTCCAGCATGTGTCTCTCGAATTAGAAGTCTGCGCGGGGGGATCGTAAATCGCATTTAGGGTTTCGTTACCGAGTGTTGACCTACGGTAAGCCAGATTAGGTTCCAGCAATAATTTAAAATTTGTGGGTGGAGGACAATATTGGCTGGAGTAAAATTCCGTTTCTTCAACTGCTCGACCATATTCTATTAGCTGACTGACTGTAATAATTTTTTGAGCCGCTAGGCCACGTTGCAGGTTTGGCAGTAAGTTGCCCCTAATCGTGGTTACCCTATCTAATTCGCAAGGCTTGTTAGCTAATTTATTAAACATACATTCCATTACGGAAACATATAGAACTAATTTTTCGTCCGCACCCTGCGTTCGTTTTTGGATCTCGGCCAACAATCGCGATTCATATCCCAGTGGGAGAAATGATTCCTTTAGTTGGCTAACTAAGTCGTCCCAATCGCAGAAAAAATTTTTTCTAGGACGATACCATGTTAAAGCATTACCTCTAAACAATTCTGCTGCCGACCGAAACAATTGAGATTTCGTCACGCCCCTAGCTTCTCGTAATTCCTCAATTCTTTCGATAAAAGCTGTGACGCTATTATTCCCGTCAAAATAAACATTCCATTTATAAATGGGTGGTAATTTAACAGCGACAGAATGAGGATCGGCCTCATACTGTGTACTAGTACTTAATCGTCGAGGTACGAATTCCGCGTTAAAATAATCTTTAGTGTTCTTTTTAGACACACTGTCATTATCTTCGGTTGTTACCGTGGTTATCAACGGCGGTGTATTGGAATTTTCCCCAAAAGATGACACCCTTCGCGTATCGTTCCGAGATGTACTAGGTATCTCGTCTAACAACCCACCTAAACGCCGAACCAATTCCCCAACATTGCGGTCTGAGTCAGCCTGTACTCGACTGCGATTAACATTATTTGATAACGAGTTAACATTATTTCTCAAAGGTGATGACGATGCGATAAAATTATTAGATGTTGAGTTATCGTCACCTGCCGAAACAATATTAATATGCGATGGACTTTGTTCTGCTGGAATATCGTCAAAATTAATTAGTTGCGCTAATGGTGGAGTAAAGGAACGCAACGGAACTGAAAAATCTAAAACGCTAACGGCGTTAACATCCTCTAACTGAGGAACAGGTGTATCCAGGAGTGACCCTGAAGTACCGTCTACTCCTTGTTCCGCGATAAAGTACGCGTCATCTAAAGCCTCTAACAATCCTTTTACCAACAAAATCAAATTAGATCGCTTATTCAAGGTTTCCGCGGTATTGCCGGTAACTCGGTCCAAACGCTGCTGGACGTGCAAAAGACGTGTACGTATACGCGCCATGTCGTTGTCTTTATTTTCGCGTTTGAACTCTTGAATAGCTCCACCCAACTCGTCGAGTTTTGCTGATAAAATATAGAGCTCGCTCGCTGGATCGTTATATTTATTAGTTAAACCTATAGACGCACCCTCACTAAAAGCTTGCCTGAGTTGGTTACGCTTTTCATCCACGGTATTACCCGGATCTATGCCTCTAACTATTAACTCGTAAGTAAGTTCATCGCTTCTTAATCTATTAATTTCCATCTTGCAGGAAACAAAAACCAAAAAGGAAAAAGCAAAATATTACTCGATACTAATAAAAAAACGCAAGGCTCAATCAGGTAATACTGGATACTACAATCGCTCCCCTTACTAAAAGAAGAAAAGCTAAAAAACGAAATAAACTAAAAGATAGAAAATTAAAAAAATGCTAATACGCAACTACTACCCAATAAGAAAAAAAAGGAGACTCCAGAAGCTAATCGTATCCGAAGATCTAAACAACACTACGTGATACTCTTTGACGTTGGGCGCCACTTGTTACGGTTTTAGTCGGGCGATGGAATGCCCAGATGTAAAATGACTAAAACCTCGCAGCCGCTAATCTCAGGGCGGCTGGCAAAAAGACTTGCCCCTCTGCTAGCTCGTGAGCAGGAGACGCCAACGGTAAAGCACTGAGCCGGTTCTCTTTCGATGGTGTGGGTTGTATAGGGGGGCCAAGCGATAGGCTCGAGAGAGCAAGCAGCAAAGATATGGTTTGGGCGCCACGCAATTTAAACCACCCTGTATACAACGCGACAGTAAACACCCAAGAAACTGCGAAACGTATCTACTGGAAAAGAACTAACCGGGTCTAATGCCGCAAGTATCAAGCAGGTTGATTTTTTTCAGATTTAATTCGTAAAAAAATTACAGTGAGCGCAATATTGGGTTACCCTTCAGTTTAAAAAATAAGGTTGTATTGTAACGTGATTATAATACTATGTTAAAATAATTACCCCGTATACGTATACTAGGCGCACACGAATTGTAACAAAATCACAGCTTTCAAATAAAATAAATATGTTCAAAAGAACGACCCAATATAGATAACCCGCGCAATAATAATCAAAAGGTAACAAATTAAATCGGACGGCACAAACAAAAATCTTAACTTGCTGGAGTCTTCTGGAGTGATGGGAGTAGGGTCCAGGCGATTGATAATAAAGACCAATTGAAGTTGTGGTAGATCCAAAAAGGCTTTGGCCAGTCGATCGATAGCTCAAAAACTCGATTGGCAATCCAAAGATATGGTTTCGCACACGAAAGAAACCAAAACGGGTACAAAAAAACCCTAAAACTCGAAATTAGCATAATGCGATAATAATAGTTATTAAATATACCTCGAAGATGTTATTGGAGGGTTTCACAATTTCAGCGATGATTCTAATTCTTCCAGGATGTTAAAATTTGGACGAATAAATCCTTCAAACGAAGTACGGATAATTCCTCAAAATTGCTTACAAAAGCCGGTACAGAAAATATATCCAAAACAATGACCAATATAAATCCCAAACAACTTGGATTGAAAAACTCAAAGTTCAATCAACAATTGGATCACTGTAACGTCCAAAAACTAGATTTTGTGCAAAATTGCAATACGCACAACTTTCAGAATTCGAAATCAACAGCTGATAATTTTCAATCTAACACTTGGCGATAACTAATATTTAGAAAATTAAATTTAAAATTTAAACTGTGTTGCCGCATATTGAGTTTTATAAAATTACTATAAAGGAATCTTCAAGTAATAAAAGTATCCCTGGCAAAACAGGACCGTAACAATGTGCTATTAAATAAAAAATAAAAAAATGGTATTTTAAAATTTCCAAATCCATGTAATCCCTTAATCGTAATAGTAGAAAATCTCGCTACAGTTTTTAGAGAATTAAAAAAATAAACATGATATTCGAGAAAAAATATAACTAATTGTATAAATAAGGAAAAATCACTTTTTCTACGTGTTGTACAAGTTGCATACCAGCACATTGTTTTCTCTTCACCATAGTACGGTATTCAGTTTGGGAAAGTATAACGACCCAGGCTGAGTACGAGAAAAAGTATTTTGCTTCCATGAAATGGCAATAAAAAAGTGCGGACTTTTAAACAGCAATTTTTTTAAACTAGTATTTTACTAAAGTTAGCTTCAAGGGGAAAGAAAACTTTATTTTTACTATTTTGTTTAGTTAATTTACCTAAGCTTACAATGGATGAAGATAAGGATTTAAACAAAATCGTAATAATATATAGTTTACCTTACATATTTTATCGCAGCCAATAGATTCTTCTACATTTCAGGAAATTCTACAAACAAAAACATGATTTTGTGACAACACTGTGACAACACTGTGACAACAATGTGCGGGTAGAGTCAAGAAACCCAATCTCAAAAATGCACTTTTTCTTATAAAAATAGCTTTACCAAACGAAAGAGCACTAAAATATAAGACTTTTAAGATGAGGTCTCGGTCGAAGCGCAGCCAGCGGAGCGAAACAGAGGCAGCGGAAAGTCAGTTTTGATTAACGCAACCACAGTCAGTTTTGAATTTTAAAAGTCGATTTTTTCCAAAATTTGTGGGCCCACTGCAAATTTATTTTTTTTTAATGTATAGAGAACGATGTCTTCTTTCATAATTCACTTCGAAAATCATGAAAATCCGAATTCGGACTTCTTGACCGTCCCCCAATGTGTTATCATCTGAGGTCTTCCTTAATTTTATTCATTTGGGGATGCAGCCTAAATTAATGACTTTGAATCTAAAATTGAAAAAAAGGCTAAATAGAAACATCAACATAACCTAACCTACAATTTGTATGTACCACTTTTTTAATTTGTAATATTTGCTGTTATCTTTGTCTTGCACACCCTTCCCAATATTAATGATGTTTTCTCTTTCGTTTCACGATAGGAACACATTGTTATAGTTCTTATTACTTCATAATGTATTCAATTTCTCTAAAAATATTTTTCTTGCCGCTCGCCATTATGCATCAGTAACATTGAACAACGAAGTTTGACAGAATCAAGCATTGCGCACACTGCCTAGTCAATGTGAGAAGTAGATATTTCAAAGCTTCAGATTGACTAGCGCATCAGGCATTTTGCACATTGCCAAAATTGTGTAGTAAATTTGCAGATCACCCAAAATTGGAGTTAGTTTGCATAATGTCTGGTGAATTGGTAATTTTGCGGAATATCTAGTCATTTCGCACATTGCCGGTAACATATACATATCTAGAACTAACGTTACATATATATGAATGTATGCCAACATGGGTAGATTCCAGTCTCAGTCAGTAAATAGAAACTACCTGCCTGTCGTTGGTTAAGCATCTGGATGTATTTCTAAAATATGAAAGCTTTATCCCGAAAATTATTCGTCCATAATACCTCCAGTAGGTAGATAGTTGCATTCTCGAACACTCATCTGGATAATCCGAAAGAAGAAAACACGGAGAAAATAATAATTACAGAATTAGTGTTTTTCCCCGAGTATGAGTATTGTTGGCATCTCTTCCTGAGACATCAGAAGAAGCAGCTAAAATAAAAATTCGGCTCTTCAAATGTGTTGCTTTCTTCGCCCTCTGACTACTGACCACGGTAAGCCATGATAGCATAATAATTTCATTTTCAAAACACTTGAAGGTATACCAAAAATAATCTTAACTCGTTGGAAGTATTTTTTATTTGGATTATAGTATTCTCGCATCATTTTTGAAGTAAATCTTAGTACGAGTAGATTGGTGAAAGATTTACTTCAATTTATGGAAGATTAACTTCAAACATTTTTTTGTTTAAAATCTCCGATTTACCCTTAGCATGAGTGACTGTGTCCCAAAATTAATTATGGCACACCTATTAGTGTTTCTTAAGGCTAAGTACTTTTCTTCCAAATCAGTAAATTTATGAATAAAATATGTTAGGTATGTACAGCGCTCCCAGAGAGCAGACAATATTGTTCATTTTGAAACCAATGACTTAGTAAATCGAAATCTTGAGATTTTAAAAATTAAAAAATATGTTTTTAATTAATATTAAAAAATTTGGAACCCCAAAAAACTATTCCCATGTGGACTAAAATCTGAAATACTTACCTATTATGATGAATAATCCAACTTGGAGGGTGCCAGCACACTTCTAAATATTAATTCATAATTTATTTGCTGATAAAGATTCAAAAAGTTTAAATTCATTTTTTAAACATCTAATTAATAGTAATTAGTATAGAAATGGCAGATAATATTCATAAATTAAGCTATACATAAAATAAGTACCAATTAAAAATAATAATTTCTTCAAATTTAATCATAAAAGTTCAGTTTACACCAAATAGGTTTACGCCTATTTATCCTACGCCGAAGGATTGGCAAAACGTAATTTTGGTTTTTTAGTTTTTTTGTATCATTTAGTTATTCACAAATTAATACATAAATTAATAACAATAATATATAAATTTAATTTGCAGTAGATAAATGTGTATTCTTTAATTAAATCTACGAAAATATGAAAAATAGTCTTGTAAAAAAAGATATCAAATCTTGAATTTGTATTTTTGGTTTTCTCTGTGCAATATAAGATCTGTAATTGTAAAAATTTCTATTGATACAAATTTAAATTACATCTAGTATTCCAAGCATATTATAAAATATATTTTGTGTATGACGTTAATTTTAATGTCGGCGTTGTAAAAAATGAATTTGTTTTGAAATACCACCTTTATTGTTATGGTACCACCCCCTTTTTTTCAACTTAAAAAGTTATTAATAATAATAACAAATCAATAGAACTTTTTTTCTTAAATACATATTTTTAATATTTTAAAAACTAAGCAAAATAGAGCAAAAACTTTGATACAGCATAAAATTCTCTACAATAATGATTTTGACAAAAACCCGATAAGGTTGATAATTAACGATATGTAGCAGCCGCCAAAAATCCAAACATTGGTTTTGCAAAAAAATTTGAAATTTGTCATTTTTTGATTCTTTTTATCCTTACGATTTTTTGGCCATGAATGACGCAATCTAAATTCTTAAAAAGATTACACGTCATCTATGAACCCCAAAAAATGCTTTTCATAGCGCAATAAATTTTTAGACTTTTCTTATGTATGTATTTAGTTTTCTTAGATTATCATCTAGGACATACTACATAACTCTTAATATGGATTTTGTTGTCCGGATATATGAGGATAGTCCCAAAAGTACCCGTCCTAGCAAAAGAAATACAACAAATTTGGGGAAAAATATTTTTATTTCTCAACATAGTTTTTTTTGAGCTCTTACACACTTTTTGCAGTAATCTTCAATAACTTCGTTATCCTGTCGAGTAATACTGTCGAGCTCCTCAAAATAGTCATCAACAGCATATTTTACCTCTTTATTGCTGACAACTATCTGCTGAGATCAAAAAGTCCAATATCGAGCGGGAAGGCAACCGGAAACTACCCCCAGAATTATAATCTCATGAAAATTCATCTTGGCTTCAGCCAAGTTGGATCACGACGATTTTGACAAGAAGCAAACGATGGAAAAGAAGATTGCTAGTAAATCATTTACCACCGAGCCATTTATTAAAGTTTAAAAAGAGAAAATAATCCGAGGGGGCTAAATCTGACAAACAGGATGTGTGAGGAATCAATTCAAACTTTAACTCGTTGATTTTGGCAACCGCGATCAAGGATGTGTGAACCACTGCATTGTCTTTTTTCCCATTGTGACTGTATTTTCTTGATTTTATTATTCACACGCTGCAATAAGTTCGCATAATACTCGCCCTTGGTTTTTTTTCTTTTTAAAGATATTTATCTTCAAAAAGAAAATGTTATTAATTATAATCAATAAAATTGCATACCAAAAAACTGACGCAATGAAATAGCCTGCAGATGGAACTGTTTTCGGGCTTATCCCCTTTCGATCTATTGTTTTCACTGTTCCTTCGTCTCAGGCACTATGAAGTGATAAACCCGTGTTTTATCCATGGTTATGAATCGACGCAAAAAGTTGGTTTTATTGCTGTGAAACATCTCTGAACAATCGCACAACGCTATTTTTGTTCCATGCTCAGTAAAAATAGCACCCATCTTGCTCACAGCATTCTCATGTCCAAATTTTTAGTCAATATGCGATGTACAGCACTTTTTAAAATGTCTACAATATCTACTAGCTCGCACACTTTCAGTCAAAGGTTTTCCAATATTATTTCGTTGATTTTCTTCACTATTTCTAGCGTGGTCACCTCATTTGTCTTGTCTTGGCAGCTTGTATGGCTTTGTTATACCATGAAAAATGTTTGTTGTAGCCCACAAACGTATGATTTTTTTTTAAACCTAAATTGAATTTTAGGTAACCTAAAAAAATTATAGACAATAAAAAAATTGAAAAGCTTCAGAATTAACAATTGTACAGTTTTTTATTAAAATAATTATTATGCAAAAACTATTGTGAACAGATTAATTAAAAAATTTAGGGAGACTGGATTAATTAGTAATCTTAGATACTTTGGCCGTTCTTCAACAAGTTCTTTAATACAAAACATTGAAGCAGTTCGTGAGAGTGTTGCTGAGAGTTCATCAAGAACATCAACTAGGCACCGTGGTTATGATTTGGTCATTTTGAGAAGCTCTCTACAGCGTATTCTTACAAAAGATTTGCATGTTTATGCTTACAAAGTTTAATGGACACAAGAACTGAAGCCTACTGACCACGCACAGCAAAGAGAGTTTGTTGAATGAATTATGGAACAACAAGTGGATGCTAATTTTTCAAACAAAATGATTTTCAGCAATGAGGTTTTTTTTCATCTTAATGGCTATATTAATTATCAAAATTGTCGTATTTGCAGTCCTAAAAATCAACGAACGATTTTTGAGAAACAAATGCATCCGCAACGTGTCACTGTTTGGTGCAAATTTTGGGCTGGAGGTATTATCAAACCATTCTTCTTTGAAAATCCAGCCGATCAGGCAATAAGTTAATTCTACTTGCTATTGCAACATAATAATCCAGTTTTTGTGCCTAAATTTCAAGATGTACATAGATGTGGACGACAGTGGTTTCCATAATTCCAGCTGTTCTAATCAAAGCGTTTTATTTCCGTACAGTTTCTGAGATCATGAGAGTTGCGTTTTCTTCCTTCCAGACATTGCTTTCCTTTAATTTTGCCTTTAATAATTGCCAAATATAATATAACCATGATGATTCTTCATGATCATTTAATAAAATTTGACAGTGAATATGTACTACATACGGAGTCTGCTTCGACGAGCAACGTTATTACAAAATTACTGATTTTACAATAATATTATAACACACCAGATGAGTTGCTTTATCATTTCTATAATTATTTTCTGTGTCAAATCATCCAATTATCATTTTATTGGATCACGCATGGTTCAGGTAAGGAAATTCAATATTTTGACACATCAAAGTTCAAAACATTTTTAATCCATGTCCCTAACATACCTTTACAGTTAAATATTGTAAATATTTTACAATAAATCGGCCGTAGATAAATATTCAACCTTTCACACGTCAAACTATAGGTTGTGGTGTGAAGAAGATAAATTCATCGTCGTGATTCGATTCAGTGATCTTGTTCTTGTTCCTTTCTCTTCACGAGTGTCTAAAAGAGTTTTTAAATTAATCATTTCGTATTAATCACTCTTTCAATATTTCTCGCTTGGTATTTGTTGTAGTATGTACTACCTAAATGTGTCGTGCTTATTTAAATAATAAATATAATAAGTAGGTACCCTCTTCCGTCGATCTATATATACTTACATTATTATCAATTTTCCATTTAAGAATTATTGAAAATTTTTCGGCAAGGTTATAAATTAAAGAGCGGAATAGAGTGCTTCAAATACAGGTAAATCTAACAAGGACATGACTCCCCGCTGTGTTAAATGGTTCTTCCGATAAAGAATGCTGTAAACAAGCCGCAACATCTGATACCATAATGTACTTAAATAAACTTCTGTAAAGTCGAGTGTGTCTTCTTCATTGACTACCAGTGTTAAATACTAAGAGGATGTTTTTAATCCAAATAATAAAAAAAAAAAATAAAATCGTAGCTGTTCCGTATTCTAAATTACCTTTCGAGTTTAGACAACTTACCTCGGATTCATTAACCTCGGTTCAAGTTAACAATAATTTTGTTGGTCCAGTGCAAAAATACGCGGTTAAAAAACGGAAAGTTTTAAAGGAAATAACTGCAGTAAACGTCATCATAGTCTGTTTGTAGAGAAGATAATTAATAAATTAGTTCTTTTGACGGCGCCAGTCGGCTTTTTAAAAGGAAAAAATAATATATTTTTAACAGGATATCTTTTAAAGCATCAACGCCTTTCTGAAGGTGTACAGTCAACATCAAAGCTTTCAATCGCACACTTCGATCTATTCACCTGAATTTTTTAATGTTGCTTAAAAAACTTAAATCATTATAATATTTGGTACACCAAAATTAATTAATGGAATGGATTAAATGTTTACTAATTTTGAATAATTTGTGGTTGAAATAACTTCAAAAATCAATAGTAGGAAATATTTAAAAGATTAATTTTAAGCCAACCTGTTGAGTCATCTTATTAAGTTTTCGCAAACGAGACGTGGAAGCTTTTAGACATAAAATTGAATGCGCGCAAAAAATGTCCAATAATTGTTGGATATTTGTAAAATTAATCATGCAAATTACAGAAACGGTAATTATACAAATTTAATGAAGCTACCGTACAAATAAAAACGGTAATTTTTGTAGTAATGTGCTCGCATATTACTCTTCATATGAACGATGTAGTTCTGTAATGACATTGATTTATCAATTACACAAACACCGTGATGCATTTCCAAGATAATAAAGTACAATTAGAGTAGATGATTCTGTAAAAATGCACTTAAATATCAGTAATTTGAAATGTTTAGCTTTGGGTTGTATCAAAACGTAAGATTTTCTCATACTTTTTAAATCCAATAGCTGTATCATCAGATTCGTCGTTTTTTTCAAAATCATTTTTAACACTCATATACTTAGGTACGTAATCTATGATCGGAAATAACTTATGAACATTATGGAAGTTATAGTAAAATTTAAAAGTTAACACGATTAAATTCAAATAGTATATCTTTCATCTGAAGAAGACAATAGTGTATATTGCCGAAAGCCTATGAGATATTTTGAACTACAGCTTATTTTTTTGATAGATTCATGGAATTAATTAAAAACCAAAATTAAATTTAATATATTAGCTATTTATGACTAGCTAAAATCTTAAACTATTTGTGAACGACGCTTAAAAAGGTGCTACTAACAATTTGTTATTCTGTTAAACAGGTATTGAGTGGGTACCATTAAAATACTAAGTAAATTAAACTTATTTATACCTACCTACAAAGAAATTACTGGTTTTTTAAAATATCATTTAAAACAAATCGTTTTTTGGCATAAAGTGTAAAACGTAACTATTGTCGGTATTTAACAGATAAAAATTAGATTTTTCGAAATTTATATATTTTTTTGTACCACTTTTAAAAATCGCTGCACGTTTGAACATTTAATTGTAAAAGTGTATTAAGTTGGGGCTGTAATTTTAAGGTGGAAACTGTTAGGTAGAAGGGCGTTAACGATATGTTGCTCTACATAAATTTTTCTTTCGGTCGTTTAAGTTAGTTCAGGTTATATTCTGTGCAAACAACTAAAAAGTTAATTTATTAAAAACTTTAACTTTATTTTGAAGCTACCGGTATTTTATGGATATTTTATAACTTTGGTTTTATTTTTATTAAATTAATGAAGTAATTGAAGTATTTTATTGTTGCATAACATAGCTAATTTATTGTGGGTAACATTTTATTATCAAAGCTTAATATAATAATTGCAGTAAATAATATAATATACTATATGATGATAATATGATATTATATTATTATGATATGATATTATATTATGATGTGATTTGATAGAACATGATATATTCACGTTAATACATGCAATGATGTTATATAATAAAATGTGTATATAAGAATTGTGCAGAAATACATCCCCTTCACTTATTTATATATCTGTAACCAAATACAGGGTAAATTCTAAATTATTTAATCTAAAAGTGCGGTCTTTAGACCGCACAACATTGACAATCTAATTGTATTATAATATGAATTAATTTCGTAGGGTGGTTTACTAGAATTTATAAAAAATTTAAATACTACAATTTATATAAAATTTTACTTCAAACATTATTTTCTGGGTGGGTATGATTGTATGTGTTCAATCATCACCGTCTTTAGAAGCATCTGACAGAGACAATTTTAATGCAAAGAGTAGAACCTGAATCTCGGACGTTACATAAAGAATTTCATTACATTGTAGTTTCTAAGTGGATAAGCGAAGAGCAATGTATTTCCCACGGTGCGCGTCGTTAAAGTGGATTAACGAGATTCTATTTCAGACATTTACTTAGAGACATTTTCAAACTAATAAGTTAAACATAAAACGTGCTAGATTAAGCTCTTGTAATATAATATTCCATATAATATAAAACAAAACATATCTATATAAATCTGTGAAATTAATAGTAAATTAAAATCTTTTAAATTAACAGGTTAAACTGAACAATTAAACTAATTATTTCATAACTTTTCAGCAATGGATTTTTACTCTCATCAGATGTTTTATTAACAGATAAACATAATTCCATGGAAACTGAATAATTACGTATTGTCATTTGATACAATTTATAACTATGTAGGTACGTAATTATAAAATTCTCGGTACATGAAGTTTAAAATTTATTTTTAATGATCACGAGTTTTAGAACAACCTAATTTAAGTTTCCGTTAAATGAGAATAACACCAAAACATTTGTTTTCTTTTAAAAAGTCGTAGATGACCGTCATTGTATTCTTTTTTCTCTATCATTTCATGAAGGAGTCGATCTTTATAATTCATACCTGACTTGATTATTTTTGCATTTTTAAAATCAGCATTATTGTTTATTGCTTCTATGTTAACTCGTTCTCTCGTGTAAGTATTGGTTTGGTTGGTCAATACACTGAGCTGAACACAAAAAAAAACAAAAATTAAAAAGTTCCTAAAAGTACCAATTGCCTATGTTAGCAAAAGGTATCTCTATTTTAATTTGATTAAAATTGTTGTCGTCAGCAGCCACTTTAGTTCTCGATGAAATGTGCAGAAAATTAATTAAAAAACGTTGAATTGTGGCAACAAATTATAAATTTGATTCCCATTGCTGTAAATGCAAAACTAAGATTATTGGCATTAAAAAAAAGAAATTTTTTAATTGATGACCACTGAATGAATAATTAACAGTGACAGAAAAAGATGAAGTTAGCTAAAAGTCTTTGGAAAACAAATCAAAAAAATAATTCAAACAAATTGAACGATTTAATTATTCTAAGGTTGGTGCCTTGAATAATTGCGGAACCCACAGCAAGAAAAATTCAAAAAACAGTTTCATAAAATAAAACAATCACCTGCGAATGCAAAAATGCATTAAAAATTATTAAAAGCAGTTTTAAGGTTGGGATTCCACCACAGTTTGAATAAATGAATCGAGAAGATAAAGATTTGAGGAACTGAAATTAAAATTGGTTGTTAAAAATAAATTAATTAAAATTTTAAAAATTCAACACAAATAACCGAGGGTTAACCGCTGGTGAAGTTTTTGTACACATCTAATGAAGTACATGAAGTACTGGGGAGGGTGTAGAACACTTTCCAGTGCACAAATTTTGGAATGAAGAACATTGCAGAACATGCAGAACCCCAGACCGAGTAGTTTACTTTTCATCAGAAGTAAACTGAAGATCTCCGTTGCAGAAGCACTAGAGGGTGTTCCAGACCCCCGGTTTAAATAATTTATTTTTATTAAAAGTGAATTAAATATTTAAGCATATCTCAAGTTTATTAAAATTAGCTATGGCCAAGTAAATGTGTTTAATTCGTAATCTGACAATTAATTATAAACTAACTTATTATAAATTCCGTACTCCTGGGAGATGATTGATTTATTTGTTTTGTTGTCGTCTGATTGGTTATTTCGTTAATTTAACCTGAAGTTCGCTAACTTAAAGATGACTATCAGTGAAGAAATCGGGCATTAGAAAATTTAGTTTTGTCCAAACGTTCAAAAAACTGTATATTTTTTACTTTACTGTCGTCTACGGGGGAGGGGCACTTAAATACTTTATAGTACCGACGACAGATTGCCTGTCATATTTTTATTCAAGATTTACTGCTGTCAGTTGCTAGCAGTAATAGTAAAATATTAATTATAAAAAAGCTCAACCAAACTTTGCCCACAAGGGGTAACTTTTGAGTTGATTCCGGATTCCTAAAAATTGTACAAACTCTAAACTGTAGAAAATTGTGAGTTTGCACTCTAGAATAGTAATTTTGGTTAATAATTTTTTTTTTTTGTGTGTTAGTGATTGACAACTAATCAATCTTACGTTAAAATGTCAATAATAATTTACTGGAAATTATATATGTATACCTATTATTAACCTGTGAGATTAATATTAAAGTATAATTTTAAAAATTAACAGGTTAATTTTTAAAATTAATAACTATCATCGTTATTAAATGTCTGATTATCGCTGAAAGCTTACAAATAATTTCGTTTTATTGTTCAGTTAACTTGTTAATTTTTTAAATTATTTTAATAATAATTTTATGTTGAATTTTAATTAAAATTGCATCATTTCAAATTCTCATTAAAATGTTCAAACACACAAAATTTTCGATGGTACTGTTATTGTTAGGCAAAAGCTTAGGGAAGAAAAATATTGCAAAAAAACTTTTCATGCATTTAACTGTGTTATTTTTATGGAGGAGAAGTTCCTGCCATATATACAGGTAATTTCCTTGCACCTTTGCTATTTCTAAATCATATGGTGCAATTATAATTTATACATATTCGTGTAGTTAAATAAATATTAAATATTATAGCAAATCCTTTTTCAGATAAAAGACGTAAAATATTTAATTTTCAAAAATATTGCAAAAAAACTTTTCATGCATTTAACTGTGTTATTTTTATGGAGGAGAAGTTCCTGCCGTATATATACAGGTAATTTCCTTGCACCTTTGCTATTTTAAATCTGCAATTATAATTTATACATATTCGTGTAGTTAAATAAATATTAAATATTATAGCAAATCCTTTTTCAGATAAAAGACGTAAAATATTTAATTTTCAAAGAACTAAGAGAAGAAAATTATTTCTGGAAAACAATTCGCTAAATTAGTAACACAAATACAGGATACATATGTATGTGACAGGCACATTTCCAAGATGCGGGACACGAAAGTATAATTATGATGATGTTTAGTATACTGGTAATTGACTTGTGAAAACCAAAGACACATATTATTATGATTATTATTTTTAAATACAAGTATATCAATTATACATTAATTATACAGGGCATGGAAAAAATTCATGGCCAAACTTCTAGCTAATACGCACTTAAATGCAAAGAAGTATAATATAGTGAGATTTTAGTAAAAGAAACATCACTCGTTTGATTTTAAAATATTAAAAGTCGATGCAATTTTTATGGAAATATCTCATCTAAATAAATATTGAAAATATCAAATAATGAAACAAATTTTAATATATCAAAGCAGTGTTTCGTATATATTGTAGTATTTTTCAGTATTTGATAACTAATTATTATGTTATATGGCTGCATTAGAACCATTTTCCTCGCAGCAAACTATCGCATGATGCAGTGCTTGAGCTTCAAGGTGAAAATATTGATATCAGATCGTGATCGCCATTGTTTAATTGTTCGTTAGCGCCCTTGCATCGTGAACTGGAATCGTTAGAATCTAGCCAAGATACATAAAATTAAACTTTCTAATGATAGCTAACTGATACAGAATGCTCCAAAACGTGATATCAGCTGGTACTCTGTCATACCTGCACCCGATTCAAAAATGTAGTTAATTCCACGAAAATAATCAGTATTTTATTTGGTTTTGATACTCATGGTAATTCGTAACCACTTATTTTCTTTCAATAATTACCTACTTACCTATTGCTTGTTGCGTGTAGATATTTGGTTTTATACAAACTGATCTTATTATGTTTATTATAAAAAAAAACCGAACAAACCAGCAAGAAGCTACAAATTAGAAATACTAAAAAAACGAAATTTTTTCACCTAAAAAAAATTAGTTTACCCTTCAAAATTGATAATTTGGGGTTCTGGTTAACTAAATTTAGATTTTAATGGACGAGGACCTTCCAACTCGAAAACGACGATATGTGTTATTTTTATTTAAAACAGAAAAATCCATCAATTCGAAAAAAATTAAAAGATATCCTCTTTTACTACGACCAATTAATGAATTTGCTGCCACGGCCTCTAGGTATTGAAATCCAGGACAAAAATTATTATTATTTGTACACTGCAGGATTAGTGTTTTCAATTTGTCAAAGTGGAAAGATTAGCATGTTATGCCAAGATTCACTGGTTAAACTACCGTGGCGTACCATCAAATGTCTACCTGCTGGCCCCAGGCAGCTAAAGAGTTTTCTGATTCAAAATCGTCTATACGTACAGTTTCGGATACAGGTTCATCTGTAAATCCTCTGTGATGGCTTGACACAGCGTAGATGGTATAAACCAGAAAATATACATAACAATTTGATAAATATATTCTACCAAAAGTTCTTGCGTTACATTTTTATTTTACATGAATAATTCATTGTTAGACCTAATTTCTTTTATTTACTTTGAAAATCATCTAAAACGATTAATTATCTTAAAATTATTATCAGATTTCGAATTTCATTTTTAATAGCCATATCACAAGGTGCCGCTGGTTACCGGAGGACGAAACAACGAAGTTCCTTGAAGTTTGCAATTCAAACCCGGAATTTCCGCTCGGTAACACACCTAACGATCAGACCAAGATACCGCTGTAGTTAATTAATTTTTAGTTTACATAATATAATCTACTCCTAATGTAAACATTCGAATAAAATGAATTAATTCTTTAAAAATCAAAAATCGTCGGATAAATCTATTTTTTCACCAAACATTGTTTTTGTGTCTTTAGTGTCGAATTCCTGATGTCACTGGTTGATATTTAAAATTTCACGAAATATAATTGGTCGCTAGTATTTGAGGGAAATAATCCAAGTTAAATCTGTATGTTAAATTGAACGGAAGTAAGATGTGATGGCCTCCTGAACCTTAATCAAATTTAATTATTGTAAAATTAGTTTTGACTTGAACACAAACAGTGATTATTTTTTGCAAATTTTTTCTTGTTGTGGTATCTATGAATATCCAGATGCTAGATGGTTCTAGCATCCATGATGCACTAGCACCCATGATGTGGGTGCGAAGTGTTCTAATAGTTACAAATAGGAATTTGGTTCCATATCAGTTTGCACATTGCATTGTGTTATGACATTTTAATCACAATTACGGTAAGAAAATCTTTTATAATTGTAAAAACTTCATCCAGCAAATTTTCAACAAGAGGCAGCAAGTGGAATTTGAACCAAGAGCCCTTTGTATTTTCTTCAAATGGATCCAAAAATTCAAATAACAAGAAGAGTAATTTAAATTTGTACAAATCGAGGAATCTGAAAGTTATGATCCCCATCGATGCTGTATTGGAATTGAACGACAAGTATGCAATTTATATAACCGTGAATTTTGCCATATTTATTCACAGAGAAGAAATTTATTTTACTAAAATATTTCGAAAGTCAATGCTGTTTTCAATAGCACAAAACAGGTAAGGTTCGAATTGTTGGAAAATCTGCAGTTGCATACTTTGCGTATTACTATCATCGGCATGCATTCATTACCATGATTGTTGTGTTGCCCACGATATACCAACTTCTTTTCATATTCAAAAAATAATGGAATTTACATTTTGGTTTTTCCTTATAAACCAGAATACGAAATCATTTGCATTATTTCTAAACAATACCTACAATAGCTAAGAGCATCAGTATGTACCACATCTTACGTCTGTATCCGCGGGCCCCCTGGCGCCACAGGCGTGCGCCAGACCCGTCACGCGACCACAACACGCCACCCTTCAAACGGGGTCTTTTAACCCCAATCGGGCAGACTTGAAAAGAAAACCACAGTGAGCGAAGGTGCACACCTTTAGGCCAAACACTCAACCTATGTCGAACTTTGCTATAACATATTATCACTATTATTATTATTATAAAATACCTACTAAATTACCTTCGCGTTAATTTAATAAATTAAATTTGAACTCTAATTAAGATAATTTTCAAATCGACTTGTTAGCTACCGTAAAAATAAACTACGCGATGATGATATTTTATCGTACGGCCTGCAGTGGTAACAGCACGACACAAGAGGGTTTTCACTACAGGTCTTTTGATGTAAGCCATTGTTAATCGCTCGACATTATTGCACTTCAAACAAATAATAAAGAAAGCGAAAATTCGGCATTACTAATGAATAACTAAAAAGTGTTTTTAAAAGTTTACCTTTTTTATGGCAGGTGTCAATCAACGCAATTGCAATTTGTAATGGTAGAAATGGTGCTGCCTCACCTACATTTTTAAACAATATTTTAAAGTGGAAAAGAAGATTTTGCGGACAACTATAACAAGAAGTAGTATTTTGGCATTACTAATATTTATTATTGTGAATAAACGGTTACCTGTTCGAGACCACACAGCTCCTAGACGTATTTCGCCTCTAGTGAAGGTCGTTGGCGTCAAAAAGGATCATCTTCGGAAATTCATATTTCTACTAAATGCAGTTATTAGTAAAAAAAAGTTAACGCAATTTTGGGTTTCTACATTTACGCACTTCTTTTGTGTTCGGTGGTAATAAGTGAATCATGAGGTTAGATGTTCTTTTGATGATCACGCAACCTACCCACCTTCGTGGGCATTTTATAGCTAGGTACCTATTCGGAAAATTATCCCGAATATTTCTTATTTTTTCGTGTGTAAGTCGACCGCTTTTTCTTATTATTAATTTTTACGTCCGTCTGATTTATTTAATGTTCGTTGAAGGTTAGAAGTGTAATTGTTGCAATGCAAAGCTTTTGCAAATCATGGTGATAATTTTAATTTGGACTTACACTACTGTCAATGAAAGGCCTAATAACTACCATCTGAAAAGGTGTAGGTCGTCGATTTGCTAAATTAATTAAATTTGATTACCATTAAACTTTGTAATGAAGTTAATGAGAGCATAATAATCAAATATAATAAAATTCCTTAGCCAAATTAAAATCTGATCGTTTATTGTGTAGGTATTCTATTTAGATACAATAATTTTATTCATTTGCAAACACTTAATCGGATTAGGTATTGGCAAACACTTCCTTAATGTTTACTTCATTGTGATACAAGTTATTGGTTATGTTTTGTTAAAAAATGAAAGGCATGGTGAACAAATTGAATCAGTATCATCTGAGGTTCTGAATTAATTATTATAGGTAGTGATATTGTGCCTTTGTTTTAATCATTTGGAAATTGCCATAGGCTTTATGGATAATCGGATTACCCTCATTAAACCAATTAATGTCCAATGGGGTTTCTTACAATTTTGTTTGATACACGGTTTAATTGTGAAAGATTTGCTTTCCTCATTGGAAATTACAGTTGTACCAAAACCTGGACCCAATTAACTGCCATTTAATCTACCTTCTAAGTAAATCATCCCTGAATTTTGAAAAAAACTCTTCGGTCAGATATAATTAATGCAATTGGAAAATAAGTGATGTATTGCATAGAAAGTTAACCTTTGGTTGCTACACATTGTCATCCAATTTCAATAGTACATCGATTATATTTGTCTGGAGAGTATTCTGTCCCTAGGCCCCCGGATGTGTACAACATTGAGCTATGTTCTTCTTCTAATTGTTATTTCCGTGATACGGAGTTCGTATGTTAATTTGCCCTAGTTGTTGCCGCTTGTTCAAAATCTGGTGGATAATTTTTCCAAATTACAAAAAAGTGACCACGATAGTGATCAAAATGTCACGTTCTTCTTTTCAAGATTCAATTCAAAAGTTCAAATCTTTAATTTGGTACTTGTAGAAATAAACTCTACTATAGACTTGGGGAATCTGGGAAGTATGAAAAACCTTCAGTACCAGGAGGTGGAACATTATGCAGAAGTTTTTATGAACCACTTTTAGCTTTTTGGGTAATGATGACATAGCTACCTCCGGTTTCTATCTTTCATTTTATATTGTTTATAGATCTCCCAGTTTTTTAGAGTTATTTTTAAAATATTCCCCAACTGTAAGTTTATTTTTCGAAACCATGCAAGATCTTCCGTTCTTATGTATGTAATTTTCTGAAAAAGTCCCAAGTGAGAATAATAATTAGGCAAAGCACACAGCTCAACTGTGTACAGACTGGGTGATCTTAAGCATATGGAATCCCTTCAACGCCGCACCTTGGTTTTTCTTTGGACAAAGAGACATTCGAAGTTTATGAAGATCTTTCCTATTTTACCAAATTGAAAAATTGAATGGAAGATTGATATCGATTGGAAATTTTGTAATTTGGGTATTTATTTGAAAAATTGAAAAGTGAATTCATAGTCTGTAACTTGCAATTCAAAAAATTTTTTGGTTATTCGATAAACCAGGAGTAAATCGAGAGCTATTTTTGCACTGTGAAAGAAAGGTTTAATTATTAATTTTTTTTTTTAGAACAAAATAACAGTAATCTACAATTAACTTTGTCGAAGAGAATTAGTTACAAAAATCAACAATTTGGGACAACAAAAATTGCAATTGGGTATCTTATTATTGGCATTCCAAGGTGAAGAAGTAAATATGTTTTTTTTTATAAATTTTGCATAAACGCTTGATGCCTCTATGCTGTATACTACGTCAGTAAATAAGTTTTTTTAAGGAAATTACAGAAAGGTTGATTTGACTTTCAGCTTCGTACCTTATTTTAGTTTTCGCTCAAATTTGATCTAGTTTTTGAATCAGGACAAAGCCAAACGATTTTCTACAATGAGCTCCTTGGAGTTCGTTATTTTTTTTTATCAATTTTGAATTGATTTGTTAGCACTTTTGTGGATTACCAGCTTAACACATTTTTTAAGCACTTTTTAGCGCGCATGGCTTTTTAATGCATAGGCGTAGGGTTAGAAATTTGAGAAAAAAAGGCGGTAGGCCATCGCTCTAAACTGTAAGTTGTTCCAGTCATGTTTTTGACTTTTGAAGATTCTTCAATTTAATTCTACAATATTCTCATAGTTATGCGGCATTGCATATTTTGCACAATTTTATATTTTGAATTATCAGTGAGCATAAGATAGGAAATTTTAGATGTGAATTTTTTAATTCTAAAAATTTTGTGTATTGCAATTTTTGCGCGATGATCTATTTCTTTGAGCGCTCGTTCCTATGATCCAGTTTTTTATTGAATTTTGAGTTTTTTTTCAATCCAAGTCTTTGGGATAACTATTGGTCATTAAGCAACTTTGAGAAAATTATCTGAACTTTGTATAAAGAATTTATGGACCCAAGTTGTAACGTCCCAAAAGAATTGATTACGACTGAAATTGTTAAATAAAGTGAACCTCTGTCGCGCTAACAACCAAGCCAATGACCGTCTCTCTTAATTATATATATTATTTTCAATCTTTTTGAGTTTAAAGATTAACCCAATTACGCTTAACTGTATTTTTTGATAACAATTAAATCTGTAACTAGAACAGATCAGCGCTCATTAGTACTTGCGACATTAGGCCCGGTCCTCCTTTCTCTCAGCAGAAATAAATTCCGCAGTTTCTTTGATTTTTGCAATTTTTACTGTTATACAAGGTGTTTTCAAACCATATCTTTCCGATCACGTATCACTTAGCGCTTTCGTACATCTCTGCACTATCGAAGAGAGGAACCAGCTCTATGCTTTATCGTAAAGCAGCTCCTGGTTCTACGAGCTAGCAAAAGAGCAAGGGTAGAGATAATAAACCTGAACTCAAAAGTACACTTTTTTCTATAGAAATAGCTTTGCCAAACGAAAGAGGACAATTTTACAAGAAGTGTTTTAAGGTAGGGTAGAATTTAGTAAGTCTTTTTGAGCCTACATTTTAAATTTAAAATCACGATATTCCCATACGAAACACTTGTAAAAGCATTATTGCGTAATATTACGTCATTATTGAACACATTCCAGTCGCTCTCTGCATCTGTCATGGTAAGGATCTAAAATTTCAAGTATTTTTGAACCCTGGAATATTTTGAATAAGTTTAACCCCTTCTAAAACGCCGTTTTTTATTATTTATTATTTTCTAAGTAATTTTTGGCTTTGATATATTTTTAATAGTTGGCCTTATGATCTGCCGGGTCGATTTGGAAAATTTCAAGTTTAGCCGGGTCTGGGATATTTTTAAAAATTGTAGCAAAGCCGAAGGCTTTGCCCCTTCAGCAATTATGTTATAAGTATCGGGTTTTTCAATAAGGACATAACAATTTTGTATTTAAAATAATAAAACACAGAATAATGGAGATATCAGGCTGAAATTTATTCCGGGTGTATAGTACACATGTTAAATTTAAGTATGGAATTCTATCTTGTTCATATAACTACCGCGAGCACGTTTACAGCTATCGATGCTTTGGAGCCAATTTTTTACCTCTTTCCACACCTATCGGCCAAAACGTTGACAATTTCACGTTCGATATTGTTCTTGAGCTCCTCTAACGTTGTAGGCTTGTTGGAATAAACCAACAACTTAACGTAACCCCATAAAAAAATCTAAGGGCGTTAAATCGCATGAGCAAGGTGGCCATTCGACCATAAGAGGTGAACTTTCTCTTTATTAGATCAATTGTGTGAACAGCTGTGCGGTATGTGACACCATTTTGTTGGAATCACATATCACTGATGTCAAGTTCATCTTATTCTGGCCAGAAATAGTCTTCCAACATGGCACGATAACGAACTCCATTGACCGTAACATGGCGATCATTTTCATCGACGATAGTGTGCATAAAATCTACACTACACGGTTACTTTTTGTGGATCCAATGGAGTTTCTTGAAGCACATTTGGGTTTGTTGCTGTCCAATAACGCATATGTTGTTTAGTATTAACAGAGCCAAAAATAAGCTTCATCGCTAAAGATTATTTTTCGATAAAATTCTAGATTTTTTTCCTGAACTTTTACAGAGCCCAATCGGAGAAGTTTCGGCGCTTAAAATAATCAATAGGCTTCAGTCTTGAGTTAATTTGATCTTGTAAGGGACTTAGATCAAGATCTTTATGCAGAATTCACCACAATGTGGACTGAGAGATCCCCACTTCCTGTGAACGGCGTGGAATCGACTGATTTGGCTCATTTTGAACTAAAGCACTTACGGCTGCAATATTTTGGGTACTTCGACCGGTGTGTAGTCTCACTGATACAGGAATATCGCATAGTGATTATTTTGACTCGAATTTATCCATTATAGCACCCACAGCCTGCTTGGTGCTACGATTATTACCACCGATATTTGAAGTAAGCGCGTTTAAAGTTGCGACCACCGACTCAGAATTTCGGAAGTAATTTTTAATAATTTTCTTGACTGATTTGACTTGACAATAAACCTTGACTGACCTTTTGACATTGATAGATCTTAAGAGTACTTCTGTTCTAAAAACAAAAATTTTTATCTCTTTTGTAAAACTCAAACACAAAATAGTTTTAAACACAAGAAAAGTAAAAATATTGTATTTTAAATGGCAATAAAAATTACTTATAAAATAATAAAAAATTATTATATTTTCAAATAAAATAAATAAGTTTGGTCACTGGCAGAATATTTTTGTAATAGTTTAGCTGCGATGGTGAATACGTCGTTCTCACTTTTTTGCTTTTCTTTGGCAAAGCTAATAAAACATTGCTTTAGTTTTTGTGCTTTATTAAAGGCCTGGCGTTTAGATTGTTGTGTAAAGTATGTTTTTTTCGAACTCTAGAACATTCCGCGCTCCAAAGCTGGAGATAAAGCGTCAATATCATAGCTAATGTGGCATTGGTAGATTTTCAAGTCGACTCCCGTAGTTTACTATCTAATGAGGATTTCTTACTAACCAAATATTTATAAAATAGTCCCCAGTAAATGGTACAGTGTGAAAATTGTAAAAAATGTAAATATTGACTAACTATTTCACAATAAATTGTAATCCTCTATACAAATCGTAAAATTGAAACAAATAACAAGCGTAGATACGGATAACCTGAAACTGTGTTCTCTCCGAAACCTAAACATAATAATTTAAAAATATTGATATGAAATGTGTTCAGTTTTAGTGAACTATTTGGATCGCTCTTGACTATCAGAAGATTCGATGCAAGCCGAGTTAACAATTATTTATTTATTCAACCAATTACTAAACTAGCGGCATAGTTACCGTCCGTAACTGCATTTACAAAGTAGGTCTATTTATTGATATTAACAAAAAGAACGTGATCAGCGTTATCGGGATTGATTAACATTAAACATCCGATTTGATAATATGAATGTATACCTGCTCGATCAGCGAGTTCTGTCACTGCAGTTTAAAGCACATCTCACACTTTACATATTACTTATTTCATATTAAACATAATTATTACATTTAAGCTTACCTACTATACCTACATATACTGCAGTTGGCAGTTTTGTGAAATTTTATATTAAAAAATAATAATTTATAATTTGTTTTTTCTATGGTTAAAACATAATGGTGAAGGCAGGTGGCGTAGATGTAAATAGTATAAAAATTATAAATAAATAATATATTTTACTGATATCATCAGATGTACAACTATTTTCTGAATAGGCTACCAGGACTTCATAGAATTATTTAAAACAAAATTAAATTACTGTGCTCGAGTTTGACAACGGACACCCTAAGTAAATTTTATTTATACAATATACTATTTATTATTAGTTTATAAAATTATTAAATTTTTTAAAATTTATCAAGCCAAGTAAATAAATAACAAAATAAAAATATCCAATAAAGGTAGTCAGTAACTAATGTTCAAATCCTATAAAATTTATTTTTATTTTATTGTGGAATGATCAGCTAGTTCTACTCCTAGCTGCCATTTGTGACGTCATGTCCCTGACTTACCATTACTGGAAAATATGGATCTCTGACTGATCGCTGGTAAAAAATTAGTTCAAATTGAATTGACAAATAATTTACCATAATAAATTTTATAGTTTAAATCAAAACTCGGCATAATTATATCTTCTTGAAAAAAATTTCCAAAAAAATTCTATGTACCTACTTGTTAGCTATAGTTATACATCTGAGTGATTAGAGATTCGTGTACTTATGTATGTAAGAAATTTAGTTTAAATTATTCCCGTTAATAATTCAACGTCTTAAATATTACAGTAGCAATTAAAAATTAAAAACCATAAACAAAAGAAGAATAGATATCATAATGATAGAGTAATTCAGTAATTTAATTTGTATTCATTTATCTATGTCTTTACCTATTTATTATTTTCACTTATCATACCTAATCGACTACATTTTCTCTTAGTTAGTAATGCAATATTATAAATCTTGCGAACGAGATAATTAGACATACTACATAGTACATAGATACGTATTCATATGTATCCTACTTATAACTAGGGAAACCACCAATTTATTAAAAATTATATAATATCAAAAATTAATCTGTATATTATACAAAATTTATATTTGAAAAAAAGTGCCGTTTAATTTATTAATCATTTGTAAGACAAATTTATTGTATATTTATACTATTTAATTAAGCATCAGGTAATAGATATGTTAATTCATCATTAAGTCAGGTATTGAAGGAGCATTTAAATTGTATAGTTTAATTACATAATGATTATTTATTAATTGTTTACAACATGAAATATTCACAAATTAGTTAATTTGTTATTGCTAGATATAACATACTTGGAACCTTTTGAAGTTGATCATGTAGTAGAATATAGTCATTTTTCTCGTAATATCGACAATTTAAATTCAATTATCTGGTATTTAATCCAAAGGTGCTAACTGTAATTATTCAATATTACTACCTTCAGACGATCACATCGGTTTTTAAAGAAGGGGGGCAATAATTAAAATAATATGTTTGTATATAAAAAAAATACTACAAATATTTGATTCGAAGGGGGGTCCACTTCCTATGACCGCACCTGATAATGTTAATATTAGGTAATCGAATATAATAAAATTGAATTGTCATTTAGTCAAACTCACAGAGGGAATATATCGCAATTACTGTAGGTATGTTATATACTACAAATAATACAATATTATAGAATGTAAAACTATTAAATTACAATTTTTAAAAAATTATTTTTGAAAAAATATATATTAAAAATTATATTTGTCTGTAACGATTACATATTATTGAACCCTGGGTCGCATCTCAAGTTTGAAATTAAATCTGATAAAAATTTCTGTTGATAAGTTCCCAAATTTAATGTGGGTACTATTATGAGATATTTCAGAGATAAATATTTTTGATTTCTTAGATACGGTCTCGGAACACTAATGCACTCGACGTTACTTTCTGGATGGATCTACACATATGCGGTATTTTCTAGATGGAATCAACAAAAGTTTGAATTAATTGTAATTGTCATTCGCATAATATTATAACGTCAAACATCTTGCCGAGCAAACGTAGGCAGCGGTGATAATTATTAATTAAATTTTTGTATACATGTATATTTTCAATACAATGTATATGAATGTATTATGTAAGTTAGAAAACCGCTATTTGGGCACCTTTATAAATTTTACGAGAAGTTAAGAGGAGTTGACGGGCAGCCGCGGGTTACTTGATGTGCCGGTGTCTTAAAAGTAGAGGTGTGTTTAAGTGGCGCCGTGGCAGTCTCAGGTGAACAAAGATTACCGCAACCAACTCAAGAAATAGAAAAAGACGGACTCGACAAATTTTAGTACCCACTTAAAAAAACTTTATCGTCAATATGTACCTTTGCATAGATGAAACACAGATGAAGATAGGAACACACATGTAATTTAAATTATATGTAAATTTTTTTCCTAACGCGAATATAAAACCTACCAGTTTGCTTTTATTCAAGTAGCAACATAGTTTTTTTTTTTGTAACGCCACACAATAGACGATATTGACTGTTAGTTCATGTGAAAACTTGAACATCCTCAACTATTTCTTTCCACATCGTCGTGAGATACAAGTTATTTCTCAATGTATTTGACTGAATTAAATAGTACCCTAACATTCAGCCAAATATAGTTAATTTTTAAGCAGGTACTGCACCTGTTGAATTTTCTCTTTTCCGAATTAATTTTATGAATCGACCCGAACTGAATCAGCTGTATTATACAAAATATAGATTGATAAATTGTTCTCCCTGCAATCATCATTACCAACATTAATAACCCATTGATACAAAAACGACATCAAAACATAAACAAAAAAATTCTCGTTAAATAAAACTTTTAAAATAATAATTTCAAAAATTTGTATGTATAAGGACGTATGTACATGCATGTAGTCATATATTATTTCCTGATTAATGACAGGATCTATACGGTACCACCTACTTATACAAACTATTTGATATATTAATATTTAACAAGAACTAATTGCCATATAATTGTTGTTTGTCGAGTGTGATATCCATAAAATGATTAAGGATCCTTAAAATGTGTTTAGTCATATTCAAATAATTTATCACGAAAGAAATAAGTACTTTCCTCGTTTAACATTAATACAATATTGACTATAGAATTGTTTTCCATTTTAACTTTCTCTGTAAAAAAAATTTTTTCACTTATTTATAAATTTTACGTTGCAATTCGATCAAATATTGCCTGTAACTTCTGATGGTTAACTTTATGGTATGGCGCTAGCTACAGCTCGGGCGCTGGCTTTTCTTTGATAAAAAACAAGATTTGTAATTTTTCGTGGTCGCACCTTTCATATTAATAATAATAATAATATAAATTTTAGTAATGACTGTTAAAATTAGTAATAGTTGCAAAATGAAGTTGTTCGGTGTCGACAGGTAGAAGAGCCGAAGTGACAGAAGATCTTCTATAGTCATTCAGTTTAATGATTTACTATCTCAAAGTGACTATGCAATAAAAGCCCAGTAGCTACTTTACACTCTATTAATATAATAGATATGACGCCAGCCTTTGAACCAAATGAGAAAAATCTACACTATTAAGTGATTCTTGCGCCATCAAATTTCGGCTGATGATGATAGTTAAAATCGTTCAATTGATATTTCTGTAAAATTATTTCTTCATAATATAAAACTGTGTTGGTTTATAACATGAACTAATTTAGAAACCTACATCGATTATAATTTCTACGCAAAACCAAAACGTATTCTCGCAATAAATTAGTTACGACAAATCACTCTCTGGGACTCGTGAAAAATTTACGTTGAATTGGATGAGCAGTAAACACATGTGGATCTTAAACGTCAAGCTCAAGGATTTTAGAAGGTAACAAAAACGTGCCAAAAAATAACCACAAAGGAAGATCTTCAACATTTCAATGTTATTACTATAACGTTTCTAGAACAGTTGGATTCAAAGATAAACGTGAACAAAACATGAATTCAGGGATGTCGAACAAGTAAGAAGGTTCAAGTATTTAAGTAGTCATTTGGAGTCAATTGGCGCTGTACAAAGAATGCATACCATCTACTGAATATGTTGAAAAGTAAATGTCGGTCAAGAACAAGATAGCTGATGTGTATCGTCTGTTTTGTTTTTCAAAACCTGACATACGCGTTTGTTTCAATATACAGAAAAGTTCATTATACCAGCGATGAAATGAGGTTTTAGTATTTGTGCGCAGAGATTAGGCAGAAAGATGTCCAAAAAAGTACGGAACTAATGATGCGAAAAAGTTTACCCAAATTAAAAGATTCTACAGATCCGACTCAACCCTAATTTATTGACAATCGCGACATCAAAAGCCATAATATAACGCTTTTATATACATAATAAATAAAGAAGAGGAGAAATCATGAGAAAGATATGACTGTAAAAATAATTTTTCGTTTGGTCGTTAGTTGGTCACACTTCACTTTTCTAAATAATAAAAAAATTGACAGTCGTTTTGTGTAGTTAAATAAATAAAAACGCACTGATCTATGAACAATGTCGTTATTGTCATCTTTGAATATCTCATTTTAATGGGGTGCATCATGCATGTCAAAATATCATGCAAATTCTAAATATACGGGTGAATGTAAATGTAGGGTATGCGGATAGCATCCACTTAAATAATTTATTTTACCTCTGTATCTGGTACTATGGTATATCTACCACATTTTCAAATACGTTGTGAGTGTTTCCAATATTTTTAAATATCTATACGAAAATGACAACTTGAAGATTTGGACCGAAATATCGTCGATCAAATTTTCTGAATTTCATGAAATCTGAAACTACATAGAGATAGATATTCATCTTTCTTCGGAAAAATTGGAATATTTTGCAACAAAAATTGCAATATTTACAAATTCACGTGCGTAATATTCAATGTAGTATACTGCGCCCTCGCCCATCCAGTAGCACAACTAGCAGCGAAGGTTGTAACGGAAAATATCTACAGCGTAAACAGAAAAATACCCAAAGCAGAGTACTGTTCAAAATGTTCAGGTTTTTGATTTTCTAACTTATTAGCCCATGTAGTTGCCTCAGTACTTGCACGATGGACCTTTACTATTCCACTCTACCATTTTTAGTTGTCATAGCAACATTTTAATGATAGGTTCTCGATTGGCTACTTGCGTATGTAACCATAGATGGTAAAACAAAAATGGCTGTTTCATTTTGGACGGTGCTTCTTTTTATGATATATGATAAAAATCGATTACTTTTAATATAATTTTGAAAAGCAATGGAAGCTAAATATTTCCATTACTTCAAAGATTGAGCTGTTCAGTTATAAAATTAAAATAAATATTTTTAATTGTTAAAATTTTGTTTTAATGTAGCTAATTGTAACAGGTAAAAATATAATTATTTGTTACAAAAAGAAAAGGATCCCTGGTGTCTCTCTGCGATTTTGATTATATATGGTAGAGCATTCAAAAATAAGAGACTGCCAATTTTTTTTAACTACTAAAATCGGTTTTAAAAGGTGTAGTCGCTGCCTGAAATTTGGATAAAAAACAAATTTTTCAATTTACATAAAATTGGCGTAAAACGATTTGGTACAAGACCAATTCCAACTAATGAAATTGATTGTTAACTACCCTAACGACAAGTCGTGACCACAAGACCCCGGACAAACATGTTTTTCTCTTTTCGCGAAAATCACTGAATTTTTCTGAAAAATAATCTAGTAATCCGATTCTAAAAACAAAAGATCAGAAAAACAAAAGAGCAAAACAATTAAACAATCAGTTTGTAAGTCACAAAATGCGAAAAAGTCGCGGCGCAATTTTATCGTTATTTGAAGTTGGAAATCGTCAATGTGAAATAGTTCGAATGCTTAAAATTCCCGACAAACCGTTTCCGCGCCATCAAACAATTCAAAGAACTTGGTAATATGGAAGACCGACCCGGAAGAGAAAAAATGTTTTGCCAACACTCGCCGGAATCGCAATATCATCAAACTTTGGATTCAAAGAATCCGAGACTGTCGATGCGAAAAGTGGCTCGTGAAACCGGAATCACGCGAGAGTCGGCTCGACAAATAGCTAAAAATGAACTTAAGAAGAAACCTTATAAGCTGCGAAAAGCTCAAATGCTAACTGATGAATACAAGCTAGTACGATTTCAATGATGCCGAGCTTTTTTATATCGCACCGCTGCTCAAAAATGAGAAAATTTTGTTTTTACTGATGAAAAAATTTTTACTATTGAATAATTTCGCAATCGTCAAAATGATAGGTATTGGTCAGAAGAAGCACCGGACCTTCTGCCATTGTTGTTCATCGCCAATACCCCAAGTCTGTCATGGTTTGGGTAGGTATTTGTGCTACCGGTAAAACACCTTTAGTTTTTGTGGAAGAAGGAGTAAAAATTAACAAGGAAATCTACCACCGGGATATTTTAGAGGCTGTGGTTCTTGCGTGAGCCCAACAGCACTTTGGTGACCAACATTGGACCTTTCAACAAGACTCTGCACCTGCCCACAAGGCGAAAACTACGCAAAGTGGTGCCGAATCAATTTTTCTGATTTTATCAGTTCCGCTGAATGGCCTCCATACTCACCAGATCTTAACCCAATGGATTACGCTAGATAGCCAATTTTAGAGACCAGAGCATTGGCAAAACCCGACAAAAGTTTGAAATCGCTAAAACAATCTTTGCGTCAGGAGTGGGACAAAATATCCCTAGAAAAGATACGAAAAACAGCCGAAAATTTCATTCAAGGTTTAAAGCTCTGTATCCACGCAGAAGAAAGCCACTTTGAAATTTTATAATTTATGCTGTATATAAGGTTGCTGTTAATCGTTATCCATTTTTAAATTTTTGAATTGTTGCGTTTAAATAAGTTTTTTTTAAGTTTATCCGAATTCTTGTGGGTCACGCTGTATATATGTACAGAGTTGTAATTTTAACTTTCGAACATCATGTAAAATAAAGTAAAATCAAACTTTCCTAATAATATTCTTCTCCCCTAATTCCAAAGAATCTTCAATTAACAGTTTTATAACATAAAATTCTACATCTAAATCAATAAACAAAATTAATTTTTCATGTTTTACAACAGTTGAGAATATCGAAAATTGCATAAGAAATATCGACAGCCATGGAATTGAAGCAATCACTTCAAAAATATTATCTCTAACTTTCAAACTATTCTTTTGTCTTTTTTTAAATTAACTTCATATTTTTTGTTTTATTATTAACTAAATGTCAAAACTTCAGTTCTTGTATATAAGCCCCGGCAATTCTAAAGTCTAAGCACCACAGAAGCCTTTTTGCTATTTCCAGAAGTGATTTTCTTTTATTTTATATTTTAGTACTAACTAAATTTTATAACTCCGAGCAACATGCGTTTATAATGCTTGAAAGAAATTCATAAAATTACTTAAAACATGGAAGAAACCATTAAAATCATACTCCGAGCAAAATACAATCACAACACACAGGTGAAGTGCGGTACATGCATTCCTTCAGGCAACATGCGCAATTTTTTCGTTATTTTCTCTTTATTTTGCATTCTTTTTAGTCAAAGCACCAGAATACTTATAAACTAGTAGTAAATTAAATTCGAAACCTGTTTCCATAAATTCTTAAATCCATTTTTGCTATTTAGATTTTAAATGATCGTAGATATCATCTCACTTTCATTAAGTAGGCTAAATTATAAATGAAATGAAACTTCAATAAAAGTGAATCAATTTTTATTTTACAAAATTTAAAAAAATCTTGATTATTTATTGATTTTGAAAAACTTTATTCAAAAATGTATTCAATTACAAAAATCAATAAAGTTTGCCCTTTAGCCTTTTTTATTCATTTAAATACTTTTATTCTTCTTTTGCATGTACACTCGCCTCGCGTTATAACGAATTTCAAAAGACCGAAAAAAAATCGTTATAGGTATCGAAAGTTCGTTATAACGAATGTCATCGGGAAGAACTTGACATGTTTAAACACGTGGGTTTAGCGAATTTGCCTATCAATAACCTCAACTTTTCCAAACCATTCATATTTGCAACAAAAGGTATTGGGGCTCGCTCCTTACTAAGTTTTCTCTATGACACTTTTCATTTTTAAACGTAAGAGTTCAGCCAGGTAAACATTTAAAAATCGCGTCTGGTCGCAGAGTCGTCACAAACACCTTTGTCAACGCTGGTAGTTCCCCACAAATTTTCTTGAGTACCAAGTTATGACACTTTTTAAAATTAGAGAAATTTAAATGACAAAAAATTATTAGACTTTGGCCAAAAATCTTCGTTATATCGAGGACCAAAACCTATTTAAATTTCGTCATAACGCGAGAATTGTAAAGGACCGGCGGTTTCTTTCTTTATATCGAGATTTTCGTTATATCGAACTTCGTTATAACGCGAGTTGACTGTATTAGGTAAGTATAGGGTGCAGCAAAATATACCCAGCCAAGTTTTTGAGGTGGTCATTAACCTGGGTATTAGCGCTATGAACTGCTAATAAGTGCCTCGATTCAAACCTGGGTAGAGCTCACTTTGCAATGCCGTCTCCGTGCTTCGGAAGGCACATAAAACTGGTTTTATGATTAAGAAGTTGTCACATTACAATAAAAATGCTTAATAAGTTGCCAGCATTATACAATTTTTATTTTTAAAATTATCTACATTTACCATGTACGTCTGACCGTTAAATTATAACAAAATTCTTATTGATTTTATAACTTCGAAGTTGTTAAAGAATACAAAATTTACCAATTTCTGATAGCTGGGTTATTAGCCGATAATACATAATGTATGTACCTGTTCAATTTGGTACTCCACTTTTACTTTTAAAGGTAAAAGATTAAAGAATTGATTTCAATAAAATTAATAACAAATAGGTTCTATGAGTGAGGTATAACAATTTCTTCTGTTAAAATATAAAGCTGAAAATTATTGAAAAATAAGCAAATTTTTAAAAATATTTTATATTTTTTTCCAACACTTTGAATAATATTTACATTGTTAATGTTATAAAATTAAAGAATTTGCTAATATTTTTTTTATCAGAGATGAATTAAAGATTTCAGTAAGTATATTCTCTTTGGCTATTATTATGATGACGTGACAGCTTTCTTCTTCTTCGGGTACTATCGCACGTTGGCGACTTTCTCTTCTATGTCTGTGGTGTGCGTTTGTAGTTTCATCATGTAAATAGGAACCCGGGAATACTGTTTAACATGAAAAAATTTTAATAAGTAGATACGCCTCGATAGTTTGCAATAGCCTTCCGAGGGGAGACGGTTAGAATAAAGTTCTTATTTTGCTCGAGTCGAACCAGGTACCATCAGCTTTTCTACTCAATGAGCGTGAACGCGCTGTGATTAAATTTGAACATTTATATGTAGAGTTGAATGCAAACCACATCTCCTACCAATAAGATGCTCCTCGACAGTGTGATGTCATCAAGACCGGAAGTAAAATACCTTTTGGCCCTGTAAGTATTATTTTATGGAAATTTTCCTGTGAAAAATCATCCTGTTGACAAGCTGTTTTATGAAATTGTTATATTTAGCATCCTGTTAGAAATGTGGTTAACTAAGTAACTGGGTAGTAATTTGAAAACACCACACCTGTCAATAGAATACGATAAATCACTATTAAATGTTAATAAGAATAATCCGGCCAAGATATTTAATTTAGTCGCGATGATCAGTTCGAAGTATTCATCCTGTCAAGCATCTGTAAAACCACCGGAAGTAATATATGAAATTTGCTCTGATTATCTTATGAAATTTTGTTCCCGAATGATCAAGCCTAACAAATAATTTAGATTGACTCTATTTGGGTTAATTAAGGCAATATTCTTAATTTTGTTGTCAAACACCTGTACACTGAAAAAAAAGGTATATCATATTGATGAACACTATTCATCATAATGATGAACAAATCATCAATATGATGTTCAAAATCATCGATTAAATTTGATGAATGATCAATGATTCATCAATATTATGAATTTGATTTCATCAATTTATTTACATCATGATGATGAAACAATCATCAATATGACGTATAAAATCATTAATCAAGTTTTATGAATGATGGTTGATCAATATAATGAATTTGATTTTATCGATTCATATTGATGATAAGTTCATTGACGTACAAAAACATCGAACAAGTTTTATGGATGATGAATCGTTCCTCATTTAACAAACTGAATTGTTCATTTTACGCATCATATTGATGATTGTTTCATTGATGATAATTTTTTCATCATTATGATGAATTTCATTTGATGAATAGTGTTTATCAATATGATGAACAAATAATTAATATTATGTATATATTTTCTTATTAAATATATGATGTCGGTGTTCATCAATATGATAAATAAAATCATTGATTTGACGTACTCGATCATCATATTGATGATTGAACTCATAATTATGATAAACGTGTTCATCAATATGATGAATAAATTCATTGATTTGAAGTAGTAGATCATCACATTGATGATTGCACTCATTATTATGATGAACGTGTTCATCAATATAATGAATAAATTCATTGAATTGAAGTAGTAAATTATCATATTGATAATTTTATTCATAATTACAATAAAGGTGTTCATAAATATGCTGAATAAAATCATTGATTTAACGTACTCAATCATCATATTGATGATTGCATTCATAACTATGACAAACGTGTTTATAAATATGATGAATAAAATCATTGACTTGAAGTAATAGATCATCATATTGATGATTGCATTCATAATTATGAAGGTGTTCATCAATATGATGAATAAATTCATTAACTTGAAGTAGTTGATCATCATATTCATGATTGCATTCATAATTATGATGAACGTGTTCATCAATATGATAAATAAATTCATTGATTTGGAGTAGTAGATCATCATATTGATGATTTGCAATCATAATTATTAAGAAGGTGTTCATCAATATGATGAATAAAATCATTGATTTGACGTACTCGATCATCATATTTATAATTGGAATCATAATTATTACGAACGTGTTCATCAATATGATAAAAATGTTTATCAATATGATGAATGTTTTGGTATAATAAAACTCAGTCATAAACTACCTCCAAAACGTTTATAGTAATAAAATCTTTAAATTCGTTTAATTGTCGCCTAAGACTACCTAATCTTTTAACTTTTTTTAGCTTTTATTTTTTTGATTTTAACTTTTAAAATCTTTTAACGTAAAATAAATTAATCGTCGACATAAATTTTGTGTGTGACCACTGTTGTTTTGAAATTCTGTTATGTTTTTAAGTAGTTGGTGTTATTTTTAGTCCCATTCGCCTTTGCTTTCTCAAAATTTGGTTGATTTTTTCTTCTTAATTTCTCTAGTCAAATTCTTTTGTATTTGTTAACAATTACTTATTTTTGAGTACTTTCTTTGCTTCACAAACTTTTCAGTTATTTTAATCGACTTTTAAATATCACCGCCACTGCTGCTCTCCATTTCTATTTTAAATTTAATTTAATGTTTAAAACATTTATTTATAATTTCAGCTTTTTAATTCATTTATTATCAACTTTCCTCGATTTACTCAACTCGTGAAGAACTGCATTTTCCAAACCTTACCGTTTTTAAAATTTTATTAATTATTTTCAACGCTATTTTCGTTCACGCTCATTTCTGATTGAAGTAGGACTAATGTTTTAAAAATTCGACTCTCGAATAGTGAGCTGAAATTTTTTAACAATTTAAATTTTAAATTTTATTTTCAATTCGTTTTAAATGTTTGTTTCACTTGTTTTAAATTCACTGTTTGTTTAATGTCCGACGTCTTCACTCATAGTTATCTTCAAGTTAGCGAATTTTAGGTTAAACTAACGGAATAACCAATCAGATGATTGATTTATTTGTTTTGTTGTCGCCTGATTGGTTATTTCGTTAATTTAACCTAAAGTTTGCTAACTTGAAGATAACTATGAGTGAAGAAATCGGGGATAAATCAGTGATTATATTTTCTCAATATTAAAACTTAACATTGCAATAACTGGCTTTTTCTTGGCAAAATTTAGTTTGTTGGCATTATTTCAAAAATCCTGTAGCCATCACACATTCAATTATTTTTTTGTCTTTTTATTTGTATAATTTTGTTTTTAGGACGTTTACATATACAGTAATTTACTATACTATATACCGTATGGCTTGTATATAGTAGCTGGGCCGTAAGATTGAAAAAGCACCGCAGGCAAAATTTAGCATTTTTCAAGGTCAAGCCACCTTAAAGTTCTTTCTTCTTTCTTTGTCAGCCCTTTTCGCCCACTTCTGAGCATCAGCCTCTTTCTCTAAGAGAAAGGTGAACAGCATTAAGACCTCACGGCTGCTTAAGTCCGGGTTGAATTTGCCTGTAACCCTTTATTATTGTTGATATTGGCAGTCATCAACTAAGGGGACCGCCGGCTTTACGTGCCCCCCGAAGCACGGAGACGGTCATAGATAGAAAGAGAGTCAGAAAGAAAATTTTCCTTCCGCGACTTCTCCCGGGATCGAACCGGTGCCTTTGCATCAGTAGTTGATCGCTCTAACTACTAGGCCAAGACCGTCTCTTTACGGTTCTTAAAGTTGAGAATTTTAATTTAATTATATTGCCTTCGAAAAATAGATTTTGCGCACTTATTTATCGACAATTCAGATTGTATATTTTTGTTTGAAAGTATTGTGCATGTGTCAGTTTCTACATTTACCAACTACATTGTACATTTTACTCAGATCAGAAGTTGATAGACTTGATACTGCTTTCTTTCCTCCTAACTATATACAGAGGCGGCAATATGAAATGCCGGTACCGGTGGCGAGCAATGTTCGATAATAATCGAGTGCTATCGACTCTAAATTTGTCAAAAACGGCACTATTACTTTACCATACTAAAGCCCCAATAAAGTACTCCCTTATCCAGTTTAAACTTTTTAAATAATATTATATTTACCCAAAGAAATACACGGTTCAAAAATTATTAACGAATTATGGTTAATTTAAGAATGCAAATATTTTATAAAAAAGCATAAAAAAAATATTTTTATGTTAAAAATTTATTACGAAACAGAAATACAATAGTAATAAATCTTTGAATACTTCGTTATACCACCTTTAGCTTCTATTACACATTGTAAAAAGCCGGGAAATCGACTTAACTAAATTTTGTAGGTAATCATCCCCTAATTTATGTTTCCATACAAATTTCATCATTGCAATAAGTTTGGGAAAACTCTTTGGAGATGTTAACACCACTTGACGTTGCATAACAGCCCACAAACGCTCGATTGGATTTAAATCTGCACATTTTTGGGCCATGGGATAACATGAATTCCGCTTTGCAAGAAATAATTCGATACCTAAGAAACAAAAACGGAGTTTTAATTTGGAATTTTCAATAAATGTTTTAGAATAACTACAGGTTAAAATGTGAAAAAAAATTTAAAAAATTAAGGATTACAAAATAGGACTTACTTTCTTAGCAGTATGGCATGGAGAAAGATAACGATAGTTCAAGATCGAATAATTCCGACGAAATATTTCAAATAACCGATTTAAATTATTAAATAATAATTAGAAATAAATTTTATACATAGAACCGTTTATGCATCCAAATACATTGATATATTAAAAAGCAATTTGGAATCATCTTTTACGGATTTGTATGCTGAAACTGAAGAGTGGTTTCTTCAGCATGATAATGCTCCATGCCATACTGCTAAAAAAGTAAGTCCTATTTTTGTAATACTTAATTTTTTCAAAAGTTTATTTTTTACATTTTAACCTGTAGTTATTCTAAAAACATTTATTGAAAATTCCAAATTAAAAACTCCGTTTTTGTTTCTTAGGTATCGAATTATTTCATGCAAAGCGGAATTCATGTTATCCCATGGCCCGAAAAATGTGCAGATTTAAATCCAATCGAGCGTTTGTGGGCTGTTATGCAACGTCAAGTGGTGTTAACATCTCCAAAGAGTTTTCCCAAACTTATTGCAATGATGAAATTTGTATGCAAACATAAATTAGGGGATGATTACCTACAAAATTTAGTTAAGTCGATTTCCCGGCTTTTTACAATGTGTAATAGAAGCTAAAGGTGGTATAACGAAGTATTCAAAGATTTATTACTATTGTATTTCTGTTTCGTAATAAATTTTTAACATAAAAATATTTTTTTTATGCTTTTTTATAAAATATTTGCATTCTTAAATTAACCATAATTCGTTAATAATTTTTGAACCGTGTATTTCTTTGGGTAAATATAATATTATTTAAAAGTTTAAACTGGATAAGGAGTACTTTATTGGGGCTTTAGTATGGTAAAGTAATAGTGCCGTTTTGACAAATTTAGAGTCGATAGCACTCGATTATTATCGAACATTGCTGCCACCGGTACCCGGGCATTTCATATTGCCGCCACTGTATCATACTTTGTCGTTCGTAGTCTGTCTGCCTACCGCGTAACCTTTGGACAAATTTAAGTTCTCAATGTGTATTGCTGTACAACTTATCTTGTTGGTGGCAGTGTTACTTTTTGTAATCGATTTTACAAAACATGATCCAGCGTCTGTTTCCTATAGTACCAGCGTATAAAGAATTTTTTCAGTTTTTACAATCGTAGCAGGATCGCTGAAATAAAAATAATATGGAATTGTCTCATTTTCAATATTATTTGTTCCTCAAAGAGATACTGCATAAAGTTAAATTTAAAGAGCAGCAAAGAGGAAGTAAACTTGGAATATTTTTTAAATCGCCTGTGGCGCATTATAATTTGATGTTATCATGTTGACAGTCGATGGTCGCCATTTATATTATTATTTATAACAGCATAAATTTCAAAAAATTTTAGCGAAATGAAATGTTAAAAATGTTTGCTGGCTCTTAGACTGTAAGTAGATCATATTCTACGATAAATAAAACTAAACCGTACATCTAATTACGAAACAATTTGTATGCGCACAAAATTTGTTAGTACCCATTTAAATCTAAAAAAACACCTGATATAAAAAATTATAATCGAAATTAATGAATAATAGGGGTTTACGTTTTCAATACTATGTTGGACCATACCAAATTATTTCGTTTTACATAGCGTTAGTTAATCGTTTTAATTGTATTTTCAAAAACTACTTGTATAACTAGAACGGTATATGCACTGAATAAACATTAGTCGCATTTAGAACGATATAAAAGCGCTACTTTTTTATGCAAAAATCATATCATTTCTACCTGTTCGACTAATTTGAACAATAATCAATTGTGTTCAGTATAATTTAGTGTCAAAATGGTTAAATTGTTCACTGCTTCAATTATCGTTACGTATTTATATATTTTAAATGAATTTATCGAGTGCAGCATTCCAAAAGAAGTTGAAAAATTTGTGAGAGAAAATCTTAATAGCAAGGAAGTTAACAAGGCTATGACTATGAGTAATAATAATAATAATGACAATTTTGAAAAATTCTTTTAAAAGCTTCCAAGTCGGTTCCACGTATTGGAAGAAGAGGATTTCTGGTAAGCATAATTTTGATATTGCATTTCAAAAAAAAAATTAATTAATATTCTTTCTATTCTAAAAAAATTACTTTTTAGAACGACAATTTTTATGCAAATGCTGGTTTGTATGGTGCAAGCAAGTATCAAAAAGCTCCTTTTGTTGCAAATTCCGTTAAGAGAACGAAAAATTTTGAAGGTAGATATTTATAATTATCGTTTGGTCTGATATAATAATTTTTGATTTTGCAGCACCTTTTTGGTCTGATATAGCACATATTTACGAATACAATGCCGACTTGCCCAACATTATGGAATCTCTATCCAGTTTGGAATTGGAACAGGGAGACGATCCTTCAGTTTACGATATGAATAAATATAATATGAAGAGAGAGGCTAACAGCGAATTTCCTAATAAAGAAACGCCAGAATATCGCTTTCAACCAGAAGTTCAACGTTTTGTAATTTAATTTATTATTATGCACCTCATCTACTTTCTACATGTACTGTCACGCTTTTTATGTATTCAAAAATTAACTATTTAATTATTTGTAACATAAAATAAAGGGTAATTGCAAATGACAACAATTCCTTTTTTCATAAAGACCAGTGGCTGCGCTAGGCATAGGTTGTAGTGGGCAGCAGCATCACCTAAATGTTGTTCCCCTTTTTTTTTTCCTCTTGATAAGACAAAGTTATTTTAACTTGACAAAGACAACGTGATCATGTAATTTTCTCTTCAGAAATTACCTTGGTGGTTAACTGCATTGCCTTCTAAGAGAAAACAATCAGAATAAAGTTGTTGCTCAGTCTGAGCTTGAACCGGGAATTTTGGTTTAACAGTCAATATACTCAAGTCACCAGACTGTGATTCAGGGTTTTTGAAATGCACAAACATATAGTACATACCATTACTAATCTCAATATTAAAATATCTAAAAGTCCTTTAATCGCTAACAATTTACCAACTCTCACAGTGGTTTGAAAAACTCAAAAATAACCAAAAACGTAAGATGCACAAACGATCTACAGTTTAGACTATTTTAAATCCATAATTTGAAGTTTAAAAAATCAGATGTGACCATGCCCATGACTTGATTATACTTTTACTAAATATTAAAAAAAATTTAACAATAAAATGAAAAAAAACATTTTTTCATTAACTAATTTTCACTAAAATCTAATCAGCTCTAGGTCTCAATATAAAGATTCGAAATACCAAATTTGGTTTTAAAATTCCCATTCGTTTTTGAAATATTAATTAAAAAGATCTAAAAAAAATAGGTTCCGTGAACCAATTTCAACTACAATCTAATCAGCTCTAAGTCTGACTATAAAGATTCGAAATACCAAATTTGGTTTTAAAATTCCCATTCGTTTTTTAAAATATTAATTAAAAAGACTTTCAAAAAATAGGTTCCGTAAACCAATTTCAACTACAATCTAATCAACTCTAAGTCTGACTACAAATATACAAAATTCCAAATTTGTTTTTAAATTCCTATTAGTTTTTAAGTATTAAATAAAAACTAAATTAAACAAAAAAAAATAGTTCTTGTGAACCAATTTTAAACAAAATCCCAAATTTGGTTTCAAAATTCCTATTAGTTTTTGAGGTAGAGCACGCACAAAATTTGACTACAAACACACACATTTTTTGGAAATTTAGCTCACAGGACCTCAAAAAGTGTAAATCCATCAAAATCTCAATTTTTCTACACGAAAACAATACTTTTTCATATTACATATATTAAAGTAAAAAATAAATTGCAATATTACACTTCTTTCAATGAAAATTCCATGTACAGGATAATTTTTAATGAAATAAACGGAACATTTTAAAAATAATTGTTGTATCGATTAAAAAAAATTTAGAATCCTTCTCATGAAAATATAAATAATAAACATAGCTTTTTTATTAAACTGTATAGTTCAAACTTATACAATCCAATTCATTGAAATTTAAAAAAATAAAAACGTAAGTAGTAACACTACAATTAGCACTTATCAAAGAATATTCATTCATCAAAATTTATCGGGAACCTTCTTAATTTCTTCATATAAACATTTCTCTATTGCCAACAATATGTGATTATCGTCTATATTACAACTAAGATAAACAGGAACTTTCAACTTCTTCGATAATCTCATTCCTATATTTTTTGTTGTCGAGTTCGGAGTGTCTCCTAATAATTGTGTACTTATCGGTTGTTGACTTCTATTATCCAACATTGCTAAGGATAAATCGTTAAAGTGCATCGAGTTTTGATAATTCACCACAACAAAAATTGAGTCTAACATTTTAATAACTTGGTATAATATTTTTCGATCCATTATTTCAGTTTCAAAAGTGTGAAATTTAAAGAAGGATGGAACTTCTACGATTTTAATGGGATTATTACTACCAACGTCTGTCGAATCCATGTTATTGTTCGGTATAACTGCAAAAGTGAAAACTAGTAAACATAACCTAACTTATAAGTTGAAATTTATTACCTAATTTTAAAATGTGTCCAATATGATTATTTACAACAAGCACATTTAAGTAATATCAAAAATTTATCACAATTTTCGTTGACTAACAACTTCAAAAATTTTGGATTTGAAAAGTGCAACTAATAATTTTGGTTTTTATTTATAATTATAAACAAAAATTACAAAAGTACAATAATTATAATGGCCGTTACTTATACAATCAATTTTTTTGTAAAACAAAATTAAAAGTGGAAAACCCACTTTATTTACTGCTCCTAATGTATTTCGCTGGTATTGATCTATCGTCACAGAAAGAAATTACGAAACCATGCTAATTTATTTATTATAAGCTTTAAAATAAAAATATTCGATTCCAGTTCTGAAAGTCTACACAAAGCGCTTTTTGGTAACTTTCCGACGTTTGTGCCAGTCCCAGGAGCACTTTCATGCTTTTTTGTAAACTAAAATAAAAATTTAAAAATTCCACGGTTTTTAGTGATATTTCGATGTAATACTTATTTTTAAGATTTATTTTTAAGTTGACATAACCTAGCAATCCGACTTTAGCAAGTTTGGGGAATCCCATGTGTTCAAATTACAGTTTATAAAATTTACGTACCTGTGACTTTGTTTGAATAAAATTTTAAAAAAAATTTTAAAAATGTCTTTTTTGGGTGGAAGGGGGTGGAGTACCTATTTACACGTGAAGGTATAATAAATTATTTACATTAATTAGTTACTTAAATACAAATACGATTTAATTTTTGAATTATATTAACAATAAATTAGAGGACGGTCACAAAACCCAAATTCGGATTTTCATGATTTTTAAAATGAATTATGAAAGAAGACATCGTTATCTACACATTAAAAAAAATTGCAGTCGGTTCACAAATTTGATTAAAAAACGGCTTTAAAAATTAATTTAGAATGCAATTTTATCATTGCTCTTTTGAACTGTAACCCCGCCCACCAAAATTAAAATAGGTTGTGAGGATAGTAAAGATGCCATAATCTCGTTTTTTACAACGAATTAATTATAAACTAATAAAAAAATTAAATTTGCGATTGGACAACAAATTTCGGAAAAAAATCCCTTTTTGTGTAAATACGACTCTTGACGTAGTTGCGTTTATCAAAACCCACTTCCGCACTCTGAGCGACCCTCAGGGTCGCTTCGGGCGCTACAAACAGTTTTAATAAGCGCTTTACTTATTAAAAGCATCCCCCAAGTACCTCCAACTCGAAAAAGTATGGATGTTGACGCGACGGATCTCGGAGAGCGACTGACTCCTTCCTAACGCTGCTCTAGTTAACCCCGCCCTATGGTTCATTCGTGCATATTAAACAACACGCACCGTTTACACAATGCATAAAATTGTTGCGTAATATTGCGCAATAATACATTTACATGTATTCTTATGGAAAAATTTTGAACTTTGAATTTAAATTGTGGGCTTATTAAAGGACATAGCGAAACCTACCTCACCTTAAAAGTCTTGTATTTTAGTGTTCTTTCGTTTGGTCAAGCCATTTTTTATAGGAAAAGTGTACTTTTAAGTTCGGGTTTCTTGAATCTACCCATAAATTAATATTAAAATAAAATTTTAATCCCAAAAATTATACAATAATATTTTGTCAAGATTCAAATTGAAATATTACATTTAAATTTATATAAAATACCAAATGCTTTTTATTATTGTAAATTACAAGAGTAATTAAATGGGACACCTATGAGTAATATTTTTGTTGTACTATGAAAGGAATGAAGAAAATTTAATTATCACTGTACTATGATGATGAAAATTTAATCATTTATCTCAATGTTTATGCTTCCAATTTGTAATTTTCAAGTTTAGTTAATGAAATGCTTGATACTTTCTGTTTTTCAAAATTAAATTTATTTATTATTTTTGGGTAAAATCTGTCGGCTACGCCTATGTTCTGACCTCTCGTTGATTTTGACACATGACATTTTAAAAAAATGCAAATTGTGATGTGATTGTGATTTTCTTCTGCGATTGTGATGTTATTAATTACTATTTGTAATTTGGAATAAATTGTTTTCCTACAAAAATGAAAAATTCTATGGGCGATATTACTGGGTGAGTACTTTATAATATTATTATGTTGATTAGAATTCGTTGTGTTGTATGATTTGAATTACACTTGGAAGATTTGAAATGTATATTAATTTGAATGTTCAGTAATTGTGGTTATTAACTTAACTACCTACCTTGTATACATACTTGTCGAAGAGCTTCTGGTTCAAATCGGTAGCAATCAAATTATTTGTGTTTGATCAGAATTTTACAGCTACATTTAGGTGGGATATCGAAATATTTTACTTGTAAGAATGGCGATTTTTTTTGTAAGTGGGTGAGGCACTTACACAGTCATAGAATCAAGTTCAAGAGTAAACCCACTTTTTAAACTGCTTTGATTGAACGAAATTGTGGGTTACGGCTCATTTACACTTGAGTGTTCATCTTGAAGGAATCATCTAAAATGATAAGTACCTATATGTAGATTGCCTTTTATTTTTGTTTCATCCAAAGTGTGCATTAAAGATCAACGATGAAACATATTGACCCCCTACCAACTTTAGAAAAAAGAGTTGTTCCCTGAACCGAAGATTCATCCAGGTGAAGGAAAAAAGTAAACAAACGGTCTGTACATTTCTGTACACCTCAGGATTTTCTTCTGCACATTCTCGTAACAACGTTGACAAAGCTCCCAGATTTTCTTTCCTTGAAACCCATTGTTTCACCCACCAACGTATTTGAGCATGGCCAATTGTCGATATAATTGAAAAGTAATTGAAGTGAAAACTTCAAATGTGTTGTTGAAATTTTTATAATGTTTTTATTTTTCAGAGTTTAGAAAGTCAACCATACGAAAGAGATGCAAGTAACATATCAATCGGTGGGCGACGATAGACTTGGAAATTGAAAAATGTAATATTTTTTGGGACATAAAATAAGTAATGCGAAAAGGTATGGGCTTCCACAGTTGGTTCTGCAGGGCAAGGAGTTTGGAAAAAGAAGTTTGGGGTGACGCAGGATATTGTGGTTTAAAAATCTCAGAACATGGTTTGGTACGTTGGGCTTTTCCGAGCAGCAGCCGACAAAATAAGAATTGCCATGATGGTTGCCAACATTCGATAACAAATCGACACCAGAAGAAGAAGATTATTTCATATAAATAATAATCAACTGTGATTCAAATTCTTTGACCACTATTAGATTAGTTTCAAATGTTTCAAATTTTGGTGACGGTCTGATGGGCAATGGCATTATAATAATTCCAAGGTTTGTCGAGTACGTTTCGACACCCCCAACGAAGAAAGATGTAACTCAAAAGTTACGTCCAATTTTAATTATGAGCATTTCTGTATCAGGAGTAAAAAGCAAATGGGTGAAAATAGAAAAACTAAAGCTAACAACATTTTGAAAGATACTCCCACCCATTTATAATATCTTTTTGTGCTTAAAGTAATACTTCTAGAATTTTTAAACTTTCAAATCCCTCTCCTGAAAAATTGGTAAAAGTGAGTTACGTTCTTCGTTGGGGTGTCGATTTAAAGTTAAATTTCTAAATAATATAAAATTATTAGCTTTTTGTTCATTTGTGTGCATTTAAATTTTTAATTTAAAATTAATTAAAACTTTAAATCAACTTCGACTTTGGTAAAATACTTAGGAAAGTGGAGGTTTTGAAAATGACCTCTGACGGTTATATAATTAATTGTAAATTGAAGTAGTGACAGCGAATTGTTCTTGTGTTTTAAAAATCCTTATACTTTTTAATTTATTCTAGCACTCGAAAAGCAAGGTTACAAGCAATGTTTGGTCATATGTCTTGCATGATTAAGTGAAACGAAACAGTGACTATACAAATCAGATGGTGCATTGACGAATATCCAACTGCTGCATAATGAAATTTAAAGGTTAGTCAAATATGAAATAACTTTCTTGAATCTTGAGCAGACTTGAGTAGTTGCTTTTTTTACTATTAGTTTTTAGTCAATAAAGGTAAAAAATTTAAAGTTTTTAAAAGAATTAGAGAAAAACACTTGATTAATTAAATTTTCACCTAATCTTTTTGAAGTTAAAATTTGTATTGATGCTTGACTCGAGGGTGTTTTGTTTAGGATCAATTATTTGTAAATGTGTTTTTACATTTTATCAGCCTTGACTAAAGTCGTACCAAGAATGTTCCATTAAGTACGTAGATACTGGCAACTTGACATTTTTTAAGAAAAATGTTGAAAACAAAGATGTGTGCTCAGAAGAGCAACCACTTTGCAGTGACAAAATTTATAATTGTGACTGAGCCCTTGATGGTCTATTCGGCTAGCTTTTGCTGATAGGGGTGAGCTATGGCAATAGATCCTGAAAAGAATTAATTGCTCTCTTTCTCTCTCTCAATAAAACCAGAAAAATTAATTAAACAAATCTAAATTTATTTGCAAATAAAAACTTATATAAGCAGCAGTATAGTGTGAAGCATACATGGGTCGACTAGGAAGTGTAAACTCGCGGTTCGAATCCTGCTTGCGCTAGATACATTGCTGCAAACAAAAGGTCCAATATCAATCTGTGGACTATGGGAAAGGCAACGGGAAACCACCCCATGAATTATACCCCCACGAAAATTCATCTTGATCAATTCATCAAAATTATCAACAAAATGCAAACAACACCAACTCGAACTGGATACATATAAGAATGATACATGTGCTAAATAATCAGATAGCACGTGCCGAAATTTTCAATTTTGAAATTTTTAACTAAAGGTAAATTAATTTCGATATAGAAAATCCGCAGTAGCGTCAAAATTAAACACGATCTAATCATGCAGCGTCACTTTAACTTCAATATTTCCTAATTTCACAAATATTCAGAAATATTTGAACATATTGGGAAGATAAACTTAAAAACCGACCACCTTGCGTGAAAATCAAATCTGAACTCTCCGCTCCGTAGTCAAAACTCGTCATTGCAGACCTGCAAACCGACCGTTATTTAGTATCAAAATATGAAATACGAGGTACGGCATAAAAATGAATAACACAAAACTCAATTACGAAAGAAAATCGACAAATTTCGTTTCTCTGACCGTCTTACCTGGCAGTAGGTATAAAACGCACTCACCAAGACGTTTGGCCAGCGTGCTGTTTTATGGCTAAATACTCCCCAATGGGAAAGGATTTTATCAGGTATAATGGATAGAAACGGGCATATAGTGAGATTGAAAAATCTCGTACATGGAATATTGTGACATCATTGCTATCAATCATAACGGTGAAATATCCGATGTTCCATTGTTATGGATCAATTCCCTAGAATTTTCATTGCACACATTAGTTGTTTCCGTTATGTTTAGTATATTTCGGTGATTGACTAACAACATGTAGTCAAGAAATATTTTTCAAAAATTGTACTAAAAATCGTTGGATATAAAATTTTATTTTGAAAATGTTTTCTCGTGACAATTTTTGCTAAATATATGGAAAACATTCTATCACCACTACGTGCGTTATAGGTGGATTGACAGTCACAAGCGGCGAAGAGCCATCAATCGCTCCCTGCTATCTGTCGGGTCGCTTTTCTGAGTTGGACTGTTCTAGGGGATATTGTTAATTTGACCTTCATCTTTCATAATTTGTAATTTTGATGGGCGGGGTTACAGTTCAAAAGAGTCAATGAGAAAATTGCATTTCAAATTTTACTTTTTTTATGTCATTGTTATCTAATTATGGAATTGTTATCTTTCATAATTTATTTACAAAAAAAATGGTGAAAATTGCAATCAGTTTTAATTATCTCTCGCCCCAATTTGAATTCTGATTGGCATCTTGTTCACAAAAGGTACAATGAAAGAATTATTTCTAAATGAGACGTCCGTTTAAGAAATTGTATCTCAAAGTTTTTGTATTTTTATTTTGAATAAAAGTGGACATAAAACTGGCTGTAAATGTATTGTTGAAGTTTTATTTGTAGTACATAATTTGAATAGATTTTAATCATTTTTTATTTTGCAGAATTTAAAAAGCCCCAACCATACGAAACGAATAACATCATGTGGGCGATGATAGACTTGGAGATTTATAAATGTAAGATTTGGGGTAAATAATGCAAATCTAATTACCAATTTAAATTTTGGTGACAGTTTGACGAGTTAAGGATTAAACTTCATGAGAATTAAAAGGTTTGTTAACTTTTATAAATTTTGTTTATATTTATAAATAATATAAAATTATTAGATTATACATTAGAACCTCGATTATCCGGGCCGACAGAGACCGTGCTCTGCATGGATAATAATAATTAACGTTTTTTGTTAAATTATTACAAAAAAATACACTAAACAGCTTTGTATGTAATCCAAGTGGAGCTCTGAAGTAAGCATAAATTTTATACATTTGATTTCACATAGTATACTACTACAGTTGAGAATGTCCATGGATAAACCGCTGGCACTGCACGCATAATAATCTGACGGTAATCGATGTTTAATGCGCCCACGGATAAACCGCTTCACGAATAATACGCGTACGGATAATCGCGGTTCTACTGTACTTAATTGCAAGTAATTAATATTCTTCTATTCTTTCTGATTAAAATTCATTATGCATGTGTTGCTATCTAACGACAAAAGCAGCAACTGATAATAAATTCCTGTAATTTCATTAATTTTACAGGTAACTGTAATTTTATTAGTTTTTACAGATAACTGTAATTTTATATTATTTACAGTTAACTATAAATTAAATTATACGTAAGTGCTTTTAGTTTCACTTTTGACGTTAGATGACAACACGTGCACAATAAATTTTGTGATGTCACTTGACAATATTTTGTTATGTCGTAAAATGTAATGCCCGATTTCTTCGCTTGTGAATAATAATGAAGAAGAAACAACTAATATTGTGCGCAATGAAAATTGAATAGGTGTTGTTGGCTTAAAATTATGATTTTGTTGCATTCAAGTTAGGTAAAGTGAAAATCCAACTTTATTTAAAAAAATTTATGTTGGACTTCAAAATTTTATACAATTTGACATATTCGAGTATCTTAGTTGGGGTAACTGAGGGGAAAGCATAAACTTATGAACTGTGGAAAAACACTTATATAATTTTTATGTTTCAGAGTTTGGAAAACCAACCCTTCAAAAACAGTTGGGTTTCAAGATGTTCTTCGAGGTTGCTTCAGGATTTCGAAAATCAAAGACGATTTAAGACCAGGACAATATCTTTTATATTGGAACATAAACACGGAATGGTGTAAATGGTTGTGCATCTGGATTATTGGAATAGCAGCGATTGCAACAATTATCGCCTACGGATTGACCCCGCAGCGGTTATAAACGAAAGGTTGGTTGAATCTTAATGAAAAATCTTTTAAGTGGAGGGCTGTTTTTTTACTATTCAATAAGAGAAAAATTTATAAACTTTCAAATGGGCTAGAGGAAAATTAATTTTTTATTAGGATATTTCACTCATTTTTACATTCTCTGTTCAATTTTATAAAAAAATTCATTTTAAAATTTGAAAACATTGAACAAATGAACACATTTTGAAATTTTACATTTTTATAGCAATTAATCACCTGTTTTTATATCTGCTTATCTACTTCCTGCCAAATGTGATATTAAATTTTGAATTTGCATTAGTATGTAATTTTATGTGAATCATCTATGAACTTGTTTAAACATAGAATGCAAGTGATTATACACAAACAATTTATTCAATTAATGATTAAATACCTAAAAAAAAGTTTAAATTTGTATGAGACATCGATCTCTTTGATTTTGCTCACACTTTGGTATAATAAGCATACCCTTAATTTTTTGTTTGCTGATAAAGTGACCCCCGTTCACGTTTTACGGTCTTCCAAAAAAATCCAAATTTTGCTTGTAGAGCTTTACTAATTTATTTCTCCTAGCTGAACCGTAGCACTTAGAAAGGCAATTTTTTTAAATGTAGCTATTGGAGTTGTTTGGGTTTTAGTCAGCATCATCCTGTCGCATGGATGCCAATAACCCCCAATCTAATTTAATTCTCAATTTTGTATTTGAGTTATCTCAACCCTGTACTAATCAAAGGAATTTGAAAACTACAATTATAAAATAATTTAATAATGTAAGTTTGAAATGAAATGTTCTGTCTCATTTTGTGGAATATTTATATTATGTTTATTGATTAAAAAATTAGACACATGACTCCTTCCACAGACCAGACCCTTCTTACATTATTGTATACACTATTTTTTAATAGGAGTATTACTAGTTAATTTTTTAGCCCTATAAATAACGGTGATTGCAAATTTACTATTTTTTCACAACAATAGGCACCATGATAGAATTAACTATAAATGGAGATCCTGTATCTATAAAGATTATCTGTAAAATCAAGAAATTATTAACAAAAGAAAAAAATAAGCTTTAATATTTTTAATTTAAATGAATTTCAAAGAAAAATTAAATGTAATTTTCATAATTTTTAATTTTTCAGGCTCTAAAAAATTAACTAACTGCAGGCGAGAGTGCAGATCGACATGGAAATACATAAAGACATTGGATTTGAATTGCGGTGACGATGACGCTTCCCTGAGAAATGGGTCAATAAGAATTAAAAGGTGCGTTAGGTATGTTATTTAATTATTAATAATTACTAAATAAAATGTAAAATCTTTAAGATTTCTGAATTTTTGTAATTATTTGAATTCTCTAATTAAGTGCTGCCATCCTACGATAAACCTCGGAAATAAAGGTAGATTTCTTTTTTGGCCGGTATGTAGATTTCTACCTATGTCGGTAAAAAAATCTACTTATGCGAAGCAAATTCTGATTTTACTTTCGATATTTGTTACCAGATGGCACCACTATTTTTTGTTGACATCAGTATTTATTTAAATAAATTATAACGTGATGAAAATTTTAGCAAAATTAATTAGTGTAGACTTGGTGAAAATTCTTAGACTTTTTTTTATTTACAGCAATCAAGAAGCAAGGTTACAAGCAATGTTTTATGGTTTTTCTTACTGGATCAAAAATGGAAGGGAACAGGTCAAAAGTTGAGGTGCAAAGCAATAATTCGAACAATTATCGAGATGAAAGCAATACCTGCATGAACGTACCAAATTTATAAATGAAAGGTTAGTTGAATATGAATATTTTCCCTAGTAGAACTGTGTTTTACTATTGTTTGATTATAAGAATGAAGATCTATTTTTTTTTTTAATTTTAAATAAAACTAGCGGAACAATTATTTCTTATTGGGTAGCATTTTTTCTCCACGATAACGTGTCAGATAGGGTCGGTAGTAATTTTTTTAGTACGAACAATGCTAGTAAAGCATTTCTCTGCACTGAAAAGCTAGCTTTCTTTATTCCACGTGTCCTCGGAATGTATTTAAAGAGCCACCCTCTTTGGATACCGGTAGTTCAATTAAGATCATCCAAAAATTTAAAAACTGTAGAAAGAGTGCAATTTGATTTAAAATTTTAAAGGGCTATAAAAAATGCTAGCTTTTTTCAAGATTAGATAGCTAGAAGCGTTTATTTTTCGAAATTTTTGGTAATACATATTTTTTTTTTCAAACAATGTAAAATGCAAGGTGGTTTCCAAGAAATACTGTTCGTTGCACAACAGGTTCTTTACACCTTTATAGTGAATTTCTTGTACTAAATCAACCAAATCTATAAGAAAGTTATAAAGAATCTGTTGTGCTTTGAGCAACGGTTTCTAGGGTCTACAGAATTTTCATAATTTAGCTTGCATTTTACATGACTGAAAAGAATTTCAAGGATACTACTACCAAAAAGTTATGACAAGCAAGCACTTCGATACCTCCGATTTTAAGCCGGTACCAACCCTACAACAACAATTGGTTGTTTTTTTTTTGTTAGAATCATTATTGAGAATTTTATACTCTCCCGGAAAGATGTGTACGGTTTTCGCCTTAGGGAAAGTCGGAAGCAATCTGTGTGGCAGACATTGTATTTAAAAGATTGGCTGAAAGTCTTTTTAGCAACTTTTAGATTCACGATGTTACATCAATCTGTGGAGAGAACGATATAACAAAATTGAAACATTTTAGTTAGGAAATTTGTAGATTTTTTAATAAAGTAAATTGAACTTTGGTTATTGTCCTTTGCAAAGGTTTATGTTTAGCTACATGCAATCACATGTCAATCATTTAATTTATTGTGTACCATGCCATCCAGCATCACAGATTTCTTCTGAATTCTCTTAACAATTTTGAAGCCAGAAAAAAAAAGGTTTTACAATCCCATTTCTTATGGTGGTAACTTGAGGAAATTAATGTCATACACAAATATTTTAGATTTTTGTATTTGAGTCAAATAGATTTCCAATTGGTAATTAAGTTTACAGTTGTAATGTGAAGAAAATAACAATTTTGTGGGAGAAATTTTCATAAATACATTTTTTAATGAACAATTGAAAACCAGAAAAAAGTTGTAAAATTTACACGGCATGCTCTTTCAATGTCTCTCCAGAGAAAACTGTTCCAAATAGCCCAAAAATTCTAATAAAAACACTTTTGTAGAGCTTTAATTTTCTATAAAAAAGTTACAGGTTGCACATTTAATAATAATTTAATTACTATCACGGCTTATATTGATGTTCTGTAAAATAAATTCAAGAAATCTCAAAACTATATTTTTTCAAATTAGCTTTAAATTAATATTAGATTAAAATTTTAAAATTAATAGGTTAAATTAACAATAAAAAAAATTATTCGTGAGCTTTCAGCATAATATTGTTATTATATGCGTTTGATGACAGCAGTAACCATTGCTGAAAGCTCACGAATAATTTCATTTTATTGTTTATTTAACCTATTAATTTTAAAAATTTTAATCTAATATTTTTTTAAAGAAAATTAAAATTTTTAACAACTTTGTTTTCTCTTAATTTTAACATAACTCATTAATATATTATTCGGAGTCCATATTAAGCGGTTAGGTTCCCTAGACCCCTATTCTGTAACTTGTCTTTTAAAAAATTGTAAAACTTAGTTTACATCTAAAATTTTGATATAATTTTACATGGAAACCAAGCTTTTCCTTTGGTGAAAGGATCCTTTAGAAAGGTTAGTTATAGAATACCAAACCTTAGTATGCACACCACTACAGAGAAGAGAAGGATCCAGTTACTGATAGGCATCGGAAAAAGAGTGGTACAAAATTGTATATGCAATTTTGCACTTTAAATAATTTATCTGAGAAAAATTTCCAAGAGTTATAAATTTTTTCGTGTTTTCAATTGTTTACAAAAAATATGCATTAAGGTTTTTCACACAAAATTGACGTTTTCTTTATATTGCCACTTTCAAAAATTGAATTTTTGATTATTTGCTATTACAGTCGCAGATTTTAAAAATACAAAAATACACAAATGAAATACTTACCATAAGCAATTCCCCCAAAAAGTAACCAAAAAACTGTATCCTGGCTAGTGACAGTAATTCCCGGAAAAGTTGAGCCCCGCGACGGGAAACTGTAGGTCCCCCTTTGCTTCGCGAATCGGATAGGTTAGCCGTGTGGATACTTACTTACATTCGCGAAAGTGATTACCATCGGCAATTCCCTAAAAAGTAACTGGAAAACTGTGTCCTGGCTCTGGAATCGGTAATTCCCGGAAAAGTTGAGCCCGTGACGGGAAACTGTAGGTCCCCCTTTGCTTCGCGAATCAGATAGGTTAGCCTTGTGGGTACTTACTTACATTCGCGAAAGCGATTACCATCGGCCATTCCCCAAAAAGTAACTGGAAAACTGTGTCCCAACTGGATTCGGTAACTCCCGGAAAAGTTGAGCTCCATGACGGAAAAATAGTAAGTTTGGGTAAAATTCATAAGTTCCCGCTTAGATGAGCGTATCGGTTTGGGGAGTCGACGAATACTTGCTTAACTTTTCAAATGCAATTGTTCCATCTAAAATGTATTTCATAAAAACAGAAATTAATTTGTTAGTCAGCTTGGATGATCTTATGATGCGTAGATGAGTTCGCAATTGTCGAAGAAATGAACTTAAAATTGGGTACATTTGCAATATTTGTTAGTGATAAAAATTTAGAATGATAGTTTAAAAATATGTTTAAAAGTTGTAACATAATATTTTCTAATTTGCAGGTGATGTGAAACGTTGCGCCGAAATCAAAGTGCAGAGGCCCCAGATCCAGTCATATAAAATATTGTAATGTATTTGAATTTGTTGATTAAATTTGTGTAGTTCAATAATACATATAGCATTAATAAAAGTAAAAGATTACTAATACTGATTTTTATTATGAGTGTTCGACTTGACTCATAGCACTTATCTATTAAACAAGTGACACATGCAGTGAACAACTTTGGACTTAGAATAATTTTTAAAATAAAGTAATTTTGAGGTTAGCAATTTAGGAGCTCTGATGTTACTCACCGGTGGTTGTTTCCCACCATCCCACCCAATTTAGACACTTACCTAAGTACTTAAGTTTCCACCATATATTTCCACTACTTACTCGCTTCGCTCGTAAGTACTTAGGTAAGTGTCTTATATGGGGTGGGTGGTCGAGTTGCAAACCGTTCGAGAGTGAGGATGTGTGCTCTTGAATTGTTAACCTAAAAATTATTTTATTTATTACTAAAATTATTCTAAGTCCTAAAATGACACCTTCGTAAGGTTACTGCACTTCACATTTAATTTTCAACCTATCGATAGATGAGTAAGCATATCACCAAGGTTAGTATGAAGTCATTTCAATGATTCAAAAATATACAATCAACATTTTTATTTTGCAACCACAAAATACAATTCAATATGAAGTCACCAAACATATTTATAAAACATAACATTCAAAATTTCCTTGTTTCTTCTAATCAAAACTTCGAAGTCCCCTGCGAATTGTATGGGCTCCTCGAATGCATTGTGGAGTGGATCCGCATCTGAAATTATAAATACAAATTAATCATACACATCAAATAAAGGCAATTTGTAAAACGTAACTTTTCGAGGAATAGATGGATCGAAATTGTATTTGAAAATTTAAGCAAGTATTGGTGGACTCCCCAAACCGACGCGCTCAACTTGGCGCGCACATGGATTTTGTTACAGGCCAACTTTTCGAATAATTGACGGATTTAAATCGCGTTTTCGGAAATTAACAACGTTTCTGAAGGACTCAAAAAAACCGACGCGCTAAGCGCGCACTTAGAGATTTTTCGTTATATGGCCAACTTTTCGAGTAATTTCCGGATTGAAATTGCGTTTGCGGGAATTAACAACTTTTCCGGTGGGCTCAAAAAAACCGACGCGCTGTGCTAAGTGCGCACTTATGGATTTTGCATTACATGGCTAACTTTTCGAGTAATTTCCGGATAGAAATCGCGTTTGCGGGAATTAACAACGTTTTCGGTGGGCTCAACAAAACCGACGCGCTTTGCTAGGTGCGCACTTAGTGATTTTTCGTTGTATGGCTAACTTTTTGAGTAATTGCCGGATTGAAATCGCGTTTGCGGGAATTCACAACGTTTTTGGTGGGCTCAACAAAACCGACGCGCTCTGCTAAGCGCGAACTTAGGGATTTTTCGTTACATGGCCAACTTTTCGAATAATTCCCGGATCGAAATCGCGTTTGCGGGAATGAACAACGTTTTCAGTGTGATTCGACATCAAAACCGACGCGCACTTATGGATTTTTCGGCACATGGCTAACTTTTTGAGGTAGTCAGGACGCACATTTATTTTTCCATTACGGGGTGAAAGTTTTTAGGATATTGCCAATTGTAATCGCTTCTGCAGAATGTAACTGACAGGGTTTTCCACTAGTAAATTGAGTACGTACTTATGTCCGATTTCTTCACCTATAAGTTAGCTAACTCGGACATAAGACAGGTGTTTTGTCATTCATCCCTTATGTCAAGATCATTTTACAAAGGAAAAATTTTATTTACACCAAAAAGTAGGTACACATTTTTGACATGATTTTACATGGAAACAAACCTTTACATTTCGTGAAAGAATCCTTTCAAAAGAAATGAGTTACAGAATATACTAATTGCTATTCGCAAAATGTGAACTTACTACGCACTCAACCTGTCAGCTAAAAACGCCATAAGTAGCCTATCCAAACCGATTCGCAAATCAAGACAAAGGGACGGAATTAAAGTAATTGCCGGATCGTAAGCGCGTTTGCGTGAAGTAACCAAGTACCCGATGAAATACAAGAATAACGAAAATAACAATGTAATATAATGGGGAACATGCAATATTACTTCATCCACATTCATATAACAGGGTGTTCTATTTATGATAAACTTACGATTTAATTAAAAATAATTTGCATTCTTAATAATTACCAAACTATCAAAATATTCATTTAAAATTAGTTTTACAAACTGAACTTGGCATACGTCGAGTTAAAATTTTGACAATGCAACCGTAAATGCAATCACCACATTGAGTCGAGAATCAGGAACATGCGGGACAATTTACTACTACTTTTGATACATCGTGGTGCAACTTTGCAATATTTTCAATTAACCTTTCGACCATCCTTGCTTTACTTTTCAGTTGATTTTTGACGTTTTGGTCCCATTTTATTCTCTCAAATTTCACATTTTATGTTTGTAAATGAACTCATAAAAAGGCGATGAAAATTGAGTTAATTTTCATTGCAAAATACAATTTACAAAATACAAAATGCAACAGAATTAAAATGAGACAAAAATTGGAAAATCGACAATCAATAAAACAAGAATTGCCAAAATGATGCAATCGAAAATTATTGTAAAGCTCCAAAGTGAAAGGTAGTTGATGAAATAGGGCCCAGGTTCCTAACCAATGCAAATTTATAGTTTTTTTCAATTATGCACTAAAATAGTACATAGTACCCTAGTACATGCCATAAATTCTGTCCCATCTTAACAAAGCTGTTTTTTGTATTTAAAAATAAAAATCTCTAATTTTTTGCTACCAAGAACTAATTCGAATTAAAATTACTAAATAAAATGCCTTCCTTTTACCTTTACCTTCTTGATATACTATCCCATTATAAAATAGGTCATGTTTTAACATCTTTTTCCCAAAAATGTAACTGCATTACTCTTTCATAAAGGCATATTCTGCCAAACCATCACTGACGTTGGATAATACCCTCTTTCAACAATTGAAATTTTTTCAGAAGATTCTTTCAAGCTGCGCATGTATATGCTATCATTTTGCTAGTTAAATTTTTCTTCTACCGAAAAAATGTTCTCGTCAATAAATAGACTATTTCTATGATCGTTGTTAGCGTGCCTCTGGAGAAGACGTTGTCCAGTGACCCAACGGTAAGCTCTAAGCTTAAGATATTGTTTTAACACAAGGGACATAATTCTTTTTGAAATTTTGAGCTCACTACCCATAATTGTTTGCAATCGCAATGGATTTCTGCGATTTCTCATGCAAACTACTTTAATTACCTCGGAACGTCTTGTGGTGTGTGGACGTCCACTACTTCTGTCACTTACAGTAGACAGTGCATTGTAACAATTTATCGTTTGATAAATACATGTTTTTGTGATTTGTAATGGTTGAAGCATACTAAAAATTTCACTTGCATCTTTAGAACATTTATGTAATGCAATTTTCTTTCACATCCCATTCCATATTTACTGTTAAAACATCAACTAATACACATTTACTACCTATCAGAAAACCTAACTACCCCAACCTGAGGTTTAAAAGCAGCGGTAGTTTAACTGAGACAGAACTTATGGCATGACTAGGAACATAAGTAAATGAAGAAAACAAAATTTGCAAGTTGTTAACATTTCAGCACTTAAACGGAACACCTCGAGACTTATCAAATGTAAAACCGTTGTTGCAAATTTATCGTAAATTGAACACCCTCGATTTTATCCAATATTAATTTTTAACTTATCAAAGATTAGAGGAAAATTTAATTTTAACATAATTTTAAATTCATATGAAAACAATCACGGTTTACATTCCAGAACATATTTCAATCCGATGTACCAAATTAAATTCATCGACAGTTCAGCTGAAGTTCAACAAATTAAGTTATAATAAGGAACGAGATATACATGGCATAAATAGTCTTCACGATATTTCTCATTCCAACTTCTAACATTCATTGAATTCGAATTCAACTAAATCCCCGCTGAATTTAGTTGGCACAATTGGCAAGAAAAAAAAATGCAAATTCAGTAAAAAAAATTAATTTTCCTCTAATTATATCTTTATTGACTAGAAAGAAATAGTAAAACAACTAACCTTCTAATTACAAACTTGACGGTACATGCAGATATTCCTTTCACCATTCGATTTGTTGCACCAACATTTGCACAGTTCCATTTCCCTCGAACAGCCAAGATGTACCATAAAACATTGCTTGTAATCGCGCTTTTTAAACACTGTAGAAATTAAAAACTATAAGGATTTCCACCAAGTGCACAATAATTAATTTGAGTTATAAACACAAACCGCTTACCAATAAATAATATTAAACTGGCAGTCAAATTGAAACGTCACAAATATTATGATTAATAAAACAGTCATGCCATCTAGCGAAAAATAACGACACTAAAATCCTGCTTCTAGCAGTAAAGCAGATTCCTACCTAGATATACAGGAATCTGCATACCTACTGATGGTAAGTAACCATATTTGTCATTAGATGGCAGCACAACTACATGAATTTAATAGCACCCGCAATTATTACAAATAATTTTAATATTAAATGTATTACTAAGCGATGGTCACCAAAAATTAAAGGTATTTAACATACCTTTTCGTTTAAATCTCCTATTTGTCATCTGATGTAATTCTTTTCATGGTTTGTCTTCTGAAACCTGAAAAATTAAACCTCAAATGTAAAAATGTACTTATTGCAATTTTAAAATATGAATGCATGTGAAATAATATCAAATAGCTATTTATTTGTAAGTATTAAAAATTAATTGTCACAAACCTTTTTGTTCCCATCCAGCCGCTGTTTTCTAAATTGTCATCAAAATTCGTCATCAACCAATTTGCTTGTTGTTTTTCTATCTGGAAGTCTTCCATCCTCGCCTGTAGCCGTCTTGACATGGTTTGATTTCTAAATGTAAAAACATAAAATATAAGAATTTCTTTTTTAATCTACACTAATATAACAAGGTGTTCCATTTATGATGAATCTGAAGTAATTAATTTATTATCCCATTAAAGGTGCACCAGTAATAATTTAAAAAATTCGTATTTAATTAATTTTACATGTGAGGTCGCAAACTTAAATTGGCTGAAAACACCACTTATTACTCACTCCCTATTTTATTTGGGTACTGCGAGGCTGACTTTAGTTTTGTTAGTAAATTTAGGCTGTAGCCTTACATAAAGAAGCCCGAAATATATAGTATATAGATAGTAAATTTAACAAATTATCAGCAGGAGAATTGGGTAGTCAGAAAACCCAAACTCAAAAGTACACTTTTTCATATAAAAATTGCTGCACCAAACAAAAGAGCACTAAACTACAAGACTTTTAAGGTATGGTAGGTCCTTTAATAAGCCCACATTTGAAGTTTACATATTCCCATAAGAAATACATGTAAGTGTGGGTGGGTTGACACCCACTTACTGCAATCGCTTCCTATCTGTCGGGTTAACATCCCCAATTTTTTCAGTAGGACCGGGCTAGAGGATATTTTTAATCAGTAAAGCATACAAAACAGTTTATAGCAGTCGTAGCGGAGCAGAGGCTGCGGAAAGACAGTTTTAATCAACGCAACCACAGTCAATATCAAATTTTTAAAGCCGTTTTTTTCTAAATTGGTGAGCCAACCGCAAATATTTTTTTCTGTCAAGAACGATGTTCTCTTTCATAATTCACTTCAAAAATCATGAAAATCCAAATTCGAGATTTGTGACCGTCCCCGAAGAATTTATTTATATTGACCATCAAATGAAAGACATTGCTTTGAGCTGAGAACCAGGAACAAGTGCCAGTTTCATCAACTACTTTTCACACATTACGTTTCAATAATAATTATTTTCTACTAAATTCTTTGCATATCCTTGCTTTATTCCCTACTTGATTTTCAACTTTTACGTGTGATTTTCAACATGTTGGTTAATAAATTAATTAAAAATTTATATAAGATACTATAACTTTTTGTTACAAAAACATAATGTGATATTTGAGAGAACTAGAATTAGATAAAAAATAGATTGAAAATTAAATCCGATTGCCAAAAAGTGCAGGATAAATAAATCGCTCCATGCAAAAAGAGATATAAGTCCATCCGGGAGCGTATGTAAGACACCAGAGGAGGTTTAGAAGGGAATGTTTAAACTAAAAGCAATGTTCTAGAGACAATTCCTAAGCTTGTACTATGTGTCATGGTCTGACGTTTTGTACGAGAACAGATCGAAGTCCAGGACTTGCATGAATTGAATCTCATGCAAAGTTTTTATTGCCTGCTACTGAAAAGAAAATACAAGGCTAATATCGTTTAAATACTGCAGATATACACAGTGCAAAACAGGTTTTTTCCATTTATCTCAGAATGCTTCCGGATGAACTTTTAGCCCCTTTTAGCATGAAGCGATTCAAATATTGACTCAATATTCTATGAAAAGTAGTTGGTGAAATATGGTCCAAGTTCTACAGAAAATTCAAATTTAGTATTTTGGAAAAATAAAAAACAAAATTTGCAATTTTTCATGCATCTCAGCATTGAAAGTAAATACCCACAGAAAGGCTTTACGTAAAGCTAAAAAAATGAAAACCCATTATTGCATATTTATCATAAATGGAACACCCTCGAATCCAGCCAACAACAATTATTAACTTGCCAAAGATTCAGATTAATTGTAACAAAAGTTCATAATATAATTCATTGCAATTAAAAAGCCAACTTTTTTAAATCCATTGTCAAAAATATCGATAGCATTAAATTTTCATATCCTAAATTAACTATTGGTTAATTAAATTAAAATTACACTTTTCTTAATTCTTGGATGACCTTGATTAATGTCGCAAAACAACCTTAATACCCACGAGCGCTTTATTTAAAAAATTTCTGAGAATGACACCTGGATTAAAAACGCTAGCTTTTTCAGTTCGGAGAATAACGGCTTCAGTAAGCACGACCATACAAAAAAAATTACATGGGGTTGGTCATGTCCTACCTGTTGTAGTTAGAACGCCAATTAAATTCAACGGAGGTTCAGTTGAAGTTCAATTTAATGAATTTTTATAAGTTTTAATAACACATCAGTTATACCATGACATATAATTGGTATCAAATGCTTTATATAAATGTCGCATGGTATACCCGATTTGTTGTTCCAACTTCTAATACTCATTTGAAAATTTGTTGATCTCAAGTTCAACCAAATCTCGAAAAAATGCAAGACGATAAAAAACTCATTTAACTTAAATTCTATTGACTAATAATGACGAATAGAAAATAGCAGTACTACTCAAAGAGATGTTTCAAATTTAACTAACCTGTCATTTATAACTGCAGTCCATTAATCTCGATATTTGTTCAAATTGTTGTACAGACATTTTCACCCTCCAAGCATAGGATAAAACATAGATTGTAACTTCCCTTTCAACGCTGTAACAAATTGAAAATTATAAGGATTTCCACAAAGTTCATAATCGCTCTTCGCTCTTCGCTCTTCGCTCTAATATACTAAAAAGATACCGAATTTTTTTTGGAAGAACCTACTAGCAGCGAATAGGCGAGCCGCAGGCGAGCCTTCTCGCCCCGCAGGGGCGACCTTCCGAAGCGGAAAAACGTTCTACGTCACATAGGCTAGGTGGTTTTCCGCTAAATTATCGATAAATCGGTTTAATTAATTAATTAAAAATCGATTAGAACCGTTGCGCCTCTGTGTTCTTTGTCGGATTTTTGTTCGATTTTTAAGAATAAACGTTCACATTTTTAGTTGCACGCTTTTGCATCTCTCTCGATTGCACGTCGAACGAGGCAGACGGAGAACGCGGTAGGTCGATTCACGATTCGAAAAATTTTCCAAATTAAATTAAATTATTACGACGTTTGACGTTTGCATTTTTTTCGCATTTTTTGAGATAAATTCGATTGGGGAGGGCGGGGAGAATTTTCGAGGGCGAGAGGGGTACGTGCGGGAGGGGCAGTGTCCGACGAGTCCGTACGTACCCGTGACGAGGGGCAAAGAGCAAAATTTACCCCGAAATTTTGCGATGAAAGATCGAATTTTGTTTGACGTTTGACGAGGGTTCGACATCTTGCGGGGTAAATTCGATTGGGGAGGGGCGGGGCGAATTTTGGGGGGCGCGAGGGTACGTACGTGAGCGTCAGAGTCCGACGAGTCCGTACGTACCCGTGACGAGGGTCATCGAGCAAAATTTACCCGCAAATTTTGCGAGGAAAGGTCGAATTTTGTTTGACGTATGACGAGTGCCTATTAAATTTCCAGGCGGGGTAGGAGGAATTTTCGAAAAATTACATTTTTTAGGAAATTTTGCAAATGCGAGGCGACGAATGGCTTTGGGAGACCGAGCCGCATCTGCGCGATCTAATTTTGTTGCACGTGGTAGAGTAGGAGGGAAGATATGAGCAATCAAAGTCCAACGTTGTACGAAATTTTACATTTACCTTCTCAAATTGCAATCTGTCGTGGTCGAGAAAGATTTTCGAGACATGGCGGCCATAGAAAATCGTCGACCGCATGTGGAAGAATGTGTTGCTAGCTCGAAACGCCGCTTGCAAAGTATATTATACACGGCAAAGTACAAATATGTAAGATGCGCTTTTGTGAGGTTAGAATATGTCAAAGTTGAGGGTGATTGGATTTGTTAAATTTCATTATTTACGATTAATTAATTAGAAATACGAGGCCACGGATCGATGGCGGATGTGTGACAGGGCAGTGTCTTTGACAAGTACCCGAGGGAATCGTCAAACTATGTAGATAAAATTTGCAACAAAGTGGAGCGTTCGGGTCGAATGTGTGTGAAAATTTTTCCATTTTTCACCGTTTTACCGATGAAAATTGAAGGTGCGTCGGCGTAGTTTGCGATTAGAGTGGTGATTTAAGATGTTTTTGGTTTCAGGTGCAGAATTTTCAAAGAAAATTACGTTGGTCGTTCTTCCGAGGGCCCAACGACAAGTTAGAATCTAAATTGTTTGGAGGTTTTTCGAGGTTTCGTCGTCAAAGGAGGCGAATTTCACGTCGAAATTTTGCACACGGGTGCGCGCGCGGCGTTTTTGGAGCATCTATAAAAAAATTTAGCAAAATTTCATGAAATCCTTCTGTCGAAGCACTTTTCGTACTTCTCAAACATGTATCGTATAGGTGCGATAGAGGTTTTCCATTAAACTAGGACGAATTCGAAATTGAAAATTTGCTTGCTTATGGGCACTGTGGTGCACATGAAGAATATGTATAAAGTTTCGAAGAAAATTTAATTTTTAGTTTACTCGAACCACCATTTGTAATTTCCAATTGCAAACGGAAGAAGGTTTTCGAGAGGTTTTTTCGTCTACGGTGTCAAATTTTACGGCCAAATTTTGCATACTAATGCGCAGAGCGGTCCTCTTGGGGGATCTAAAAGAAAATTTAGCAAAATTTCATGAAATCTTTCTGTCGAAGCACTTTTCATGCATCTCGAACAGGCATCGAATATGTTCGATACAGAGGTTGTAAAACTTCAAGGTGAAGGAGTGAGTTTTTGGATAAAACTCTGAGGAGCTTTTCAAATTGCGTTGCGGGGCACCGTCGATAAAAAGAAAAAAAAATTTGAATTTCAAAAATTTTGGAAAAAAAATTCGGGTTCCATCTTTCGGTAAGCTTCGTCGAGTGCTTGCCGCTACATAAATGCGTTCCAAAACCGATCGCTCATTTTAGTGGAGTGTCGTGCTTGCAAAAATTTTAAGCATTTTTGTCGAATTCGTGCCGTGGCAAGCGAAAACGTACGAAATTTTGAGCATTTTTAGAAATTTTCCAACTTTGAATTCAAATTGCGGGCAAACCAAAAGGAAATTTATACGAAAATTTTGAAGGAAAACGTCGAGGGGCGAGAGGGGAATACGTACGTCCAATTTATTTTGAAATCGCGACAAATTTTTTTCGGCCGAAAATCCTCAAAGGGGGTACCCTTTAAAACTTTTGGAAAAAATTTCAAACGCGTTTAATGCAGTCCGCGGTGCTCAGACAAAAAATTTTATTCTTAGCTTTACGGTGCGGGACCGCAAGGCGGTTCAGCTCGACTTTTTAAATTATTCATTTATCGACAAGGGAAGGCGCTACGGGCTCGGAAAAATTCTCTCTAAATTTCCATCTAAAAGACGAGTTTCCCTTCAAAGGGAAAAAATATTTAAGAATTTTTCCAGACTTTCGGATAGGCGACGACGATTTACGCATTTTTGCGTACTTGACATTTTAGCGAAAAACGCTTAATAAGGCTGCAATTAAATAAAAAAGCGGGACGACAAAATTTTCGATTCAAATCTCCGCGGTTTTGAGTGTAAATCGAAACGGTGAATTTTCGTCGTAATCCGACGGTTTTCCAAAAAAATTTGTATAAGCTTTTCGTATTATTTCGACGCCTGGAATTGGTTGAAACAAAAATAAATATTAATTTTGAAAATTTTGGAAAAAAATTTGGGGTTCCTTCTTCAAGAAATCTTTGTCGAGTGCTTGCCGCTTCCCAATACGGTCCAACACCGATCGCTCATGTACGTCGAAAGTGATGCTTGCAAAAAATTTAAGTAGTTTTGTCGAATTCGTGCCGTGGCAAGCGAAAACGTACGAAATTTTGAGCATTTTTCGAAATTTGCCAACTTTCCATTAAATTTTCAGGCAAACCAAGAGGAAATTTATACGAAAATTTTTGAGAAAAACGTTCAGGGGCGAGAGGGGAATACGCACGTCCAATTTATTTTAAAATCGCGACAAATTTTTTCGGCCGAAAATCCTCAAAGGGGGTACCCTTTGAAAATTTTTAAAAAAATTTCAAACGCGTTTAACGCAGTCCGCGGTGCTCAGTAAAAAAAAATTGTTCTTAGCTTTACGGTGCGGGACCGCGATTCGGTTCCGCTCGACTTTTTAAATTATTCATTTATCGACCAGGGAAGGCGCTACGGAGTTTTAAAAATCCGCTCAAAATTTCGACCTAAAAGACGTGTTTCGCTTTAAAGGGTAAATTTATTTAAGAATTTTTGAGACTTTCGGATAGGCGACGACGATGTGCGCATTTTGCTCACTTGACATTTTGGCGAAAAACGCTTAATAACGCCGCAATTAAATAAAGAAGCGGGTCGACAAAATTTTCGATTCAAATCTCCGCAATTTTGACCGTCAATCGAAATGATGAATTTTCGTCGTAATCCGAAGGTTTTTCAAAAAAAATTGTGTAAGCTTTTCGAGTTATTTCGACGCGCGGGATCGGCGGAAACGATAAAAAAAATGAAAAGTGAAAATTTCGAAAAAAAAATCTTTAATGAATTACATTTAGTCGTGTTGATGGCAAGACTTTTACACGCATTTCGTTAGAATTTGGACGCAAAAAAGTTAAAGAACGTTTAGGGTGCACAAGGCGATTATTTAATTTATCGGGGCCGGATAAATAAAGGAGGAATGTGCACTGCAAGCACGTAAGGTCGCCTGGCGTCCGGTCGAGAGAGAGGGCCGGTGGGCGAGTAGACGCGACCACGAAGGTGTGACGGGTGTCGACGCAAGTTGCTCGGTTTGACAAGTGATAGAATCGCGGACCATGGGTCGTCCCCCTCTTTCGGGTAAAAATTTGCGTGAATCTTTGGGAGTTTTGGTCATCGAATTATGTTGTAGAAGCATCGTTTCGATTAAAATAACGCTTTAAATTATTGTAGTCGACGATGTTTGACGTAATTAATTCATAATCATGTTCTATTCAATTTTTCGTTTAAGAATCGTATTGCATTCTTAAAGCGATGTCTATAAATGTAAGCTTAAAAATTCTGAGGTGCGACTTCATTTACCCACCCACCAAAATTTCGACAATATTTTTTGTAATTTATTTTTTTAAATTTATCAAATCTTGGGCCAAAATATTTGCAATTAGATAAGAAATACTAACGAAACCAAGGTTGCGATAATTTACATTTAATATAAAAATGCTGATAATACCTACTACCTGATAGCGTGTGCTTAATCTTCACTGTATCGTGATGATTTGCTTGCATTTAATATTTATTTCAATGTCGATTATATTAATAATATACAGGGTGACTTCTAAGTAATTGTTCTTCTTTAGCTGTAATATAATAGTAGACTTTCAGCCTATTTTTATTCGCGTCTTTCTACTATACCAACGATGATTGACGAGGGCTAACAAAATTATCAAACTCAAAATACCCATTTTGAATAGAAATAATACTGTTTAAACAATTTAGTTTGGTTAATTTTAAAAGAATACGTATTTTAAAAATAAAGAGAAAAAATTTGCACGACGAATCCAGTGGTTTTAGCCGAAACGTGATAAGGCTACTTGAATTAAATTTTGATAGAGGCCGTATATTTTTGAAGTTGGAAAATTTGCCGGTAGGTCATTTATTTTTCGATTAGTTCTAATGAACATCTGTAACGTGTGCAACTTGCCTTACGTCATAATGACGTTTGTCAAAAATTATGACATTGAACAATTGAACCATTGAATTAAAAAGAGGAAAGAGGGTTCATTTGGATATATTTTGAGAATGGAACCATAGATAAAATAAAAATAGAGCTGCTTGATTGAATTGCCAGTGGCGTAACACAAAACCACAACCAAATAAGTTGTTGACAAAAAAGTGGAATTTTTGCGAAAAAGGTGGATCGATCGGTAGGTTAGAGTTAGTTTTTGTTACTTTTTCTAGAGCTGCATACCAAAAAGGTGGATCTTTCGCGAAAAAGGTGGATCCGTCGGTAGGTTAGAGTTAGTTTTTGTTACTTTTTCTAGAGCTGCATAACAAATAGCTGAAATTTTCAAATTCAAATCTACGCGAAAAAGGCGGATTACGGCAGTAGGATATCTTCACTTTTGTAATCGTACAGTTTGCCGACCATACGCGACGGCACCCGACGTGGGACCTATTCCACATCGATCGACTTAAAAGCCGGCCCGCCACGTAGTACTTTCTCGGCCAGTGCAATCGCGACCTTTTCCGGTCGCACGCGACGACGCCCAACGTGGGGCGGCACTCTTCTTTCGCGAATCGGGCTCTCACCGTCCCTCTCTCTCTCTCCTACCCCTCTCTCTTTTACTGCTTCACCCTCTTCCTGCCCTTCTCTCTTCCTGCCCTCTTCTTTCATACCCCCCTCCTTTCTCCTCTTCCTCTTATCTTAACTCCTCCTTGCTCCTCCTCTCTTCCTCCCTCTTTCCCCTTTTCCTCTCTGCCCCAACCCCTCCTTCCCCCTCGGCTCCCCCCGCACAAAAAGTACAATTACACCTATAGCTAATCTGCACCTGGTTGACCACTAGTAATTAATTCAAGTTAAAAACAAACACAATCGCTTACTAGTAATATTAATCCTACGTGTGAACTACGGGTCTTTTAAAGAACACTTCATAATTCTTTACACATTTCGATTCGTCATAACCAATGTTTAATAACAAAATGACTAATTTTCTTATCTATGATGACAGCTAAGTGAAATAGTGTATTCAAAAACAATTACGCCATCTAACGACAAATAATCGCAGTTTTTTCAATAAGTAGATTTCTACATACCCCCTACTTTAACTATCTAAATTCGCCGCAAGATAGCAGTACAAATTAACAATTTAAATACAATGATTCTTCAGTAAACCTTTCTCTACAACTTTAATCATTATACCAAAGAGTATATAGATATAGAGGGCCAGCCATGTATTAAAATTGAAACGTAGAGACACCCCTGGGCACCAGGGGCGTAGCAAAGCCACCTATTGCCCAGGAACATGTACTACATTCTATCTCTAAAATACAGATATCTACTGTACCGACATAAAAATGAACTTTTTGCTACCTGAAGGACTTAGGAAAAGGTTTTATGACCTATTGTACGCTTTAATAAAGGGTCTACCAATCAGGGTTTGTTTTAAATTTTAAAAGAAACACATATTTTGTATGAAAATTTTCTAATTCTCTACTGAAATATGTTGTAGGGGCTTGAACATTTATGAATGGAAAACAATATCCGGTAAATGTCCTCCACGACTACGTTTGCAGACGTCGATTCTTTAACAAATATTTTCGAAAAAATAGGGACCAATGATGCCCCTACCCATAAACCACACCATACAGTGACACGAGATGGATGTAGTGGTTGTTCAACAACTGCTTTTGGATTTTCAGAAGCCCAAATTCGACAATTTTGCTTGTTAACATACCCGTTTAAGTGAAAATGTGCTTCGTCCGAAAAGATGATTTTTTCTGAAAAACAAGCACCACGTTCAATGATCCAATCAGCAAATCTAAGACGTTGAGAATGATCTGCTGGCTTTAATTCTTGTACCAGTTGTATCTTATAAGGCTTTAGAGCTAAATCCTTCCGTAAAATTCGCCATGTGGTCATTGTGGACAGGCCTAATTGTTGAGAACGTCGTGAAACCGATAAATTTGGGTCCTCTGTGACACTTTCACGTACTGCAGCAATATTTTCGATTGAACGACATGGACGAGCACATATTTTTGTGCTTACGTTTACTACTGAACCGGTGGACTCAAATTTTCGCACTAAATTCGCAATTGTAGTCTCAGATGGACGATCGTTACAAATAAAAATATCGCGAATTTTGCGAAATGTAGTCTTCACGGATCGACCATTTTCATAATGGATTTGAATTATCTTAACACGATTTTCGAGCGAAATCAAAGGCATTATATTAAATGTTGACCTTTTATTATACATATGATAAAAAACTGAATAACAGAACTGCCTACTTGACCTATTTCAACCAAATTTAAAACAAACCCCTGATTGGTAGACCCTATAGTATAAGCTAATTTGGTATAATTGACAAAGTTATATGTTCTAATATGCCGTTACCTCTTTTACTTTTTGTATTTGAATAGTACAGCAATATACTATTGTCGTGCGCGCATATAACGTTTTTTATTAAACAATTATATATTGTTTTTTACACAACATTTATATATTAAATAAATTTAATTAAATTACAAGTTCACAGAAACATTTACTATTGTGTGGATGTATAATATTGGATCTTCTGCAGGAAGGGAGGACAAAATTAAAACTTTATTATAAAATTTGTTTTTTATAATGAACTAATTTGTAATAAATTTGCTTAATGAAAATTAATTAATATGCTGTGATTACCAGTAAACATGTTGCATTATATTATATTTCGATTGGATTATATAAACAATATTGATGTGCATGTCCTCGCCCCTCCCCTCATTTCAAATCAAAACAGTCTAAATCGATTGTCCATCTTTTATTTTTGTTTGTACCTCTTTCGTTTTTAAACAATTTAAAAAGTTTGTTGGGGGGACTGGTAAAAATTAATAAATAAAGCTTTAACATTAAGCAAATTATAAAATTGTTAAAAGCAAAAAAGAGTTTTTATTATAATTTTATAATGTATAGGGTGTCCCAATAAGAGCGCTGGATTTAAATTTCTTTCTATTTTTTGTCTCTAAGCTCTAAAAATTTATATATGGGATTTGTCAATATTGCGGTTAGTAGTGGCATATTTAAAAATTGCCTAGAAGGAGGCAAACCAAGGGAGGAAAAGGGAGTTAAATCACTCATGCGCGTCAGTAGTAAAGAGTTAACTAACCAATTCCAAAAATCAAAAAAATAAATGAAATTAAAATGTTATTTTAAATTCAAACTTATTTAAATTTTAAAACCTCGTGGTAAACATTATTTTTATCGCGAAGGGCTTCTGGGATCCAAGTCATTCTTGAGAGGGGGGCAATTTCCTCTTGCTCACCTCCAAATACGCCAGTGGCGATTAGTAATATGTTAAAACTCATTATAAAAATGAATAAAACATTCGTTATCGGTTCACAAGAATTAAGCATTTAAAAAAGCAATTTAGAGCGAATTCTGACGAAAGATCCAACTGAAGCAAGAATTCAAACCAGTAGACCATTTTAAGCAAAACAAATTTGTTAGATGATTGATCGAACATCAGATAGGGAACGAAATTTTTGCCAAAAAATAATGTGTATATGTGTATAAATAAAAAATACAAGGTGCCTTAAAAAGTTTCACTGCCCCCAAAAGACTTGTCTAAATTACACGAAGAAAAAGTACAAACGAAAATAAAGGATGCATAATCATGCACAATTGATTACACTTAGTTACTTACACGAGTTACACACCTCGCTTGACGAACGTGTTGGCGGGGAAGACGGCCAGAATAAATTTCTCATCCAACCCAGATTCGAACCGTGACGCTTGGCTTAGTGATTGACGCACTTAAGCGCTAAGCTGCGATTGTTTGTTTATTTCTCCTTAATTATACTTTTTTCTGTACTTAAAAATGCCATTTTCTCGTTTTCCTCAGTACTTTTGTAAGGAATGTGATAATAGGAGGGGTAAAACTCCTAGATGGTGGTACTTATAAAGCATGCCCTGTATCAAAAATAACTATATGCAACGACGACGATGTTTATATTTTTGAAAATTCTTTCATTCATGACAATAAAAAAATACATGAAATAGATGAAAACCGTACGTTCCCCAACTTATCTTCCACGTCTTCTTCATTACCTTCGACAACCTCCAATATTGCTATGTATCATTGAAACTATTACATTAGAAACGTGTTCGATTAATTATTTTGCTGGGTATGTTGCTCAACGTACATTAAAAAAGTTTCAATGCGATCAATGTAAAGATAAATTAATTAAAAATGAAGAAGAAAAATTAGTAGACAACATGGAATTATTAATTTTAAATAGAGATTATTCGACAGAGAATGAACAAATTAAATACTTAAGAAGACCTACAAAAAAGTTATTTGAAATCACAAAATCAATTTTAGAAATTTATGAAAAATTTATGACTACAACTTCACATGCAATTAATATTAAAGGAACAATTTTTACAGAATTACGAAAAAATGAAACTATTAATGCATTCTTAAATAACGATCATAATTGCAGCGAGCATAGGAAATTTTTAGTTAATACATTATTAATTACAAAATTATACAAATGCAATAAGTTGATAAAAAATAACGACAATACAGCAGACGAGAAAAAAGCAAAACAAAAGAAAAAATTTTAGAACATAAATGAATATTTTAGTTTGATTGAAATTTGTATCTATAAGTAAGAGATCTTAAAATAAAATTGTAAAAACCTCCACAAATTCTTTTTATTACAAAAATTATGTTTTCATTTTGAGTTTGTCTACCTACCTACTTAGGGTACCTACACCTACCTACCTACCCCCAAGGATTAATACTGAATAAACCATTTCTTACATGGTACAATAACTAACCATTTACCTAAACTAACCATTTAAATGACCAGTAGTCATTTTACCATGCATTTCTTATGCTATCTCACTTCTATTTACTCTTTGCTTCATTCATGATAATAATGCAAATTTAACCCGCTGGAGGCCGATACCAATCGACTACAATTCCTTGGTCAGGTACCAAAAATTTTGGTGACACCTATTTGCATAAGAGCTGTTCCTCTATATCTATATACTCTTTGATTATACTTATAAAATTAAACTGCTGTTATCATCCACCTGTAACACTTTCTCCCACTAGGAAAGACTCTGTATCGAGCAATAAAAAATAAATACCGTCTTTTATTTATCGTAACCCACAATCCAGCAAGCATCCAGGTATGTCCAACATAGTATTAAAAATACCCCCTTGAAAAGTCACTCGACCAGCCTGTGGTCAATGGGGTCTTCAGGGTGGAATCAAACCTCACGTACCTTCCAATCTCAATTTTCCATCCACTTTCACCTAAAATACACTAACTTTAAGGATAAAATGCCCGAGATGATAGCAAAACATTTTTGTTGTCATTTCTAATGTCAAAACATAACAGTAATCCACTATACCGACTCTATTTAATTAAGGCAGGCCATAGACGCTCAGTTTCCATTCCACAAATAGGAACTGAAGTTTTTCAAAAGATATTTTGTTTGCTTTATATGAAGAGTTTATTTGTACATATGTTATTGTATTTATAGTTTAGTTATTGTTATCGTAGTTCTTAGTTTACAAACAACCTAAATACAAGTTCTTTCTGTGCTTTTCCTCTAACAAACAAACTTTTACTCACTCTTCAAGCCAAACCTACTAATTAAATATGGTAGAAAGGGTTTTAGCCTATATCCTTTAGCAAAAATATGTTTGTTAAAATATTACTGTTCAATAAATGATTTTAAAGTTCAAGTTAATCTGGAAGATATCAGACCAGAGCACTGACGGATTATTGAAAACACTGGATTACAGGAAATCACTAATAATGACTGACATAGCAGTCATTGGCCCTGCAATAAGCAGTAGTCAGCTGTTTTGTGGAGGTTATAAAAACGCCAGATTACTGAGAGTGTCCGAGAAGTGAGATGCCGAATTATTGAGGGACTACTGTACTTTCAAATTGAACTAATAATTTCATATTTAATTTATTAATAATGATCGATGATGACCAAAAATTATAATATAACTGATATGCACCATTTCTCATCCAACCCAACAAAATTTAAAATAAGTAACTCTTAAAATAAGTAAAATGGCTTTTTACCGTGAATTCTTTCTATGTGATTGTGCTTATACCATTGAAATACGTTAACAGCAATAGAAAAAGTAAGAATATTCCAACTTTTATTTTTTTGGCTACAAAAAAGCATGAACATTTCAAAGGGGTTTTGAAGTTTTGAAATGAAATAAACAAAAAATAAAAGTTTGTAAATAAGTAATTTTATTACTGCGGTTATTGTATTTCAATGTTATAAATGCATTGACGCAGACAGAAGTTACCTAAGTGAGATATTTTAGTTCAAAAATATAAGCTTGGATTTTTAAAAGTTATTTCGATACTAGTACTTAAATAGGCTACTTTTCCATTCGAGGTTGATTTTGCTGACGAGCCCGAAGGGCGAGTCAGCAAAATCAACCGAGAATGGAAACAAGCTTTTAAGTACGTGTAACGAACACTATTTTTGCAAATCTGAAATTCGGCAAATAAAGAAAGCGAGTTATTAATAGTAATGCTCTTGACCTCATACCTGCCGATTGCTAGAACAAATAAGGAGAACAAGATACAAATTGTATGCAATTCTGAAAGATCAAAATTATTATTAAGCATTAAAGCCCACGTTAAAGCAAGTTAGCGAGTAATGCGTAATTAGTAATCAACAAATAAACAAATCTTTCATAATTGTAGATACACTATTGCACTTACTTATGTTTTTGTCGAAAAATGTACTTAGGAAGGTTACTTTGTCATACGACGTTATTACAACAAATAAACACATCAATCTTTTAAACTAGCCTAGTTATTTATAAATTTGCAGGAAGCATAGATCATGAGTAGGCATATTTTACATACAAAGACCGAGTTTATAACTGAAGCGATGAAATTTTTTAGAAACAAAGGCCGACGAGATTATTACCTAGAAATATTTTAACAAAGTTGCACAATCTGGACTATGCTGAAATGAAAATAACTCGCACTAGTGCGGAAAAGTGAAGTCCTCTCGCGGAAGATAAGATTACGAAATAAGATCAAATAACATGAGTAATCGTACGTGCAGAAAACATGCCGCTTTCAATGCTATGTAACGTGTACGAAATGATCACATTTCACAACAGAATTGCAAAAGTTATTTTTAATATATAATTGAATTTAGGTCGCTTTCATCTTCAATGGAAAGCGACGATGATTGTTTGAACGGGTTTTCAACCTGGGTTCTTTCTTTTTTTAAAAGATTAATGTTTGTATTTGTCTCATATCCTGAGACTTACACACATGCTTTTCATTTGATATTTTGGGAGAATAAATCAAAATCTTTAATTCTGTTATTTTATTATTCGTTCCTCATTACCTGTAGGAATACACGACTCTCACATACCATCGGAGCTTAGCCAATGCAACGGCAAACAATCTACAGACAATTTTGGGGTCTCAAAATTTCTGAATCTGATATTTTCGCTTCGTTTCATTTTAATATATTTGTTTCTCTTTCCGACTTGTCCTATGCACTCGTATATACACGACAAACCAAAATACATACATTAGTGTTATAAAATTGGATTTTTAAAACAATGTTGTTGTTTATTCACACATTTATTTAAATAGACTAATAAAAAATTTCTATATATGGTGTATAATAAATATTTTTATAGTAAATTTATATTAGAAGCGTAAAACTTCTAAGTCGATAAAAATTACATTCCATTGGTATATTTGACTAACTTCTACAAAATACCATAAAATTATTTCTTCTTAATCAAAGTATAAAGAAGACTAAATCACATAAATGGTTATGTAAAAATCAACATTAACAAGGATCAAATTAATAAAGAAAATTAATACTTATAGATTAGTTACATCAACACGTAACCGCAAAAATATATTTTTCAATATAAAATTTATTTTTGTACATAATTACACGAAAATAAGTGTGCCCAATTGAATCAACTTAGAGTTAACCACGACATATAAATGTAATTCCAAACTTAGGAAGGTACTTACAGGGTCAACAAATCGAATCCGATTTTAAAATATTACAAAATATAATTGTTTATTACTTATGAAAATATTTGCTTCACTGGACAATATTCATCAACAATTTATATATCTGGAACATTCAAATTTTTCACATTAACAAACGGCACTAAATTTTTCTCTATGCGAATAACGTGGATTACTAGGTATTTGAGTAAAACTGCGCAATTCAAAAGATTTGTCTATTGCATGAGCTGTCGCTGTATCGAGATCAAATTTACGGAAAATCACCATCCTGATATCACTGTGTAGATAAATTCGACCGCCTTTCGAACTCCTAAACCTGCCACAACAAAGATTCATATTAAATTACGTCATAAAACACATTCGTAGAATACGACTTACCGAAGGTGAATAAGATATCGTAACCATTTAGGATTATACTCAACCGTTTCATCGTGACAATCGCTTGGCAAGAAAAGGGTCCGTGACGTATAAATGTATTCGTATTTGGAGGCATATCGTTGAGATCATACAACACTACAAACATTTTCACAACCGATCCTAGATGATTAAACAGCGTCACTTGTACAGTACCAGATTTAGGTACTTGGTAACCTCTTTTTCCCAGGTTTATGTGTCCCTGAAATAGGTTGATCATTTAAAATGCAGCTCGTAAGGGAAAGACGAGAAACTTACCATAAATGGCGACGATACCTTCTCGAAATCGCCCAAACTGTAAAAGAACACGGTGACAGGAACTGCTAAGTGTTTGGGAACAAATGAACCACTGGCACCTAATTCCGCCGTAAATCCATGAACTGTAGATTCTGGTTCTAAACGTCCATTCAAAACTGATTCCACAAATGATCCTATTTGAAAGAATTGCCATGGTTAGAAAAATAGTATATTGAAAATCGTTTGTATGAATTAACCACACATTAAATTAAAGAATGACGCTGATTAAGCTGGAAATTATTTAAACAATTGCAAATGCTTTTATATTTAAATAGTCTCCAGCATAATTCGTTATTTATTATTTAAAAAAGTATTTAAATATCTACCAGTAAAATAGTAAACATGTTTAAATAATAATCATGCACAAATAATTTAAATACTTCAATATGTGAATTCTTTGAAATCATTTATTTTTTATTTAAATAACTGAATCCTTTTTCATTCATGTAAACATTTAAATAATTCTGAAGCAATTATATTTAGCAGATATTATTTAAATATTTTACAAGTAAAAATTATTTATGCATTATTTAAATATTTATTATGGCCATTTTTACAAATTTACACAGTACATCAATCTGTGTCGAAAAACAAAATTTTGTAGACTATTTTAATGTCCTTAGCTGTACTTTAGGTATAGCAGGAATAATATAACTTGGCACCTACATCATCGCGCTTAAACACTGCCATTGGTTATTAACCAAAAGCGGCTACCGTCATTGGGTGGGTTAAAATGACGTCGTAAAAAAAAATCTTATAACAAACATATTTCAATAATTTAATAAATATTTTTTATCAAGACTAGGTTGTGCTACCTAAAATAAAATTACAGATATCTTGAATAGTGAAAAAAAAATTGTATTTTATCTAAGAATTTACTATAAAAATCGATGGCAGCCAACAATGTCAAAATAACTCTAAATAATAAAAGCCAGGCCAATTTACAAAAAAAAAATTTGAAAATTTGTAGGTGATTATTTTTTGTATCGCTCAATAACATTTGTTAAAAGAAAACAAAAACAAAAATACCCCACCCTAATACATAAAAATATTTTTCAAAATCAAAAACTTGAAGTAGAATCCTGTGCAATAGCACGGGGGTTTGCTACAATAAACTGTATGTATAGTATTTCTACAGCCGCCTCTACGTTTTAATTTTGCGCAACAAATAAAAATACATTTTTTTAAATATTAATTAAAATGTTGATGAAATGTGTAAGATAAACAATTAAAAAGGTGAGGAAAGTGCTTGGTAAACTCACTGTCTGTTTTCTAATTAAAATGCAGGTACAAAATTTTGTGAAATAAAGTTTTTTTTTTGAAATAATTGCTAAAATGATTGGGGTAAATGAAAATTCACACAATTTAAGTGAAAGATATCACTTACGTACCTACTCAAATCCAAGCCACTTTCTTCAATTAATTTCGATTTACAAAATGTACGTACATTTTTGGCAATCCTGCCAAGAGTAACCTGATTTATATACCACCGTTGATCCTTCAACCAATAAGCCCTGAATGAATTACCAACCTAACAAATTATGTGGAGGCTTCCTTTTGTAACGCTTCACAGGTGGTAGTTCCTTAAGTAACAATAAACAAGTTTCAGGACTGCAAGGAGATATTGCACTACTATCGCTTTCGCTTTCCTCATCACTTGCTATTGATGAGCATAAGGCGCTAAGAAAAGAAAAAAATCAAATTATTGCTCGATTCTCGAGATAAAAAACAAACTTACTTGCCAATTGCGGATACGGAATTAATACTGGAATCAAAATCGAAACAAGATTTCCCCCTTCTTATCGGCGCTGGACTACTTGTCAATGGCAATCCTGTTCTAGAATGGAAAACCATCGAAGTTGCATTGTCCAAAGATTTTCTAAATTGCGCTTGTTCGGTAGGGGATGGTACATCGTGCAGTTCTTTTTCCGTTTCGTTCCTTTTTAGCGCCGTCAATTTTTCTTCAAAATACGTACTCTCTCTATTGTCTTCCAAGTCATCAGAGAACGTAATTTTTTGCCTCGCTTTAAATTTTTTACGGATATACTGATCGTCATCCAAATTTGATAAATCAAGCACTTTCTTGTGCTTAATTTTCGGAATAGGGCTATCACAATATTTTTTTTCTAAATAAATATTATTATTATTTGATTTGTCCTTAATACTAAAATTATCACCACTTGCTCTCGTTTTATCACATAAACTGTTATTAGTATTACATTCACCATTCATTGCATTTTCACGTAAAATTGGTACTTTGCTACCAAAATTTTGAACACAATTAGAATCACAACTCACATTCTTATTTTCTTGTATGCAGTCATTATTTTTTAATGCGCACTCCGTCGATGGTTTACTAAAAATTTTATCATCCGCGTTACTTTCATCATCGGTTTTCTTTTTTAAATGCGAGCTTCGTATTAGAGCATTCAACAAAATATCTCCTTTACTCTGTTGTTGTCCTTTATTGAGATCATTGGTGTTTACTCTGTCATCTGAACTATCAACTTGTTCGCTGTACGAATCGCAAAAATTGAACATCATTTTAGATTTTTTTATTCTTTGCTCAACTTTCGTCTTTTCGTTAAATTTCAAACAAGTTTCGTCTTTAACATCTTTTACGCCATACTTGGAATAATAAGTACTGTAATTAACGTTGGGCAGTTCTCCGCATTTGGAAGTAGAAGGCTTGCACATATAATTTTCCGAAGAACTAGGCGAACAAATTCGTTTAAATTTCAAACTATTGCCATTACCTGGTGTCCAATTATCGTAATCATCGTAATCCTCGCATCGATGTTTTCCTTTCAAAGTGCACGCCGTATGCATTCGATCGTCAATAAGAGTGCTTTGGGGTGTCATCGAGTTAATTTTGATATTGTCAAATTGCATGCTTAAGCCCGATTCGCATTTATTGCATTTTACAGACGGAACCTCCGATAACCTGGGCAAACTGAACAAGGAAATCTGAACGACAAAACCTCCACCGATGTCGGTTGCTGGAAAATCGTGCTTGACCGCCACACTTCTAAAGTGAGACATTTGCAAAGTTTCGCCCGGAAAAGAGATGCGGCATTTGATGTTTTCTTTTGATATTTTATTTAAATGTTCTGGAACCGTTAACCAAGCTGATATTTGAGAAAAATATAATTGAGAACGTATGGCATTCATGAGGTCGGCAATTTTGATGTAGGAATTATCGTGAATTCTGAAAAATAAACAATAGGAGTAATGATAATAATAATTTATTGAGAGCCATAAATAGTATATTATTAAGTATTTAGAGATAGGATTGGATATATGTACTTAAGTGAGTAGTAAAAAAATTTCCATATGTATTGCATGCAAGGTCGTGTAAATAAAACAGTTTGTTTGTTTAAATTTAAAAATACCTGCGGTGATTAACTCCAATCAGCCACTGTTCCAGAAGAATACCCGATTCGGACGAGTCAGATTCGCTAGTAGAGGAGAATTGGTCGGCATTCATTTCGCACGAACATCCAGCAGTTAGCACCACTTCCACGCACAAGGGCATCTTCTTTTGCCATAATTCTAAAACTTCTGCACGAACCTTTTCAAATTTAGAACACTGAAAATAAAATAAACATTTCAAGTTGCGACATAGATTTTTTGGATGTATAGAAAGAGAAACAATCCATATGGAGGTTAGGAACATGTTCATTATTAGAAAAACCCGGGTTTTAATGTTCTGCAAATGCGCTCCAAGGTGCAAAAAAAATTTAAAATTTGAAATGAAATTTTTTTATTCAGAAATTTTGGAGAAATAAATGATGTACCACATAGAACACGTCAAGAGACTATTGGAGAGGAAAGTATGTTGAGAAGAATTACTAATCAACAACTACAACATATGGCAACCAAATAGTGGTTCCAAATATCATTTTGACTGCACTGTTAAAAATGAAAAAACTATAAATCCATTGACCCAGATGAAAAACCAGCTGAATTACTCAAAATAATAAGAAAGTAATGAGTTCTCAAGAGCGATACCTGTAAGGATATACCGTAGGTGTGAGAAAATGACGCTGAATTCGGTCGACAACTGTTTGGTAGCGGACTTTTCTTGAAATTCGGCGCATTGCAGCGGAAATAACGGATCTAGAAATGCATAGACCATAAGATAATTTGCATTAGCTCCTTTTGTTATAATACAAACTTGGCACTTAGTGTGGCAAGTGCTAAGTTGAGATCACCGGTTCGAGCCCTGGGGAAGTGAAAACTTTATTTTGACCGCGTTGCTTCGCCGGACAATGGTAAATTACTGAGGTATGCAAACCCTTTTAAAAATAAAGTGGCCACCAAATCATCTTTAAAAGGTAAAACTAACAAGTAAGTGAGAAAGTTCACAAATTATTCTCAAAACCAATTTTTGTGAAAAAATCCAGGTTATTTAAATACTAAGAGCGAGGGGTTAACCGCTGGTAAAGTTTTTGTACACATCTCATGAAGTACATGAAGTACTTCACGTGGAACATCCTCCAGTGCCTCTGCAATGGAAGATCTTCAATTTACTTCTGATAAAAATAAACTACTCGATCCGGAGGGTCTGGGAGCGTGGAACACCCTCCAGTGCCTCTGCAACGGGAGACCTTCAGTTTACTTCGATAAAAATAAACTATTCAATCCGGGGGTCTGGGGTGTGGAACACCTCCAGTGCACAAATTTTGGAATGAAAACATTCCAGAACATGCAGAACCCCAGACCAAGTAGTTTACTTTCTATCAGAAGTAAACCGAAGATCTCCGTTGCAGAGGCACTGGAGGGTGTTCCACACCCCAGACTCCCGGTTTAGATAATTTATTATTATTAAAAGTGAATTAAATATTTAAACATATCTCAAGTTTATTAAAATTAGCTATGGTCAAGTAAATGTGTTTAATTCTTAATTTGACAATTAATTATAAATTCCGTACCCTTTGGGAGGCAGATCTCTGCAACAAAATAAAAATAAACTACTTAATCCGGGGTCTAGAGGTGTGGAACACCTTCTAGTGCCTCTGCAACGGAAAATTTTCAGTTTACTAATGATAAAAATAAACTACTTGATCCGGGGTGTGGACCCTCCATTGCTCAAATTTTGGAATCCGTGAATTACTGCTGAATTATATGAAGTACGAAGAAGTATGCAGAATTCCCCAAGAAAAGTCATCTTGGCTTCGGCCAAGTTTATGATCGCTAACATCCGGTAACGGATAGGCACCTGAAGAAGAAGAAGAAGATGCAGAATTATCATAAATTACGTTAAGTGTGAAGTCAATTGTATACGATTTCCTTAGCGGTTGATCCCTCGACTAAGAGTAAATGTGTATAGAACCCTTTAACTTTGTGAATTATTTGGAACCAAACTGAGGGATAGGGAGGTCCAGAAAAATTAGCCCAGACCCTAAATAATAACTACCCTAAGGGTTAGTTATTAGAGCTCGGTACTTATTTATGTAAATCCAAAAAAGCGTAAATGTTTAAAGCAATATTTATTCAACAATTAATATTCCCAATGCACAAAGTTCGCCCAAAAAAAAAGGAAAATAACAACAACAACGCAATGTCTATGTGTTGAAAAGAAAATTGTTATTTATTTCGATTCTTAAGTGTTTCTGCATTATTTGATATTGATTTTGTATGTCGACATTTATTTAACCCAATAATTATCTATTTATGTGTTATGTCTAAAGATGCTATGTATAACTTTTGGTTTCTGTGACCCCAAACTATACAATATGATAAAATAAAAAGCTTGTAAACCTACAAATTAGCATATTATTTACATTAAACATCAATAAAAAAGTAAGAGTTCAAATTTCTTTAATTAGTTTTTATTTGTCTATAAATCACGATTGGTTATCGTATTATAGGATTGTGAAAATGCTATAAAGCATGCAAGTAGATTGCATATTCATATTCGTTTCCAAATGCGATTTGTGCATGATCGCTTCAATATGTAACACAAAGCAAATGCACACTGGGAAAAACACAATACAAAATTCGAAATTCTTTTTGAAAGCTTCCATCAGGAAGTATATTTAGAACTCTGATGTAATAGAAACGAAATTACATACTCGCAATTTAGGTTTAGAGATAAATTGAAAAGATAATGAAAGATTAGGTATACTCACTTATGTGCTATTCCATACACATTCAAGCAATTGGTGATCAATGTTGCCCAGTATGGGAACAAATGAAAAACTTATTTTTGTTCAAATGTAAGAAGCCTTCTCCATCATCTGCCAGCCGATAGGTAGAGAACATCCTTGGATTATTTTGGCATTATGACGATATGATATACCGAGGTTATTGCAACAAAGTAACTATGTACAAAGACATGCAAGTCAATAACCGCAAAAACCAAAATACCACATCAAAGTGTCACCTTTTTGCGAATACGCATTAAATCACCTGACCAATTTTGGAAGACAACCAAATGTATAAAAACCTGTGTGAAAAACATAAAAGTAAACGGCAAACTTCTTTTGTCTAGTAGAAGTGCACATGCAAATCGTGTTTGATAACACAAAGGATGAAGCACTCATAGACCGCTTTTTAACGTTTAATTTCAAAGCCAACAAGAGGGCAGCAAATAGGGGACACCTAAATTTTGTAAGAGTTGAACAGCTACAGACAAACTATTGGGAATCTTTCAAATACAAGTATGCTAATAGACATGTGCAAAATAATCTCTTTGCTCCCTTTTATGTCGTCAAATTGGCATGATTACATTGTTATAATAGTATGTACTCACCAAAGTGTTGGATGAATCACAATCGTGTTTAGATGAATTTGTACAATGCGGTCCTTCGTAAAATCCAGGTGTTTTAGCGGGCGATTTCAAAACAATTCTTCCTTCTGTCACAAGAGCTGCTATGGTCACCAAAATTTCACCTCCGTCTGCCGCTCGATTTCCCTCAATTTCAAAATTTGAACAATGCATCTGCAAAAATAAAAATAATATTTACTTTTTATCTTGGGAATAATATTATTTTTACTGTTTATCTTTGGAATAATGTTGTTTTTACACTTTCAACTTGTGTTATTTTGTAAATACTTATCAAAGAGATAAAGCTTGGTTTGCAGAAATTGGACAAAAATCAATAAGAAACAAATAGTGAACCAAAATTAAATATATCTGTAAGAAAATTGTAGGGTCACCTCTAAGTTAAAAGGTTATATCAGCATATCGGCTTTTAATTTGACCTCAGAGTCAAAAAATATTACCTATTATCTAAAAAATATTATTGTATCAATTGTATTAATAATAATAATAGTATACTGATAACTTTCTTTATTGTATTGATATGCATTACCTATTGACAATAGTATTATTGATAATGATATGTAACCGTAATTAAATTAAATTACAAATATATTCTGGATTCTATAAATCAATTTTTCTTTTCGTACGAAAAATCAATAATAATTTGATTTATAAAATTGTCCTGTATTTTCTTAATTTATAATAAATCACCAGCTACGTATGTTTCGTCAAATGTCTACCTGTTCGCCCCAGGCAACATTTTCTATAAACGATCTAAATTAATTCTTCCTTGTTCATAGACACAGGTATGAAAAACAAAATAAGTAGAATTAAAACTTTATCCTTCACAAACATAAGTAAAAAACAAAAATTCTAAAGAACTGCCAACTTAACAAAATGAAAGCAAAACAATAATCTATATCAACAAAATGAAAACCCAGTGAAAATTAGAATAAATAAAAAAGAAAACCGAAAAAAAGGTAACAAAATCGAAAGAACTTACGGTTTTTAAAATAAAAAATAATACAAATACACCTCTATTCTGTAACTGCTTCGTTGTTATTAGGATCTAACATTCGTCCTCTGACGGAAATAATAACGTCTTAGCAACACTAGCGCCACAGTGATAGTGTTATATACTAGTTACCCCGAGAGTTTAATGATCACTCAGACAAATTATCGTTTTGAAATAATTCTCATGCCTCACATGCACATATAAAAATAATTGTCAACTCACACTAGCGCCACAGTTCGTTTGCAATAACGAATTCGGTAACCCAAAAATGGGTGTACACAAATTTTAAGCTTAAAAATTGAAACAAATATTACGTGTAAACCAAATTTTACAAGCTTATCATAACGAATTCGTTAAGCTTGTAAAGTTTTGTGTACACCCAACATTAACCTTGAAAATCAAAATAGAAGCTTAGAATATAGAGTAGGGAGGAAGTAGCATCTGAATATATAATGAAAGTCAAATAGGTAGGTATAGCGGCTATGATATTATGTACGCCTATGAATTAAGCAGATTAAGGTTATAGATCATAATATAACCTCACAGTAAATAATAATAAGTCCCCCACGGCTAGGCGGAGTTAGTACTGCCTACTTTGGCTCTCTAATGCAGCACAAGCATACTATTCTTCCTCTCTACCCTATATTCTAAGAACAAATGCGACAATTATTACTTGTAAACTAAATCTTACGAGCTTAAAAAATTCGTTGTGATAACGAAGCAGTTACAGAATATGGGTGGTAATGAACCATGGTATAAGTATAATATACCATGTTATTATACCATGGCAATAAACTAAACAGAATTACTGACGGTATAAGTTACTAAAACCGTTATAAAACGAGATATCCCCAAAATCTCCAAGAGATATTGTAATATTTACCAGGCACCAAAATAATAAAATTTAAAATAATTTATTGTTATTTCAAACAATGCCCAGTTTCGGAAAACACTGTCAACCCTCTCAAAAAGCTGATAAAATCATCTATAAACCAGTAATACACTGCTTTTCGACGTTTTATCGATCATAGACACAGTATAGCGCAAACCATACACGAGTCGACTAAGAAGCGTAAGCTCGCGGTTCGAACACTGCTCGCATTAGATACACAGTTGTGATCAAAAGTCAAATATCGATCTGTATGGGGAAAACAACGGGAAACTACCCCATAAATTATACTTCCTGGTAAATTCATCTTGGTTTCGGATAAGTTGAATCGCAAACGTCCGGGGGCCGGATATGCCACACGAAGAAGAATAGTCGATGGAATAACCTAGATCTGCTTTATGTCTGGATAAAGCGGTAGATTTCAAGTGTTCACCTAGCCCCCCCCCCCTCTAACCAGATCAATTTGAAATAGAGCTAATCTCACATTCTAGGGACGTCCTTTTATGCGTACGCCCACTCCCCTTTCTCAGACAACATCGAAATCCTTGTACGGGATGTTATAAATCAATCCACGTTTGAAATGGGGTCTTTGGTTTAAGCAAACTGAGGAACCTTATTAAGGTATCCTAAACCAAATCTCAAAATTGACAATTTTAAATTGAAAAATTGAGAGGCTGCATGGAACCTATGTACCGCCAATGTCCTTTCTTTTTTCTTTATCGAAAGCAAGTGGCGTCTTAAGGGGCACTAGATGATGGTTTTAGAAAAACCATTACTTAAAATAATTGGTCCAATTATGTCATAATTTTTGGGAAGAAGGAAGGACGGGAAATGCTTAGGACAACATTCTGATGTTCTGAATCTGACAGCGGGGACGACCATAAAAATAATTTAAAAATGTTCCCGAGATAAACCACAGGAGTATTTTAATGTATAAGAAAAAGCAGGTTCTATTCGTTGGGAGGGGGGGCCTTTGCGGAAAACCTTTTTCCGCTCTCTGGGAATATAAGAACACTCAATATGCGGTGGTTGTATTTCCAAAACAGTTGAATTGGTGGGAGGGTACCCCCATACGATTACGGAAGTGATGATAAGTAACAGAGAAAGAATGCGTAATTTTGAGAAATGGCGAATATCAGGAAAAACTGTATTTAAAAAAAAGCTTTATTTCGAAATTTGTAAAACGAAACTGTCCTCTTTGTTTGTCCCCCCAATGAACTCGCACGTCTTGGCACTACGGAAGCTTTTTAAATTGTTTTACTGTAATATCATACATATATCACTGTTACTACTTGCCATTACCTATGCATATAAGAACGCACACCCACCTTCGACCTTCTTATTAAATATTGATTTTGTTACAATATTATAAAGATCACACCAGTGGCGGAGGATAAAGCTTTGCGGATCTCGCAATGCGGGAGGCCACAACCTGAGAACTACCAGAATGCATACAATAAATTGGTACTAAAAAATTTCGATTAATTTCTTTTAAAAGAATGTCGACTGACCATAAATAATTATATTATTATATAAACCATTCCTAATTAGTTTTATCCATTACTGTTGCGGTGCCACGTTGTTCTGAAGGCCACCTTCAATTTTAGGGAATCCTTCCGCCACTGCATCACATCTAAACTGAAAATTTTAACGAAGAATTTTCTTTGGGCCATGAAAACTTCGGAATCACGTATTAAATTCATTTCGCAAAAGATGCAATACGAATCAGGATAAGTAGGGCGTTAGAAATCAGATTCATTTTTAATCTCACATTTTCTACTACATACATAATGTACATAGTATAGTATGACCAAAACATAAATTTCCCACAACAACTTTTTCACATCTTTCAGTTTGTTGTAAAATGGAAAGCAAAAAGAAAATTTTTCTCAAAATTAAATGTTGAATAAAAGTAACAGTTAACATTTTGCACGTTAATTTATGACGAAAATAATTTTCTTACTTAATTGTTCGTTAGATTGCATTAAATTATTGGTAAGTAGGTCACACTTCAAACCACCAGAAAATTTAATAGATAATTATAAAATTAAAGTAACCTCATAACTCAATTTAGAAATATAACTTTGTCCCTATTATGCGACCCACGGTATAAGTAACAAACGCAATGCATAATTACTATATTGAAAAATTAAAACGAAAGGAGGTTGGTTGGCTATAGTGAGAGAAAGTACATAAAAAACGAAGAAGTTGAAATTACTCAACATATTTGATTTCGTGAAATAAATGAGCTTGTGCACGTTTTCCAAGCTTAGATAGCTAAATAAAGTAGGTTTACGTTAATTTTTGTAACTCGTACACTATCGGACTAACGAGAACAACTTCCAATCACACCAATTTCGCTTTTATAGAAAAATAAAAATTTACCTTCTGCACGAAGAAAAAAATTTTTGAAATGAGACCAAGTCCGGAAAGGTTACAGTTACTTGAAACTAATTGCACTTGAAGTAACGCTAAAAACTTGGCATATGAACTTGACTGATGTAAGCCGAATCAAAAAGTGAAAAATTGCGCAAAACAAACTAGGAAGTAGGTGACACTTGCTGACGAATCGATAGTGAAAATAATACAATATTCACGATAATAAATATTTATTAAAAATTGAAAAGTCAAATTTAAGCCAGGCTCCGGTGTTCTTTCGAGTTAAAGGAGATTTATGCAAAAATAAATAATCGAAAATGTATTACGCAATATTCAAATCTGCGGGTATGCCCAAGGAACATGTTTGTCTTGAGTGATAGTCACGGAAAAAATGATGGTCCTTCAATTTTTCTCAAAAATAAACGTAATTAACATCTTTAGATACACAACCTCATGGCTAATTTGCATTTATTTGTGCACATGTAAATATTTTCCTGTTCATTGGGCTGTGTAAATTGTACTTGTATTTATATGCGTAGCAACAGTACTTATTAGTACCAATCACATACTATTGAGCTTAATTTACCGTATGTAGGTACCTACATCAGTGGCGGTTTGTCCTTGAAGGCCGCACGCCCATCTTCTGATTACGATAACTTAAAATTTTATTTAATTACCTATTTACTGATAAATACAGGATTTAGATAAGGTTGCAGTGATGTATACTGCATCACTTCAGTGCTATCAAGATAGGACAATGCCAGGACTAAATTCCACCGATAAGTCAACCCAAATGTATTGGTATAACACCAGATTCGGACCCGGACCGGGAAAAAGGAAATGACCAGAAGCCACAAGCGGCTTTTCAAATGTTTGATTACATGAAATCGTTTTTAACCCTGAGCTAGCACACTGGGTATGGGACGACCCCAGCCAATGTAACTTCAATTTGAATCACTTTTTATAGTGAAAATAATACTTACGGCGCTATTATTAACATTAAAATCAGAAAAAGTGCCAAATTTTTATGTGAAAACCGTAATTCTTTTATTTTTTCACGTTTCTGAATTTTTTTTCGTATTAAACAATTAAATTTACTAAAGTTAGCTGTGAAATATATTAAAACAACTTTCAAAGATTGCTTATAATTTTTTTTTACAAGTTAAAATAATGAGTAGCTTTTTCGTAAGTAACATTTTAGTGAATGGGGTCTCAAATGTCCCAGCTAGTATGTTATTCTTACAAAGTGTGCCAACTAAGGGTTAAATTAATTAGTGTGAACATTATGGTTTAATTTTGTTTTTCTTGAATTTCGCATTGAAAAGAAAATTGATCAATTTTTTTCAAATTATGTTTAAGTTCTTGTCCATGTGTGGATTTTACAGTCATAGCTATAACGTAAAATTCAATAGAATCAAAATGAATCTAACAATATCATACAAGAAAGTCAAAATAAAATGCAGTGAAAAATATTGCCAAGCTGTAAAATAATGTAGAAAATGTAGTTGATGTAATAATCATGGTCGCCACCAAGGGGTGGAGTAGTTACACAAAATGGGAAGATGCATACATTTTTTATAGCGTAGTTAGATCAAAATATCTAAAGATACTGATTAATACCATTTATTTTATTTATTTTCATTTCGATAATAATTTAAAAATATTTAAAATCTATCAATTTGAATAGAAGAAAACGACCGCGCAAGTCGCTATTTGCTAGTGACGTCACACGGCTTAGTAACCTTAGTAACTTAAAACGCGGATAGTTGTTTTGTGCAGTTTTGTGCTGGAAAGTTGAAATTTCTTAGTGTTAAAAGCTGTTATTATCATGGAAACCAACAAGAAGACAAGCTATAAGTATTGTATTGTTCCGAAATGTAAGAAATGTAAGCGCATTATAGAGCCGTATGACGTCAAACCAATGGCGATGCGTTTATGGTCACATGATTTATTTTAAATTATCATTGAATTTTAAAATCGATTATTTGTAACAAAATACAATAAATAGAAGTTATTTTTACTGATTTGACATTTAATATATTGGATTAATCGGAAAATACTGTTTTAACTAAATTTTTTTATTCATGCATGTTCCTATTACCTTTCGGTCATTTTTATTTCATTAAAGTATCAATCAGATCGCGATCTGAATACTAAACTAAGATTTAGCCCAATAATTAACTTAATTTTATATCGACCTGATTTAATTACGGCAAAAATTCGTAAGATATCCATCGATGATAATGATTGTTTCACCCCCACCCCCGTTGGCGGTGTTCATGAATGCATTGCTGACCTTTTTGGAAGTAATGTATTCCATACAGTACTGGGAAAAACATACATGAATCTGGCGGAAACGTCGTAAAATGGCTGAAAAGGTGCTGCCAAGTTTTAAGAGGACTGAATACTTTCTGAGCCAACAAAATTTTCCGATTGAAATGTATTAGAAGCAGTAGTAAAAATGTGATTATTTTCGTGGCCAGGTTCAAAACTTTTCGTCTTTTTTAAAATGTTAAAATTTTGCAGTTATGACTCATTGGGATGAATAGAGTTAGAAAAATTAGGTAAGAGCTAGCACAAACGTTGCAAGGTGGTTCAAAGGTCACTCCCAAGTTTTTTAAAAGAAAATTAAAAAAATTTCACTTCAAATCTTTATAAAATGTTAAATACAATATTTTCGTGAATTTAGTCCCTTCGCTTTTTCTAAAATATATAAATAATGTAAAAAATATAAATAAAATTCACAACATTGGAATGGAAAGCTGGGAAATGCGCCTGGAACTGGTGAAAATGTTGTAGTTGCAAAGCCATGCAAAAGTGAATTTGAAAAACATTTTGCTCCATAATTTTTTTTAAATTTTGTCAACTGAAACCTCAACCTCACTCAAACCTGTTTTTGAGCGGGGGATAGGGACTCCATAAAAGGAATCCTTTCAAAGAAATATTTCATTTTTTATTCATACTATGCATTTGATGAATTGTTTTGATATATCGCACATAAACAATTCCACATGTAAAAACCGCATAAAAAAAGGTTTTACTTGTTTAAAAAATTTATTATAAGCAGTAAAAATATGGTTATTTTCGTGCTTTTAATTGTTGGTTCGTTTTTTTAAATGTTAAAATTTTGCTGTCCCTTTTTATTACATAATATGACTCATTGAGACGAATAAAGCTGAGGACTAGCACAAACGTTGCAAAAGTAGTTCAAAGGTCACTACTAAGTTTTTTAAAAGTAAATTCGAAAAAAATTCCGTACTTCGGAAGGCACGTAACGACGGTGGTCTTCTCACAAGGTGCTAGCAACATCTTTGAGGTATTAAATGCTCTTGAGGAACGCGTAAACGACGTAAGTTGTATTCTTGCGAAAGGAAACCCCGAAATACATACAAATTCAAAAAACTTCACTTCAAAGCTTTACAAAATGTTAAATACAATATTTTCGCGAATTTAGTCCCTTTTGCTTTTTCTAAAATATGTTCAAAATTGCATATTATGTCGCATTGCAATGGGAAGCTGGGGAACTGACAAAAATGTTGTAAAATAGTTGAAAACTTTACCTTAACCTCACTCAAACCTGTTTTTGAGCGGGTGATAGGGGCTGCATCAAAGAAAAATTTAAATTTTTATTCGTACCAAGCATTTGGTAAAATTTTTATATAAATCGCACACAAACATATTATAAAAACCGCATAAAAACAGGTTTGACTGTACTTTGTTATAAAAAATATTTTGAAGGCTGGAACCGCTTAAAGGAGTTGCCCGGTAACTAAATTATTGTCAGTCCGGGCCTGACCAGGTTTCAAGCTTATGAGAAGATTTATCTTAAGTCAGGATTTAATTCGATACCAAGTTTGTAACAAACAGGGTGTCAACTAGCTGTCACTTCTTCTATGAATACTTCTAATGGACAAGGTTGCAAAATGTCGCCAACATAATTTAATAATTCTGTTTTGAATTTGATGATCCCTCGTCATCCGGTTTGTCACACATTATAACTCTGAAAATTATAATTAGAAATGCGAATAAATTATTATGTAGCATTTACCATCAACCATCCAGTTGTGCTGTATGTAATCAAAGACTACGAAAAAATTAATATTTTAATTTATTTTAAATTACGACATGCGACAGAGCTTTTCCACATGAAAGTTTGATGATGCTAAATTAGCAGAAACAATGTTTGTACATAGACAGCACTTGATGTGCTCAATATTACCATGGATGTTGACCGTGTCGTCTCTAACAGCGTAAACAACCGGAGATTACCCCCAACCAGATAATAATCGATGCAGAATTGAAATTAAACGTCCAAGTTAAATGCGCAAGTATTTGTTGTGGTGGTTCAAGTGCGATAACACGAAGCCTTTGTCTGTAATGATTTTACAAATTTTTTTAGAATTAGGTAGAGAACGTTAATACGAGTGGAATGAAGTCGATATTTCCAATAATAACGATAAAAATCGATTTTAAAAATCATAAAAACGGGCGATTTTTGCATTTTGTTGACGGGACGTGCGTCCTAATATACACGAATCAACCGTAGGGCGGGGCTAACTAAAGCAGCGACTGACTCCCTGCTATCTGTCGGGTCAACATCCACACTTTTTCGAGTTGAACCGTTCTAGGGGGATATTTTTAATGAGTAAAGCGCTTGTCAAAACTGCTTGTAACGGCCGTAGCAAAGTCTAAAAAATTATTTTCGTAAAAATACTTCTTAAATCGATGCGATTCAATGTTTTATTCAAATAACGGTACACATATGCGGCTGCATTAAAAATGTGATAAAATACATGATTTTAAGTAAAATTGCAACAAAAAAATGCAAATTGCGGTTCGAATTTAGCCTGTCGTATTTCAATTCTTGATTTTTTAAGCCCTAAACGTGAAAATTTTTGAATCATCGTTCTAATTATGTTCTTTTTGTAATTTTATACCATTTCTATAGGGAATTTTGAATTTTCGACTTGATCTTCTCGTACCCTGCCCGTTGTGGTATATAGAAAGTTGTACTTCGATTTCTACACTAAATACTTGTGCAACTACCTGTCGTTGACATTATCGTCTAATTCAAATACTGCATTGATTACATTATCTGGCTGAAAGGATTTAAGTGACAAAAATTATCTAGAAACATTAGTTTTTTAGCGAATTATGACATGATATAGACCCCCGGTCTCTGATTCTCTAATTTCATTTTTCAGAACCACGCATGATTTATTGTCATTCACTGTTGATGTAAAAAAAGAGCTGACTTTGTGGGAGTACTTTCCTCTAGCTCGTCTAGTGACGGGTAAAAAAATATCGGTAGAAGAGGCTTCAAATTTGTGGAAAAATACTGAAAAGTTATTCGGCAAAGATATAAATATTTTTAACGAGGGAGAACCTTTAAATTAAAGAGGGCAATAAAATAGTAATGGCTCCCAACTGTGGCTTCACTAGAAAGTATATATCTCGTTAATCCATTCGTGTGCGACTCAATTCCTCAAATAGAAAATTTCATCTTTTGTTATTTTCACGTACTGTTAAAATGCACGAGCCGCCACTGACACACATGTAGTATGTACATAATAATTTTAAATATGGAAGGTATGTACAAGTGAGCCAGCTCTTGTAATTGATTACATTACCTCTCCAACATTTGTTGCTTCTCGCATTTACATGATTTCAAACATTAATCAATATGCAAACAGACAAATCTGCTGAAAGTCGACGCAACAATCCATCACAGTCGAAAATATAATATTTAAAAAATAAACAATGCGAATCAGGAAACGAACAACCTGTTGATTCTGCAATAAATTATGAATGCATGTGTGATTTACTGTTTATATAATTTTTAATTTCGAGTCTATAATCATCTACCATGTAATACACAAATTGCAAAACGATATAATAATATAGTCACTTTTCATTGCATTATTGTCGGAAAATCGATAATTTTAAATAAACATTAAAAGAGAATAAGTACATACTAAAGTTAAATTATTGCAAAATCGAACCCGTTCCAAACAATGGACTAAAATGACGTCATGTTACGCTATCCTTATAATCCATTAACGTTAAACAATGAGATCTAAAATTGGCATACATAGTATAAACTTTAGATAAATGCAATTGACTACATACAGATATAATTAATTCTCGTGTAGGTAATACTAAAATAAGTTGAACTTATTCAAAGCACGAGGCAAGGACGCGCAAATCAGAAAAAACGTAGAGTATGGAAATGGCTACATAAAAGCAGGACAGCAATAAATTTATGCAAACTTTTGAACTTGAAGTGTAATTGCTGCGATTAAACAATGAAAATCACAATAATTCATATTTATCCCTTTGGATATCCCCAACACTTGTATAATATTTGCCAAGTTATCAGCGAAAATATTTCAGAACTACACATTGTTGATGTAAAAACGACCTGATTTCGTGGGGAGTACTTTCCTCTAGCCGCAGGGGTGACGGGTGAAAAATAGAAATAAAAGAAATAAAAACTCACAACGATAAATTTTTAGCCCTGGAACATATCTTTGTGAACCCGCCGAGGTGATGATACATGACCAGCCTACCCTGTTGCTACCGGCTCAAGACAGGTTCTCAAGGGGGTGATCTTAAATTTTACCAAGTTTGACCCGGTAATAAGTTCCGATGCACGCAAAGCAATTGTGCAAGATTCTAAATCGCGTGCCTGATAATTTCCTAAATCCAAGTTAAGTTTCTGCCTGCCACCAATTTTATAAAAAATCAACTATTCACCTACATAAATACATTTGAAAGTTCCCCGATGTATTTGTAATTTCAAACTGGTACTCCAAAATTTGCAATTATAATTAATTACAATTGCTAAAATATTAAAATGACTGCATACGTGGTTAAATTGGGTAAGTCAATTTTCGGTTATATAATTCTAAAGCGAATTAGTCGATCAAATTAATGAAGCAATAGATTTAATATCGTCTCCTCCAACCTGCTTTCATACGACAGTAAGAGTAAATTTCCATTTTAAACTTTGAAAGCAGAAGTCAGTAATATAATCTCAGACTGCTTTTCACCCCAAACTAAAATTCGTAATAGTATATTTTCCGATTTCCTAGATCGTTCTAATGCTCCCTCTTATCTATTTAAGGGGACCGATACAGTTTCTACATAGGGGGATATCTAATTTGAACGCTCAGAAGAGGTCGACGAGCTTCCGCAGCCAAATTCTGTAAAAACCAGTAGAAAATATCGCTAAGCCGGATTATAGCTGTAAAAGCTAAAGTAAAACTAACGAAAGAAATTCTAATTAGTACTCGTAACTACTTCTTAATGAATGAAGGATACATACTGTTTTATATTAAGTTTCAACTCATGCAAAGATGGTAGAACTACGAAGAGGCGAGATGCCTTTTTTCCACAATCGAACAACCTCCACATACCACCCATCGGTGATCCATTTGGTAACACTTTTCAAAATCGTGTCGAAATATCGAAAGAATAAGGAGCGCCCCCGGTAATATCCTGTTGGTGCCGACTCATGGGAAAACCGTTGGTTCAGTGGTTCTGTTTATTTCGCCATTGAAATGGAACGTGGATTCATCTGAAAAGCACAAAGTTTGTCAGAAAATGAAAAAGGACATTTCCACATCGTCATCATCTATAATAACATTTAAAAACACTAATCGAATTCTGTAACTATTACCTAAGGGAAACAAAAGGGATATTTCTCTGAAATCTGTTATATTGTTTATTTTATATTATCCTGTCGATGCAGTTCTTCCGAGTTCATGAAGTTCATTCCCTTTTAAGTTTAAACTTGTTCAGACGCCAGGCTAGACGATTCGATTCAAATATGCAAAAACATTAGCAGGTGAATGACTACTAATTTGCGAAGTACATACGTATGGACATTATTTTTGAAAATCAACCTCAACCCAAGTTCAAGATTATTAACCTTAATTGTTCAGAATTCAATGAGGTAAACATATTGCGTGATTCATTTGCCCACAAAGGAAGCTTGAATTAGTCGATTGTACCTTCGCCTTCTTGATATATCATTTTAGTGAACAATTGAATAATTAACATAAGCCCACATGTTCAAAGCGTAAAAAGCATTTTTATAAACTTATTTCTAGTTTAAGCAACCCAAATTATTTCACAAAAGTGGACTCCCTGCTGAAGTGATTTATTCTATTTTGGTTTTGAAATCTTCGCCGTTGAGGTATCTTTAAATAAGTTAGAAAAAATAGAATGGCGTGGAATTTAAAAGGGACATTGTTCTCCCCTTTTGGGAAAATTATATGTATTGATTTTAAATTATCAACTTGAGATATCAAAGTACTGCAGTGTACAATAAACAAGTTGTTTAGCTGACAAAGCAGCGTGCGTGGTTTATCAAAATAATTTTTTCGGCAGGCTCTGGTGGTTCTGTCGAAACAAAATTTATGATAATGAAATCGAGGTACTTGACCGATACCAAATCAAAAACATTATTGACGACACAGGCTCGCAAAAGTATGATGATGGCAACCACCGGGTGTATACCTAGCGTTGACTCGCTCGCGTAGCGATCGATGTAATTTCTAAACTCTAATTTAGAGAAATGTGAGCCAACATGCACAAGATTATAATCATGTCAAAATCTCATTCCATTATAATATATTATGTATAAACTTAGAACTTTAAGAATCCAACTACGCACTAAAATGTTCATGATGCCTATACAATATAGCCAATATCACCAATTAATTTGAAATGACTTTTACGTAATAAATTACGTAATTACAATTAATAAAACCAAACAGGTTTATAAATCCTATTTAGTCTTCCATTATTGTTCGAAACTACTATAATCTTGTAATTATATAAACCAACCGAGACACACAGGTAAATTAGAAGCAAGAAAAACTAAATTGAGAGATAAAAATAAATGAAGCAGATGGAAAAATTTTGAAATGGAAAACTAGATACCACTGCCAAGTGGTCGAAGTTAATATTTGCTGTAAGGTTTAAACCTGATCAACTGCTCATATCAATACCAAAGTTTATGCGTTTCCACTCCAATGGAATCAATCCTACGGTTGGTACTCTTGTAATAATCTTTGTAGTATTGGTATATTTGCTCAACTCTCGATAGATTTCAGCAGTTATTATTATTGCACTTGAAAGTCAACAATCCAAAATGATCAATTTGCATTTCCAAGTGTACTATTTCGGGCAAGTTGCTAACCTTGATAAGAAATTGGTGAAACTAATTATTTAAAGTCAATTTTCAACTTACTCACCTAGAAAATCATTATTACAATCCAAGATCAAGGTTTTTGTAAACTTATCGTGCGGGTTTCCCAAAAAAGGAGAGATTGGATCAACAACACCGAATTAAAATTTATAAAAAAAAATAAACAAATTATGTTGGGTAATTAAGATTTGTTGATAAGTTACCTTTCACTATAATTAACATGAAAAAATCGATATATCATTAGACAATTTCTTTTATAAAGATCAAGGCAAGTACGTCTGTCAAAAATGTCGTTTTTCAATCTTTAACTGTTATTTAAATATCCACAATGTGGTAATCAAAAATTTGGGTTAACAAAAATTGATAAAAAAAGCCAACATTTAAAAATAATCTTTTATTTAAAGAACGCGAAGTTCAAAGTTGTGTTGACTTTTTTAGATGAAAGCTGGTGCTTCACAACAGCTGATTTTTTGTTTATTCCTTTATCATTGTGTCACGAATGTCATCAAACATTGATGGAGAATACGATTGGTTGGAAGGTTTCCTGTATATAAATATACACCTCAATGACACCAGCTGATAGCAAGGCCAATTCAATAACAATATTCCACAGACGAGCGTGATACTGTTCACTATCCAAGTAAATGTTTAGATAAATATTTTTGCAATAATAATTAGCCAATTAGACAAATAATCGTTCAAAGATCAATAAATTTAAAACAGTGATAAATAGTTTATACCATGTACGTTTTATTCCGTCTTTGTTTGTGATGGTATAATAAAACCTTCAATATAATTTAAACAATACGCATTTATCACACGTGAGGTTTTCCATCTACATATTATACATGCATAAATAAATTTATACAAAATAAAAAAAAATGTGTGGACGTACCATTACGTTATGTACAGGATCGCTCAATGCGTAATATTTTACTTTGGACATACGCACTTTGTTATATAGTACATGCCTACCACAGAATATAATTTAGCAAGAATAGAATATTTATTTTATAAACTCCTTTCAGTATAAATATAAAGCAAATAAAATATTTAGGAAACTCGGAAACTCGATTAAGCAAAACAAACTTTATGAGTATATTCGTAATGGAATTTAAAATACAACAGGGAAATGTGAATGTTTTATAAATACATATTATAAAGATAAATCCACAGTTCCAAAACTGTTATGTTGTAGTCTTAATAGTTTAAATTAAGCAATTTTATTTTTTACTTTTTAAAAAAAATCTCAAAACGACATCTCCCATAATCTGAACGATAATAGAAGAACAAAAACTATTAATTAACTTCCACTGTATTTTTGTATTTCAAAATATATATAAAATTTATTGACGATAAGTAACCCCAATTAACTTAAGTAAATAATTGTTTTCTTGATAAATAGTAACAATTAAATATTCACCATATACATACAAAGTGACCTCTAATTAGTGTACCGTATAAAATTTTGACAACCAAGTTATACAATGAAATTAAATAATACGTGATATAAACCCACAAAACCGGAACAAAAATTTAAGAAATTCTTTGTTAAGTTAAAAATTAACCTTGATATCAACAGCTTTATTAACTACCTCGCCGTTTTAGGATTGCGAAAAATATAAAAAAGCAATTTAAATGGTTATAAATTTCAATAATCTACACTTTAAACTTTAAATTTCTGTGCAGTAAAAATTGCAAAAATTTCAATAACAAAATTTATCAAGTTACAAGATATCGATTTCTAAAGAACCTTTTCAACTGCTACATTTAATCTGCATTGCAGCTAATAACAGTTCACGATATAGTTGCTGCAATATAAAATATAAAAAATATCACTTGGCCGATTTTCATAAATTTATAGAACAGTAACTCAATTCCAAAGAGATATTTTCGACAAAACGATGTTTTGCAAGGCGATAGCTACAAGATTTCTAATAATAAAGCAGACTATAAATGTACCTTTTACTTAAAATAATCGTGTTAATTAATATCTGTTTTATTAATAGAATAATATTTTTGGAAATGATCGTTTTCTAATTTGAGGGAATAAATCCTATTTGCCATCACGCAATTATTTACTTATCGATTTTATTTGGCAAACATCTTATTTTAACAAAAACACTGCACCTAATTGCATCAGTAACTACAGGAATAAAAAATATGAAGTGCACATCGCTGTTATGTTATAAACATAAATTCAAAATTTTAAGACAATCAGATGACACCAAAACAAATAAATCAATCATCCGATTAGCTGAAGTTAGCAAACTTCAGGTTAAATTGACGTAATAACCAATCAGATGACACCAAAACAAATAAATCAATCATCCGATTAGCTGAAGTTAACAACTTCAGGTTAAATTGACGAAATAACCAATGAGATGACACCAAAACAAATAAATCAATCATCTGATTAGCTGAAGTTAGCAAACTTCAGGTTAAATTGACGAAATAACTAATCAGATGGCACCAAAACAAATAAATCAATCATCTGATTAGCTGAAGTTAGCAAACTTCAGGTTAAATTGACGAAATAACCAATCAGATGACACCAAAACAAATAAATCAATCATCTGATTAGCTGAAGTTAGCAAACTTCAGGTTAAATTGACGAAATAACCAATCAGATGACACCAAAACAAATAAATCAATCATCCGATTAGCTGAAGTTAGCAAACTTCAGGTTAAATTGACGAAATAACCAATCAGATGACACCAAAACAAATAAATCAATCATCTGATTAGCTGAAGTTAGCAACTTCAGGTTAAATTGACGAAATAACCAATCAGATGACACCAAAACAAATAAATCAATCATCTGATTAGCTGAGTTAGCAACTTCAGGTTAAATTGACGAAATAACCAATCAGATGACACCAAAACAAATAAATCAATCATCTGATTAGTTATTTCGTCAATTTAACCTAAAGTTTGCTAACTTGAAGATAACTATGGGTGAAGAAATCGGGCATAAGTAATTCCCGATATCGTTTAATAATCTCAAATAATTCTAAATAATCGTATGTAATTGCATAATATAATATTTAACAATCTTGAATATACTTTTATAATTATGAACTTGATGTAGCTACTGTATATTTTTATCATTACTGCGCACATAAAGGCAAAAACACTAAACTATAAAATAAAATGTTTTATTATTATAATAAAAAATAATATAGTAACATTTTACATTATTTTTTGTTTTAATGTGTTCTACTCGAATCTCGGTGTCTGAACACCATGAAAGCACGGTCACCAATTTATTAGCGGTTTGGAGATTGCTGCCAAATGTACTTAATAATATCATGAAAAGTAACAATGCTGGCTGGAGATAAATCACCATCTTCTAGTTTCCGGTACCACTTGCCGATCGTCTCCACTCCTCTTTTACTTTTAAGCTAGCCATACTTAAACCAAAATGTTTCCAAAATTTAGTTCATCCCTTTGGATGGACGGGACAACCCTCTCCTGGGTCTGTGTCTTACAAACTGCAACTTTGGTGGCGTACCAAAATCGCAATTTAGCTAGCTAACTAGCTAGTTTGGCTGGCTTAGTATGTGCCTGTGACTGCCATTATATTGTTAATGATACTAATTCATAAACCCAGAGGAACCGATGGGTTTACGTGCCCCCCCAAATACGCAGAAGCTCACAAGAAATTTAAGCTCTTCCGGAAAGCAACCCAGAATCTGGGCATTGACGCTAATATTGCCTTGTGCTAACGGCCAAGCGAATGAGAATCTTAATCATCTTAATATACAGGGAGTCCCCGTGACCATGGTAAACCTTTCAGGTGATGATAGAAGACACTTTTCTAAGAAATATTTTGAATAAAATTTTTGTCCTAGTCCAAACCCTTGAGGGTACACCTCTTTAAAGCAATTTTGTTAAATTTCTGCCTGAAAACGACCATAGCACCGTAACCATTAATTTTATTTTATTAATAGATTAGTAATTTTTTAAAGATCATTTATTTATTTACAAACTGGTTTATAACCTCTTATCCTCTAGAATCAACAAATTTCGAGTTATGAATGAAATTAAGAGAAGAAATGTTAAAAATTTGCAAGTTTTATTTTTTCGTTTTTCTTGCGAATCCTGTATCATTTAAACGAAACTACTAACGAAAAAACTAATGGTCCAATTTGGATAGCAAATTTAACGGGCTATACATTTAGTCTAGTGACATTTTTTGGAAAACCAGCTCATTTTACAAAAAATCCCAAAATAATGAACAAGGTCGGTACAAAAATAAATAAAAAATTCAAACAAATTTATTTTAATAATTTTTCAAACTGCCACCCTCATTTTCAACACACAAACGTGCTCTTTTTAAAAGGTGTAGAACAGTATTATTTATAACGCACTTTTTTCATTAATTTCCGATCAAATGCAGATTTTTAATAATCTCTTGAATTTATTATTATATTTTTTGTACCGACCTTGTTCATTATTTTGGAATTTTCTGTGAAATGGGTTGGTTTTCTAAAAATTTAGTAGACATAAGTTATAGCCCGTTAAATTTCCTATCCGAATTAGGCCGTTGGTTTTTTGTAAATAATATCGTTTAAAAGATACAGGGATTACAACAAAAACGAAAAAAATAAAAATTGGAATTTTTTTGACATTTCTTCTCTTCATTTAATTCATAACTCGAAATTCGTGCATCCTAGACAATAGGAGGTTATAAACAAGTTTGTAGATAAGTAAATTGTCTTTAAAAAATCACTAATGCATTAATACCATAAATTCAATAGTACGGTACTATGACCGTTTGAAGATAGAAATTCAAATAATAGCTTTAAAGAGGGGTACCCCACAAGGGTTTGGACTAGGACAAAAATTTTATTTAAAAATATTCTTATGCCAGATTTCTTCACTCATAGTTATCTTCAAGTTAGCGAACTTTAGGATAAATTGACGAAATAACCAATCAGGCGACAACAAAACAAGTAAATCAATCATCGGATTGGTTATTTCATCAATTTAACCTGAAGTTCGCTAACTTGAAGATAACTATGAGTAAAGAAATCGGGCATTAAAAAAGTATCTTCTATCACCACCTCAAAGGTTTACCATGGTCACGGGGATACCCTGTATAAAACACAAAGTTTGTACGTCCGTCCCATCAAAATCTTCGCAACGCAAAGCTGTAACGAAGTGAAAAAACTGGCGATTCTACTACAAATTCTAAGGCGAACGATGCTATTCCCAGCTCTACATTAATTTCCAAAAAAAAATGTATCAATATATAATTATTTAACAATATTTTTTATTTAAAATCTATAAAATTTGCATAAAAATTTAAATTATCTACAATAAAATGCGATGTCAAATACGTTAATAATTTATAAAACACAAAGTTGCTCTTTATACGAACATTAAAATTGGAATTCTGGAAGCACTCTCTTGTTAGTTAATTTTTTTGACTAACTTAAAATTATAAGCAATCAATCGAATTGCACATCAAACAATTTCCACTACCACTGCTAGTTTATGTATAAATTTAAAAAATTTACTTTTCAACAATAAAACATAAAAATTGCAATGAAATTTAACCCACCTGATCAGAAAAGAAATTCAAACCAACCCCTTCGTACCGCTCCAAATCATTTACTTATAAAGAAATCAGGGCAGTCACGTCAGAGATCAGGGAAATTGTGTTTATTTTTATGGTACACGTAGGTTATAATTGAAACTTCAAATAGAGTTAGTAGTAAGGTTCAATTCTCAGCTGTTAGCCAGAAAATCGAATTTACTAAATGTTTTGATCGAAACACAATTAGGAGTCCCCATAAAGGATTATCTTGTCTTGAGAGGACGGGGGGTCACAACATGTGACGATGGGGGTTAGCCAAATGTGACAGGGGAGGGGTGACGTCCGCATAAAAATTTGATTTTTGGGATTTGTAAAAAAATTATGCTTGGGTAGTTTTTTCTTATAATTTTAAAATATTATGAATCCTCTTATGAAACCATTTAAAAATTTATTAATATAAAATATTAAAAAATTATAAATAAAATGTAAAAGCTAAAAATTTTTGAGTTTTTCTAAAATAAACGTGAAGTTTAATTTTCTAAATGAGGGGGGTCCTTGATTTGTAACCACTGAACGTTCCGGAGAAAGGAGGATAAAATATTGAGACAAACTGTGACAAAGAGGGGAGGGGGGAAGTCAAAAATTTGGAAAAAATTGCGAACGTCCTTTATGGACGGCCACTTATTGCAATAAAATATATGTAATTTGAAATTAAATTTATCCTTTATAAAATTCCAGTTTTATTTGATTTCAATGCAAACAGTTGCACTTGAAGTTTTGACGTGACATAAGCATTTTATAATTTGTGGTCCGTCCCTTAGGGAAGGAGGGATTCGGTCTCCAACTGTGTGCGTCGTTGGAGTGGATTACTACGTTTCGTATTAATATTGAACTTGTCGAATAGATTAACGAGATTCTCGCCAACCTTCAATTATTACTGAATGGATTAACTAGATACCATATTAAATATGAGAAAACGTTCGAAAACTGGATTTAATCTCTTGTATTTTATTAAAAATCGAGCGATATTCTAAAGAAAATCTCTCTTGCATCAATATTACTATGATCATATTCTTTTCCTGAAATTTTAAAATATATCAAGATGTATTAGGCAACAAACGTATTATGTGATTATTTTATGAATGAGGAAGTCATCCATCATCACAAAGTCAAATATAAGCAAACTCAAGGTTCAATTTCCCAAAAAAAATTCGCCGACTTTTTCAGGTTTTTCATGATAAAAATTGGTAATTTTCTCCGACTTTGATTTGATAAGTTTTAAAATTTAAATATTGACAGACTCAACAAAATAGACTCTATTTTTATAATATAGAAAAACATACAAATTAAAAAAAAATATTTATTAATTTGAGGCAAATCAAAAACGTAATTTTCATAAATTTTTTATTTTTTGAAACTTCAAAGAATTTTCCCTGAGCCAACGAGTTAATTTTTCTGACTTTTGTTAAAAATCAGAAATTCCTAACTTTTCCATGACAAAATATACACAATTTGAAATCCCTTGACTTTTCCTGGTATTCCAGGTTGTCCAAAACGCGTGGGAACCTTGTAAATGTACAATATAACGATCGTCCATTAATTACGTAAGGCCATTAAAGGGGGGGGGGTATTCATATCCTTATGTAAGGTATCACTTTTTTTCCAACTAGGGATTAAACTTGAGAAAATGTAAAAAATATTTATATTTATATACAGTAAAAACTCGATAACGTGAACACAAAAATCCAACGACATACCAACTGAATATATTGAAAAAATAAAAAATCAATACGAGACATATTCAATAATACATTTAAATAAACACACACGACAAGAATAAATTTGTAAACAATTAAAATAAATACAAATAAATAAATATAGAAATATCAAAGAAAATATATCAAAATGAAACAATTCGACCATCTGTCGCAAAGATTTTTCGCATTGTACAAAAATGGTTGGTCAGGTACTTCGGCCCAAAATTTGCAGAAAAAAACTATTATTGGGTGGAATAAAGCAAAAAAATTATAGTAAAATGTTGGTATTGCCAATTTTATCAATCATATTGAGAAAGTGATTCGAAAAAAAATTGTGGAAAACGGTCGAAAGGAGAGAGGGTACAAATTTCAATCCTTAGGTAAAGACAAAAGATAGTTTACCAAAACATTAAGAACCCTCCCTTGGGAGAAGGAGAGTTTAAAATTTCAAAAATCGTCCTTACGAATTAATAAGCAAAAAAGGTTTCCGTACGATTTTAAGCTACGACGTGGAAGTTTTAAGCATTCGAAAGGCATAACTGTTGTAAGCAAGAATATTAATTTATCGGTGAATTATAGATATTACATAAATTTATTAAATTTCCAGCTTGATACAATAAAGATTGTTATTATTATTAAATAAAAATTGCGCGCTTCTCGTTAATCCATTCATGCGCGTCAAAGGAGCTGTTGTCGGATTTCGCCTCCGTGCTCGAAGACCTTCCTCGCGAAAAAGTTCCTAGCTTTCAAAATACCCAAAATGAAGCCCGAAACGTTCTCACAAAGAAATTGTTTATTTTCATTTCATCTAACTCTCAGCGAAAACCAGCACTTTTTTAACAATTAACTGAGTTAAGAAGCTTACTTGCGGTCTATAAAACTTGGTGCGTACTTTAAATATGTTATTAAAATATAAGGAGGCTAATTATTTTTAAACAAACATATTTACTTTGTCTAATAAAAAAATATGTGGGGCAAATTGAAAGTAAAAAGTGCTGTAGGCAATTTTTTTCAGAAATTTCAAAAGCCAGCAGGTTTACAAAGCCAGTTTTTTGTGACAAGATTGTTGCATTTCTTTTTAATTTCAAACGCTCCATTTCATGTACTATTCATAAAATTATATGTTTATTTATAAAAATCAATTCCATTTGAATATTATTAGTATAATAACTAAACTGCATCCCGAAAATTTAAAAAGTTGCAATCATAATTGTCTCGCTAGGTAATAGCGCCGCAGGCGATTTTTATAAAAATGTTAATATCAATTAAATTAATTAAATTAGCAAAAATAAAGTAATGGGATGATTCATGATGTGTGTAAGTTTGACCATTCCGGAAATTTTCCATATTCTCAGATCGTCCGCCTCCAATATTCAGTGTGATTGTTCGACTATTTTTAACGAAACATAAATTATAAGCACTAAACAAAGATAAATTAGGTTATGATTATAATATACTGTTGTAACCGCAGTTATTGTTGCAGTCGATAAGAAAGCAATATTTATTTATCTTGCAACTGATAACACAGTTAAATTTATACCCATGATAATCTTGATTGTTCATTAATTTGTTTATGAACTTGTTTTATGTTTATGTAGCGCTCGAAACATGAAAGTAAAATTTGCAAGCTGCCAGGAAATCAGAATTACACTGAAACACTGAATTTGAGTCGATCAATAAATAGTAACGTAAGCTTGACTAAAATAACGACAATTACTCGATCACGGTGACGATCAGACACATGTCCCCATACATTCAATAATAAACGAGTTACGACATTTTCTATATTATACATGATTTAAATCATTTCCATCTTTTTGTTTTGAGAAGCTGTTCTATGTACGGTTAGCCTTCTTTATTTTAATTTTTTATCAAAAAATGCTGAAAAAACTTCTAGATAAGAGAAAATATCAACCGAAAAATTAAAAATTACGAAAAAGAACTGAGAAAGGTGATGGCAGCTCTCAAAAGCATAAACTCAACCTTTTTTACTAGATAGAAATGTCCTATGGGTGGGGTGCATTTTAAAAATGTTCATTTCGAGGGAGGATGGGGAAGAAACACCTGCTCTTCTTTGGCTCAGAAGTAATTCAAAGGTAATAATTTTGATTGTAATGTTTATTTACATATTTTAATATAATTCTGGTTAAGTGTTCTTTCCTCCCTAGGGTGATTAATGCTCTCGGATAGCCTCGGCCATTAGACATCACCCTCGAAAGGAATCAATATATTACGAACAAATTCCGAAATTGTACTGCCTATATACTTTCTTTTCATTTTAGATAATACTGTCTTAAAAGAAGCAAACCTGTATGCATTAACAAAATAAAACTAATTCCAGTGAGGGCCCCTCACTAGGGACGCCGCTAAATCTCCATTGGGAGGCCGCTACCATAAGAAGCATACACAGTACATAAAATCCTAACCACAATACAACTGTCTGTCTGTATTATAAGTAGAGGTATGAAAAAACCCAAACCCAAGTGGTGAGGATCGTTTTGAAAATATTTTGAAATCACATTTGAATTTTAAAGAATGGCAATCCCCATTTCAATCGAATCGTAAAATATATTAGATGGTAATTCAAATTTCAGATTTGACACCCCATTTGTGCTGTCAGAAGTTGCAAGTACCAAGCAAACTTGTATTATATGTCTTATCAATTCGACAACTCCCTTGGTATCAGGATCTCAAACCCTCCAAATAAATCTTAATAAATGTGAAAAAACTTATGAAACTGTTTTCTTCTTACATAAATAACATACTATGTATTAACAACTTGGTTGAATATTATGCTAGATTAAACATCGCGTGTGTAAAAGTAAATTGTTAATTTGATTAATCTCAACTTTAAAGCAAAACTTTTTCCTGTGCCTACTTAACTCGAACTACTGAATTAAATATTTTTTTAAATACGTTTTTCCAGTAGATATCTGTCAGCAGCATAGCAACAAAAAGAAATTTATTATAATAAACAATGAGGTATTATTCATTTTCCGATTGGTTAATATTTCCTGTTCACGCTGATAGATAATTAAATGGTAATTTTTCTATATTCATAGAATAATTTTACATTTTTTTGTGGGTAGGAAACATAAACTACTGATAGGGATTATTTTATCAACAGAAAATGAACTTTTTAATTTTGAAATATCATTGTTACCTAATAACAGAAGGTGAAGGTAAACTTTGATTTCCCATTTAATTTGTGGTAGGTAGCAGTACGATGTAAAAAAATTAATAAGCAATTTTCTGATAATTACATAGAAATAGAAGAGTTAAAAAAAGTTAACCAAGGAAGTTTTAATTTCACGTTTAATAATAATGACCCATCAACATAAATGGTTATACAAGAATTTGAATGGGTAACGGTACCAAGTGATCATGGATGTTAGGCTGCAATGTATTTTGATTGAATTGAATTTGGGGCAATTCCGTTTTGGAGTGACCTTCTGCGAAACAACCAAATCATTTTAATTATTATGTGTACGTAGACATTAGGGTCACCCTGTACACCTAATGTAATATTGTCATAGATACTCATTTTCAAAATTACAAGCAGATATAGGAAATTTTTGAGTTAATTGGCGTGACGCTCGTTACCAGAACCAATCGATAACAGTATTTTTCCAAATCACTTCTCTTCTAATTTGAATATTTCTAATGCGATAATACAATACAAATGAGAATATAATTATTACATAAAAAACAATTAAATGTAAAAACTCCATCTGCACTTTCTCTAAGAATAAATAATAATGGAAAAGTAATTGTAACACAAAAACTTTTACTTCTGCATTTGAAAGTAGCAGGTACATTTTGAGTTACTATTTCGCTGGCTCTGAATTTTGGAAAATTGTCAAGTTGACACTTTTGAGTTTAAAATGTCAAAAAAAGGAAATGTATCGAATTCGATAGGTATAAGGGGTGAATAAATTAAACGTGGAATTACCTAAAAAAACGTAGTTTATCACGCAAACAAAAGAAACGAGTTTTTATCCATTGGGCTTTAGAGAAAGCTTCCCATTGGGTAGATCAATGCAGTTACTAAGCGATACGTAATTAAAAAAATTTTGAAATCAAACTTACACAAGCAGACAAATCACCTTTTGTTTATCAGAACAACCATGAATTAGTAAGCAAAAAAAAACAATAAAAAGTCAAAAAAAAAACAAAAGCAAGTAAATTTTATATTTTTTGGAAAGTTTTGTAATTTTGGAACAAAACTTTTAATTGTTCCATGTGTTTTTTAAGTAAACAAGTAGTTGTCATTAACTGATAAAGCTAATTGACAAGTTAATTGAAGATGACCCAAAATTTGAAATCTCAAATATCAACTCCACACGATCATATGGTGCGAGGCGTGAGGGCATTAAACTATGACTAATATTATTTATGGAAAAACAAGACAAAATGGCACCCATCGAAAGCTGAAAGCACAATATTTAACCAAATTTGATTAATGATAACGACATACCTTGACGATTCTCTACTTTCTCGGCTCGAATGCACTAATGCTATAAAACCACGCGAAATAGTAAGTGTCTTTCTCGTATATTACACATTATAAATGATATATTTAAGTTTTTTGAAACAATGACAGCGCACAACAACAAAACACACATTAACACTGTGAAAGCACAACGAGAACTGCTGTTGATCAGCTGATCAACTTTGACAGAAGGGAAAACGAGAACGAGAGATAACCCCATCTCGCTCTATCGAACCAAAAAAGGAATAGTGCAGTGGCGCACACTCAATACGAATTTAGAAAATTCCACAATATTTTAAAATAAACAAAAAGAAAATCGCTTTTCCCAACAAATTAAAAGTTATTCCAATTAATTACATCTTTTCGATAAAAACAACACAGACACAGAACTTGATACGTCCAAAAATAATCGAATAGGAATTTTTTTGTTAATTTAATAATTATAAAAAGCTATTAGTATTTTAAATACATAATATTAAATATTGATAATTTAATAATATTGATTTAGTTATTTGTAACAAAATTATTACAAGGTAAATCGGGGTATTCAATCAATATTGCGTTTCTAAAGATAGGTTGCATATCTGCTAACCTTTTAAAATATCTAATCCATTAATTTGTTCTATTTTTTGAAATATTTATTTCACATCAAACAATCTAAAAGGTATTTTTTAACATTGTGCAACCTTTCTTAGCCATAGCAAACAGCTGGACTTGCCCTACCCGTTTTTTTATTACAAGACCTACAGCATCATTAGGTGAGTAATAAAATAATTTTAAAGTTGCAGGTGTAACCATGAACGCTACCAAAACTTTTGTTAGGGGTTAAGTTGATAAAAAAAGAAAAACGTCGAATTTAACACTGTTTTAAACAGTTTCGTGGCTTCCTGCTCGCCTATTCAGTAAATCACAAATTATTGTTATGCCCATCTATGGATATCAAAAATTAAATTTTATTTAAAAATAACTATTTATGATTTTCATGTTTTTAAAAATGAGTTGCCATGACTTTCAAAAAAGGTGACACCGGCAGGTAAGGAGTGGAACGGCTCCAAGGTGTCTCAATGGGTGCTTTCCATGTTGGGTGCAGCGATAGAGCTAATAGGTCAAGGAGATCTGAATTGTCGGAAAACACAAATCTGGAATCACCCAAGTGGGAAAAGAACACTTAAGGGGTGTCCTGAATTAGAACGTTGAAAAACAAGCTCTTTTTGTGATTTTTTTTTAGAAGGGAAAGAAAGAAATAATGTTAATGAGTGTTAAGTTTATGGGTTTATATATATTTAACGTCTACAAAAAAATTTTTTCTAATGTAAAATAAATTATTATAACAGATTTATAAGCTTATTTCAGGGGCGTCTTGTCGCTTGCTGTCTTCAATCGGCGTGCAAGATCCAGCTCGTAATTCTTGACTAAAACATAAAACCAAAAAAATATTAAATCATTATATATTTTTCTTCTGGGTGAACTAAAAAAAAAAGGAGAAAAGTATGTGGAAGTAAAAATTTTGGCGGCTTTAAAAAAAAATTTGTAAAAAAAAAAAAAAATAAACTTTAAGGGCTATAACAATTATTTAAATAAACTTTTAATGAATTTTTTAGTTCACTTAGAAGAGAATTTAATAATAAAGAAAAAACTTTGGTTCAATTATATAAGTCGTTTAGTTTTTAGCTATCATGTACGCCAATTTAGAAAATGTGTGAAAAAAAAAACTAGAGAAAACGCGTTTCAAAGTTTTTAATAAGACAAAATCAATTCTTAGTTACTTACGCTGATAATTTGTACACTAAATGAGTCTTACACATTTACACTTATATTAACTGGATACTCAACTGGATACACCCATGGATTAAAACTATTGTTGAACTACCCTTCAACCTTTTTCAGGTATGAAATTCTGAATAGAAAATCGCAGTGACGAGCGCTTGAAACCCTTGCGCAACGCTCGTCTGATTTCGGCTTTATATTTTTGAAAATACTTAAAATTAGCCTCTGTCATTTTGTAAACATATTCTTAGATAGTTTATCTATAGATTTAAGCAATTAAAAAAACGAATTTAATGACGCGCTAATTCAGGACACCCCTTAATAATCATATCAAAGAGCGTGTTGAAAAATGATTTTTAATCACAGGTTGCTTCTTCCGAAAAAGAAGAAAAAACGGACGCCGATATAGATCTCAACTAGGACCGGATTGGTAATACTTTAGTGATCGGGCAACTCTTTTGAAGGGCCCCATAGTTTAAACAAATTTTGGAGCAAAGAGAATTTATCTACATAGATATGATATTTTAAAGAGAAGTTTTTCGAAATCACTCTTGCAAGGCATTTCCAGTAACTTTTGAGTCGTCACTCTGTGACGTTTACACCAGCCGCAGGCACTTTTTCCCAACTCTAAGCATTCTAATGCGGCATAATATGTAATAAAAAGAGGAGCGAGTTTCCGAACATTTTTGAGAAGAAAATGAAGAAATTTTTTGACCCTAAATGCTAAAACAGGGTTCCCACATGATAATATACAAGATTATGATATATTGGAGTTCTATTTTGGTAATTCTTGCGCATGACGTCACGTGGCAAGTGATATTCTGCGCAATAACTTATCTTGAACCAATAATATGAGAGGTGCAAATTTTATTTTGGTGATTGGTGCGTATATACGTAACATGGTTAGTGCATAATCTGCGTAATATCATATCTTGTTATTATTGTATCATGGGGTTCCCGCTAAAGTTTTCAAAGCAAATTTTCCAGGTTTTCCCTGACAAAAATTTTAATTTTTCCTGACATTTTAGCATCGTCATACATAATTTAGCATCATCATACATAATTTAATTAAAACAAATATTTACAATTATGCTTGTGCAATAACATTTGCATTTTCATCCAATAACATGCATGCACTTGTGAATAACATTTTCAATGCAAATGTTATTGCACAAGCATAAATAAGAAATTGAAAAATTTGACATCGTTCTGATCTAAAGAAAATCCTAACTACCCGGCGAAAAATTTTCGTTGTTATCGGTAACTTAATAATTGCAAAATTTGTGGTAGGAAATGTTTTGTTTAAAAATTTTGTAACTCTTTAGTTACAAATGTAAAATGTACCCCAATGTAAAAAGATTATTGAAAATTTGAATGCTTTATTCGATTATTCATTCAGACATGTAATCTTAATTAACGTGCATTGATAAATTGGCAACTAACCCTCCCCCCACCCGAAATGAAAATCTATATACGCTACTGATGTCTGGGAAAAAAATTTAATTTGGAAAAATAGTTGCATCTATTCCAATCTACTTTCGACTGCAAAATCTCGCCTTAAGATTGAAGAATTTAAATATAATAATTCCGCACAACACTTGACGCTTTTGTTTACTTACTAAAAATAATAAAAATTATAAATATTTGCGACATTTATGCCCGATTTTACGACAAACCATTGTTAAGGATTATAACCATTTATTAGAAAGATAATCATTAATTAAGTCACATTTCGGTTGTAGAAACCCAGGTATAATATTTAACCAGTGATTAGTTTAATCAGAGGTTAAATCTGCCGCTAAGTGACTATTTGGGTTTCACAAACGATAATCGGCATGTTAAATACCCAAAATATTTAATCATCCGAAAACCAGTGATTAAAGAGCCAAAACTAGAGACCGAATAAATAATCACGGTTTTTGGAAAAATAAATGCTTAAAAAAGCACGCTAGTTTACCAAAAAGTTCGAATTATATCAAAAAGTTGTGAAAACTTAAAATAGGTAAAAAAAGCTCTGGCAATATTGTTCGAAATTAAAATTAATAGTCTAAATTTAAAATAAAAGAACTCACGTAATTAATCAACGCAGGGGCAGGCAATTGCGATAATTGCCCCCCTGCCCCCTTATTTACAATGAAGGACTTTATTGTCTGTTTTTATTTCATTTTTATTAAGACAAACAAAGCATAATGTTTAGAACGAATTTTCTAAAAGATAGGTAAAATCACACAAAATTTACCCCCCTAAATGAAATTCTGTCATTCGGACCTAACCGGACGCCCTCCTAAGCATGAGTAAAAGCAAAACATTGCCGTTTAGGCTAAAACTATTTTAATGTAAGAAAAAAATTATTTTTTCTCAAAAAACTCGAAAATAAGTTTAAAAGTAGAAAATAAGCACAAAACGGCAAAAAACATAATAATGATTTATAACCTAAACGTTTACTTTTTTACATTTTTTTTTAAATTTTTGAGTTATTTCATTCCCAGGATATGTAGCAACTTAAAAAAATTAAAAAAATTATTTCAAATTTAAAAATATTATATGTATCTGAAAATAGAAATTAAAATATTTCTTTGTCAAAACTTTGTTTTCTTTGACATTGGCGCAAAATTTAAAATTCCCCGACTTTTCCTGACAAGTTTTAAAATCCATGACTTTTCCAGGTTTTCATACAAGTGGGAACCCGGTTTTTGCTTACAATTTTTGCTTTCGCATTGAACTTACTTGGCGACATTTGCGCCGGTCCCCTGTCCCTTTCAAAAATTAAAAGGTTGCCCCAAAAAAACGCGAAAAAAACGCTTTTTACTGCTTCTAATATATTTCGATCGGAAAATTTTATTGACGCAAAAAGTATACACGTAAATATTATATTTTACATTTTATTTTCAGTTTTAAAGTGAAATTTTTTAAATTCATGTTTGAAGGACTTAGCAGTGATTTTTGAGCCACTTGACGACGTTTTCATCAGATCCAAGCTAATTTTGACACAAAAATTACAAAATATTCCTTTCAATGAAAAACAACGCTAAAATTTTTGTGATAGTCTAATTTCATAAATTAATATAAAATGCGAAGAAACGAAATGAAATCAAAAAATTGACCCCGAAATAAGTTCGAGTATTACGTAAGCAGGCTTAGGGGCCGGGAGGGTTCAAGTATTTCTTACTTTTGCTGACAAAGGTAGACAATTACGTAAGATAAAAAAATTACAAAATATTAATAATTCTAATTTTGATATTTAATAAAAAGTTTTGAAAACATTTTTCAAAAAATGGAAACCTCTATCTGGTTAGAACCCAGTTTGAGAGCTATGTGTAGGTGGCAAAAGTACAAGCTCTGACCAAGGCTGTTACGATCCAAGATCCAAAAGACATAGACGCTTTGGCGGATGAAAATGTCATAAAGAAGAAATTGGAGAAAGTGATTGGAATAAAAACACGTCTTTCTTAGAAACGCATAAACAATTTTGGAAATTCCAAGAACAGAGTAGGAATGGTAAATGCTCCAGATGCTGGACTGATCAGCAGCAATTTTGCATTGGACTGCAAGTCTGAGAACTTTTACAAAAATTAGAAGGAAAAATTAGTCCCATGCATTTGAATAATTTTTGGAAAATCCAAAGCGAATAGAAGAAAAAAAACTGGGGATTTGAACAGTGACCGAATGGTACACGGAAGAAATGCTGATTGAGATTTCCGGTATGATCATGGGGAAAGGGTTTTAGAGAGTTTGTTTCACACTGCCGCTCAACGACATCTGGATGATGTTTTTTGAAAATTTTCCTCTTCCCAACGCACAGTTAAAGAAGGTATCTCAAGAAAGCTCTCAGTAACAAGGCTACTTTACGGCCGAGAGACCTATTTGAAATTACTCTTGTGACCCCGGCCAGGGTCTAATATCACGGGTGCCATTTTATTCCAAGCTTGTGGATTAACGATATACTCATTATTACGCGTATTTAAAAGTGCATATGTGCCCATTGAGGGGGAAAACCAGATTATATTTTAGAACCTCGATAATCTATTCATGCTCGTCAGTGGTAAAGTGATCACCGACAAATTCCAAAAATCAAAAAAATTAAAGAAATTAAAAACTGATTTCAAACTGAAACTTATTTAAATGTAAAAATTGCGTGGTAAACATTATTTTTATCACGGAGGGCTTCAGGGGGGGGCCTCTTTGCCCACCCCTAAATACGCCACTGAATACACTTGTACAATATAAGTTGTTAGAGATAGAAACAGTATCAGTCTATCAACTTCTCAGGAAAATAATTTAAAAATTTGTACATTTTACGTGCAATTTCGTGATATTTTCAAACATAAAGCTAATAAATAACGTGAATGGTCCAACTGTAAGTCCAAAAAAGCAGCGAAAAAGTTTATGTAATTAGCTTCAGCGTTTTATTTTATAATATCTAATAAATTCACCTGCGGTGCAATTGAATCCTTCAGTTTTTCATCTTACAAAAATTATGATAGCACTAGATCACACCACCTTTAAAAATAATTATTTCCCCCCCCCCTCTAACTATTTTCCTTCCATGAAGTCAATTGGATTGTCTTGGGTCTGAATAATTTAATCTCGTAAAGAATGAAACAGTTCTTTCTAAAAATAAACTAAAAAGCAAAGGAATATAGATTTGCCCAACCTCAATTTTTTGCAACAAAAAAACGCTAGTGAAAAATTTATTAAATTTTCCTAATTTCGATCCTGTATATGTTAGTATTTTAACGCTACTGTAGGTGGCGTGTTAGTCGAATTATTAAAAACAGGATTGCGGTAGCCATGACTTTTATTGTTTAGAAAAAATAGAACTTAGCAGGCAACTGCCATATCTAATAAATAATCGACATCGTTTCAAAATTCTAGTGCAAAGTAAATTTTATTATTAATCCATCGTAAACTACAATCAGGTATGTAAAGTTTAAATATATTTTTAACTCCAAGGTGTTATTAATTGCTCTGCAAATGTGTGAGGTTATGATTAATAATTTAATGTGATTTGTTAGGATGTCTGGTCGCGAAGGTGGTAAAAAGAAACCCTTGAAACAACCAAAGAAGAACGACAAATCTGTTGACGAAGAGGATCTAGCTCACAAACAAAAGATGAAGGAGCAAGCAAAGGCTCTTGCCGACGCGAAAACGAAAGCCGGTCAGAAGGGTCCATTAACTACCGGGGGGATCAAGAAATCTGGAAAGAAGTAAAGGATAGTTTACAATATATTCGCTTTTTGATATTTGCAATGTAAAAATTCATTTCTTTATTATTGAATAAATTATTTTATTAATCGAGTTTTTTAAAATTTTGATAAATAATACTTGACGTATCGACTTGAAATAAAAGAACAAATGCAATGCCAACTAGATAAAGATAAATGTCAATTGGAGCGATAGTGTACCAGCGGTACAGTGCGAAGCATACACGGGTCAATTAAAAAGCGTAAGCTTGTGTTAGATACACTGCTGTGATCAAAAAGACAGCAGAAAAGCACCCCATAAATTCATCTTGGCTTCGACCAAGTTGAATTGCCAACGTCTGGGGGACCAGATATGGCATATGAAAAGTGATAATGTATCGGTTGGAAGATAAATTGCATGTGATTTTAATTCTTTATTTGTCCTTGTTTATAATTTTCTAAAATATAAATAAAGAGTTCAATCCATCTTTAAAGTAACTAACATTCTTATTGTGATGCACGAGACTCTTCCATCATCATCTTGCACATTAATACAAAATAAATTAATTCAAACAAAAACGTCTGGAAGAGAATAAACAAAAACAAATTAATTTGTTATGAAATTATATGTCAACTTTGTACTATTCGATTTCGTCCTTAATTTTATTAGATTCTTCATCCACATTTGATTCGTGTTTAGGCTTTCTACATACAAAATATACACTATCGTATTCATATTGCAACATTGACTTTGGATTTTGACAGTATCGCGTTTTGAGACCAGTTTTACTTCTTTCCATTGTAAATCCCACTTTACTTATAATTTCTTTCAGCACCTGATAACTGGGTTCAATACTTTTTTCAGTTTTTAAATCTGAATAATGGTACAACAGTGGCCCCAAGTTGATCCAAACACCTCCAGGTTTTAAAATGTGATAAATAAGTTCGATAAACTGTACCACATTTGCTGCACAATCAATAAAGAAACATGTAGCTACACAATCCCATTCGTCTGCTTCCGTGTAAACTTCTAAAAAATCGCCAGCGGTCATAGAAAATTTACTGTCAGGCGTTGGTTTTGGTAAAACATCTGGAAACCTATTAAACAAAAGCAAATTATTAGTGGGTGCTATTCAAATAAGGATGGGATTGATAAAATTATATTATGTTAATGTTTCTAAAAAAGGTTATATTTATTAAGTGGGGGGTGGATAAATTATAAAATTTTTGCACGATCTAAAAATGATATCATATACTAAACGATGCATGTAAATTAATTAATCACGATATGACATTATCAGTTTAGCACCATTTACAATCCGAGTGGTTGAGTTGAGTTAACTTGGGCAAGTTAAGCCCTATTTTAACTACAACTGGCCTTTATGGTCAATTTTATCAAGGTCGAATCAGAATAAACCTTCTTCTTAAATTAGGACTAGGTCCTGTAATATCCAACAGTAACATCGACAAAGATCCGAAGCTACTGCTGGTTCTGTGAGCATATTATTTGTTTTACATCTGAAGTAGTTTGCTAGACTGGCTTCAGATGTGCCTGTTACTATATTGTTGTTAATGATAGCAATTCATTAACATAGGAGGACCACCGACTTTACATGCCTTCCAAGCATGGAGACGGTCATAGATAGAAAGAGTCAGAAAGAAAATTTTCCTTTGTAGACTCCTTCCGGGTTCAAACCGGTGCCTTAGCATTAGTAGTGGATCGCTCTAACTACTAGGCCAGTGACTGTCTCAATAAGAATAAACCATGAGTTATTAATTAATCAAGTGTGCACTAAGAAAGAAATTGTAGAAAACGGTCACAGCCTGGCCCTGAAGTACGTCAATTACTAAGCCGAGCGCCCCGGTTCGAGTCCGGCGAGATAAGAATCCGACTGTCTTCCCTCGGCAGGCAATGACAAACCATCGAAGGACTCCGAGAGAGATGATAAGACATAAAATTACAAACTACGGATCATTTTAAAAATTTTGCAATTAAATACCCAAAAGCTCAAAATTGTAATCCGATTGTTGCATTGGGACGCCTTAGCTCCGTTCATCAATAAGCACGTAAATATACTTAACATTGGGCGTATTGAATATTATTTTCAACATAATTCAGACTAATGTAAACTTATTAAAAATATCCTCCCCAAATGTGGATATTAATGATGCCCAATTCGAAAATGAAGCCCCGTAGTCTCCTTATATACGTTGAGTACATGTAGTGTCTATAGAAAGTGGGGTATTTTCACCAACCAGAATTAAGCCATATGTTTCGGTAGAAAATTCTAGCAACTTTAAAATTGATTATTTCAGATATTAATTAATATTTTAAATTCATTCATAACACATTTGCCTTATTCAAACGTTATCTAGTTATAAAACAAATTAAATCATTAAAAACTTCCGAGTTCCTGTTATCGTACTAAGTTGTACTGATGGGGGGAGAAATTTATGGTTCTAAAAAACAAAATTGCCTAATAAATACGTTTTTCTTGATTTCCTTGTAGGTGGGGAGGAAGGAATGTTCTAGAACAGCCATCGTCTCACTTTATTATTATTAAATTCTCTAATATAACCTAGTATTTTGCATTTCCTTCCACTTTTCTAATGCTTCCAGGGGCTTCAACCATCAAAATTATACTTTTAAGAATATCTCATTATACTGAGGAAAATATTAAAGTGATTCCAAAAACCCATGTGTTACAATCCTTGAACTTTAATATTAAATATTTATACAGAGCGAAATTCGGCCATTTTGAAAACGCCATTTTGTATTTTTATAACTTTAGATGTATATTAACTTGAACTTGGAAAACTTCTAGTCTTCAATTGTAAATTTTTTGTATCTTGTAAGATGTAGTAAAAAAGAAGAAAAAGATGATATTGAATGCTGCAAGTAATTTTTAACGAGATTTAATCTAAATAGTCCTGTGTGCTGAGAAGCAAATGACAACTAACAAAAACACATTTTTATATTAACCATAATTTTTTAGAATGCAAAGATTAATTTTATTTATCATTAATTATTCTTCTATTTCTTCTGATTATCGATTTGGAAATTAAAAAAACAATTAGGGCTTATGCGAATAAAAATTACTTGTTTGGATATAGGATGAATTATTTAGATTCAATCTGTTTTAAAATTCCATGACGCATTCAGTAAAATTTTATATTTACTATCCTAGTTGTGGTACACCGATCCAATAATATTTCAAATGGCGCCCTATACCCAGATGGAGTTGATCATTAAAATTCATCCAAAATAATCCAAGCGTTTTATTGTTTACCAGAAATTTATTTACCAAACACCCTGTAGACATTTATAATAGTAAAAATCTCTTCCGGATTTATTATTATAAATATAATTTTGCATGTATGAATTTTAGGTTTTCCACCGTTAAAATTTGTTATGTAAACGATAAACAGAGTGGTGACAGATTCTTAAAATGTGTTTCTAATTCAAAAAAGAAAAAAGGGAAAGAGTGAAAGATTTTTTAAAAAAATTTTCCCTTACCCGGAATGTGATACACGCAGAAAAAATTTATCTAAATTATAAATAGTAAAAATTTAACTAATTAACCCATAATAATCAATGCAGGAAACAATATTTTCTCGATAGTAAAAATATCAAAGACCAAAGACCTGAGATAAAGGAAAAAATATTTACAAAACCGTTTATCTTGAGAAAAAATTGATTATTATTTAACAATATTCAACAAAAGATTAAAAAGTAAGCTAATTAGCTAAATAAAACAACAAATAGCTAGAAAATATTAAATTTTTTTTTTCAGAATTACGTAAATTTTTAAAATTGATAGGTGCAAGCGTTTGTTTATAAAACAATATTTTGAACAAAGTCCTAATGATAAGACATTGAATTAAAAAACATCCCAATATAACATAAATTTATGTGAAAACTTTTCACAAATTCCATAAAGATGATGAAACCAAAGTTTAATTTTATCATTTAAAAAATAATAATAATAATATCTTACGTAACATTCAGCATCTGATGTTCGGCCGATAAATTGTTGCAATATTGGTGTATCCAAGGATAGACAACAAACTCGTCAACAGTTTTGCAAAGATTCAGCACATAATACGAAACTATTAACATAAATAAATTAAATTCATTTCCTTGACAGGAGTAACCACGTGACGCAATTTCAAACGCCAGTCGTCCCAAACCGGCTCCTGGTACTAACACATTGACCTCACTTTTTGTACATTTATCTGCTGGAAATTGCAGCTCGACTTCTTCGATAATAGGAGTGTAACACTGTTTACGTTCATCGGCACCCAACGTACTCCAATCCCTCATCAACTGCTTAAACACCGACTGCACTTTATCCAAACCTTCGGTCAGAGTACCGACCTGAGTTTCAGAATGTGTCGGATTATCTCCAGCTAAAACATTATCGAATATCGTGTAAGCGTTCTGCACAATTACAGGTATAAATTCTGAATTCTTTTCAACGCATTGTCTGAAACTTTCAAGATCTTGTTTATATTTGGACAACCACTTCTGATGACTAGTTGGTAAAGACTTCAAACAGCTCTCCTTGTGTGCAATTCGTAGCATAGATTGTTCCCTGAAAAAGACATTAACGTAATTTTTGCATTAACAATAAATCTTTCTTTGTTCTTACTTGTAACTTTCAAAAGTGCTCAGCACAGAGAGAAAATATCTTCTCTCTTCGGTGGCATGATCGTTGTTTGCGTGTCCATTCATCGTATTACCTTGTAAATTTGATTGCAACTAAATTTTGTGTTTAACGAAAGCATAAAACTAACTTATTAAAATAAATCACTATTATATACACCTAACCTAACAAACCCAAGTTTCCGATAAATTTGTTATTTCAAGATTTTTCGACCTCAATATTAGGTTCCTGTTTGACCGATAATTTCAAATCGTTATTGTTTGTTTGTTGGCGGATATTTTAAAATATTTAAAATTTATCACCTTTTTACAAAATAATTTGGATATTTTTCGTTTGATTAATTTGTTTAACCGTTAAAATAACTACTTCTCGCAATATTTATTATATTTTATGAAAGTTACGTTTTCTGATTTTTTTATGTAATTATCTGAAGAAAAGCATGAATAATAATTGCTTCATTCAAACAAAACTTTCTCGTGCAAGATTTGAAACGAGATCGATCACGCGGGAAATCTACATCAATGGTATATTTTTGCAAGTTTTCGTTTAGAAACGATAACGTTTCCATACAATCAACCTTAGGGCAAAGGGTACGGTGAGATAATTAAATAATGGCAGGAGTAAATATCCATATCTGGTAGAAAGATTGTTATCAAAAATAGAAAGTTTTTTTCTTTCTAGAAGATTCATAATTATTTTAATTACCTCACTAACCGATAGGGATATCCAGATGTATATTATTATTACCATCAATTGGCTGACCACAGTGCTTAGGCTTGCTTCGATCTTGCCTGCGATAAACGTGGAATTGATCTCCTCAGACCAAGATTGGTAAAGAAAAATACAAAATCAACTTACCACTATTTGCAACCGACTCCGAAACTTAAATGATCCGAACCGTAAAATCGTCATTGAGAGCAGCGCTAAATTTGAATTTGGAGAAATTTAAAAAAATTAAAAATTAATTTTTTTTAAATGCAATAAAATAATAATAATAATTAATAGAATAATAAACAAAACAAATGAATGAAAATTTGAAAGCATTTTTTGTGAGTCGCGAAAAAGAAATTTAAGTTTAGAACCACGATTTAAAATTTTTTAGTTTATTTTCATCTTAGATATCAATCAATCGATTTAGGGGCCATCCACCATGACACACTTGTTTTTTCATTAAAAGTCTTCCTTTGTTTCTTTACTGACCACACCTACTTTTTTTAATATTAAACATTTTGAGCTGGCCAAAGAGCTCTTTCGATCAGCTAATGCCCGATTTCTTCACTCATAGTTATCTTCAAGTAAGCGAACTTCAGGTTAAATAGACGAAGTAACCAATCAGGCGACAACAAAACAAATAAATCAATCATCTGATTGATTATTTCGTCAATTTAAGTAACCTGAAGTTCGCTAACTTGAAGATAACTATGAGTGACTAAGATAACTATCATACGACGCCAAGTAAATCTTAATTTGATTAATTATTTTGATAAATCAATTTACCTTGTTAAATTAATCTATCAAATTAACAGCTGTCAGATTGATAAAAATCCGTTTTGTTTAATGACTGACCGCGCCTCCTGATACTCCTTACTCTATCAATTAAACCACACCCTGTTGACACGCCCCATTGACAACCCCCTCATAATCCCTGTCTAGACACGTAATTCACACCTTTACAGGTGTTATGTATTGTGTTAACCAGGCTTTAGACGTAATCTAAAGTTGGTAACATTGAAATGAATGTAACCTCGGACTGGGGGACATGATATTAGGCAGTTGATATTCCACTACCAAGTGTGGCAACTCCAAGAATAAATGTTTATCTATTACACGTGTTTAATATAACCAACAAACAAAACAACAGGTACTTGCAATTAACAATTACGCGAAGACATAAGCGCGATAAACATTAAAGAAATAAAAGTTCTCATAATCTGCGAGAGCATCGGCTAATCCTGTATACAATAAATGTTCCTACACTATTAAAAATTTTTCAACGGCTAGAGGTAAAATACCCGGAATCGAAAATACACTTTTTCCTATAAAATGGCTTTACAAAACGAAAGAACGCAAAAATACAAGCTCTTTAAGGTGAGGATCAATCTTGTCGGAGTTGTAATAAGGCCACAATTTAATTTTGAAAATTGCAATTTTCCCATAAGAATACATGTAAGTGTATTTTATATTGTAAAATTTCCAATATGGCGGTCATTCTGTTGGCGGTACGTGTGCTGTGCCTGGGTCGACAGTGACTAGTGGTGGGGTGATACCAGTCGCTCTCAGAGATCCGTCGCGTCAACTTTCAAAATTTTCGAGTTGGAGCCGCTTAAGGGATGTTTTTAATGAGTTTAGCACGTGTCAAAACCGTTCGGAGCCCCGTACGAGCCCCGGAGGGGCGAGGGCGGGTGCGGAGAATAGGTTTTGACAGTGCAACCACCTCAGAAACAAATTCACACAAAAAGTGATTTTTTTTTCGAAAATTTGTTGTCCGATCACAACTTTAATTTTTTTATTAGCTAATTACACCATTATCTATCATAATTCGTCGTGAAAATCGAGATTCTGGAATATTTACTGTCGCCACAGCCTCTTTCAATTTTGGGGCGGGGTTACAGTTGAAAAGAGCCAATGATAAAATTGCATTCCGAATTAACTTTAAAGCCGTTTTTTTCAAAATTGTGTGAATATTCCGCAAATTTTATTTTTTTTATATGCTATTGGGACCCTCATCTTTCATAATCCACTTCAAAAATGGTAAAAATCGCGATCCGGGAATCTTACCTGTCACCTCTTTCAATTGTTCTAATACCACGCCTTCTAAACACGCCCCCTTACCATAATGTAATCTACATCCCTGCCTATAATTTACTGGCCACGCCCTTTTAGAACGTCTACCATTATTTGACACGCCTCTAATTTACGCACCTTCTGTTAGCTAAAATTAACATCTGAACAAAGCGGCATACTTTAGAGCTGGTAGCCGTACATAGGTAGGTAGCCACATACTATCTTTCTTGATTGGTTTCATAGAAAATCAGGGAGTAGAGTCATAACAGGCAATCTCCAATTCAAAATTTCCTCAAGAAAGGAAGGAAAATTATGAAAAAGATACAATTAAGAAGATTATAAAATATGAACCATTCAAAATTTTGACGTATGAGCCCAGAAAGAGTCAAAATTGTAATCCGATTGTTGTATTGGCTGTATTCATACGCCGGAGCTCCGCCCATCAAGAGTTTCGTATATAGAAATTACGGCGAGAGCGGGGTTTTATCAGTTTTGCTGATGCAAAAAACCTGTATGTGACAGTAATTGATGTTATTCGTAAAATATTGAATTTCCACAATGCACAAGTAGTGTAAAAATTATTTTATTCGCAATCGGTCGGTAATTGCTCGTTTCGACTTTTAAAAAGTTTGAAAGTTGCATATTGTCAACTACTAATATCAACCGGTGTGTAATGAAAATTATTCACTCGTTATATCACGTGGCGGTCAGTAATGAACAAAATGGGCGGGGTTTTAACGTGTATGAGCTATTACAAATAGAGGCGCTGATGCAAATGTCAAATATGACATAACTTAATATAATTTTGAAAACGCATTATTTCCATTAAACCAACCCCAACTTCACGATTGCGAATAAAATAGTATACATGCTGGCGTAAAGCGTCATTACTAACCTCGGTTAATTGCTGACCTCCGGCTTCGCCGTCGGTCAGCAGAACAGACCTCGGTTAGTAATGACTCGCTTTCCACCTCGCTATGTAATATACTATTAAACATACTAATTAATAATATCATATAACGTGTACTTACTTATTTACTATGTTTTGGAGATAAAAATAATTTTTAATTAGAGAATTTTACATTAATTTATAATCTAAATGCCGAACATCGGCAGTTGTAAACTTGTTAAAAACATCCTTGAGTCAAAACAGAAATCGAATATGTTAGCTCGTCGCAGGGTTGCCAGGTGCAGGGATTTTTCCCTAAATCTAGAGAAATTTTAGTTGTTATAATGGAAACTGAAAATTTATTTAATAAGAGAGTTAATGCAATAACTAGGCATTTGCAACAGTTGCAACTGCACAGGATGAAGGGGGGTCTAGAAATTACCGATAAAAATATTTTGTTTTAAAACAAATTTCAGCATTTTATGTTAAAATTGGATTTTGAAGCAATTTCTTGAAATAATATTCACGTTGACTAAATTTAAGAAAATATTTTATTGTTTAGTTTTGAACAAAAAATATAAATAAATCAAGGGTCAACCGCTAGAGGAAATCGTGTACAATTCACTTCACACATCACGTACTTCATCATAATTCTCCATACTTCTTTGTCCTTCATAGAATTCAGCAGTAATTAATTGATACTTTCAGTATCAGAGACTTTCAATTTCTGAGACTTACAGAAATACCAAAATTTGAGCACTGGAGGGTGTTCCACACCCCCAGACCCCCGGATTGAGTAGATTATTTTATCAGAAGTAAACTAAAGATCTCCCGTTGCAGAGGCACTAGAGGGTGTTTCACCCCCAGCCCCCGGATCAAGTAGTTTATTTTTTATCAGAAGTAAACTGAACTCTCCTGTTGCAGAGATCTACCTCCCAGGGAGTACGGAATTTATAATTAGGTAGTTTATAATTAATTGTCAGATTACGAATTAAACACATTTACTTGGCCATAGCTAATTTTAATAAACTTGAGATATGCTTAAATATTTAATTCACTTTTAATAAAAATAAATTATTTAAACCGGGGGGTCGGGGGGTGTGGAACACCCTCCAGTGCTTCTGCAATTGAGGTCTTCAGTTTACTTCTGATAAAAAGTAAACTACTCGGTCTGGGGTTCTGCATGTTCTGCAATGTTCTTCATTCCAAAATTTGTGCACTGGAAGGTGTTCTACACCCCCCTCCCCAGTACTTCATGTACTTCATTAGATGTGTACAAAAAACTTCACCAGCGGTTAACCCTCAAAATAAATACACAAATTATGCATATTTATCTAATTTATTATCCCAGAAATAACAGTAAACTTGTAAAATTGAAAAGATAACCTACCAATTTTTGTTGTAAGTGCACTTATTCTTTTATTTATCTTCTATATATATAAAAATGGATGTATGTTTGTGGGTGTGTGTGTGTGTGTGTGTGTTTGTTCCTTATAGACTCCTAGACCGTTCGACCGATCCCAACCAAATTTTGCACAGTTACTCTCTAGGACCCTAAAGAGGTTTTCCGCTAAAAACCGGGACCGAAAAGCTTAATTTAAAAAAGTGAAAAATTGCGGACGCGCATGAATGGAACGAGATTCCCATACAGGGTGAATTTAAAATTATTCCCAACAGTGCGGCCTTCAGGCCGCACAACCTTGGTCAGCTAGTAATTTAATAAATTTAAGCTTTTCAAGGATTGAAAAATATTATTGTGTTAATCCACTAGAAAAAAAATTAATCAACACTCGAACCCTCAATTTTAACTAATAGCTAATTAAGTAGGTATGTGTTTAATATAAATTATTTATTTTATTTTAATAATTTAAATTGAATTTTATTTAAGCAAACCATCAATTCCCATCAATCCTACGACAGCATCGGCTAATTTGAATGTAACAATTAAAAATCTTAAGGGCTCCAATCGAAAATTTGACAATGACACGTCTCTAGACACTGGCACCACACAGACGTCACTAGCAAACCTACGCAACAGAATAAATCTTTTCGATTTTATAATAATGTTTCATTATGGAAATTTCATTTAATGAAATTTGGCCTATTACCTCGACAAGATTTCTACCTTAAGACTGATTTTCGTTCTTTCGTTTTGTAAGATTTATGAAATGTATTTCATTCCGGGAATTTCCTCTACAATAAGTTTGTAATACTGACCGCGTCCTTGTATCCTTACTTCAATTAACACACCCTGTTGACAGTCCCATACCCCTAGACAAGTAATTCCAATTTACAGGACTTGCATACAATTGCGAAGATAAGCATAAATTAAAGAAATAAAAGTTCCATAATCTACGACGATCGTAACCTGTATACAATAAATGGTCAGAGTAAGATCCAACTCAAGTACACTTTTCCTAAAATGGCTTGCCAAACGAAAGAAGCAGCGAAGCTTAGGTGGGTCAATCTTCGGGTTGTAATAAGACTCAATTAATTTTGAAAATTGATTTCCATAAGAAACTGAATGTATTTTTCATTAAAATTCCAAATGGAAGCATTGTCGCGGACATTGCAATTTCAATCGTGAATAGCCCATACGGGCAACTAGGCAATTCGCTCCTAACCGGCGTTCACTTTCAAATTTTCGAGTTGGCCCAAGTCGTTTAATAGTTTGGGCAAACCGTTGTTTGCCTCCAGAAGGCAGCAAGTGGAAATAGCATTTACGCAACCATAACTATTAGCACATTTTTGTTAAAATGTTATTCCGACCAATTATTTTATAGCTAAATTTTATCTTTTAATCTTAAAATAGATCTCATCTTTCAAACTCTTTCAATTGGGCGGGATTTCACTAAATGACCATGTTAAAATTGCATCGAATTACTTAAAGCCTTTTTTCAAATTGTTTAACCGACGAAATTAATTTTTTAATTAACCACTTAAATTTATTAAATCAATTACATCATAATTCTTGCGTCCCCAATAATGTTTCACTGTATAAATTTACAATTTCACCCCTTTAAACTCTACCATATATTTGTAACGCCTATAATTTACGCACTCCAGTTTAGCAAGATTACCATTTTGAACACTCTATATATCATAGTTGCTAAAATTAACATGAAAAGCGCATACTTTGACTTAGCCTTACAAATGGTACCATACGATTTCTGGGTTATAGAAATCGATAGACATACCAATCTCCAATTCAAGATTTCTCAAAAGAGAAATCATAAACATAATTAGAGATTTAAATTACCTTCAAAATTTAAATACCAGAATTAAGAAATTTAACAATTTCTTTGGATTTACACTCTCCAATTAAGAGGTTCGTTACAATACCCAGGATGGTTATATTTTATAAAATAAACTAAAGTCCCGTTAGGGCCCTAGGTGTTTCACCCCAGCCCCCGGATCAAGTAGTTTATTTTTATCAGAAGTAAACTGAACTCTCCTGTTGCAGAGATCTACCTCCCAGGGAGTACGGAATTTATAATTAGGTAGTTTATAATTAATTGTCAGATTACGAATTAAACACATTTACTTGGCCATAGCTAATTTTAATAAACTTGAGATATGCTTAAATATTTAATTCACTTTTAATAAAAATAAATTATTTAAACCGGGGGTCTGGGGTGTGGAACACCCTCCAGTGCTTCTGCAATTGAGGTCTTCAGTTTACTTCTGATAAAAAGTAAACTACTCGGTCTGGGGTTCTGCATGTTCTGCAATGTTCTTCATTCCAAAATTTGTGCACTGGAAGGTGTTCTACACCCCCCTCCCCAGTACTTCATGTACTTCATTAGATGTGTACAAAAAACTTCACCAGCGGTTAACCCTCAAAATAAATACACAAATTATGCATATTTATCTAATTTATTAGCTCAGAAATAACAGTAAACTTGTAAAATTGAAAAGATAACCTACCAATTTTTGTTGTAAGTGCACTTATTCTTTTATTTATCTTCTATATATATAAAAATGGATGTATGTTTGTGGGTGTGTTTGTGTGTGTGTGTGTTTGTTCCTTATAGACTCCTAGACCGTTCGACCGATCCCAACCAAATTTTGCACAGTTACTCTCTAGGACCCTAAAGAGGTTTTCCGCTAAAAACCGGGACCGAAAAGCTTAATTTAAAAAAGTGAAAAATTGCGGACGCGCATGAATGGAACGAGATTCCCATACAGGGTGAATTTAAAATTATTCCCAACAGTGCGGCCTTCAGGCCGCACAACCTTGGTCAGCTAGTAATTTAATAAATTTAAGCTTTTCAAGGATTGAAAAATATTATTGTGTTAATCCACTAGAAAAAAAAAATTAATCAACACTCGAACTCTCAATTTCAACTAATAGCGAATTAAGTAGGTATGTGTTTAATATAAATTATTTATTTTATTTTAATAATTTAATTGAATTTTATTTAAATCAAAACTTGATAAGTACGAGTAGTTTTGTCTTTCGGCTTGGTGCATTTTTAAAATAAAAAAAAAAGTTATTTATAAACAATAAATTTTTATATTATAATAAATTGATTGTTTTATTATTATTATTTTCTAAACAAAAGGTTGAAGAAAGCTCAAAAATAAAAGGGCACATAAAAAGCTAGTTACGGTACTGGTCAAGTTTTAAAACAATTTATTATTTTTGGAAAATATTAAAATGTATGCAGCCATACTGACATCACTGTTTGTTTGGAAACAGTTTGAAGAAATAATTTGAATAAATTTGTAAATAAAAACAATAAATTTAAATATTGTTTATTCATTTAAAATATTAATTTTGCGTAAATAAAACTAAACATAATAATATAAAATAAATATCACAAAAAAACTATTTATCTATTCAGTTTACGAAATCATTTATATATGCATTTCGTTAACATTTACCATTTCAATAATTAATTTAAAAATTTTTAAATATCAATTAATTTAAAAATATTTAAATTTCGTAAGGTTTGTAAATTTAAGAAAAGGGTAAAACCCTCCTTTTTGTTAAAAAAAGAGTAAGTTAGGTTAGATTATGACTTAACCTAAATGTATTTACTGCCTTTCCATTAGGAACACAGTATTTAATGCATAAAAAATACATTAAATGACTATTACGCAATAAAAAGACAGTAACTTATTACTGAAGTTTTACCTATTTTTTTCCCTGAGTTATTTTACTTGAAGTTTTTCCGTGTATTATTTTTCTTGGGATTAGAAAAGATAGGGTCAATCCTGGGAAAAATAATACACAGAAAAATAATTTAAAAAAAAATTGAATATAATATTGGTGAGGGGGGGGGGGCACGTAGGTTTTTACAATTTTTTTGAAATTTAAAATGATTCATTTCTTATTTTATATTACTTCTTATAATTTGACTAAACAAATAAATACTAATGCGCAATAACAGGTTGAGGTTGTTTAATTTATTATATCTTCATGAAATATTCAATTCAATTGCACCATGTTAAACATACAGTGTGTATTTTTAAAATGTAAAAAATTAAAAATAAGCTTATAAATTAAATTAAATATACCAAAAGCACTGCCGGTACTCTTGTAAATTCTAATTGTAGTACCTACATAAGTTTTGATTTTAAAAATATTTTCTTTACAATCAATAACAGTGTACTAGAACGTGATCATAAAAATTTCATTCGATTAAAATTTTTAAAATTAAAAGGTTAAATAAACAATAAAACGAAATATTATTCGTAAGCTTTCAGCAATGGTTACTGTTGTCATCAGACGTTTAATAAATTTCATTGAAATATAACTGACTGTCTTATGTCTATATCTTATTTTTAATTTGGAATAATTTTTGCAGTTTTACATTTCAACGGATGTGCAATTGTCTCACCTAGTAGACATGAACAACCGCCAGTGCCTTAAATACGTATTTGTCATCATTTTTTGGTCACATTTTAAATGAATTTTAGCATTATCAGTCTTACTTTGAACTTTCGTCTTTCATTAAGTTTTTCGAATGAGGTTATGAACTTATGGAGAAGCTTAAGAGTAGGCTATACAAGCCCCGCCACTCTATATTGGTAAGTACACTTTAAAATAGCTTAAAAAATATTATTTCCAAGTTTGGGAGTGATATTTTTAGGAATTTCCGATAATTTCAAAAAATAAACATAAAAGAATGGGTCAGAATGAGTCAATTGTATCTTCTAAATTATAATATTATTTTAATATTTCTCCTTTTTGAAAATTTTTTTAAAAATACTGTTCACCCAGGACATTTCTGAAAAAAATTAAAAGGCGTTTAAGCAGAAACGTATAATATATAAAAATTTCTGTGAGATAATTTACCAATAACAATAATTATAATTTTGCGGGGTTAGGGGGGAGGCAATAAAAGGGTTCATTAAAGGTTTAAAGGTTAGTGTTAGATGATTCAACTTTGCTTTTTTTAAATAAAATTTTCCAACAATAATTTATCATAATTTTAATTAAATCTGAATTAAAATTGAATTTTAATTAAAATTTCCGAAACCCCAAAGCCTGAAATAAGGGGGATTTGCACTCAGAGGAGAGGGAATTCGAATCTGCGTGACGATTTGTGGTTATTTTTTCATTTCTTTTTATTTACAATCTGGATGGTAATGAACACCGTAAAGGTACTTTGTAATGAATTTGCTCAGCTTTTCAGTCGACATTAGGATATATCAGTGGTACATCCAAGGGGTATAAGGGGACGATCATCCTCTCTTAGATTATTGAAAATTCTTCAAAATTACTGTAAAAGTAAATTTTAATTACATCATTTTCAAAAATTTGGTGAGAAAGATCTGAGAGCCCCATTAGCTTTTTTATACATTTTTATTTTGTCACTTTATCTCCTACAGCAATTGGCTGGATCCTCTCCTGGGTTATACGTTAGAAACCTTTTTTTATTTCAGAATCAAAAACCTGAAATAAACATACAAAAATAATATCTGTCTGTTTGCATTTACAATAGGTAACTTTAAACATTTGATACTTTATAAGTTTACGTCCCCCCCCCCCGCTCAATCTTCTTTCAAATTGCTATATACTTAGAAATTTAAAAAAAGAAATAACTACAATAATATTACCACTAAATTTGAAAGACCAAGGAGAATCAACAAGAAAAATAATTTTTTATTCTGAAGTGCATGTGCATCATTTTTCCCAAAATTACAATATTGCGATATATGAAAAATTATTGTCAAACAACAAAGTATTCAACGTTTCGGATCATTAAATTTCGTTCCATTTTCAAGGTTAAAAAATATATAAACAAATGAAAATATAATAAAAACTGTACATTACTTTTCGTTTAGTGAAAGATGCGAAAAGTCAATTTTGGATTCAAAATAGGAGGTAGCTGTTAATATGTTTTCTGCCGCTCCCTCAAATAGCAAATTTTTCAAAAAATTCTAAAATAAAACAAGTACTTGTCTTTTCAAATAGGTTCAAAACGAAAAATGCGGGTTCAAAACTTGACACCGTAGAAAGCTACTAGCTTGTCTTCTGCCCCCCTCCCTATAGAGAATATTTTAAGTAAGTACCTACACAAGTACACAAAAGTTAGTAATCTTTTTATAAAATCTGCTTATATATTTGTAATATTTGGCAAAATTCATTATCTCCACTTTGCCCCTTGCTACATTCTACTTTGCCCCACCTGTGGAACAAAGTCCAAAGTGGAATGATTTGCATTGAAGTAAAAATAAAAATAATGCAATTTTTATTTTTAAAAGATTTATATTTTGTTTTTACTTTATTACAGATTACTTGATGAAATTTAAAAAATTTGATCATTTTTTATCATGGTTATTTGTGTTATCATAAAATGCATCATCAAATCGTTTCGTTTTGCTCCACCTCTTAGCATTTTGACCCAAAATGTAATTCTTGTTTGGCTGACATTGTTTAATTTTCAATTGTTTTTTGTTTTATCATCTGACTTACAAAACCGAAACAAAAACGAAACAATTGCCAGTGTTCCACTAATTTGCCAGACATGACAGACTTCAGATGTTTTAATGAACATCATAAAACAAAAAAAAGTAAAATCTATTATTTTGGTACGATCATCATATTCCGCTTAACAAAATTGAAGTGACGTCTTTCAAATTTAGAAATGAGATTTTTGGAAGAGACGATAACACCAGAGAATTTATCGACGCGGTAACTTAAAATTTGGTGGATTGCGCATGACACTGCAAACATAAAAATCAGTTGCTGAGGTCGAACGAATTCAGTCGTGTTTTATCTGTGTGATTGTTATAGCTGAAATCGACGTGCTTTTATTACTATTAACTTGTTCTATTTTGAATATTATTAGACACATCATTCAAAATGAGATTAACACCAAAATATTGTCAAAACATTGCGAAAGTGCTGGACTTTTATTCACAATTTAATCCATCTCCACTGTCGATAAAAAAATTCATGGATTTTGGTAAGTTAGGATCAATCCGCTTTTCCTTATTAAATAATATTTATTTTTTGAATGAAAAGGGGCGTGGGTAACATATTTTTATTGATATTTCATGTCAAGTGTTACCTAGGCACCTTCATTTTTTTTGGTTAATTATATACAGGATTAATAAAATTAAAATGTAAATGACCGACTTTAAGCGATTCAATAATAATTATTCTCAATTACAATAATTTTACTACAACAATAGAATTATAAAATTAATATGCAAATAATAATTAAATCAAAACATAACCTTTCTGATATACAGAGTGTTGTGCAAGTTACGTTCCGAATGACTGTGGGCGTGACCTTCAAACTTTACGAATTATTTTGTTTTTCAAAGCCATAAAAAACCGTCAAAATATAAATTAACAAATTATATGTTTCGTTTTCCGATTCAATTCCAGAAATTAACGTTCTTGACGTCATCATTGAGTGAGTTAGTAATTAGTATGTTTTTTTGTTGCGTATTCTGTTTTTACGGTACAATAATTAATTTTCATTGATTTGGTTTGCAAACATCAAAAACAAACTTATCTTTTTAAGCCAAGGATTTTTTGTGATTATTAATCTTGATGTACTTATAGAGTCGAATGACTATTATATCAATAAACTACTTTTTAAGGTTATTTTATCGGAAGTGTTTGTTTTTCTTGTATCAATCACGAAGAAAAGTAAACTTTAGGCATGTACAGCTTGTGGGATTTAGGTGAAAAACACGATAACAGTGATTGGTTGTATAATCTTGGTATTCTGTGTCTACAAGAAGCTACAGTGGTGTCCGGCTACAACGTACCAAAGTAACGAACGAATGGTTTCTTCTCGGAAGGCAATGGCAAACCACCGAGGGAGTCTGACGTTTGTTTAGCGAATAATCTGGCTTTAGGAGAACGAAAACATTATGGATTATTATCACGGTGGAGCGCAAAACTTTGGGATTGGTCAGAATATTTATGATTCCTAATAAGGGATCCTTGCCAATAAATTATTGTAACAGATTATGATATTACAAGCAAGGGGAGAAAAGCAAGTTTATAAAATAATCGACACACACGCGTTGTTTTTTTGGATAAGATTAGATTCCAATTAAAAATTTGTCGTTTACGTAGTGAACTTGGCCAATGCGGAGACAAATTTTGTACGCTCCCTAGTGGGCGGGATTATCTCTAATTATGATTGTGCGATTGTCAACTATTGTAAATTGTACCGTAGAGATAATATTATCAAGAGTACTTAAAATATTTTTGACAGGACCATAAGAGCTGTTACGCCATACTAACTTTTGGTTAATAACCAATGGCAATGTTAACGCGCGATGACGTAGGTAACAAGTTATAGGTACATATTATATAAATCCTGTTTGGCTTGAATCATGTTGATATACAATCAGTGCTATTCACAACGGTATTGCCTATAAGTAATATTGCTAATTTGACGTATAAATGATATTTGACAGATTTAGGAAGTTTTCTTATTTTGTCAAGATCGATAGGAATTGTTAAGCTAGCAAACTTGTTAAGTTTATCAGTGCTATTCACGATTTTATTAAACTTAGCAAGCTTGGTAACTTAGCAATTGCTATCGGCCTCGACAGAGAAATGCAGAATAAAGAAAACTTGATAAGGCTGTCAAATGTCATTTATATGTCAAATTAGCAATATTGCTATACCAATAAAGATCAGAGAGTATTGCCAAGTCAAGAAAATTATAGTCAACAGCAGGAACTTGGAACTTTGGACAACAAAGGAAAGTGGAATAAGTCAAGTCTAAACTGAAATGAAGAAATGGAAGTAGGGAAGAATATATGGGATTCCATAGAACAATAGTAGTTTACGCAATGAGTGGGAAAAGGGGGCGAAAAGTCACCTTTTCCTGTAATGTTTCATTTAATTTTGAATGGGGAAGTCGCCATTGGGGAAAACAGAAATCGTGTGGAAAATTCAACTACTTTCTGTTGGGCAATCGAAAATCAGTTAGAAAAGCGTCAGTTTCCACACGATTTATTGTTACCTCCGGTTATTCAACTTGTTCTTTATTAGCATACAATTTAAAACACTTAAATGTTTTATGGTAATAAATAAACAAAGAAAATGATGGAAAAGAATTCACTTCTAGGTTTTCTATCGATTTTTAAATCCAATCCAACGCTTGCATTAGTTGTAGATTATCGATGTCCTACTTTTAGCATAAATTAAGTGAAAGGAATTACTCACCTGATGTTGGACTTCAAACTTTGGACTGGGCAAATTAAAATTTAAATTATGTAGTAGAAAATTTTAGAGGACCGCATAAATAATGATCGTATCCGTACTATTACGACTTGGTAACTGTTTTATTTGAACGATGAAGGTAAACGAGCGGATACAACCTTGTTGAATAGAAATCGTATTGCTGGGTTTCTTCTTTGACAAACTGAATAATCGAGTCTCTCCTGAAGTTGTAAACCTGTTTTTTCATAGTAAATGTTCTGAAATTTGTACTCGTGGTCGTGAGATGGTATGGTAAGCCTCTTTGGATAATAGCTATCTTTTCTCATTGAGCTTCATTAAACTTTCCCGTCTGTTTTTAAATTGGTATGGAGGTTGATAAACTGATTCTACTATAATTAAACAGGTTTTCTATTGCATTATGTCTGTTTCGTAACTACACTGCACTTTATATGAACTGAAATACGTTTTTCTAAATCGAAAAAAATCGAAAGTCCTTGGCGGTTTCTACGAATTAGCTTCACTTCCGAGTTTTTCATATTTTCATTGGGATATTTAGCAACTGTGACATTTGATATTACATACTTTATTTACTCCGATATATTAAAGTTTCTTAATTATGAAAATTTAATATACTGTGAAGTTCAAGGACTATGCATCACGACATGTGGAGTTTAATAGTATGAACAATGAAAAGCAAAAATTAACGATTTATTCCATACACTTTCCATACATACCTTCAGTTGGTATATTGGATCATCATAATTCCGGTTTCCGCCAAAATTACCATACCAACTGTCATGATGATATCTATTGTTTTGGATGTATTACATTCAAGTCATTGTTATTCTTCTACAATGAAAATTTCATTAGGTGCTTAAAATTGGAATTTTTGCAATATCCTGTGTTTTTCGAATAACTGATCAGACATGCCGATAAACGCAATTCAATTAAATAAACACCAACAAAAACTTGTGATGTTCCCGAGAGAATCCGGGTAGTGGAAAATTTTGATGAAAAAATGTTTTCCGGAACGTGATACAGCAGATTTTCTTAACTTTTAATTTGTTGTCTAAATTCCAATAGGTACATAGTACTTTTCCTCACATAAATTTAATTTTGAAAGACTTGTCGAATACAAAATGTTTAAGCCAATTTGCAAAATGGAGAAGAATACTTTTTGAATGGTCCTGGTGTAGGATCACGCACGAGGAATGACCCAATAAAAATAGTTTCCTTTTCAAAAACATTTTTGGAAATCGTAATTTTTAGTAAATAAGTTTCGTTCGTAGTTGAAAATTTGTTACTGCGATTATCGATTTTCTGGTGTACTTCTCTATAGTATTGACGTCATTATGTATCTGTAAAAATAAGTTGTGAAATTATTTATTTTGGAATAAAGTTGTTTTCTTAACATAAATAATTCAATTTATCCAAAATCACATTAGATTCATAATTTTGATTAAACAAGGCTATATTGAGTGTCTGCTCAAGGAGTCGAGCAAGGACACTTCTTTTGAGTGTTCATTCCTCGCAATTAACAGCGATGATACTTCTAAAATATCACGCAAGCGATTTGGAAGATCCTTATATGTTGTAACTTTAATTTTATTGATCCCAAAATTGTTATCACACAAAGTGGTGAAATATCTAACTGGGATTTGGCAATTATTACCAAATTACGACTTATTTTTAAAAAGTCAATATTAGATTCGATTTTTTAAATACTACATGACGATTTGCCAATAAAATAAATATATTTGGGTAATTTGAACTTGGCTATACTCGAGTACTTTCCAAAAATATCGTGCAAAGGAGAGACCTTTGGTATCACCAAATGACGTCTCAAAATTGCTCTAATTTCCCAAAAAGTAGAAATTTTCCTAAAGCAATTGGCACGCTGGCCGAAAAATATTTCGACTATTTTATATTTGTAATGCTTCTCTAGATTGAATCATCTTATCTCCCTCCAGTGGGATTGTTATTATTAGTGTTGAAAATTGTGTCATCGTATACAAGTACAAAGTTCATCATGATGTCAGAGGAACACCGCCTATATATTGAACCAATCATTAATTTTTAATGTAATTGGTTGTTGTTTAACAAAATTTTTAATCTAATCTGGCTGGAATTTGAAATATTGCTATTTGCAACCTAAAAAGTTGTTCTCGTGACATAGTCATCCGATATTGCTGAAAATTTACTGGCCTTTGTTTTATTTACACATCATTTTTGTTTATCTGAGCCCACTCACCAGCCAAAGGTAGTCTACGTTTGTCATGGGATTAAATTTTTAAACTGTAAATTTACATAATTTAAAGTTAATCTTAAAAACCTCCAAGTCATCTATGGATGAAGATCTTTTGGGAAAAATATTTAATTGTTTCTATTATGCATTTGTTGTTTGACAAATTGATAAGGATGTAACTACGTTATTTTGTTACGTTCCTAAGACCAAACAATGACCTTACTAATCACTTCATTTTGAAACTTCACTGTTTTTCTACCAACTAAGTACATATTTTGTACATACTTACACAATGTACAAAACATTCAAGTGTTTATTACATAGATATTATCTGGCCATCAATTCTGTTTGTTTAAGTGAATAATCTTATCCAAGTAATCAGTAAAAAAATGAACGAAAATATTATGAAAACCACAGAAGTGGTAGTATATCTATGAGGCCGCAGCGCCGCGCACCATAAAACTAAACAGGATATTCCAATCAGCGCATTGGGAAATTTTCCACATATTTCTTTATAAAAATTTTGCAGTAGCATCATTTCTGCTCCTCCAAGGCAAACAAATTTGATTTTCTATAACCTAGATCAATACCAGATTTTCCAGGGGAAACGTGGAGATCGAAGGACGTGGAAGCATTCTACGTCATTGCTTTTATAATTTTTTTATTTGATAACAGATAAACATTACTTAATTGTTCAAAAACACAAATAAATAAAAATAATCTGTTAACAAAGTGGTTGACTGCTATTATCCAAGTTTTTTTTGCATAGCATAGCAATTTTATGCACAGCATAACAAAATTAAGTGCAGAATTGATGATGATGATGATTTGATTTTGCAATTGAATGGATTCCATATCAATTAGAGTATTTGGCTGTGAGCTATCTCAAATTATTATTCCCACTTTAGACTCATTCGGTGAAAATACATGGGAACATAGATTCAATTTCTACTTTGGTGGGTCAAGTTTTTCAAAATTATAGTAAAGAGGATTTTAATTGATTCCATAGCAAATATGCTGAAAACTTCAACTCACTGCACAGACCTGCGGGGGGCGGTAATGGTGGTAGGACATAAACTATTTAAAAATTATGTAGAAGCTTCATTCGTTTTCTTGGGAATGATGACATGTTTGTTCCTCCTCAGGTCTTTTTCATATTATATTGTCCATAGATCCTCCAGATTATAATTATTTCTGGAATACTCCCCAGCCGCCAATTCAACTTTAACAATTACAATTAATATTATTTAGTATCGCCTTGATGCACCAAGCCCATTATAAGCATATCAAAACTAATTCTACCTCTGGGAGTGTTGATTCTCTACTGCAATATTCACTTTCCGTGTTCACTTTTTCACTATTAAGCAATTTCTGTCAACTCGTTTTTCCTTAAATTTAAATATAAAAAATGAACTCACAATCGGTGAAAAATGTACGTATTTACTAGCCAACAGATTACAATTTCAAATACAAAATGTCCTACGTTTTAACCTAAAATTTATTAGAATTGCTATACTTTTGTCTCGCAGGACATTTTAGGAAAAGCATATCAATTTATTTGTGTTACACAACTAACACTTTCGTTATTTTGAAAATTTTCAAGCATTTAATTATGTTTTTGGAAGCCAACGCAGCATTTCTTCACTATACCAGTGTTTCCCAAACTTTCAACATATATCCACTCTTTTTCATATATAAAAACGACCAGGATACCCCTTTTTTAACAAAAATGATGGAAGTGTTCCATGTAACACTTTCTTCGCAATTCGTATGTTTTTCGAGAAAAGTTTTTATAACTGAATTTATTAAATTAATTGTATTGTTAAAAAGCAAAGGGTTTGAAAATCGGCTAGGTGGAATCCTTTTGCATATCGGCAGGGGTACGTGTGCCACACTTTGGGAAACACTGCAATGGTAATGAATCTTGGGGAAACTTATTTTAGGATTTTTAATTTTTAGTTTTACGAAATTATTCCTGGTAACTAAAAATTTTATTTTTCATTAACGTAGTTTGAATTTTACAACGCATTTAATAGCAATTGTTGTGGTAGGTAATGGATTTTGCAGCAAAAATTATATTGATATTAATATTATACACTGTATTTTTGTATAAATTGAAAATTAAAAACCTTTTTTAAGTTTTGTGATGATAAAATCAACTTATACTAACTAAAGGAGACTAGGGAAAAGGGGGGGGGGGAGGATTGCAATTTTTCGTGTTCAGAAATTATTTTTTAACAAAATTAGTGCGATATTAAATTAAATGGAATTAGATATTCCAGAAAATTTGTTGTTATTGATTTTAGTGTGGGAGTACGAATTATTCGAGTCGAGTGGGTGTATAATTGAAAACGCAGGTTCGCATCTTTAGGCAAACACCTGCAGCTTAGAAACTGTTGACCACTACCTCTCGATCAAATTGACTATTTGCACGTGTTGTTGTATGTTGAACTTTTTTTTTCTAAATACGTTTTTTGCTAAGCGTTTCGATAAAAAGTTAAGCCTAACCCAAATCTCTTCTGAAGTTCTCATTCATCATTTGGAATGCAAAAAATCTCTCTGTTAGAAAAATTATCTGTAGGGGCTTCAAATGTTTTCAATATTGTGAAAAACCCAAGTTTTCTCCAATAACTCGAAAATTTGAAAGATATCAAAAGATAAATATTTTTCCCATTTTGCAGTTATTGCAGAAAAGTAGAAGTGAATATAAAAAAAGAGTATAATAAATATAATTATTACAACACTTAGCAAGCAGTGGCGGCGCCGATAAAGCCCCCGACGACCCTGCAGTGCGGGGGGAGCGAATTAAGGGGGCCCTACAAAGGAGAACTGCACGTGAGATATTATAAACATTTTTTGTTTAAGAAAAGTCTTATCTGTTGCCATTTTGTGAAACATATCGTTGGACTTCTCACTTCACAGCGTAAATAACACCGTTGGGGGGGGGATTGTTTTGCAAAGAAGATGCCTTGGAGTCTTCTCATAAGCCGACCCTGTTTGCCAAGAAGGATTAAAGAAATTATTACGTTCTGTTGTGCAAGATGGATATGCAGCAAAAGTTATGAACAAACATAACATAAATCAATAAAGTAACCGTTTATTTAATCATGCATTATTTAATCAACTCAAGCATATTATACTGATAATACGTCCCGGCGCACCATAATACACGTATCAACAGCTTCATGGATTTGATATCTGAACAATACTCAATGTGATGACGATAATAATAATAATAATTTGCGATTACCAAGTAAAGATAACTTAAGTTCTAAACGCTCTATGTACCTGTTTACTTTAATAAATTAGATAAAGTGGATAGAACGTTTTAATTAATACCATAATGAGTGTATATTGATTAGATCTTCCAATACGTCCTTGTAGTAATTTTTCCAAGTATTCAATTACCTGTTTTCGACCGACTAATTCAAATGATAATGTATTGTGTATTTGCATGTTAATGTAAATAAACTTATTTACAATTTTTATTATCAAATTATTTATGAAACTTTTGTATTATTTGAGTATTTTTTCTTTGCTCCAAAAAACAACGCATCAGACTACATTGGCAACAGCCATGACATTACAAAGTCATATTAATGTAGAATATTTCGATATGATATTCAACGTAGGCGCGTGGACTTTGCTCCATGACGTAACAGCAAAAGTTATTTGTGTTCCCTACGGAACTCCCAAATTTTTTATCTAAATAATCAAAGAAGTAGGAGAGTATGACTGCTCTTTACAAGTCCAAAGTTCATATTTTCTATTTATTACTGCGCCGTATACAATATTTATTTTATATTTTAGAAACTTTTGGCAATTTTTAAATTCTAACAGGAAATGGCTAATTATGTTATTTTTTAAACGTCTGTCTGGTTATTGCACAATCCAGTCACGAACGGAATATTGTTCCATTAACAATTGAATTGATAGTTAAAATAATTACCTCTGCCCCCGCCCCTTTGAATTAGAACTCAAATATTTAACTCTTGTTTTTGATGCAGGTATGAACGCATGCGAACGAAAGTCATTTATATTCCTCCGAAAGGAGCTACCAGTACGTTTGGCCAACATAATGAAGGAAATAGCTCTTCTACCAGAAAATTTATTAAAAACTCCGTCGGTTGTATCGGTAAGCAACTGGTACATGAGAAGTTTTCAAGAAATTCTCGAGTTTGAGAAGATGGACGACATTACCACAAAAAATCTCCAGCATTTTTGCAATAGCTTAGTCCAGATTCGTAACAGGCATTCAGATGTTGTTGAAACTATGGCCCAAGGCGTTTTAGAACTGAAAGAATCATGCGATGTCGATCACCACACCGAGCATAGCATACAGTACTTCTTAGATCGTTTTTATATGTCGAGAATATCTATTAGGATGTTAATTAATCAACACAGTAAGTTTTTTAGTCGGGGAGTTACCCTTACTTGTGAAATTGACATTTTCGTTTTAGCATTGATGTTTGGCGGACAGTTGGAACGCGCACCAGGCCCCAATCAAAGCAAATATGTTGGCTGTATAGATCCGAATTGTAATTTAGTCAATGTAATCAAAGATGCGTATGAAAACGCACGATTTTTGTGTGATCAATATTACCTAGCTGCTCCAGAACTGATAATCAAGCAATACAGAAATGGTGAGTTAAACACGAGGCGGTTTTCTTCAGGCGTGATTACCTTTCTATTTTCAGCAGAATTGGAAACCGAAGGAGATATGCGTATTGTTTATGTACCATCACACCTATATCACATTCTATTTGAATTATTTAAGAACGCTATGAGAGCAACCGTGGAATATACTAAGACAACTACTTATCCTCCCATTAAAGTAATAATCAGCAAAGGAAAAGAAGACATATGCGTGAAGGTAAACTATCTTTTTGGCTCATTTATATTCAATTTTAATTTTATTTTTGCTCAACAGATGTCCGATCGAGGTGGTGGTATTCCCCGTTCCTTGCACGAACAATTGTTCAAGTACATGTATTCTACTGCTCCACAGCCGAGTAAATCAGATGCACACACCGTTCCCCTTGCCGGATACGGTTATGGATTACCAATATCGCGTTTATATGCTAGATATTTCCACGGAGATTTGTGTGTTATGTCGTGTGAAGGTTTTGGAACTGATGCTGTGATATACATGAAGGTAAGAACTTTTTCAAAATAATAATTAGCGAGATATTAATATTCTTGTTGTTTCAGGCTTTAACAAATGAAGCAAATGAGTTACTTCCTATTTATACTAAAAGCACATCCAAGTTTTATCGTACTGTGATACCAACCGGTGATTGGTCGAACCAATATTCCTTACATAATGGTAAACACAAACATCAAAAAGAAACTCTTAGTGGGACTATGTAGCTAGAAACGTCAGACGATGATGATAAAAATTTCTGATGCTAGTTCCACTTTTTATTTTGTTATAGAATGTAAGGAATTTTGTTCACTAGATTTATAATATCGACAATTTTGATGAAATGAAGGGACCTGCTTATAATATAAGTTTATAGTGAATTTTAGTAAAATAATTTGTGTGCCAAAAAGGTAATTTTGCAAATATTCTGTTAATATTTGTACAGTTATTTTTGTGGTGCGTTGTTTAGTTAAACATCCAATAAATAATATAGCAATTGTTGCTTTGATCAATTAGCAATGCTTAGTTGCTTTGATATCTGATTAAACTAGTAACGCATATCTATCTCAGAAGTTATTTATTATTTCTTTTTTTACATTTTCTTATCGGAAAATCGTGATCCAACATTAGAAGTGGGATTATAAAGTTCCCGTTTGCAGAAAAAGGAGAATTGAACAACAGCATAAACCGAAAAGAACAAATGAATCACTTTAATTTTCTATTTTTGTTTACTTTAAATTTTTAATTTAAAGAGAAAGGTTTAATATTTTTGTATTGTAATTTGTAAATAAATTTTTCCGATGCCACTGTGGTATTTAAACATGTACGAAAAATATTTGTATTTATAGTGTGTCCAGTTAACGTCTTTTCTAAAAAGATGTACACAATATTTATTTTTATGTAGTACCAGACGATGAAATAAAACAAAAATGTGATATTTAATTTTTATTTGATTACAGTTTCCTTATTCTTCGGTATATAAAGTGTTTTCGTATACATTGTACTTGAATTGAATTCCATTTTCTTCCTGCATCTCATCTGGTACCTTGGGATCTCTATTAAAAATTGTTTTCTTTTAGTTCTCGTATCTAATTGAGTTGGTAAGTTGATAATTACCTAATTTGGCGAATATTTTTAACCAAAGGCGGAAAGAAAACATCACAATCAAATTCTTGCGTTATTTCGCTTAAGTAGAGTCTGTAGAAGTATGGTGAATCCATTGCATACTAAAAATGTAAAAATTTAACATTTTTCTCAGCAGAATTCTAGAATTAATTAGAATTTAAAATTCTGAAATAATCAGTTTAATTTTCACCTTAGACCTATAACTTAATGGGGAATCTGAACCACGGCACGTCATATTTTTAACCTACACAGCATTCGAACTAGTTACATTTAAACCTATGTCACTAGATAAAAACTAATACATCAGGGCTCCCGGTGGTTTGGAGAAGTCGAGAAATTTACAATTTTAGATATTTGGTTATCACGAAAAATCAGGGAATTGTTGATTTTTAGCGAGTCAGGAAAATTGAAATTTAGAGCCAAGGTGCAACTTTTGCATACAAAAGCACAGTTTATTTTGTTAAAAATGCAATTATTTAGTGATTTAATTACTTTTTGTTTTAATAATTTAATTATTCACCAGTTTTTGGTTTAACACAGTAATTTATTCTTTTGTGCAACAATTAAACTGTTTAGTCTAGAAATGCAACTGTTTTGCGCAATAATTGAATTATTTTTGGTTTAATAATTTAGTTGGTTATAGTAATTCAATTGTTTTTGATTCAAAATCTCAATTGTTTTTGTTTCAAAAATTTAATTTTGTGTGTTCAACAATTCAACTGTTTTATGCAAAAGAGCTACTTTTTGTTCAAAAATGCAATTGTTTTGTTAAATAATTTAATTCTTTTGTTTAATAATTCAGTTATTTAGTTGAATAATTCAACTACTCATTTGTTCACTACAATAATTCAATTGTTTTGTTCAATAATTTAGCTGTTTTGATCAACTATTGAATTATTTGTAGTTTAATAATAATTCCTTAAATATTAAAACATTGTTGTATTAAAAATATGAAAATAATAATGCAATTGTATTTATTTCAACAATTCAATTGTTATGATTGAGAAGTCGACTATTTTGATCAACAGTTCAACTGCTTCTTCAACAATTGCACTGATTTTTCTCAACAATTCAACTGTTTTTTGCAAAAAAGTTACTATTAATCTTAATATATATATTTCTTCTGTGCGTGTGTATGTGATTAAACTCCTCCTAAACGGCTTAACCGATTTTAATAAAATTTTGTGTGTCTTTTCAGGTAGATTCGAGAATGGTTTAGATTTACAAATACAGGAAAATTTCACATAATTAGGGAAATTCGGTGACGCGCATGAATGGATTAACGAGATTCATATTATGTTGGTAAAACAGTTTCATTTATAAATCAAAGAGACCCCGGCGAAGCCGGTATCCACCTAGTTTTCTATAAAATTCAACTGTTTCGATCAATAATTCAGTATTTTTTGGTCAACAGTTCAATTGTCATGTTTCAATTCGACCGCTTTCTTCAATAATTCAACTGTTTTTCTACTATTCAACTGTTTTTTCAACTATTCAACTGTTTTACACAAAAATCTACTATTATTTACTATTTCGTTCAATAATTCAGCTATTTTGTTTAATAATTCATCAATAGTTTGTTCAATAATTCAATTAATTATTTTTTGCTTTAATAGTTCAATTGTTTTTGGTTTAAGAATTCATTTGTTATGTGCCGTATAAGACTACATCTTCAAATAACCAAATTATTACCGGATCGTCGAATTAGAAATATTACCTCACAAAGACTATACAGGGTGGTGAATCGATTCCGCGCCACAGGGTTCTCAATGTTAAATTTTTTAATGTTGAAATAAAATCTCCCCTAATCATTTTAGAGAAAAACTTTTAATTAGTTTTTTGTAGAAAAAAAATACTGCATATGTACATGATATTACATTTTTAATAAAAGCAGAAACTGAAAACTTAAAATTCTTGTTTTACAAATATTTATCTTTGCCTTGAAATTTTTTGAGCATTGAAAATCTTACGATACCGTGAATCGACTATGAAATGAAAAGCTATTGGACAAGTCACTTCAAAATTTAAGAGAGTTAAATTATCAAGAGAAGCTGAGATCGCTCAAATGCGTGAAAATTACTTTGACAAAAATCGAATGTGTAAAAAGTGTAAATTACACGTCGAAAAGTTATCCATTATACTGTGGCAGATTACCAGAATCAGGTAAATTTTTCAAAAACTCTTGGTCATAGAGGGTCGGGAAAAAATATTGATAACAAATTTTGTGATTTTTAAGCCAACATGAAGAATCCAATGATGATGCTGGCATTCTTCGGAAATGTTGGCATCTTAAAAATTTGCTCCAAAATATCGAAATCTCCATATTTACAAATATTAGGGAGGGGGGGGGGCACAAATGGTATGTTTTGATCAAAACTTTCAGGACACCAACATTTATTATAATAAAGTAATTCCAAAATTTGTTCAAATAAGTTCTTTAAATGTTTACATGAAATATAAATAAAAAATAAATGTTATATACACTAAAACCTGTTTTTGTGTGAGAATAGGGACCGCATAAAAGGAATCTCTTCAAAACATATTTATTTTTATTCATACTATGCATCTGATAAAATTTTTCGATATATTGCACAAAAAAAATAAAAAAATCGCACGTAAATAATTCCAAATGTAAAAACCGCATAAAAAGGTTTGACTGTACATACCGGTTCTGAAGTATGTCGCCTTACTCAGGTATTAATTTCAAGTAACTGCAAGAGCGTGGAAGAAGGCGTGGTATTAGGAAGATTGGGGGTAGAAAAATTTTTGAAGAGGGTGGGAACATTTATTACATGCATTAATGAAACATTTATTACTTGAATGTATGCCGCCTCGCGCAGGTGTTAATTGCAAGTATCTTTAAATTCATTGATTATGATGGAGGGAATAAGAAGGGGTTGTCAGTGGGTGTCAAAAGGCGTGGTTTAAATAGTGAAAGAGAGCGGACGTGTCAAGGAGGCGTGGCCAGTAGTTAAACAAGACAGGTCGGGTAGAGTACGCGAACTGGTACTCTAAAATCGCAAATTTATAGAAATGGTATAATATTATGAAAAGAACATATTTAGAAATATTATAAACTATGGATGATTTAAAATTTTCACGTTTAGGCATTAAAACTCAAAATTGAAATACGTATCCATGATAGGCTACATTTGAACCTCAAGCCCCGCCCATTTTGAATTGTTTGTAGCAATTTTACAAAAATTACGTATTTTATCACATTTTTGATGCAGACGTCACATATGTGTACTGTTATTTGAATAAAACATGGAATTGCATCGATTTAAGGAGTATTTTCTAAAAAATCACTTTTGTGTGAATTCGTTTCTGAGGTGGTTGCACTGTCAAAACCTATTTCGCAGCCCTCGCCTCCGGGGCTCGGACGGGCTTCGAACGGTTTTGACACGTGCTAAACTCATTAAAACATCCTTAAGCGGCTCCAACTCGAAAAGTTTCCAAGTTGACGCAGCGGATCTCAGGGAGTGACTAATCCCACTTTTCGATGCTCTAGTAGGCCCCGCCCCAGCACCTTTCCATGCACATCGAAATGCTCGTACTGTCATGAAAATGAATAATTCGCCCGATTTTGTGATTTTAAAATCGATTTTGGCGTTATTATTGCAAATATCGAATTCATCCATAGTACATTCTACTCGTATTAACGTTCTCTACCTAATTCTAAAAAACATTTGTAAAATAATCACAGGAAAAAGTCCCAGTTGGCGTACTTGAACCGACAGGTCAAATTCCCGGATAGGGATTTTTACCATTTTTAAAGCGGTTTATGAAAGATGAGGGTCTAATCGGCAAATAAAAAAAATAAAAGTTGGGGTCGGTTCACAAATTTTGAAAAAACGGCTTTAAAAATTAATTTGGAATGCAATTTTGTCATTGGCTCTTTTGAACTGTAACCCCGCCCACCGAAATTAAAATAGGTTGTGGTGACAGTAAAGATACCAGAATCTCGTTTTTTACAACGAATTATGAAGGATGAGGATCTAATTAACTAATAAAAAATTAAATTTGTGATCAGACAACAAATTTCGGAAAAAAATCATTTTTTGTGTGAATTCGACTCTTGACGTAGTTGCGTTTGTCAAAATCCACTTTCCGCACGCTTTTATTTACTAAAAACATCCCCCAAGACGATTCAACTCAAAAAAGGTGTGTAAGTTGACCCGACGGATGTCAGAGAGCGACTGACTCCCTCCTAACGCTGCTCTAGTTAGCCCCGCCCTATGGTGATTCGTACATATCAAACCACACGCACCGTTAATACAATGCATAATATTATTGCGTAATATTGCGCAATAATACATTTATATCACGTATTTCTTATGGGAAAATTGTAATTTTCAAAATTAAATTATGGCCTTATTACAAGTCTAACAACATTGATCCTTACCTTAAAGAGTTTGTATTTTGCAATTTCTATAGGAAAAAGTGTATTTTCGAACCCGGGAATTCGAACTCTTACCCAAGATGGGTTTTTAGACTTTTATCACTATATACCTACTGAAATTATAATTGTTGAGGAATAAATATCAAATTCGAAACGTCACTAGACAGTTTCATCTCTAAACAATTTATTATAATGTAATTATTAGGTGATTTTAATACTGTGAACTTTGTCAGTTTCAGTTTGTTAGAAGCTATTTCTTTGCTAATATAAAATTATGTTGGATAAGGAAAATAGAAGAAAAAAATATCCTAAACCAAAATGAAAATCCAGAGGTTCTGGCGATATTTCACACACTTACCCTATAGATTTCTGTTCCACCAATCACCCAGATAGATTCATATTCATCAATAAAGTTAGCATCTTGCAGTTTTTCATTAATTTCATCCCAATTATTGAATCCATAAGCATTTTCCAAATCTCCAAAATTTAATTTTGATCGAGATAAAACAAAATTGATCCTGTCGGGCAAATCTCTATAACGAGGTGGAAAGCTTTCGTAAGTTTTTCGTCCTACTATGAAAACATTTTTTTTACCAGGATCCGATGCGCTGGTCACGTTAACATAATAATCCAGTTCGGTTCTGAAACGGCCTATTTTGGAGAAACTATTTCAATGTAGTAAAACTTACCTTAAAGTCCAAGGCAGATCGTTGTTTTTTCCAATGCCCATGTTTTTGCTAACGCAGGCAAAAATGTTGTATTTGAGCTTCATTTTTCACTGAAATCAATCACTTAACATATTTTTGAAAAATGCGGAAGCCAGCGGCATTTATACTCGCAGAAAACCGCAAACTTAAAAACAACTTTTTTGTTTATATTCCAGCTACATAATTTGAAACATCGTTTCCTTCGCGGTTTTATTTTATCTTATCTGAGGTGATCTAAATATTTATATTTATCATCGAAATTCGATATTTGTTTCATTTGTTGTTAAATTTGAAAATAGAAAAAAGTGCCATCTCTTGAGAATCTGATAAAGCTCTGCTTTTAGGAAATCGGTAATAACGCAGAGGCGTACCTACTACGTTTTATCGATTGTTCAGCGTGATATACAAAATCAATACAAATAGGAAGCCGGTAGCGTGTTTGAGGTATATAGCTGTAACATAAACGGTTTTACTTTATTAGTTTGTGAAGCTCTTCCAGGTGAGTAGCATTACAAAACATTCTTTAAAAAGCACGTTACTTGTACTTACGTTTAAAAATGAGACAATTTCCACATTTTTGTTGTTTTTTGGGCTAAAGATAAAAATATTCCTAGTGGAGAGGAAAAAAGTTTTACACTGTTTTTGTATTAAATCAAAGTTTTTAAAAGCTTCGATAAGCTTTTTATTATGTATTGCACTTGACACGCGATTATTTTAATTATCTTATCATGGATGAAGAAGAAAAATGTATGAATACATTTATGTAGATGGATAATTATTGTTAAAATAACAACAAAGGACTATTAAATAATTATTGTAATTATTGTTTTGAAATTAATCCAATATCCAACCAATATCAGTCGTAATTTTCCCCCCCAGTGAGTTTATGCTAAACATTTCTAATTGGTTTTGGTTACATATTACATGTATGTAAAATACTGCAATGAATTGGAAGAAAGCTTTTGAGTTATTATAATCAACCATCTATTTTCTGCAATATGGTAAGGAAAAGAGTTTTTTTTTATTTAATACTCATTTTAATATTAATTTTTTAAAATTTTCATAAATTATTATTATTATTTATAATTATATAATTAAATAGACCAATGGTAAAGTACGTCTATGGTTAAATTGCATGACTGCATACATACTCGACGTATTAATTAATTTTGTTTAACTTCTGGCATATTTACATAATATGAATCAATATTTACCTACATAAATTCATATTATAAAAATATAGAAAACTTGGAGATTTTTTATTATGGGTCACATCAGAGAATGGATAAAAATAAAGTGCTCTATTTTAGTACGAAAAAAAAATCAATAAATTTTGTCGTTGTTAATATTGTCATTAACATTTAACTGTCACGTCATTTCTTCCATATTTACAAACACATCACCTTATAATCAAACAAATTGTCAACTGATAGTAATTGGCATAGGTGAAAAAAACTCTTCGTTTCAAAAAACTTCAAATTTCAATTCTCCAATTAGGAATCGCTAGACACAAAATCAAAGGCGTTACAAAAATTCCTTTTGTAACCCACATTCATGTTTTAGTATCAGGTATTTTTCAATTTCAAGTTTATATTGTTTCAGTTGACTAACAAAGGGGAGTAGCTGCAAACATTATTAAATTTTTTTTCAAAAAACAGCTCAATTAGTTGCTATTTTATATTTGATATTTTTTACGTTTTATTAAAATTAGTTAATTTTGAAACAACGGGGTATTTGCACAAAAAATTGTTTGTTCTTTGTCATTATTTTTTATTTTTAACGCAACACATCATTGAGTAATTAATTAAACAACATGATTTTTTGCCACCACCAGCAAGCTATAAGCAAAAGGTATTTTAATTTTAATCTCAACATACCACATGTTTACAAATTTCGTAATCATGAAACATGCACTTTTTTTAAAAAAGGGGGTGTGGTTCAATGCCGCGTGGTAGTTTTGCAAAATATAATACAACTTTCAATTAAACTATTTTCAAGAAGGTTTTAAATTTTTTTAAATTATGTAAAATTTGAATAAAAATTTGTTATAAACATTCCAGAGCTGTTTGAAACTGCATTTGCTTGAATTTTACTTGATATTTACTTGAATTTTTCAATTCACTGTCATTTATCTGTCAGAATGTCATTTTTTCCGTTTAGCAGGGAATTCTGGCGATAAACTTTAATCACGAATGTTTTATTTATTAGAAATTTTTCAACTTAATTTATCGAAATTAAAAGTAGATAATGCCTAAATCAAAATTTTAGCAAAAAAGTTAAAATTAAATAAAATTCCCGATTATTTGAAGTTGGTCACTAGTAGAGAACTTTTCAATTAGTAATATTTTTTTCTCTTACGTATTTTTAGTTTAATATATCATTGTTTCGATTTTTAAAATTTCACCAGTTAAACTTGTATTAAACTAAAAATACCTAGGTAGTAAGTGGAAAAAATTTACCAATTTAAAAATAAAAAGCTTGAAAATTTTTTTTAAAACATATAATTTCACAAGTTAATAAATCATTTATAATATATATTTTCAATATAAGCTAGATTGTTTTTAAATTATATGTACCGTCATGTCACAGATCTTGATGGTATTAATTTCAGTAACCTTCGTATACTGATCGATATTCTGTTGGATGAAAAAAAATTCCAAGATCGTCGAAAAATAAAATTTAATAGTTAAACAGCGAAAACTTAAAAAATACAAATTAAATAATTATATTTTTTGTTTTGAAGGGAATTTGTGCATTCCTTCCTTTCATAGACTGTGGTGCACTTATTTTGAAAATTTTTTTAAATTATTTCTCAAAAAGGAATTTAATTAGTAACAATTTTTTCGAAATTTCAAAGAACATTTTAACGTCTGCCCTTTAATTCTAACCTAGAAATTGAAGGTGCAAGGAAAACTTTCAAGGAATAATGTGTGCCTCGATGTAATATAAGGGGGCTAAATGGTCTGCCGCTAACGCTAATGTAACAGAAGCTGCCACCACTTTCTCACCGAAAAAGAAAATCAGAATAGCAAAAGACGTAAGAATCAAATGATTTCGTTTGCACTTAAGTTCACTTTTTATCTAAATTTTGGGTAAATAATAAGAAACACGAAAATGCAGATTGATGAGTATAATTTTTAATGTTAACGTTTTAAAATTTACAATTTATTGAATCAATTAATAGAACGACACGAATGCGACATTTATTATTCATGTAGAATTTCGACAATAATTTATGTTTGTTGTGAATACTCGTATTTCGTGAGGAATTAATAAATATTTATTTTAACTTGCCCTACGAGAATGTTGGTTTTTAGGTCACTTTCGCGTATGTGAAAAGAACAATGAGAATACAATTTTAGGTCGATGTTTTCTAATGGGAACTACAAATATAATTTTATTGACAAAAATCGAAAATTGAATTGATTAATGGGTAGAGTTAATATTCCCGGGTTTGAGAGCTCACTTTTCCCTATAGAAATGGCTATACCAAACGAAAGAACACAAAAATACAAGCTCTTTAAGGTGAGGATCAATCTTGTCGGAGTTGTAATAAGGCCACAATTTCATTTTGAAAATTGCAAATTTCCATAAGAAATACATGTAAGTGTATTAAAATGAAAAGGTATCGTTCATTCTGTTGGCGGTACGTGTGCTGTGTCTGGGTCGACAGTGACTAGTGGTGGGAGATACCAGTCGCTTTCAGAGATCCGTCGCGTCAACTTTCAAAATTTTCGAGTTGGAGCTTTTAATGAGTTTAGCGCGTGTCAAAACCGCTCGAAGCCCCGTACGAGCCCCGGAGGGGCGAGGGCGGGTGCGGAGAGTAGGTTTTGACAGCGCAACCACCTCCGAAACGAATTCACACAAAAAGTGATTTTTTTTCGGAAATTTGTTGTCCGATCACAAATTTAATTCTTTTTATTAGCTAATTACACCATTATCTTTCATAATTCGTTCTAAAAAACGAGATTCTGGTATATTTACAGTCGCCACATCCTCTTTCAATTTTGGGGCGGGGTTACAGTTCAAAAGAGCCAATGATAAAATTGCATTCCAAATTAACTTTAAAGCCGTTTTTTTCAAAATTGTGTGAATATTCCGCAATTTTAATTTTTTTTATATGCTATTGGGACCCTCATCTTTCATAATCCACTTCAAAAATGGTAAAAATCGCGATCCGGGAATCTTAACCGCTCCCTTCATTAATTAAAGAAAATTGAGATTAAAAAAATAAACCGACGCGCGGTATTGCATTTTGGTAGTGCAGTGGCCTGATCATGTAACCGTTCTCAAAGACAATTAAGAATTTTTAGATTTAAGTGATGATTTCTTACGCGATTTTTTCGAAATTTATCTTAAAACAAAAGATATAAAAACAAAACAAAATTTAACAATTTAATTTAAATAAAAGACTTTGTGAAATTTATGAGATTCTTAGGAATGCTCAAGAATATGTGAAATTGGGGAACAAAAGTGTCCAAATTTTTGAAATTGTTTCAAAATCTAATTTCAGAGTAAAATGCTGAAATTTGTTTTATAAAACAATTATATTTTGTTAGTAATTTTTAGGCTCTACTTCTTCCTGGGCCCTGTGCGCGCGCACCTGTTGCACATACGCAAGTACGGTACTGTTTCAATCTAATCAAAAAGTACTTTTCATTAAATAGCCTTACATTTTAAAGTCAAACAGTTTAATATTTTAAAGAATTTTAATAAAATTTTGTCCGTTTCCTATGCAAAATTTTAAAGCTTGCTCGGTTTGTTCATTATTTCCGTAATAAATAATAATTATTTCTTGCATATTTAAAGAAAGAAGTTAGTATTTCGCTTGAATGGTTTTTCAGCATGCGAATATCGGTTGGTAGTCTCAGATTTTCCGATAAAATTGTTTTACACTTCTGCGTGCTGTTAACAATTTCTCTGCCCTTTCTCCACCAAAAGCTGATCCAAGAAAATAAAACTGCCAAATAAATACTAATTAAATTATTTGTTTAAATAACATAACAAGTGCCAAAAGCACTCTTTAGTTAGTGGTGATTTGTACGTTCTAGGACATTCTCGCGCCGCCGTTTCGAAGTCGCCATTTCGACGCAGAGACGTTTCAACGCGAAGATCAAAATTAAATATTTTTGTAACGACAACCCGGATGGCAAAATTAAAAAATTCCTAAAAAATTATGAATGACTGTGATAAAATAAAAAAAATATATGAAAAGGAAGATCATAAACTAACCTTACTTAACGCATACAATCCAACTCAAAAACGTATCAAACTCGAATTTATAATCAAAATCAAAAATACTTTTTGAAATGAAAAGAGGAATCAACCACAAATTTCTATTTTGTAATTTTGGTCTTTCGACGAAATATCTTTGCATTGAAATGTCTTCGCGCCGAAATGTCCTTGGATCGAAACAATCCGTGTTTTGTAATATCAAAAAGTTTACAAACAACAAGGGCACAAAACTGCTTGCACATCAGTTCTCCAATTTAGAAAATAACAAAACGAGTAATTTAGGTTTTTCAAACTAAAGTTTACGATTCCGTAAAACCTTCGACGTTTGCACCAAGATTTGCTGATTTGTTCGAAAATTGTTATTTCTGCTGAAACTGTAGTTCAGAATCAATTTATATTCTTGAACATTTTCATGTTTTATTCAACTTCACATCTCAATGCCCGGTTTCACAAACATTTAAACTGCGATTTCGGCTTAAATTTCGGCTTAAATATTATAGGCTTAAATAATTTAATCACAATTTAAACGTTTGTGAAACCGGGCATGAGTTCGAATTTAGGGATCAAAATACACTTTTTTCTATAGAAATGGCTTTATCAAACGAAAGAACAGAAAAATACAAGCTTGTTAAGGTGAGAATCATTGTTGTCGGACTTGCAATAAGGCTGCAATTTCATTTTGAAAATTTAATTTTCTCATAAGAAATACATGTAAATGTATTATTGCGCAATATTACGTAATAATTTTATTGCGGGGTTGACCAGCTAGTATATTTGGTGTACATAATTTTGTAAATGATTTGCAAATGTTTGCAGATTTTGCAAATGTGTGTAAATTTTTGCAAATGTGTAAATTTTACAAATGTGTAAATTTTTGCAAATGCCTGAAAATTTTGCAAATGACTGTAGTAAATCTATGCAAATGTCTGTAATTGTCTGAAATTGTTTGCAAATATCGGTGTAAATTTTGCAAATGTTTGCAAATGTGTGTAAGTTTTGTAAATGTGTAAATTTTTGCAAATGCCTGTAAATTTTTGAAAATGACTGTAAATCTTGGCAAATGTCTGAAATTGTTTGCAAATTTTAAAATTATTTGTAAATTTTGAAATTATTTGCAATTTTTGCAAATTATTGTAAATGTAAATTTGGTGTACAAATTTTTGGTCAGTGGTCAACCCCCCGAATTTTATGCATTGTATTTATTGTACGTGTACTGTAGTTGAGTTAACACGGACTTACTCAATCGCTCCCTGCTATCTGTCGAGCTAACATCCCCAATTTTTCAAGTAGGGCCGGTCTAGGGAATATTTTTAATGAGTAAAGCGTTCGAAGCGGAGCGGAGCGTAGGCTGCGGAAGGTCAGTTTTGATTAACGCAACCACAACCGATTTTGAACTTTTAAAGTGGTTTTTTCCAAAATTGGTGGACCGATCGCAAATTTTATTTTTTTATGTGCTAATTAGACCCTCATCTTTCATAAACCACTTCAAAAATGGTAAAAGTCCCGATCAGGGAATTCGAACTGTCACCCAATTGTACAATTATTTATTTAAATTCAAACTTTGGAGAAATGTTACCGGTAGTTTGTTAAACTTTGTACCACACCTTAAAAACCTTTCTAAATGCATTAAAAAGCAAAAAAATGACACTGATTGTCACATTTTTACAAATATTATGGTGTCAACACACTTGAAATATGTCAATATTTAAAATAAAGCTGGGATTGGTCGCTGGAAGAAATTTGTACAAAAATTTCTTCTTTAGGATTGAATTCCCTGATTTCCTCCGGATTTCCCCAAGTTTCCCCGATTTTTTTTGATTTTCCCTAATTTTCTCTGATTTCCCTTAATTTTGTCTAATTTTCCTTGATTTCCACCATTATTTTTATCCGAATAAAATTTATTCAAGGTACAATCAATTTTTCATGTTGAAAAAATAGTTTGTCAACTTTTTCCAAGTAAACACGTGGGAAAAAGTTATCCGGAGCAAAGTTATCATTGTAAAGAATTTTTCCATTCGAAAACATTAAATTGAATTATTTAATTATCTAAATAGCTCACTTTGTTTGTAATAAGTTACTATTGAAGATACAATTCCTCCTAACCTTTTTTTTGTGTCGAAAGGGGAAAAATCTTCACAAAAACATCACCATCCCGTGGTGGGTGGTAGTGTGGGATTTTACCCATTAAAAACCCCCTCCCGTTTGTGCGTTCGGGATTCGGCCAATCATTTCTTTCTTTTTTTCCTGCCTTTTCGGGTCGTAGTTCTTTCGTTTGACTATTTTTGAACTTCTTCGTTACCGCTAACGGAAGACTCTTGTTGGTATAGTTGTTTTTCTTTTGGTCTTTTTCTTTAGTAATTATGATTCTTTTAGCCAATTTTGACACAGCCTCTCATGCGTTTGATGTTTCAAACATGGATTGCACGAGGTTTTCCGGCGAAAGGAGGACACTCAATGTTGCCTCGGTGTTTTGCCGCTGTATTACCCATCGCTGGCAGTGGAAAAATGTTTGTTCTCCAGTGTCAATTTCTTCGCAGTAGGGGCATTTGTCGTTTAATGATCTTTTGAAACGATGCAGAAAGGCCTTGAAACACTCATGTCAGTTCATGGTCATCGTGTATATCAGTTCGCCGTGCTTCTTCTTGCAGCAGCTCCTTATTGTAGATATGAGGCGGTAGGTCCATCTGCCGCTACTGCTGGAGTCCAATCTTCTTTGACAGATTTCTATTGCGCAATGTCTGATGTCATGTTCATTCTCCAGTAACTGTATTTCCTCTCTTGAGCTCGGAGGTGGATGAGTAGCACCGATGCCAGCACATTTGCTGCCTTTGTTGAAGTTGTTTTATAGCTGTTTTTGTTGTTGCTTTTGCAAGGTAATTTGCGTACTATTTGGTTTGAAGTGAGTCCGCCCAATGGACTTTTCTTTTACTTTTCACTTGTTTTCGGCAGAGCCACCGATGTTTGGAAGGAGTCTTGCAATGCTGATTGTTGGCTTCTCTTCATTTTCTGCTGTTTTCTTTATGTGTTTTCCAAAGGAGAGGCTTTTGTCAATCCGGATACCCAGGACCATGATGCATTAAACTGCGACGATTTCTGAGTCCAGAAGTTAGACGATTAGCTTTTTGTTTTATCTGTTTTTCTGTTTTTGGCACGACTATTGCGTTTAGATCGTCCGCAAAGCTCAGCAGACTTACTCCCTCTAGCACGTTAAGGGAAAGACTTGATTTTTTTATGTTCTATTAATATTATAATTATATCTGATTTTCCATAAGAAAACGGCCTTGAAACACAGAATTTCCGGTCGAAAAAGTGAGTATTTGGTTCAAGGGAACTGATATCACGCGATATGATTAAGCGTGAGCACGTTGGCGCCTGAACTGCGTCAGCTGATGGGGAAGGTTGTCTTGTTTGTTATTAACCAAAAACCAAGGCTCGCACATTTCCATTCTTTGATTATTACGTCACCGAAGTTTATGCTTTGGAGCCAAGTTACCTTGTTGGCAAAGTTCGACAATTTTACAACAGTCTACCTTTGTTTTCGAAGATCTTAACAATTTTGATATAAATAACTATAGTAGGTTTAATTCATCTTGGCTTCGGCCAAGATGGTCTGACCTTCTGACAAGAAGCAAACGATGAAGAAGAATAGGTTTAATATAACTTGGTAGCTACGTCATCGCGCGTAAGCACTGCCATTGGTTATTAACCAAAAGCAGCTACTGCTATTAGTTAGGTTAGGTATAAAAATTTTACTATATAAATAGTTTAGTATCAAGCATACACACTAAACCCTAGTGATATAAATGTTATTTTCAATGTTCTAATCTCAGATCCGCCAGCTTGCTCACAATATGAGCAATATTAACCTTTGGGTTTTCTAGCCAAATTTAGATACAATTGTGATTGAAGTTAACGCCTACTTTCCAGGGTATGTCTGACTAATGTAAACACTTTTCGCACAAGAACCTTTAAGTAGCAAATAACTCAGACCCAGAGAAAGTCAGCCGAAAGAATTAAGTCGGAGGGTAAAAGTTTACTGATGCTAATTGTTAGTTACAAAATATTTATCGAAGTAAAATAAAATTGTCAGGCTTTTTTTAAATTTAAATTAAATAAATAAAAATAAATAACAATGTTGAATATTAACAACGGGAAAAATATTCTTTCTTTTTTGGGTTTTGTATTGGGTTTAACATTCTTGTACTACAGTATAATAATAATTATGTTTATTTACAGATGAGACGAAACAATATAAGAAAACATAACTATTTTATTATTTTGAAACAAAATGTGTGAGGAATCTGCATGTTTAGTGCCCCAACTGGATCAACAACAGAATGGTCACCCCGAACCTAGACGTAAGTAAATTTAATTTTGTGATTCCACAAAATAGTTCATTTTCATTGAATTCTTATATTTCTATAACATTGAAATATTATCAGTCTTATTTAAATATTGGATCGCCATTGACTGTCAGAAGATTCATGGTTCTTTCAGAAAAATGCCAGTTGGATCAACAATTATTTATTTAATTAATTTCTTTTCTTCTTCTAGATTAACAATTATATTAAATCGGGCGGTATAACGGCAAATAAACTCAGACTAACAACTCACTGCACTTGCAAAATACGTCTGTTTATTGATATCAATAAAAAGAACGTGATCAGCGTTCTAAGGGTTGTTAACTTTAAACACCGTTTTAATAATAAATCTTTGGCTTACGGATTTTATATACTTAAGGCACGCCCTACACTGCACATAGCAGTAATTTTATATTAAAATATAATTATTACATTTAAACTTACGTATGTATGAGCTAAGTCTACCCCAATCTTCCTTGGTGCAGCGCATTTTACTATAACTATAACTATTAATGTTACAAAAAGAAAATTAAGGTAATTTTTGCGTTTTATGATTTCCTTGACGATCGTAATCTTAATTTCAACGTCCGTATAAAATATCATAAAATCAGCATATTTCAACTAATGTAATATATTTGAATGAAAGATTGAAATGCAGGATAGGATAAGAGAAAAGCAAAAATCAGTTGTTCATAAAACTGGCACAGCTGACATGCTTTAAATTGAAATTCATCAAAAGTTAGATGCTTTCGTTGTTTTTCATAATCTTTTTGCGAAAACGCCTTTGCTCTAATATCTGCGTCCGCTACTTGCTTTTGTCAAGGAGTATTAACCTTTTACGTGCAAGATAAGGATTAAATAGCGAAAGTCACGATTCCCAATTCTATCTAATTTAACAGATACTACATTAAGATTACAATGAAATCACACCGATAGCATTGGAGAGCCATAATTTATTTTATCTACTAAATTGTCTTCTATTTATTTGCTCTTAGTATCCGCTTAAAAAATAAATGTCCCTACAATGGGACCAGATGATATTAAAAATGCACCTGTATTAATTACTTGATACGAAAAAAGTTTTAGACGTCCCAAAGACTTTTCTAAACTTCCCCAATAGAATATAAATAAGGGTATTAAATTTAAGGATAAACGATAAAATATTATTAAAAAAATAACAGCTAGAAAATCGTGCGTAATTAAGGAAAAATTATTGCATGTAAGCTTTATCGATAAACTAACAAGGTCATATGAATTTTAATGCTCATAACAATAAACAATAACATTTTCAATGCTGATCTACTTTTGGGAATAACAATAATTATTAGGTCTCATCGAGGAAGATTGGAAAGAGAAACTTTTGTGACATATAAAATCTCCGGCCAAGTTTTGGTGGAACTGAGACTACACCTTTTAAGAATTTTTTCTTGATCCACCCTTAGTTTGGTATTCACGACCTAGTTAAATGACTTGTTTATTATAGGAACTTTAACCGGATACCCCTCGTGTCAAAATCAATATGATATAGTCACGATTTAAAATCGGCAAACTATTTGAGGTTATTTTTTCCCAATATTGAATTAATAATGGTTCTTCCATATTTAATGATATTTTCTTTGATATTTTTAGTCAATCTTTTATTTTCAATAAAATTTACCATAAAAGCTCTTAGTTAAATAACATTTGATAAAACTATAACTATAAATTGCGTAGTATGTAATACTTAAAATCGATCAGTGGCAAAATGTTGCTGTAAAAATATAAAAGCGCTCATAAGAAATAAAACTTCCATTGTGGTCGGTCAACAGATATTAAAATTTTTTCAAAAAACTATACAATGTATTTCTGTGTCTAATGAAAAATCTTCCCTGGGAAGATAAAAATACCTTTGTAATCTACATGGGTCAGATATAATCAATATAGGTAATATCTCTAATTATTTATTATTCCCACTTTGGACTCATTCCAACAATTCAAGTATTTATAGTCGTAAGATATATTCCCACATGGCGCCGCTTTCTGATGAAAAACTGGTTGGTCAAGTTTTTCAAAATTATGCAAGATATTCTATTATCCACCGATAATTATTATTGATTTTCCACAAACTTAGGAGTACCTGAAAATTCGTTTTACGTCTAATAAAAACATATCGAAAAGTGGGATTAATCAAACCAAAATTTTGTCAATAAAAACATCGTCTTCATCTCTTTTCTAGGGTGGTTACTTGTAAATATATCTGCAAGCTTGGTTGCGCTCTAGTCGCAGCATGGTCTCAGAATCGGTTTACCTATTCGTTTCTATTTGAAAACTGAGCGATGAGCGATTCTGAGAGACTTGGTTTGATCTCGGCCGAAACTGGACATTTTAGTCGTCCTCGAAAAGCAATGACAAATCACTGAGATTAATTATATCACATCTCTCAGCAAATCAAATCTATCTGAAAAAAGCTGAGAACATGGAAGTATGACACTTACCTTTGTTCGAATCACAAAATCTTATTTACAGCTAGAGTACTTTACAGCAAATTAACAAAAAAGAGAGTAGCGAGAAGAGATACTTCGAGAAGTTGCCACTTTTCTTCGCCCAAACTCAAAATCAACAAAACTCACAGAATCTTGAAAATTTGCATATTTTGCATTCCCGAAAAATAAAAAAGTTAATTTTTTTATGTAAAATGCATACTTCGGGCTTCCTTTTGCAAGGATACAACCTAACAGTCTTACTAATAAAAAATCCTTATACACCTGTTTAACAAGTGTATAGTTATACAGTGAATAACGCCCTTATAAGAGTTGTATAAATTTCTTACTAATAAACAGTGCATAAGCTTTGTATAACTATACATTTGTTATACGCCCCTTATATAAAACTGTATGATACAACTTAAAAACGTTGACTAAAATAGTTCATTTAACACAAAATGTTGGAACGTTTTCAGCATAGGTAGTGTAACTGATAGTGTTTCTTTGGATAGTGTCTGTGGATAGTGTATTCTAACCTCACTTTATCGATAAAAGTATATCGTTTTTGTACAAGTCGTTGTTTGTGCATTTAAGTGAAAATCAGCTTTTTACTTTCCCATTTATTGTAATCGAGTAAAAAAAAAGTATTTAATTATTTGCAATGGCATCTTCATCGAAAAGAACAAGAGCTGCAAATTGGGAGCCCATTGAAAGGGTATGTACTTTAATTACAAATTTAATAATTTAATCATGCATACATAATATTATTTAAGAATATACTGAAGGACTTGATGAAGAATGAAGTTGTTTCAATTGAAAATAAAAACACCGACACAAATACGAATAAAACCAAAGTAAATGCCTGGAAGAGGATTCTTAAAGCGTAAGCATGAAATTGTATTAATTACTTTTTATTATTATCACGATTGTACATTTTTGTATTATGCAAAGGTTTAACGAGCTAAACGACAGAGAGAGAACTCTTACCGAATTAAAGCAGCAGTGGCGGTGTTTGAAAGGAGAATCGAAAAAGGCCCTGTCAAATTATCAAAAGGACTGTAAGAAAACTGGTGGCGGACCGAAACCTCCCAGTCTAAATCAATATCTGCAGGAGATATTATAAGTGCATAAGCTTATACAATGCTTATACATAGTTTATTAGTAACGTTTTCCAATGCAACTGTTATACATGGTTTATTAGTAATACTGTGAATAGTTATAACAGGTGTATACACGCATGCGCTTATACGTGGTTTATTAGTAAAGTTTTGTTATACAACCCTGTATAAGCCTTATACAACGTTTATTAGTAAGGCTTATAATGTATAATATACTATTTTTGGCAAGAGAAAATTGATTCTAGATTCTTACTAACTTTTTTGAATAAATCCTTAGTGTGAATAATAATAATAATAATTACTAGTAAAACCATGCAGCTCAAACTTGTACAGATCGAAAGGATAAAGCCATAGAAGCGCCCTGGGTGTAACTAACCTTAGAAAGTAAGAGGTGCTGAAGTTCTTTACTAGGGCTCATCCAAAGTGGTGAAAAATTTTCATAATTATATCATATGACACCTCAAATAAAAGTTTTTTGTATAGGCTTCTCTAAAACCATTACGAATGTTAATAACGGGTAACTACAGAGGCGTAAATTAGGTAGTAGAAAGGGGCGTGTCAAAAAGGCGTGGTATAAATATGGGAGTAAAAAGGCGTGTCACGGGGTAGTTATTAAAATACAGGCAAAGACGTAGATTAAAGTATGAGTAAAAGGTATGTAAGGAACGATCATATAATTGTTTTAATATACATTGCAGGTTCCTTAAGAGGCGTATATTAAGGTGAGTTGTCAGTGGGGTGTGTCAAAAGGGCGTGGTTTAAATAGTGGGAGGATAGGGGTTGGCTATATGCAATTAAATAAGACCGGTTCTTAACAAACTTAAAAACTTATTTACAAAATTAGTTTTAGTGCTGAAAACTTATTTTAATTGTCTATGGGCGGGGTTATAGTTCAAAAGAGCCAATGAGAAAATTGCAGTGTAAATAAATTTTAAAGCCGTTTTCTTCAAAACTGGTCAACTAACCGCAAATTTTATTTTTTTATACGCTAATTAGACCTTCATCTTTCGTAATTCACTTTAAAAATGGTCAAAATCAAAGTTGAGGTTTATTACCCGTCCCCCTGTATACGATGCAAAATTTAGTGTTTCTACTTTGGTTTTTTTAAAACAAAATTTTCATTCGAACTTTTAATTTCAATTTTTGTTTGGGGGTGTTAATTTAAATTCAGAAAGGGGGGGCTTAGAACCTTTCATTCCCTCTAGCTACATCCTTGCTGTTGGCCGCGGATAATATTATAAATAGTCAAAATCTTATCTTTCTTTTTAAAGTTAGTTGTCAAAAAACAGGGAATCGAACCTACGACCCTACTAATTTTCTTAGAAATAGAATTCCGAGCTGTACTTACAACTTGAAATTAAAAAATTCAAATTTAAGTAACAAAACCCAAAAGCCAAATCTATAAATCAAGTTGTAGAAACCGGGTATTTCCAAACCCCCAGATCTACGCAGTTTATTTTTAACAGAAAGAAATTGAAGATATCCAGTGTTGTATTTAGGGGAATAATAGGGGAATAAAAAATGTTTACCTAACGGTTTTAAATTTAAAGAAGTTTGAGTTTGAAACAAGTTTTAAATTTTTTGATTTTTGGAATTTGTCAATTATATTACCACTGACGCGCATGAATGGATTAACGAAGTTCTAAAAAATTGTCAGGTTTGCCCCCTCTTCCCCATAGACATCTGAAGATATCTGCTTGCCCAATTGGTAATTTTTATATATAGCGGTATCATAGAGCCTTTGAATAATTTGTAAAAATTTATTGTTTTGGCTTCAAATTTTGGGATACTAGGGGGGGAAACCGCGAATGCTCCTTCTTCAAAAAAACTCAGACTACGTCACTAGGTTTGAATTCAAAGAAAATACAGTTTCGTGTAGGAAAATTCCGCTTAGTGTACGGATTTGTTTCTTATATAAACAAATTTTTGTGTTGTGTCCTCATATAGTCGGGCACTGGGGGTGCTCCACACCCCCCAGACCTCCCGGTCTATGCAGTTTGTTTTGAAAAGGAGACGTCCATTAATTACCAGAACTCTAAATGTGGCGAGGTTCGAAAAATCTCGTTTAAAGGGGGGGGGTCAATAAAAATCTTGCGTCAACTTTGTAATACGCTGTAAAAATTACTGATCTTCGATGTAGTAAAAATTGTAGGGTAAAGCTCACGTAAGGTGAAGAGGGGGGTGTTCCACCACATCTTACCAAATCTTACAAAGGAGGGGAGTTTCAAATTTAAAGAAAAATACTTCATGGAGTTAATGAACGTCCCCAAAGAAGAAAATTGAAGATATTAGCGAATCTATTTGACCCATTTCGGTTATTATTGCGGTAAAATCAATAAATAAAGGAAAATACTTCATAATAGAAAGCAAAATTGGGAATTGAACCTGCGATATTACTTATTTTCCTAGAATTAAAATATTATTACCGAATTGTAAAGCTGCAATCGAAACTTTAAATTAAACAATTAATACAATTTAAGTAATAAAATCCAAAATTCTAAAATCTGGGGTCTGGGGGTACTGGGTACTACCGTAATTTGAAGAAAATACAGTTTATGTAGGAAAATACCCCAGAGTATACGGCATCATTTTTAATAAAACGAAGTTTTTGTGTTGTGTCGTTCGAGAGTTAGGCACTGGGGGGTGCTCTACACCCCCCATATTAAAGATTGCGGCACTGATAATACGGTGCACCTAAAAAGAAGACAGCTAATATTTAATAAAAAAAATAACTTCTTTAAATAAAAGAAGAAGATTTGGAATTGGATGGAATGTTTTATTTTTAATTCTAAGTGAGAACTTCTTCAACACTGAAGTTAATTTACTTTTATTTTCTACTTTATGTAAATTATAGTATAATTGCAAAATAAAAATTAAAACAAAATTTAGATAAAAAAAATTGAACTGAAATTAATTAGGTACCACCAGAATGACGATATTGTCGATGCCGCTCAAGAAGTCTGCTGGTTAACCGCTAGACTAACTTGCCGGCTAATTTTACATTATAAATTTTGAATTTTTAAGTTGATTCTGTAATTTTCACAACTAAATTTTGAAAAAACGGTTATTGTTATTTACATATTATCGGTTCTACAAAACTTTTATCACAAAAACAATTGATAAATAGTCAGGACCGTCTCCGGAATTAATGTCAATGGAAAAATTACAGCTCCTAAATTGAAGATATCTGGTTGACTAATTGATAATTTCAATTTTAGTTATTATTACGGTAAAATCAATAATATAATAGAAAATATTTTATAATTAAAAAAGAACTGGGAATCGAACCTACGACTCCTATTTTACAAACCTATTTTACAATGTACAGCTGTATTGACTACTTTATATTGATCCCAAAGGATTAAAACCAAATAGAAAAATTAATAACTAAATTGCCAAGGTTGTGCGGCCTGAAGGCCGCACTCAGAGTAATTATATCGAAAACGCTCCGTATGTTCGTCTCATTAAAATTTCCGGAACAGAACGCTCTAATGAAGTGAAATTTTAAACAGTAATTCCGCTACGATGTCTAAAGCGAACGCTGCTATTCCCAACTCGACACAATTTTCCAAAAAAGTTTTATTAATAAAATCCATTAAATTTCTATAAAAATTTAAATTGCGATAAAATGCGATGTGGTTAAATATGTTAATAATTTATAAGACATACAGTTTGTTGTTTTATAATCTAACTAATTATGAACAATACAGAAATAGAGTTGCACATCAATCACGTTCACAAGGAGTTCTGTGCGGCCGAAAGGCCGCCTGACCTACAAGTATATATACAAATTTATATTATTTCTAATTTTTGAATTTATGAATTTGGAAATATGAATTTCTTTCCGACTATTGAACTAAAAATTTTGATCAAGGTTTTTATGGTTTTTGGAACAATGGAATCTCCCATGTAATTGATATTACTTTCAATCACCTTCATGTATAGAAGAGAAGACGAATGTAGTCTGTAGTCTTAAATAGTGAAAAACAGTGAAATACAATAAATTAGAACATACACCGTCGGCTAGGGATGAGAAACCGCAGTTTCATTTCAGACTGCGCCGTATATACTGCTATGATCTAGTTATAATACGTCTCACAACATAATTTTTTAGGGGGGGTAAACTAATTTTTTCTTACTTGGGTAAAAAAATTAAATAAAAAAAACAATAATTAACTTTTGATTACAATTATTTGATTTAATGTTAATATTTATTTTATTTTTCACCACAAAGTAAATAAAAAAAACTATAATGATGCAGTTATACCAATCAACTACAGTAAAACATTGCGAAACTTATCAATTTCATTAATGAGGTAGCATTATCGATTATAAAGTTTAAAGGGTTGTAATAATTTAATTATCTAACCGTTTTGAAGTCATTGATAATAAAATGTGAATCATATTTATAAATAAATTGTCAAAGATATCTTTTTGTGAATCTGATTGGTCATTCATTTGTTATTACCTGAAAAAAGTTAATGCAAAATTGACATTATCTAATGAACTGACAGAACAGTGGCGGAACAGCATTAATAATTTCGAGAAGTTTTTATAAAATTTAGAACTTTAATAATTTAAATAAGAGAATCGATTTGGTAAAAACGTAAAAGTGTCTAAAAACGACAATTTAATAAATTTATTTTATAAAAAATATACACACGATCATAACATAATATTACACAAAGCGGAAAACATGATTATCATACGAAGTACCGCACTTGATTGTTTCTCTGTTCACAACCTCCGCAACTCCATAAAGCGTCAAATTGGATTGTATAATATGATTTTATATTGCATTATATAACGTCAATATTCACAATTTTACTTTGTTTCAGTGTCCTCAGTAGGCAGCGGGGAAGGGGTGGGAACTGCTGGAGAAGCTTTGGTCGGTTTTCACGAGGATGCATTGTCGCATGCAGCTGTTGGAAAAGCACAAATAATATTAGCAACAGTTTTAGGTTTTGGCGTAGCGGCTGAATGTAGCGAATTTACGATATTAGGTTACATCTTACCATCGGCCGAATTGCAGCTATGTATTGATGAGCATAGAAAAAGATGGCTGGGTAACTTTCAAACCTGGTACTCGTCAGTTAGATCTAACATTTTTTTTTTAGTGTCCATAACTTTATTAGCTTCAGCTGTGGGAGCGCTAGCGTGGGGTATTTTAGGAGATAGAATAGGAAGAAGAAGAGCATTGGTTAGCGCTTTATCGGTTGCCATTATATTTTCTTCCGTCGCCAGTGTTATGCCCACATATGGTACATTTATGACAGCAAGGTAAAAATTATTATATACTATTAAATTTACACTATTATTTTTTTCCCGTAGGTTTTGTTCTGGACTAGGTATATCGGGAACCATTCCTTTGTCTTTCACCTACTTGGCCGAGACTTGCCCCAGGGCAACTCGTACAAGATACGTCGGTATCTTGTGTGGTTTTTGGCCAATAGGTGCGTTGATTACTTCATTGGCAGCACATTTCACTTTACCCGTCACCGGAGCAGAAGTGGTTTTGGATAATCGCGAACATTGGAGTTCGTGGCACAAATTTCTCATGAGTTCGATTTTCCCCATGATCGCGTGCATGGTGGGCTTAATTTGGGCTTCTGAATCACCAAGATATCTACTGGAAGCTTCTCGAGAAGTGGAAGCTTTAGAAGTTTACCAAAAAATTCATAGATTAAATCAGAGAATCACCGCGTACGGATTAACCGAATTAGAACTTCCAGGACGAAGTGCTTATCGTGATAGACCTGTCAATTCCTCTAGAAATGTATTTTCTCATGGAGTTAGTACGGTAAGCACGTGCGCTTTCTAAATTATTAAAAAATTTAAATTGAATTTCAGAAATTAATAATCTGACAATATAACTTTGGATAATAATCTTTCAAATATTGGAAAATTATATTAGCAATTTATAACTTCCAAAATCAATTTCCCAAGATTATAATGTACCACAAAATTCATTATTGAGCGATGTGTACATACTTAAGGCAAAAATTTAAATTAATTCATTTACCTACAAAGTAGTTAAGGTGCGACATTACGTGATATCACGCTCGAATTTAGATTTTCCACTGTTTGCTCCAAAAGATTAAATTTTGCCTTGAAATATAACAAAAATTTTATAAAAACGTAGGTGTAGCTCCGAGTTGTCATAATTGTTGGTGTTCTATTATTAACTTTGTATTTTCAGAAACTCATTTCTAAACAATAAATTACATTTACTATCGATGATATGATCACTTATTGGTTAGAGTGATAGAAATCAAAACTTTTTTTTATTAAATTTATCTATAAGTAAAAAGTTCATAGGAAGCACGTGTTTCATTTTTTTTCAATTTTAACTTATTTTTGGCAAAATGTCAAAATATGTATGCCAAACCATGGAAACATTCAAAAACTTTTCCAAAAGACTTACAATGAAAATGCTAATACATATATTTTACTTGATTGCAGTTTCGTGAAGCATTCCAACGCATATCATCTCCATCCCATTTTCGTACTACTTTGCTATTAGCAACTTTACATTTACTAATAGGATTTCTATATATGGGAATCACAACATTGTCAACCTCAAAAATACGTGAAATAATGGACTTAGATTATTTTTTGCTAAAAAAATTTGTAAATAATGCAAATTACAGTGAATTAACCTTTAATTCCACTATAGAAAACGTCCAATATAAAAATACTATATTTAGAAATGTTACTTTTACACATTTAGATTTAAACCATGTAGAATTCGTCGATTGCTTGTTTGATAATGTAGAATTTTCTAATGTTAAATCGTCTATTACGTATTTTGAAAATACCACCATCAAAAGATCGAGGTATGTGAAATGAGGAGCAGTGGGACCTCTAGCGCACCTTTAATTGATATCAATTTAATTCGCGGTTTAATTAAAAAACCGCGCTTTAATTCATTATCATATTAAACTAATTAAATCAATTAACACTTCACTGTAAATTTGTGAAAGAGTTCCACCTGTAAAGCTAATTTGCAGATTTTTAATTTGAATATCAAAAACACGAAATTACAGTCATTTGCGTATCAAAACCGCGGATTTATTTTAATTAAATTGCGGATTCTTATTTAAACCGCGAAAAATCAATTCAAAGTGCTCCAGAGGTCCCCCTACTCCACTACTGCGAGGAACTTAAACATCCATCAGCAGATTAATTTAACCCTTGACATTTTCAGGTTCATCGATACCGATCTCACTGAACATCATTTTGTGGATTGCAATTTGATAAATAACACATTTTTATCTTTGATATCTGAGTGCGTGGTAGATTTCGACTATAATATTTACGTCCATGAGTTGTTTTACGAAACAATTTCTTGGACTGGTTCATTATATTTGATACTAATGGTGGGCGGCTGTTATATGGAAGGAACGTCCAGACCGCCTGTACTGGTGGCATTATTAATTGCAGCAAGTTTAGTTGGACTTGGTATTTTCCTATTCTTTAATGTTTTGGCTATCGACATCATTCAAACTGCTATTAAAATATTGCTGGTTTGTTCTCTAAGTATAGTTACCATGGTTGTCATAGAAGCATATCCGTGCCATATGAGGTGAATAAGAATTAAGTTGTTAGTTTAATAATTACTGATGTGATGCATTTCAGATGTACCGCACACGGCATAATGAGAAGCTTATACCACATAGCCTGCCTCTGCGCCATTCCAGTTTACAGCACGATGGTGCACACGATGCTATTATTCCCTGCAGCAGTTAGCGTGGTGTTAACAATCTTTGCAGCCATTTTGTCGACAAGAGTGCAAGATAACGGAAAAGTTCTTTTATAAAATGTCGACTAACCTTTATATTTATTGTTTATTTATAAATGTGTGACTGTGTGTATGTCTTTACCTAGTATCTGTGATATTATTTTATTTATTAATAATAATAATAATAATTCATGCTGTAGGTGACCTTTACATGTACCTATATCTACTAGATATCATTGTTAAACTTTTACAATTTTGGTGGCAAAACTTTTCCTATTTAATTTTTTACTAATCTCAACTGCATATCAAATAACGCCTCGAAATACCAAGTCAAATTAACGGAGATATTCTGGTTAACTTACAAAATTAGATTTATTATGAATATGGTTAGTGAAATCCTACTGTACGTTTTTATAACTAAATAAATTTTGCTTGTTTAAATGTAAAATATTACTATTATTATTAAAATCATTCTCCCATTTACCTGAGGACGAAATGGAGGATAACCAATCCAAGCCAGGTTTATCTACCAAATAAATTTTCTTGACGTTTAACTGGAGATAAAGAAATTATAAATATGATTTTTACGGTGTACCAGACAACCAATCATTTGTTTAAATCTGTTTATTATTATTATTATTATTGATATCTAGGGCAATTGTAGGGCGCCAATTAAGTAATGAAGTGGGCGTGTCAAAAAAGAGGCCTGTCAAAACAGTAGGAATAAAAGCGTGCTAAAGGACGTGGTCAGCACATTATAAGTAGAGGCACAGATTAAGTTGTGGGGATGGAGGCGTGTTAAAAGGCGTGGTGTTAGGACTATTTAGATTTATTACAGATTTATAACATTTATTACACTTGGCTTTACAGGCGTGAATTAAGTGTCCAAAGGGGGCATAGAAAGGGGCGTATCATAATGGGTAGGAGGGATCAGGCGTGTCAAAAAACGTGGTCAGTAGTTAAACTAAAGTTCTAAACAAACTGACATTTGTTAATTTAAGAAGTTAATATTGATTTTGTTATAAAACAATCGAGAAGGGTAGTATACAAATACCTACCTACAGTTAAAGACTCTGGAGTATGTGGCATCGCTTAGGTAAACGCAGAAGTAATAGGGAGGGGCGTGTCAAGAAGACGTGACTTAAATAGTGGAAATAAAGGGGTGTGTTCCGGGGCGTGGCCAGTAAATTATAAATAGGGACTTAGATTAAGTTATTGGGAGCGGGAGTGACAAAAAGGCGTGGTATTAGTATTGTTGAACGTAGAAGGATTTTCAAAAGCGTGAAAACATTTATTACATTCGTGACAATTTCAAGATCTAAAGTTCTTCATTTAGAATTAGTAGCTTTAAGTCGGGGGGTTGACCACTGACCAAAAATGTTTACACCAAAATTGCATTTACAATAATTTGCAAAAGTATGCAATTAATTTCAAAATTTGCTAATAATTTTAAAATTTATAAACAATTGCAAAATTTGCCAACATTTACACAGATATTTGCAAACAATTTCAGACATTACCGTCATTTGCAAAGATTTACAGGCATTTACAAAAATTTACACACATTTGCAAAATTTGCATAACAATTGCAGAAATTTGCTAAAAATTTGAAATCACGTACAAAATTATGAACACTAAATATTCTAGGTGGTCAACCCCCGGTTCAAGTTATTAATTAAATAAGATTTAGAAGTTGGAAATTAAAAGATCTGAAGCTTTTGATTTAGAATTTATAACTTCAACTTATTAATTAAATCTGAATTTGACGTTGCAAATTTGAAGATGTGAAGTTGTTAATTTGTCAAACATAACTTCAATTTATTTATTTAAAACAGAAGTTAGCAGTTTGAACATCTGCAGTTCTTAATTTAGAATTTATAACTTGAAGTTATTAATTAAATCTGAATTTGAAATTGAAAATTTAAAAATCTGAAGCTCTTAATTTAGAATTCACAACTTTAAGAATTTAATTAAATCTAAATTTGAAGTTAGAAATTTAAAGATCTGCAGGTCTTAATTTGGAATTCATGACTTCAAGTTATTAATTAAACCTCAATTTGAAGTTGCCAATTTGAAGATCTGAAGTTGTTAATTTGTTATTCATAAATACGCGTTTTTTATTTAAATCTGAAATTGAAGTTTCCGATTTGATGATCTCAGGTTCTTAATTGAGAATTAAGAATAAAGTTACCAGGAGTGGGGCGTGTCAAAAGAGGCGTAGTTTAAATGCCAGAAAAAAAAGGTGTGTCAGGGAGATATATGGTCAGTAATCAAACAAGAATTCTTAATAAACTGACAGCTGTTAATAAAATAAAAGGTTAGTATATTTTAAATACAGCAGCTCAAAAATTTTGAAATTAAAAATGTCGTGATAAGAAGGCGTGTAAAGGCATGATTAGTAAATAGCTCAAGGGAAAAGGCGCGTACCGCTTTTAACGAAAAATTGATTACAATAATTAGGATAATTTGGTGTCTAATAACGTAAACAACAAACGTGACATGCTTATAAATATGAATTTAAGTAGGAGATGTTGGAACGGTTGAGCCTGGCATAATTTTTAAATGGGCGTGGTTAGTAAAGAAGGGACGTGGGGGTTCACTGGGAACATTTATTATAAATAGAACAGACTTTGAAGTATGCTGCCTCCTTCAGACGTTAATAACAAGTAACTGCAAGGGTTTATATTAAGTGATGGAAAGAGTAAATACCAAGAAGGCGTAGTTCATATTGTTAGAATAAGAAGGCGTATCTAGAAGGCGTGGTCAGTAAAATACAGATAACTGCATGGGCGTAGTTTAAGATATGAGAAAGGGCGTGTAAAGAAAGCGTGATATTAGAGCGGTCAAACTTGGGAAATTTTTTAAAAGCATGGAACTTTAAAATTTTTTTTTTATTGACTCCACAAATACATTACAATCTATCCATAGGATAATAAGTAATACTGACTGACACGATAATAACAATAACAACAAAGCGACACAGTAGAGGACCAACCCATTGGTAGGCCTCCTTTAAAATTATAAATTATTTACATTTTAGGACATATATTCAGTTTAACATTCAAACGTTTAAACACGATAGGGTAAGTCCATGGGATCGTACCTCTTCAGTCTCTTTACCCGAAGTTCAACCAATAGATCACACACCAATGGGTTGGGATGGTCTGCGAGTCTCGACTGATATCTCTTGCTCATGGAAGAAATGACTTCTTTTACACTATTAATTTGTAGGTCAGCAATAATCACATTATTTGGGACATACCAGGAGGCGTTACTGATACTACGCAAAACTTTGGACTGGAAACGCTGGATTTTTGCTATATTGGAATCACTGGCGGAACCCCACAGCTGGATGCCATATGTCCATATTGGTTTTAGGATTGCTTTATATAGTAATAGTTTATTTTCTATGGACAAAGGTGAGTTTCGGCCCAAAAGCCAGTACATCTTTCTATACACGAGTCCCAGTTGGAGGCGCTTATTCCAAATGTGATGGGCCCACGTCAGTCGTTGATCAAGGTGAAAACCTAAATATTTGACAGTTTGCTGTTCTGGAAGGATGTTGCCGTACATCATGACACCTGGACAAGTTCCTCTTCTGAGGGTGGGAACTTTTAATTGCTTTAAAATATGCTACCTCCCCAGATGCACATTGCAGAGACGTAGATTAAATAGATCAGGGAGAGGCTGTAAGTAGAACATCTCAAAAATGAGTGGTTTAAATGGTGGGAGTAAAGAGGGCGTGTAAAGGGGGCGTGGTCAGTACTGGACGGTTTCTTATCAAACTCACACCTCTGTTAATTTCACAGTTTAATTTAAGAAGTTAACACGGATTTTTTTAATTTTTATTTTAATTTATGAAAATAACTAATCAAATTGGGATTTATTTGACGTGAGGGGTTTCTCATAAAATATTTTAGATTAAAAGATAAAGATTAGATTAAAAAACCAGAACTGAAGTGTTGTAGCCTCCAAATTAGATCTCCATATCCGCAGCGACACCACCAATCCCATCTCCGCAAGCCCTCGCCTTCAAAGAGCGAGTTGTATCTCCACCGCAAACACTAGTCTCAAACGCTATTTTTCTTGCTAAGGGATCCTGCAGGAAGACCGCGACGCGCTAAAAACTCAGCCCCCCTGCAAAATAAAAAAACTCGCAACCCCGACACAGAGGTACCCACCTCGACGCGACCACGCTGCAACGCGAAATTTTTTATTTCAGAGTCAAGAATCCAGGCAACATGCCAGTAAGACGAATGAGGTGTTGGGCCAAGCCCTGGTACTCCATAGTGCCAAGAGGACAAGGTCAAGGTCAGCTCTGAAGTTTGCATAGAGGAGGCGTATATTGAGTGATGGAAAGAGACGTGTCAATAAGGTGTGATTGAAATGGTGAGAATAATTAGGTACGTCAAAGGGCGTAGTCGGTAAAGAGGCAAAGGAACTCCAGAATTTCACTGCTTTGGGAGTAAGTATAGGAAAGATTTAACCAGAAAAATTTTTCAAGCGAACGGGGGCATTTATTAATAGCAAAATCAACTCTAAAGTATGTTATCTTCGCTCAAGTTATTACAGATATCTGCAAGAGCACAGAACAGGTTATGAGAGGTGTGTCAAAGGGCGTGGTTCAAATAGTGGAAATAAGAAGGCGTGTCAAGGGACGTGGACAGAAAGGAAGAAAGGGACTAATATTAATAAAAAAATTGATTACAAATGTTATCAATTGTATCAATTTTTAGCTTTAACTTGATCATACTTTTACAAAATATTTAAAAAAATTATTTTTAATTAAAAAGAAAAAAAAATATTTTCCATTAACCAATTAAAGATATGAAATACCTAAGTTGGTTTTGAAATTCCCATTATTCTTTGAAATAATAAATAAAATGATTAAAACAAATAGTTTCCATGAACCAATTTGAACCAAAATGTAATCTACAAAACTAAATTAAAAATAAAATACCAAATTTGGTTTTGAAATTCCTTTAGTTTTTAAAATATTAATCAAAAATAATGTTACATACATAATATGATTTTAAAAAATAGTTCTCATGAACCAATGTTGCCCAAAATCTAACCACTCAAGGGTACGAAATCTCAAAATTTGGTTTTAAAATTCCTTTTATTTTCTAAACTAATTATATTAAATTAGTTTTTGAAATATTAAATATAAACTAATATTAAATAATAAGATTTGAAAATAAAAAAATAGTTCCCATGAACCAATTTTAAGCAAAATTTTACCACCTCTAAATCTCAATATACGAAATTCAAATTTGTTTTCAAAATTTCTATTCGTTTTTGAGTTTTTAGGTAGAGTACACACATAATTTGACCATTTTTGAATTTGCTTGTTTTTGAGACACTTGATTAGAGAAAGTGGCAGTTTTTCTTCTATTCCAATTTATCTTAGAAAGGTTTCTTCCATAAAGTCAAAACAATTTGTTTCGGAAAACGAATCAAGAGGAGGTATAGGTTCTAAAACGCCATATAGTATTTTTACTTTGAACTAAGGGTAGCTACCCTTGCCAAGAGAAAACTGTCAGTTCTTATATGTTACCAAATATCGATTTTTTCCTTTGTATGTGTTTGTAAAAGATGGCGGTCATGATTAAGTTCGGATTTAATTTAATCATATTTAAATGCAATTTAAACATTTTTGATTTTGATCCAAAAAAAAAATACGAAATAAGTAACCAATATCCTGCTACTACCATCACCATCGCAAATTTTTATATTGATGCAGTACAAAATGATAATCTTGCAATGTCAACTGGATTAATATTTTGATAATTATATATTCAAATCAATTTTCTTCCGATATTTGTAATTTTTTATTTAAAAAATTTTCGAATTATCGCAAAATTAACCCTTAAACATTTGGTAATAGAAGGTGGCACTATGTAAACCAACAGACATTTTCATAATTATCCTGTTCAGTAGAGCCACGTTTGGAGTTGGTGGGATGTTATTAATATCATAAGGGAATAAGCTGCTGTTATTGCGCAGCCCAAGGCAATTTTCTGCTTCAATCTCTGGAGACGAGTAAACGTTGCATAATTGTTTAATTATTGAGTATAATCTAGAGAAACACGAAAAGTACAACTTACACTATAACCATTTCCAAGCCGAATATTCCAAAAATTTTCCTTATTTTAATAAATGTAACCACAGAAAGAAATTAAATAATTAAATTGTTTTTTTAATATCTAATTGTTATAATTTAAATAATAAAAAAATGGGTTTGTTTGTATATTAAAATTTTACTAGGTCTGAGCTTCTTTATCGTTAATTTCTTCTTCGGTTTGATCTCCTCTGGATTTTCGCCAGGGTCCTTCAAATGGCATGGTGTTTGCTCTTATTGTGTACAATTTCGAACATTTATCATTCTTGAATACGTTCACGTCTTTATCCAATATTTTCCCATCCACTTTCTTTGGAGGTTTCTTTTTAATAGTGCGCTCCTCATGTGGAGGGGAATCCCACATGTTCAGGTCTATGTCAGTTGCTGGTTCTTCTATGAATTTCTATAAAAACACTTCAGATTAAAATGTTATCAAATGGAACCACAAACTTACCTTATCGTTTAGATTATTCGCATTGATAATATTTATCAATCCTTCTTTGGGTAAGCGTTGTATATATGGCATGGCGTACGATTGATCAAAATCTTTATGTTTTAAAGAAGCCATACTGAATAGAACTTTCATACTATCTGATTTATCTATAATATGTTCTACCTCTAACACCGCGGTGTGACTATCTATGGTTTCCACATTTTCGATAAGATCATCGATTAAATCATTTGTTGGCTCCGCTTGAGTAGCTTCAATTAGAGATCCCATTAAATCCGTTTCATAGCCACTCAAAACACTCATGTTACTAAAAGTTGGTTCTGTTAGAGAGCATTCTCCATTTTTATACTTTGACTAGCCAAGTCATCACATTTTTGACACTTTTCATTGTTTCGAAAAATAATTTCTTCTCGGGCGCAATCCTTAAGCTTTTCCAATGGTAACTTTTCATAGCGATTTAACACTTGGGAAATCGAATTTCCAATCACTTCGCATTCATCATTTTCGGAGTACACCATGGTGTTGCACGAATCTGCTTCGGATTTAGATTTACTATAATTTGACTTTTGATCCTCGTCGATCTCCTCTGACTTTTGAAGAAATTTAAGTTTGTTTCTCTGCTTATTGAAATACGAACAACTGTAAACATCAAATCCAGACTGATGTTCTTCTTTATTTTGACTTAAGTATAAGCTTTCTACAAATAAATACCTTTCAGTGTTGCAATTGAAAAAATTGAGAATATTACCTGGGTATGACATACTGTCACGACAATCTTGCATCGAAACGCAGATTTCAGATGACATGCTACTTGGTGATATGTTATGTTTCAGCACCATATTCAGCGTATTTTTTTGATTTAAATTATTAAAAATTAGAATCCATTCCACAGCGTTAAAATTGACTTTGGAGATACTTCGGAGAGCGACCTTAACAGAACTATCGGCGTAATCTTCTTTTGGCATATTTACCTCGTATTCGGTGACAGAACTGGAGAGCAGGTCCATTAGACGTTTGGTAGCATTTGTAACTCTTTTTTCTGATGCTGTTATGTTATCTTCAATGGGTAACTTAACAGCAAGCTTCAAAATTTTACTTCTAATTTTACTAAGAACCATCTGGGCTATCCCTTTTCTATATTTTAATATTTCTTCTTGTTGCTGTGGTTCCAACGACACCCCCTTTTGACTAGGTTGATCTATCTGAACAGTTAAACTGGATTTTCTCGTATCTGAGGAATCCATCTGATCTTCTTTATGCGAATAAGGCTGGATCTTGGATTTTAAGTATCCTTCGTTATTTTTCTTCGTTTTTGTTTGAACATTACACACTTCCGAAATTTGACATTCGTCAGGTTTCAGGTTATCATAACCAAGACAATCGCAAATAGTATTTTCTAACCTACCCAGGTCGAGTATCGACTGATGCAGTTCAAAATACTTTGGTACGTACCGTTCTTGAAATTCCTTTCTATATTTTTCGTATGCTGCTAGCCACTCTTCGTATTTCATTTCAAAGGTAATTATCTCTTTGGGCTCCTCCTCCTCCTCAATGGGCAAAGATTCCTGATTACTTTTAGTTTTAGATGTATGAATGCTTAACCCCAAATCGATCATTTGATTTAAATACACCTGAGATTCCATTTCAAAATTTTTTAAGAAATGTAAATTCAGTTCACCGTATATTTCAATAAATTTTAAATAAATAAAATAAAAATTGTTCACTACAGGAAGTAGATTAATAATTTGTCGTGTAGCATAGGCCACTTCTTTCAATTCTGTTTTTTTAACTCTATTTTTGCTGAGCATCAAAAGAGGTTCTTCGTATAAATTCAAAAATCTTTCGTGATGAGGAATTCTGACGTAAGTTCTCAATTCCACGCGAGGATTCTCACATATCAATGCGTCGTACAACTTAACAACCACATCTTCTGCTTTACTTTTTTCGTGGATTCGCAGTTTGTATGAATTGACGTCCCATAATCGACAACCAACCAAACATCTCTTAAGAACAAACAGTTTTTGGCTTTCAAAATCATAATGCATTTTGCAGCCTTGCAAGTTGGTCCTACTTTCGCGATACTGCTTATTCCTAAAACATTGGCCATTGTAATTCACAGTAAAAACCTTTCCAAAACTATCGATCGTTCGCAACAGTTCATTGGATTCCACAATCGGTGACTTTTTCTTGTGGTAACAGTAAAGTGGTTTGATGTTAAATTTAACTATGCTTTTTGTAAGCACTGATTACATAATCGGGCTTCGAGCAAAATTTCTTCCATCGAAATTTTTGTGCAAAGCTTATCGCTGATATTGACGACGTACTCGCCCAAACTTGTTGAAGTGATCGTAACGTTATTGGGCAACATAACCTCACTGCTATTGTCTTGACCGTAAAACACCACAGTGGCATAATTGGGATGCTCGTATTTATAATTTAAAAATAACGATACCCATCCGTCTACTATTTCCTCTTCTTCGTCATTAAAAACAGATTCGTGTTTCGTCGACACGTTTGAAGCCGAAACCGAATTCGAACGAAACGTATTTGTCGAAAAGTGTCTTAAAGAGTTATCGGAAGACTGTTCTGGTACGTCGATTATATCACTGAGCCTGACTTGGAAACTTTCTCTTTGGACATCGGTTTGTTGTTCCTTATGTGCAATGTTTTCGTCAGGTGGTTTGGGCATTTCCATTACATATACCAATTCGGGCATAACCTCGAGCCATGTCGTTATGCGAGTACCGTCCGAAAACTGTGTCACCATGGAGCTATCTCTACTAGTTTTAGTTTGAACTCCATCTTCTCTTTCAGTAAGCATTTCTTCGTATCGATAATCCATCGAATTAGAAATATAATACTTTTCTTCTTCGGTAATCACAGACGGAACGATTTTAATTTTATTACCACTGACGGTTACCAAACTGAACCTTTTAAATGGTGCAAGACTATTTTGCATCATGTAGATTTGGTTTTCATCACGAATAACTCTTTTCTTAAAACGTAAACAAGCACGATGACTTATTAAATGTTGACTCTTGTGGTTATCGATTAAATGCTTCTGTAGTCGTTTGAAACTTTTGTGGAGGTGTTTTTGAAATTTCGTTAAACTTTTGATGTTGACTGGAGCTAAATTTGGTGTTTTCCCAATCTCCGTGCTGGATTTTTCCAAATCCACACTTATCAAAGGAATTTCGCATTTGACAAGTTGTCCGTGAACATTGAGGATTTCGATATTTCCATCGCGAGATTTAATAATAACATCACCAGTGCGCGTAAATGTTCTGGAATATTCGTTAGCTATTTTTTTGGATTGGGGTCCTTTATCCAAGTATTTTTGTCGGATATTATAATTGGAATTTTCAGTTCCCGTAATAGTTTCGATGTATAGCCCAGAAGGTAAAGAGGCTTTCGTGTGATACGCGATTGGTGGTTTATTATAATTCCCGGATGTGATAGGCAAAAGTTTACATATTTCCAAATTGATTTTGGATTTACAAATGGGCGGCTTATATGTGAACCGTTTCAAAATGCTTCCAATTTGCATTTCCACATAAGATTTTATCCGTTTCACATACTGGCGCTTATGGAGAGGACTCGAACAAATCTTGAAGATGGGCATTTGAGCTTCCACGGTTTTTTTAACTTTTTTCAAAAATCTCTTGTAAGTTAGTTCGGGCCTTACTCTTTTAAGTAAGATATCCGAAAATTCTTTAGTTCGATCGAATATTTCTTGATATTGAAAACTTAGTTCACTTTCTTCTTCCACATCCGAGATAATTGTTTCGCTTTTAGTTTTAATTTCTTCCTCTTCCCCTTCAATGGCCGATTCTGTGCTGGAGCCGGTTTCGTAACTATCTTCACTCCCGAGAGCTTCGTGAAATTTTTGAACTTCTTCGGAGGTTAGCGATTCGGAAGGTTCCAATTTTGTAGATATACCTCTCAGATGAAGTTGTTGAAGAAATGGAATTAGAAGCTCTTCAGATAAAATTAAGTTTCTTTTCGTCACGTAGGGAATGTTGTAACACTTAATCACCGATAATTCTTTTTCACGTATAAAATAGATCTGTTGACGTTTAGGTTCAATGGATTCTTCACCTTGTTTTTTCTTTTTTAAATTTCGGCAAATTTTTTCACAAAGTTTTTCTTCCGGTGGAATTCGCTTGGGAGGTTTGAGGAAGTTAATAAAAGTTGAATCTGACAGAACGAAATGGAAGGTAAAGGGATTTAATAGGGTAGATCTGTTATAATGAAGAATTAGATTGGTATCCCCCACGTGTGCATTTAGGTTAAGATTATTGGATTCTTTGGCAAAATGGCTTGTATCTATGGTTACTTTATAACCGTCTTGACTATGGAACACTGTTGTTGAACCCGTCAATTGAAATCTTTTCTTTGAAATATCGTAGGAATAAAAATTAAACGGTTCTTTTTCCCCCGATGGTCGTAGGGTTAGTTTTCTTGGAACAGGCGGTACCAGCGGCTCTGCTAGTTTTTCTAACGCAGGAAGCTGAGAAGGTGGTTTTGATTTGCCATCCTTACCTTTGTCCTTGCCTTTGCCTTTTTTACCTTTATCGCTACTTTTTACTTTTTTCGCTACCCTTTTTACTTTTTTCACTACCTTTTTTACCCTTTTTACCTTTACCGGCCACTTCAGGCGTTTCAGTCGGCTTATCGCCTTCTAATATCTGAGCTTTTAAAGAACCTCTTTGAATGAAGTCAAACATGGTAAATTTTAAATCAGGATAAAATTGCCTTTTCTGAACTTTTCGATTATTAATAGCAGATTTAAGATCCTTGTACAGTTTCTTTTTATAACTCTTTTCTTGTTTGAGTAACCACTTTGAGTCTTCGTTTATTATGTACTCACAAAATTCTCTAATATTAACAACGGTGCGGATGGCGCTGTTCCATACTTTAGAGCTAATTCCAAAACTATCCGAATTGTTATGAAAGCGTAGCAAAAGTGTGTCATCGTATTTGCAATAAATATGATCCGAGCAAAAGTAATTTTGGTTTGCCTTATAGAGTTCTTGAAGCATAACCAAGTCTATCAACGGTTCGTGCCATTTAAAAGCACACACGTTTTTGGATTCATATAAATTTGGACAATTGGAATATTGCATTTTTGGAATGTCAGGGTCCATTGATTCGTACGATTGGTTCCCTATGGATTCAACTTCGTAGTGACTTAATAAGTCCTCCATCGATTCAATATTTACTTTTGCCGGAGGCTTCCTGGGAAAAAGCTTTTGTACATAATCGGTACTATCTTCAATTGGCAGGCAGGTAGCTTTTTCGCAAGCAATTGCATTTAATAAAATTGTGTGAATTATAAATTGCAACTCGTCTATTTCCAAATCCAAAGTTTCGGCTATCGAATGCAAATCTGCCCGTTTATTGCATCGTTCTTTAGATTCCGAATGGCTAAGAGGATATCGATTCCATAACATTATTGGTAGGCATTTCATATATTTATCTAAATGTATGCTCATGAGACTCGGATATAGAGATTTGTACGAATTAAGTTTAATTTCAATTTCATTGTTTTCATCAACCAAGAAGGGCGTTGCTGATATTTTGACATTGACTTTTTTGTCGAAAATGTTGTTATCGAGAATGGAAGATTCCTTACGAATGACGCTTTTAAAAGGTTTGCAGTTTGCGATTTTATGGTGCGATTCCATTCACCACATCCATCGGTGAGTAATTGGTTTCTAATACTCACGGACTCTTTACTTGTCATATTGTAATTTAGTGAAGACGTGGATTCGGTGTCCGCGTATGGATTTGGAATGCGACTCATTGCATCTTCTGCGAATGCATACATAATAGGAAACAGTGTACTGCATTCAGGTGGGAATGAAGCCATAAGATTATGGTACATCGTGAAATTGGATTTTGATATCTTCTGAGGTGTTGATTCAAAATTAAAATTTTTCAAATGCCGGATGTAATTCGTAAATTGCCTCTGAATATCGTCATACTTTTTAATTTCACTTGCAATGTTATAAAATACATCTCTACAATGGTACTTGTTGGTTAAGGTGCTGATGTCGAACGCAGGCTTTTCTAAATAAATGGTCATGTGGATAACTTTGTTCAAGAAACTTGGGCATTTACTATTACTTTCGCAATAATCCTCAATAGCATCCCAAAAGCTTTGAACCAGCTCAGATTTGCTCGTCTCTTGAAGAATAACACTGGAAGGTCTTTTGGGGCAGTTTTTACTAATCTCCACTACACTCACAATTCGAATTTTTAGTTTGTACAATGCTTTAATTAGATTGACGTCGTAAAATCCAATAACAATAAGGATCAAATGTTTGGGCTTAATTGGAATTGTATTTTCTGGCGATAACTGCAGTTTAATCAGTTTGGTTGTTTTTTTAAACTTCAAAACATTATTGGGATTACATATATCGTATACGTTCGCCGCATCACCTCCTTTTTTCTTCTTTCCTTTTTTATCCGATTTTGAACTCTTGGTGCTTTTATCCTTACCTTTACCCTTACCCTTCCCCTTTCCCTTACCTTTTCCCACGGCGAGAACGGGGACAACAGCCATGTTTGCACGTTCTTCTTCTAAATTTTTCTCAATGTACACTTCCTTTTGTGCAGCAAAAATATCTTTAGTAATTATATTTATAATTTCAAGTTTCACCAAAATTGCCATCAATGGGCAAGGAATCAGTTCTTCCTTACTTAAGTGGATATTGGCCTCTTCGGCCACACGTTTATACAGAATATCAGCAACGGTAGTGCATTTTGCCGTGGAGAAGTATTTCACATTTTCCAATATGTCCTCATAGGTGATGCATCTAAAAATTTTCTCTTTGTTTTCCTTGGAGGCTTTGTAAAACTTCTCTATTGCGGGGAATAAAACTTCATGACTTTCGCACATTGAAAATATTTGGCAAGTTCTGCTTTCGTGCAAGCGGTTTATATCAAATTTCGCAAGTTCTTCTTGCCAGTTCAAATTCAGCGTGGATGCTGTTGGAATAAGAGGAGCGGCAGTTGGTGTACCGGCTTGGCGGCTTTCATTTTATCTAAAATATATAATTTTTATATTAAAACTATTTTGCTTTTACTTGTCAAATAATGACAAATGGTTGGTATTTGTTATTTTTGACTAATAAATTAATAGAATTTACTTTGGGAAGTGACAAAAAACCAAGGGAGGAAATTTACTTTATGAGACACTTAAGATGGATTTTCACATGTGATGCATCAACTTCCTTATTATCATATTATTAAAATGCAGTAAAAAAAAAGTCTAATATTATTTAAAGCTTTTAAATGCTTTAAGTGAGCCGAATCTTTAATTTTACGATGCTTTTTTTATCACAAATTATAAGTCAATTTAAAGCAGTCTAAACATGGGGAAGCTAATAGACCTATAACACAAAAAAGGGCGACACGATTTTATCTATTTTATTTACAGGGATGTTTTTAGATTTGTATATTTATATTTATTATGACTTTATGGCTGAAGATTTTTAGTTTGCTTTGTCGTTTAACTTAATTGGATTTTTATTTGATTGTTTTTATTTATATTAAAATGTGAAAATTTTATTTATTGGGATAATTAAAGTGAAAACATCAGATATTTATTTGCCTTTTTGAATTTTTTTTCAATTAATTTAATATTTACGGTTTTATTAAATGAAAATGAATATTTAGAGATTCTACAATCTCCATGCACCGTTCAAAGCTCGTAAATCGATATTGGAGGCAGAAGGACAAAATTGGACATTTTTTAAATTCGATTTGTTGTTAGGATGAAAAGACAAACAATTTTTCCGAACAAAATTTATTCGACTTCATAATGGGGCAGCTTTTACCTGTTACGGGTTATTTTATCTGTATTTTATTAAAATTAAATAATAGTTAGTTACAGTAGAAGTGTTACAAGTGCGTTATTCTGTTATCCGGCCTGAAAGTGGGTTTAGGCGAAGGGCGATTAAGTGATACGATTGATGTAGAGATTCGAATGCCAATCTCAGAGAAAGTCAAGAAAAAAACATAAACCTTCCCTTTAATTGAGAAAACATTAGTAATATCAACAAACACTCCAGAAAACCTTATGAAGAGCCCCAGTGAAAATTCGACTTCGTTACGACACCACATAAATCATCATGGATGCCAGCAAACTTTTTTGACTGCAGGTATTTTTCCCAACAATAAAAATGAAATTAAACTTAATTCGTACAAATCTCTTGAGCATACATTTAGATAAATATATGAAATGCCTACCAATAATGTTATGGAATCGATATCCTCTTAGCCATTCGGAATCTAAAGAACGATGCAATAAACGGGCAGATTTGCATTCGATAGCCGAAACTTTGGATTTGGAAATAGACGAGTTGCAATTTATAATTCACACAATTTTATTAAATGCAATTGCTTGCGAAAAAGCCACCTGCCTGCCAATTGAAGATAGTACCGATTATGTACAAAAACTTTTTCCCAGGAAGCCTCCGGCAAAAGTAAATATTGAATCGATGGAGGACTTATTAAGTCACTACGAAGTTGAATCCATAGGAAACCAATCGTACGAATCAATGGACCCTGACATTCCAAAAATGGAATATTCCAATTGTCCAAAGTTATACGAATCCAAAAACGTGTGTGCTTTTAAATGGGACGAACCGTTGATAGACTTGGTTATGGTTCAAGAACTTTATAAGCCTAATTAAAAGTACTTTTGTTTGGACCATATTTATTGCAAATGCGATGACACACTTTTATCTAGACTTTAGTCCAGCGTCCATATAGCTGAGTATAGGAATGGTTCGAGATGCCAAGCTAAGCAATACTCATTCCCATGGTTGGGATAAAGGCTGGAAGAGCTTCCTAAAAAAAAAAGAAGAAATATATAAGCAGTAAGGTAAGGAAAACAGGGCAAGGAGAGAAAAAAAAGAAAAGAAAGAGCTTGGAACAGAAGGAAAAAAAGAAAACTAAGAACTAAATGGCAGAAAATTTTTAAATTTAATTGAGCATCAGTGAAGTGGTTCCGATCTTTATTATGGTTTGCTTCTTTATGGTTTATACATTTGTGTTTGTCAGCTTCCACCTTCAAGCTGCACTATTTGGAACAATGCTACGAGAAGGCACAGTGTGAGCATATTTCTACCGACTTGCAGAACTTGTGCCCAAAATGATGGCATTTGAAGCATCTCACAACATTTATGAAGTCGTGGATTCTGTAGCTTCGCCAGGGCACCTGAATCCTTTCTTCCTAACCACAGGCCGCATGGATAGGACAGGGTTCATGAATTTGATAAACTCGCCGTCTTTCACATTATTTAAAGCTTCACAGAAGTTATTTTTAATTGCACCCATGAGATCTTTCTGGGACCACCAAAAAGATAGAAATTGATGACCAAACTACTTAGGGTAGTCTGGCCTTGAGTAGAAGATGTCTTATGAGGTTTTTGATGTAGTCCCTAGAAGACTCCATTAATACCCCGTAATCTTTTATTTCACACAGATTCCCAAGAACGCCAGTTTAATGCTGCTCAGTTGTGCTTTCTTCGTCGCGATATTTAATGTTTTCTATATTGCCACTAGTTTTTTGCTTTATGGTTCCGGCCAAGTAGTCCATTGAAAAATTTTGGATTTTAGGTGCTGTGCTTGGTGTTTCAGGTTGGGTCATCTCACTTATAATATATTTGGTGTCTTTGCTGGTGCCGTTGGAACGATGCTTTTTGACCGTTTTCTTAACTATTTCCTAAACATTTTTCTCTACCTCGCTATCGGAAAATCACCATAAAATAAAAACAAACGGGAAATAATTTTTGTCATAAAAAGGCATTTTATGATTGGGTAGAATTAATAACAAAAAAAGTTTACAATAAAAAAACTGATGATGGTAAACTTGGCCAAATTTAGAAAATAGTTAACTGGGTCCAAGGTACTTTCAACGAAAATTATAAAAGTGGTAAAGTAGGCCAAAAGGTAAACTGGGTAAACTAGGTCAAATTTAAAAATAGTAAATTAGGCCAAAAGTTCTGTCAACAAAAATTAAGAAAGTGGTAAACTGGGGCAAAAGTAAACTGGGCCAATGGTAAACTGAGCCAAATTTAGAAAATGGTAAACTGGGCCAAAGGCAAATTTAAGGTAAAGAAATGAGTGTATAGGGCTGATTTGGTATCATTTTTAAAAAATATTTACCTTATTGCGCAGATTCCGCCTATTTAGTATCAACTCTAAAATAATATCAAAAACTAACTCTAACCTACAGCCCGATCTAATACGTTTTCCGCTCAGCTTCTACCTATTTACAACTCTAAAAAAATAACAAAAACTGGTAAGAGTTTGAATTTAGGGGTTCGAAAAGACACTTGTTCCTGTAGAAATGGCTTTACCAAACGAAAGAATAGAAAAATACAACTTCTATAAGGTGAGGATCAATGTTGACGGAGTTGTAATAAGGCCACAATTTAATTTTGAAAATTGCAATTTTCCCATAAGAAATACATGTACTAAGTGTATTATTGCGCAATATTACGTAATAATTTCATGCATTGTATAAACGGTGCGTGTGCTTCAATATGCACGTATCAACCATTAGGCGGAGTTAACTAGAACAGCGTTAGGGGGAGTCAGTAGCTTTCTAACATCCGTCGGGACAACTTCCACACTTCTTCGAGTTCGGATCGACTTGGGGATGTTTTAGTAAGTAAAACGGTTGTCAAAACCTCTTGTAAAGTGGGAGCCGGTGGGAAAGTGGATTTTGATAAACGTAACTATGTCAAAATCAGGATTCACACAAAAGTGAATTATTTCCGAAATTTGTCATCACAAATTTTATTTTTTATTTGTTAATTACACCCTCATCTTTATGAGGTTATGGTATTTTTACCGTCGTCACAACCCATTTTAATTTTGGTGAGGGGGGGGTTACAGTTCAAAAGAGTCAATGAGAAAATTGCATTCCAAATTAGTTTTTAAAGCCGTTTTTTCCGAAATTAGTGGACCGACCGAAAATTTTGTTTTTTTTTATATGCTAATTACACCCTCATCTTTCATAAACCACTTCAAAAAATGCCAAAAATCCCGATTAGGGAATTCGAACTGTCACCTCAAAAACTAACTCTAACCTACTTTTTCGTGCAGATTTATTTGTTTTAGTTTATTTAGTTTAATTTTCTTTAGAAATAGTGGTAGGTTTATGTTTATACAACACAATTTCGGAAAAAAATTTTTAAGTGCCAAGAAAAAACTAAATAAAAGGAAGACTTTTTTAATTATCAACAAAAAAAATTAATGTCTTAAAATTTTGTCTTTGGTCCAGTTTACCATTTCCAAAATTTTATTCAAATTTGCATTTGGCCCAGTTTATCATTTTCAGGTAGTTTTTTGGCCCAGTTTACCTTACCCCAAAATTTTACTCAAATTTGCATTTGGCCCAGTTTACCATTTTGAGGTAGTTTTTTGACCCAGTTTACCTTACCCCAAATTTTATTCAAATTTGCATTTGGCCCAGTTTTCCATTTTCAGGAAATTTTTTGGCCGAGTTTACCTTACCCTTAAAAAACAACTATGATAAATTCATAGATTTGGAGAAATTAAGAAACTCTTTGATCAGATACAGCTAATTAAAAAACTTAGGCCTGCTATTTTCTCATGATTTGCGGAAAGAAAGGAGCGGCAAATTTTAATCTTGCTTGTGGCGGCGTAAAAGCTGGCACTGGCTTTGCTTCTTGGTTGTTTCCACCCAGCGTTTCCACCAAGTAGGTTTGTGTCTCTAATGAGAGTGTTTGCCATTTTATTATAGTGGCTAAGGGCGTCCATGGCGCCTTTAATCATTTTTTCTCTATTTGCCAATACTTTTTACTTTTATTAGTTGCAAAAATGACTGCATTGACAAAATTTTCAAAAACAGCCATCTTCTTTTCAAATTTTCTTATTGTGTCCACGTCCATTTTTTGGCTTTTAGTGTTTTTTCTTCACCATTTTAGTAAATTTGAGATTGTAGCCTGTTATATGTACTTAATTTATGTTGGTGGATTTACCAGAAAAGTGGGAATAATAATGCTTTACAGGTACGTACTGAATTCCCCAACCCATCCACTACTTTCTGTTCCATGCGTCTCGGTTTCTTCCATAAATTTTACATCTCTTTAATTGCTAGCTCCGTTTGATCTTCCAGCTTGGAAAACGTTGTCATTTTGAGTTTCTTTTTTTTATCTGTATTTCTTTTCCTCTTTTCTTTCTTTTTATATTAGGGCCAAAATATTTTTGTCAAAATGGAATCCATCATCCAGTTTTTTTGCACCACTTTTTTCTTATTCTCATTTACTTGTTTATTGCGAGATCTTCTTTCCTTTTGCCGAAATTTCCTTGATGACGGGTTGCGATGCTTTGTTTTTCCTGATTTCCTCATGTATTTCATCATATTTTAAGCGATTTTTCTCAAATAGTTGGTTCTTCTTTTTATTAAATTCCCCATCTTCTGTTTCTGATCTACAGTTGGACTTACATCAGCAAGCTAAATAAAATAAAACCAAAAAATACAATCAATTTTTTAACTTTCCAAATTCGAAATGAAGTTATCAGCGTCTTCGTCTGCCCCTTGTAATTTTTTAAAAACCTCAAGAACAAAAAGAAAATTGTATCAGATCCAAATTCGACGACGAAACTCTAAAAATTTCTGCTTTGCAGGTAAAGTTGCCAAAAGTTTTTGGAATCATCGACGAGAGTTTCGAATGGGCTTATCGGTGAAAACATTGCCATTTCCATAGAAAGATAATTTTGAACGAGAAAAACAAAATGCATAAAAATGAGTGGCAATCAAAAGTTTGGTTTTGAAATGAGAGAAATATATGAGAACAAAATTTTTTAAATGGAAAACCGTTATTTTGCAATAGGTATCCACTGTTATAATTACCATCCAATTACTTGAAATTCTTTTACAGGTTTCCATAAAAATAATTTTATTTGAGCATTTGGGATATTTTCCAATTGTGTGATTGGTTCTTGTTTATTATTTCATTCGTGCAAGCTTTTCTAAAATTTTATTACTTTGCAATAAAAATTTGACCACTGACACTGCAGTGGCGAGGATAACGGCAGGAAGTGAAAGTAACAAAAAGCATTTTTGGGCAACTGCAAGAAGAGAAGAACTGTTTATTGATAAATCTGCATGGAAAGAACATGTTGGTGGGTTTGACCGTCTATTTTTGGATAATAAAAGATGAACTAAATCTATAAGCTTAATAAATTTTTATGAATATTACTTTCAAATAACAATAAAAAAAAGCCAATGATGTTTTCCGTACTTTAGAAAATCTCCAAAGGAACACTAAAAATGCATCATTTAAAATCCTGATTATTTATTAACGCGTATTAAACTTATCGCTGCAATTTTTATCAATTAAATTCAGAATGACAAATTATTTTGCTATTTTTTGTGCGGGGATTTACACTTTTAATAGGGTGTATTCCCCAATGCGCTATTACCACTTTTCCCATCTGGATGCGATGAACTTCTCTAAATCTGTAGGGTTAAGCATTTGATTGCCTCATTGTATTTATACAATACAATTATCATGTCAAGCATCCTACTTCCATAATGCATGACTATTTCTTTTTATTGTCAATTAAATTGAAAACTGGTTTTAAGGGGAGATATGGATTACTATTTAATCGTTTGTTTTGACACTCCTTAAACTGAAAAATTATAGACACTTGGAATTAGGTATTGTTCGTACTTTTATTCCTTTAAATAATTAAATAATAACATTTTTAATATTTAAGTTAAAAATAAATAACATTTTCAAAAACTGATGTTGAGCAATTATCGTGGAAAATCGTCGTCCTTAGAGCGCAGTAACGAAAGCGTTAATTATCGTTTTTTATATTGAATTTCCCGTAACGTTTAATTATTAAGTTTTCGTTTTATTACATTTTCATGACTATCCAGATTTCAGCACATCTGAGTACTGCTGAACGACTGGGATCCAAAAACCTCGGAACGATCGATAGCCCGTCTTACACTGTACCAGCTTTTCTTTCCTCATTTTCACTCGTCGTTAAAATTAGAAAAATGGGAACTTTTATTATTAAAATCGTAAAATTAAAATTTTCTCCAAAAGTAACAACCATTCACTGATTTCCTTCGTCCGTTTGCTCGCTATAACTACTATCCTCGTTTTCGGTACTGGAATAAGGAGTACCCTCTTCTTCGCCTTGTATGGATATTATGGTAGACAATTTGGTAGTGTCCAGAGTAGCTTCTGTAGTTTTGCTTCTTTTTCTAATCACACTGCTACTATTATCGGTTTCGGTGTTGTAATTCAAATAAACTTCAGCGTCTCTACAGTCGCATGTGTAGTCGGTACCGGTCAAACATGGTAAATCTTCGTCTTTCTGATCTTCTTTAAGCAATTGCGGACAACAGATCCGTTTGATTAGCACGCTGGCCACGGCAATTGGATAAATGAAGAAGAACAGGAGGTTAATGCAAAATTCCGTCGATGCCGAAATATTTCGGACGCGTTTTTTGGTGTTTGGGTTTATCGGATATCCTTGCTTGTCGTAGACGACGTTATCCTCCTTCAACTTACGTTCGTGATACTTTTTCATTGGTTTGGGCAAATGGAGTATAACATTTAAACCGAAATTTCCTATGTAGCGTATACAGCACAGTCCTACCAACGCTTTACAGAGTCCTAAAAACAGTAGAACGGACACCAGAGAAACGATAATGTAAAAGAATAACGTGAGAGTATCGTCAAAAAAAGTATAATGTACTGTGTAACTTGTGATGGGCATCGATCCTTGAAATCCTGCAGCGTGGTAATGGTGAGACGACATCGGACTGCACGATAAACCACCGTACGATCCTGTACAAGAACATAAACAATGCCACGCACAAATACACCGATCGAATCTTTGTAAACGGATTCTACGAAGAGCGGCCAATTGAAACTTATAATTTAACGCTTCGATCGAGCAATGAAATCTGTCCCAAGGAAGCTGACAATTAATTTCGAAGTTATAAATATGCTGGTGTTGAGGTGGTACCAATATAAATTTTGAGTGAATGTTACTAAAAATCGCGGGTATTTCTAAAGGACAATCTGTCATTCGAATCATAAACTTAGCGGAAACTAATCCAGTATTGGTTAATTTAACTGTTATACCAATTTTATGACTTGTAGCGCAGTCGACGTAAACTTCGTGAATTTTAGCTGTGGATTCCTTCCTTAATATTGCATTAAAATCAGACTTTATTTCCAAGTCAAGTTTCATGGAGTGGGGTGGGAATATTCAAAAGCTAAATATTTTTCGCCCGTTTGACTATTTCGCCTTATGGGCTTTAAAGGTAATCTTCCGAAATGTTTAAGGAAAAAGCAACCTTTTAATTTTAATTTTTCCGCCTGATGATCGTGCAGCCATAAATCGTACGGTTGATTTGCTAAACACGATCCTCTTCGTTTGGCACACCTGTTTGGTTGTTTGAAAAACGCTTCGAATCCGACTCCTGCCACATTGCACTGATCCCCTTCCAACGATATCTGACTTGCGTGTACGATCAGATATTCAGTGTATCCTGCTTTTGCTTCCGGGTATAAATTTATTTTAGATTTTGGCACAGCTTCGGGTACGAGAAACAATGCGGATTTATAATTTAATGCAAAAGCAGACATATCCAAATCTTCGGGTTCCGGTACATACCTAATGGAAAATATCTTAAGTTCGGACATGTATTTGTTGCCCACTGAACTAATTCGTATTATTTTATTTTTTGTCAGATCTTTCCAAACGGAATGTCCACTTGCATCAAAATGTTTTACAAAAAGTTGGAATTGAATTGCGTGGTTTATCAGCGGAGGTTGCAGATGATAAACCGTGTACCACAAATCAGAAAAGCGCAAACAATGAGTACTTTCGTGGTATTTAATTGGATCCACATTCTTTGGAGTCCATCTATCCGCACAATTTTGACCTCCACGTCGTTGAGTACCACCAGCTTGTACTTGACGTCTATACAAACGGTTATGAATCGCTTTTCTTGCTTTCAATATCGAATTTAAATTTTCAATTTTGTCGTTTACTAATTCCGAATTTTTATCACTAAAATATTCCAACTCAGGATCAATAATTTCTTTCTTCACCTTACGAGTACTATTTTCTACGCCCATGTACTTAGCTTTTAACTCATGGTCTGATTTGAAAATTTCATTCCCTTCCTTTTTTTTATCATCAACGTCGGGTTCAAATGCGCCTTGCGCATTTGACGAATAAATTTTGACCGAATAGTTTTTAGCAGAATTGGGTTTATTAATGTCCACTGTGTTTGACCATAAATTATGATATTTCATTTTTTTTAGTGGAGAGCTCCATTCTTTTTCAAAATTTGCATTCTGGTCATCTCTGTTCGGCTGTTCTGGTAGTTCTTTTTCCATCAAATCCATAGCCTTGTTAATACTTTCACAACCTCTTACGTTTCTAGGGCATTCGATGCCGCCTAACAGAAATTGCGGATCTCCAAAATTAACGAGATCGTTACCGTATTGCTGTAAACTTTGAGGTTGTTTAATAAAATTTGTAATTTGATCACAAGAACAGCAAAAGCCTTGACTAAACGGTATAATTTTACCCCCATACGTGATTTTTCCACAGGTTGGATTCGAAGAAGTTACGTCGCATCCTTTATAATCAGCAAAACGTTTGGTAAAAATCTTTTCCCGCACTTTTGAGTTAACAACATGAAGAAATTTCATTTCGTACATTTGCAAGGTGGGTTCTTGTCTCATTTTTAAAATGAAGGGGTTAAAAATTCTCGTGTACTTTCCACCTGTAGGATCGTACACATGATCCACAATTATGTAATGATTTCTGTTGGGATCAAATTCAGTTTTGGATATTTTTATTGTGATCATTAGCTTCTTGCGGCATTTTTTTAATGATAAATCTGATAAAGGTTCGTCCTCGTCGAAGCCTTCAAATTGTCTGATGTTGTGTTCACGTACCGCGCATAGAGGTTCGTGGTTCCTCCGCACAGTGTCGTCTGCCGCACAGGGTCTCGCATTGGGACAACGAACTAAAATGGCTCTTATTTCGATGTTGGGCAGATTGGGTAATTGCACGCAACATTTTAACTTTTCTTGCAGCACAGCGCTTGCCTGAATTCTCTATTTAATTCATCGTGTAATTCTTTTCGTTTGCGAGCTTTTTCATCCGAATTATCTTCCAGCAAATTTGTTGTTTTTAAAAGTAACATTAATAAAATCAGATTAAAAATAAACTTAAACATTATATTAAAAATATCGGTGCTTTGACAGGCACATTATTTGACAGTTAATTTTTTTGTTTCAATACTTCAATAAATAATAATTTTAATTATTAACATTAACGACATAATTTGTAAAATTCGCCACCAAAAGATGAAAAAGACCATTTCAACGTAAAAATTACGGTTAAAGGCCAGGACGCAAAAAGGGCAAGCGGAACAACTCCTCAAAGCCTGGCAATTGTAAGAACTCCGTAATGGGGAACAGCAAGAAAACAAGAAGATGGAAAGTGGTCTATAAAATAGATATGAGTCAAATATACAGAGGATGCTTTGGTTCGAATGTTTTAATCGTACCCCCTTTTTTGTATTTTGAGTAACGCTAAAAAATGTCATTTTTCATTAGACGTGATCCATGTTTTCTGTTTCTATCTGCATTTTTGTTACATCCACTATTACTTCGTGCAAAACTTCGGATATGTGTTATAAAAAATCTATTTATCTTAAGATAGATCACGTGATAGAAGCCATACTTTCTTTTGATTTATCAAATTATGTTAGATTTTGAATTTTTCAAATTTTAGCAATATTTATTTTTCAAAATGTTATTGTATTTGTGTGAATTCAATTTCAATTCACTATAGTAATTGAGTAAGAAGGGGCACAAAAATATTCAAAATCTTACGGGTGGGCAGGGGGATCGAATGCTCTCCTGACTCCTTGTGGATATGCCACTGATTTAAATTTTGCTTGTGGGAAGATCAAACATTTTACAAATTTAAACAAAAGAATGTTTGCCTTTTAAGGCATATTTTTTATTATGGCCATTAAAATACAGGCCCTGAATTAAAAATTTTTTTCAATTTTTGTCTGCATCTCTCTTTCTCTGTATCGAATTTTGGGTAGAGTCAAAAAACCCGAACTCAAAAGTAAACATTTTCCTGTATAAAATGGCTTGACCAAACGAAAGAGCACTAAAATACAAGACTTTTAAGGTGAAGTTTCGGTAGGTCCTTTAATAACCCCACAATTTAAATTTGAAATTAACATATTCCCATAAGAAGTATGTACATGTAAATGTATTATTGCGCAATATTACGCAATAATTTTATATGTACTGTAGGTGGGTTAACACCGACTTACTACAATCGCTCCCTGCTATCTGTCGGGTTAACATCCCCAATTTTACGAATAGAACCGGTCTAGAAGATATTTTTAATGAGTAAAGCGTTTTTCAAAACGGCCTGTAGCGGCCGAAGCGCAGTTGAGCAGAGCGTAGGCCGCAAAAGTCAGTTTCTATTAACGCAACCACAGCCGATTTAGAATTTTTAAAGTCGTTTTTTCCAAAATTTGTGGACCAATCGCAAATTATATTTTTTCATGTGTAGAGAACGATGTTCTCTTTCATAATTCACTTAAAAAATCATGAAAATCCGAGTTTGGGTTTCTTGACCGTCCCCCGATAGCTTGACAGCTTTTAAAATATTTATTATTATAACAAAATAACATAAAAAAAAATTTTAATTTTGGATTTCTTGCATCGTAGGTATTTACGAAGAAAATTAAAAAGATCAGGTAAAAATGAAACAAAGAATGAAACAAGCAAAAAAACAAGGTAGGAATTTTTCGCACTTTTCCCTACAATTTTCAAATTTTTTAATGCCATTTTTATAGTAAGATTTCTCAAAGCCTTCAAGATATGCATTCGTTTCAGCGATGACTTCATAATTTGACTGAAATCTCCTTCCACCAAGCCATATTTTCAGATTTGGAAACTGAAAATAATCACAAAGTGCTCAATCTGGAGAATATGGTGAATGTGGAAGTAATTCATAGCATTTCTACAAGTTTTTATTATAATTTTCGACAAATTTTGACATTAAAAAGAACTTTTTTCTTTGGTACCTACCATGTGGTAGTTTTAGCTTAATTTCCAATAATGCTGCATGTTATTGTTTTTCCTTTTCCAAATCCCAAAAAAGTTTTACAGAGATTATAATTTTTCAGCTGACACCACTACTGTGTTCAAATTCTTCTTTTACAGCACTTTCACCAGCTTTTTCCCATACTTGCGACTGCTCCTTTGCTTTTGGCGTATCCAACTTTCATCAGCACTCGGTGCTACTACAACATGCCTGATAACTTTCTCATGTCCAAAGCTGAAACTGCAGCACCAAAATTCTGTTTGAATTCGACCGGTTTAACGCAGGGATGTTTGAACGCAAAAAATTTTTGAACGCAGAGACGTTTGAAAGCGAGAATTTAAAATTGTCCCTCTTCCCCCGGAAGGGATTTTTGGGGGTGATCCGTCAAAATAACCCCGACAAAATAGCCCCGACATTATAGCCAGGCAGTAATTCCAATTTCAATTACTTATTAGAGCCTGCTATCTGACGGGTCAACATCCACACTTTTCCAAGTAGGACCGATCTAGGGGAATAATTTAAATTAGTAAAGTGTTTGTCAAAACGGCCGGAAGCGGCCGGAGCGCAGGGGACCGAAGCGGAGAGTGCGAAGAGTAGGTTTTGATAAACGTAACCAAGGCAATTCTTGGATTTACCCTAAAAGTGTATTTTTCTCTTTACCCTTTTGGTATCACTTTTAATAAAATATAAAAAACAAGCTAACTATAACCTACGGCCCTATTTACCTTTTCGCACAGATTTCATTTATTTAGTATCAACTTCAAAAAAATATCAAAATTTAAAATTGTTGAGATTGAACGCTAGGAATTAAAAATATTCCCCTTCGGGGAGGATCACGTTTAAAAAATTATATAGATAAACTAACTATAACCTACGGTTCGATTTGTCATTTTGCGCAAATTCCACCTATTTTTTCTGCGAGCGGAGTTGATTGCAAAATGAAATTGCTGAAATTAAAATGCAGATAGTTTTCAGCAGAGTTTACGTTACGTTACCCAGTCTATCCCGCCAAAATTGACGCATTTTCTAATAACATTAGAAATCTTATACACTTTCAATCTACAATCACCCAAAACTATGTCACTTATTTTATCAATGTCTTCTGAATATTACCGTCACTTGGTCTACCTGAACGTAAAGCATCTAACCACCGATGAATTATTTTAAGTGACCGAGCAGTATCTGGATAATATATATCTAATTTTTTGTTCTGTAATTAATTGTTTTCCCAAACAGTGAAAGTTCACTTTTTCCATTTTACAGATGTAGACTATTTTCAATAGTACCGTAAAACCGTCAGATTTGGCCTATAAGGGGTAACTTGGCACCCAAAAGTATACCTAGCTTCGGTGACGTAATAAGCGAAGAATGGAAATTTTTGAGCCTTGGGCTTTGGGTTGATAACAAACAAGGCAATCTTCCCCATCGGCTGACGCAGTTCTTTGGCACAAAGTTACTCCTTGTAGGCAAAATTTGATGGTCTTACGGTAACAAATTGAAACTGTCAAATATTATTTGGATTTTAAATTTAATATTCAAAATTTATTTCATTTTTGAGCTTACGCATTGTCTCACCTTCCCTTCCCCTGCCAAGTGTAGGGTATTTTCAATAAAGAAAAATCTTTTTTTATTGAAATCATTTTCATACTAACTTATCTGTTATTTCTCTATGTTTGGGGATTAAGCTCTAAGGAAAACTAATTTTCTTTGAAAAACATGATAGTATTACCTCCATTAATAGAGTTGGGCTCAAACTCAATACAATAGACGATCTACATGAAGTAATGTCATCTCAAAAGTATTTATACAAAAAGGTAAATGGTTGCAGAAGACAGAAGAGCCAAAGCCAATATACGATTTCCATCTAAAAAAAATTGAGTTTCATCAAATAACGGATGAGGATCGGACATCTAGGAACAACTTATGGAGAGTTTGAATTACAAATTCAATAATGCAGTAGCATATTTAAAAACTGCCTGTGAAGGGGAGTAGACCCTATTAATTTTAGAATCTTGTTAATCTATTCACGCGCATCAGTGGTAAAGAGATACGATAACTGACAAATTTTAAAAAATCAAAAAATTCAAACTTATTTAAATTTTAAAATTGTGTGGTAAACATTATTTTTTCCTCTTGATCCCCCCCCCCCCTAAATACGCCACTGCTATAATACAATAACATTTAATATTTTAGAATTGCTACGTTATACGCTTAAGTTAATTTGGTTTGCTTCATTTTTAAGCTGAAGGGGGATCGGACCTTTATAATTATAAAAAATTCCTCTTGTTAAATTTTCTTCTGCTTTAATTTAAAAAAAGGTTTATAATTTAAGTTAATAAAATAGGTTTATGGTACTGTTGTTTAAGGAATTAATGGTACTCGGTAATTTGAAAAAACTGATTTTTCAATTTTGCTATTTTCTAGAAGTACTACACTTAAACCTGCTTTTGCGGGGGCTAGGGATCGGATAAAAAGAATCCCTTAAAAATGATATTTAATTTTTTATTCATTTGATGGAATTTTTTATAGACCGCACAAAAAAAATTGCACATAAACAATTTCGTATCTAAAACCGCATAAAAACAGGTTAAACTTGTATATTTTAAGAATATTCCTGAAAGTTTCAAGGTTATCTCATTGAAAGGCTCGGAGTTAGTGAGTGGATAAGTTAACAAAAAATTTTAAACTCAAACAAATTAGAAATTAAAACTTGAAAGGCATTTTTCCCGAAACAGCGTTTTTCAAATCGATGAAACACTGTGGCGTATTTAAGGGGGGCAATTGCCTCTTCCAAGGATGACTTGGATTGTATTTAAATAAGTTTGTTTGTGTTTAAATAAGTTAAAGTTTGCAGTAAGTTTTGAATTTATTTTATTTTTTTTTTTTTGGAATTCATCAATTACCGCTTTACCACTGACGCGCATGAATGAATTAACGAGAATATAGAAAATAATCAGGTTTACTCCTCCCATAGAGCAAGATTGCCAAAAAACAGTTCAGTGTATAGCTCTGAAGTTGCAAAGACTTCTTTTGTACATTGGTTATTCCACGTCAAATTAGCCAAGTTTTGAATTTGATGATTACGTCAAAATCAAAAATTTTCAAACGTAAAAAAATTTAAAAAGGATTGGTTCTACAAAAAAACCTTAAATACCCAAAATGTTTGCGATAAATTAAACTCCCAGGCCTAAAACAAGCAGAAGGAGAAGAAATTAAACTTATGACAAAATTTTTGTTTTTAAAAAAAGTTTTGAAAATGATCGCGGAAATCAAAAAATGTTCAAAAAAATGTATTTTTGACTTTATCCTAATTTCCAATTTTATATCAATTTTTTAACATTATTTTCGGCGTATTTTATCCTTCTCTTTTTAAAAAAAATATTAAAATTAGGATAAAGTTTGGTTAACGACGTCAAAAATGCATTTTTTCGTGATCATTTTCAGAACTTTTTTTAAAAGCAAAAAGTTTTACTCCAATTCAATTTACTGCCAACATTTTGTCTACTGTACATTTTTTTGTAGAACCAACCGTTTTTACGTTTGAAAATATTTGATTTTGACGCCACTCTCCAATTCAAAAAATCATATCTCCACCAAAAGTGTCCAAAAAGGACTAACCGAAAAAATCGGGTTTCCTTATTTTTCATGTGGAATCTGGAAAAAAAATTTGAGCTGAAAATTTGGCCGATTTGATGTGGAATAACCCATATAATAGCGGGATCACTAACTGAAAGACTTTTTGTTTTCTTGCATAATTTTTGTTTTATTAAAGTAAAAATTGAATTTTTATTTCTAATGTGTGCCATTTTGTTTCCAATTAATTTTTTCCGAAATCTTTTGATCAGGAATCCGCGAAACAAATATATTTTCTAAAACCATAATATTTTACCGTTGCTAACAGATGATCCAGTCCAATCCACCTTTTTTTAAAAGACCGTTCATGCCAACGGCTGTTATGCCCAAATAAATGAATATTTTTACAAAAAAAATTTTAATTTACAGTATCATTAAACCTCTGCCAAAAAATGACATTTTTAGCTAAAATATACTAATTTTTATAGACGAGTTTAGTTTGAAAAATTAGAGTGATTAATATTACTTAGTTCTCTAAAAATTTAAAAGTTAAAAAATCAAAATTAACCGCCAGCATTGGATTGGTCCTACAAAGGGGCAAATTTTGGGTTCGAATGGTTGAATTTACTAAATTCCTCACCTTAGCCCTGTTGTATGCTCGGTGCTGTAGATTTAAGTTTAAAAGAGAACAAAAGGAGAGAGAAGAAGATTGATCCATCTCAAAAAGAATTAAATAGTTTGTATTGCCTACGCCTTATTTAAATCCAAGCAACAGTAAATTTTATCTTTTGTCTGCCAGGAGGTAGCAACTAAATAAGATGTGGATTACCGGTAGGCATTAGCAATGATAAAAATTAAGAAATAATTTACTCGGAGGGTTCAGGTAGCAAAAATCAACGGATTACGGATTACCAATATTTAAATCCTATCCTGCGTATTGAACACTGACACATTGTGTTTGGAAACTTTTCTATGGGTATTCCATCTCAATTATTCAAAAAAATCTTTAAAAATATAACTCGCGCCACTTGCTCGGAGATGTAAAATAATCAGCTTAGATCGGCGTAATAAAGCGAATAAGCACTAATGAAAAACTCTTGTTGGAAAATTTTAATATAAAATGGTGTACAACAGTAGTAAAGTAAAAAGTGCTGGGAAAATTGTCTCTTATTAAACTACTAAAATGTGTTTATATAAATCATACAAGTTAATCAATACGATAAGCTAAACTTCCTAAAGAACATTTTCGTAGGAGAGGAAATGTGGGATATATCCACATAATACAGTCCGACATCTACACTAAAACATCATTACGACTATTTAGCCGATATGAAACACATATCAATAGTACATAAGGACTCTAAGAAGATAACCAATGAGAAACCGTAACTGCGCCCAATCCGCACCGTTATCGACTCCCCACCAAAAGAAACACCTACTAGTTAAAGCTCGAATTTACGTTTTCAAAAACAGTATTGTTACGGCCGTAATCGCCAGAAAGTTACGAGAGTTTGTGGATTTTGTTTCTCAATAAATCGCCCAAGTGTGTTTTACAAATTGTGAACTGTGATTTTTTATTTTATTAAGAAAAATGTATCATCACGAATCCAAAAATGGACCAATGGTTCTTGATGTTATTCCGCCTCATTATAATATGCATCGGAGCCCATCGCATTCGCCGAAAAGCACAGAACAATACCAAAAAGGTAAGAAACGTTTTTATTATATGCAAAAGCCTTTATCGTTTTTTGAGAAAGCCGCTCCGAATTGAAATCCCGCTTTTGAACATCCCAGACCTAACAGTAACTGCCGTAAACCGTGCTAATTGCTTTTTTGTACTATGTGAAAAAGATTAAATCAGCTTTCAACAGTAAAATTTAGGTAAAACGGAAATTTGTCTCCAATTCACTTAAATGGTAGTTCCGCAACCCAGTGGTCTTTGTAACCACTTGTAATGTCTAGACGCCTTTACCTTCGGATCATCGCCACTTGAAGATTTTGCTTCCGTGGTTTTAGACATTAGAGGGGTAGTTTAACGTCCCAAACTAATTGCCTGTTGAGAGGCATTTTAAGTTGATAAAACAAACCATAACTGTTATTTCCGGATTTAAACTTGTCGGCGGCGGCACGTTTTTCGCCAAATGGTTCCACTTTCCACTTGCCAATAACAGTTTTTTTTTTCCAGATTGCGTTAGTTCTGAATCTCCAGACAGTAAACTCAACAACAGCTTACAAAGCGATCCCAATATTAGAAGATACCGCACAGCCTTTACAAGAGAACAATTGGCGCGTTTAGAAAAAGAATTTTTTAAGGAAAATTATGTCTCCAGACCCAGACGATGTGAATTAGCGGCCGAACTGAAACTGCCCGAAAGCACCATCAAGGTAATTTTTGTTTTTGATCGACGGTTTTTACACCTACATTTAGAAACTAAATTTGATTTCTATAAATAAAAGTCGTAAATTCTTTCAAGTGCATTTCCTTTTATAATTGAATATTAAAGATGACCATTGTAACCAATTAGCACATCACAAGTCAAATAAAACATTAATATTGCTTTTAACACTTCAAAGAAACCGCTGATGTTTTTAAGCTTAAACCGCACTATCACCATACTTTGGCTCCTATTTTAAGACTCCTTTGAGCTTATCAACATCCAGTAGCTTAATGGACAGATAAGTTCAAATCATATGTTTTATGAAGTGCTAAATACTTAAGATTAAGGCGGCAATCTTTAAAAACGTTCAAATGTATTCATAAAATTAACGTCTTAAGTTTTTCCTTTTTCGTGTAATGTGCTAATGTTATACATGAGAATATGTTTGTTCACATAATAAATTTCTTTGTTTCTTCTTCCTTTTTTTTGCAAATTTTTTAAATTACTCCTCGTACGTGATAATATAATATTTTTGTTGTTACAGGTGTGGTTCCAAAACCGTCGCATGAAAGACAAACGCCAACGATTGGCAATCACGTGGCCCTACACTGCAGTTTATACGGATCCAACCTTTGCTGCATCTCTTTTACAAGCAGCCGCCTCGAGTTTACCGCTCCATTACGCACCACCCCCGCCAATGCACCCATACTCATATCCTCGATACAATCCGTGGAGTCAAGGTTTCGGATTATCTCAAAATAGCATTCCGTTATCAAACCATGCCGCTCTTGGTTTGAATCAAAATTTGAACCTTAGTGCCGGACTACCGCAAGGATTACCCCAAGGTATTCCACAGCATCATTTACCTCAAGGACTGAATTTAAATCTTGGAATCGACTTCCAATCCTATCCGCTAAAATTAGACAGCCATTCAAAATATTCGCCACACGTTTCGCCTACAACATCGGACGTCAGTCTTAGTCCAATTTCGGAAGGACTTCTCATACCCGCAAAAGAAGAACATCAAACCCACGTGCAGCTTCCCGAAAAACCAAAATTATTCAAACCCTACCATTCAGAGGCATAAATGTTGTTGCGGAAAAATAGTTCGACGAAACGTCTGAATGCCCGAATACGTGGGTTGTTGAAAAACAAGATCGAAGATCCTGCGAATGACTCGTCGCTTAAGATGATTTTGGAAACAAGAAATAATGCATCAATATCGATTACTTCCAAAAGTGAGCAAATTGTTTTGACTTTTGTATTTTTTCTTATTTTTTCAATCCGAATGAAAAATCAGCCAAATATTTGTTATGCAAAAATTTAAAGAGTGATTGGAGTCAAGTGTGAGGTTGTAGAATTCATTGTAAATAGTAGATAATTATTACGTCATTGTTAATTTTATTTATTATTAGTTTATAGGTACAAATATGTAAATAAAATTTTGTAAATAAAGAGACATTTAAATTTTTGATTTAATTAAAAAATTATTGTTCAAAATAACATACATAAACCTTTTATGTATAAAATTATGTTGAAATAAATAATGCATAAATTACAGTTTTTTATTATTTAATTAGTTGTACAAGTTTTTTGATCGACGCATAAAAGCAAAGTCAAGCAGAGAGGGTAAAATTAAAAATATAACCTCGAAGCTAAATTTATCCAAGGGCCAAAACAAAGTTTCGTAAAATTTAAGTGTAGGTAGTGCAAACGGACTTAAAACGTATTATGATGAGCCAATTGGTGTAATCAAAATTTGGAAAATTTTGTTGTACCTAAATATTTCTAAGCGAGTTAATACATTTGAAACCCAACCCAGAAATATGAAAGTACAACAAAATTTTCCAAATTTTGAGAGTTACGTCAATTGACCCATCAACTTGGTGACAGAATTGGTTTAATACGGTGGCAGTGGTTCGAATATCCTCGATTTGGGAAAATATCATCAGAAATAGAAGGAAATTTTTGATTTGGGTTAACTTTTTACAATAATTTAACTGTGAGATGAAAAAAGATTACATAATTTGTGAAGAAAAGAATGTCCTTGCTAAAATAGTGAAGTATTTGTATACCAAGTGTCGAAGGACAAGGACAGATTTTCAATTGTACGACTGGGGGGTGTTTAAGTTTCCTTTCCCCAAATACGTCGGGCCCAGTACTGATTCCAATAATGAAACATACTAAAATGCGTATTTATTTTAACGGGATAACTCTATTTTTGAGCTGCCTCCAAAACAATGTGTAACCTTATAAACATTTCTGTTGCTTTACTCCCCCCCCCTAAAGTTTTGCTTCTCTGCTAAGTCTTCATAATCAACTCCATTCTCTCTTTGTTACGTTAAAACTTACAACAACTTGTCGATGTTCATCGGATGACAATGCTAAGAGGTTTCTTAAAATTCACGATTCAAACCCAAAAAATTCCACTACTGAACTACAGTAGCAATCACAATAATTGGCGATGGTCATAAGAAAGTTAAATTCTACTCATAATTTTTCTTCTTATAACTATAATGCAATATCTCTTCCCGTTATGTGACCCAAAGAAATGTTTTACCTTTGCTACATTCCTTGCAGCTGCGTGCTGCAATACAGCAAAGACAATTTTAAGTTTATTAATAAGCGGTCTCATAAAGCATTTAACACGGCATTAAACTAACAGTAAAAAATGTTGGTAAGTACTGAAAAGCCAATAGTACCGACGGTTAGTTTTAACGGCTTATTAAAAGTTTTGTGAAACTCGAAATTAATATTTTAATTGTGTTTCGCAATTAATTATTAAAGTTTGGTGTTCAAAATATTTGATTTATTTTAAAACTAAGTGTATTCACATTATTGTGAATCTTTCTAGGCTTTCAACCCTATAGTCAGAGGAGGAAGGCCACCAAGTCTATTTACCCTCCCCCCCTTCGAATCAACTGTTTTGGAATAGGCCCATAATTATTATTTCTTTAAAGATTACAGTAGAAAGTCTTCATAAATAATCATGAGTGCCTTTCCCTTGAAAATAACTTGGGTACGGTACTGGTCTGAGGTATTCCATACTGGAGCTCCCCAATGATTGACAATAAAAAGTTCCAGTAAATTCACCAGGAAACGTCAAAAATGAAGAAATTGGAAATAAAACTCAGGTTAAAAATGGACGTGATGAAAAAAAATCTGATAGATGGGCAAAAATAGTACTAAACCATACAGAGTTAACAGAGTTGAAAGATCTAACAGTGAATAAATACGGGCTGAAAAGAAGAAGAGAAGCTCTCCAGTTTAAAGTATTTTGACCTGCGTACTTTCTCTAATTATTATTCTGAGTTTGGAGTCTTTTGAAGAAAATCAAGTTTTAAAAAATTTTAAAGACCGAGGAGGATGTGGAATATCTCCTAGCCCCATTAAAATTGTAAAAGAAAAATTTATAAGCTTATAGCTTTCAGTACCAAAAGATTACCTTTTAGTAAGCGTGCAAAATATGAATTTTGCAAAAATTCCAAAATTTACTGAAAATAGTAGTATCTTTTTTAAAGTCTAAAAATAGAGAATATTGGCAATATTATTATTCCCAAAATCACTAGAAAACTTCCCAAGAAGAACTGCGTTTGGCGCAGATCTGATTTAGCGCCATTACGGTTGGGCTCAGACCCAATTATACACAGAGAAGAATACAGTATACACAAAAATAACCTGAATATTTAAATTCATTACTAATTAAAAAAATACTATGAAAAGAAAATACACTTTTTCCTACAAAAACGGCTTCCCCAAACGAAAGAGAGCTATTTTAGAAGTCTTTTCAGGTGAGGATAAATTTGGTGAGCCCATTAATAAACCCGCAGTCCAAATTTGAAAACCACCAATTTCCCATAAGAAATACATGTAAGTGTAATATTATGCCAAATATTGAATACATTCTATCACCAGTCCGTACGCTGTAGGTAAGTCGACAGTCACAATAAGCGGTGGGGAGCTACCAGTCGCTCCCTGATATTTGTCGGATTAACATCCACACTTGGCCAAGTTGAACCGTTATTGGGAAATATTTTTAATGAGTAAAGCGCTTGTCAAAACGGCTTGTAGAGACCGAAGCGTAGCAAATCGAAGCGGAGGCTGCAAAAAGTCGTTTTTGACAAACCCAACCACGCCAAATCTCGTATTCGTTCTAAAAGTGTATATTTTCATAATTTTTTGACCCCTTGGTAAAATGTGGTGTGATCCCCAGTCCCCTCACGTGAGATTTGGGCTATTATTTTTACCACGCCAGAGACGAGTAACTTTTTACGATGTATTCCCGGAATTGATTTTGTAATAAAAAATGTTTTCTGTTATAATAATGTATATTTTCTGAATTAAAAAGTTGACGTGAGATTTTCATTGAAAATCCCTGCTTTTAAATAAGATTTGGTGTGATTTTGCCGGACTTCCCCTAATTTTGAGCTTTCATAATGACTGGATGACCTCTAACTTGAAAATATTAAAAACAAGGCACGCCGAACTGTACTTGCATCAAATCGGGCCTGAGTCTAACTGTAGTTGCGCCGAATCGGGTCTGCGCCAAACCGTACTTGCGTCAAATGGGGGTTTGTGCCAAACTGTACTAGCGCCAAATAGGGTCTGTGCCAAGCTGTACCCGAGCCCTAATGCCGTATCATATAGCTTCTGCTATTTTTTTATGTTCTGTCTCCCAGTACCGAAGCACTAGAGGGTATTCCCAGTGGAATACTTCCAATTTCCAGTGAAATACCCTCAGACTTCCCGGTCTATGCAGCTTATTTTTAGTAGAAGTGAATTCTCAGCCACACTCAGTTCAGTGCTTATTCTAGAACTCATCGCCAGCTACCTATAAACCAGATGAAGAAGATATGCAACCAAGAAATTCATAGTTCAGAAACGAATTGAAGATTTCGGTATTTCTGTTTAGCTGTTGCCAGTGACGTAAGTAATTTACCCTCACCGCGGGGGAAGGAGGTACTCGAAGAGTAGCACGTCAAAACGTCGAAAAGAAAAACGCCGAAGTCAAAACACCGAAAACAAAAACACCAAAAAACAAAAACATGTACCCAAAAAAAATACCGAAGTCAAAATGCCGAAAACAATAACGCCGAAATCAAAACCACCGATTTTTAAAAACCATTAATTTTTTTTTAAATAATATTATTTCAGGCCCTAGGAAAATCTTCTGATGACACCCGTGAATGGGTGGTGGTTAAATCTGGTGATTTTATTTTTTTGATCAATCTGGGTAATGGTACTAATTAAAAAAGTGTCCACCCTTCAGTTTGAAGTTTATATGTAGATGTTTTGAGGACAGAATAGGGTATGAACGAAATCAGGATACAAAAATATATCAGCGGCCAACAACCAATCACAGGACGGAAAAAATATGTTTTATTATATCACAAGCTCTATAGGTAAGTGACATCTGTTGACATTAGTGGTACTTTAAAATACCTGTTTGTTTTTTGTTTATTGCACAAAAATTTTGTTTTGGTTTTTCGATATTTTTATTTTCGGTGTTTTTGTTTTTGGAATTTGACGTGGACTTACTTGAAAAGCTCTATAAGTAATATTAAATTTTGTCTTACATAAGGATTATTGAGAATTATAATACCGATTAAGGGCCTGGGGAGTACGGAATATTCTACACCCAGATAATAATTGATGCAGTATTAGAATTGGACAACAACGTCAGAGATTAGTACCAACCGAAACTGAACACTAAACTCCTTTGAATTGAGAAATTTCAATTCTACACGAGGGGTTAACCGCTGGTGAAGTTTTTTGTACACATCTAATGAAGTACATGAAGTACTGGGGAGGGGTGTAGAACACCTTCCAGTGCACAAATTTTGGAATGAAGAACATTGCAGAACATGTAGAACCCCAGACCGAGTAGTTTACTTTTTATCAGAAGTAAACTGAAGATCTCCCGTTGCAGAAGCACTGGAGGGTGTTCCACACCCCCCAGACCCCCCGGTTTAAATAATTTATTTTTTATTAAAAGTGAATTAAATATTTAAGCATATCTTAAGTTTATTAAAATTAGCTATGGCCAAGTAAATGTGTTTAATTCGTAATCTGACAATTAATTATAAACTACCTAATTATAAATTCCGTACTCCCTAGGAGGTAGATCTCTGCAACAGAAGAGTTCAGTTTGCTTCTGATAAAAAATAAACTACTTGATCAGGGGGGCTAGGGGGGGGGGAGTGAAACACCCTCTAGTGCCTCTGAAACGGGAGATCTTTAAGTTACTTCTGATAAAAATAATCTACTCAATCCGGGGGGTCTGGGGTGTGGAACACCCTCCAGTGCTCAAATTTTGGTATTTCTGTAAGTCTCAGAAATTGAAAGTCTCTGATACTGAAAGTATCGACGAATTACTGCTGAATTATATGAAGGACAAAGAAGTATGGAGAATTATGATGAAGTACGTGAAGTTAATTGTACACGATTTCCTCTAGCGGTTGACCCCTTGATTCTACATCACCTACTGCGGGAGAGGGGGGGGCTTATAAAATATTTAATATTCTTATATTATTTATGCCTTCTCGGGGAGTAAAGAAAACATGGTTTTTTGGAGTTTGGATATCTAAGTTTTAATTAATTAAATAAACAAAACAACAAAAAATAATCGGCATTAAAACTGTACACATGCAAACATTTCCATTTAGGCATTAGTGCGTCGTTTGAAACTAAAATGACAATCAAAAATGTACCTTGGCATGAAAATTTTTTAATTTTTTTCTTAATAATTTTTAGAGATGAATTTTTTATTTCGGTTCTCAAAGAGAGAAAAAAACTTACTGTTATTTATAAATGGGCACTTATAACTTTCTGCTATTACTCCACCTACCAAACTAAAAACTAGGTACCGATGTTTATAGATATTACATAAAAGCATGGATTAATCAGCCGAAAATAGACGTTGGAGCTCACTTTAGATGCTCTGCAAATATTTGGATACTTGACTGACTTATATTATAAAATTATGAAAATCTGAAGAAATATTTTTTATTTTCGAAAATATTGTAATAATTCAAAGGAGATTCCAAATCCGATTAGACAGAGCTTCATTTATTTAAATTATGTCCAAGTCAAGATTATGCTTTATTTCAAATTTGTAGGTTAAAATATTTATAAAAGTATGTTTCTCAACAATCACTCAAATTATAATTCCAAATTCCTTATTCCATTTATATTGTCAATTACAAATTTTGCTTTGATTTGATTAGTTAACGTAGTTTAATATTCATCAAGTTATGTCTAAACAGGAGGCAGGAAAAAGCAATAAAGACAGATCATTAATAAATCAGCAATATATCACATATAATTGGTATTGATTTTCTATTAACGCATATCCGTAGCTTTGCTGGTAATCCTATCTTATATCTATTACAATGTTGACTACATTTACAGCGCAGGATTAATACAATAGGGAATAGGAACAATTTGTCACGCTATTCTATTGTTCCACCCCTTGGATGATAACACATTTATCTGCATTACGGACATGCTTCGATACCGTCGATGGACCTTACAACATCTGCTTTATTTTATTTGCCTTTGTTTTATCAATATGACTTACGACAAATCCCATGCAATTTTTTTAATAACATCTTTCAATAACATATGTTCATATGTCAATTTGCACCTTCAATTTCGCGCAAAATCCAAATTTAATTTTGACGGAAGAAAGTGCACAACGGAGATTATAATCCAATATAGCTGATGCAGGACCAATTGATTAGCCCGACTATCTTTATTGCCATGTTCCATAAAAAGATCATTATCGGACAATAAATATATTTTTGGTAATTCATAGCAAATCAAAATAAATGGCGTTATCATTTCCAAATTTATGTAGGTATAAATAATAGTAAAAGCAAAAAGATTCGAGATTTTTTTGCATCAACTTTGCTCTTACCGCTTAATTTTCGCATCAAGCTTTCACCAATGCAAATGAAAGTTCCGTTATTCCGTCCGTCGGTACTCGAACTACAGGCAGATTAAAGAAGGTACAAAAATAAAGCAAGGCGTCTCTGCGCGTCTTTAGGTGGAGACAATTTCCGTCGTCGCATATTTTACACCCCTAACAGGAAACGTCGTCTACTTTGCTTCCATGTAATAACAGAAAAAAATTTGAAAAGTAAACGGCGAAAGCTAATTGGGCAAATTAAATCCAATAAATATGACAAAATTAACTAACCGACCGTCAAATGGCAGAAAATGAAGTTAATAGCGCGAGAATAACTAAGCTTTACAATCACAAATCAATTTGTGGGTAATGGCGCTATTTATCGTGTCGAGCTTTGTGTGGGTGGTGTGGTCCGCATCTGTCATCAGACGTTAGCGGTGATTGTTATTACTGCAAATCTATAGTTTACCACACTGCCCAGTGTCCATTCAATTCCACAATTACGCTATAAATTCCACACGACATAAATGAGGTAGATCTCAATTTAGAATCTAAACGATTCGGCTATTTTTCATTCTTTTGGATCAAAATTTTTTTTTCAATTTACTCCACCAGATCGCCACTCCTGGGGAAATATAATATTATTATGTTATGCAGTATCAGAATTTTTTAAAACAAAGAAATTTTATTGATGATGGTGAAAGCTAATGATCTAATTGGGAAAAAACCGTTACCCTCTCGAATAATAATAAAAAAATATTTTACGCCGTAAAGGAACGGTACATTTTGCATCACAAAGTATACCTAACAGTTTTTTGCACAATTATGCACATTTTTGCGACGGCCCAAAGAAGCCGAAATCATAAAAGTTGCGTTGTAAAATCAAAACCGTTTTTAAAAATCGACCAAACCCAAAATAATTTTTAAATTACCACAGATAAAATTCATTCTGTGCACCTTCGTCGGTCAGGGGAAAGATGTTGTAAAATGGGCAATTCCAAAAATTACGCATTTATGGTATCTCGACAATAAATAAATAAATAAAAACCATTATTTGTGTTACGACCTTGTTCATGACGAAAATTTGAAAAATTGATTTTTAGTCCGTGCAGGGTTGGCGACGTGAACAATACGTTAATAGCCAAAATAAACCACATTTCTGGTCACTTTGATGGTAACATCCCCATTTCAATGGTCAAAACAGAACTAATGGATTTGTTATGGCAGGTTCTTTTATTTTACATGTCACTAAAGAGTTTCAAGTGAAATATGTTCGTTCATCTTTATTGCCATGATTTCTCTTCTGCGAAAAATATTGTGTGAGAAAACCAAGAAGTCGAGTTGCTCCTCGAGGAAGTGCAACTAAAAATGGATAATCATTATTGTATTTTTAAATATTCCCATCAACAATGAAGAAAAATTATCGACTGCTGCTGCTAGGATGAGATATAAGGCAAATCAGTTTCCAATTATCTATATTGCGTCTGATAACTTTGAAACTGCCATTTTCCGAATGGAAAAACTAAACGATTCGATGAATCTAAAAATTTTATAAATATTCCCAATATATCAATTCTTGTTTTTTTGGACAGCGCTGGCGTGGCAATTAAAGGAAGGATTATTAATGTAGGAAGAACATTTTTATATTAAATTTCTTTCATTTTAAATCATGATCTATAAACTACGCTTATAATTATAAAATATGAAACGGTATGTGTATTAGGAAGCGACAAAGCAAAGACAAAAAGGCAGAGTGTTTTTAAATCGAACTTTATTTGACCTTAGGGAAATCAGCGTTTTGTGACATCGTAGACCGTAGAGATCACGTCGCCTTGAATTTTTGCATCCTAATTCTTATGTGATTTAAAATATTTATGACGTAACATAAAATGCTATTATTAATTTAGTGTCATTTTTGCTCCAACACTTGAAAATGCATATTAATTATTATCACCCTGTAGAATTCTACTTCAATTCATTTTATAGTTTATTTTTTCGCATTTTTCTCGTCGACGACGATAAAAGGTTGAATATCCGAGAAGAAATGTCAATAATAATTATAACAATCTAACCTAACTTTTTTCATTCGCCATTTTGCGGAATAAAACTTAATCCTTCCATTTTCCAAAATGGCGGCGTCTTATTATTAGAATTTTGAATTGATTATTTCGTACAAAATTACTTAAAATTCCAATGTTTTGGAATTATATCACGTTTTTTGAAATGCACAGAAGATATTATTGTACCTACCTACTTTTCCAAACATTTTTCAAAGCTATAAAGCAATAAGGTAGCAATAACTGTACTGAAAATTACAATGGATATTTTATTATTTTACAAGTTTTATTGACATATTAAGTTATATTAGGGTAAAAGGACCCGCTTTGGCATAATGTCAGGTTTATTACAGGGATGATAGTATACGAATTTCAAAACCCATGCGGTTCACGTACTTATAGTGCCATTATTGCAATTACTTCAAATTTCTAGTGCATTATATTAACCCTAAACTTAGCTGAGAGTTTCATTTTCAAAATATCGACTCATTTTAGGGTTTCACGATTTCTCCAGTTTGATTATTCAAATATAATTTAATTAATTTTGGAATGCAATAGATATTTGATATCAAAAACTACATACCTAACCTATAAAATTATCAACGTGGCATTTTCGGAAACACTGAATTTGAGACCAAAAAGTTTACCCTCCCCCCTTCGTTATTTCGACCACTCTACGCCAGCATTGGCCAAACTGAATTTTTAAAAAAGAAACAAAATGATGGATTTGCCGTCGGCGATGCACTTAAATTACCAATTTATTATTATTATTATGGCAATTTTACAAAATATGGATCCACGAGCAAATTTTGGTATAATAAAACCAAAAATGTTTGTCAGTCTGAATCAAATTTTATATTGCAGCAATAATAATAATAGAAGCAGGTAAAGTTTATGAAAAACTTTTGACTAACCCTAACAGAATCCTTTTCTAAAATATACAACCCTTAAAATCAAAACTCGTCAGATAATATAACTAATAAAATCATAAACTTTTAAAAGTTCAACAAGCACACTAACGTTTTGCTCCGCAATGGTTTGGGCCCGAAAATGACAAGTTTATAGTGATAAGTTGTAAAAAATAACCTTAAATAATGTATTTCAGCTACCGTGACTTTAGTACAGGCATAACTGTTGGTATACAAAATCTCGAAGTTTATGATGCCGGCAAAACTAAAAGAAACACCCCGTAGTTTTCGGCGTCCTTAAATTTGAAATGCCTTCAACAACTTTAAAATTCAACATTCGTAATCACGTTTTAGAATTATTTAATTAAATTGTCTCATTTGTCTCAGAAAATTTTAAAAATCATTGTTGCAACCCAGACATCTGATGCTAAATCTTTAAATGACGTTAGTGCAATTAACCCTAAATAAAAGAATATAATATCTAATAACCAAAAACAACTGATTAAACATTTAGCGAACAAAAGATCGCGATTGACAAGACATAATTTCCTACTCTTTTTGACAGTTTCGGCCTGCCGAGCCAAAAAGTTTATCATTCATCCTGGTTTTCTAATTTTTTTCCCTTTAAAGTGCCATTAACACCAAATGTTGGGATTCTCAAAAACCGTAATCAAATTCCTACTTCCTACTCTTTTTGACAGTTTCGGCCTGCCGAGCCAAAAGTTTATCATTCATCCTGGTTTTCTAATTTTTTTTCCTTTTAAACTGCCATTAACACCAAATGTTGAGGTTCTCAAAAACCGTAATCAAAAACAGTTGATAATCTTTTTTTCACCCTCATCTGGTAAAATGTCGGCAACCTACCTTCATAATACCTCATATTTTAAAATTTCTCTAATCCCCTGAATTTAGCATACAAAAGAAATTATTATTTTTATATTGCCACTTTAAAGTTTCAAGACGGTAGCAAACACTTTTCATTCATTTTGAAATATAGGAATAATCCCTCGATAATCTTTACTTGGAAAACGTAAAGAACATAAAAGGATTTGCATGGAATAAAGACTGCTCAGGTATTCATATTTAAGTCAATCATCGCCCACAATTATATTATCGTCTTTTAAGGGTGCATTTTTATCTTTTTAATTTTAATAGCTTCTGAAAAGATAATCTCATCGTATTCAAATGTTTACGGTAACTGGAATTTTTTTGCAATTTTACACATAGTCATTGAACGCTTTCTTTTCAGCCCAACATTTTTTTGGCTTACGATGATGAAGTTTGTCCAGTGACAGTGTGTACAAAACAGGAGAAACTGGAATAATGCATATTAGTAACGCACAATGGTAGTTTAGTATTGATGCACAATAGCCCATGGGCATAATACGTGCAACTTCAAAAATTACAATGGAAGAAACTTTTAAGTCACAAAAGTGTCAACATTTGGTTACACCGACAATATGTTTACCAAATAAAGTCTACTGAACAGCAAATGAAACGTAGCAAAGAAAATTGTTTGTCAATTTTTCTGCATCTAATTTTATTTATGTAAGCAAATGTTGGCAAAATATTTTTGCAAAATCGAGATAGCTCCCTTGGTCCATTCGCTCCTTCTGTCCAGTGTGTTGGGGGTTATGGGCAATGGGCAATTATGGCAAAGGTATTGCTTTATGGGATTTCAGGTTCTCTTTTTTTTTGGAAACACCAGATTTTCAGCAATCCAATTTTCGAATTTCACTAAATTAATCCATTTATGAGTTATTTTTTATGTTTCAAAGATTGAATTATTCTGATTGGTTAATGCTCAACATAAGGAACGGATAAAAAAATTTATTGCTTCAAGAACTAACTTACTCAATTTTTTTAAAAAATATGCTAAACATTATTTTGAAACCTGCAAAATTTCAATCTGCAAGTTTGTCGTCAGCTTTGACCCATGAATTCAATAAAAGAAGTAAATCATCAGTTATTCAGAATTTTCTATTCCACTTTAAATTATTTCTGCTTGTATCTCATATACATGCAAACATTTTCATTCGTTTTCTTAGTTCAGAAGATTACATAGGTAGTTTCATAAATATAGAAGCAGAATGCAGAATGAATAAAATATTACAATGACATAAATTTGAAAGATTTGTAGAAATAACGTTAATATTACGTCTATTCAATCCCCGAATAAACCGACATATGTGCGATGGTGGTGTAATGGTCAGCATAGTTGCCTTCCAAGCAGTTGATCCGGGTTCGATTCCCGGCCATCGCATCTTTTTTTTAATATTTATTTTTAGCCTATTCGTATAGCGAAAATATCTTGCATTATTGCATTTTTTTTGCATTGGGAGGAAGAATTTTTACAGAAGCATCTCCCACCCATGATGGGTGAAAGTACAGGATTTCTACCCACCCAATGTGTTGGCCTCCTTCCGGTAACACTTAGTTTCGAATTTACTTCTTGTTTGTTTTCCTTCTGGTAGGTAGAACCATTATCTTAATTCGGGGAATTGTGCTTCTACTTTTTGCTCTTGGGACACTTTGATTTTTTCTATTGTTTTCCCGTTTTATACATCTTGTGAGCGCCTACCTGCTACTTACTTCGATGACAGTTAATCCAGAACGCTCTCTTCATGCATCCATCTCCTTGGTGACTTTCTTCGCAGCTGTTCCAACATTTTGCTAACTGATCTTCCGTCGATGTGGTCTGTGGTTCACCATTTGCAAAATCGTCGCACATCGTGGGAGTTTGTCAAACCAATTCTAAATTAAAAGAACCCACCATTCCCTAAAATGCAGAATTAAGGATCTTTGGAAGGATGGGAGGGAAAAAAGAAGGAAGGAGGGAAGGGAATGCAGGAGAGGCCACCTCTCTTGACATATTTTTTGCTATTATCATCTTTGAACGTGGATTTGAATTTTATGGGGGTGTTTTACTTTTTTGTGCCGTGGTTCGGATTTCATGTAAAGCCATAAGTTCAATGGTCGATAAGTGCCAAATTAAATTTTCACGTTGCAGATCACTCCCGTGCCAACTAGAAGAGCCTCATTTGGTTCCATTCCCATTTAAAAATCACATGTAAGAAAGTTCTTCAAGATGGCCAATAGGAGGTTAGTATCACCCTAGTTCGTATATCAAAAATTTCAAAATGTTGACCATTGCCGCAGCCAGGTCTGTATTTGAAGAGTGCGGGAGGAAATCTAGGTTACTGAAGAGATTTTTCACTCACTCAATTTTTTTACTAAAAACTAAAAAAACCAACACTTCGATTAACCCTTTTCGCATTTTCCCCACAATGCAAAACCCTACGTGGGACTTTCTGGTGTCTTTTTCATCTAAAAGTCAGTGGCGGCTGGTATGGGAAAAACGATGGAGCGTCGCCATGCTGAAACCAAATCCAAAACAAAAAAATTTATTTTGAAGGCATAATTATTGTTTCTGATTTTTTGCGATCTTCAAATAATATTTGGATTTCTATATTCTGTAGAATACCGAGAAGCTTTCGGGCCGTTATTTTCAAAATCTAAAAAGCCAGTTTTTCCAAAAACCAAGCGATAAAACAGTTAGATTTAATGAAAAAGCTGGTTTTTCAAGTTCAGAAAATAATGATGTTTTTTGTATCTGATAGATCCCTATCTATCTGTCCGTTCGAAAGAAGGGGGGGTTGATAATTTAGCACAAAACCATTTAAAATTTTAGAATTTGAACGTTTAAGTCCCTCCCTCCCCCGCTTCTTTCACTTCTTAGTCAACACAGATCCGCCATTATCAGTTCAAATAGTTCAAATTCCTCCTTGCCTTGTCTTCTTGACTTTGCAGAGTATCAAGCTCTACTTTGCAAAAGGTCAAAAACCCAAATGTTTTGTGTTTCCGTGAGATGGTTGATCATGCCAAATCAGGCCAATTGTGAGAGTAACACGGATCCAGACAGATGGAAGCTCGTTTTAGCCAGTTCAGCAACTGTTGCTTGCACCGACGACAGATGTAGTATAAAGAGTAGACCTACATTGTTAACGTGGAATCCTAACCGCGACACAAAAATTTGGTGTCGTCATTTACCGCGGATACATGCGGTCGTTAGTTCGTATACATGTTTTTAGTTCAAACTGAAAGCAATGATATAGCTTGATCTAACTAAGGTAGATCCAGCGGATTAGGTCGCTTTATCTAAGTGTACACATGTAAGGACTAGCCAGGTCGAGCTGACTTAGTTCGAACTAACAACCGCATGTATCCGGGGTAATTGTGAGTCATACGCATGAGTCCTAACCACATATTCTAATTCGATGACTAAACCAAGATACTATCTTTTGTTATGAATCTACAGTAGAACCCCGCTTATCCGATGCTCCGATAACTGAGCAGGCGAATATTTACGTACATAATCTTGCCGACACGAAGATGGTAATGCAGACAGACAGATTGATTAAATATCTACGTTTGTACTACTATGATAATATTAATTTCGTTATTAATTTCAAGAAAATTAGTATTACAAAAGTCATAATTGAGAATAATCCGGGCAGAAGTTCACTTTGTGCGGCTTTTCTCCGCGCTTCGGAAGGCACGTGAAGCCGGTGGTCCTCTCAGAAAGATGCTATCAACATCTTTGAGATATTAAATGCTCGAGTACGGTTTTATCATGTAATCTACACTAATCAAGTCTAAGTAAATCTCCATCACTAACAAGAGACCGCAACTTCCCTCATTGAATTGATTCATTTTCATTGTGCGTATAGATCTTGTATTGAACTTCAACAGGTGTAAGTATAAAGGCACGCTTCTTTGGAAATTTGAAAAATTGAATTTGAATAATTATATATTACTGATGAACTGCAAAAATTAACATAAATTTGGTAAGTTGTTAATGGAATTGCGTAAGATTGCAAAAAATAAAAGCATATGCGAAGGAACTGAGATCACATCCAGGTCCTGCAAAAGATTTTTTTATTTGATTATTAATTCCCCAGTATAACATGTCATCGTTCTCAAGAAAACCAAAGCGCTATAATAAATCCTACCCATAATCTGTAAACATTGAATGTTTTGCCTTTCAAGTGAGGCACTGGAGGTGTTCCACACCCCAGACCCCCGGTCACGTACAACTTTGGCTTATTGAGATATTAGTTACTTGAGTGTGACTTGTTAAAGTTAGGATTAATTAGTATTTTTAAAGAATTTTTCTAGATCGGTTATGCTGATATCTTCAATTTATTACTAATAAAAATAAACTGCACAAACCGGGGGTCTGGGGTGTGGAACCCCCTCCAGTGTCTCACTGCTGAAAGGTAAAACATTCAATGTTTACAAATTATGAATAGGGTTTAGTATAGCGCTTTGGTTTTCTTGAGAACGATGACATATTATATTGGGGGGAATTCATAATCCCCTCCCCAATTCTAGGTTTCTGCTTTATATTTTTGTGCTAAAACTTTCACCATTATCGCTTAAACTGATGACCATAAGTTTGCAAATTTATCTATCACAGTTTGAGTTTACCTGGGGGGTGCTCCACACCCCCCAGACCCCCCGGTCTCTAAACTTTGGTTTATAATTTGATGCTAATTGAAATATTAGTTACTTGAGTGTGACTTGTTAAAGTTAGGATTAATTAGTTTTTCTAGAGATTTTTCTAGATCGGTTATGCTGATGTCTTCAATTTATTACTAATAAAAAATAAACTGCACAAACCGGGGGGTCTGGGGGGTGTGGAACACCCTCCAGTGCCTCACTGCTGAAAGGTAAAACATTCAATGTTTACAGATTATGAATAGGGTTTATTATAGCGCTTTGGTTTTCTTGAGAACGATGACATATTATACTGGGGGGAATTCATAATCCCCCGATTCTTGGTCACTGCTTTATATTTTTGTGCTAAAAACTTTCACCATTATCGCTTAATATTGATAACCATAAGTTTGCAAATTTATCTATCACAGTTTGAGTGTACCTGGGGGGTGCTCCACACCCCCCAGACCCCCGGTCTCTACAACTTTGTTTTTTTTTAGTTTTTTTCGACTAACTAAAGTTAGGATTAATTAGTATTTCTAGAGATTTTTCTAGATCGGTTATGCTGATATCTTCAATTTATTACTAATAAAAAATAAACTGCACAAACCGGGGGTCTGGGGTGTGGAACACCTCCAGTGCCTCACTGCTGAAAGGTAAAACATTCAATGTTTACAGATTATGAGTAGGGTTTATGATAGCTCTATGATTTTCTTGAGAACGATGACATATTATACGGGGAAATTCATAATCCCCCTCCCGATTCTTGGTCACTGCTTTATATTTTTGTGCTAAAACTTTTACCATTATCGCTTAATATTGATAACCATAAGTTTGCAAATTTATCTATCACAGTTTGAGTGTATCTGGGGTGCTCCACACCCCAGACCCCAATCTCGACAACTTTGTTTTTTTTTTTTTTCGACTAATTAAGTTAGGATTAATTAGTATTTCTAGAGATTTTTCTAGATCGGTTATGCTGATATCTTCAATTTATTACTAATAAAAATAAACTGCACAAACCGGGGGTCGGGGGGTGTGGAACACCCTCAGTGCCTCACTGCTAAAAGGTAAAACATTCAATGTTTACAGAGTATGAGTAGGGTTTATTATAGCGCTTTGGTTTTCTTGAAAACGATGTCATAAATTGTACTGGGGAATTAATAATTAAATAAATACAAAAACAAATTTGGCAGAAGCTGGATGCTATCCCAGTATCCTTCGCATATGTTTTAATTTTTTTTGCAATCTTACGCGATTACATTAACAACTTACCAAATTCATGAGTAATATATAATTATTTAAATTCAATTTTTCAAAATTGGCAAAAAACGTGCCCTTATACTTGCACAAGTTGAAGTCCAATACAAGACCTACACGTACAATAAAATGAATCAATTCAGTGAGAGGAAGTTGCCGGTCTCACCTTGTAAGTGAATCTGGTGATAGTTCATTATCTAGAATCTGAGATTTTTATAGATATAGATAAATTTATCTGCCTGTAATACACATAGAATAAATTCAAATTTATTGCTTGAAGTGCGGCCTTCAGGCCGCACAACCTTGCAAATCAAATAGCTGTATAGAAACTTAAGAACGGCAGCCATCCTTGTTTTAATGTATAATTACACTGTGATACTCTTCAGAAAGCTACATACATGGCGCATTAGAATATGTGTGTAAAAGGTGTAAATGCAATTTTGTGGACTTCGTCGAAAAATCCTTTTTCAAATAGTCCGGCTTGAAATGGCGAACCTCGGAGAAAAACAGAGTGTTCCAGAAATAATCAAAGTTGGGGGTGCAAAAAATAAGAGAAATAAACAAAATAAGGGGGAGGTCGAAAAACGGAATAAACTTTTGAGATGTTCTAAAAATAACAACTCTCAAATTCAAAAACTCTTCCAATGGACCGAAATTTTTCTAAATCCTGGAGGCAATAACCCAAGAAGAAAGTCCATCTCAATTTTTACTCTAAATGTGTGTAAATAACTATTTACGTCTTAAATTTTTGTTTAAAATTACATCTCAAAATTGTGCACATGCTCAAGGAAGCTAAATCAGCTGCTCAGGTTGTGGTTTATAATTTTAAACAAAGAGGACGAAAATCGTAAATTTTCGCGACAATTTTAAAATAAAAATGAAATTGTGTTTTTCGTAAAATATCAAATTATTATCCAAACTATTAACCATATTTTTAGAATAATTGAAGTGCAAATTTATTATAATATAATCGAATAAATAAATAATTACAATTTTTATATTTTTTATTTATATTATTTTTTCTTTCGCGAAATTTATTGCGAACAATTTATTTTCCTTTATTGCTTGTGTCTAATATGAATTAGAAAAAGAAGAAGATAGCATATAAATATTAATAAAGCGCCTTGAAAACATTTCAGTTGAATTTATAAAATGAATCTGTCTGAGCGAGGCAGCCCTGCTATCATGGCTGATAATAGAGCGCGAGTATTTTTATCAGTCTGTCTATCTTTCTCTTTCATTGGTCGTACCTCAGATTGCAGCGCGTTTCCATTGGTTAGGAGAAATTGCTAGGGGAAAAACTAACATAAAACAAGGGCCAATTTCATGGAGCACTTCGTTCTTCCAATCTTGCCCTTATCCTATTCAATGAACAATATTACGATATATTGATGTGCTAGCAAATTCTCATTTATTTTATGTTATGTTGCAGGCAATATAAAGGGTTAATTATTCTTCCGTGTCTTTTCGTAAAAACAAATTCAATTTTATTTTCACTTTAAAATCCAAAATTAATTAATAGTAATAAAAATATATTTTTTAGATCAGAATGTTATGTGCTCATGCCAAAAATGTTGATGGTTAACCGAGATACCATGAAGGTATTAGTTGGCCATAAATCAATTTATTCATCTGAAAAACGGCAATCCGTTTGAAATTTTTATTTAAGTGCTGCAAATTTTTGGACGTTTAATAAAACCAAAGGGCAAGCTTTTTAAGGGAAAGTCATCTTGAACGTTATATTACGTCCTCACGAATTCCATCGCAGCTCACAATTTATTACAGCTATTTATTTCACGAACTAGATTACATGCATATAAACGTTGCCGGGGGTGGAAAGTGGATGATACTCATTCCATATCCACCTATAAACAACTAATTTAAAATAAAAATTGGGTCTATAATTTTTTAATTTTTGCAAAACTCATTAATAATTGTCTTAGATTTAATTTGGACTTGTCATTTTGTCACTCAAAGTTCGCATGATTAAAATAAATGGGGTGGTCGGTCAACAGCGTGTGTATCCAAAAAATTGATTCCTTCTTCGGCATGGGAAATTATTGCGATTTCGCTCTCACCAAAAAGACGCCCCAATAATTCAAAAGTGGATCTTTTTTTATTTAGATCATAAAAATAGACGAAATATAATAGTTTGATGCTATTATGTAACTGTTTCTTCTATTATCTTTTAAGATATGCAAGCGTTTTCTCCAAATTTTATTTGCTCTATTAAATTTGTCGTTCACTAGATATTATCAGAATTTTTTAGTGTTATTGCAAATGAATGGATTTTTTGTTTGCAGATTAATAAAATTATTATCAAGATGTACCTATTTCCATGGAACGTTTCAAGTTGGCGCCATTTGATGGAATACCATCATCGATGGGCATCTTCCATTCGCGTGTTATTGAAACCACACACTAAAATTTAATATTGCAGTAAATAAAAACTGTCAGGCGAGCAAATACTAATTTTTTTTTGTGTGTAAATTTTAAGCATTTACAATGAGTTCGTACTTAATAGAGGAAGAAGCAGTAGCTTTGAAATTATGAGGTAATAAAACGAAAGTGCACCATAAAAATATAAAATCATTTATACTTCCATGCTTTCTTAGACTTTCTGAGCATAACTAATTTTATGCTACCACCGTTAACAGTATACTAAACTATTTCCAAAAATGTTTATTACCTCAAATAATATTATTTTGCGGAATTTTTCCAAAAATTTACCTACCCCAATTATTTTCAATATTAATTATCCGAGAAGATAAATTAAAGCAACAATCAAAATTAATGCGATAAGAAATTAAGAGAAAAATAGAGTGACTGAAGAAAGGATAAGAGTTATTTACAGCCCAATAAGAGCCAGTGTTGGTGGTGTGTGGAAATGGTAAATCCGGAGTAAATTAACTGATCGCTTCAATTTATTGGGTTGTATATAACAGTCAATAAGTCTATCACATGGTGGTATTAGCTTGTGGTTCTACAGAAAGTGAGATAAGGTGGTAATCTGTTAAGGAAAGTCTAATTAAATCTAGATAATTTATACACTATTAAATAAGCAATATACCGCCATTTTAATTCAATTAACCAATTTACGGTTTACAATTATAAAATAAACAATTAATTAAAATAAATAATATAATACAACATAACAAAATATTTAAGACGATTTAGCCCGTTATTTTGCTCTAAAACCAACTTTTGTTTTATTTTTTAAAAATAACCGCCCCCCCCTCTCGTGGATTATTTTAATTTTAAAATGTGTACGAGTTAAAAGTTGAAAAAATAAATCTCTCAGATACCTTAAGCAATAAAGTACGCTAATAAAAAGTTTAATAAAAGGCTAATGAAGCAGCTACTGTAACAAATTAAGAGATCTTGTTTGAAATATTTTGACTTTTATTGACCAATTTTCGGTAACTGTGACTAAAATTCAGTGCTCTTCATTCGTTTCACCAAATACACAACGTTTTACTTTACCGACATCATTGAACACAATAAAGATATAAAACTGTCAACACTGTTTGAAAATATTAGCCCTAACTTCTTTACCTAACAAATTCAAACACCACGCCGTTCCCCAAAGTCCAAACAAAAATTTTATTACTATCAATTTTTTTGTCAATATTAAAATCTACCCGACTAGAGATTTTAGTTCATGAGTGGAACTCACAACATTGAAATAATAATATTATTAATTTTTTTGTTCCAGGTTCCTAGTAGACTGCAATGACTAAATTGGGTCAATTTGGACTTTGAAAGCTACCGTTTAAGATTTGAAAAGTGACACGTTATATTTATTATATAGTTATATTACTATAGCAATCTTCTGCTACCAAAACGGCCTTGGCCCTATTTCACTTTTTACTTATTTTCTTTGTTATAGAAAGTGTACCAAATTTACTAACTGATGTAAAGCAGTAAAAGTAATTGGAACAGAATTGCTGCTGCTACTACTGATTTATTATTTCAGACTGTCAAAATATTTTACAACAGCACAACAAAATAATTTAAGCATAAGAGAAATTTAAATGTACAAGTAAGATTTTCATCTTCCGTTCAGCAAACGTTTGCTGCACACGAAATGAATTTAATTACTAATTGTAGATGATTTCCCATTGCCTTCCTCGTAGCCCACCGATTGATGTTGATACGAGGGCGGAGTGATAAGTCTAGTAAAGAAACACAAGGAATAATTTTTTCGTTAAAATTTTTTATTTTTCAACTCGGTCACTTCGTCCAATGTTTTTTCAATTTTTCGATAAGATTTTTCTAACCCTTGAAAATAAGCATTTGATTTATTAATGATTAGAGGACTTTTTTCTGCCCAACCATTTCTTCAAGTTTGAAAAACAAGAGAAGGAGAGGAGAAGAGAATATAGTGGATGTAGTAGCAATTCAAACCGTAATTCATGGATTTTGGCCATGAAAAGTGCACTCGTGCAATATCTTGATGTATTAAGAGAACTTTTTTTTTCTCCAAATGTGGTTGTTTTTTCTTTAAATCGTCGTATTCGCCCATGATTGTTTTTCCCTTTTCAAGTTAATCAATGTGGATTATTCCGCATGCATCTCAAAAAACTCAGCCAGAACGTTTTTGGCCAATAAGACTGTTTTAAAATTTTTAGTGCATGTTCGACAGGAGAAATTCACTGTTTTGACTGTTTCTTGATCTCGGATGTGTAATGGTGAATTCAGGTTTCATCTACCGTTATGAAAAATTCCTTTTTCCTGCCTCTGACGGTGTTGCACGTATGTGTTTTTGACCCAATTGTGAGTAAACTCGTTACTCATCGCTCATTGGATTTTCCATACCCAAATGTAAGATTTTGCGATATTGGGTTCATCTGAGATTCGCACTATCCCAACTAACTCACGCACTTTCAAACGAGGCAATGGCTTTTTTGTGTGGTACCCTTCATTTGGGCGTCCTGAACGTTCTGCGGCATCACTTGTGTTTTATTAAACTCTTAAAATCATTTTAATCAATGGCGAAGAATCCCCATAATATTTGTCAAGCTTTGTTTTGGTTTCTGTAATTGCTTTTCCACGCAAAAAATAATGTTTTACACGAAATTCACTTTTCTTCACGTTTATAAAAACAAGAAATGTTGTCTACTTTCAATTGTCGTTAAAACTACAGTAAACGACAATTTTGGCAATTTTTATGTGGGATTTACGACTAAATCTGATTTGTAATTAAATCTGATCAAGCCCGTACCCAGGATTTCATTTCGAGGGGGACACTTGTCAAAATTCAAATTTTTTACTCACAAAAAGAACTTTTTTAACATTTTGGGGGGTGAGGAAGCACGTCCACATCGCTGGCTACGAGCCTGCTTACTCATAATCTGTAAACATTGAATGTTTTGACTATCAACAGTAAGGCACTGGAGGGTGTTCCAGACCCCCCGGTTTGTACAGTTTATTTTTTATTAGAAATGAATTGAAGATGACATGAAAGAATCTGAGGGGGGAGAGAGAATTATGAATTCCCCCCCAATATAATATGTCTTCGTTCTCAAGAAAATCAAAGCGCTATAACAAACCCTACCGACCCCCGGTTTGTGCAGTTTATTTTTTATTAAAAATCAATTGAAGATATCAGCATAACCGATTTAGAAAAAATCTCTAGAAAAACTAATCAATCCAAACTTTAACAACTCACACTCAAGTAAGTAATATCCCAAATTATTAACCATACTTTTAGAGACCGGGGGGTCTGGGGGGTGTGGAGCACCCCCAGGTACACTTAAACTGTGATAGATAAATTTGCAAAGTTATGGTCATTATTATTAAGCGATTAATAGTGACGGTTTTTAGCACAAGAAATATAAAGCAGAAACCGAGAATATGGGGGGGGGAGATTATGAATTCCCCCCAATATAATATGTCATCGTTCTCAAGAAAATCAAAGCGCTATAATAAACCCTACTCATAGACCGTGTTCGACTTGGACGCTTACAGCGCTGTTAGTACGAACTGGCGCAAATGCAAACGCTTTTAGCGTTCGACTTGGGAACTGTTAGCGCTTACGGCATCGTGTAAACGCAACCGTGACGTCATGGATTCGCCATTTTCTCACGCTCACAACGCAAATTTCATTTCGGTAGGGCAGCGTAAGCGCGGCGCTGTAGTGGTAAAAATTGTAACTATTTTTGAATTTATTTGAAACCTAAATATTTTAGGTTTACTATTTAACTTCAATATTTAAATTTAAACATAAAATTAGTTGTCCTATATTAATTATTACTTCAATAATTTATTTCCCTTGTTTTAACCGCTCAATTTTTTATAAAAAAAATTAGTGACAAGATTGTAAATGAAATTAATTGACCCAAAATAAATTGTTGTATGAAATTATAGTTATTAATTTGTGAAAAATAGCAAAAAATGTAATCGCATTTAAAAACAATTATTATTTTAGATTGTTTGAATATTTTATAGGTTAAGCAACTGTCACTTTTAAATTGCAGCGCTGATGGTGCTGTCATATCGTTCGATTTGGAACGTCAGCGTGAGCGTTGTAAGCGCATATTTTCCAAGTCGAACGGCAAAATTTGCGTGCTATAACTGTTGGTACCAACAGCGCGTAAGCTTCCAAGTCGAACACGATCATAATCTGTAAACATTAAATGTTTTGTCTATCAACAAAGAGGCACTGGAACTGGAGGTGTTCCACACCCCAGACCCCCGGTTTGTACAGATTATCGTTTATTAGAAATAAATTGAAGATATCAACATAACCGATCTAAAAAATATCTAGAAAATTAATTAATCCTAACTTCAACAAGTCACTAATATCCGAATTAGCCCAAAGTATAAATTATACTTTTATAGACCGGGGGGTCTGGGGGGTGTGGAGCACCCCCAGGTACACTCAAACTGTGATAGATAAATTTGCGAACATAATATGGTCATCAGTTTTAAGCGATTAATGGTTAAAAGTTGTTAGCACAAGAAATATAAAGCAGCGACAAAGAATCTGGGGGGGGGGGGAGAAAGAATTATTAATTCCCCCCAATATAATGTCATCGTTCTCAAAAAAATCAAAGCGCTATAATAAACCCTACTCTTAATCTATAAACATTGAATGTGTTGCCTTTCAACGGTGAGGCACTGGAGGGTGTTCCACACCCCCCAGACCCCCCGGTTTAAGCAGTTTATTTTTGATTAAAAATAAATTGAAGATATAAGCATAACCGATTTCGAAAAAATATCTAAAAAATTAATTAATCCTAACTTTAACAAATCACACTTAAGTAATTAATATCTCAATTAGTCCAAATTATAAACCATACTTTTAGAGACCGGGGGGTCTGGGGGTGTGGAGCACCCCCCAGGTACACTTACACTGTGATAGATAAATTTGCGAATATATGATCATCAGTTTTAAGCAATTAATACTGAAAGTTTTAGCACAGTGAAATATAAAGCAGAGACCGAGGATCTGTGGGGGAGAGCGGATTATGAATTCCCCCCAGGATAATATGTCATCGTTCTCAAGAAAACCAAAGCGCTATAATAAACCTTACTCACATGCCCGTAGCCAGGATTTCATTTCGCGGGGGTAAAATTGTAAAAATTTCCAACTTCAAAATACCTACACCTATTTATTTTCAAAATTCAAATTTTTTACTTTCAAAAAGAATTTTTTTTAACATTACGGGCCTGAATCTGATAAAGTAAGAAGTCTTACTTTTGCAGCCCCCCCCCTAAACCCTCCTACAATAGCTTAAGAAATAAAGCAAATACAATTCACATAAACTTGAAAATTCTAAAATATTATATTAGATGATTTTCTATTAAATTGGTAACCTGAGCCCCCTTCCCCCTTATCAAATATGATCGATTTTTATATGTTGAAAGTTGAATTTTTCCAATATTTGCTTATTCAATCTACCTATCCTTTGTAATACATCATGCTTATTCAACCTAAATTTTAATTTTTTAATTGAGTCGCCGCGGCATTTAAAAATATTACTTACGCCAGACCGGACTGGTAATAATTTAGTACCGGGCAACTTTTTTGAGCGGAGTCCTAAAAACATATTTTATAACAACGTACAAAATATTAAAAATTTTGCAGCAGTCCAGTCAACGGCCACATAAATTAGGGCTTACCTTGCAAAGAGTCAGGGAAAATTCTAATTTGGCAAGCTTCTAGAGTCGCAAGTTCTGATCATTATACTAAATTTTCGACCTTGAACAGGTGCTGCTCGCGCCACCATCTTACCAAAAAGTAACGAAAAGCAGTTTTCTGTTTATATCTCCTCTCCGCTGTTATGGAGGTTAAAAATAGTTCTTAGAAAAATTGTAGAAAACAAAATTGCCTACAATTTTTATCTAAAACTTTTTTCTCCCGGATGAATAGTTCATGAGTTACAGCAAAGTAAGACGGAGCAAATTTTCTCAAGATGCTGACGTTAGTCAGCTTGGACAATCTAGGGAATCTAAACAAACTGGAAAGCATAAGTTAAGACCAAGTTGTGAATAGGCCTACTAGGGATATCTCTATCCCATGGTAATGTGGAAATCAGTAAAAAAAGAAATTATGTAATAATCACTACATATTAACTGAAATTTCGACGAAAAGTGAAGAGCCTTTTTTGCAAATTTTTAACAAAAATTTGCTCCGTCTAACTATGCTGTAACTCATGAACTATTCATCCGAGAGATAAAAGTTTCAGACAAAAGTTGTAGGCAATTTTATTTTCTACAATTCTTGTAATTATTATTATCAATTTATATTGCACTGGAAAGGAGATATATACGAAAAACTGCTTTTCGGTACCTATTTGGCAAGATGGCGGCACGAGCAGCGCCTGCAACTTAGTATGATGATCAGGACATACCACTCTACAAGCTTTCCAAATTAGAACTTTCCCTGATTTTTGCAAGGTAGAATGTCTCGATTGACTGTACTAATAGGTATTTTACATTTTATGAAACTTTAAAGTGAAGTTTTTTGAATCCACCCCTGAAAGACTTTGCAGCAACTTTTGAGCCACTTTGGCACGTTTACGCCAGTTCCAGATATTTTCCATGCTCCTAGGCATTCCAATGCGATATAATATGCAATAACATAAATAAAGAATTTCTGAACATTTTTAAAATAAATCAAAAAACCTTTTTCACTCGAATTATAAAAATTTCTCTCCAGGCACCTTTTCCAATTCAACTCATGATAATGGCAAATCAATGTGTAATACGCCGTTTTATACTTTACCTTATACAGCCTCTTCCAATTTAACTCGACTTCATCTCGTGTAGAAATCTAACTCCTAATACAAAAAACATCCCCTTTTCTACCTAATTGCATAAATAGCTATTCTCACTTGAACTCCACCGTATGGAACAAAAACGCATCAATATATTTAATATTTTATTTCAGTATAGTGCGGTGGCGCAATCTCACAACAAAATTGGACAACTCTTAACTATTAATATAAAAAATTAATAAATTATTATGCTTTCTGTGAAAATAGAAAATAGAATATCTTGCGATTCAAGCTGTAGACAGACAGCAGACACCAAAATATAAATTTCTCCGCCGTTTTATTAAAAAAATATTTTTTTATCGACAACAATTTACTTTCAAGTTAACGAATTAAATAACAAGAAAGTAGCCATTCTGCCATATCATTTAATAAATAAATAATATCAAAAATTAATTAATAATCAATTAAATTTTGAATTTTATCCACCCGCTCTTAACAATTCCAAAAATGTTCGCCTTTTCCACACCAGATGACACTTGCCAGTTTCTAACCTAAAAATTTCCTTTCCTTCTCCCCCCAGGGGAAATTAAGTGCTGCACGTGGTAATCAAATAAATTATAATTTCCAATTTAGTGGTGCAATAATTTACAAAAAATGTCGCTGTATAATTTTAAGAAAATTGCGGTCGTCCCGACTGCTAAGGTAATAAAATCTGCATTAATTTACCTTTACAATTTTAAAAATCGGACTCTTTTCAGGACTTCATTGATATAATTTTGTCCAAAACACAAAGAAAAACGCCTACAGTTGTACATAAAGGTTACAAAATCACAAGAATACGTGCGTTTTATATGCGAAAAGTCAAATACTCTCAACAAAGTTTCCACGACAGATTAACTCAAATTCTAACCGAATTTCCAAAACTAGATGACGTACATCCATTTTATGCCGATTTAATGAACGTTCTATACGACAAGGATCATTACAAATTAGCTTTAGGTCAATTAAGCACGGCTAGACATTTAATAGATAAGTATGTTACCTTAATTTTATATCGAAGACTTTTTTGCATCGGATTGAATTTTAGCGTTGCAAAAGATTATGTACGTTTGTTAAAATATGGTGACTCCTTGTATCGTTGCAAACAACTTAAACGTGCCGCTTTAGGTCGGATGGCTACTATTATGAAAAGGCAAGGTGCAAATTTAACTTACCTTGAACAAGTTCGGCAGCATGTTGCTCGTTTACCATCCATCGATCCTTACACTCGTACCATAATTATTTGTGGTAAGTTAAAATATTTTGCTTGAACACATCATTTTTTTTATCGTTTATGCTGATTCTTCACTAAAAAATATTTTTTTTATTAGGTTTTCCAAATGTTGGTAAGTCGTCTTTTATAAATAAAGTAACCAGAGCTGATGTGGAGGTTCAACCTTATGCTTTCACCACCAAATCTTTGTACGTTGGCCATATGGATTATAAGTATTTGCGTTGGCAGGTTATCGATACACCTGGTATTCTTGATCATTCACTCGAACAACGTAATGTGATTGAAATGCAGGCTGTAACGGCTCTGGCACATTTACGCGCCTGCATTTTGTACTTTTTGGATTTGTCCGAACAATGTGGGCACAGTTTGGACGAACAAGTGCGTTACTTGATTTTATCTTGTGGCAGTTTTATAATTAATTTGTTTTAGGTGAAATTATTTGAATCTATTAAGCCTCTGTTTACCAATAAGCCTTTAATTGTTGTTGCTAATAAAATTGATATCATAAAACTGGACGAACTACCGGATGACCGTAGAGCTGCACTAAAGGTAGTGGAAGATGATCCTGATGTGCCAATTATTGAAATGTCCACTATGACCGATGAAGGTGTAATGAATGTCAAGGTAGAGGCTTGTGAGAGGTTGTTGAGTTACAGAGTCGATCAGAAAATGAGATCGAAGAAGGTGGATGGTATTTTGAATCGAATTCAAGTATTTTATCCGGAACAAAGAGATAACAAGGAGAGGCCTACGAGCATACCCGAATCTGTAATTTTAGCAAAACAAAAGAAAGCTAAAGGAATTAAACGTAAATTAGAGAGAGACATCGAGTTGGAAGAGGGCGATGATTACGTTGTCGACTTGAAGAAACATTATGTTGAAATACCGGAAGAAGATCGCTATGACATTATTCCAGAGTTATGGGAGGGCCATAACATTGCAGATTACATTGATCCGGATATATTTAAGAAATTAGAAGAATTAGAAGCAGATGAGGAGTTGCGTGAGAGCACAGGACAGTACGTCATACCGAAGATTGAATTAGATGACACAATGAAAGAAATACAAGAATTGGCACGTCAAATACGCGAAAAGAGAGCAATTGTTAAAGATGAGAAACGAATTAGAAAGCAATCTAATAAACCAAGTATACCACGTACAGCAGGTGCAATGGTTCGTGGCCGTACTGCTAAAAAATTACGTTCAAACTTGCAAGAACTTGGTGTGGATATGAGCGAAACTGAAAATGCGCATTTCACAAAAACACCGTCGAGATCTCGCAGCCGTTCAATGGCACCACCGGCTAAACGTGCACGTATGGAAATTGAGCCTATCAATAAAAATAGGAGCGTTTCTCGAGTACCTAGAAACGAGATGGGAGTTAAAGATGTTGCGGTAAGTTGATATTTTTAAGTTACAAAATGAAAGTTTCAAATTTGAATTTTTTAGATGCAAAGAAAATTGGATAAACTTGCTCATCACAAAATCACCCTGAAGACCAAGAAATACTGTATGAAAGGTGAAGCCGACAGATTTATTGGTACAAAGAAACCTCAACATTTGTACTCAGGAAAACTTGGTCGTGGTAAAAGGGATCGACGATAAGTTTGGAAATTTCTGTTGTGTGCTTTATACTTTGTTTATAGTTCTGTTGAGAGTTTGTTGCACTTGTGGTTTATTTAAAATTAAATATTGACTTATTTAATATATGATGATTTAATTTATAAATTTTTTCATTTGTCACATACATCGCAATATCTTCAGTTTTCCTTTACTATATCAGTAGTCAGTTCTGCCCTAGGTATTTTAGCTTTCTGTTGTTATGTCTCCTATTTTACGTGGCACCACATCACATCTAATTGGTTGTCTCTTCTCAAGATTTAAATTCCCATATTTAAAGCATGAGCCACGAAACCGAGAGTATTATGGGATGAGAAAAGATAGTGGAGGGGGTTTAAGATTTGAAATACTTCACAGTGTTCGTTATCGTTCCGAAGAAAACTAAACGGCATCATAAAGCGTCTGCATTATTTGTGAACAATTAATGTTTTGCTTTCCGATGTTGGGGGATTATTCCAGACTTGCCAAACTATGCAGTTATTTTATGATATTCACCATTGTAATACAATCATTGTTGGATTGAAAATCTTTCATGAGTTTGAAAACTGCACTCCACAGCTTTTGATGACTTATGCCCGATTTCTTCATCTAGAGATGTCTATTAGATGAAGTAACCAATCGGAGGGCAGCAAAACAATCAGAAATATGATTGGCTACTTCGTTAATTTATCTTATAGATAGATTATCTAAGAGATATCTCTAGGTGAAGAAATCAAGCATTAGTATAACTTTGGATTTCATGTTTAGGGAACCTACTGTTTGAAAAACATTGATGTATGTGGTTCTTGTAGTCAATGGTGTCGTGAAAGCAATAAAAGACAATAGATGCACTGAAATTAAATTTGGACGTTTGTTTAAGTGAAAGCTATCAGTGGCTATGTGTGACGTCGACATTCTCTTGTTTATAAAAAATACACTTTTTGTACTTGATACATAAATAAGTATTCTAACATTTTATATTTCAAGTTAGAATTCAAGTTGGCTTTTAAAAATATTTTGATTAGAATTTAAACAACTGTTATCAAAGTTTCAACTTTTTAAAATTCTATTTTTCAGGTACTTACTAGAAAAGATAAGTTGTTGACTTTTAGTAATTACATTATTATCAATAATAGTTATTTAACAATTTGAGATAAAATGAAAACTGTCGACGTTGTTATTTTCATTGATAAACACAGATAAGAATTAAGTAATCGTAATTGCATAGTATAGAAAGTGAAAAGATGTTAATTTAAAAAATCAAAGTTCGAAAGACGACATCTTCGGTTTAAATTTCCCCCAAAAAATTTCTTCGCGAATTTGACATTTCGTTCTTGAAGTTGGTAGAAAGTGGAGTTAAAAACATGGAGAGACTGGAGTTTTATATAAATTTTATAAGTTTAGTGTACATATTAGTTTTTTTAACAAATTCTATAAGTGGAAATTTAGTGCATAAGAAGTTTGAATACAAATATTCATTTAAACCACCTTATTTAGCACAAAAAGATGGAAGTGTTCCGTTTTGGGAATACGGCGGCAGTAAGTAAACACATTTTAATACACGTAGGTAATTTCCTGTACCTATACACGATACACGTAACGGTACCCTACGGCATTCGTTTCCATAAACCAGCATGAATAATTTCGAAAACGTAACTCGTTTCTTACGTACACGTGTGCTATGGACACGTATCTAACCTGTAACAGATGTTTTTGCTATTTGACTTGCTTCTTTCACAAATTAATACCTTAATTTGTATGAAAAGGCCCAAATAGACGTTTCCTATTTATTGCAATTAAAATTTTCTAAATTCCACTACACATGACATACACGTCACCATTGTTTTGGTCAATACAACGAAACTGAAAGATGTTTTTTTTAAGAAAGTTCCTTAATATATGCAGATTCTCTAATTTCCTGTTGGAATCAAAAAAACTTGGCATAAAATGATCCGTATTAGAAGACTCAGAAAATTAGGGCTGCTTAGATGTTGCGGATTTTTTATACATGGGAGCTCATCTGAAAAATGCGGTACATTTACCGTTTTATGTTTAAGTTATTTAATAAATTGGTTAATTATACGGTAGATTTCACATAAAGCATAATTTCAACTTGTGAAAATGTGGTTTATTTCTTTTTCGAGTACCATTTTTATAATGTATTCCACTTTTTTCATTTTCCCATCCAAGCAACTCGAAGAGGGAAAATTTTACATAGATCGGCTTTCTACTTTTCATTTTTTCAAATTATGCGAATCGTTGGAGAAGAAGGAGGGGGGTGGGTCGAAAGCCTTGGTCACATAACTTTTGTTTTCTAATATTAATTTCACAAAGTATAACTTCAAAAAATACAAAAATTAAAACTGGACGATCCTTCTTTTCAAAAGTGTTATTAACTAAAACAATATTGGTCAAAGAATTAGTATAAAAATATATATTCGGTATCCAGTTTTGCAATTGTAATTCAGTGCCACCAAGTATTTTTTATGTAATTTGGTGCACGTTTATTTTTAATTACAACTTTCAAAGTATGTACAAGATGTCCTTCAATCTTTAAAATATAAAAGTTCATAAATATTTTAAACCACTCCAATAACTTACTTAAAATTATTTTTGATTTTAACAAGGTAGCAGTATTGCACGCTTGTCTAGTTTTGAAATTATACTACGTTTCCGTGCTATTATTAATTCAAAAAGTTGGATTAAAATGAAAAAAATAAGAGGGTCACTGGCCTAGTAGTTAGAGCGATCGATTACTGATGCTAAGGCACCCGGTTCGAATCCGGGGGAAGTTTACAAAGGAAAGTTTTCTTTCTGACTCTCTATCTATGACCGTCCCCGTGCTTCGGAAGGCATGTAAAATCGGTGGTCCTCCTATGTTAATGAATTGCCATCATTAACAATAATATAGGATAACAGGCACATCTGAAGTCAGTCTAGCAAACTACTTCAGATAGTCGAGGTCGACTACTCGAGGTTACTGCTGGATATTACAGGACCTAGTCCTAATTTAAGAAGAAAAAGAAGAAGATTAAAATTTATTTTAAATGCACAGCTAAAACCCGAAAGAGCTATTAGTTAGTTTAGTTGGACTTACACGTTTACTTGGACTAACTTATGTTCACAATTTGTCGATTGTAAAAATATGTGGATTGTATAATCAAACTAATCAAAAATTGCACCCTGAAATAAAAGTACTGATTTTTAATTGAAATATATTTTTCAAGTTATTATTTGAATCAAATTATATCATTAATATTTTGGCAAAACTAGATTGCCAAGGTTGTCCCGACAGCTTTTCAGATGAATTTCATTAATTTAGTTTTTCCACATTATTTCCGATTGGCTGAATGATATAATTCGAATAAAGAAAACGAATGAACTTATCAGAAGTGGTTTAAAATTTATATTTCCCTAGTAAAATTCTTAAAAATTTTCTAGAAACAAAAATATGTTACATATAGAGGAACGGCTCTCACAAATATTTTGTGTATTATGGTGGAGAAGATTATCTCGCACATGAGCTTTGGTTGCGAGTAGATGCACTTACATAACAATAATTAAGGGTAACACTATCTACGAAGGTGAACTTTTTCTTTGTTTGAAGTTTTGATTTTTTTCTTTCATTTTTTATAGCAGCTCTCTATCCGTTCAGTTAGACCTAACCAATTTGTCGATTCTCACATAATCCACACCTGTTTTCTTCTCTATCGCTGACATACCTTTTTTTTAGTATATTTTACTAATACTTTACTTCAGACATGATAGATGATTATACACCTCTTGAACTTTTTTCTATGGAGTAAAAAAGCCTTTGTAAACCGTGAGTGTCTCCCTTCAAAGAAAAGTGTAGCTGTAGCACTGGGTTTGAGGCATTTCATATCTTCCAGGTCTGTACAAGTTTGAACTGTGTGCTTTCTTTAATCATAATTTTCACTTTGGTCTCTTCTAAGAAAATAAAGTTTTTAAGGACGGAAAAATTGTGGTGGGAGAAGTTGTTTCTTATCTGTGGTTCGACAAAAAATTTTCTTGGTTTTGTAGATGGCGCTCAGTGCGTCACATTAATATTATTTCACATTTTCGTATTTTCGTCGTTCGTGTTATATTCTGTGATCGTGTTAGAGAAATTGCGAAAAGATGGCGCTGTTGAAATTTGTCAATTATGATAAACGCAGGAATGTTCTATAATTTCAATGCTAATACTTTTCTGATTAAATAAAGACATACGTTATTTATGTTTTATTTGCAGAAAAGTAATTATAAATTTATATAATAAAAAATTGTATAATAATAAACCTTGAAATTATGACGAGAATTTTTTAGATTGAGAATTTTTGTTTGAAATTCATCAAGTGTAATTTTTTCGAAAATTACCACGTACGTCGAGGTTCTATTGTGATGAGCTAAAAATATAAACATTTTTTATATTTTTGTGTTACACTGCAAAAACAAATTCCAGCGCGAATAACATGCAATTTAATTACAGGCAACTCTTCTGTAATTTTAATGTTACATGGAAAATTAAAAAAAACTGCAATTTTCTTGTGTAAAATAAGTTAGGTAAAAATTCAATTCGCCACGAGGTGTTTGGCGCTATATGTAAGATAAAACAAACTGCACCGAGGTGATGTCATCCCACATCCTGTACGATAAGTACAATTTTGTAGATTTTGCAAAATAATTTTTATGTATTGTTAGAAATTGACGTACATTATGTAATTTTACTTTAAAACATTGAAAGTAAAGAAAATTTTTTGAAGGAAAAATACATAGTACAACACCAAATTACTCTGTAATTTTAAAAGAAATCTAAAAAATTTCAGCAAACACTTAAATTTACTTTAAAAACTAGATTATAAGAAAAAATGTATGCTACGTGTCCTAAATTATACAATTTTTATAAAAATTTAATAGGTAATATTACGTGCATTTTTTAGAGTGTAGGAAAACATAAAAGTTTTTATTTTGTAACTTTTAATTTATTTTTGTAGCGAGTTTTTAATAATCAATGTAAAAAAATCGGATGTGGCCATGCCCATGACTTTATCATATTTTTATTAAATATTAAAAAAATAATTTTTTATAATAAAAAAAAAAATATTTTCCATTAACCAATGTGACCCAAAGTCTAATCAGCTCTAAGTCTAAATATAAAAATACAAAATACTAACTTTAGTTTTGAAATTCTCATTATTTTTTGAAATATGTAATAAAACTAATAATAAATAAAAGATTTAAAAAATTGCTCCCATGAACCAATTTTATCGAAAATTTAATCAGCTCTAATTCCTACCATAAACATAACAAATTTCAACTTCAGTCTTGAAAATCCTTTTATTTTTTAAAATATTAAATAAATGCTAATATTAAATAATAATATTTAAAATAATAAAAACAATAGTTTTATAAACAAATTTTAACTAAAATTTAATCAGTTCTAAATATTAATTAAAATATGCGAAAACCTAAATTTAGTTTAGAAATTCGTTTTACTTTTGGAAATATTAATTAAAAACTAATATTAAATAATAAGATTTAAAAATTTTAAAAATAGTTCCCATGAACCAATTTTAACCAAAATTTAAATAACTGTAACTCCAGATATAAAGATAGGAAATATCAAATTTGGTTTTGAAAATTCTGTTAGTTTTCAAAATATTAAATAAAGACTAATATTAAATAATAAAACTCAAAAAATTAAAAAAACAATAGTTTTCATAAAACAATTTTAACTAAAATTTAATGAGTTATAAATCTCGACATAAGTATGCTAAATCCTAAATTTCGTTTTGAAATTCTTATTAGTTTTGAAATATTAATTAAAACTAATATTAAATAATAAAATTTAAAAAATTAAAAAAAAGTAGTTCCCGTGAACCAATTTTAAGCAAAATCTAATCAGCTTTAAGTCTCACTATAAGGATACAAAATCCAAAATTTTGTTTAAAAATTCCTATTAGTTTTTGCTGTAGATCGCACACAAAATTTGACCACACACAGACACACACACACACACACACACACACAGACATTTTTTGGAAATTGTCTTATTTTACTCAGGGACCTCAAAAGTGTAAATCCATCAAAATCTCAAATTAGCCAAAAAATAATCCATGTTACACGAAAAAGGCCGTCAAGCATGGTGGTGGAAAAATAATGAACTGTGGTGTTGCGTGGTCTTGGTCCAATACATCATATAAAAGGCATTATGGACAAAGATGTGTATATTAATCTATTGAACAATGTATTAGGCTCCATACACCGACGAAAATTTACCTGTAACCTGGATATTTCAGCAAGACAACGATCCCAAGCACATAGCACACGACACTAAAAAATCGTTTAGTGACAAATCGGTGATTCTTTTGGATTGCCCTTCTTGTAGTCTGGATTTAAATCCAATTAAGAATATGTGGCCTTACATAAAACGGAAGATAGCCGACAAAAAAGTATCAAATAAAGCTCAACTTTTTGAAAACACCGCTTTAATTTGGGAAGCCATTCCTTTGGAGTTAATTCAAAAATTAATTGAATCAATGCTTCGTAGATTGGAGGTAGTCATTAAAAATAAAGGTCATTCTACAAAATATTAATTATAATAACTTTAAAAATGATTTTAATAAATTTTTATACATTTTTACTAGTCTTTCTTAATTATGTGAACCCTTACAAATAAAGCTATTTATGCATACTTGCAGATTTTAGGGTAACTGTAATCAATTGTTCAATTGTTTACACAGTTTATATAGGGGTACTTCTTAAAGAAAGTACCTGTCAACATAAATTTTTTGTATTATTGATCTACACTAGTTTTTACTGCACTTAGGTTAGATTTGCCAGGTCGTTCTTAATTATGTGATCGTAGCTGTATTTATTGATATTCATAAACACTAATCATAGTTTGCATTAATAAAAATTTTTTAATATATGAACAGAACAATTTTTACACATCTTTTAAAAATGGGCCTGATAGGCCTCACCCGTGCACTCGTGTAACTTTTAGATCACCCGTGCACTGGAGGGTTAATAGAGGTTGCCTTACTCGGGACAGTACAATATAAACATGACAATATACTACATGTTTTAATAAATATCCAAACACAGATACAACGACTTACTAAAAATAAAATTTTGTGATAATATAAAACAAAAGAATTTTGAAGAACATTACAAACATGGTTATTCACTTGACACGAAAGTCGAAAACACTGCACTTTTAGTGGGTCAGCAATTATTTTACTAATTACTTGACAATTTTTTGATCAACTTTAAGATTTTCTTAGTTAATTTTGTGTACAAATCGCTCCGTTTGACATCTTCTGGGTTATCGAAATAGCTGTGAAAACACAAAGAATTTAAAAACGTGTAACTTCAAAAACAAAAAGTATTATACTTACTACATATATTTAATTGGTGTTTCTATTTAAACTATAATGTATGTACAAAAGTCGGAGATAAATTGTAAATAAACATTGTTATCCATACTTCTACTTATATGTAAAACAAGAGAAAATTTCACTTCATCTCGGTTCTTGCATTTTGATTGTCAACACACAAATTAATTACATAAATTATTACAATTAATTATTAATTACACAACACATACATTTTTACAAAAATTGATTCTTTGAAATACAAAGTTATAGGTTACGAAATCAACAGATGACAGGTCGTATTCGACATACGTTATAAAATTACTAGGTACGTACGTACGTCGATGATGTATACGTAAATAGTGTCATCTCACGGTTGATTCCTACACAGCTACTTTTAGGGAGTTCAAAATTTGGTTTACAAATAAACTTATTGTAAATATTTAGATCACAAAAAGATGGTTTTAAGCTAATCGGGACGTGCGATTCATCTGAAATTTTCAAATAAAATTTGAAATAGAGTGAAGCTCAAATCTAGTTAGTTTGGTTAATTTCTGTGAATTTTTTTTTTTTAAATTTTGATTATTTACAAGCTCGTAGTTTCGAAAGTATTCAATATTGAAAGCTTTAAAATATATCAAGCGTCAAGTTGATTATCGCTTATTAAAATGGCTATTTCAATTTATAAGAATTCTATCTTAGTAAAGTGAAAACGATCCTAGAAATTTGTATGTTTTTTTGATTGTGTCGCCATCTGGCAGACCTCAAATAGATTTCGCGGCTCTTAAGACAGTTTTAGAACTGGCGGGGGGTATGCACTACCCTAGTTGTGTAGATCTGACCAAGGTAAATAGAATACATGTACCTAAGTATTATGTATTTATATGTATTACATAGTACATGTTGTATTCTATTTACCTTGGGTCTGACTACCAAAATATATTCTTTCGAAATAGATTTTTAGGTAAAGCGAAAATTAGCGCCATCTGTTGAAAGAAGTTGTGCCAATATCGCATAAATTAGCAGAAGCACTTTTAATGAAATAGGATAAAATAAAAGACCAGATCAAGCCATTTATGTTAGGCAGCATAATATACAGCAAAAAATATTTAAATTTAAATATTACACATAACCAACTCGATCAATCAAACGTCAAATCAACTGTCAAACTGATCAACTCTAGCCATGATTTTATGATATTGCACAGATTGTACACTAGCCACGTGACGTATATGCGCACCAATTTCCAAAATGGAATTTGCAACTTTCATATCATTGGTTCAAGATAAATTATTGCGCAGAATATCACTAGCCACATGACGTCATACGCAAAAATTATCAAAATAGAACTCGGATACATCATAATATCTTGTATATTTTTGTATCATGAACTCTAGCTCCTAGTGGCGTAGTTTTGTATCTAGTAAGATATAAGAATTATTCACTGTTATCATTATCCATGAACACACTTTATACATTTTTCTCTTCTTTCATGTGCCATATCCGGTCCCCTGGACATTGGCGATTCGACTTGGCCGCAGCCAAGATCAATTTACTAGGGAATATAATAATTCATGGGGTGGTTTCTTGTTCCTTACCCATAGTCCACAGATTAATATTGGACTTTCTGATCACAGCAGTGTATCTAATGTGAACAGGGTTCAAACCGCGACTCATAGTCGACACTTAGTCGACTCATGTATGTTTCACGCTATACTGCTAGTTTTTTAATTTTTTTACAAAAAGCATTAATTTAAATGAGACATGGTCATTGACCTGGTTGTTAGTGCCATCAACTGCTAACGTAAGGCTCCCCGGTTTGAATCCGGCTAGAGGCTCAATTTGTATACTCGTCTCCATGCTTCGGGAAGGCACATAAAGATAGTGGTCCTCTCACAAGATGCTATCAACATCTTTGAGGTATTAAATGCTCGAGTATCTTCTTACAACGGGTAAACAACGTATGTTGCAGAGCTCCGCAGTGATTGGATGTATTTTTCGAGGGTCTTTGGTAAAAATAGGTTAAGAATCGCTGGTCTATTCTCCTGGGAATTTCTTCTTTTGTTTCAATTGTGAAGGGATAAGGTACTGAGGTACGGAAGAATTAAATATAAGCTTTTAAAAATTTAAAAGAAAAGCGGGGGTGCGGAGAGTAGGTTTTGACAGCGCAAACACATCAGAAACGAATTCACACAAAAAGTGACTTTTTTTCGAAAATTTGTTATCCGATAATCTAATCCGATAAATTTAATTCTTTTTATTAGCTAATTACATCATTATCTATCATAATTCGTTGTAAAAACCGAGATTCTGGTATATTTACAGTCGACACACCTATTTCAATTTTGAGGGCGGTTTTTTTCAAAATTGTGTGAACCGACCGCAAATTTTATTTTTTTTTTATACGCCAATTAGACCCTCATCTTTCATAATTCACTTCAAAAATCATGAAATTCCGAATTCGGGTTTATTGACCGTCCCCAAATGTTTTCCTATAAATTAAGGTCTCGATCATTTCAAAATTTTCATCTTCAAAATTTAATTTACAAAATTACACAAAAAATTTGTAAACTGACTTTTTCATCAATATTAAAAATTGTTTTCTTTACTAGATGCAATTGCTAGTTCTGAAAATGTTAGAATAGCTCCATCATTGAGGAGCCAGAAAGGAGCAATATGGACAAAAAATCAAATCAATTTCGAATGGTGGGAAGTTGATTTGGTGTTTAGAGTAACCGGTAGAGGAAGAGTCGGTGCCGATGGTTTGGTATGTACATGAAACTTAAAAATTCCGTATTTTTTTAACCATTTTATTCCTGCAGGCGTTTTGGTACTCTCAAAGCAAAGGCTCATATGATGGTGATGTATTTGGATCGAGTGATAAATGGGTTGGTCTTGGATTATTTTTCGATTCTTTTGATAACGATAACAAACACAATAATCCATACATTTTTGGTATGGTAAATGACGGAACGAAATTATTTGATCATCAAAAGTAAAGTCTCCGTTTTATTTATAACAATTTGTTTTTCTTATATGACGATTATTTTAGTGATGGATCCACTCAGCTACTGGCTGGTTGTTTACGAGACTTTAGGAACAAACCTTTTGCTACTAGAGCAAAGATTGAATATTACAAAAACACTCTTACCGTACTTTTCCATAACGGTATGACAAGTAATGCCAACGATTACGAAATGTGTTTCCGTGCCGAAAACGTCGTCTTGCCCAAAAATGGTTACTTTGGTGTATCGGCTGCAACTGGTGGCTTGGCGGACGATCACGACGTTCTTCATGTTCTAACTAGCAGTTTATGGCCACCTGGAGATCAAGGAACTCAAGGTCAATCCGATGAACAAAAGAAGTTGAATCAAGAGTATCAGGATTATCAACGTAAATTGGACCAACAAAAGGAGGACTACAGAAAAGAGCATCCTAATGAACAAAAGGTCAAAGATCCAGATTTTGACGAATGGTTTGAATCCGACAATCAACGAGAGTTACGGCAAATATTCCAAGGTCAATCCCAAATGTACGACGCCCTTCGAGAGTTAAGCAGGAAAATGGACGAGGTTATCGGTCGACAAGAGAGAACGCTTAGTTTAGTTTCGATGCAAGCAGGAGCTGTTGCTCCATCACATTCTCCTCCACCACCAGGTCAAGCCGGACAGATTCCTCAAGGTGGATATTCAGACACCATACGTCGACAAGAAATTGACGCCATGTTTAACAATCAAAACCAGTTGATCAATGCTGTGAGAGAAGTCAAGTGAGTAATTTGAATTTATCTTGATGGACTTTGATAATTATGATACTTTTACAGACAACATCTAAGCGAATTGCAAGGAAGATCCGAAACCATAATTAACAATCAAGCCAAACAACCTACCGCTCAAGTGCAATCAGTTGGGTATGACATGCAATCGTTGGTTTCGGAAATGCGAGATGGATTAAACCACGTGAAACAAAATTTCGCTCAATATGCCCAGAAAAGTGGTGGTGGTCCTGGTGGTTGTCCAACAGTTAGTTGTGTTTCAGTTACCACGGTTCTTGTTATTGCTGCCTTGCAACTGGTCATCATTCTAGGATATTCGATTTACAGGTACAATTTAATGCAGTGAAATAAATTGAGGAATTTAACTTTTATTTGCAGGGATAGGCAGGACAGTCATTCAAAGAAGTTTTATTAAGAAATTTATACTATTAGAAAAATACAACTAGGATGTAATTTCATTGTAATTCCAGTGAAAACTTTTTTTATGATTCAAATTACGTACCGTGTTCATTTTTTTATGAACTAAAATTATGGTGGTTTTAATATTACAACGGTAAATTTTTGTATCAAATTTCTTCATTGCATTTACAAACAATTTTATCGTGTCAGTTGTGTTAATGTGATCGGTAATTAATTTATGTCTTCCGTTAAAACATAATTTCAATATTTCTATTTTTGTTATCTAGAAAAAATAAATAATGAAATTTGTTGTTATTTCTTTTTTTAATATATTTCTACTAAAACTTGAAATATTTTTTTTTAAACTGTCGAATTTAAAAATAAAAAAGCACCTGCTTAAGGTTTTCCTATAACGTAGTAAAAGTTTGTTCACATTTTACAGCTTTTATTGGCAAGAGGTAGAATTTGTAGGATATTTTTTATCTGGCAGTGCGGATGTGGCCACAGCTTAGTGTGTTAATTGCTAAGCCGAGCGCACCGGTTTGAATCGGGCCGGAGTAAAAACTTTATTCTGATCGTCTTCCCTTGGAAGGCAGTGGCTATCGACCGAGGTAATTTAGCTGACCTGGCAGTAGGTATAAAAAGCACTTGACAAAATGCATGGAAGTTAGGATTTGGCAAATATGAACGGTTATGAATGTTAAATAGATTTTGAATTACATCTGGCGTCAAATCGGAATGTATCTCCAGTGCAGAAACTAGATTTTCGTGTACCTTGTGTTCATAGGTTAGAATAAATTATAAGGAAACAGCTAAAATAAATGAATATAAATTTGTTGTAACAATAAATTAACAACCTGAGAAAAAGTACTTAGTTTTATTTTTATTAAATTTTAGAAATGCATCAAGCCATGACTTAAAAAAAATTACTATTCATGTGATTTGATTAAAATTCGATTTAAATTAGTAAAGCAAAAGAAGTAATTTAAATTTAACACAATATAATTACCAATTGATTGATGAAAGAGTTTTATTTTGCACTAATCACTCAGTCCTATACTTTCAAAATTGAAAATTACGTACTTGCAACACAAACAACCTATTTTGTACAAAATTATATTATGATTGAATGTTGCTTAATTTTTTTCGAGTATTGAATTAACACCAAATTTTGTGGCTCAACAAAGAACTACAAGCAATATTTACTAGTTTACTGCCATTTCTAGGTTAATAAGTTAGAAAAATATAGTAGATGTATGTATTTTTCAAAACTAAAAAATCTAATTCAAATTTAAAATGCCAAAATTTGTTTTCAAAAATAATATTTTTGTCGGTTCGTTTTTGGTATAAGAAAACCTTTTTATTTATTTGCAAAGTGTTAACCCCCTAGCCAAATATATTTAATGCAACATTTGAATTGAATACCTAGATCACAGATAGTTGCACAGCGGGAGGACTTTATACAAATTTGAAATGCCCACTTGGAACTAATTTGAAAAGCCGTAGATTCAATTTCAACTGTACGATACTGCTTTAGTGTTCTAGGAAGTGATAACACCAGGGGATGTACCCTCTAGACCTCTCAGTCTCGATCTTTCATTTTATATTGTTGACAAATCTACTTGACTGCTACTAATTTTGAAATATTTTCCCAGCCCATATAAAAATGCCCAATACATATGGGTCTCCTATATAATAATTTTGTCAATTCCTTTCGCCGCACCGTGTACCACATGCCAATGACGTTTGTCCACGTTATCTAATAAGAACGTACGTTTTTATAACCTTCGTCGGTCTGGTAAATAAACAAGTGTAAAAAAGTACCGTGATTATGACATAAAAATGGTGATGTTTTGGTGTCAAATGTTGTTTACGTTCATGTCAATATAAAGTAGGTAATTAGATAAAATTTTTGTATTTAATCCACTATTTAGTAATTTAACTGTGATGGTACGTCTTAGATAAATTACTCAGAGTTTGTTATTTATTGTTTTTGCTGCAGTTAGAAATTATAACAAAAAGCAAAGTAAGTATATGTAATGAAGGTGAATGTCAATAATATCGTTTTACTTTTTTGGCACATTTCATACTAATGGAAAGGGAAAATTATAGATGTGTATTTTTCATTATCATACATTGGATCTTTCAAATTTGTAATCGATTTTTCCAACTTTGTTTTTCTTATCAGATGAGTAGCACTCACCAATATATGCAAACGGCCAGTTCGACTAATGTTACTACACGTCTCTGCGATATCGAACACGTATCGCAGTTGTCTGAAAACTTATCTTCGTTATGCTTAAACCAGGAGTATTCCGATGTCACTTTAATCATTGAAGGACAAAAACTCTATGCTCACAAGGTAAAAAAAATGCTTTAGTACAGACCTTTCACTTTTAATTCCCGTTTAGGTTATTTTAGCTGCACGCAGTGAATATTTCCGCGCGCTCTTGTATGGTGGTATGAAAGAATCTAATCAGGTAGGTGCTTACTCTCTTCAAAGTATGAAACTTTCATCACTTACTTTGTAGACTGAAATCGAACTCACAGATGCTCCGTTGAAAGCTTTCAAAACTTTATTGCGATACATTTATTCAGGTGGGTAAACTGCTGAAAAGTGAAACTCGACTCATTCCCAATTTCTAGGTCACATGTTTATAATGACCCTCAGAGAGGAAGTAATATTAGACACTTTGGGCTTGGCCCACCAGTATGGATTCCAAGAACTGGAAACAGCAATATCTGACATTCTCAGACAACTTTTAGCACTAAGAAATGTATGTGCAATTTTGGATACGGCTCGATTATATGGTTTGCAGTCGTTGGTTCAAGTTTGTCACACGTTTTTAGATCGCCATGCATCGGAAATATTAGCTCATGAATCTTTTCTTCAACTGTCGCAAGTTAGAATTTGTGTAATCTGTTTTAGTTAGTTTTAAACAAATTCTTTTAGGGATCGTTGGTGGAACTGTTACAAAGGCATTCGTTTTTTGTTCCCGAAGTGGAAATATTTAAAGGTGTAGCTGCTTGGTGTCGGAGTAACGAAGATCGCGATGATCTTGTAATGAAATGTGTCCGACTACCGCTTATGACAATAGTGGATCTTTTATCAGTGGTACGACCGTCCGGTTTAATTAAATCGGATGCCATACTTGACGCAATATCAGAAAAGACACACTCGAAAGTTAGCAATCTTGCACATCGAGGACAGTTAAGTGAGTGGTTCACCAAGTTGTGTCGGCTCATCACTTTGGTTTTATTTCAGTTGTAGATGAAAATGTTGCTTGTCCCAGAATGGGAGCAAAGGTTGTTGCCGGTGAATTAATGGATGCTCTGTTGGACGGAGATCATTATAATTATGATATGGAACGTGGTTACACACGACATGCCATCAATGGACCCGGTGATCAAGGTATTGTCGTCAAATTGGGAATGCCATCAATTATAAATCACATACAGATGCTGTTATGGGACCGTGACCTACGGTAAGTTTTATTAAATTTTTTTTAGCCCAGTCAAACGTTTTAAAAATTAGTTTCTTGTTTTTCAGTCTCTTGGTATATTTTTGAAAAGTTAGGGAAAATTACCAATTTAATGATGGAAAATGTGGAAAAGTCGGAGAAGTTTGGTGGGAAGCCTGTTTAATTGTTTATGGTTTAATAATTCAATTGTTTTTTGTAACCGCTTTGTCAAAAAATGCAAATGTTTTGTTAAATAATTCAGCTGTTTGGCTCAATAATTAACTGGCTTGTTCAACAATTCAAATATTTTAGATTTTGGTTTAATAATTCAGTTGTTTTTGGTTCTACAAGTATTGCCAAACAATTGGCAATTGTTTTGTTCAGAAATGTAACTGTTTCGTTCAATAATTCAACTGCTTTGTTTAATAATTTCAGCTGTTTTGTCTATAATTCAGGTGTTTGTTCAATAATTTAACTGCTTTGGTCAGCATTTCAATTCATTTGGTTTAACATTTCAATTATCCTCGTTTCAACATTTGTTAATTAATTCTCAATAATTCAACTGATTTTTTCAACAATTCAATTAACCTTGATTCAACAATTCAACTGTTTATTTCCAAATTCAACAGGTTTTTCAACTGTTAATTAAACAATTCAACTGTTTTATGCAAAAAAGTTACTATTTTGTCTAAAAATGCAACTGTTTTCTTTAACAATTCAACTATTTTTGGTATAATATTAATCCAAATTTGTTTTTGTTTACCATAAGTATCTGAAAAGTCAGGGAAAAGTATAAATTTTGATCAGGGAAAACCTGATATTGGTTTTGGTGGGAACCCTATCTTTGCGTGCACTCCAAAGCACGAAGACCTTTAATTTCTTAAAATTCTGGATGTAATTAAAACCTCCCAACTGATTGAGAAAATTTTTATTAGAAATTTATGGTATTTTACCAGCTTGTAATTTAGTAAACCAATCCATATAAAATTGTAACTGCAATGTATCTTCTGCCACGTAGGGTAATTCTTGCACACGATTAATCCACGCCCAAACGTTAGTATACTTTGCTTCATCTAGTGGAACCAAGCGGTGTAAAGCAGTCATAGTGGTAAACAATGTTACATCTGCTAAAGTGGTTTCTTCACAACAGATCCAATCTTTATCATTCAAATACGTTGCAACCATGTCGTAAGCTCTTATTACGTGTTGAGCTTGTTTTTCTGGTACTGCTGTAATTTCTTTAGTGATAAATGACATCTAAAAAATTGTAACTGAGAATTTTTAAGTAGGAAACTAAATTACTTACCAATAACATGTGGAAATATGCAAATAGAACTCCCGTGTCAAAGTAAAGTTTGTCGTGAATCAAAGCACGTTTGTATACATCTAGTGGGTATAACGAATTGCCGGGATCATATTTATCGATTAAATAACAAGTAATAGCATGACTGTCTACTAGTATTTTACCATCGTCGTCTAAGGTTGGAACTGTTCGCCTTGGATTAATCTAAAAGGTTTAAACTACTGTAATGTTGAGGTTGATTGTTGTTTGATACATTACCTTGAGTAAATTTGTATGAGTTGGAGAGTGAGGAAGTGGAATAACTATGTTGATTTCTAAACTTATACCTAAAGCTTTAGCCGTAATCATAACGGCACGGCAAGGTGGACTTCCACGAAAAATGTATAATTTTAGCACCATGTTTACGAGTTATACTGTCTATGAGGTGTTAAAATATATTGTCGTTTTGTAATCTGAAGTACCTAGCAAGATAAAATTTATTTACATAGATAAGTTTACACCAGTTTCAGGTAGATAATACCTGATTATTGGAAGGAAATAATCGTGTAACTACGTCCAATGTTTTATTATTGTTTTGAGTAGGAGGGTACACAGCAATAATACACAAAATATAATTTGTAGGCGGTTATTTTCGGTAAATTAAAGAGCAAATATAAAATTTTGGATAACTTTAGACGTTAAAAGTGTCTTTTTAGATTGAGACCTAAGGCATGTCACTTAGGTACAATTATCTAGAACCTTGAAAAACAATGAATTTAAATCTTGTTTTAATGTCGGAACCATAACAATTGTTTTCGTTTTTAGGTCTTATTCCTATTACATTGAAGTGTCGATAGACCAAAAGGACTGGATCAAGGTCATCGATTACAGTCACTATTCATGTCGTTCCTGGCAGTATTTGTATTTTGAAAAGAAGGTGGTGCAGTATATTAGGATCATCGGAACTCACAACACAGTTAACAAAGTGAGTGCATTTCATTCAGCGTACTTGAAAATTATTATTCAATAATTGAATCGCTTATTTTTAAAAGGACCTAAGTCATTTTATTATGTTTTGAGATAACCAAAAAAAACTTCATAACTTTTTTACTTTAATTATTTTACAAAATTTAAAAATATATTTCACAAGTTTATTATAATACTATTAATATGTAAAAATTTGAAAAACTGTACTGTTCCAGTTTTTTCAAAATAAATTTTTTTCAAATCGTGACTTAATTCCTTTTAATAATAAACAAAATAAAATTAATATTTGCAACTTTATTTTTATTATAAAAGTCATTTTATACAAAATACATTTTCAAAACTAAGTGAACATATTTATTTAAAGACAACAATAACATTAATAACAGTAACAGAAATAAATAAGTATTAAAGAGCTATCCAGTGAGATGGAAAAATTCGTCCATAACAGTTTGCGTAGGCATCGACCCTAACACCGAAGCGGAATTCTCCTCTTGGATACATCAAATGATCTCTTCTGATTAAAAACTCTTTGTACGTTTATCGTCCGATACATCAATAACTAGAAGACCATCTTAGAGATCAATTCCTTTGGATCGTTACTCAAGGATTAAGGGTCTCAACAGCGAAAGCTGAAAAATCGTAACGATCTTTCACACTTCGATATTTATCGTGCTTTAGAGTTTCAGAATTTTGTACTGCTGAACTGATAATTTTGCACAAATACCCAAGTAACTGGGGGCCAAAGTATTTACACGTTCGCGTGTAGAAGTGAATTTAATAAAATCGAAATTTCAGTATTTGTCGAGTTTTAAAAATTGCTGTAAATTAAACCTTATCTTAGCGATAAAGTTGTAGAATTTTGAAAGATATGAATAGTCGAGCTTATTCCTTACCATTAAAATATATGAGAAACGATGTATAACTCATTATTGATAAAATGTGTTTGTCAAGTTTCAAAAACGGTCGTCAATTTAATCGGTAATTGAAAAGGTACTAAGTCAAGCGACTTAGTACCTTTCAAAACCAAACCAAAATTAGAAGTGTGCAATACTTTCATTCACATTCGTGGAACTTAGTCCCTTTATCACCAAACGATTGGCTTAGGTCATTATATGGGAAACAATATATAACTAAAAATGGTAAAAAGTGACTTAGGTCCTTTTAAAAATAAGCGATTCAATTACAATTTGTAACCTGTTAAATGATTATCTCGGGAACATGGTAAATCTTACAAACATTAACAATATAAGGGTACCGCTACCGCATTCTTGTCCGCCAAGAAGTAAAATTGGGCATTTAGTCTTGGTAAGACTTGGCTAGACTTTGGTAAGAATCGGTATTTTTTGATCTGACAAATAGTAAAGTGGTGGCCTATTTTGACTGCTTAGCATACAAGAATGAGAATATTTCCTATTATTGCTGGTTTTGCTGAATGCCAGATGGCATTAATAAAACAAAAATAAGAGACAACGCTTGATTTATTATACCACAAAAGAAATAGTTTAAAAATAGATGGGGCATGTTTCCACTTCAAAATCTAGAACACACACAAAAACACAGCATTTTTTAAGTAAAAGTGGATGCTAAATTGAAGGTTTATTCTCGTAGGAGAATATAAATTTAAATAAAAACAAAAAAAGCACCAATTAAGTATTAAATTGGGATAACTTTTAAAAAATTGTTTGTCAAAAGTATCTAAACTACCTTTTAGAAGTAACCTGTTTAATGTTTATTGCAAACGTATTGACTTAAATTTTTTAACCAAATTTATGTTGCAGGTATTTCATTTGGTAGCTTTTGAAGCATCATACAAATTGAAGATTCCAAAAATGATAAACGACATAGTTGTACCAAAATACAACGTAGCTACGTTAGATTGCAGCGCGTCAGTCATCGAAGGCGTGAGGTGAGCAACGTCGTTTGCTTTTTGGTTAATATTTCTTAATTTGCTTTTATTTTTTCAAGTCGATCTCGTAATGCACTTTTAAATGGCGACACTAAACATTATGACTGGGATTCCGGTTATACTTGTCATCAGTTGGGTTCGGGAGCAATTTTGGTGCAATTAGGTGAGTAGGTTTTAATTTGAAAATTCAACTTAAACAAAGTTGTTATTAGGTCAGCCTTATTTAATTTCGAGTATGAGATTGTTGTTGTGGGATTGCGACGATCGGAGTTACAGTTATTACATAGAAACTTCTGTTAATATTTGGGATTGGGATATGATTGTGGATAAAACACGCGAGTCGTGTAAATCGTGGCAGGTGATAAGATTTCCATTGAGACCTGTCGTTTTTATTAAGATTGTTGGCACGCACAATACTGCAAACGAGGTTGGAAAATTTTTTAAATTTGTGAACATGTTAAAATTTGTTTTGCATTAGGTGTTTCATTGTGTACACTTTGAGTGTCCTTCTTGTGACAAAGAGGATTTAAGCAATTGGAGCAGCAGTTCGTCCAAACGTTCGTTAAGCAATTTAAGTGAACACGGCACGCCTAACGTTGCCGTTCAACCAACAGAAACTGCAACTGAAGCTAACGAACTAATAATACACTCAAATGAAAGACCAGATTAAGGCATATACTTGGTTTTACACTTTTTCTGCAAAATGATTGTTATACTTTATGTTTGTCATGAAATTGTAGGCAAAATATTAAAAGGTTGTACTTACGGAAGAAAGTTGAGTTGATTGTATTTATTTGATGTTTATTGTTGTTTAATATGAAACATTTTGTTGTTTATGATTATTAATGAAGTTTTTTGAAAATTTAATCTTTGTGGTTTTATGGTTGTTAGGTTTGTAAAGACAAATTTGTGATTGATACACTAGAAAATTGGTTTGTAAGTGTGCATTGATAAAGTACAAACAATTTAAGTAGTTTTAAGTTATCGGTAATTGTTCTCACTATAGCTTATAATATGCTTGATTCGTTTTATTGCAACCTTAGGTTTTCTATCCAAATGTATGTCCTTTTAAAATTTAAAATACGCCGTAATAAAGAAGGCTGTGTGATTATTACTGTTTGTGATTAATATAATCGTAAATGACATGTTGGTAGTGTGTTGGAGTACCTACCTTTTATCTTGTAATGTATCACTTTATTTACTGTTTAAGTTTTTTTTTTTTAGTTAACAGTGTGAAGAAATAATCTCACATTAACTGTAATGTTTGTTACCAAAATATACCACGTGTTTACAAATAAAAGTTAATTAAAGAAAATTAGCGTTTAAAAAAGGCTTCCTTGAAAAATAAGATTAAGTTAACTTTCCAGTTCCCGCACAGATTCACCCCATCACGAAAGAGAAATGCGAAAAGATATTTTGACTAATTGTCAGGTTACCGTTTTCGTCAACTTAATTATCGATTTATGGGAAAGAAAGAAATACTGCAATTATTATTGTGTAATACCGAATGTCAAACATAGTGGGGGTTTCAGTACAGGTGACATGATTTGGCCTACTAGTGAACATTAACATAATTAATTATAATGTTAGATCTCGTTATGGACTTAAAAGAACCTGCTAAGTTCATGGAACTCTTATATGAGAACTAATAATAAGGAAATTAAGAAATCGATCAAATTTGGAGGTCATTCAAGGAGTAAAAATTGCTTTTTTGTAAATAATTGAAAAACAATTAATTTAATCGAAAAATTGCAGGACTATTTTATAGATTATTTTTAAATTTGTTTTATTTTGCTATTTTTGGGGTAAAAATTGATAAAGTTATTATTTTTAAGAGTTCAGGGTTTTTTTATAAATTCGCTTGCTTTATAAAAGCTAAATTTGAAACACGTTTTAGCGACTTCCTCGAAATGTCAAGGCAGTCCCGGCAAGCAAAGGATACATTACATCTTGGCGCCCATACGCTAAGGACGTTGAAATTTGCTTTTGAAACACTTTAATAATGTAACATAAAACATAACTTTTCAATGTTAGAAATTTGAATGTAAATAACTAATAACAATATATTCATTTTATTTTCGCCATGTTGGCCGAACCCATAACGTAAATTTAATTTTTCTTTTGCTCTACCGGCCACTCTTTATTTAATTGCAATAACAACTTTAATTAATCTTGAAAACACAATTTGAAGTTCATTTAAATCATAATTGATTATTAATATGTGTGTCATAACCATTTAAAAATCGTTCCTTGTGAATTGTTTGTGAGCGATTTTTAATTTTTTTTGTGTCGATATCACATAAAATTCCATCAAAGGCATAATAAGAATTAAAAATTTAATATTTTTTAAAGGGAGTCTGGTTGGAGTTCGTTAAATGCCACTTTTGTCTGGAAATTTTACAAAAAGTTAAGGTGAGGATGAATTCGATATTTGCAATAATAACGCTAAAAATCGATTTTAAAAATCATTAAAACAGGTGAAAAATTACATTGTGTTGGCAGTCCGTGCTTTCCGATATGCGCGAATCAACCAGTAGGCGGGGCCTACTAGTGCATCAGTAGTGGATCAATAAGTTTTCAGCGCTAAAACTAATTTATTGTAAATAAGTTTTTTTATATTTTTTGTATATTAAAAGACAAAATATTGTAAACTTTTTACGTAACTTGTAAACGAATTAAAATATAATTTAGCGTATATTTTAGGGTGAATCCAAGTCTTGGGGTGGTTACGTTTGTCAAAACGGCTTGTAGCGGCCGGAGCGAAGCGCTTTACTCATTAAAAATATCCTAGAACGGTTCAACTTCCCACCTCTAGTGACTGTCGACCCACTTACAGCGCACGGACTGGTGATAGAATATGGACTATAATGACGTAATATCTCGCAATAGTACACTTACAGACCAGCAGTGTAGCGTAAAGCATACACCGCCGACTTTAAAGCGGTAGACCATGGTTCGATTCTAGTCGAGTTGGATACACTGCTGTGATCAAAGGTCCAATATCAATCTGTGGACCATGGGAAGGCAACGGAAACCACCCATTAATTATATTCCTAGTAATGTCAGCTTGGCTTCAGCTAAGTTGACTCCAACATCCGGATACGGATAGCCACCGAAAGAAGAAGAAGTACACTTACATGGGAAAATCGTAATTTTCAAATTTGAATTGTGGCCTTATTAGAAGTCCGACTAAATTCATTCTCAATTTATATGATTCGCATTTTTGTGATTTCGCTCTTTCGTTTGGTAAAGTCCTTTTTATAGGAAAAAGTGTACCTTTGAGTTCAGGGTTATTACTTCGACCCTGATATATTACCAAAGAATGTTAAGGGGGCGTTCAAGTATTACATAAGCAAACTTTCAATGATTTTAGACTCCCTCCTCTATAAGCAAAAATAAGAAAATTGAAATTAAAATACGTTTCGAATTAAAAACGGTCTAATTAGCAGATAAAAAAATAAAATTTGCGGTCGGACCACAAATTTTGAAAAAAAATACACTTAAGATGAATCCGAGATTTGCCGTGGTTGCATTTGTCAAAACGCTTCGGTTTCTTTCCCTCTGAGTTGTTTTGATAAACGGTTTACTAATTAAAAAATATCTCCCAGACCGGGGTCCTACTCGGCGACCCGACAGTAACAGAGAGCGACTGGTGGCTCCTCCCCGGTTGTGTGGCGAGTATTGAAATCATGGACAGTTGAAGCATTATTCGCGCGCATTGCTACATAGCGCGCTCGTCTTGTTTTTAAAATTTAAATTTTTATGTGATTTATCAACTGTTTCTTGCGATTCAAGCAATGCCATTTAAATTAATTACTTATTTATTACAATTATTACAGAGTAATACAAGATTTAACATTCTAGGTTGTTCCGCTGTTGTGCTCTGTTGATTGAATTGTATGTTTACGAATGTAATCTGTATGTTCTTCCATACTTCGAACTCCCAAAAAGAAAGGGGTATAAGTCCTTTAGCGAGATGGTGTGCTGAAAAAATGTTTCCCAATGTGGATTCGAACCCGAGCATATTAGATGTGAATACGTGTGCTAATCAACTGCACTACTGAGGCGATTAATTTATGTTGCACAGATCTGCTATATGAATTACTAATTCTAGAACCGTTACAGTCCAAAAAGTGACGTTTTGAGTTAGATATACCAAAAAATTCGTCTCCACAAGCTCTACCTGTAAAAATGTCTAATTATTGCCGCTAAAAAACCGCCCAACTTGGTACTTTTGTTCAGCTAGAGAGATATAACTCCAAAGGTTCTAACTAGAACTAAATTTGCTTTTGTTACAATAAAATAATCCTTACCAATTAATATTATCAATTGTTATTATAAAAAATCACATTTATCTAAAGAGATTAACGTGATTTTCTTTTAAACGTTCAAATATTCAAAGCGCTCGAGCTCAAAATGGCGTTTTCAGACTTATACCCCTTTCTTTCTGGGGGTGCGATTTACTTGCTTTGTAAATTAACGATCGAATAAGTGACATAGACGATCATTATTCAATCTACTTACTACATCAAATTTGTAAAAATATTTTTAATTATTAATTAATTTGCAATAATTCCGAAAAACACTAACAACGTTAACGATTTTGTAATAACTTGAAACCATAACATAGATAGTTAAATGCGGAAAAGAAGCTCTGCTTTCATAACCTGTTATAGCCTACAATTAAAATAAACAGTCGATAGTTTACATAAAAATTTAAATTTTAAAGACAGAAAGAGATGATGCTTTAACTGTCCGTGATTTCAATATTCGCGGTTGTGTATGTGGTACAACGCACGCACTGGTGATAGAATGTATTCCATCTATGGGATGATATTGCGCAATAATGCTCTTACATGATTGTGTTTCTTATGGGAAATTTAAATTGTAAGCTTATTAAATTCCCACAAAATTCATCCTCACCTTAAAAGATTTCTAAAATAGCCCCCTTTCATTTGGTAAAGCTATTTCTATAGGAAAAAGTGTTTTTTTGAGTTCGGGAATCTTGGCTCTAGTCAATTCCCTAATAATTGTTAAGGATTCCGCATTTTTCTTAAACATTCTCAGGCATTTTTAATTATTTTTTGCTATTTCCCAATATTTCTATAGGATTCTTATTATTTTGCACGGGTATTCTCGAAGTGGCTAACTCTTTGGTTTTTGTAAAAATTATAATTCAATCAGTCAATGAAATTTTATTTAACAGATTAACGTACGGACAGATTATTTTAAAATTAAATGATGAACGAGATGTTGAGAGACCTTGCCAATGCGTAACTCTTTTTGCCAAATTAATACGTTCACCGTGTGAATTTCAAAATATTTGGTCAAGTCGTTTGAAAGATAATTATTTTTTTCTGTTTAGCTCAACGTCATCACACTTTTAGGGCGCTTTTTTATTTAATTATTACATTTCATTAGAAATAGATGCCAAAACAAAAAACAGTACCTGTAAAAATGCTGCTCTCCCCTCCTTTTGTTCTTCAGACAAAACTACAAATAGAGTACATTTACGATTGCATGCCAAAACTCCGAAAACAAAAACGCCGAAATCGAAACGTCGAAAAGAGACATCTTGTTTGGATTAGGAGTACTTTCGGTGATTTGACTTCGGCGTTTTTGTTTTTGGTATTTTGGTTTTTTGGCGTTTTGACGTGTTACCTACATTTACAGAATCAATAATGACAGGACTACGAATACTATGTTTATTATTTATGAAAATGTTATGACATGAAAACAATTTTTGGGCCCGCCACTGTTTTCAAAAGAGAATTTTTAATTACTAGTTATTTGCTTGTTAATTTTGCAATTAATAATAAATTGAACATCAGTTATAATAAATTATAACTTGGTAAAGTTTTATCTCCAATAGATGGCAATCGCGGCGCAAATTTAATTTTTTTCTTAATTATTCGTAATTATTAAAGATTTATTTATAAATCCCATTATAATTCGTGACGTCAACTTGTATCGTTTGACCTACAGAAATGACAACATAACTTTTAAAGGTTTAAACGAGTTCCAATTTATCGAATTTATAATTCGATGTAATAAAAATTTGTTGTGCTGGGAATTGCGGTCGATAATATTTGTTATCGGCAATAGGCGGCAAGCAGGGGTTTTGGCGATAATAACATTTTTTGAGACTAACGAAATTAGGAGTAGGTACACCAACTTCATTCATGCAACATGACCGTTTGCGCCGACATACACACTCGCCGCCACACACACACCGACGACAAGGACGGACGGGAGATTCCGAGAGCGAGAAAGAAGTATAACCTGTTATGTAAAACAGAGACAGGTGTCGCACGGAAGGGAGACACAACATGGGAGATTCCTATACAACTACCCACGCACTAAAAGGAGAAACCTAATAAGAGGAAATTCCTCGACAATAAAAAGAGAGAAGGAGATGCAATTTGGGCGATTCCAAGATATGCAAGCTATTACGATCAAGTTTCTGTGAATAAAAACTAAACAAGTTGTTTGTGTTTAATGTATCGTCGGTATCTATATTTAAATAATGATAGCATAGTCGTCGTAGTTTGAATATCTGCTCATTGGCGATAATTCAATTTCTCATTTCACGAACGAAAATCAGTCAGTAACTATCGCACGAGCGTGTGGTGTTGATTTACTAATTATCAACCTCTCACTCCACGTTTGCCTTGCGTTGTTGATAACAAAATAATACACATAGTACGTCATGGCGTATTGTTATTTTTGTGTAGCGTAGCTATCATGAATTGCGTTTTGGCGCGTCGCGCTAAATTGTAATAATATTACATATTATTATTTTTAGTTTGCTATGATTAGCAGCCCTACGCGAGCGCCATATGGGTACGTAAACATCCATCGTAAAAACGTTTCGTCAATGTTTCCCCGATATGTTCAATAACGTAAGCCAAGTTGATTAGACTTTGAACTCGGTAATTCGGTACAGAAAAACATGAGATGTAAAATCGACAGAAAGAGAAAGCATGACGCATAAAATTCTAAGGTGAATCCAACAACAGACAAGGATAGTCGACCGAACAGGTTTGAAAGTTTTCGTGGAACAAGGTGGAATAATAAATAACTATACTGCCGAGTGAGAACGAATAACGCACCGCCAATTGTGTCGGACAAGGAACGTCGCGCCGTATTGCAAGAAGCTGTAAGCAAAGTACACTTTAGTCACTGTGTTTGTTGGACTGGGACAGAAGAAGTAAACATGACGCCGCGCGAGCCAGCATATCATATTTAGTGTGTATATTGCATACACGCAGTATCCCGACATTTTATTACATTTTATTCAAAATCACGGTAGATAAGTGTAATATCGACACACAATTTTTGAGATCGCCGATTTTCCATCAATATCTACCATTTAAATATTTAAGTGCCAAGTGTGTAAATTTCATAAATGTTATCAGTTCTAGCTAATTATTGCAATTTAATTTTATTGTTGCAACGTTTTATCGCTCTCACAGTTTATTCGTGTAAATATTAATTAATTTTTTTTAACCTAAACAATTAAGTGCCAATTTGTAAGATGTAAACATTGGGAGTTATCGCTGGAGGCAATTTATGCTCGTACCAAGTGCTGGTAAGTGGACTTGTATAATAATAATTGTTCCCTCTTTTATTTACATTTCAACGAATGACAGTTTAAGTGATAATATTCATTTCGTATTTTCGCAATTTAAATTCCTGCCGAGCAATTTTTTGCACGGTATTGTACTGTGGCGCCGTGTTGACTATCACTGTGGCGTCATAGGCTGTCTGTCTCGCAGTCGCCGTACGTTGCCCCACACCCCGCGCAGATTCTTTGCTACACATGTCCACAAACGATAGTGACGTTCCATCTTTTTAATACCACTGATATTTTCATTGGCAGGAAACGCGTGCTATGGCATTCCATAATAATATTATATCGATGGATTTCACCCCCCCCCTCGCACCTTATCGTTTTATTGTGTTTCGCCTTGTATACATACATTGCGATAATCCATGAATGAGACTTTCCTCGAACGAGTATTTGGTTTCAGGGAAATGTTTATTATTTATTCGTGCGTTCGGCATTCCGTTCTAAAACTGAATTTTCTTCTCGTATTATTATTTGTTGTTTTGCCAATCGCCTGATATTGTTACTCATCTGCATCATTACAAGGTTATCCGGCAGCGAGACGTATGGGCCACAATAGCAATTACCACTACGTCAGTTCGACTAGAACAATAATTAACACCACCTTCCTCTCATATTTGCGCTCTCACAATCCAAGTGACAGTCGTCATCCGACACTGGATTCGGATTGGATACTAAATTGGGAAACAAATCCGTGATTCAACACTCCTCCATCATAAAATTCTGCCCACATCCACGCACCTTATTAACGGAGACCTGTACAATATAATGTCCTAGCCATTCCAGCATAATTAGCAAAACCCGTTTTTCCTGCACATTCATAATCGTCGACCACTACCAGTTTTGCCACACAAACTTGACACATTGCATGGTGTTTTTCTACATTCAATTACAAACATTTACCGCCCCGAGGTTGCGGGCATTTCAAGATAAGTGCCAATAATAGATTCTGTATCTGGCAAATTGCAGGCAAAATTACGTCCCTACACTTTTAATATTTTTTGATGAATGAGTTATTGCCAACATGATTGTAATGCTTCGCGATATAAATAAAATCGTAGATTTACAAATTTACAGCCAACTCGGAGTTTCATTTTTAAGCCAAATTTTAAAACGAGTAGGCGTAGGTACATTTTTTGCACGGCTAAATTTAGTATCATAAGTGTTTAGTCACTGTTAAAAAATGGAATACCCAAAGTGGCTAAAAATTCTCCTCCGCCCGAAGATTTTCGTTATTTTTACCATCGGAACCAACGACGAAATGATTGAACGGAGAGGCGTTGATGATCTGCTGACAATTAATTAATACGAGGAGGGAGTTGCCTTAAGAGAATTTTTTGGCAGACTAAAATGTTAGGAATTCGACAGCGTAAGCATTTTCCATGAGTAATTGGAATGTAAGGAGATGTTGGCTTATTGTTCGCAAAACTTGCTCGATCAAATATGGTCTGTGCTATCAAAAAAAGTCGACTTCCAGGCCACCCAAAATCTGATTTTAAACCCTCGATACATGGAAGTCGGCAACCGTTTTCCAATAACAAGTTTGTCAACACCAAATTTCCTTTAGAAAGAACTACAGGAAGCCGATAGTTGATCCCTCCAAAGGCTAAATTATGCCAGCATATTCAGGTAGTTTGGAAGAAGATATTCGACAAGGAAGCAAACCATTTATTTAATTTTAGACACACGCCGATTGATTTATGAAACATGATTGCGGGCCTATTTTGTTTGTTTCAAATATGTCGGTCTTATTTTTTGGATTCTCATGATTTTCCTAGCGAATAAATTTAAAATTATAATCCCTCCGGCTTTTAACGCACAAGGAAGGATTATGATTTAATTTTCCCAAAAACTAAATCGGGAAAAATCGGTAATTTCTCATTGCAAAAAAAATTTTTGATTTAATTTTTGGCCAAAAAGTTGCACAAACATTCGCATTGTTGCGATGCAGTAAAAATGTAAGAAGAAAAGATTCACACAGGGAAACGTCGAAAAATTAATTCGAATGGCCGCTTCAAAATTTTACTAAACATAATTTTATTGTAAAAATATTTTTCCAAAAACCAAAACAGAACTTACATTTTTAAAAAGCCTAAAAATTGATCATTTACAATAAAATCGTAACAATCGAAATTTTTACATATTTCGTTAATATTCGATTTGTGCAAATTTTTACTGCATTCTTGTTTCAAATAGACTATAGTACAAAATTGTTGTCACCAGGCCCGTAGCCAGATGGGGGCACGTGCCCCCAAATTTTTTTGAAAGTAAAATATTTGAATTTTTAAAATAAAATACTAGGTGTAGGTATTTTCAAGTTGGAAAATTTTTAAATCGATTACTGACAAATAGGAATCTCTAATGCAGTACAGTATATAGTGACCCCCCCCCTTTTGTTACATAATTTTTTTAATTTCATAAGATAAACGCTCAGATTATCAAAATAATTAATTTTAAAAATTAAAATGTTTTTGAAGTTCACAACTGAAACGATCCATGTTTTTCTATGAGAGGGGGGTAGTACGTCGTAATGCCTGGAGATATGCAGGGAACCACTACGTACCTCGTTGAGTACTAAAAGGACCGTAATTCGGAGCATTTCGGCATATTTGTCGATGGAAATCACGTATTTTATTCACCGGCGGCTTTCTATGTGCGCTAGGTGTGACAATCGCACGCTTGTTGATATTTAACGCTGAAAACATTATATAAAAATTTAAAAATACTTACAAATGGAAATTAAAATAATTTGAAATCCTAAATTTAACAATAAGTCAAATTTAAATAACTAATCGCAATATCCCAAACTAGAGAATATAGTTTTAGAGGGCAGGGGGTCTGGGGATTGTGGAATATCCTTCAACCACACTCAAGTTGTAAAAAAGATAAAATCGGAATAAAAGATAGGGTGACAGTGAAAATACCCGAATCTGGATTTTTACAATTTTTAAGCGGATTATGAAAGATGAAGGTCTAATTAACAGATAAAAAAAAATAAATTTTGCGGTCGGTTCCCAATTAAAAAAAGACTTTAAAGTTTATAATGTAATGTGGTAGTCTCATTTGCTCATCGCCCATCGACATTTATTCGTATAAGATGAATCCGATATTTTCCGTGGTTGCGTTAGTCAAAACTGACCTTCCCCTCCGCTTCAGGCCATTTTGACAAACGTTTTGCTAACTAAAAATATCCCCTGGAACGGCCCTACTCGGTAAAGATAACAGGGAGCGACTGGTAGCTCATCCCTGGTTGTGAGTGTCGACCCACGTACAACGCACGAACTGGTGATAGAATGTATTCCATATATGGCATAATATTGCGCAATAACGCTTTTACATGTGTGTTTCTTGTGGGAAATTCGTGATTTTCAAATTTAAATTGCGGGCAATACATTATTGCGCAATATTACGTAATAATTTTATGCATTCTATCACCGGTGCGTGTGCTGTAGGTGGGTCAACGCCGACTGGGTAGGGTACGAGAACTGGGCCTCGAAAATCGCAAATTCTATAGAAATGGTATAATATTATGAAAAGAACATAATTAGAAATATTATAAACTAAGGATGATTTAAAATTTTCACGTTTAGGCATTAAAACTCAAAATTGAAATACGTATCCATGATAGGCTACATTTGAACCTCAAGCCCCGCCCATTTTGAATTGTTTGTAGCAATTTTACAAAAATTACGTATTTTATCACATTTTTGATGCAGACGTCACATATGTGTACTGTTATTTGAATAAAACATGGAATTGCATCGATTTAAGGAGTATTTTCTAAAAAATCATTTTTTGTGTGAATTTGTTTCTGAGGAGGTTGCACTGTCAAAACCTATTCTCCGCACCGCCCTCGCCTCCGGGGCTCGGACGGGCTTCGAACGGTTTTGACACGTGCTAAACTCATTAAAACATCCCTTAAGCGGCTCCAACTCGAAAAGTTTCCAAGTTGACGCGGCGGATCTCAGGAGCGACTAATCCCCACTTTTCGATGCTCTAGTAGGCCCCACCCAGCACCTTTCCATGCATATTGAAATGCACGTACTGGCATGAAAATGAATAATTTGCCCGATTTCGTGATTTTCAAAATCGATTTTTGGCGTTATTATTGCAAATATCGAATTCATCCTTAGTACATTCCACTCGTATTAACGTTCTCTACCTAATTCTAAAAACATTTGTAAAATAATCACAGGAAAAAGGCCCAGTTGCCGTACTTGAACCCGCCGACTTACTGCAATCGCTCCCTGCCATCTCTCGGAGTGACATCTCCTATTTTTCGAGTAGGACCGGTCTGGGGAATATTTTTAATGAGTAAAGCGTTTTTCAAAACGGCTTGTAGCGGCCGAAGCGCAGCGGAGGCTGTAGAACGTCAGTTTTGATTAATTTTGAATTTTTAAAGACGTTTTTTTGTGTAGAGAACGATGTCCTCTTTCACAATTCACTTCAAAAATTATGAAAATCCGAATTCGGGTTTTCTGACCGTCCCCCACTTCTAAAATAACCTTCTTTCGTTTGATAAAGCAATTTCTATAGGAAAAAGTGTATTTTACAGTTCGTGAATCCCAACTAGAGCCAATATGCAATACACGATTAATAGAGGAATTTTTAAAACAAGAAATAATTCAATATCATGCAAGTGATGGGGGGGGGGGTACTAATGGAGTAACCCCTCAGTATATGCGATTATTCCCAAGAATACTTCAAATACACTCGAGTATGACTAACCGTTTAATGCTCTTATAAAATACGTACATCAGTTTTCTATTTCAATCGCACTTAAAAATTTTCATTAGAAAAGAGACAGAATTAACTTCTCTCTGTGTACTTAAAGCTTAGATCATATTATAATATATTATATAATATTGTGATCTGATGTAATATATTATAATGATCTAAGATTTAAATGAACGTACAGAAAACGTATGTCAATTATTATCTGGTAATTGGTACTAATTCAAACTGTCACCTATAAAAATTATTTTGTGGTTATGGTTATAGTGTCACCCAGTGTTATTATAATATAAAATAAACACTAATAAATCTTTGAAATCTCAATTTATTCTGATGAATGAATGCTTAATATTTTGTCAAGGTTTTAAAACTTAACACAATCTTTATAATTTTCATCAATTTGACAGTTATATGACATTTGTGAGGTTAGGATTCCAAGACGTTCAATTTTTTGTGATTCATATGTTTTAAATAATGAGTCATACTCTAGTATATTTGGTTTTAACTATATTAGCTTGGCCGTTGCTATGGTGACGTGACATTTTAATAATGGAAAATCTTCGCCCATTAGATTTTCAAATTCCACCTAAAACTGTAGGCAATGTCTAAAATTCATCCACAATTGCAATTGACTTTCCAAAGCACGAAAACGCTCATAAGAAAATTAAACTTTCTTTAGACCAAATAAAAGATTGTGGGAATTGGACAGTGATAAGAAAACACACCTTCTTAATCAATTAATCTGAGATTAATTAAGAATATTGGACAGTGATAACAAAACACACCTTCTTAATCAATTAATCTGAGATTAATTAAGAAGGTGTGTTTTCTTATCGCTGTCCAATATTCTCACAATCTTTTTATTTAATTTTTTCCAGCCTGCACCCTGTATATGTACTGACTTGGGTACTTCATACAGTGATAATAGTCTCTCAACCTTCCCATAATGCCCATTGAATAAACCATGTATAACATGGTTGGTCTACGCGGACCCCCAGGAGGCCGCGATGCTGTTAAGGAAAAACTTAAAAAGCGATTAAGAAATTTTATTTTCTTTGAAATATTCTAGTAATAAAAATAGCAATTAATCATGATTTTATTTTTAATTATTAAGTTCAGTAGTAATTTTGAGGGGGGTTTTGGCAAAGAAAAGGTTAAGAACCACTGGTATATTGTTTAAATTGTGAATTGATAAAGTAGAAATAACATAAAGTGGCATCTACGTTATCGCGCGTAAGTACTACCATTGGCTATTAACCAAAAGCAGCTACCGTCATTGGTTAGATTAGTATGACGTAGGTGCCAAGTTAAAAAATTTTGTTATATATTGACATCGTGTGTTCTACGCCAATAAAAGCAAATTTCGTTTTGTTTTAAATTTAGATTTACTGCTTTTGCAAAGTAACAAAAATATCAAACCTACTGATTTATTTTTTGCATATCAATTAAAATTTCTATTTGCTGCGGTAATAAAATTAGTTTTATCTAATTTTTTATTATTAGATTACAGTAGTAGTGATAGGAATGAGTATTATTAACTTGCATAATATATTTTAAAAAGAATAATCAAGTTAAATTAACAATTAAACAAATTATTTTTTACTTTATTCGTTTTTTTTTGTATTATTTCCAAAACGGTAACTTTTAAATTTCAATAAATTATAATATCAAAATTCAAAACATTTTGAAAAATGTAAGTATATGGAATATAATTTGTTTAATTGTTAATTTAACTAGAATATTTTTACAATCAATACATTTTTAATGTACATATTTAAATAATAAACAATTGGCTGTGTAAGTTATGGTGCCGAAGACGATTGGTCGATTCCCACCATCGTGGGTACTTCTGTCAATTTAGAAAACTTTTTGTAATTTTCAACTTTGAACTTGGGCTAATAATAGCACAGAAACCAGGAGTTTACAAGAAAACATTTCCTACAAATATTTGTCGTCTAAGAAGTTTGGAAAAGTTAAAATCAGTTAACTTTTATACAAGTTTGAGTTTTCAAATATTTCAAATTTTGCGACGGTTCGTTTTTCTTCAACTTTTAAACATTCTCAACAAAATTAGAATTGAACTATTAAAGCTTATTGTTGCAAGTCGTTAATAAATACTGATGAAGATTGCTCGTGATTGTATAGCTATCACAGTCGGCCTCAGGCCGCCTTTGCCGTCAGAAAAGACAAAATTACATTTGTGTGATCATAAAACTGCATATTATTCATCGCACACTTTCTAAAGCTTTTTATCTCGGAATGCCTGATGCACATTTGCCTGTCTCGCCTTGATGAAGAACCTGACGCCCTGGGTCGTCGACCATTTGTTATTCATGGAGCTGAGCAATTGAGAGCAAATATATTTAGGTCACTACAAAATTTCTGCTTTATCATCAATCTCAAACGAGATTGGTAACTTATTTTATTAGCGATCAATATTAACTCAAAGTTGAGTGCACACAAAGTTAAACAAATAATTCGATCAAATTGAAAGTTTTTATTGTTTGATAATAGCAACACTTGAAATGAAAATTGAAATAGGTTTATAATCGGTTGGTGGAGTTAATTTGACCATCGGCAAAAACCTATGCTGATTAAAATTAACTTGGTCGAAAAAAATCATATTACGAAAACATTTTCCACCCAATGGTTGCCAAACAATAATGAAATTGGCCACTTGTTGCCATAAGCAAAATATGTAAATATTTTGTTTGCATTTAAGTCAATTTGAAAATAAAATTTCACTCCCGAGCTTTACCCTCGAATTTATCCGTTTTTATATGGGATTGACCTGGAATTTTATGAGTGGAAACGTGAATTAATTTGACAAATCTGAAAATCATTTACCTGTGACTTTTAACTTTATTTGCGATTGTTTGGGGATTCACGATGAATTTTTTATTCAAACGTTGAACCTTCGAGTTTTGCTCATAATTTAATGTAAACGTAAAAAATCGCGGTCAATTTTAAATGTGGATAATCAATATGCAGTGATATTGGAGCGTAAATTGTTTATTATTGTATGCAAATTATAAGATGGACGTTAAAATCGCATTAGTTTTTTAATTGTCACCGTTGTAAGTTACCCTGCTCGTAATTCATTCAAATAATTTCAATGAAATGTACAAAGGTTAATCGCACAGTATAAGTTACATTTTTGTAATGGGAAAAGACGAAAATGCTTCAAAACGTTGATATTATGGCTTGAGGGGTCCTCCGGGAATTAATTACTCTCGAATAATGTAAATTAAATTGCGTCTGTGATTTTTGCGGAAAATTAATTGTTGGGGTGGATTCCAGGAATAGCATCAATGCTGGGGTAAGTCACAAAGGCTTCTAAAGGTCAATTACCATTTCAGTACACCAAAACTTAAAATCGCTATTTAGTTTAGGTTTTCTTTGACATTTAACTTAAAAAAAGATGGCGGTATTATTTTTTTGCGATCCATGTAACAAAAATGAACCGGCTTTGTTGGCTCTATGCGGAGAAAAGCCATTGCTTGGCTTCTCCATGGAGGCCAATTTTCTATCGCTAACCTAATTTCTCAACTAAGGAAACCATAATAGAGAAAGATAAATATTTCATTGCTTTTTTTATTATGCCCACTCTTTGTTATCTACAATTTTATATTATAATCAATTGAATTATTAAAGCACACAAAACTTCTCTTCTGTAATTTTTCGAAAATTCTAAATTTTGAAAATTGTTAACATTTTATTCGAAGGTTTTACATCTGTTTTATCAATATCATCAACCTATTAATTTATGTGTGCACGAAGTTATTTAAATACATTATTGCTAATTTTAACATTGTTGATAGATAATGTTGTTATTCTGCAACTATTTAGTTTTTTTTTTATTTCCATACTAAGGAGGAGTGTAGCAAAAAAGTGGTAACGCAAATAATGCTACATGATGATGAAAGAAATCACGTCAGTAGAGCTTCGAATTAGTCGGGGAGATGCAAAGTTTATTTGAATAATATGTCGTATTGATGATAGCAAGTGGGATGTAATCCAACAAACATTTTTGAGCACGAACCTGAAACACTATCTCCCCAATGGCATTGATTTAGCTAAATTCGTTACTTGTGTAGTCATTTTTTTGTTTATAATATTTGGTGACACATTATGTTTACAAAATAGTCTTCTCGTGGTCAATGATTCACCTTTATTTAAGAAAATTGTTTTTTATTCGTTTGTTTATAATTCAATGATTATTTGTTTAAAATGTAAAAAGCGGAATTTTACTTGTTAAAAATACACAACAGCCAAAATCGTTTTTCTCCTTTTCGTATTTACATTTCTATTTTTGTCTGCAAATACAGGAACTTCTGTTTCACAGCAGGAAACGAATTTTTACAAGGAAGTATTTGATAACAGATTTCATTATGACATAATTTTCTAATTTTTTTCAATTCCTTATGTTGCTGCTCGTGTTTACTACTTTTCTATAAATAAACATCAACGAGTTTGCAATATGCAGTCAGCACAATTACGAAGAAACGTGGGTTTCGCAGAAAAGTACAGGTAGAACTGGTTAATTTTTCTCAGAATTTTATAACTTCTTCTAGAAGCATACACACGTATTCGAGCACCAACGTAACAAAACTTTTCAATCTTACCTGGGAAGGGAATACACCTGTCGATGATGGCTATTTACATCACCATTTCTGGCAACTGTTTCGATGTAAGGGATCCTCCATCCTCTTACCTGGTACCTAAAACATAACAATCGTTATTATTTTGTAGTCTTTTTTTGGTACAATTTCAATTATTGATCTGGAAATCTCCTTTTTGACGGATCAATTTTCATGGGAGTATCGCACTTGGAAAATTTTGAAAATTTGTTTTTTTCAGACCAATTTATTAATTTAGATAGTAGTAATTATCACCTATTTTAATTATCAAAAAAGTTCCATCAAAATATTGTGTAACAGCGTACATCGCAGGTTAAGGTCGGATCTAATTATACTTCACTAGTTTTTCACACAGGATGATGCAGATTATTATTTCATGATGTGATATGATTCTGATTAATTCATTCGTTTTCAAGCTTATTGGCCTGATAGATACAGTGGACATCCAATATCGTAAACACTGGGTACAATGTCAATTTTTTTAGAACTTTTTCGAGAACATCAGTTCTCTCGAACTCTAAAAGTACACTTTCCTGTAGAAATGGCTTAATGCAAGAATACAAGACTTTTAAGGTAAATTCGAATTTGATCGGCTCAGTGGAGAGTAGATTGAAGTGGCTCGAAACTGATAGACAGGAATAATAAGAAAAATACCAGGAAAGCACAAAGGAAGCGAATAAATTATACAAGAAAAAAAGATTGGATGGACAATGAAAAATTAATTTACTCAATAATGCGAAAGCTTTTTATCAACTAATAAGAAAACAGAAACCTCGTTATAGAATAAAACCAAGAAGGTGGAAAGTCAGAACAAAACGTAGAAAAGAAAACAGAGATCTCGAGAAAACACTTCCAAAAACGATTATAGTACGGCAAGACGAAGTCGAAAATTCAAAATTCCCCATAGAAATGGTATAAAATTATGAAAAAGAACATAATTAGAAAAATTATAAACTATGAATGATTCAACAAATTTCACGTTTGGGCATTAAAAAATCAAAAATTGTAATACGTGTCTATGATAGGCTAAATTCGAACCTCAAGCCCCGCCCATTTAAAATTTTTTTGCAATTTTATCTAAATTCATGTATTTTATCACTTTTTTGATGCAGCCGTCACTTAGTATGTGTACTGTTATTTGAATAAAACATTGAACCACGTCGATTTAAAAAGTATTTTTACAAAAATAATTTTTTTAGATGAATCCGAGTCTTTCGGTGGTTGCGTTTGTCAAAACGGCTTGTACTGCCGTTTTGGCCGTAGCGGAGCGCTTTACTCTGTAAAAATATTCCCTTAGAACGATCCAACTGACTACCTCCTCGCGGTGCTTTAGTTGGCCCCACCCTACGGTTGATTCGTGTATATCAGGACGCACGTTCCGCCAACAAAATGCAGAAATCGCCCGTTTTCATGATTTTTAAAATCGATTTTAGCGGAAATATCGACTTCATTCATAGTGCATTCCACTCGCATTAACATTCTCTAACTAATTCTAAAAATTTTTTTGTAAAATTATTACAGATAAAGACTTCGTGTTATCGTACTTGAACCCCAAAAACTGTTAAACAGACAGCAAAAAGAAGATGAGAAGTACTTACACGAGGGAATAGGCAATGACGAGCAAGAAATACCAAATCCAACACGAGAGGAATTAATGAATGTAATTCACAAGATGAGAAATGGAAAAGCGTCAGGAAAAGATGAACTAAACAACGAACTTATCAAATACGGAGGAGAAGAGATCGGAAAAAAACTGTGCGAGTTGGAACGGACACCAGGGTATTATTGTGCCAATGAAAAAAGGAGGTGCAGCATACAAGATATTCTCTTCAATGATACATAGATGGTTAAAAGAACACACAGGTGCGGCAATAGGAGAGCATCAATTTGGTTTTGCCGGGAAAAGTCATTAGTAGATGCGATTCATATGGGAAACAGAATTATGGAAAAGACGCGGGAACATGGAATTGAACTGCATATGTTGTCCGTGGACTTTCGGCAAGCCTTGGACAAAGTCATCAGAGTGAAAATGTATGTGTCACTAATATCATCGAAGTTGATTGATTAGATTGATAAAAATGACTTTGGAAAATACTACGGTATGTGTCGGAATGTCAGATGGAGAAACGGACAGTTTTGAGATTAACAGCGAAATTACGCTGTCGGCGACACTGTTTAATATCGCTTTAGAAAAAATTATAAGAAGAGTAAACCCCGAACAATAATAACAAAACAAGGGCATATTATGCGGATAACTGTTAGATCGATCAACAAAATGGTCGAAATGTTCAAGGAAATGGGCCTGCTCGTGAACGAGAACAAGACCAAAGATATGAAGTGCAGTAGAGACGAGAAGGGTACGCAATCTGACTTAAAGATAAATGATTTTACTTTTGAAAAGGTAGATAGGCTCAGTGGCGTGTTTAAAAAATGCCTATGGAGAGGGAAAATCAGATTATTTTTCAGAACTTCGTTGATCCATTCATGCGCGTCAGTGGTAAAGAGATGACTGACAATTCCAAAAAAATTAAAGAAATTCAAAACTTATTTAAATTTTAAAACTGCGTGCTAAACATTATTTTTGTCAAGGAGAGCTTCAGAAATACGATCCGAGTCATCTTGCAATTGCCCCTTGCCCACCCCTAAATACGCCACTGGCTAGGCTCGTTTACCTAGGAGTAGAGATCGATAATGCCAGCAGGAGAATGGAGGAAATAATGGAGAACGGTACAGGCGGGAAATCGGACGTTTTACCCAAAAAAGGCGATGTTAAAAGATAATAAACTTAAAAGAGATTCCCAAGTGAAGATTTACCAGACACTGATAAGGCCAACGGTTGCGTATGCAGCAGAAACACTGTGCCTATCTCAAACTGAAGCCGAAATTCTGAGAAAATGCGAAAGAAAGATTTTAAAAACTATCCTGGGATAAAAAAATGACGGGAATGGTGAGCATAGAGTATGGATGAATTATGAAGTACTGCAGGAGTTTAAAGGGGAGGCTATAGTGAAATTCATTAAGTCAGGAAGAATACGTTGGTTGGGTCTCATAATGCGGAGCCAAGACGAAGACATTGTGACATAAAGGCAACCTTAAGGAAGTCAAGTGAGAATAGGATACAGGGTAGACCGCGGATTAAATGGCGAGAACAAGTGACTAGGGATTTGGGGGGGGGGGGTGCTAGACAGAAAATTATGAACTTTATTTTGAGGTATATGAAAAATTTTGTTTGTATGGGGGGGGGGGTTGATCCTCCCTTTTAATGGATTTATAAATTCCGAGCGGGATAGTTATATTTCAAACAGGAATGTAAAGCTGTAATTAAATATATTAAGCCCACAATTCAATTTTGTAGTTCACAAAATTGTTATAAAAATCATATTATGGAAGTGCATTATTGCGTAATAATTAAATTAATTGTTGTTACCGTCCGTGCGTCCAACTTTGGTCTTAAACTTGTAGCTCGACGAACTACCAGTCGACCCTCACATTCATCACGATAATTAAACCATAATTTAGAGTTTTACCGCACTCAGGAATATTTTTAATAAGTTTAACCTCTTCTAAGACCTCGTGACTCAAAGATTTTTTAGATTAGTTTTCTTCGTGATATTTTTAATGAATTTGATTTCATTGACTCTCGGATCTGCCTGCTCAAGTTGGATAATTTCGAGTTCTGTCGCAATCAGGGATGTTTTTTTAATTGTTGCGAAGGCGGCGACCATTTGCAATGTATAAAAACTCCAAAAATTTAATTTTAGATGGGCGAAGCTACGGTTTGAAAAAGAGCCAATGAGGAAATTAATTTTTAAAGCCGTTTATTTTTAAAAATTTGTGAACCGATCGAAAATTTAATTTTAATTTTCATGATTTCTTTCAAAAATCATGAAAATCGTAGTTCCAAACAACTATACCATTCACGTGAACAATTTTATTGTGCACTCCAGAAGAAGCAATAAATGCACTTAATGACGTAAACAAGCAGTACCGGATTTAAGGGAGGCAGGCAGGCTACGGCCCGGGGCTTCTGCAATAGAAATTTCTATGTAAAATTTTCTTATAATAACAATTTAAAAAATTGTTTAAGTTATTTTAAAAATAATTAGGGGCCTCCATTCCTTTGTTGCCCCAGGGCGTTCACACCTCTAAATCCGGCACTGCGAACAATTGTGGTTTTATTTTGTTCACGGAATCGAGTGTCGATTGTATTATGAACCAGTGCCGTAGAAAATGTCACAAAAGATAGGTGCAGGCCTACGACTAGCTTCGTCATAATATAGGAACTTAACCGTGAAAATTATTATTTCTAGTAATAAATTGTTATTTTTAGATGCCATCTGTTCAAATTAAATAAAATTATGTTGCCAATTTGACCGAAATAATTTAATTTTCCTATTGCAGAAAATATTTTTTGTCAGAAGAACAAAAATTTTGTTACCTAAAAGTATTTCAATTTTAAAACATTTTTATAGCTTGGGGGGGCGTTTACGGTTTTCCTTTAAATTGAAAAATCGAAGGGGTTTAAACCACACGGTATGAAAATCTACAGGTTCAGCTTTTGAAAAAGGTCTTTGAGATTTTTATTGTTTTGTTCAATTAACCTAAAGTGGTGACCGAACTCAACAAAATGCTTACTTGTACCCAATAATTACATTTTTCACTCTTATTTATAACAACCAAGTATTTGTAATGTCGAATAAAAAAAAATTATTATAGGTTAACCCAACTGTTTAAGCACATTTAGTTCACAAAACAAATTTCAATTATTTGTTCTAATTACCAATTCATTGTTTTTAACGAAGGACGACCGTTTCACTTTTATTATTAGTTTTTACCCAGAAACGTTTACTCTCTTCAACTAAATGGATTGGGGACGTCATATTTTTATTAGTTTTCTAGACATAACATAATGATCGCCCAAAAAGTAGGAAACTATGCTTAATCATGTTTTAATGGTCGGTGGAAAATTACCCCATTATTATATAACATATACATTTTTTGTTTTTCTCTTTTGAAGAACCGGAAATGTGCATTTACTCGTTAATATTATCGCTTAACCGTTTAAAATTATCAACAATTAATAAGTTTCTAATTGTTGTTTTTCTGGCTATTTGGAGTAAATCCAATTTGCACAATTATTAATAAATACACTTGTTAACCTTATCGTTTTCGATATTGGTTTATCTTACCAAGTATGTAAGCTGTCTCAAAATTACATGTATGGAAGTATTCATTCATAGAAAATTGAGACTATAAAATTTTAATTGGCTACAAATATTTCTTTCGCTGGACAAATATGCAAAAATTAAAATGCCGATAATTGACTTACGTACGATGCACTTTCATTAAATAATGTCTCTGCTCATTTACTCTTAACCTTAAATTATACGTCTTGGAATTACCTGTGACCTATATAATATGTACAACAACTTTCAAAAAGAAAAATTGCATAGACACACAAACAAACTTTTTGGGATAAGGCTCCTTCCATCCCCATGACTTTTAATAATAAGAAAGGAGTTTGTTCATTTATTATTAAACCAATGGGAAGGATATTTTATCTAATCAAAGACATTTGACACAATGACAGGACAGTGGCGGAACAAATTGACACACCTACAGAGTGACAGTGTGGTTGCGACGACCGAATGACCGCCTACTACTGCATTAATTTATAAAATCACCACAGCAGTCATTATGAAATTTTGAAAGTACTGCAGTTAAATATGTGAAAATTGCCCCAAGTTACATAATTTCCTGCAAGGGTTCCCCTAAAGCAAATAAGGACGAATTGATAAATAATCATACTTGAAACCAGATAAACCTTATCTTGGGGTATTATCAGAAGTTCATGGTTCAAATTATCACCGCAGTCATCATTTATTTCAATCATCCAAAAATTGGAACGAGGAAATTGAAACCAAATTTTTGGATCGAATAAATTCTCGATTGTAGTAATAAAAACGTAATACATTTTTAAACTTGCATGTTTATGGAAGAAACCCATAGTTTTCGACCTTGATTCGATAGATTTATGGTTATGCAATAATCACTAGGTATATTTATTTAGAAATTAGCAATGCCTTCCTGGAACGAGTTGGAAATGAATGGATTCGACTTTCTTATAAGTTTTTTTATCAAGTGTTTATTCAATTACGAGTAATTGTAATGTTCTTAAAACTTATTTGCACAGGATATCAAATTATCTTCTACAGTAGATTGCGAATAAGCAAACAAAATCACCTCTTTCCAAGAATAATCAGAAAGGAGGAGCGTCTACGATTATGATTTGATAATTATTTAATTAATGCAATAACATAAAAAAATATTTACCATTGTGAAATACCATCTTTATACTATTTACTCACTTCATTAGCACCGAAGCTCAATTTCGTAACCCGCAAATCCGTTTCAAATGTTACCACCGAAATATTTTGCACATTTTTTTTTCATCCAACTGAAAAAAAAATCGATGCTGCCGTAAAGGTTAACTACCGCATTCTTAATATTATGGGAAAGAGTAAAGGTGCGATAGAAAATACCAATTTAATTTTTGCGTCGTCGTGCGTTTTCTCATTATCATATTTTCACCAATTTTAATTTCCAAGAGAAATATAAAGGGGATTTCAAGATTTGTAGAAAGTTGACGTTATTTCCTGGAAATTTTTTATTAAATTTTCATTATCATGTTTTCAAGTTCTCTTTTATCTGTTCGCATTTAATATTATTACACAAATATTTGAAATGAGAATTTTATCGTTAATTGTTATCTGCGAAACGTGGTTCGATTTATTAAATTTTATATTATCAAGATTGTGCGAATATCATACCATCGTCCAAGATATTGATCGACATTTTCAGCTGGGCCCAGCATTTCTGTTTGATTTGGTAAGGCCAAATTCGACACATTCTTTTTGGTGTTAAATTAATTTTTTGTTTTCCGGAAATAATCCAATTGACTGATGTTATTCCAAGCATCAAACAATAAACTTTTGTAAACTTGCCGATTTTACGTCATTTCAACCTTTCAGCTTACATCGTGACTGTGGTGTACGGTCTAGAGTTCAATGTTTGTTGATACATTTTTAATAAGTAAGATAAATGTATAAATATTTTTTAATCTTTAAAAAATTGTTACTCGATCGCTTGATCGTCATCTTACCATCTGCTCAGTATCGAGGTTTATTTGGAAGATAACGGTAATTTTTGGGCTTGTGCGTCGGATTCTGGAACTTGGAAAATTCTGGGTGCAGAATTAAAACATTTCAGAAGAGCCATAGAAGGTCCAGGTTTCTATTTTATTCATACAATTAATTTTTGTAAGGTCACCTCTGCCTGCATGGACCTTATTGGACCACATTCCCCAACTTAAACTTGTATACGTTTAGTTATTCATGAATAATACAAGATTTAAAATTTTAATGAAATTTCAAGTGTGTGCATAATTTATTCGTTGAGAATTTGCAATCTGAAGTTTCCTTCAGATTTCATATTCCTTCCTTCGTTCATCTGATCCTACCTGATCATTTTCATTGCTGATGGTCGACCTGATCTGGAATCCAAGGAGATATTTTTTGGTTTTAGATTTCTTTCAGTAATATTTCCATGAATTTTTTTTATACCACGTTTATTTAAGAATAACGATATCAATCAAAATTGGGTACATGGAAACTGATAAGCAAAGGATTTCCAGTATTTTGCAAAGTTTAAGAAAACTTGCAGTACTTGAATAATTCGCAGAACGAATAATTTTAAAATTTCCAATAATTTTTCTCTTCCAATTTATCAATTTATTGATTCGTGCTGGTCTGCTTTATCTAGAAAAACTAGATAGTAACCATGTAGGTATTTAAAATCACCCAAAAATACACTAAATAATTTTTAGGTAAATGCATCCAGTTTTCCCAAATATAAAAATTCACTGTATAATTATCAGACATTGCCGATGCAGAACTATACGAGTGCTTTTCAGTTCAAAAATTTATTTAGTGCATTTTTTTTGCAAAAGCTAACATTTTGGCCGTTACAGTATTATGTGACGACGTCATCTCGTTGACTTTTAGCCAGATGGAAGTAACGTATAATTTTGACATTGTTTTATCACAATCAGCAAATGATTGTTTATACTACTTAATTCTGGACTTATCGGCACCGTTGAGTTTAAATTGGGTTTTCTGAAGTACCTTGTGATATCAATAATTAATTTAACAGCGTTTGGATTCCTTAGTTTGGCAAGACGTAAATTAAGCGGCATTTACACGAGGATAATGACTTGTACAAGTTACTAAAACCTAGTACTGGATTTTAGTGCTTTCCTCGTGTAATCATTATATTTTAGTACTAAATTCCAGTGTTGATTTTAGTAACAATTCCAGTTTAATAGAAAGCAATCCTATTTACTGGCGGAAGTGGCTATCCCTACTTTCACTTTCCTGATAAGTGAGGTTAAATTAAATTAAAAATGTACACTAAATGGGGAGAAGAAACAACCGTAAAATTTCTAAAATTTTTAAAATCACATTAGAGGCACCATGCGTGTCTCTTCTAGCTAGCCATTTTCGTACCCACACTCTTTTCTTAAAATTATTTTCTAATTGATGTTCTAAACTGTGAATTAATTCTTCTATCAAAACTTTTGCACGTAATATTGTATTTTTCTTTATAAGAGCAATACTTTTACACTTCGAATTCATTGTTTAAAACACTACCTACTTGAACACGTTGCTGTCACCATGTAATCACAACTATCTTCTAAATCGCTTGCTTTTAGTACTGGGTTTTAGTAACTTGTACAAGTCACTATCTTCGTGTGCATAAGCCTTTGCTTTTGTTTCTGCAACAGTTTGAACAGATTTGAAAGTATTCTATTCTATTTCTATTTTTTCTATTCTTCATTATTCTATTCTATTCTTTCTTTCTTTCTATTCTATTCTATTCTTCACTATTACCGGATCACATTCGTATCTATGAGTCTCGGTGAGACTTTCTGACGAAAACATTGTACATCCGTACATTCACTATACGAGCAGTCTTAGTTTAAAATGTGTAAAAGTACAAGAAAATTCCAAGTTGTTTAGATTTTTAAACTATTTTCCTATTCTCGCTTCATCTTGATTCTTACTTTCTCCTTGGTTCATCCTATTATCCTATCTAATTCTATTCGCCCCATTTTACATGAATGAGCTAAAAAATGTTTCAAAGTATTTTACTGCAAGATTTTTGACGTTGTGCGGCCTGAAGGCCGCATTTACAGCAAAAATTTTGAATTTCTTTTGTATGTGAATTACAGTCAGATAAATAGATAATTTATATTGTTTATTTATGATTATTTTCTTCAGAGAGGTTGTTATGAGACGTCCATGAATTACTTGAACTTAAAATGGGGGCAAAATCTCATTTTAAGGGGGGGGGTCAATGCAAATCTCCGTCAACTTTGCAATTTAGAGAATTACATAATTATAACAGATTCACTGTAAAACATTACTGGTTTCCGGTGTGGTAAAAATTGCAAGAAAAATCTCACGTGAGGTGGGGGACTAAATTTAAAGAAAAACACCTCACGTAATTAATGGACGTCCCTAAGAGCACTGTAAAGTGCATGGAAAGAGTGGATTTTTTCACTGCAAATAATGTAAAATCACATTCTATGTAATATTTCAGTAAGAATTGTGTAAATATTTTGCACTAATGTATATAATTTTTGATTTTCTCATAGCAGGGTTCTCATTCGTCTGGAATACCGGGAAAAGTCAAGGTATTTTTGACTCTTATGCGAAAATCGGGAAAATTAAAACTCTTCTTCTTTTTTGAAACTTGAAAAAATTAATATAAAAAGTTATAGAAATTATAAATAAATTTACCAAGTTCCAAAAAGTCGGGAAAAATTTTGAATTTTAATCATCAGTGGAAATCTGGAATTTAATTTAGAAAATTCAGTAGGAATTCTGAAGAATGTAAAGCTACATTTTTATTCTGCATATTTGCATAATATGTAATCTGAAATGCATACGATGTAATATGTAAATGTACATAATCAAAAAGTGTAATTTTTACATTGAAAATCACGTAAAAGCATATAATATGACGCAAATTCTTTTAAATAAAATTTTACTTCAAAAAGTTTGTGTGTGTAATTTTAGCATGAAAATTTTGGAATTTTACATAAAAAATAAAGATTTTACATGGAAGTAGTGTAAATATTTTTGTTCTTCTCACTGTGAATGTAAAGTTTCGTTTATCCGGATTAAACGGGATCATAGGCAATCCGGATAATCGAAAGGCCGCATAATCCGAGTAATAAACAAAACAAAATCGTTAACTAAGTAGACTTACCATTATTTACGATAAAAACTATGTTTTGTAACAAAATTACATAGTATTGTTTACAAGAAAAATATTTGGCTTACGTTCTTGCTATCACAGTTAAAAATTATTATCAAATGTTATTATCAAATTTTTAAATAAAAAAAGTCTACAAATCTGATCCGAATTATCCGGATAAACGAGGTTATACTGTAGTGTGAAAAATACATTTACTTCTACATAATTAAAAGTGTAATTTTTACATCGAAAACTACGTAAAAGCGTTGATTGATCAACGGTAAAACCGCAAAACTTTTAAAATCTAATTTTGCTTTGAAAATTATATTAAGTTAATTTACTGTGAAACTTGTTGAATTTTACATAATATTATCGTACATATCAATGTTTAGAATTGTTTGAGGGACATCAGTAGCAGATCTATATGTCAAATGCTTTCCATATGACTTAAAAATGAAAATAAAAATTGAGCACAGAAATTCCAAAATATTTTATAATTTTGCTTTGAATTTGAAAAATGTACTCTGATTTTGAGTTTTAAATCGGTGGCGTATTTAGGGGTAGGCAAGAATGGTCGAATTGTATCCCTGAAACCCTCCATGATAAAAACAATGTTTACTAAGCAGTTTTAAAATTGAAAATAATTTAAATTACTGACGCGCATGAATGGATTAACGAGTATCTGAAAAATAATCTGGTTTAAAAAATTCCCCCAAGGTATTTTTTAAATACACCACTAAAACGATGCTTTTTCAATCTCTTTTGTGTCATTATAAAGGTAAATTTCAAAGCAGATCCTCCTACCTTGAAGTAGGCGAGGGGGGTCGAGGAATTTGGATTTTTGAATATTAAAATATTTGAAAAATTAGGAATCACACGCAAAATCAAAATCTGGTGTTGGGATTTATCTTAAGCAGAGTTTCCATTTGGGTAATGTGACCATGGTTACAGGTTAAAATATTGTAGCGGAAAAATATAAATTTGACTTGCAAAAATGAAAAAAAATTAAATGGAATTGAGTTTTATTTTTACTTTATCATATGTAATATGAGAGAATCTAAGAGACCTTATGTGCCCATTAGAAGGTATTTTTACTTGGGTGCTTATTTATTGGTTTTAGCACAATGTCACTTTGTATTCGGTATACGTTTAAAGGGATCCTTATTATTATTTTTTTTTAAAGTTATGTTCAAAAAGAGCACTTGGGGGTTTTAAAAGATCCCACGTGCCCGCTAGAAGGTTCAATTTTAAAAATGTAGTATATAAACAGTGGCGTATTTAAAAAAAATGCCTATGGAGGGGGCAAACCAGATTATTTTTCAGAACTTCGTTAATTCATTCATGCGCGTCAGTGGTAAGGAGATGACCGACGAATTCCAAAAATCAAAAAAATTAAAGAAATTCAAAACTTATTTTGAACTGAAACTTATTTAAATTTGAAATCTGCGTGGTAATCATTATTTTTATCACTGAGGGCTTAAGAGATACGATCCGAGTCATCCTTGGGGAGGGCAATAGCCCCCTTGCCACTGTATATAAAGTACCTTCAAAAGTTACATTCAAAATCATATTACTTATGTTATTTCATTTCGAAGTGTGGGAAATCACATTTTATAAATTTCGTTTTTGTATGTATTAGATACAAATGTATATTTTAAGTATAGCAAATACTTTATAACCTCAACGTTATTTTCAGCTATTTATCATATTATTTTACGTGAAAAGTCCATTATCTAACAAGGAGACCACCGACCTTACCCTCACCGATTTGCTTGATTTTTGTTTTACGAGCAGGTTATGACTAGAAATGAAGCGGGCCAAAATATTAGAGCGCGATATTCACCCGTTGCCGAGAAAATCTACTTTGAAAATATCGTCTTTTTCATATTTTATGGGTACGGCTGAAGGGTCTAGTAATTTTCTTATTGGTATCTGTGGATATAGGGATAACAAAAATACTATATATAAATTAAAATTATAATATATCAAGCTGTGTACTAAAAATCAAAATCTTATTTTTATCTATTAATCTTCGGAGGAATCATCCGAAAATTCGCAGGAGCCAGGGTGATATTCGTCGTAAAACAAAAAGCAATATGTTTCACTACATCGAGCGCACCTTATAAATGCAGTTTTCTTACACTTGCAAGGATTGTTTAAAATTTCTATGGGGAAGCACATTTGGTTTACATTTATGAAAACATTTCTCTCGTCAGTGAGCTTGGAAGCAAACCACGCGTACTGCAGCATATCCGAAAAATTGGTGAGGACAACTGATGTTGTACTATCGATTGTATTTTATGCAATCTTCCGAGAATTGATTTCACGTTGTGTCTCGATCAACTGTGCACAATTTTGAAGACGTTTGATAAAATTTTTACTTGTCGATAAAAGTAAACATCGCAAGGCTGGACCAATGGTGTACATTTCGGAGGAATTACTTTAATCGTACAAGTTGATTGACCTTCTTCATCCTGAAATACTTCATCGTATAGATCTAGATTTGTTTGGCCTCCCAAGAATCGATTATAAGTAGAAAACGTTTTTTTCCCCACGTATGGCTTAAAACGTTCGTTAAATAATCTTTATACAAAGATGTTGTCAACTTTCCCGACTTTGAAGAAGTTACAACAACATTTTTATATTTTCTAGCATATTCTTCTACACATATTTTAACCCTCGGCCCAAATGATCCTGTCGCCTCTTGTAGGCATACAAAACGAGAGGTAATAGTTTTCCGGAGAGGGTAATGGCATACTGTGCTGTATAGGAATGGGTGACCTTGTTCATGTCCTTTGTATTAACAATAATAACTTTTGATCCCGCTCCGCGAGAGTTCGGTTATAATTTGACTGGTATTGACACCCAGTCTGATCTGTATTGATAACAAGATCTTTGTCAAATTTCGGTATCAACGCACGAGTCTGGATTCGAAATCTTTCAGCGGCAGCCAAAGTTTCCTCCAGTGTCGCGGTTTCTCTTTGGCTTACAAATTTGGTTATTTTTCGCTGGCCAATTCGGTGTCTTCTTTTGAATCGAACAACCCAATTTTCAGAGGCTTTGAATTCAAAATTCTCAAACTGACCCGCTGCAGATAATGCCCACTGTTGCAAGTTTCTTGTTGATACTTGTTGAGAGTTTTTGCGAGCTTCTACAAACCTGTCATTGCTCCAAGAGTCAATAATTTCAAATTTATCAAATTTTGTTCCACCATTTTGAATTTGTTTTCTCCATTTCTTCAAATCCTTAAAGCTTTTAGACGGGAACATCCTCCTTTTGAAGAGTTTTAATGCTCCACTTTGGATGTTGCCTAGCAATATTAGAAACCTTGATTTTGTAATCTAGTGGAATATTATCGATTTCTTCTATTTTCATCCTTTTTCTCTCTGGAGAACAATCTTCGGTCATATTTTCTTTTACTTCTTCAAAAATTTCGTCCTCCGACACAATTCCTTTTTTCTCCTAACGTTGTTATAATGTAATGGTAAATGTCTTCTCCTACTACCACAGCGTCTTCACTAATTACCGCAGAAGCTTCTGGCGCCATTAAATTATTTGCAATAAGGAGTTGCTGACAATACACCATCGCATCTTTCAATCGCCTCCTAGAAATTTCACTATACAGAGATTCTTCATCGGTTTCGATTTCTTCAACTGTCGAAGGGCCCAGTGTTTCCATGAATTTGTAGTCAGACATTGTCGAAACGATATATAGGTATAACTTGATATATTATAATTTTAATTTATATATAGTATTTTTTGTTATCCCTATATCCACAGATACCAATAAGAAAATTACTAGACCCTTCAGCCGTACCCCATAAAATATGAAAAAAGACGATATTTTCAAAGTAGATTTTCTCGGCAACGGGTGAATATCGCGCTCTAATATTTTGGCCCGCTTCATTTCTAGTCATAACCTGCTCGTAAAACAAAAATCAAGCAAATCGGTGAGGGTAAGGTCGGTGGTCTCCTTGTAAGAGGTATTTTTGACATCCCGATTATAATCGTCATTCATACGAATATCGTGAATAATTTTTATTATACAGGGTGAAACATAAATTAAATATGACAACGAATGTTTTAGTTAGTTTACCGAAAAATCACTTGATCAGGACAAAGATGTTTTTTGCTTGGTTTTTCACTTCGAGATATCTTCCAGATAAATTAACGAAGTAACTAATCAAACAGCAAGAAATCGGATTGGTTACCGAGTTAATTATTTATTTAAAAGACGATTATCGTTTAATAAATGTGTTCCAAAATATTCCAATTTTTTAAAGTAATATTATTTTTATCTATTTTGAACGATTACATCCGATTATATGTAAATGTTTTTACCTTCACATTGACATTATCGGACATTGATGTTTTAGATTTAGAAAATTTTAACGTAAAATTTGCTATTATTAAATCGTTGCTAAGGTAATATTATTGTCAATGGTAATTAACATCCCGTAATTGCAATTTAACAAGTTTAAAAATAGCCAGTGGTACTCTTGTTCTTTTTTCAATTGATGATGAAAAAGCACCCACGGCGCTGGTTACAGATATAGCATAATATTATGATGAAATTATATATATTATTAACCTTTGAAATTAATTTTTGATTCAAATTTTTAAAATTTGATCTTATTATTTTCATATTATTATAATCTTATTATTATTATTAAACGTCTGATGACAGCAGTAATCATTGCTGAAAGCTCACAAATAATGTTTCTTTTTATTGTTCATTTAACCTTATAATTTTAAAAATCTGAATCAAATAATATTATGATGTTGACAAGGGTTAATTAATTTTGTACTCTCTGAGTCATGACATCTTTAAATGTATCACGTGGAACATCCTCCAGTGGCTCTGCAACGGAAGATCTTCAATTTATTTTGATAAAAATAAACTACTCGACCCGTCTGGGGGCGTGGAACGCCCTCCAGTGCCTCTGCAACGGGAGATCTTCAGTTTACTCGATAAAAATAAACTATTCAATCCGGGGGTCTGGGGGTGTGGAACACCCTCCAGTGCACAAAATTTGGAATGAAGAACATTGCAGAACATGCAGAACCCAGACCAAGTAGTTTACTTTTTATCAGAAGTAAACAGAAGATCTCCCGTTGCAGAGGCACTGGAGGGTGTTCCACACCCATAAATAATTTATTATTATTAAAAGTGAATTAATTATTTAAGCATATCTCAAGTTTATTAAAATTAGCTATGGTCAAGTAAATGTGTTTAATTCGTATTTTGACAATTAATTATAAATTGCGTAATTATAAATTCCGTACCTTGGGAGGCAGATCTCTGCAACAAAATAAAAAATAAACTACTTAATCCGGGGATCTATAGGGTGTGGAACACCTTCCAGTGCCTCTGTAACGGGAAATTTTCAGTTTACTTCTGATAAAAAATAAACTACTCGATCCGGGGGGTGTGGAACACCCTCCATTGCTCAAATTTTTGAATCTCGGTAAGTCTCTGAAATACCAATGATGTACGTGAAATACAATGAAGTATCGATGAATTAGGTGAAGTACCGTGAATTATTGAAGAAATATGGTGAATCACTGGGAAGTACGTGAAGTCCCGTGAATTACTGCAGAATTATCATGAATTACGTGAAGTGTGAAGTTAATTGTACACGATTTCCTCTAGCGGTTGACCCCTCGGATGTTGATTATAGTTTAATAATGCTAAGCGGTCCATTTTTGATGAGCGAACACTGGAAACATCTGGTGCAGTTCAAAAGATTATCAATAGAGGGTGTTACTAAATTGGAAGGCATTATTATTGTATTTTGCTGATTATAATGTAATCGTTCCAAAATATCCACAAAAATGATTTTGTGTAATCTTCTTAAATAAATAATAGATTGTTACCTAGTACCTCTAAGTTACATATTTATTCATTATATAATTGTAACGGATATAACTCTTGAATTTAAAATTATCAGAATAACCAATTTATAGTGGACACTACATTATCATTTCTTCGAAATAATAAGTTTGGTTGCCCATAGAAGATAATTTAATCTCATTAACAAAATTATGATAAGGTATTGCAGCGATCTGATTTGAAATGTTTTATTGATTTCATCTCGAATCACTAATAATAAGTATTAAAGAGTTCTACCCTCGGCAATCCCTTTCGCCTGCTCTATGGCAGGAACTCGAAAACAATTAGAAAGGCATTTGGAATATCAAGGATAATTTCTATTTTAAAATAGTTTTTTTTTCTTAGGGGGGTTACCTGTGACCTGTTTTCAAAAATTCATCCGAAACAAAAAAAATAGCATCGAATTGCCGTGTATTTTATATTATTGCAGACGACGTTCCATTATTGAATGTTTTGGGACTTACGGAGTTGAATCAATTGCAAGCATTCACGTTCAACAAGCGATAAAACAAAGTTTAAATAAATTTGGAAACGTAAAATTGAAGTAGAATTACTTATGTTTTTATTTTATTAGATCGATACAAAGATATGATTTGTCGAAATTGTAGGCGCTTTTCAATTAATTTCAGTCAGTAAGTGGTGCACCTATCGATATGTGTAGCTAGGTTGGAATTTTATTGTGTATGGAAAGTAAGAATATTATGCATCGATTATTATTTGCTTGTTTCATAACTAATTTCAAACGCGAATATGAAAGTAAAAATATTGATTTAAAGATTTCGCTATTTGCGAAAAATCACCCCCACCCTCATAATAATTACAAATCGTTCTAGTCTGGTGCAAGCAATGTGGACAGTAATTAATAAATTTTAAAGTTAAGGATTCCAGTTACTAATTAAGGTTAAACATTGGAATGAATTGGTCGACCTATTTTTACTAATTTGCATTCAACTAAAATTGTGAATCTCTCGAAATAAGCGAATAACAAATTAAATTATGAAATTTGTACGTCCTGCTTTATGAAATTGAATTTAAAATTAGTACATACTGGGAATTTTCAATTGTAGAAAAATTTGATGTTGTTGCCATACGTTTGAGCCTTATCAGAATCTTATCACTTTTGAGTATAAAATGACTCACAATAGCTACATGAATTTCCAAATCGCATTTTCCATCTCGCTTTAAATCGTAATAGTTTATTTCCATGAGGTTAAAGTAAATATTAAGCGAAAGTGTATTACTCTAATGTAATCGTATAATTGCATTGATAATAATAATTTCCATGGCTTGCGATTCAAAAATTTAAATAATATATGCCTGCATACCTGATGCTTACTTCCTTGCAATTAGTATTATTATTATTATTATTATTAATATTGAATTTTTAATTTTCATTATGTGTTTTTTTTTCTGTTGCAGATATTACTAGAAATGGAAAGCAGTACCGATAGATATTTGCATAAGAAATTTAAAAAGCAGCTAAATATCGATTTGAACAATGTTGAAAAAGAAGAAAAAAAGATCGGAGGCAACGAGCCTTCATTACAAAATTGTGGCAATTTTGGGTCGGTTACGGGGATGTACACGAGTGATATTTCTGTTGCAAACAATGAGGATAATGTGCCAAAACTTAGTACAAATAACACAAATACTTTTAGCATCTTAGAATCTTCTAACGTAGTTAAGTCTTCCATATCTCATGTAAACATAGTTAATGCAGTAAAACAGAGTGAGAAAAACGCGAACGTATTACAAGAAGATAGTGAGAGAAGTAAACAAGCTGGGGAATTAGTGGATCCACAATCTTCAAACAGTTGCATATCATATGTAATTCCAAATTCTAGTAGAGTAGAATATTACACACCACCAGAACTACAATTTAGAACAGTTAATTTTGATACGAGATTTAATGTTTCTGAACCAATTCCTTCAGCTGATACGTCTTCCATTTTAGACAATGTATATTCTAAACAATACGTAACTTCGAAATTAGTTAATGTAGAGAAAGCTGGGGACATATCCTCCAACAGTAGCTTAGTCAACGATCACGGGACTAATCAAGACGAATGTTATAATAATAGTAAGAGTGCAGAAACAAAAAGCGATAATCATGTACCCGAACTAAGCGCAAACGAAAAAAGTTCCACCGGAAAGTATATTTGTTCCTATTGCAATTTGGCCTGTTCGAAGCCAAGCGTTTTGCAAAAACACATTCGTGCCCACACAAACGAACGACCATACCCATGCATCAGTTGTGGATTTAGCTTTAAAACGAGATCTAATTTATACAAACATTGTAGATCGCGAACCCATGCGAATAGAGTTTTAGGCAACAAAGCTCAAGAAATCCATAACGAAATCGATGTAGATAGTCAAAATAAAATGGAATATGCAGAACTAAACAACTCATTCGATTCGGTTCACGAGGACGCGATGGCTCACAGAATAAAAGATAAACCCATTATGGAAGAACGAAGTTCGTGTATCGAAAAAATTGGACACGATGGCAAATCCAAACCCTACAAACCTCGCTTTCATACCGCTAAAGCTTTTTTTGACGACAACTCGAGAGATAATCAAAAGAATCTAGAAGATCAAAAAGTTCCGGTTACCGTCCAGAATAATCGACCTTCTAACTCTGCTTTATTATCGTTACACATCAGCGAAGTTATTAATAAAAATAATGCAATCATAAATTCTAACGAATCATTATTATTAAGAAAACGTTCCTTAGAAAACAATCAATTAGATATTACAAATAACGAATCTTTACCTCTTCGGCACAATGAAATCATTTATCCTCAACAAATCCAAATTAGCGACGAGCGAACGCAAGACGACCAACCACTCAACTTAACCAACAAAGGCCGAAAACGATGTTTGAGCGAAGCAACTCCAGAACCCACCATTCAGACCAGCTTAATCAAAGAATTACTTCTTAAAAATTTATACGCCGATTCCATGCAATGTCCGCACTGCAAAATGATTTTCCAAACTGTAACCGAGTTAGAATTGCACAAACTGAGAAGTTGTAAAGCCTTCATCAAATCCGGTGCGAGATACAGCAGAAGTAGCTCCGTGAACGTCGCCTCGATATTAACCAAAACCAAAAACGCTTTCGCCGACATCCCGCATTTACAAAACACCACGTTTCCTTTAAAATCGCCTGGACCTTTCTTGGGAAAAACCAGGCTGGTGGAAAGTGATAAAAGTAAATCGTTTTCGTTCGACGACGGCCTTCCAAACTTCCAGTCGAACTTGAACAATTCAAACGATCTCTTAAAAACTACCCTGCGGTACTCCATATCTCCGTTAACCATTCAACACGATAGAAATAAGAAAACTCCAGTTAAAATGTTCGGTGGTGAAGTGAAAATAACACAAACTTCGGGCGAAATTAAAAGTTTCAAGATCGACGGTAAAGACGATTTCGAAAAATACGGAAATAACGGTAGTTTTCCAGAGTTTAGTAGTCGACTCAGCGAAAATCGCGTGGTCAAGTCGTGTTTACAATCGGGTGGCACGGTCGTGCAAAATAAACCCAATTATTCTGGAAAACAAGAGGCCATGAGATCGTCTCCTGAAATTATACGGGTATACGAAAATAAATCGCTTTCGCCAAACATCGACATGGTAAGTTTGGAGAAGAATAAGTTCAGTTTCGAAAGATCGCTAAGTCACGATTTGGATGCCGAACAAAAGTTAAATTCCGAACAGTCGACGGACCGTTTAAACTCCTACAAGTATACTAATATTATGGATTTTAGCCAAAACGCTGTCAAGCAAATAGCTCCAAATATAAAACAACCAAATCTCACTATTCCTGGACTACCAGTACCTAATCGACTTAATTTTTCTCGGTCTTCTTCCTTAATTTTTGAACCAAAACACAGTCCGCCAAAAATGTTCGATCCCATTTCGTTTTCTCGATCGCCCATGGAAAATTGTCGTCCTAACGTAATAAATTTTTCCGAAGCATCACCGAAACCACCTGAATCGGAAAAACATTTGGAAAATATTCGGTTTGCGCAGAAACAAATTTTGTTACAACAAAATATGACGCACGAACCGCCGGCGTCTTCGTGTATAACAAGTCCAAGTGTATACAATCCTCTCCACTTGCTGGTAAATGGAAAAGTAGTGCGTTATGTACCTGGAATACCTGGCCCAATTGCGGCCGAAGTTCCCACCGATGTAGCGTACGGTGGAAATCATCAACCAACTTCAACTTCCTCACACGTGCGACCACAAAAATGCAACACCCGTTTAATCGTTACGGAGTCTTCGTCGTACTCCATGAAATCGTCCGAAACGCGTATGTCGACGGGTCCGGTTCCAAAGGCCAAATCGTCTTCGGAAAGTGCCACACCTCCTTACAGTGGTTTGTTACAAATTGATAAAAAACATTTGGAACACGACCGATTAACAAAATCACCAAAATTTAGTGCTTTACATGTTAATATTAGCGAACCTACAACACCAAAATTTGCTGAAATGAAATCTCCAAATATTAAACCAATAGAAATTAAATTGCCTGCGCCAAAAAACGATATAAAGCCGGTCAACAATTTGATACCGCCCAGTTCGATTGTTGGCGAAACGGCAAAAAAATTTGCCCGTCCAAACACGTTGGCACTAAAGCCCAGTATAGCGGCCCATAAACAACATCACGGCTTAACTCCAACAATGTTCAATCAAATTTTAATCAGTCCCGATACTCCACGTGTAGCGAAAAAATACATGCAACATTTTTTACATGGCAACTACTTCAGTTATTTGGGATTGAAAAGCTCCACGAAGCCCGTATATTGCACTCTAAATAAAACTCAGCCTTTTTATGTTCCGCATCATTTCAAGAAATTGAGTATGTATTCTGAATGGAGGCAGCAAGATATTAAAGGGGATAAATTGTACGCCAGCTGTTACGATCCTAGACAGAGGCAGCAAAAATATGTTATGGCCGGAAGAGGCACAGCGGATTTGATCGTCCATTCCAGTTATAAGGTATATACTGAATTTTTTACCAATTATTCTTTATTTTCTCATCTGCAAGGAATGCAGTGCACGTTGAAATGTATATTAATAAATAGTAAGCCAAGTTTCCTAGTACTTGAGGGTGCGGTATCCGACACGTTTGAGGTTTTTCATCCTAATTTAAAAACGTTTTTAAATCATTTTAAAATTGTTATGAAAATATTACACTAAAACACTAAATATTGTTACAGCGGAAAATGAAAAATGCCCATAGATTTTTTCGAAACGTTGGTCCTAAAAAGCTTGTGCACCGTTAAATCCCAAAATATTGCAAAAAATTCTACCTTCAATTTAAAAAACATATATATTTTATATTGAATGGATATGTTTCATCAGGATCCTTGCTAGATTTTACAATGAGATTATACTTAAGAGCAGTGTGCTATTTTGATTGACCGATTTATGCTTTATGCAAGTTATTCTCATAATATTGCAAAGATTTAATTAATCACTCTGTAGTGTTATTATTTAAACCTTTATTTATGTAAATGTGAAGAAAAATTTTGATTTACTCATAGGATCACTATTTAAATTAAATTTAGAATGTTAATAAATTCAGTGATTCCCAATTTTTTTTCATTTCATTTTATCCGATGTTTTTAGAAGTAAATTAGAATTTTTCTTTACGTCTAGATAAGCAAAGGTTTATAGAATAGCGCTACAGAGCGATTTTGTAATATTTTGAAAATATGTTACTCAATACGGCACCTAACCATTCATATTATGCCGATACTAAAGTTTCTATACTTAAATTCAAATGGATAAAGTTTTTAGCTTTAAATAGCTTATTTGTGAGTCCTCGGAATCAGCAGTGTTGGGCTTATCTTTTTAATGTTTATGATAACAATATATAGTATTTTTACTATTTGTTTGAATATTCAGTATAGATTATACTCAGAACAGTGGTAACTAAACAAACTAAAATATAGATAACTGTACTATGCAATTAACAGATAATGACTCTCATTTGGCAACTGTACTTTATGGGTGGCTGTATTTTATTTATATTTTGAACACTAAAGAATTTATGACCCAGTGGAATATTTGGCTTGTTCGTTTATTACATTAACACACGCAGTAGCTCATGTCTGTGTTATTTAAATTAAATTTACTTGAGCATGGAAATTCTAAAATATTATATGATTTTATAACTAACGATTAACGAGACGGTCACTGGCATGGTTGTTAGCGCGATTAGCTGCTAACGTAAGGTGTCCGGTTGGAACTTGGTAAAGCTTACTTTATATAACCGTCTCCATGCTTCGGAAGGCATGTAAACCCGGTGGTCCTCTCACAAGGTGCTAGCAACATCTTTGAGAGATTAAATGCTATATACCTTCTTGAAAATAAAGGAATCGGAAAACGTCATGGAACGTTTAAAGACCGATAGTTAGATAGATTTTATAACTTAAGCCCCCGTTATTAAATATGATTGATTTTTATGTTGCAAGTTGGATTTTTCAAATTTTAATATTTATAATTTTATCAAGTCACCTTCTTGAGTTGATCGTCAATATCAAATTTAAATTAAATCATTATTTTACGAAATCCTCTTGTCAAATGCAGTACCTACGGACTGATCATGGGGGGCTGGTGTAACTATTCTGAATGAATATAGTTGATATTATTAAAAACCGATAACATCTTATACCTGACACACTACAAGTTTAATGGCCATTAACACATTACCATTGAAGGTTTTAACAAAACCTCTCTAAACCTGACAATTTTAGATAGCAGATCATAACTGCAATTTTTTTTCTAAAGGAAAATGCCATTGGAAACTTAATGGTCATTCATCTGACAGATTTAACAGACATTCAAATAAAATTAATGTTTCGATCTTATTGCATCTCGTCAGAAGAGTAAAGAAGAAATTTGTGGAAATGATTCAAAACCGATTATGTAATTGGAATTACCATCAAACTTATTTACATAATATAATAATTATGTATGAACTATGAATACCTAGTATCGACGGCAAACATTTAGATTAATTGGAATTTTAAAATTGGCATTTAATTAAGTTGCTGCAATGCATTTCTTAATTAAATTCTAATTTTAAATTTTATTTACTTTGATAATATAAGTTGGTGTAGTAACCCAAGTTTAGATTCATTCGTTCAATATGTGCGTTACAGACATACACACAGATAGATAGACAAACTTAGGTTTTAATATATCAATATATTTGCTTTTTCATTTTTCCTAAGCAAGGTGCGAGCTCGTATGTTTTCCAAGACAAACCACAGATAAGAAAGTTCAGCTTGAAAATCATACATTTTAATATTTAATCTTACAATACATTCTAAACTGATGAAACATCCTCAGTTATTATAACTATTATCTATTAAAAACTTGAATGTGGGGTTTTTGAGATAACGGATAGTATGAATAAAGTTTAGGTACCCACTTAGAAATTTAAACGGAAAAAAAAATTTGTTGAACTTCTGTCTTTCTAAAACATTGAACCGAAAGTTGATTGAAATCTTAAAAATTTCCAATAAGTCTTACTTCGAGCACTTTAAGTTACACAAGTCCTTGCTTTGAAATGGACTTTGTGGGAGTAAGGATTACCGATCTATGGGCATTTCTGTATATCAAGTTGTATCAATATTTGAAGTTTCTGCAATCTTGAAAAAGTAAAAAAAAAAAACATATTGTTAGTCACAAAAAATAGAATTGTATTAGGCTACCGTACAATCGAAAAACCTAGTAAGTCGAGTTCCTAAAAATTGAGTTGTTGGTGTATTACTATTATTTTTGACGAGGTTGGATTCTGGATTCTGGATTTTAGGTAGGAGGCAGGAGCAAGCTCCCACGCACTTAGGCCGCTAAACCGGGCCCATTGTACTACCTCCGTTATAGCGCCCCTCCCGTCACTCCTCGAGCCAACCCACCGATAAGGCAAATTCAAGGATTTTGGCGGGTGGGTGTCACTAATTCTAGCCATATCAGGCCAGAAGTCCCCTAACATGGCACCTCTTTTCGACGCCAGAGCTGGGCAGTGACATAGCACATGCTCAGCTGTTTCGTCCGTTTCATTGCAACCTCGACATGTAGGGCTATCTACGATTCCCATTGTGTTGAGGTGTTTGTTTAACTTGCAGTGTCCAGTCAAGATCCCTGCAATTGTCCGTAGATTGACTCTGGACAGTTTCAAGTAATATTTAGAATGTTTATTTGAGGGTGTTCTTATCGCAGCCCTCGCCTGTCTACATTCGGTTTCATTTGCCCACCTGCTGGAGTGCAGGTTTAGGGTATACTGTTTCAGAAGGTTGTTAAGGAATTTGACAGCTGGCATTATCATCGGCTCAGGGCCGCAGGGAAGGCTGTTTGTGCCGTTTCTTGCCAGCTCGTCTGCCTTTTCGTTACCCTCGTTGCCTTGGTGTCCCTTAACCCAACTAAGGGAGAGACTGTTTGAAGTTGATATCTCATTTAGTGCCCGAATACATTCGAGCACCAGACCAGAGGTGACCTTTTGGCTCCTGAGTGCCAGGAGAGCCGCCCTACTATCTGTGGATATCTGGGGTGAGGTTTGACGAGGTTTTACTTAACTTTATGTTTACAATAAAGATTTTAACTTAAACTATCTATATATTTTGATGTTGCATTCAGGGAGTTATCCAATAACTCTAATTATTCGACTTACTAGGTTTTTAGATTGTACGGTAGTCGAGTACTATATTTATATTGTTGAATTTCATATAATATCTAAGAATCGAAAACCGCTCAACTATTACAATACAAAAAATTTAATTTATTTATCGAAATACACAAGAAAGGTCTTCTGTGCCGCAAAAGGGTTTCTCCGATGACGTGAGATTTTTTCAAACTTGAAATTGCATTTTAAATGAAAAAAACACTCTGAAACTCAATTTTAGGACCGAATTCCGCTTTATGGGTCATTACAATTATTTTGAAACCATATTTGCAGCAAATTTTACACTTCACCGAAAAAGGTAGATAAATTGCTTTGCAATAGTTATGCGCCGATCCAATTTTTTCTTGACCTTAGTTATAATTACCACTGGATAATATTTAACATTTATTTCAGTTTGTTGTCAATGAAAGTTGCTCCAGTAGAATAGAAGATCACAACAAAGCAAATTCAATTTTGGGAGGCTATGAATCAAACGAAGACTACACCTACGTTCGAGGTAGAGGTATGACACATCGTACTGTTGCTTATTTGTTTTACATATTTTTTCCGTTTTTACTAGGGAGAGGACGTTACGTATGCGATCAATGCGGAATTCGTTGCAAAAAACCGTCTATGCTAAAGAAACACATAAGAACACACACCAATGATCGGCCGTACACTTGCAGTCATTGCAATTTTAGGTTGGTACCCCTAGTATTTCTTAACGGTTTCAATGTTAAACCATGTATTTTTAGCTTTAAAACGAAAGGAAATCTCACCAAACATATGAAAAGTAAAGCTCACACTAAAAATTACACCGCAAGTAGCAGTTCGAGTTCTTCCACCCAACAAAGTGGAACTCCAAGTTCTGAATCTGACACCGATGATAGCGGAATGGATAGCAGTGGTAATAATTAAACATTTTGATCTTGTACAAAAATTACTGTTCTTTTACCCTCAGACGAATCGACAAGGCAACAAGAACACGAGGCGGCGTACGGATTGCTCTCCTTGTCACAAAAAACCACCCACAATAAAACAAGTTCGTCTTCCACCAGTTCAAATTCCGTTTGTTCTGTCGGCTTTAATTCCATCGAAAATCGTTTTAATTTTATGAATACAGAACAAATAACGCAGGTGAACAACAGCAATTTTGCAAAGAATAAAATTTTGGATCAAGTAACAGTGAATTTTATCGGAAATAAAATTATAAACGAAATTCCTTTGAGCACAGATCACGGTTCAAAAGAAATGCTAAATGTGGTTCAATTTCTGGGAAGGACTAACATCAGTAGACCATTAACTTATCCATACACTTCCGAGGTGGTGGATGCTTTGGAGAAATCACCAAGTTCGACAACAAAATCTTCTAGTAACTTTGAAAACATAAAGAACAGTTTAGTGTTGAACGAAGAAGCCATTCCTTATCCCCTATACTAGAACGTAGTAAAGCAACAGAAAGTGAAATCAGCTATGATAGTAATCATTCGGAAAAGTATGATTTTACGGACGAAGTTGTTCAAAAGCAACCGAACCCTCCAACGACTCCAATTTTAAAAGTTAACGATTGTGTTGTTAGCGATAGCGTGAATTTAAAACGAAAATTATCGGATTTGGACGAACAGTCCATTGTGAAATTGCACAAACCTCACATCGAATTTGAAGCAATGGATTTATCGATGCCTTCGTCTGCACAAAAACGCAGTCCCGTTCGGTACAACGGCGACTCTTTCAGTCAACAAGAAACACGAGTTAATCATCAAGTTCTTGATCATAGAAATTCGGATAATTATCAAGAATTTTACAACCACAACGGTGATGCCCACAATGCAAACGAAGTGAATTTTTTAAGTCAAGATAGCGTGGATGAGGTTGAAAATGTTGTTAACTTGAAAACTTCTTCACGTTATGCACCAAGCAACGATCAAATTAACGTTAATTATGTTTATCAAGAAAGTAACCCATCGATGATAACGACCTTTACGGAAATACCGTCGATGGATTATGATAACAGTGCCATGGAAACGTTAGCCGACGTTGCTACCAAGCAAGTGAAGCTTGAGAAAAATACTTTAGCCAAAAGTGTCGCGTCTGAATATTTGAAGTTGGCCACTAAGCAAGAGTGCCAGTCTGGTGAAGGTATAAGAGAAGGAAACAATTTTATTTCGTCTTCGAAAGAGGTGAACGACATGATTGTCAAGTCGGAAGAAAATAAAAGTTGCAGTATCTGCGCTAAAAGTTTCAACAAGCCTTCACAATTAAGGTAAGAATTTTGTATTGAAAAAAGTTGAGAAACTAAATTTTGTTTTGTTTTGCAGACTTCACATGAACATTCATTATTTAGAGAGACCTTTTCGATGTGATCCGTGCTCTGTTAGTTTTCGAACCAAAGGTCACTTACAGAAACATGAACGAAGTGCTAGTCATCACAATAAGGTATGTTTTGGATTTTTTGGCGAAAAGGGATTTTAATTGTATTTTTGTTTCAGTTGTCTTCCTCGCCATTGCTTTCATCGTCTGAACCTAGACCATTTAAGTGCTCTGACTGCAACATAGCTTTTAGGATACATGGCCACTTGGCCAAGCACTTGCGCTCGAAAATGCACATTATGAAATTGGAATGTCTCGCTAAAATTCCATTTGGTTTATATGCTGAGCTTGAGAGAGCCAACAGTTTGCTTACAGAAATTAATACAACTGATGGGGACCAATGCTTGGAGAGTTTAAAGGTAATTTTTCACTGATGACAACTTCGTTTAGTACATCAGTCAATCACAATCACTGATTTTCGATTCCTCTCGGAATATAACCACTTCTATTCTGGAAGTCCTCACAATCTGTTTTACGAGGTGGATTACTCCTCTGTTTTAATCGACCCAACAGGCGCTTATGAAATTTGAACCTGTGATTACTTATTCGTAGTCACTTAAGCTTTCCAACACGCCACTCTGTTGGTTTCATTTAGTGCATACCTCTGATTATATGGTATCAGATGGGTAAACCTTATGGCAGTTATCTTTGGATAGCACTATTAAATTGCCGCGTTAATATTATATTATTGTTTCTACAGAAAGTTACGTTATTTAAACTCATATTTTTTGTTTCGATGTGCAAGATTTTGAAGTATAAAATTTTATTTTTGTTGCAGGTGTTGGCAAAAAAAGTATTTATGAATGATCCAAGTAAATTAAATCAGTTGGACGTATCATTGAACAATACCGAAGCATCAGATAGTTAAGTTATCTTATAAATTAATTTAAATTGCAAGAAGACTGAGTAACAATTTATTAAAAAACGAAAAGGTATATCTACATTTTATAAATATTTTAATGTTAACAGATTTATAATATACGATATATATTATATACATAAATATAGAGCTTATATATTATATATATATTATACATAGATTAATTTTACAAAAAAGCATTCTCATGTGTCAAATCTATAATGTGATGTGATATATTATTTTTAGTTCGACCATTTTGTATATAAGGATATTTTAATTAGGATTTATAATAATTTAAAAAAAACGAATATTGTGAATGTGAACGTTGGTAAATTTAGAGCGTCGTGACGTGTTAATAATTAAAATAGAGGATTTATTAAAATTGTACAATTTGTAAAGTTTTATTTGCTTTTAGTATTGCAATATTAACAGAATGTTACGTTTTTCTTCTTTAATATTCGCATTAAAATGTAAAAATCGTTTTGTTTCCTTCATGCAGGATCGAGTTTTGTTAACACATGTACGTAGTAGTTGAAGCGATTCTTTTATTTTTAATCCGACGAAAAAATTGACGTTATTTAGGTTTAGGTGTGTTTTTAAATTTGTAAATATAATTCTTTCTTAATTACAAATTGTCGTTTTTTGTGATAATTTGTATTTACAAACTGTTAATTTCTTTACATTGTTGAAACAAGTACAACATTATTGTTGAATAAATTTTTTGTTTACTTATTTATTTTATACAGTTTTTTATTTATTTATCGACTTGCATTGTTTCACCCAGGTATTATGGATACATGTGAAATCGAGAGAAATACACAATTTTAATGAACATATAAGAAATTTATTTGATTATTCGCACATGTAGGACATTTTACAAAACTAAAATTAGCAAAACAACCAGTAAGTATCTTAATTATGTACAAATTATTGTTATTAAAGAAAACTGTACCTCTAAGTTTACAATGAGATGATAAATTAACGTAATACAGTAATAAATAAAACTTAGATTAACTCGTTTATTCCAATGTTAAAATCGCAAAATCAAAATAATAAATTAATAAAAAATTCTTATTTGTATATCAGCACTAAACAATAGCAGCAGTACAGAAAATTTCTAACTTAAATTCTATAATATTACACTTACACTTTATCCATAAAAATCGGTATCATTTAACCCCACATATCATCGGATCGTCCAAATTTAAAAATCAAAGATGCTATGAAAATTAATGCATTCTGAAGGAAGAGGCCAACCCCTGGCCATGAATGTTTTGAATCTGAAACGAAAAAACAAATCAATAATATTTACTAAAAACCTCGTGTTTGCATAATTTGCAAATATTATAATGTTGTATCTTCCGATTTTGCAGTTTATTTTTTATCACAAGTAAATTGAAGAAAGAAAGAAAAAAGAAGTAAATTGAACTTGACCGTTACTATGGTGAAATGAAATTTTTAATATAAAGCCTGATCTAGACGCAATGATAACATTGCATATCTCGTAAATTACATAAATCATTGCGTGTGGAAGAGAGATTTGCGCAAATCTGAGAACTGTGCAAAGCTATTACATATTTCTTGTTAACAGTGAAGCCTTAGAATTTATAGGAGAGGAGTCCAAGGACTATGGCAACTGCTTGTTACACTTGCCAGTGGTATAGTATTCAAATATAAATATTGACAAAGGTGATACTCAATGAACACGTTTTGACTTGCGTTTTTGTTTTCTTTCTGTGTTTTTCTTTCTGGAGTTTTGACGTGGCAATCAAATATATAGAATTTTTGAATTATTTCGTGATATGCACAGAAAATAAAATTATAATATGTACGCCCATGAATTAGGCAGATTATGGTTCTCTTCTTAGTCGTTAACTCGATTTCGGTATCATGACCCCTCTACTGTATTTACTGTAAAAATTACTAGTCTCCGATGTGGTAAAAATTGCAGGGTAAATCTTACGTGAGGAAGAGGGGGTTCCCGCCACATCTTACTAAATCTCACCACAGGGGAGGGGAGATCTAAATTTAAAGAAAAACAGCTCACATAATTAATGGACGTCCCGTAACAAATCCGCTCATAATCAAAATTTCTGAACAAATCCTCGGTTAAGGCAAAACCTCGGGTTATGAATTTCCAAACAAATTTTGATTTTGAGCCGATTCGTTAGAGACTAGAGGTATTCGTAACTCGAGGTACCACTGTATAATCTATATTTTCATCTTCCATAATTTGTAGAGAAAGTTTTTAATTTCAGGGTTCAGGTTACGTACTATCCCCATTCGTTAATAAAACGTATTTTTTCATCGTTTGCTTCTTGTCAGAAGCGTCGTGACCCAAATTAGCCGAAGCCAAGATAAATTTTCATGAGAGTATAATATATGGGGTGGTTTCCCGTTGCCTTACCCAAATAATAAAACGTACTAGCCACGTTTTATTCAAACTACTTAAATCTTGAATATTTAAAGGAACGAACAAAATTTGACCAAGGGGAAAACCAAAGGTCTAGGAATTTTACGTGAAAAAACTCATTCGATCAAAGCAAGATTGCAGTACATTAATAATGACTATACTCCATTTGTTTTAAAAATAAACCTTGGTGACCATGTGACATTGGAACTAAAATATTGACAAATTTGTGAAAACCAACCAATCACGTTTCAAGATTATATTTTAGTTCAAAAGTCAAGGTTTATTCTTAAAACAAATGGAGTATAATGAATGAAATAATGAAGAAAATGACTACCAGCACTAATATAAATCTCACACAATCCATATCGAGGTAATATTTTGTGTGGCCTTATATATTTAAATAAAAGAAAGCCCCGCCTTTAAAAGAGTTATCCAGTGCTATATCCGAGTAATTGTTTTAACTAATTTACTTCCAGAATTGTACAAAAACATGAGTAATCATTAGTTTCCTACTAATCTTGCAAATAACTCTAGAGTTTTATGTTATCAAATAAAAGTAACTTACGGGCTCCTACAAAATCCGCAAACAATATCCAACAGGACGCTATAACCGAAGCAAATCCCATCACAAAACCCAAAAACAACCAAATTCTCGAACTCCTTGGTCCCAAACAACCACCTTCATAAGCATCTCCACGTAACTACAAAAGACAGTTAAAAGTAAACAATCGGACAACTAAACATTAAAATATTCACCTGTGCATGTGAAACCGAGTTTACCATAATCAATGATAAAGTTCCGACGACACCACACATATGATATCCAGCAGCAATATCACCAGAGTATACACTGGCAGCGTCGATTATCAACCACCATCCGAGGAAAAACTAAATTGAAACAATTGAAAGAGAATTGTGAAAATTACAAGCAACTTACTAAAAATCCAGAAAATACAGATATCAACGCATTCCTTCTGTTTTCACCTTCGAACCATATACAAGGAGGAATGCTAAAATTTTCACACAAACTTGCCATTTTATTTAATGTTTATTGCCACTAAATATTAGAATTCAACTACAACATTACTCATATGAGTCAGGAAAATTTTTCGTGTTTACCAACTGCGACGACGAAAACATGAAATCAAAAACAAAAGAAAATTCAATATGTAGTGGGTGTTTTAAAAATAGTTGACGTTCGTAAATAATAAATTTAAGGTTTCCTGGTTTTGTATTATACTCAAATATTAACAAATAAAGTAGAATGCTAGTGTACTGCAATAAAAAATATAAAGCAAATGGTAAAAATTTGGTTTGATATTTTGCACATAAATTTTTGAGCACTCCGTATAATTTACTAGTGTTTAGTGAAAATTTAGAGCACTGACATGCAGATTCAAAACATTCACTTAAATTATTTAATAAAACCACCGGAATATATTATAGTTTTATTGATAATTCGTTTACTACAATTAAAATAACAGTAAAATAAAAACATTTATAAATTATTATGACATTAGCAACCTAACCTCAAAAACTTACATTTATGATGAACAAACTTAATTCTAAAAAGGATAATAAAATAGAAATAGAAGAGTAAGCGTTTTATTCTGTTCTTGATCTTTCATTCTCTAAATTATAAAATTTTAGCTCACTTAACCTCAGTACCACTTTGACTACGGAAGGATTTGATTTGCAAGCAGGCAAAACATGGATTTATCCCACAAATTATTCCTTAAGGGATTACCAATACAATATTATTCAAAAGGCGTTACTTAATAACACAATGGTAAGTAGATAGAATTTAATCGTGCATATCTCGAAAGTGAAAACGATATCTGCTTTTAGGTGAGTCTTCCAACTGGTTTAGGAAAAACTTTCATTGCTGCTGTGGTGATGTATAACTTCTATCGGTGGTATCCTTTAGGTAAAATTATATTCATGGCTCCAACGAAACCGTTAGTTGCACAACAAATTGACGCTTGCTATAACATTATGGCAATTCCAAAAGAAGTCACTGCGGAACTAACAGGCACAAAAAATCAAACCTATCGGAAAGACGTGTGGAAGGAAAAACGAGTGTTTTTTATTACACCTCAAGTATTGCAAAATGATTTGAATATTTTAAACGAGTTTGCAACTAAAATTAAGTGTTTGGTGTTTGACGAAGCTCACAAAGCCAAAGGGAATCACGCCTACTGTGAAGTTATTAGGAAAATTGTGCCACATAATAAAAATTTTCGAGTGATAGGTTTGAGTGCTACCCCTGGGAATACACTTAACGATGTATTAGAGGTATTCGAAGTAACGTTGTTATAATAATTTCTTCTAATTTTTTTAATTTAAGGTCATTAACAATTTGTTAATTTCACATATTGAAATTCGTACCGATGACAGTCGAGATGTTTTGCCTTACGTTTATCAAAGAACACTGGAAACTTGTGTTGTGCCGTTAGGTGGGAAACTTGAAGAAATTAAGCTCGGGTACATTAAAGTGAGTTTTTTATTTATTAACTTTGTCATAATAGCACAGTCTTTTGAACTTTGTTACGACGTTTTTGTTTGTAGATTTTAGATAGCTACACGAAGGTTCTAGAAAAACATAGAATTATAACTGGTAATTTCAATACGTTAACTAAAGGAAAAATTTTTATGACATTGAAAAATTTTAAAGAAAATGCATCAAGTAATAGGTAACTTTTTAGTTTTTTTCTTTAATTTGTTTCACAATTTATATTTTCAGAACATCATCTTACTCGGAAATAATGCGAAATCTGAATATTTGTGTAACTTTGTTCCACGCATATGAATTACTGATCAGGCATGGATTGAGAGGATTTCTTTCATTTTTTAAAGGTAGGTAAAGTTGGAATTATTCCTCTTTTGGTACTAAAAAATGTTTTATTCTTACAGAACATGCAGAAAAACCACTGCTAAGAGGAAACACAAACTTAAAAAACATAATGAGAGAAGTCGAGGACTATTTAGGGCCCGCACCAAATGTGGTGCCCCTTCCGGATGGTTCGATAGAAGAAGTAAGTTGGTCTACATTCTAAGAAACATTAATACCTTATAAATTTTTTATAGATTCCCGAATCAGTAAAATTTGGACACCCTAAATTTTACAAGTTGCGTGATATTTTGTCCAAACACTTCTCAACTACTAAAGAAACTGAAAGTAGAGTTATTGTATTCTGCGAGTATCGTGAGAGCGTGATGGAGGCCTATGCTTTACTGTTACGTCACAGACCTCTGATCAAACCACGAATTTTTTTGGGACAAGGTGCTATCACTCAGAGGCAACAGATTAATGTTTGTAGGAGTTTGAAAATTTAGACTGTTTTATTATCTTCTTTTCGACATTTTAGGTTATAAAATCGTTTAGAAGTGGAGAGTGTAATACGCTTATATCGACATGTATAGGAGAAGAAGGTTTAGATGTGGGTGATGTCGATCTTATCATTTGCTTTGATATCAGTAATAAGTCACCGGTTAGAATGATTCAAAGGATGGGTCGAACAGGACGTAAAAGAGAAGGTCGAGTTGTTGTGCTGGTAACCGAGGGTAAAGAACAGCAGGTGCGTACTATATAAAAAAATTGTTGTTTTAGTTAATTTGATGTTTTTTCAAGACCTTTCAAGAGTGTTTGATTCATAAACAAAATTTGAGTTCTCATATTTTACAATCCAGTACATTACACAACCAATTATATGCAGAGAACCCTAGAATGGTGCCCGATGACATAGAACCTAAATCTCAAAAGCTTTTTATTACCGTTCAGCAGGATAAAAAGAAAAAATCTTCTAGTACCATAAAGGTAAATTTGTTTTCTGGAAAATTTACATTTCATATTTTATATTTTAGGATTTATTTGATAATATTAGCAAAAAAACAAATAATTTGGTAGATGATGAAGTAGAAATAATTGAAACGGAGGATAAACTTCCAACGAGAAGAGAATATTGGAATAAAGGTAATATTTTTGTATGCTAACTAAAAGGAGGAAGTCAAAATGTATAATTTCAGTTAACCCTTTAAGCATTGAAAATGGGTCAAATTGTCTCGATTTCTCAAAAAATATTTCAAAACTGAGAGTTCCTCAACCAACCGGTAAAATTGGCCACTCAAAATCAACGAATTTATTAATGTCAGTTTTACAGTTTGCCGATTCTAAAAAGTACAATATTTCCACCACACAAGTTCCAGGTAAGTTGAAATGAAGCAGATGAAGTCTGAATATCTGACAAAAACAGATGTATTGCTTTTAAAAAATTTTTTTTTTGAGTACCTAATGCACTTTGGGAGTTTAGATTAAATTAAAAGCTGTCTATTGAATTGGAAAGAAGGGAAAATTCAAATTTTTCAAGTTTAAAATTATTTTCCTAAATGTACATTGAACATTAGCAGCACTTTTATGACTAATCACTTTTTATTTCACGATATCACTAGTTTTTCTGGATCTGTTACGCTTTTGGTGCAAATAGTTTGAAAAAATTAACTTTTCCACTCAAATCTGCTCTACTAAATTCATTTCAATGAAATTACATTAATCATTGTTTTAGTTTTACCATCACAAGTTAATCAACCCACGAAAATTCAACAATCCACATCAAACGTATTGAGACAGGCGGATATTCGAAACATGTTTTTCAAATCCTCGAGCAGTTCTCAATTACCACAAATTACTGAAGGTTTACAAAATTGTTAAACGTTATTATGTGTTACTTAAATTATTTTTCACAGCAGAATCGAACGTAAACATTCAAAGTATTATAGAAAATTGTTCGGACATACTCAGTAGCATAAAATTGAATTCTTCGAAGCCCGATGACTGCAGAATTTGCGAAAACTTGTTTTGTTGTTCACATTATTCAAACATAAACGTTGATTTTGATATTCGAACATACATCGAAGTGGATCAGTCAACTATCGATTGTCTAAATGTAGTAAATCTGAATTCATTTTTACAATCTTTGAACATCGAAGCGAAATCGACCCATAGTTGTGATTCACAATTGAAACCTAACAGTCCGACTTTGCAAAATAACGAGGATATAAGCATAAATAATTCGTTTCCTATAAATAGTTTCATCGATAAAACTATTACTGTTGACGAATCGCCGCTCAAACCCCCAAATAACATGCAGGTGCTGGAAAAGTGTGGCATGACATCAAGTTTTATGGACTTAGCCTTCAATGACACATCATTTACGCAAATGGTATCAAATGTAGCGCACAACGTGAGCACTCCAAAAGTTTCCACCAAAGACCAAGTTTTACCGCCTTTAGACTACGAAGCCTTTGAAAACGCCAAATTTACCCAACTAAATAAGACCACCGAACAAAACTTTCAGGAAACTCTTAGTTTTTTCAACATGACCACCTTAGAAGAACTTTTCGAAAATAGTTCACCGAAATCGACTTCTCCGATAGAAAACGTTTTAGACGAAACTATTATTTACTCTCCTCCGAAAGATCATAAAATAACTGATACGGTGACCGGATCCCCAATTTTAAGTTGTAAACCACAATGTTCAAAACATCAAGTTTCACGGCGATTATTTAACGAAAGTAAACCTATTGCAATTTCCAGTGACAGTTCTACAGACATTTTTGTTGAAACTTCGTTTGTAAAAGATACCAACACAAAGCAGTGTAAAACTTTACAGCAAAAAGAAGATTTAAGTGAGGAAGACTTATTCGATGAGTCAGATATGAATGCGCCTTGTTTAGGTAATGTTAACCAAAAGGAAAATCAACAATCAAAAATTGAAGTCGAGGATTTAATTGATTTGTCAGTTTTTGGATTAGGAGAACAAAGAGAAGAAACACAAAACAAAAAAATACTTCCTATAAAATCTGGAAAAACCAATGGAGACAGTGTTCAGGACATTTTTTGCGATAATTTATTTCTTGATTTGTTCTTAAGAAATGACGAAGGAGAACAAACAAATAAGGTCGAAAAAGAAAATTTAACGATTAAAAATAACGACATTGAAGTGATAATTTTGGATGACATACCAGAAGGTAATAGTTTAACGCCAGCTAAGAAAAGTAATGAACACTTGAACAATTTGTCTTCTGAAGAATGCTCAAAGGATAGGTCGGAAGATTTGGAAAAATCTCCGACGTTATCGAAATCTCAGTATTACTATCAAGGCTCCAGATCACAGCACATGCAGAAAAGCCTTGGCGAAGATGAAGAAAGATTGACAAAACTAAGTCTAAGTAGTCGACTATCTAATAAAATTATTAACAAAAACATTGGTAATTCATCCATGGGTTGGTACAAAAAAACATCCCCGAACAAAAACTCAAATGAAGAGGTTGATGAAACATCTCCAATTTTATGTTCCCAAAATAGGACGTTCAGGTCGACACTTACAACTGGCACAATAAAAAAACTTGATTTAGATAACAGCGATGATGATTTTGAATTACCATCTAAGAAAAATTACGGTTGGATCAAAAAGAGACCAAATCCAGTGAAAGAAAAAGTGGTAACTTCACCTGCAGTTAAGAAAAAAATTAGTTTGATGTGCAATAAGAAAAATGCAACGAGAAAGGCTGAGAAAAGGGTAAGTTTAGAAATTAAAAACTAAACGCTGTTTAATTTTTAAGTGAATTTTAGAAAGCTCAGAATTGTGAATACTTTGACTTAGAAGCCGAAGTGTCGATAGATGGGGATGTTAGTTTGGATTCTTCTAATGTAGAAGAAAATGATGATAGTTTTGAGGCTAGTTTTGTGGACGACGAAACTCAAAATATGTCCAATACTACTCTAATGCACGCTCATTATCTTGAGTCGGTGAAGTAAGGTTTTAATTTTTAGCTTAGGTTACCAGTAATAAATATTTATTTCAGGAGTCCCCTTATGAACAGAGGAAAATTTAAAATTCCAGAAAGACGATCATTTGTTGGTAATGTTTATTCTCAAGTAGTTCAGGAAACCGAAAATTATCTCAATGTAAGTTTTTTCTTGTTTTACTCTTTTACTATGTTTTTAATTGCGGGAAGTGGAGGGCTTAATTAAAATTTTTTTTACTATGAAAGGACAAGTCCATTTCGTCAATTATTACCTGGACTAGTGGCTTACGTCAATCTTAAAATTGAATGTAAACGCTTAGTTTGAACTATACGCAGCGCTGCCATCCACGTGAGATAATTTACATTAGTTTTAGGTTAACCCGATAACATGATTAAATTGTCAACACAATGTTTAAGTTGGGAACATTGCTTCCAGTTCGAACTAAATAAAAGCATGTATACACCTGTTCAATAAAATTAAAACCGTGCTAACTTGACGATATATATACGCACTATGCGGCTAGCCGTCTAGCTGGCCGCAGTGTACGGTTGATTCTGCGGGTTGTAGCCAACCGTTTGGGTAACCGCAGTGTACAGTTGAATTTGTGGAAAAATTAAAATAATAAATTGCGGATAGAACAAACATTTATAAGTTCCCACCACTTTTATCGTATTGTCATTATCCTGTATACAATCATGTATACATAAATATTATTATAATATTGACAGATGATAAGTCACGATGGCTAAGCAACCGGTACGGTGTACGGGTAACCGGAACTAGTGTGTATACAAATTTTTATATATACAAAATTTACATTAAGATCATCGGTTGCGGGCAGCCGGATGGTTTGCCGCACTGCGGGTACCTGCATAGTGCGTATGTACCCTTAGATCGAACTAAGGTTGGTTCGTACTAACAACTGCATGTAAACACGGTATATATCTTGGATCTTTTGAAGATCAAATAAGTCATCAATTGGCTCTTAATTATATACAAATTAAAACATCAAAAAATTTAAATTTTTAATTTGTTATTCAAAATTTAGGGGCGCGGGGGGTTAAAATTTTCCATACTTGAGAGTATTCTTGCACCAAAACGAAATTAAAAGGAACCAAAGAGTACAGGCTTGAAAATTTTATGGCATTTAGGCTTAAAATTGTCTATATCAGGCCCTGGTCTATATCGTACTGCAGGAATTTAGATAGAACAAGATGAAAAGACAGAGTTTTTCATTACTTCAGATGTTAGCCATCACTTTTTCTTATCTATGTTAGCCATTCTATCTTTATAAACTGTAGACAAAATTGTTGACGACATTTCTCACTCTTGAAATAAGTCTCCTCTCTTAATAAGGAAAACACTGCGGGAAGAGTTAAAATAAAATTTTACATAGGTACTTTATTTTAGGATACATTTTGTGTTGCCTCGGAAGACGAGAATTCTCCAGATAAACAAATGTCAGAATTAGAAGTAGCAGAGTTAATTCTAGAGCAGAAAAGAAAGAAACGAAAAAAACCGCAACCACCTAACGAAAGACCTAACAAAAAACGACGAATGGTGGTGCTAAGTAGCAGCGACAGCGAATAGAAGATTAGAATATTAAATTATTTATGTGCCTTATTTATTTTGTTTAAAAAAATAATTTTTAAATAGTTTTCAAAGCAAAATTTTATTCAAAAGATTTGCTATGAATAATTGTTTTGTTTGATATTTTTTATAAAAGAAATCTGTTTTTGTAAAATTGAATTATTATTAATTAATATGTAAGTAAATAACTGTGATTGATTAATTTTAGTGGTCACCTATCGCTCCAGGTGACGTGTGTAAATTTTAGTTTGATTGAATATGATCGGAAACTTTATGTAGATGTGTATAGGTAGCATATTAAGTTTTTTATATTTTTATATGCAATAATTATAATTTTATTTAAAATTTTCTATTTTCTGTTTGTAAACCAAACTGTACATTTAGCAATGGTACGAACGTGATATAGTGAAAGCGAATAATTTGCCGAAGCCAAGCTGACCTTACTAGGGAATATAATTAATAGGGTGGTCTCGTTGCCTTCTCCACAGTCCAAAGATTGATATCTCAAGTAGCGTATCCAATGCGAGGGGGTCTTGAACCACGGTCTCCCGCTTTCTAGTCGGCCTATATATACTTTACGCTATACGTCTTCGCATTTACTTCCCTTTTCCTCTCACATTTGCGTTGCAGAAGGAAAAATGGCATTTGGCTACCTCACAACAAGGAGTAAATAAGCGGTCACTTTATTCTCAGAAGTGTGGAAATAAATTTTATTAATATTCAGTTAATTTGTGTTTCCAAAATAGCGAATAAAACAAGAAGTGATATTTTTAATTTCTTTATAACAGCTGTCACTCTTCGTTACACAATTCATTTTAGGAACTGCTTTGGTGTTTCTTTCATCGGTTTACGCTTCTTTTGATGGAAATTCTTTTGCAGGAGGCGACTTTATTAAGGTATAAGTGTTTCTGGAGCAGATTGAGGTTTTTGAATGGAAGGCTCTTTTTTTAATTTATGATTTTTAACTTGCAGGCGTTTCTTTAACTTAAGGTTTTTCAGTTATGGGCACTTCCTTAACTACAGGTTTCTGTATAGAAAGTGCTTCTTTGACTGGAGGTTCTTGGGTCGAAAGTACTTTTGATTTAGTTTTCACTTCTTGATCACTTTCTACAGTCGTTAGGTGTTGTAAGCCGACTTTTTCTAGCGAAATACGACCGATGTAGTCATTAAACGGTGAACCAAGATAAAGGACATTTTTATAAATAAAAGCTTCACTTATTCCAAAAAGATGATTATTATTGGAATGTAAGCTATCTATTATTTCGCCATTTTTTGAAAGATGTACTATAGTACTTCGTCCATAGTCTGCTAGCCCGGAAGTTGATGCGAAGTGGCCAATCTATGAAGAGAAAAGCATTCACTCCTAAAGAAAACTTTAAAAATTTATACTTACAAAATAAATACTACGTTCTGCAAATTCGGTGGGGTAGATTTTGTTAGCTACTTTAAATCCCAATTCTATAATTCCCATAATTCTAGAAATAAATTTTCTTACTAGTGGCAACGGTCCCAAAATTAAACTAGGATGTGGATGATCTTGATCATGAGGAACAATTAAAGGAGCGAAATAGCCACCTTTACCATCAGGATTGATATTATCAGTATATCCGGGTAATCCAGAGATGAAGATATCAAATGTACCTTTTTTAGATCCTTTGAGGTAATAACGATGTATACGGCTTCGGGGTGTTTCGGATATTAAAATAATACTTTCATCCTCGGAAACAGAAACTCCGTTTGCAAAATGTAACTCATCCAACAAAACTGTATTTTTTTTAGTTTTGGCATTATAATGTATGAACCTACAAGTAAACTTCTGAACATAAAAATTAAAACAGATTTGAAAACCTACCGTCCACTTCCATCGGCAAGTAATTCAAACACTCCATTTTGGAGGTCAAATTCTGTACTGGAGTCGGTCCAATATACGTCTCCATTATCTAAAACAGCCACACTGTTTGGAAATTTTGGTTTTTTTCCGTTTATTTCATCGTCCATCGATACAATTTGAATTTTTTCTCCTACAAAATAATTTATTTTAAAACATTCTTGAGTGATTATCCATATTTCTATATTATTCTGTTTACACAATCATTTGTATTGGGTATTTTATTTTTGGTGTTAAATTTAAATTTGCAGTTTCCTTATTTTGTTTCTTTTGTATTTTACGATCTCTTAAATATCAAGCCGATTAGTTTCAACCGATTCAAGCATGTAGTTAATGTGATTGGCCGACGTCTTTCTTTTATATAAAAGTGCGAAGTTCAGGAAAAAATTATTTTCATAATTTATAGTGTGGTAACAAACAATTAGAGTGATGCGTACTTAACCTGATAATATAAAAAATAGATTCAAGATTAAAATAAACATTAAATTACTCAAATATTTTTTCAATGATCAAAATTGTTTGAACAACATTTTTATTAAAATGACGAAGCAAAAATATTTTTACTTTGCTATTGCTAAGAGGTTTTGCGACAAAATCAGTATTAGCCATAAGATAACTCACCAGTTTTAATATCAACTTTAAAAATCCCATAATACGCATCTGCAACATACAAAACACCATTTTTATCAAACATCATTCCCAATGGTCTGCCACAAATTTTTTCCTGGTACAAACCCTTGCAAGGTTTGCCAAATTTAACTACAGGAATAATATGTTCCCCGCTTAATTTTAACAATATCGCCACCATTAACGGAGTATACAATTCTCCATTATATTCGACAAACGCCTCGGGACCATCCAAATCACCCTTGTGCCAAATTTCCACATTTTCTAATCTATCGTTAAGCGCTAATTTTCCTTCGAGCGGTCTGCTGGGATCGACTCTACAAAAAGTGGTAAGGAAAAAGTTCGAACATCTCAAAATACAAGTTAGTATATTTTACGTGTACGACTTTTCATATTTTGCATCAGGCGGAAGGTTGGGCAGAAAGAGCACCAAAATTATAGCAACCGTTCCTTGGAAAGCCTTAACCCCAAGAAACTTAAATATTCCTTTGATTCCCATTTTTGGGTGCTAAATTGGTAAAAAAATCAATTAGAATAACATAAATATGTGATCAAAAAACTTACAATTCAATGAATTTTAAATGTAACTACACACTTACAACTCATCAAGTTATGACGAAATCCAGTTATTATCAAAAAATTATCTTTTTCAATGTTTGGCTATTCATACCAGGCTCGATTAAAATTAGATAATCGGATTAATTTTGATAATTTTAGGCTATTAACCACAAATATTAAATTTGAAATTATTTTTGTTAGATATTCTGCATTATGGCAGGCTGATATGAAATTAGTAATCAGAGTTTTGCTAGAAATCAAATTTTTGCAGTTCGATTGTTTTTTTAATACTGGAAATTAAAAATTGTGTAAATTTTGTCATGGAAAAGTCAAGGAATTTAAAATTTCAATAAAATATGAAAATTACATTTTTGGTTATATTTTCATTTAATTGATCCATATTTTACTTTTAAAATTTTCCAAATGTTGAAAAGTTGGGGAAATTACCAATTGTAATTGTGAAAATTTGAAGAAGTCAGAGAATTTGTTTTGAACGGTTCAGTGGGAATTCTGTTGAATTGTTTTTGGTTTAATAATTCATTTGTTTTTGGTTCAACATCTTTGTCCAAAAATACAATTCTTTAAGTAAATAATTCAACTAGTTTATTCAACAATTCAAATATTTTTGGTTTTACAACTTCATTGATTTTAATTTAATGATTTAGTCACTTTTGGTTTAGCAATGCAATCTGTTTTGTTTAAAAGTTCAACTGTTTTGTTCAAAATACGACTGTTTTGTTTAATAATTTAACTGTGCTGTTCAACTTTTTGACTAAGTATTTTTAATTTAATAATTCAATTGTTTTTTTGTTGAATAAGTAATTCAATTATTTTAGACTCAACAGTTCAATTCTTGGACAAAGTTCTTTAACAATTCACCAAATTTTACAGCAATTCTATTATGTTTTTCAACAATTCTACTGTTTTATGCGAAAAAGCTGTTACTTTGTCTAAAAATGCAATTGTTTTGAAAATAAATCAACTCTATTGTTCAATAATTTCACTTGTTTGTTTAATAATTCAACTATTTTTTATGTAATTATTAATCCATACTTAATTTTTGGGGGAACAGTCACAATTCCCGAACTGCGATTTTCTAATTTTGAAAGAACTTTTATGAAAGATAACAATGCAATGCACTTACGCATAAAAAAAAATTAATATTTGCGATTGGTCAACAAATTTGAGAAAAAACGGCATTATAAATGAATTTGAAATGTAATTTTCTCTTTTGGCTCTTATCAAACCGTACCCCCACCCATCGAAAACCTACAGTGACTCTTCAAAATAACCCTACGAAGTAACCCCGACAGTAGCCTGAGACATAATAGTCGGGGTAAAATAGCCCTACGATACAATATCTTGGCAATAATTCCAATTTCAATCACTTGTTAAAACCTGCTATCTGTCGGATCAACATCCACACTTTTCCGAGTAGGACCGGTCTAAGGGTCCTTTAACAGGCCCACAATTTAAATTTGAAAATCACGAATTTCCCATAAGAAACACATGTAAGAGCATTACTGCGCAATATTATGCCATAGATGGAATAAATTCTATTACCAGTGCGTGCGTTGTACTTGGATCGAGACACACAACCGGGGAGGAGCTGCTGCCAGTCGCTCTCTGTTACAATTTGGTCAACATCTACACTTTACCGAGTAAGACCGGTTTGGGGAATATTTTTAGTTAGTAAAACGTTTGTCAAAACAGCCCAGAGCCGTCGGTTTTGACAAACACAACCACGGCAAATCTCAGATTTATTCTAAAAGTGTATTTTTCTCAAAATTTGTGGACCGACTACAAATTTTATTTTTTAAGTGTTAATTATCTTTCATAATTCGTTAACTGTCACCAAAACGTATTTTAATTTGAATTAAAAAATTGGAATTATTGATCGACTATTATGTCGGGCTATTTTGTCATCAGGCCATTTTGTCAGAGCTGTTTTGCCATTGGGCTATTTAGCCAGACCTATTATTGACTGTTTTGACCGAAGCTATTTTGTCGGGGTACCAAACCTTCGGGTTTGCAACAATTAAAAAACTTACCTGGGCTCAACAGAACTCGAAATTTTACAACTTGAGCTGGCAGATCCAGGGTTAATTTATTAAAAATATCTCAAAGCAAAAACTAATCTGGAAAATAATAAATCTTTCAGTTACGGGGTCTGAGAAAACGTTAAACTTATTAAAAATATCCGTCCGACAGATATCAAAATTATTCAACTCAAGCCTCGGGGTCCAAGTGTCGTTACCTGGTGAGCTGCTGCGATACACTACTTGGCTTCGCCTTGCTTTATCTTCCTGGCTTTGCGGAGTACCGGGTTTCAAATCTCTAACCTCCTTCATCGATGAGGACATATGTCTTGGAACATGGTGATGGTAAATTTGATATGGCTTTTTATGCCAATCGGGCCAGTCCGGAAGGTGTGCGATTCGTAGCAACAACACGTATTCCAGACCAAGAACAGACAGTACAGCTCCACTTGCACACGCATCGAGACGCCAATAAAGCAGGTGGACGTACATTGGCATACAGAAGCATAAGGCTACCTGCCTATCTCGACGCCTTAAATCAGAAGCATCTATAAACACCAAGTCTACTGGTTTACGTAGTGCCCCATCTACCACCCGTATTCAAGGCGTGAGCCACAAAACCGGGAGTACTAGACCAACTCCAAGTACCGCACTACTTGGCTCCCCTACTGGAAGTTAAGTCCCATCAACAGAATGTTTGCAATATTACGCAATAATTTCTCTTCCATGTTTGTTATGGCAATTTCGTGAACTTCAAAATTGAATTGTGGGCTTAATATATAGGATCTATCAAATTCTACCTCACATTAAAAGTCTTGAATTAATGTTCTTTCGTTTGGTGAAGCTACATATTTCTATAGGAAATGGTGCACTTTTGAGTTCGGAATACTGAAACTGTTTTTGTTCACCAAGTTTCGAAAATCAAAAAATTATGAATTAAATCAAGAAAATTTTAAAGTCAAAGAATTTGTTTTAAAAAATGTGATGGAAACTATGAAATTCCAAATTATATACAAATTTACCAAGTTCCATCAAGTCAGGAAAATTATTATGAATTTTAATCAGGGAAAATCTGAAAGTCAGAAATTTGATTTAAAAATTCAGTGGGACCTTGATTGACTTACAAAATTTATAAATGTTTTTTTGTATAATAGGTTTCTTCTTCGTAATATTTCTGTTCTCTCTCATTTTAATTATTAATAAATTTAAAATTTTTGAATGTAAATTTACAATAAAAAATTAAAACATTCATTTCTGAATATTTGATTGATATTGTACACTGAATAATAATTAACATTTACTTTGAATTGATTTCGCTGCCACAATTCATCCAAATTTAACAAATGCATTCGTATTTGGTGTTTGATAAAGTTTAAGTCAATTATATTATAAAAATGAATATTCCTATGAGGTCGAAGAGAAATTGTAAAATATTTTATGAATTGGTGATGTGAGCGAGGCAGACCGAGATGGCCCACTCAAGTCAGAAAATCTGCCTACGTCGGTGATGAAACCACCAGATTATAATTCTTTTTTTCATTATTCATACGAGGGTCAAATCGTACCCCTGTTATAGTAGGGGTATCAATCTGCTATTAATCGGTTTCTCAAAACAGTTTGTAGTCCGTTAAATTAGCTGTCCGGAAATTTAAAAACTAAGCAATAATTATAGTGAGTAAAACAACCCACAGAAAATTATTCAAAATTATTTATTAAACAGTTAACAAATACACCCAAAATGATAGCCATTCTCAATATAAATTATTATAAAAACCTTCTTTACCAATAAATGCAAAACTGGTGTAACATTTTCCAGTCTTAAATTGTTTTCATTAAAACTAAAATTTAAAATAAGACATTCATTCTTGTATAAAATTTCCATTTAACTGCCAATTTTTAATATTATGCTCTTCTAGCTAGTTGCCATTTACAATTTCACATGTAATAATAATAAATGCCAAAAGAGATTTAAATTCAGTAACAAAAAAAAATTTTTCACTTTCACAAAAAGCAACTTTTAAAACTGCCATTTATTTTATATCCTGCACTGTTATTTTTTGAAAAGTTAAAAAATTCTTTTAATCTACTTTAAACATTGCTTATTGTTTACTACCCTACATATTAACGAATTTACAACAGCCAAAACTATGCAAGTAAAAATTCTAGAAAAATTATTTGTCTTGTGTAATGTAAGAAGTTGCATGCCCATAACAATTAGCTAAAACAGAAGCATCCCTCACAGTAAACTTGGTAATATTCGAATAATTACATCACAGGTAACCAACCGCAAATAGAACAAAGTGAGTATTTAATTCCCCATGAAATAAAATATTTTCATTACATGGCCTTTACATTTCGTACAAATTTATTAGATTTAGAGTGTTTCACACAAAACATGTTTTAGTGAAACATCCTGCACCAAAATTTATGTTTCTAGTGATTATAACTATTAGCTTGAAAGTTTTTATAGATGAAATAAATAAATTTTGTTTAGTGGATATTTCGTGTCCAAAATGGTAAATAAAATAAAAAGTGATATTTTTAGTCTCTTTGTAATAGATGCCACTATTTCTGTGCTACGCAATTAATTTTTAGGAACTGCATTTGGTGTTTCTTTCGTTGGTTGAACTTTGGGCGGCGCTTCTTTTGATGGAGTTTCCTTGGTAGGAGGTGATTTTGTTACAGGTTTAGATGTTTCTGGAGCAGATTTTGTTGCTCGAGGAGGAGCTTCTTGAGTTTTAGGTGTGGGAGTCGATGGCACTTCTTTAACCTGAGGTTTTTGAGTGGGAGGTGCTGGTTTAACTTGTGGTTTTTGAGGTGCAGGCGTTTCCTTCACTTGAGGTTTTGGAGTTGTAGGTGCTTCTTTAACTTGAGGTTTCTGAGTTACTGGTGCTTCCTTAATTGGAGGTTTCTGCGTTGCAGGTGCTTCCTTAATTGGAGGTTTCTGAGTTGCAGGTGCTTCCTTAACTTGAGGTTTTTGAGTTACAGGTACTTCCTTTACTTGTGGTTTTTGAGTTGGAGGCGTTTGTTTTACTTCAGGCTTTTGAGTTTGAGGAGCTTCCTTAACTTGGGGTTTTTGAGTTACCGGTACTTCTTTAACTACAGGTTTCTGGGTGGGAGGTGCTTGCTTCACTGGAGGTTTTTGAGTCGATGGTGCTTCCTGTGTTTGTGGTTTTTGAGTCACGGGTACTTCTTTTTCAGTTTTGATTTTTTGAGCACTTTTTTCAGTCATCAGGTGTTGTAAGCCAGCTTTCTCTAATGGAATACGACCGATGTAATCGTTAAACGGTGAACCGAGGTGAAGGACATTTTTGTAAATAAAAGCTTCACTTATACCAGCAAGGCGATTATTATTGGAGTGCAAACTATCCAAAATTTCGCCAGTTTTAGAAAGATGTACTACAGTACATCGTCCAACGTTTCCTAGAACTACTCCAATTGATGTGAAGTGTCCAATCTAATAAGAAAAAGCATTTAATATAAAGAAAAATTTATAAATTTGCTACTTACAAAATGAATACTTCGTTCCACAAATTCGGTGGGATATATTTTGTTAGCTACTTTAAAACCTAATTCGATAAGTCCAAAAATTCTAGAAACGAATTTTCGTACTAACGGGAATGGTCCAAAAATTAGAACAGGATGTGGATGTTCTTGATCATGAGGAACTACCAAAGGAATCAAGAAACCACCCTTTCCATCAGTTTGGATATTATCGGTAAATCCGGGTAATCCAGATACAAATATATCAAATGTGCCTTTTTTGGGTCCTTTAAGATAATATCGATGGATACGACTGCGTGCAGTTTCAGATAATATAACAAAACTTTCATCGTCGGCAACAAAAACTCCATTTGCAAAATGTAAATCTTCCAGTAAAACTGTATTTTTTTGAGTTTTGGCATCGTAATGTATAAACCTGCAAGTAATTTAGAACTTGGAACATAATGATGTATATCAAGACATATTTTGAAACCTACCTTCCACTTCCATCAGCAAGAAAATCAAACATTCCATTTTGAAGATCAAACTCTGTACTAGAATCGGTCCAATATAAATCTCCATTTTCTAAAACGGCCAGACTATTTGGTAATTTTGGTTGTTTTCCTTCTATTTCTACGTCCTTTGACACGAGCTGAACTTTTTCTCCTACAAAAGAATATTTTAAAAACTGAAAATATTTTGGCAATTAAATAAACTAATAGATATCGATCAATTTCTTAAAAGAAAAACGGTTGCCGTTGACGAAATTATAAACCAATATGATTGTACAAGACTCCCTCTCTGTTCACCCTTTTCCGCCCATCAGCCTCTTTCTCTAAGAGAAAGGTTTAAGCATTAAGACCCCACAGCTGCTTAGTGCGGGTTGGGGAATGTGCCTGTAACCCTTTTATTGTTGATGCTGGCAGTCATCAACTCAGAGGGACCACCGGCTTTATGTGCCCTCCGAAACACGGGAGACGTTCATAGATAGAAAGAGAATCAGAAAGAAAATTTTACTTTCTAGACTCCTCCGGATCAAACCGGTGTCTTTGCATCAGTAGTTGATCGCTCTAACTACTAGGGCAAGACCGTACAAGACAGTTAGCCATAAAAATAATTGAGTCCTAACTAGAAGATTTACTTTGTTTTTATCACATAGAATTAGATTTAATCATAAAATTAGATATTCAGCGTCTCAGAACTTAGGGATGCGGTCATGGTGACTTTTTCTAATATGACAAAGGAAAAGAAAATGTCACGAGCTAATTACTTTTGTCAAAATATTCTGCATAAGTTTTGACAATAAGACAAAACTTAACATTAAGGCATTAGGATAAATAATGAAATGTGAACATAACTTAACATTTGACAATAAGACAATTCAAGAAAAAAATAATTGTAACAATTTTATGATAATTAATTATCAGGGCAGTTCTAATTGTATGACTAAAAACAAAGTCAATACTAAAATATGATTGATTGATTTTAACACTTTGGCATGTAAGTTTAATTATCCTACTTATATCATACAATTAATCGATTAATTTGCAAGTTTTATAATCGTGTAAAGTGTAAATAAATTTATTTTTAATTAATAGAAGTATAAATTACCACCACCTCAGTACTTTAATAGTCTCTAAAATTTTACGTAACCTTATAAAGAGGAGGGGTAAAAATTTGCTTACGTAATTAATACACTAGTTTTGTAACTTTAATAGGTATACGGAGAGCCTTCTTCAGGGCAGGTTCAACAGCACTGCATCCCAGATCCTTCCTTCTCAGTCCGTTTACCCTTAAGAGGGTTTGGTTTTCTTGGCATTCTACCTCGGTAGTTTGCCATTGCCTGCCGAGGAAGACGTTCAGAAAATTCTCACTCTGTCTGGATTTGAACCAGGGATCTCTGTTTAGCATATGACGCATGTAAGCGCTAGGCCGCGACCGTCTTCCCAGATATGTCACTATTAATTACCCTGCGAGATAGCGATTCGTGCGCCTATTACAGCCTGTAATAACGTTCCTATCCTGTCGGTCGTTTTCAGAAGAGGAAATCGCTTTCCTCGATGTCGCCCATGTAGACGTCCCCCTTAATAATTAATTTAGGGATACAAAAATATTCATTATATTATGTAGTTACGTTTTAATCTTGTAAATTTTATTTTCGTGCAGTGACCGGTTTCATCTATGGCTTCTTCAGTCTGAACATGTCATTTTATAAAACAAACATAAGAATTCCTTTATGTTATGTACAAGCCACCTATGGGTTAAACCTTGCAGTTGATGATGAGATGATTATATATGGTAGTGAATCGAGTAATAAATATAATAATAAACCGCCCACATTGGTGAAGCCAAATTGTTGTAAAACGAGTAAAATTTTGATAATAAACTGCCCTGAATAAATAAAAAATATGACATGCCTCGTTGATGAAACCAAATGAACCGAACCTTTCTTTACCTTCAATACGAGCTGTCGTGTTAAATGTAAAACAAACGTAAACTTTTTTTAATATAGTACCTTTTTATTTGTCTTGGCAAACTCAACTTAAACCTTAACTAAACCAAAATAAATATTTACAAACTTAAAACTAAACTTGATTTCGTTTCCGACAATGGAAATCTTTGTTCAACGATGTGGAGTCCATTCATTTTGCTTTCGAAACAGGTCAACAATGCAAAACTGACTGTCCTTAATGATCTATTATGTATTTGTATGAGTTTTTGTGATCGAATTGACTCGACAATGAATCCTGGTAAGTTAAGTTACCTTCTAATTTTAAATGATTGAATTTTAAATGTTTCAGGCTTTTCCGGTACTCGCTGAAGGTTTACTTTATACAAATAATGTCATGAAGTGACTCAAAATTTGGATTGATGTAATCGACGATTACATCAATCAAATGTGTTACGATTACTAATCGTAACATTTACAATATATACAAATGTATAAGGTATAAAGTGTAAGGTGCAAAAGATTGTTGCATAAAGTGTTTTGAGTATGCAAGTGTATTATATTGTTCATATATGAGTGTATTATTGCATAAATAAATTTTATATATTTGTTTTATAAAAAGACATGTTCAGTTTGAAGAAGCCGTAGGATAGGCGAAACCTGTTACTGAACAAAAATAAAATTATAAGAATAAAATGTAACATTGATTTAAATTATCCATAAATTAAATAAACTTGTAATTGAACAAAACTTTAAAGAAAATATTAAAAATATATTTTATATAAATAAAGCATTTGAAAAGTGGCAAAATGTAAAACAACTACATGGTAGGACATCAAGATTACTGTTGGCAAAACACAGATCTCAGACTTAAACATAAAAAAAGATCTTTGGCAGGATCCATTCGTGTTGCAATATAATCATTAAGCTACAAGCAAAAAAAGTATTAAGCTACTACAAGTTGAATTAAATTTTAGAATTTTTAGGACTTTTAATTAATAATAAAGAGCAGTGTAGCTTAAAGCAGACTCCAACAAGCTAGAGAGGTAGCTTCCTGGTGGCGCCGGATATACTGCTGTGATCCAGTTGTAATTATTTGTTATTTGTAGAGTTTATAGGCTATGTCATCAACTCTCTTAGCATTGAATAATAATAAAATTAAAAAACTTGGAGAATAATTTAGAATTTTGCACAATTTTAAAATTTTTAGGATAAGTGAGATCCCAGTAGTAATAAAATTCTCTATAAAAAAAATTCTCTTAATTTTTATGATAGTTGTAGCCATAGAATACAGCAAACCGCTGAGAATTTGTCTGCTCCATGCGGTTACTGCTAGTAAAGAATTGATTTAATAGAAAACATACACAGAACTTTTTTTATAGAGAATTTAATTACCTTCAATGTTGTATACCATCATTTTGAGCTTAGAATGAAAACAAAGCGAGTTATAGCATAAACCTTCTATTTTGGTACAGTAAAACTTCTCGATAGCGGACACCGACGAGAAACGTGAAAATGTCCGTTATTGAGAAAAAAGATGGTTTAAAAAAAACAATTTGAATTTTTCCAACATTAAATCTCTCCGCTAAACACTTCATTTTTCTTGTTCATACATTTCACGTTTCACGGCGGGGAACATTTTCACGTTCCCGTCGGTGTCCGCTATTGAGAAGTTTTACTGTACATAAAATACAAAATTAATCTAAATTGCCGACCTTGATGGTAATCAAATTTTTTATATTTTGCCTGACCCGTAACCTATTAAAAACTCCGATTCCCGTTGTTTTGACAAATTAATTGGACTTTTTTGATTCGTCACATGCATGTGAGCTATGAAAAAATGATTAAAAATTTTTTCCTTCTCCTCGATCAAAACTTCTATTTACCCGACTGCGCAGGATTATTTTTAACTCCATACATGCGAACCTACAGAATCAAAAAAATTAATCTGAGGTCAAGTTGTACTTAGGTTTAAGAGTTAACCTACTGTTTTATCTGCTCGGATTGGATACATAATTTTTTTAATAAGGTTCAATTTCCTTAATAAAAAATTTTAAATAATTGTTTAGATTATAAAGTTTTTCATTCAAACAAAAATAAACACGGGTAACACCAGTGACAGATTCGGGGGCTTTCCTTTGAGTGTTGTCTGCTTAATTTAAAATAATGTATTTGTCCGAGTGCGCCACTGTGCTGCTCTTCAGGAAATGCAAAAGTTTTTTGCTTTCTTTACACTGTTATTACACCTCGGAGAAAATTGCAACAATTTTGTTGTTCTTTACGAAATTCTTTTCTGCAATTACTTTTCCATTAAGTTTCAAAATTAAATTACCCGCTCCAAGAACTACTCTGAATTGGTTTCAAAAAAAATTAAATTACCAAACAAAAAAGGTAATTTTCATAATTTAAGTTGTGGTAGCAACAACTTGAATGACAATTTGAACTTGATATAAAAAAAGATTCAAGGTCAAGTTTAACATTAAAATTATCCAAACACTTTCAAAGGTCAAGATAATATCAAAAAGACATTAAAATTTATTTTTGTAAGCCTTTAATAGGTACATAATATTAAATTTTTTTAAAATTTTATAGAGATAAATTTAATTACCAATACAATTATTTAAATTAATGTAGTATTTATGTAAAATAATTAAATGACCAAAGGTTATAAAAGTAAATAATCAGGTTGGCAGTAATTGTTCTAAGATAATAATCATAATACGTAGAAATTAAAATGTTTTTGAAGAAGTACAATATTAACTGAAATTAAATAATAAACAAGGTAACTCACCAGTTTTAACGTCAACTTTATAAATTCCGTAATAAGCATCGGCACATACAAAACACCATTTTTATCAAACGTCATTCCTAAAGGTCTCCCACAAATTTCTTCCTGGTACAAACCCTTGCAAGGTTTGCCAAATTTAACTACCGGAATAATATGTTCCCCGCTCAATTTAACAATATCGCCACCATGAACAGAAGTATATAATTCTCCATTATATTCGGCAAACGCTTCGGGTCCTATCAAGTCACCTTTGTGCCAAATTTCCACATTTTCTAATCGGTCGTTAAGTGCCAATTTTCCTTCGAGCGGTCTGCTGGGATCAACTCTAAACAGAAAATGATGAGATAAAATCTTCAATGTCAAAAAATACGAGTTATCTTACGTGTACGCCTTTTCAAATTTTGCATCAGGTGGAAGATTGGGCATAATTAATACCAAAATGATGGCAACCATTCCCTCGAAAGCCCTCACCCCAAGAAACTTAAATATTCCTTTAGCTCCCATTTTAGCGGCCTAAATTATTAAAAACTCAAGTGTAATACAAAGAGGCAACCAAAGAAGTTACTTACAATTAAATGAACTTTGAATGTAACCTACACACACTACACCTCATCAAGTTGTGACGATAGCGGTATTATCGAAAAATTATCCCACTTTCAATATTTGCCCATTCATAAAAGTCAATTAAAATATTCCAATCGACTTTAATTTTATTATAATAAAATTTCCACTACTTTACACTAGCCACGACGGACCCAAAGAAATTATTTACTTTTTTATATTGTCTTGAAGTTGGCGATAAACGAAATTACAGATCTTCCTTTAGAAATAGTTTTCAAAATGTGATAATTTCATAATTAACAAAAAATTACATCAAGATGTGACGTTTCAAGAAAACTGACAAATTTATAGTAATTGTCAAAAATTAACTCGATTTTTTTGGTTTTTTCAAATATTAAAATTTAAACTTTTTGAAATTTGTCGCAATTTCTTGGCAAATCAAATTACAATAATTAGAATTCGTTGAGGATTTTTTCATATTAATATCAATTTTTTATTTTAAACAATTATCTTTTATGAAAATCTCCAGTGCTGCTATCTATCTCACAGAAATTTTGAAATGGGATGGCTGCAGAGGTCAGTGCTTTCAGTTTTTTTGAATATTAATTAAAATTTTATTATAATAATTGAATTCATTTTATGAAGACATAATCTAGGGACTTGATAAAATTATGAATGTTAAAATTTGAAAAAAAAACTGGAAAGGTATACGTGTACCTTTTGTATTTTATTGTGTTGAAATATTGAAATTAAATTGAAACTAGAAACTTGAACCTTTGCGATATCGTATAATTCGGTAAATACTGCACTTCAAAGACTTTAGAATTTAAAAATCTATGGGGGAGCCAAAACAACCCTACAAACTTTTTACCCCGTAAACCACTGGAAGGTACGCCTGCACCTTTGGTAACCAAAAAAATAATATAATGCAGTGATTTATTCTTTTTCCAACAAAATATGATTTACAGTTAATCAAATGAAAATCTAGGTTTAGGAGCCCTCCCCCTTTTGTAACCTCCACTATACCTATCTGATACTGCACGCCATCAGTCAAAGCGTATAATTATATAAATAAAAGTAGGTGTATGGGATGTTAAAAATTAAAGGGGCGCTTTGCAAAGATTATAGAGAAGGGACACTGAGGATGGCACTCGGTAAGTCGCACTACTAGATTTGAGATAGTGGCGTATGAAGGGGAGGATCCAAATTAAATTAATGATCAATTATCAAATCAGTTAAATTATTAAACAAAACAGCAGAATTATTTAACAAAACAGTTGTATTTTTTGATAATGCAGTAATTTTTTGGATAAAACAGTTGAATTGTTGAATAAATCAGTTGAATTATTTCAACCAAACAGCTGAATTTATTAAACAAAACAGTTTTGTTATTTTCATGTTAGCTTTTTCGTAAAACAGTTGAATTGTGAAAAAAACAGTTGAATTGTTGAATCAATGATAATATGTTTGAATTGTTGAACAAAACAACAAATAAATTACTAAATGAAAAACAATTAAATTATTAAACCAAAAATAATTGAATTGTTGAAGAAACTAGTTGAATTATTGAACGAAACAGTTGAATTACTAAGCTAATGTTAAACCAAAAAAAAAAAAGAATTATTCAACCAAAAACAATCAAATTATTAAACCAAAAATAATTTAATTGTTGAAGAAACTAGTTGAATTATTCAACTAAAAATAATTGAATTATTGAACAAAACAGTTGAATTGCTAAACAAATGTTAAATAAAAAAAATTGAATTATTTAACCAAAAACAATTAAATTATTAAACCAAAAGTAATTGAATTGTTGAACAAACCAGTTGCATTATTGAACAAAAGTTTAATTATTAAACAAATGTTGAACCAAAAAATTGAATTATTCAACCAAATCACGTAATTTTTGTATTCGTGATATCGTGGTTTAAAACTTGTCGATGTTATGGTTCTTGTCTAATTCAAAAAAAGATGGCGCTGTTGTAGAAATAATTGTTCAGAATTGGATATTCAAAACTTTTCTGTTTATAACCACGTGATGAACACGTGATTTGGTAATGCGAGTCCAGGCGATAAATGCAGGAATGTTCTATAATTTCAATGCTAGTACTTTTCTGATTAAATAAAGACATACGTTATTTATGTTTTATTTGCAGAAAAGTTATTATAAATTTATATAATAAAAAATTGTATAATAATAAACCGTGAAATTAGGACGAGAATTTTTTAGATTGAGAATTTTTGTTTGAAATTCATCAAGTGTAATTTTTTCGAAAATTACCACGTACGTCGAGGTTCTATTGTGATGAGCTAAAATATAAACATTTTTTTTATATTTTTGTGTTACACTGCAAAAACAAATTCCAGCGCGAATAACATGCAATTTAATTACAGGCAACTCTTCTGTAATTTTAATGTTACATAAAATAAAACAAACTGCACTGAGGTGATGTCATCCCACATCCTGTACGATACAATTTTGCAGATATTGCAAAATAATTTTTATGTATTGTTCTGTGCTTCGTAGATTGGAGGTAGTCATTAAAAATAAAGGTCATTCTACAAAATATTAATTATAATAACTTTAAAAATGATTTTAATAAATTTTATACATTTTACTAGTCTTTCTTAATTATGTGAACCCTTACAAATAAAGCTATTTATGCATACTTGCAGATTTTAGGGTAACTGTAATCAATTGTCCAATTGTTTACACAGTTTATATAGGGTACTTCTTAAAGAAAGTACCTGTCAACATAAATTTTTGTATTATTGATCTACACTAGTTTTACTATACTACATGTTTTAATAAATATCCAAACACAGATACAACGACTTACTAAAAATAAAATTTTGTGATAATATAAAACAAAAGAATTTTGAAGAACATTACAAACATGGTTATTCACTTGACACGAAAGTCGAAAACACTGCACTTTTAGTGGGTCAGCAATTATTTTACTAATTACTTGACAATTTTTTGATCAACTTTAAGATTTTCTTAGTTAATTTTGTGTACAAATCGCTCCGTTTGACATCTTCTGGGTTATCGAAATAGCTGTGAAAACACAAAGAATTTAAAAACGTGTAACTTCAAAAACAAAAAGTATTATACTTACTACATATATTTAATTGGTGTTTCTATTTAAACTATAATGTATGTACAAAAGTCGGAGATAAATTGTAAATAAACATTGTTATCCATACTTCTACTTATATGTAAAACAAGAGAAAATTTCACTTCATCTCGGTTCTTGCATTTTGATTGTCAACACACAAATTAATTACATAAATTATTACAATTAATTATTAATTACACAACACATACATTTTTACAAAAATTGATTCTTTGAAATACAAAGTTATAGGTTACGAAATCAACAGATGACAGGTCGTATTCGACATACGTTATAAAATTACTAGGTACGTACGTACGTCGATGATGTATACGTAAATAGTGTCATCTCACGGTTGATTCCTACACAGCTACTTTTAGGGAGTTCAAAATTTGGTTTACAAATAAACTTATTGTAAATATTTAGATCACAAAAAGATGGTTTTAAGCTAATCGGGACGTGCGATTCATCTGAAATTTTCAAATAAAATTTGAAATAGAGTGAAGCTCAAATCTAGTTAGTTTGGTTAATTTCTGTGAATTTTTTTTTAAATTTTGATTATTTACAAGCTCGTAGTTTCGAAAGTATTCAATATTGAAAGCTTTAAAATATATCAAGCGTCAAGTTGATTATCGCTTATTAAAATGGCTATTTCAATTTATAAGAATTCTATCTTAGTAAAGTGAAAACGATCCTAGAAATTTGTATGTTTTTTTGATTGTGTCGCCATCTGGCAGACCTCAAATAGATTTCATGCTCTTAAACAATTATCTTGTTATGAAAATCTCCAGTGCTGCTATCTACCTCACAGAAATTTTCAAATGGGATGGCTGCAGAGGTCAGTGCTTTCAGTTTTTTTGAATATTAATTAAAATTTTATTATAATAATTGAATTCATTTTATGAAGACATAATCTAGGGACTTGATAAAATTATGAATGTTAAAATTTGAAAAAAAAACTGGAAAGGTATACGTGTACCTTTTGTATTTTATTGTGTTGAAATATTGAAATTAAATTGAAACTAGAAACTTGAACCTTTGCGATATCGTATAATTCGGTAAATACTGCACTTCAAAGACTTTAGAATTTAAAAATTTATGGGGAAGCCAAAACAACCCTACAAACTTTTAACCCCGTAAACCACTGGAAGGTACCTTTGGTAACCAAAAATAATATAATGCAGTGATTTATTCTTTTCAACACAATATGATTTACAGTTAATCAAATGAAAATCTAGGTTTGGGAGCTCTCCTTTGTAATCTCCACTGTACCTATCTGATACTGCAGGCTATCAGTTAAACTAAATTATATAAATAAAAGTAGGTGTATGTGTTAAATTTAAAAACGTTTGAAAGATTATAGAGAAGGGACACTGAGGATGGCATCGGTAATCACTACTAGATTTGAATAGTGACGTATGAAGGAGATCAATTAAATATGATAATTATCAAATCAGTTAAATTATTAAACAAAACAGCAGAATTATTTAACAAAACAGTTGTATTTTTGATAATGCAGTAATTTTTGGATAAAACAGTTGAATTGTTGAACAAATCAGTTGAATTATTTCAACCAAACAGCTGAATTTATTAAACAAAACAGTTTTGTTAAATTTTCATCATTAAAGCGTAAATTATATAAAAAAAAGTAGGATTTGAAAATTGAATTTAAAGAAGCGTTTGAAATGATTAAAGAAAAGGGAAATGAGGATGGCAATCAATCGACTACTAATTTGAGATATGACGTATAAAGGGAAGGATCCAATATTGAAATTAATATCAAAATTATCAGTCAAAGCGTATAATTATATAAATAAAAGTAGGTGTATGGGATGTTAAAAATTAAAGGGGCGCTTTGCAAAGATTATAGAGAAGGGACACTAAGAATGGCACTCGGTAAGTCGCACTACTAGATTTGAGATAGTGACGTATGAAGGGGAAGGGATCCAAATTAAATTAATGATCAATTATCAAATCAGTTAAATTATTAAACAAAACAGCAGAATTATTTAACAAAACAGTTGTATTTTTTGATAATGCAGTAATTTTTTGGATAAAACAGTTGAATTGTTGAATAAATCAGTTGAATTATTTCAACCAAACAACTGAATTTATTAAACAAAACAGTTTTGTTATTTTCATGTTAGCTTTTTCCGTAAAACAGTTGAATTGTGAAAAAAACAGTTGAATTGTTGAATCAATGATAATATGTTTGAATTGTTGAACAAAAAAACAAATAAATTACTAAATGAAAAACAATTAAATTATTAAACCAAAAATAATTGAATTGTTGAAGAAACTAGTTGAATTATTGAACGAAACAGTTGAATTACTAAGCTAATGTTAAACCAAAAAAAAAAAAGAATTATTCAACCAAAAACAATCAAATTATTAAACCAAAAATAATTTAATTGTTGAAGAAACTAGTTGAATTATTCAACTAAAAATAATTGAATTATTGAACAAAACAGTTGAATTACTAAACAAATGTTGAATAAAAAAAATTGAATTATTTAACCAAAAACAATTAAATTATTAAACCAAAAGTAATTGAATTGTTGAACAAACCAGTTGCATTATTGAACAAAAGTTTAATTATTAAACAAATGTTGAACCAAAAAAATTGAATTATTCAACCAAAAACAATTAAATTATTAAACCAACAATAATTGAATTGTTGAATAAACTAGTTAAATTATTGAATTACAATTGAATTACAACAATTGAATTACTAAACTAATGTTGAACAAAAAAAAATTAATTATTCAACCAAAAATAATTGAATTGTTGAACGAAGCAGCTGAATAATTGAACAAAACATTTGAATTATTGAACAACACAGTTGAATTAATGATAATTTAATTGTTGAATTAAAAACAATTGAATTATTCAACAAAAACAATTCAATTATTAAAAATAATTGAACTACGGAACAAAGTAATTGAATTATTAAACCAAACAGCTGAATTATTGACAAAACAGCTGAATTTAGTAAACAACACAGTTGAATTATTAAACGAAATAAGTGAATTATTAAAAAGAATTATTGAATTAATCAACCAAAAACAATTAAATTATTAATCCAAAATTATTTGAATTGTAGAACGAAGCAGCTGAATAATGGAACAAAACATTTGAATTATTGAACAATGCGGTTGAATTAATGATAATTCAATTCTTGAACTAAAAACAATTGAATTATTCAACAAAAACAATTCAATTATTAAAATAAATTAAAAATCGGATGTGGCCATGCCCATGACTTTATCATACTTTTATTAAATATTAAAAAAATAATTTTTAATAATAAAATGAAAAAAATATTTTCCATTAACCAATGTGACCCAAAGTCTAATCAGCTCTAAGTCTAAATATAAAAATACAAAATACCAACTTTAGTTTTGAAATTCTCATTAGTTTTGAAATATGTAATAAAACTAATAATAAATAAAAGATTTAAAAAATTGCTTCCATGAACCAATTTTATCCAAAATTTAATCAGCTCTAATTCCTCCCATAAACATAACAAATTTCAACTTCAGTCTTGAAAATCCTTTTAGTTTTTAAAATATTAAATAAAGGCTAATATTAAATAAAAATTATGGAAGATTTAATTAAAGAGAAATCGCTTAGTAATAAGCTCCTTTTAGAAAAATTGGATCAAAAGAAAATATATTCAGAACTACAGTGTAAGTAACGCTTTAAATGCTAATTCGATTGATAAAGCTCCTGAACAGCCGTCAAACAGTAACAGTAATAAAAGCCATAATAATTTAAAAGCTATTAATGATGCGATAACTAGTAATAACAAGAAAAATGATAAGGGTAATAAATCCGGTAGTACTTCTTTTCCGCTGCCGCTGCAAACAATAGTAACAGTGGATGTGTAGCCTTAAATAATGTTGACAAAATGCAAACTCCTGTTTTATCTGCAATCGGTGAAAACGTTGATGCTAACCTCAAAGTTAATAACAAGATGAATATGGATAATGATGGTTTTACTCCTGTCAATTATAAGAAGACTAATAAAGCGAACAATTTTACTAATGCAAGTGTTGCCATTACATCTTCGGATGGATCTTCTGTAAAGAAAATTGTAGGGAAAAATGCCTCCAACTCCGGCGGGCTGGCTGCTGGTGTGAAAATAAATAGACGTTGGGCTTATATCTCTGGCCTGGAATTGGCTACCTCGCCCGAAGACTTAAAGAAATACATCGACGATCTTTTAAAAGTGAAATCGCTGTGCTTCAAAATTTCGTCAAATAGCTATAGCTGCAATTTCAAAGTCGGTGTTCCTGAAGAAAATTATGAAGATTTATTCAATGAAAATGTATGGCCATGTGGTGTCGGACTTCGCGATTTTGTTAACGCTAGCAGAAGCCCGATACATAATAAGAAAAATTTTCTCAAACCAGCCTCGCCTCAATAATAATCTTAATTGCAGCTCCTATAATGTCGTTATTCTAATTGAAACGTTCCTCGATGGTAGCATATTATCCAGTGAACTTAATTTTCATAACTTTTCCATCTTTAGTGCTTTGCGAAAATGTTTGCTATAAGAAATTCTTCAAGATCAACCAGATCCAAGTGGATTTTTGAAGTGAAGTACCATTCAACCAATTACGGATGTCACAGTCCCGTGACTAGAATGGTTCGATTGGTTAATCAGGCAAATAGTTATCCAGAATTCGACTTGTTCAACTCCTCTTAACTCCTTCAAGAAGGTCCTTTGTGTAATCGATTTACTTGTTTGATTGTTAGTATTTGTTTTTTTTCTTTTCTTAGCTGTAAAGTTGTAAATATGTAAATTTGTAAAAGGTTAATCCGTTAGATAAATAAATAAATGTCAACATAAGGATACAAAATCCAAAATTTTGTTTGAAAATTCTATTAGTTTTTGTGTAGATCGCACAAAAATTTGACAACACACACACACACACACACAGACATTTTTGGAAATGGTCTTATTTTACTCAGGGACCTCAAAAGTGTAAATCCATCAAAATCTCAAATTTTTTTTCTGACGAAAACAATACTTTCTCATATTACATATGATAAAGTAAAAAATTGCATTATTTAACCAAAAACAATTAAATTATTAAACCAAAAGTAATTGAATTGTTGAACAAACCAGTTGCATTATTGAACAAAAGTTTAATTATTAAACAAATGTTGAACCAAAAAAATTGAATTATTCAACCAAAAACAATTAAATTATTAAACCAACAATAATTGAATTGTTGAATAAACTAGTTAAATTATTGAATTACAATTGAATTACAACAATTGAATTACTAAACTAATGTTGAACAAAAAAAAATTAATTATTCAACCAAAAATAATTGAATTGTTGAACGAAGCAGCTGAATAATTGAACAAAACATTTGAATTATTGAACAACACAGTTGAATTAATGATAATTTAATTGTTGAATTAAAAACAATTGAATTATTCAACAAAAACAATTCAATTATTAAAAATAATTGAACTACGGAACAAAGTAATTGAATTATTAAACCAAACAGCTGAATTATTGACAAAACAGCTGAATTTAGTAAACAACACGGTGGAATTATTAAACGAAATAGATGAATTATTAAAAAGAATTATTGAATTAATCAACCAAAATCAATTAAATTATTAAACCAAAAATATTTGAATTGTTGAACGAAGCAACTGAATAATTGAACAAAACATTTGAATTATTGAACAATACAGTTGAATTAATGATAATTCAATTGTTGAACTAGAAACAATTGAATTATTTAGCAAAAACAATTCAATTATTAAAAATAATTGAACTGCAGAACAAAGTAATTGAATTATTTAACCAAACAGGTGAAGTATTGACAAAACAGTTGAATTATTAAACAAAATAGCGAATTATTAAACGTAATAGTTGAATTATTAAATTAATGAACCAAAAACAATTAAATTATTAAACCAAAAATATTTGAATTGTTGAACGAAACAACTGAATAATTGAACAAAACATTTGAATTATTGAATTAATGATAATTCAATTGTTGAACTAAAAACAATTAAATTATTCAACATAAACAATTCAATTATTAAAAATAATTGAACTGTGAAACAAAGTAATTGAATTATTAAACCAAACAGGTGAAGTATTGACAAAACAGTTGAATTTATTAAACAAAGCAGTTGAATTATTAAACAAAATAGCGAATTATTAAACGAAATGGTTGAATTATTGAACCAAAACTAATATAAATTTTAAACTAAAATATTAAACCAGTTAATTCTTGAACTAAACAGCTGATTTATCAAACAAAGAAGCTGAATTATTGAGCAAACTTCTCAAAACAAATTAGTTGACTTCTTTTAAAATTGGTAATTTTTCTTAACTTTTCGATATTTGGTAAATTTTCAAAATTAAATAATGGATCAATCAAACAAAATACATCCTAATAGAGATATAGAAAACCATAGGCAAAGAAGCTTAATACAAATTAAAAAAAATTATTTATTAAATTCCAAATAATTTTCCTGACTTATTTAAAAATCAAAAGTTCCTCGACTTTTCCATGACAAAACTTACACAATTTTAAATCTCCTGAGAATTTCAGGTATTCCAGACGAGTGCTTAAATATAAGACCATTTTGCCAGAAAAAATTTTGCAATTGGGGGGGGGGCGGCAAAATATACCTAGTAATTGAAAGCATTGTAATTGAGTGAAAAAAAATTTTAGATTGGAATTTTTATGGAAAATGGTTTAAGACAATTTCTTAAAAGATGTCGATATGTGCGTGCTTTTTTCGTTTTCGTCCTTAATTTCAGACAAACGCATGGACCAATTGACTTGAAATTACACACATATTTATTATGTTAAGTGTATTTTTTGTACCCAACCTTCTTCTTTCATGTGCCATATTCAGTCTCTCGGACGTTGACCAAACCCAAGATGAAGTTTACCAGGGAGTATAATTCACGAGGTGGTTTCCCGTTGCCTTTCCCATAGATCAATATTGGACTTTTTGATCACAGCAGTGTATCTTACACAAGAGAGTTCGAACCATGCTTTTACCCTTCTTAGTTGACCCGTGTATGCTTCAGGCTATACTGCCGGTTCCCAACCTATTATATTGTTTTATCCTCGGAACGAATTTCTTTCTAGAATTAAATTTTTTTTCCAATTACAAAAAGAAACAACTGTGCAGGCGGAATTCAAGTAGAATCGCCTCTCTAGATCACTGCTTAATGTGGAAGTCAAATCACGGAATCATATTACAAGATAATTACCGATTATCTAAATTCTTTAAAATATGTAATATCTGTAGTTATTTATCAGTCAAAAAGGCGTATTTTATTTTTATAAATATCGAGGTCTTTTCAGATCACATGATAAAATACATAATTTTTTCCTTAATTTTTAATAATTAAAAAATAAAACAAAAAAGTGAGTACCATAAATTTTATTCGGCACTAGAAACGTATACAATGGTTATTTATTTGAAAGCTAACTAAGTACGTATATGCACAAACAAAGTACACGATTTAAAAAGAAAAGAAAGTTAGAGTCCAACGATAAGCTAACAAAGTAAGTATTGTTCCAATAATTTATAAAACAGTTGTTCTATGTTCTAAAATTCTATGTACACCTAAAGATCACTGACTTATTTAAAGTGTACGTTAGGAATGGTATACAAAAAAATATCACAATTTTATAATTTTACAAAATTGATTCAATTAAGCACCAGTAATTAACATCAAAATTTAATAACATTATTCAACAAAAACAAAACAATTTTGACAAAAAAATCACAAAATACTTTTTTTAATACTGAAGTAATTACATCAAGATTATTGTTATTTTCAATTAGTAATTGATATGAAAATAACAAAAATTTGGCACTTAAGAATAAATAGAAAAGAAAACAAAAAATTTTTTAGGAATATTTAGTTTCTTACATTCAAAAATGTAGAATGAAAAAGCTTTAAAAGTCGAAAAAAAGACTTTTTCTTAGAACTAACAGAGGAACCTGTGGTACAAGTTTATACACGGTGTGCTTCATTCATGACAGTTATTAAACTAAGAAATAAATTATAAAATGTGAACACGTAATACAAAATTCGCATTGATAAAAAAGAAAAGAAACTTGACTACTGACGACTTAAAATCTATCGAATATTTTGAAATTTATTACTAATGGGTCATTTTACATTCAATAACACATACAGGGTGATGATGGTGGAAAACATAAAAACACCACAAAAAAACAAATATTATTAATAATAAAAACGTTGAAAAATGACTACCTTTACTTTCAGTCCAACAAACAAACGAGTGTGATGTATCACAGACTTTGAAAAAGCTATCAAGTCCTAGTTTACATAATGAAATAAAAAAAAAAACAATATGCAAATTTATGCTAAACATGACCCAATACAAGAACTTAAACAAAACAACTTAAAAAGTATCTCTCCGTAAAAAACCTTTTTGCAAAATTAACATTGCAAATGTTTAAACTTCTACTGTAACCGCTGGAGAACCTTCACTAGCTTCTAATTTTTTTATTTTAATGTCTTCAACGCCATTCTTTCCTTCATCTTCAACACTTTCACCATTGGTAGTTGTAACTTCAGGAACTTCTTGACATTTACCATTTTCATGTTTTCCGTTGATTTCCGGAACGTCGTCAGTTTTCTTTGCACCATTTTCTTCGGTTCCATTACTCGACTTTTCAGTCTCGACAGTTTCTGTTACGGTTTTCACCAAAGTTTCTTCAAGAACTTCTTTAGCTACTTCCACTTCAGGTTTGCTTTCTGGTGCTAATTCTTTAGCTATTTCGACTTCTAGTTTAGCTACTTCAACTTGCGGTTTGCTTTCTACCTTAGCTGCTACTTCAGCTTCTGGTATGCTTTCCGTAGCTTCTACGGCGATTTCGATACCTTCAGTCACTTTGACGCTGGAGTCACCATTTTTAGAGACTTGAGCATCTGTGCTATCACCATTTTCGGTGACTTTAACTTCTACTGTCGCTTTCTCTTCTGTTACTTCAACAGCTTCTGTAGTTTCAACAGTAGAAGTCACTTGAACATCTTCTACAGGTGCAACCTTGTCACATTCTTCCACTTTATCTACAGTATCTTGAACTTTCTCGTCTTTTAGATTTTCTTTCACTTCAACGCTTTCCTTTTCTTCGATAATCTCAGCTACTTTTATTTCTTTGCCGATTTCTTTAGCAGCATCATCTGCTACTTTAGGAGGTTCTTCAGCTTGAGCAATCACTTTTTCAGGCTCTGAAACTTTTTCCACAGTAGATTCAGTCTTACTTTCAGTCTTAACAATTTCTTCTTGTGTTTTTTCAACTTTTGTATCACATTCAGCCTCACTTTTTGGCTGCTCAACAGTCTTTTCTATTTTCGTTTCTGGAATTGATTCAGCAGTCTTGTTATTAGTTTTTTCAACAGTCTTTTCAGAAATTGGTTCGGTGATTTTGTCGGCATCTTTTACTTCAGTCTTGTCTTCGACCGGCTTGATTTCTTCAGTGGGCACCACTGCTTCGGCTTCATCAGTCTCCATTGCCTCAACGACAACACTTTTAGTTTCTGTTACTATAAATTACAGACAATTAATTGGTGGCAACTTAAATTTAATTAAATTACCTTTCTCAACTTCTGGGGTTTGTTCTGTAGGAACAACTTCACTGGTCGTTGTATCAACTTCCATAGCTTCAACCACGGGGTCTTCTTTCTTTGCATTCTCCTTTTCTTCGTTTTCAGGTTTGGCATCGCTGGACTTGACAGTTACTATACTTGTGCTCTCTTCGATTTTTAATACTTTTGCAGGTGGTTCCTAAATATAAGAAAAAGTGTAAATAATACATATAAAAAATTATGCTACAATTGTTAGTTATTTAAAATGATAGGGGATGAAAAATTAGAATTGAAAATAATGCGTCTTCCAATTCTAAATGCTTTTTTTTAAATTAAACTTACCATTTCTTGTTGCATAAAGAAGTTTTAAAAAGAAGAAAGATAACAGTAATTCCTAAAAAGCAGATAATGTAAAAAATAAACCACTATCCGTTAATTAAAAAATTAGAAGAATTTAATTTTTACACTAAAATAATAGAAAACACAAATCAAAAAAAAACAGTCAAATTTTTAAGCATTTAGTACCACACACCTCGACACCAATTTCATCTTCATTCTTTCTTTTATTAGTCGTTTCTAATTTAATATCTTCAAAAGATGTCACAACAGTAAAATCTTTTGCGACATCTTCAGCAATTTCTTCGTTGCCTTCACGTTTCACAAGCATCTTGAGTAAACCTGCATCAGCTGCAGCCTTTAATTCTGTTTTAAAAAATAGTAAAATTAGAATCAAGCTATGTATTATAATGTCAAGATTACCTTTAACGTCATCGCTAAGGAACAAAATCTCTTTTGGTTTTACTTCCAGTTTTTCAGCTATTTTAACATAACTGGAAGCTTCAGTCTTCAAACCAACGCTTTGGTCAAAATAATCGATTATGTGTGCAGATAAGTCACCTTCAGTCGAGTGATTAAACAGTAATTGTTGAGATTCAACACTTCCAGTCGAGTATATAGCTATCTTATGATTCTTGGACCAATTTTCGAAACATTTGAACACATCTGGGAATACACTACAAATTTGGTTTGTTAGAAATAATCAACTAAATTTTTTTCGTTGAACTTACTGTCCCTTTAAAGTACCGCCGTCATATCCGGACTTGTATATCAATCCTTGCAGAGTCTTTAAGCCTTCATTGGTGGACTTCTCTTTTGTTAATTTAATAATCAGTTCAGCTGCCGATTCAATGGTCAGTTCTTCTTCGCCTTCCTTAACGAGCTTGAGGGAATCTACTACGCCTTCTGAAGTCCAGTTATCTTTTAAAAAAGTCGATACATTGTCAAAGATGTATTTAGATAACGTTTCCTGTAAAATAAATTTTTTTGTGAGTTTTTTGTAAATTTACAAATTTAATTATTGCCTAAATAAGGTCGAATGATTGGCTTCTGATATATTGGCAACCACTGAAGATTAATTTAAGAAAATATAATTAACATAATTGCTTTTCCATTGTTTTTCGGTTTAATAAATAATACTGAATAGGTAGTATACAAAATTAATGGACTAAATAACCAATGGCCCATTAAGTGATATCAGGTAATTACTTTACAGAAGCTGTAGCCACATTGTATTCATACTTGAATTTGATACCAGATTATATTACTAGGAACAAGAGTAACATTGTACTGAAAGATGCAAAGTCAGTTTTACTCACAATTCCATATTTATAAAAGAGGCAGCTGCTTACAAAGCACTGCCAGCTAATCTGAAAAGATGTAGTGTTGAAAGCAGTAAATTCGTTTTTTTTCTCGTATATAAAACCTTTTCTATTGCATAGCCAGGTTTGGCTAAATAAAGAATATTCTTATTATTTTAATCTTTTCTTTATATTAAATCTACTAATGAGATGATAACATGTATGATAAAAAATTAACAGTGTCACCCTTAAATAGATACGATTTTAAATTTCAATGTAATTTATGTCGATCAGTTTGTGTAGTACAGCCATTTAAAAAAGAAAAGTTGGGATTGTAAACAATGAGTAATGTTGAATTTTGTGCGTTGATGAAACATTCATTACTTCTTTCGTAGTAAAATAGCTCAAAATGCCAAAGAAAGGAATGATAAATATCTCAGTGAGTCTGCTCCATCAACAGTAAAATATTGGATAGCTGAATTTAAACTTGATAGAACAAAAAATAGGACCTTCATTTTTTACATAAAATTCCGACTTTTCCAAGTTGCTCCCGATTAAAATTTATAATTTTCCCTTACTTTAGAATTTGGCAAATTGAAAAAAGAAAATATGGACCGACTTAAACAACCTAATAAATAGTACAGAAATACAATTTAATATAAACAAAAACAATTAATTATTATTGTTTTGGGCCTCGTAGGTACAAGAATAGAATTAAGATTGTCTACCCGTTCCCCCAAGAAGGTAGGAACTTGGCATTTAATACGTCAAAGCAGTGATGGATCCAGAATTAACTCGAAGGGAGATTTCATTAAATTTTGAAAAATCCAATTTTTAACTTATAAAAATCGATCATATTCAATAGGGCTTAAGTTACAAATTTAATACAAAATCATTTAATATTTTAAAATTTCCATGTTTAATTTCCTTCAACCTTCCAAGATCCGCTACTGTCACGAAGATCAGCACTTGGCGAAAGCGACACAGCCAGAAGTAATTAGTAGTTGGGAATCGAACCCACAACTGTAGAGTAAAAATGAAATTAGAAGCCTCCGACTGTGCTTTTGAAAAAATTACTTATTAATTTGAATAAATCAAAAACGCAATTTTTATAAATGTTTTTTTCAAGTTTCAAAAATTTTCTTTCTGCCTTTCGCTTAAATATCAAAAATTCCCTGACTTTCCATGACAAAATTTATAAATTCTCTGACTTTTCCAGCTACTCGAGGTTTTCCAGACGAGTAAAAATTGAAAAATGATAAAAAAATCCACAAATTTTTATTTAATGATCGACAATTCAATCAATTGGTCACAAGTTTAAAATATTTTGCAAGTAAGAAATTATCGGTAAGATGTGTGCCGTTTCCTGAGCACTATTTAGTGCAATTTTAATGATTTTTTGTGGTGATTCATAACTATTGATAAGCGTGGATTCATAACACAAAGGAAACATGAATAATCAATTGAGGCTGGTTTTAGTGCACTAAACAAAGCAAAACCAATTTAAAACAATCGAAATAAACAACCACATTTAACAAAGAAAAGTTATTTTTCATTAAAACAGATTAGTTTATTGAGACCTTGACCTACTTGCAAATTTACTCAAAAGATTTTGAAAAATCGTGTTTTACTCAGGTCAAAATCCTCAAAAACCCTGAAACGTGTTAGATGGAATTTATCAGACTAAATGATAAAAATGCTTTTTGCAAAAAAATAAGGTGTTTTCATTTATAGGCCGACAGCATAGTGAACGAAAATATTAATTTTATTGAATTTAAGAAAATTAAAATATTTATTTAAATATTTAAAATTAAAATAATTTTCATTCTTTCATATCTTGCACTTGCAAAGCCCCTGATAATGTAATCTGCATAAACACAACAAAATAAATAGTGTAAATGGTAGATACTGAAATCTATTATATTGAAATTATTGTAAATTTCAAATAAATTTGTTAATTTTATTGTTACATGTATCGGCTGATTAATTAAATTATTATAATGAAAATCCTACACAAATCCGTATAGAAGAGATGTGGGAAAAGGGAGAGCTTCAGCTCTCAGGCCACTGAAATATAGGTTTGCTACCTCTATTATGTAAAACTTTAATAAAAAAAAAACCCATTTTTAGTCCTCATATCCAATGTCCAATTCCTTTGGCGATATAAATAATGACACCAAAGCAGTGTTTTATATAGGGGTAAATTTATAAATCCATAATTACAATCTTTCTTTTCCTATCTGGGTAAAATAGCAAAATTAAATCTTTAGTGTTATTGATATATGTTTCAATTTTTAAGATATGGTCATATCCTTCACAATCAATCATTACAGATGCAGTTTAGGGGCACGTTCCATTAAACCAATGAGAATTTTTTAGATAAAAATTACCTATAATCATAAAATTTTATATAAAGAGAAGAGTCTTTTTGGATTTAAAACAGTATTCTTGTTAAGGTACGTCTTGACCTTTCGACTATTCCAGACGAATGGGAATCCTGTATTAGTATCCAGGGTGAATGAAACCACCCGCATAAGTAATTTTTTTAAAAAATCGGTTAGCCAAAAAAATATGTTATAAAAGCCGTAATAAAGAATCGAATGGTGATATTATTATTTCCTGGAAAGGTCGGCATAGTCGGTAGAACTCCAGAATTTTAAATCGTACCAAAGGTCGAAAGAGGTATTATTGAAAATATCTTGAAAAAATAACCAATTTTTGTAGGAAAAATAATTTTATTGCTACAACCCTTTTTTTAAGTAATATTCGATTGGTTATTAAATTTAAATTATAAAATATAACCAGAAGATCTCAACAGCGTTTAGAAGTAAATGGAACACATGTGACAAATCTAGCTACTGAGAGCTAGATTTTAAATACTCACTTTTAAAATTAAGTTCGTTATAATGAAATTTAAATTTATTAACTTCAATAACTTTAAAAAAAAATTGTTGAAAGATTGACCGAAGAATGTTTTTATTTTTCGTTGACATTAAAGAATCTCTTTAAGTTATCGTTATGAAATTTAAAGGTAATATTTTTGGAGTTAATTAGAAAAGCATCTTCTGCTATTATTCAAAAGTTGTTTTTTTTAAATTCCTACGTATATCAATTTAAAAAAATGAACTTTTTGAAAAGTCGTAATCTTATTCCCGATCTATTAGGAGGCTCAATTTTTCCTGTGACAAATATTTTGGACGATTTCCCTTGGCAGCGAAGGAATTATTATCTTTGAACCTTAAAGTTGACTTTTTTGAGTCAGCTGACCAAGATAAATTTGAAATGAATTTTAGTAGATCTGATGAAAAATTTACTTCAAAGATTATATTTAATTTATTTTAATACAAGAAATATTTATATATATTTTTGCTATTACCATTTCATTAAAATTTTTTACTTATGAATTTTTATTTTATCTCCCTCCCCAACTTATGGCAATTCAATTGTCTGGATACGCCACTGGTTTTTGAAAGGGTCAACAGTAATGTATTTTGTAACTTTTTTAAAATAGTAATAAAAAGTATTTTGCTCGGCCCCGATAAAAGGTAATAATTATAAGGTACCCACGATTACAAGAGAGAAAATTGAAAGATCCACACAGATACACATTAAATAACCAGAAGACAGCTGGTCGGGATGAAATATTTTGAGAACTTCTCAAACTTTTAGAATGAGAATAGCTCTTCACTGCCAAAAGCAGAAGCTCGGTAGCAACATTTTGAAGTTGTTCCTAAAAATCTTACACTAAAGTAGATTTAGAAAATTATTATTGTACGTAAGAGTTGAGGACGTATCCAAAAACTCTATATAAAATTGAAACACATAAGTAATTGAAATAAACCAAAAAGAAAACTGCAAAAGTTCACAAAGGCAGAAGATCTCAGCAATTCTTAAACAAATTCACAGTCCAACTAACATCTTCCAAAAGACTATTCCAAAAACTCAATCGGGCAGAAAGTGTTCCCTAGCTCTAGTTTTGAAATTTTCACGAAGCAGTTTTAGACGGTGTCCACACAGTCAAGTATTAAGTTGAGGGCAAATCCAATGGAAACAGATGGTTTAGTGCTTGAAAAGTAATTATTAAATCTCCCCTCAAACGCCGATGCCGGAGGGTTGTCAAATTAAGGATGCGTAAACGTTTCTCGTAAGATGGCCTATTAATGTAAGGAAAGGCCGTTCGTGTTGTTGCTCTCTGCACGGATGTCTCTGTAAGTCATGTATTAACTCCGCACACGAGACCGCATTAGCAACTCGAGATGGGGCCGAATATAGGTTTAGAATAACTTCCCAACAACTGGAGGCCTGAGCCTCTCGATGCACTTCGAAAGAATATAAAGTATTGTTTTTGATCTGTTCCAGATTTTGCTAATATGACTACTCTATCTGAGATTACTAGTTATGATCACCCCAAGATCGGTGTGCGACTCGATAACTCTTAATTTCAAACTGCCATCCACATAATTCAACCGAAGATTGTTCTTACCGAGATACATAACAACGCACTTATCAATATTCGGTGGAATCCAACCACTCAGAACACCACATCATCACTTTATTTAAATCATCTTGTAGAACAGAACATCATGAGAAGAGTTTGGATTATTACAAATCTTGGTGTTGTCGGAAAAAAACATTGTCATGAATGTTCTTAGAAAAATGAACATAAATTAAAAAATACATTGGTATGGAGAAAAGCTACATTCTAATCGAACGGCTAAATTAAAGTTTACGAAAATATCTGGGACGGTGAAACTCTGCAGAGGAGTCCGAAAGGGATGTGTTTTGTCAACAGACTCTTTACTCGCAAAATATTTTTCAATTAAAATGAAGGAAAAGTGTCTAGAGGTCAACGCATTGTGGATCAACGATAGGTGAGAACACAATGATGTCCAATAATTTTCAGTAGCATGAGCCTAAACGTTGATAAAGCATAATTGATGATCGTCACCCAGGATCCAGACTCATTTAGATGTTGTTATTAACGCTTGAGCGATAGAACGTGTAAACAAGTTTATATACCTTGAAACATGGCTGTGAATTTACGAAATTCCAAAGAATACTAATACAGACTTTGAACTTAACCTTAAAATGAGATTTATTAGGTAATGAGATTATATCCGGTTGTTGCTGCGATACAGGATGGAGGAGTATTTACAATAAATACAGTTCCATCAGTATGGCGTTAAGCATAAATCAACCGACGAGGAAAAGGAAAACCGTGGTTTAAATTGTAGCCGATCTAAAGTTCAAGATCGATCTGTGCAACGGAAAACCATTTATTAATTATAAATATATTCCTTACTACGTCATCTTGGTTTCAGTTCAGTTGATCATCAATGCACTGCAAATACATCAAACAGCAAAGATAATCAACAAGGAGATTCTGAGATGAATTAACAACGCTTGAGAGGTACCGACTGTAACAGAATGCAGAAAGACTACACACCGAGACATGTTGCAAGTAAAAGAGAAATAGGAAGAAAAAATATGTTCGGAAGACGGTGGATGGGCTTTCACATCAACAGTAATAGATAACTAGCAACATTCTCTCTCACGTAGGTATGTTGCTTGTGGCCTATCGCTTCCGGTGTGAGAACCTACCAAGTGTTGACTCATCAACTAAGTAAATGTAAGAATATGATGTAAACTGTAAACGAAATTGGTAAGTATCACGATAAAAAGTTTATCCACCGTAGTTCAAACTACAGGGCACCCTTTAAAGTAGGAAGTTACAAATGTTTTTTAATTCAACAACTTTCCAGAATATAAAGTACCTACTGGAAATAAATCCTTAAGAAAGTGTCATTGTACTTATGCAAAAATTTCTTCACCCACAAATTTGGGAAGTAAAACTTTTTCAAGGGAACCACAAAAATACAAATGGGTAATTTATTGTGAAAACATTATTTAAAATGAAATGAGCAATCTTCTTGTTTTGGGGTTTTTAAATTCAAGAGTGAAACCACCACTAGGGTTAATGACCTGAACGTGCAAATTAAAAGTTAAAAAGGCCAAAAACGTTTAAGAGTCAATCCTGTACGTAGGTTTCGACCATCATTTGCAAAAAAAAGTTAAAAATATTGAGATAGGTAAATTTCCGATTGAGAATTTTCAGGTAGCAAAATATTACTGGAAGAACTTTCAAACAAAAAATAACAAAAGACGTTATTTTGATTGTTCGCAATTTCAAGTGTAAAGAAAATTTTGGGTTGGCTGTACTTTCAGGGGACTACGTACGGGCAGGGGCTAATTTTTACCTGTCCAAGGACAACTGCTACTGCATGAAAATTATGCAGCTGGATATTCTTGACTATCGATATTCTCGACATTTTCAATAAAACCTCGTTAAGATGAATAAAAGATTACATGTATTTTTGCAATAAAAATGTGTGCAACACTTTTGAAATTTAATTCGTGCAAACGTTGATAAAATTTTATATAAAACAAAAAATTACCTGAACAAATGATAATTTAGTAGTGGTCCCCGCTACATCAGATAAGACCACGGCACATTCAATTATAGAACACATTGTATAAGATAACAAAACTTAGATAATTTAAAAAAACAAATTGTAGATATTATTAGTTGAAACTAGCTAGGATTTTTTATTGAAACGAATATTTAGACATGCAGCATTCGCCTCTACCGAAAAAAGCAAATACAGGAGCTTACGGTGGCGCAAACGCCTAGCAACGTACATGCGCAGTCACCGATAGAAACGAGTTTTAACGAAAAAATTCGTACGGTAGCTTTTCATCCAATCAGAATTGCGCAGCTGACTTCGCGTCAATTTTAGCATTTTAAATTTAAAACCGGCAAAAAAATATTTTGGATAAATATTTTCATTTAAAATTTATAATATTAAATTTATATATTATGGTTGAGGTGATAATTCATTATAATCTACCTAAAAGATACGTTTTTACAACACATTGTCGACAAGATATCTAACCGGCATGCAGGACCGGCTTTAGTAATATCGTCGAATGAAAAAATAGCATACAAAAATTATAAATTTACAAAAAAACTTAACAAACATCGACGCTTTCAATCTCATTCATGATAAATGTAGAGTTGTTTTTCTCAAACCCAGATTAATATTATTGATGTATTTATTTTATAATAAAGTTGAACTTGTATTTGTTTAATTCGATGTTCGAGGGATCTCAAAAATTAAATTATTAAAATCCGAATTAGTAAATTATTGGTTAACAGCATTTCAAATTCAAGGGATCAAGGGATTAAGAAAACGTTCGAATTAATTTTAAAACTGTCGCTTGCGGCTACCAATTGGATGGGTGACCTCGTGGTGACGAATTCGACAATATCTTTTTTTTACATATCGACACTTCATAGGTCAATTGGCGTAACCCTCATTTTACATTTTTTCAGGAGGCAGTAAAACTGTATAAATTATTCAAAGATGCATTATTATGGATGAAAATTTCAATGTTAGTCAATAAGTTTGGTTTGCGTCAATTTCAAATGATTCTGAAATGATACTACACTGGGTTTCACAGATATTAAGCAATATTTAAACAAAATTGATGGTTACGCCTATTGACCTGTACTCATTTTTAATGTTGCTGCTTTAAACTTGTAGGTTAAGCCCATTGACTTGCAGTTAAATGTTAGTTTGTTTTATAATTTTAACATAAAGTAAAGGTTTTCTAACCGCATTTATTAAAAGTGAAGCAAGAAAGACAATTCTACAAATTATCTTTAATAAAAAAAATTCAGTAAATTTTGATGAACAGTTTTGGCATTTTATACGACTTTACGATGGTTACGCCATTTGACCTGACTCTAAAATTAGGCGAACACTTACGACCAAAGAGTGTTTTCCAATGATTTTAACGCATTAAATTCATAATTCCGGTTAAAAATGATAGAAAAGGTGCGTTACGACATTTGGGACCCAAATATATGCATAACTCAATTTTCGAAATTTTGAGGTTACGCCAATTGACCTATGAAGTGTCGATATAAATCGAAGTATCCTAACTGACTCATCATCGCCCAGTTCCAAAAAGCTGAAATTTGGAGAGATTATTTCTTTTGTGGCGTAGGAATCATTTAAGAAATATTTCTTCGATATTCGTTTTCGAAAAGGCGGAAGGTGATAAAATGTGTCTTTCACATACTTTTGCAGTTGGTAAAATATTAATTGCATATAAAAAAATTAATTATTGTAAACAAAAAAAACACAAGTACAAAATTTAAGAAAGTTTAAGAAAAGGCATTCCGATCGAACCAATCAGAAGAAACAATAACTGTTGTGAGGGAAGCAGATAAAATTGGATATGCCGATAGATGCCAAAATGAGAATTTTAGACTTACGCATTCTCCGCAAGCTTGCTCAAAAGTAATATCTTCAGGACTAGACGTGGCCATGGAAGAAAACCAATCGGTCTCTTTGGAGCAGTTATCTCCAACGCAACAAGTGCTTAGAAGCATATCACGTTGCATTGGAACAAAAACACGACAACGAGAGAAGTATTTCTCGATGTCGATAGTTACCAAACGTTTGATTTTTAAAATCTTGTAGCATATTTTTTTAGCCCTTTCGTTGCTCCATTTAGCTCGTTCTTGGTAGCGACATCTTGAGTGTTCTGCCAGATTCTCCTTATTTTTCGTTTTTCTGCAATGGCTTCCATTATTATTACTTACTGTTTTGTCTCTTGAGCGAAATGGATTGGCAGCCCAGGCCGCCTTTTGGATCAAACATGTTAGATAATCAACCGCATTCTCCTAGTTTTCTATGGTTTTTAGTCAAATATTTAACGAAATTTTTTCATCGAGGAGTTTTCGAAACGACCTCCAGTGGGTTCGATTGTTGTGCAGCGATGGTGGTGTTTCCTTTAAAGAGACTTGGATACTTATAGTTACCATAATTGGTGGAGTGATCGGATGAAAGTTTAGTGCTAGATTCGATTTTGGTGTGGGTCTCCGGTACACCCTTGACTACGCAAAAATCAAGGACGTCATCCGTTAATTGTGGTACATCAGTTAGAAATGTGGTGATAGAAAACACCCTTTCTCTAAGCCGTTGAGGAGTTTCATTGTCATCTTTTTATTTTTATTAATTAAGTTCCACTACTACGTTTACTTCACCATAAGGACATCATGGTAACTCAAATATCCCGATACCCTAAAAAAATTGTCCGAGTATCGTTTATGTGCTCATAAGAATTTCGTTATTTTGTCCGCGTGGTAAGAAATTGTCGCGTAACATACATAAAAAAAAGATTCCGACGAATTGTATAACCTCTTTTGTTTTTGAAGTCGGTTAAAAAGGAAACAAAACAAACAGCTCTCAAAAAATATCGTACTAGCTGGATACCCGGCTTCGCGGGTCTCATTAAAAGGTGGAACTCTGCCTTTGTCTGAATGATTGAATAGCTGGATACCTGGCTTCGCCCGGGTTTCTATAATTAAAATACTTTGCCTTTGTGTGAAGTATTTAGATTTTCCAGTATCCTGCTTCGCTTAAGGTTTTCTTCTCGACGGAAATCTTGCTTCCCGTTGCTAGAGCGTTTCAGAATGATTTTAGTGTTCCCGTTGTCGAGTGTTTTAGAACGGTTTATATATTGTACTCTACAATTTTCTCTACAGCTTTTCTTCTCCAGTATTTTAAATCACTTATAATAGTGTAGGTACTGAATGTGAATATACCAACGTAAAATTACCATATATCAATTACAGGTATTGGCGATGGGAATCTCGTTAATCCATTCATGCGCGTCCGCAATTTTTCACTTTTTTTTTAATTAAGCTTTTTGGTCCCGGTTTTTAGCGGAAAACCTCTTTAGGGTCCTAGAGAGTAACTGTGCAAAATTTGGTTGGGATCGGTCGAACGGTCTAGGAGTCTATAAGGAACACACAAACACACAAACACACAAACAAACATACATCCATTTTTATATATAGATATAATTTAAAGTTTTGATCAGCACAGGTATCTACATTTCAACTTTTTAAAAAATTTTTTAAACGAGCAAATAAACGTAGTCCAAAATTATTACTACAACACCACAAAATAATAAATCAAATATCAATTGAAACAATAAATTCTATCAACTAAAATAATTTTGGATTAGGCACAATCCAAACTTTGTATGTCTGTCAGAACACCACTTACAGGGTGACATATGTACCCTTTTGGTAGAACGGGAAGAAGCTTTGATGGTGTAGGCGTCTATCGAAAGTATCTGAACATATACTATAACATTATAACAACATAAAATTGTAAAACATAATTTGCTATATAGTAGCTTCGTCACTTTTGCTTTTCAGTATTTAAAATTTTATCCGGAAATGTCCAACCGTACATTTTTGGGTTTTTATATTTTCGGTGAGGCTTTATTCCTCTTCTTTTTATCGAGTTTTCCTGCAAAATTCATAATTAAACTAATTATTATAATATAATAGGTATACTATAAGTGAAACTTACCAAGATTGTTATACCGGAATTTTGTACAGTTAACATATGGATCATCTCTTCATCTTCACCTTCATGGAGGCGAAGGAAATCTTCAACATTTAATTAATTAAAATGGTTAAAAAACTTTAGAATGAAATTATAGGTTGCAATAATTTATCAAAATATAAAATATTTATAAAAAGAATTAATAGCTACAGTAGAATCTGGCTGTAAGGGGGACGCACATGAGTTTGAATTATTTTATAGTGGCTCGTTATAACTTTTACCTTCCCGAGCTTGAAAATCTTGCAACAAACGTTCAACTTTCAACGACGGAGTTAAAAAATTAAACAAACCAAATGCAGTTAAGAACAGAAATTCTGAAATGATTTTGTGTTGCATTTTTCAACAATTTTGATATTATGTTAAAATTAGGATTTTTTAAAATTTAGCGCTTATAACTTTACCAAGCCCTATCCTTGAGTTGGTACTAGCTCCGGCTCTGTGTAAAGTGCACGTACAACTAACATAAGATCAATTTATTTTAAAGTTTATGGTTAAAATGAGCAAGTTACAATAAATTATTGTTACCACTACTAGGTACCGACGAAGGGATAAACAAACTTGGCTACAAGCTGTTTATCAATAATGTACAAACTTTCATGCACACATAAAAACGAGATTCTACTGTACACATGATTTATCAAAAATAAGTAGGTACTTACGTTCCATATTTTGGTCCCTGTTATTTTGATAATCCCCATTTGCTTCTGCGTATGGTAGAAATCCTACAACATTTGTTTAATTAATTAAAATTTATAAAATAAATTGTAGATAAATTAAATCAATAATTCATAAAACTATATGATCAAAGAACTCAATTTGAAAAAAGTATTACATAAAAGTAATACATTATTTGTAAAAAAAATATATACAAGTACTACGTACGGTTCGCCATGTTAAGAGTGGTTTGGAAATGGCAAATTATAATCAATTTTCAATTTTATTAGAGATAAAATTGCATATTTATTAATTTATTTACTTTAAAATGAAAATAAACTAAAATAATATTTTATTATTTTATTATTTTCCGTTAAAAATTTATAAAAAAAATACAAAGCAGTAAGCTATATACACCTACATTTTAACTTTTATTATTATCATTGTTTTTATATTATTGAATACAGGGTGTTCATTTTAAAACTTCCAGCAATAAATATCTCAAAAACAAAAGTCAGATGAAAAAATGTTTCAAACAACAGTTGTGTAATGGCTATAAAAAAAATAGGACGAGAGGATCTGGTATAATTGTTTTTTTTAATTAGTTGACCTTTTCAAGGTTATTTGAAGGTCAACTTTGTTCTTTTCATATGACACCTTATGTTCTTTAGCAAATTTAGATTTTGCACGAAAAAATAAATAACTCTAGAGATATCTAAGATAAAATAAGAGATATCTCTAGGTGAAGAAATCGAGCATAAATTATTTCATAATTTTTGAGAAAATGTCAACGTTAAAACAAAAGACTGTCATTTGTTTTATAATTCGAAATAAATAATTAAAACGTTTTATTTATTAATATTTAGAAGAGTTAATAAACCTAGTAGTGGAAAAATTGTATATAAACCACGGCTGTGAAGCGCATTAAATCCCTCGGTGATTCGCACCTCGTGATTTCGGTTATAACACCTACATAGTATGTTAGCTTCACAACCTGGGTGGTGTAATATACTATTTTTGGACATCTTTTTTTATCCGACATAAATTTTACGAGTAAGATGTGTTGAAACAAAATAAAAACATTTTAATAAACTAACTATGGTTATTCGAAATTTAATTTTTTAGACGTTTCAGAAGGCTATTCGACTTAAAATTTATTGCGACATTAGGACAAAAACCCCCGCCCTAAAATGTAAAAAATAATTCATTTATTCATCAAGGTGGCAAATACCAATGTTATTTGGCCATAAGAACAAACCACGATTAAAAACCGAGTACATATAACATTTGTCGATAATACATATATTATAACTAGCTGGATACCCGGCTTCGCCTGGGCCTCATTAAAAATAAAATACTTTGCCTTTGTCTGAAGTATTTCGATTTTGCAGGGTTGCTTTACCCGAGCTTTTCTTCTTCAGTATTTCAGAACGGTTTCAGTCTTGCTTCCCGTTGTCCTTTGGTTGCTATAACTTGATTTATTTTACAAAACGAAATCACTTATAATAGTGTAGGTACTGAATGTGAATATACCAACGTAAAATTACCATATATCGATTACAGGTATTGGCGATGGAAATCTCGTCCCATTCATGCGCGTCCGCAATTTTTCACTTTTTTTAAATTAAGCTTTTCTGTCCTGGTTTTAGCGGAAAACCTCTTTAGAGTCCTAGAGAGTAACTGTGCAAAATTTGGTTGGTATCGGTCGAACGGTCTAGGAGTCTATAAGGAACATACATACACACATACACATGCACACACATACAAACCCACCATCATCCATTTTATATATATAGATTACAAGTAAAACCATTTTATAGTTAAAGGGAGTTATACACCTAGCATGGTGAAAAAATCGATTTTGTTTTTACATTTTCTTGAAGCTTGAGGTCTCAAGAATATCTGGTAAAAACGCCAAGTCAACATTTCGATAAATAAGCCTGGAATCGGCGGCAAAACAAACTGACGGCAAAGTTTATAGATAAACTGAGCGTTTACTATGGCTTAGCTATTCGCAGAAACTGTAATTCCAAGGATGACATGAAAAAACTATATGGGCAACATTCTACCATTACGGCTCAACAGACAGCAACTCTTAACATCATTTCTGTCTCGAAGACCAACTTATTTGGAAGATAGCTCCAAAAACGATGAACAAGGGGGCGAAAATTGTTAACATTGCAGTATTTCTTGCAACATGCACATTCATCAATGGTGTCACCTCATTGTTGGAAGTCATGAACGTGTTAGGAATATCGGTCGGATCGGGAGCGCATTTGTACGCTGCCCAAGAAGACGAAACTCGCTTAGCAAAAGCCAAGCTGCAAGCGCAAGAACAGACGAAAGAAGGTCGAATAGGTCATCGACAACAAAATTTAGAAGTTATGAACATTCCGTCGACCGTAGAAGATTTACACTATGGGCCTGGTATCAATGATTCCATGTAAATTAACAAATTTCATGATTTATTCATTCTCAAATTTTCAAACGCGTTTTACTCAAAACTACGTTTTCAAATCGGTACCCAAAATTGCAAGAAAACCAATGAACCGATTGCATTGAATTTTTGTGGTTATTCTACACACCATTATCTAGTACTTGTCATAGGATTTTTCTTTTCGTTACTTAGTTTTTGCTTTATAGGCAAAATAATTACTAATTCTTGGTCTAAAATGACTTTTATGTTCAAACGTCCCTATTTTGTCATAAATCAATATTTTCAAAATCGGCTATGACAAGTACTAGATTATAGTATCTAATTTAATAATTTTTTGTTTTGTTTTTCTCAGATGATTTTTGAAGAAACGCCAGTGGTTACCGTTAACGCAAATTTTTTTACGATGCTCCAAGGATCGTACAATATCCTTGTTTATTTTTGATATTTTTAAATAAAAAAAAATTATAAATATTCCTGAATGTGTATACTTATAGATAGTTAAACTCACAATCCAAAATTTCAAATAGTTTTCCTAGAAAAAATGCACAAAAATTACCTTTTTTCCGGCTCCTAGGTGTATATCTCCCTTAATGAATAAATAAATAAACAAAACAGGCCTGCGGAACGGTTCAGTTTTTTATTTATTGTAGTGAAAATAGTAAAGTAATCATGCTGTATTTACAGTATGTCAATACAAATTATCTATTTGAGAGTTTGCAGTTTAAAAATCTGTTATTAACCTCATTAGTAACGAAATTAATCGTGGTTCTTCTAGTAGTCCCCATCTTGCTTATGCCATTTGCAGTTTGGAAAATGTTTCGTAGATGGCACGCGCAAAGTACAGTATATTGTATTATTTTACGAAAATGGATTTTGAAATTACTGTCAATATTTGCAAAAGTGGAAAAAATATTGTCGCATATTCTACTGTCACATTGAAAAGATAATCACTCTGAAAAGATAGTATAATACGTGTATGAGCTTATTTATGTATTTACATAATTTTTTTACAAAATGGTTAAAGCACGACTAGTGAATAATAATGAAATAGTCCATAAATACGGTGACCATTCGTACTGGTTTTCTATTCTTCTACCTACTGATCACTGTCCCAGAAAAACGGGCCACTTTCAGGTGTGTAATAGATTAACATAATAGAAGCTCATTAGAGCTCAAACGAAACTCTATCGATTGACACCAAATTCACTCAAAAATACGAACCAGAACAGAAAATGGAAAAAGCATTCCCCCATCCCTCAAGTTTTCGCAAATAACACCGCGACGGTTGTAGTTCAAACGATGAAAATGGAAGCTCATTAAAGCTCGAACGTTTGAGGGGGGCGACGAAATGTATCTGGCAACTTGATTGCGTTGAGCTAAAGTAAATGCAAAACCGTACGACGTGACAGAAGTATATATCAACTATCAAGACATTATATTCGATTTCAAAGAAGAAAAAATTAAATTTTGAAATAGATTATGATCGAAACAAAGTTGTTCAGTCCTTTTTGTAAATGCAAATGTTAGCGTCTTTCTAAAAATTAGGAGGTGAAGCGTTACAATTTATTTTTGTCATATATGACAACCGTTGCATTGCCACTGTTGTTGTTATTTTTATTTTGTCTTGTAAGTACTGGTTTTATCTTTAAGATCCATTGTAAAGATCATTAAAAGGCTTGTTAAAGCAATCATCGTCTTTAATATCAAACATAAGCAACCATTTGCCTCTTGAGTGCTATCAAGAGGCGTTTTCGTCAAATAACCCGGATTTACAAACGCTGCGTTGAAAACAACAAAAACTTCAAGATCACCAGCAAATATACAGGAGTAAACTAAAACGTTTGTGTATTAAAAATAGTTCCAGTGTATTTCAAATAAGCATTGTGAGCAATGCGTTTTAGAGATATTGACAAAAACCAGTGGTCTTAAGGCCGAGCCGACATCAATCTGTTTCAACCAACCCAGCTTCGACAGCAAATGAATATTATAATCTACGATTAGCTTATAAGCATACCATGAGTATTATAAAAATCTCCAAGTGTCGCAAAATGTAACTGAAGAAAATGCAATGGATACCGGGTAAAATAAGTTATATTTTTAGACGTAGTTTTTGCCAAAGAAGTTTAGGGCACTCGTGCTGCGCACTCGTGCTTCTTTTCATCGCAACAAGCAGTCGTGATCGATTCGGCAAAATTGCTGGCAATATCATGATCACTAGTGATATTACTGTTGAATATTGAAGCAAGTGATTAATACACAAACAATTATTTATTTAATTACTTGACAAATACGAGGGGAGTTCAAATAATTATCTACTTGATGGTCATGAAACAAATTAATGAGTAGCAAAGTATAAATTTTATTATCAAATAGGGCCTTCCGTCTTATGCCCGTCTTCTTCACCTTCTGCATAAATTAATGAAGTAACCAATCATTTTAGATTTCTTAGTTTTGTTGCTGGCTGAACCTTTTTTTTCTTCCACTTGATCCAAAAAACTGGCTCGCCTACACATCTGGATCCTCTCTGTTAAGTTAGGCGCAGTAAACCATAAAACTGGAAGTCCTCCTTTCGTTTCATGATCAGTTTGGGAGCCCATTGAGTACTTGGTTAAATAAAAAAAAATAAATTAACCGGTTTTGTATTGCCTGGTGGAAAGCCTTTAAAAGTATTGGAAAACGTTTATTTAATTGCTGATTTTTTGCTTTTTAAAATTACAGTAGAACCCCGATTATCCGTGCGCGCATTATCCGTAGAGCGGTTTATCTGTGGGCGCATTATACATCGATTACCGTAGATTATTATGCGTGCGGCGACTTATCCGTGCGGCGCCAGCGGTTTATCCATGGACATTCGCAACTTTAGTAGTATACTATGTGAAATCAAATGTATAGAATTTATGCTTACTTCAGAGCTGCACTTGGATTACACACAAAGCTGTTCAGTGTAATTTTTTGTAATAATTTAACAAAAAACGTCAATTATTATTATCCGTGCTTTTCAATTATCCGTGCAGAGCACGGTCCCTGTCGACCCGGATAATCGAGGTTTTACTGTAATAGTAAAAATTTGATAGAGAAATTCTTATATTTTGTTTTCAAAATTGCAATAAATTTTGACTTCAAGGTTTTTAATTTTAGGGTTTTGAAAATTAACCATCCGAAAAGAGGAGAGTATTTAGTTAAAAATTTAATAATAAAAAATAATTAAAGCTGAAAGAAAGAACCTTGAAAGGAAGAAGAAGAATTAAAGCTGATACAAATTTCATGACCACCATTTATTGCTTTCGAATTTTGGTGACTTGAACGATGAACTGGATAATAATTAAAAGGTTTGTTAAGTACGTTTAATTCTTGGTGACCATCGCATAATGGAAACACATATATAAATAATTTAAATATGTACAAATTGTTATTGTAAATAATTATTATAAATGTAAATAATTACATATTTAAATTGTTTATGTTTCCATCTATCTGCAAATTTCGATACTAAAAAATTCCTATTTATAGTAGGTATGCAGATCCCTACTTATGTAGATAAGAAAGGAACTACTTGTTGGTAAGAACTCGGATTTTATTTTCGATATTTGTCGGCAGATGGCGGCACTATTTCATTTATGTACCGTCAAGTATTATATTTTGACGTTTATAACCTCAGTTTATGACCGTGTTCGACTTGGACGCTTACAGCGCTGTTAGTACGAACTGGCGCAATTGTAAACGCTTTTAGCGTTCGACTTGGGAACTGTTAGCGCTTACGGCATCGTGTAAACGCAACCGTGACGTCATGGATTCGCCATTTTCTCACGCTCACAACGCAAATTTCATTTAGGTAGGGCAGCGTAAGCCCGGCGCTGTAGTGGTAAAATTGTAACTATTTTTGAATTTATTTGAAACCTAAATATTTTAGGTTTACTATTTAACTTCAATTTTTAAATTTAAACATAAAATTAGTTGTCCTATATTAATTATTACTTCAATAATTTATTTCCCTTGTTTTAACCGCTCAATTTTTTATAAAAAAAATTAGTGACAAGATTGTAAATGAAATTAATTGACCCAAAATAAATTGTTGTATGAAATTATAGTTATTAATTTGTGAAAAAATAGCTAAAAATGTAATCGCATTTAAAAACAATTATTATTTTAGATTGTTTGAATATTTTATAGGTTAAGCAACTGTCACTTTTAAATTGCAGCGCTGATGGTGCTGTCATATCGTTCGATTTGGAACGTCAGCGTGAGCGTTGTAAGCGCATATTTTCCAAGTCGAACGGCAAAATTTGCGTGCTATAAGCGTAAGCGTCCGTTGGTACTAACAGCGCGTATGCGTCCAAGTCATAGACTATAGAAAGAATGGACATAGCATGTCCTATTCGATACACATAACGTTTTGATGCCATCGTTCGGCATTGATAAGAAAGGCGGGAGGTAAACAAAGTCCTGATGTTTGTTTTGTATGCCACAGGCGTGCGTGTGGGTTCGCAGGTACTTGGATTCAATGTCAAATTAAAATTAGGTTTCAACATGTAAACAACGAATAAAATTCATTTTAAATAATAAAATAAAATTTTATAATTTCATATTACCGAGGCACTCAAATTACTTGAAAGACACGTTAAACAAATTGTTTTCGAAATCCTAAAAAATTTATTGTGCGCCACTGAAATAGTATACATTATAACAATTTACTTACCTACGAAAAATAACAACTTTTTCGTTAAGTTTTGACTTTTTACACACTATACACAACATATTCAGCAGTATAAATTTATAACGGAGCTATATTTTTTCAAGATAAAAATAAATTTTCTGAAATGCGGACAACCTAACCCTATTAACAGGCATAATGTACTGTAGATCATAACAAGCATTTCAAAACAAAAACACGGTTTTGGTCACATGATCATGGTTACACTAAAATATGTAAATAGCTGTGTCCATTCTTTCTAATAGTCTATGGTCCAAGTCGAACACGGTCTATGACAAACTGCGAAGTGGAATGTTCTAAATTTTACAATGAAATTAATTTTTATTATTGGTACGGGATGTTTTAATTTTTAACTAATAGTATATTATACACCAAGGTAGTGAAGCATAGTGTTATAACCCTAGCGCCAGATTAAATCCCAAGTGCGTAGCACCGCGGGATTTAAGGCGCGCGTTATAACACGCTTCACTACCGTGGTTTATATACAATTTTTTCCACTACTAGGATTGTTTACTCTTATAATAATAATTGTTAATGAATAAAGTAAATCGTTTTAATTATTTATTTCAAATTATAAAACAAATGATAGTTTTTTGTTTTGATGTTGACACTTGCTTGAAAATGTTTAATTAATTTTGACATAAAGGTTACATTAAATATTTTGATATTTATAAGTTTTTTCGAGTATACTTATAGTTGACGAAAACTATTTTGTCAATAAGTGTACTATTTGTAACGATAATTGATTGTAATAATTATTAATAATCGATTTATAAAGTTTCTAGTCATAATTAGCTGTCATAATTAATTCGTTTTCTCATTTCGCCTAATTGCTAAACGTCACAAAATTCCAATTTAATCAACATTTTAAATATCAAATTAATCTTATTTATAGACCGACTTTAATTATTTAAACACCATTGATAGCATTTCTTGGTTATGCTAATTCGTTTTACACATAAATTTTCTTTCAAAATGGCTCGAAGTTTCCGGAAAACGCATTTATGTTCATTATTAACCTCAGGTGAATAATAAAATATTATTCACCTCAGGTGACAGAAGGCGTGGTTCACAGTTCGATCACTTACGTTGAAATGATCGTGTTTATGGCTAGTAGTGGAAAAATCTATTATATACAATTGAATGTTTGTTTTAATAATAATAATAACATTTATTGTATTAGCAGTTTACAACAACAATATAAGTATATCTATATATGTACATAAAGAACAATACAAAAGGTCAAATACATGGAAAATTCATGATTATAAATTTAACCTGGATTTAGAATTTAGAGAAGTCGATAAGGGTGTTCAAAGCTCCACCTAGTAACTCTTCCTTAAATTTCTTCTTGAAGCCTATCGCCGATAGATTCCAATACTCCGTCGGGATGTTGTTGAGTAAATAGGCCGACAAGTACGAGAATGATTCTTCATACTTGGCTGTCCTGTGTTGTTGGATGTTGTATTTTTCATGTCTAAATTTTTACCATGGATATCACGCCTCAATTGCAACTTATTATGAAGATAAGTAGGTTCTCTAGTTGTCTTTATTTTAAGTAAAGATGTACAAAAGTGCATAGTTCTTCTTTCACCCAGTTTTAAAATTTCTAATTTTTTATAAGTTGGCGTTATGTGCTCTTTATAATTTAACCCTGTGGCAAAGCGTATAGCACAGTTTTGAATTTTTTGCAGTTTATACTTATTTTCATGTGTTATGCAGGGTCCGTAGGTAGTGCTACCATAATTCAAGTGGCTAGTGACCAACGACTCCACCAGCATGAGTTTAACATCTCTTGGAAGAAGTTCTTTGAAAGCATTTAGTTGCCTCAACGAGCTATAGGCCTTTCTGGAAATAGAAGAAATGTGTTCACTAAATTTCAGAGATTTATCCATCATTATTCCCAAATTTTTTACCATGTGGGTTCTTTGTAGTAAGATGTTTTGTAGGTATAAATCGATATCACTTTCCAAGTTTGGCCCAAATTCCATGACCTGGGTTTTAGTTGGGTTTATTTTTAGGCTGTTGTTTTTTGTCCATTGCTCGATTTTACAGAGGTCACTTTGGATTTTTTCTTGAGCTGCTTTCTTTTCGCTTATTGGATAGCTGTATATTATTTGTATGTCATCTGCAAATTTATACATCTTGCAGAAGCGTGTAATCTTTGCTAAATCTGCTGTATATATTAAGAAGAGGCTCGGTCCGAGAATGGACCCTTGCGGTACCCCTGAGCTTAGTTTCTTCTTACAAGACACATTATCCAGATCCAGTCTAACATACTGTAGGCGTCCCACCAAATAGCTTTGTAGCCAATCATGTATGCTTCCTCGAAAGCCATACCAGTGTAATTTAGCCAACAGGCACTCCAGGTTAACACTATCAAACGCTTTTGACATGTCGAGGAGTACCATGGTGGTGTGCTGTTTTTTGTCGATTGCGTTGATTATATCGTCAGTAATTGATGCCAGCAACGTACTAGTACTGTGGTTTTTCTAAAACCTGATTGTTCGGGCGGTATGATCTTATTATCCGTTAAAACTTGGCCATTTGTGTTATAAGTACAGACTCCGTTATTTTCAGTAGTATCGATGAAATCGATATAGGTCGCAAATCTTGAATTGATTCTACAGTTTTATTTTTGGTATTGGCTTAATTTGACTTATTTTCCATTCATCTGGTACTTGACCTATTTTGTATGAATGGTTTATCAGGTGCACAAGGGCTGAACTATCCATGGAATAATCAACTGCAACATTAATCCTGATATACCGTCAGAGCCTTCTAGATGTGGTTTTGTTTTAATATTATTATACCGAGTTCATCTTCTTCCACAGGGATAAACACAAATTGGGAGTCATTTCCTTCTGTTCTCCAATCTTTCATGTATAGTGGGCTTGGAGGGATGTGTGGGATAGAATCGATGAAGTGGTTGTTTATCATGTTAGGATCACAGAGATTTTTGGTATATTTCGATTGTTTGATTTGTTTGTCACATTCAATTGATTTACTTTAGCCCATAATTGTTTACTGTTGTTCCCAATAGTTCTAAACGATTCCGCATAAAAATGTTTTTTTTGCTTGGATTTGTTATTATAATATGTGCGCTTAATGCAATATATTTTTCTGTCACCTTCACTTTGTGTTTTTGTATTTCAGAAAAGCGCGTCGTTTATCTTCTCTCAAATTGCACAGTGTTTGATCAAACCATTCTTGTTTACGTGGTTTCTTATCTGATAGTAAGATTTTCTTTTGTGGGGCATGTTTGTTATAGAGGAGAAGAATATTTTCTTTAAAATTTTAGCTTTAGCATTTATATCAGTAGCTTGGTATAGGTCACTCCAATTAATGTTCACCGCATCATTTCGAAGTGCATCAAGGTCCAATTTTTTGAAGTTCCTGTATTTACGGTACATTGTGTATTTTGTAATTGAGGTCACCAATTCACAAAATATTAGATTATGATCAGCAATGGTGCTTTCCAATACTCCACTGCTATTTATTCCAAGTTCCTCATTAACTATTATAATATCGATTAAGGTTGAAGACGTCTCTGTTGTTCTTGTTGGATCTAAAATTAATTGTCTACAGCTATGGATGTGTAAAATTTCCTTTAACTGTTTTGCCTCAGGATAATCCTTTAATAGATTTACGTTGAAATCACCCATAATAATAAAATCGTTGAAACCATTTACTGCAAAGAAAGAGAGAATGTCATCAATGATTTGAATATTCATTGCGCCGAGTTAGGTTGCCTATATAATTGCCACTACCAAACTTCGACCGTTTACAGTTAATTTCAAGATTAGATATTCGACTTCAGGATAATCATCATTTGGGAGATCTATGACTGTGTGAGGAATTGAATCTTTGAGGTAAGCTGCTACTCCGCCAGCTCTACTACTTCGATCTTTTCTTATTAGATTATAACCCTTAATATTAAAGCTATTATCCAAATTGGATGGGCTAAGCCATGATTCGCTAACACCAATTATTGAGTACTCATAGGTTGTAATGAGGTTTAAAATTTTTCAAAATTCTTTGGTAACGATCTAACATTGATGTGGCATAATTTAAACAAATCTTTTCGTGTTGTATTACTTACTTGAGTGTTTTTTGTGGATTCCTTTTCTGCAATTTGTAGCGTTTTATCAACTTCAACTACAGGTTTTAATTGAGGATTGCTTTGATGGTTTTCTTGATGTATTTCTTTGCAAATTTTTGTAACGTTATGATTTTTTACATTAATTTTTCTGCAAGGTCCGGGTAACTCCTCGAAAAAACTGAAACTTTTTTACTATAACACCTGTCGGCCATGTCTCGGGTTGGTAAACTAAGTTCGACAATCGTCCATCGAAACCTACTTTAAATGATTTGTTTGTGCTTGTATTTTTCTCATGCTTCTGTATCTCCTCGACCTTAAAATTATAATTCGGGTATTTAGTGGTTAGATAATTAACGATACCTGTTGTACTTGTATTTACACTCAGTCGACCTACGTACAACCACTGGTATGATGCAGCAGCCTCGAAACTATCATTTTCATTCCCTTCGCTTGGTGCTGTACCTCTTGTTGCCTTTCCTCTGTATTTTTTGTGGTTTCTAACCCTAGTCCATTCATTGTTTTCGTAGGCATTATTGATACCTTCTACCACTTCTTCTAGTGTAATTTTATTTGTTAGCTGTTGCGCGTTATCAACGTTTTTTTTTGGTTCTTGTGTTTCTTTGATTATCGTTTGTTTTGTATTTACATCTTCTTCGTGCTTTTCATTCGGTTTAGAAACTTGCTTTTCGATCGGTATAGCAGGTTTCTGGTGTTTTTGCTTGTTTACGAAAGGTTTTAAGGCCACGTTCACATCGATCGCGGTAATTTTTTCTAGCAGCAGTTTATTATTTAAAGATTTTTCGTCGATTAGGTCTTGCATCAGCTTAATTTGCTGGCTTTGCATGCATATGAGTTCGCTGTGATCGCAATTCACCACAATTGGCGCACGTGTAATTTCATTCTTACATTTTGTCGCTATCCACTCTTGCAAAATTTTATTATCTTGATGTTTTGTTGTGAGTTTCCACTCACCATTATTTCTATCAATTCATCCTTGAGTAGTTTTTTCAGTTCGTTGATTAATTTGGTTTCTTCCATTTTTATTGCTTATTATGTATTATATTAGGATTTGTAGGTTGGTAGTTGTACCTAACCTCAACACGTCTGCACGCCTTCACTGTCACACTCCTTCACTCACTCACTGTTTGTTTGTTCGTCTTTAATAACTCCTAAACCGTTCGACCGATCCCAACCAAATTTTGCACAGTTACTCTCTAGGACCCTAAAGAGGTTTTCCGCTAAAACCGGGACCGAAAAGCTTAATTTAAAAAAGTGAAAATTGCGGACGAGCATGAATGGATTAACGAGATTCCCATCGCCAATACCTGTAATTGATATATGGTAATTTTACGTTGGTATATTCACATTCAGTACCTACACTATTATAAGTGATTTGAAATACTGGAGAAGAAAAGCTGTAGAGAAATTGTAGAGTACAATATAAACCGTTCTGAAACACTCGACAACGGGAACACTAAAATCATTCTGAAACGCTCTAGCAACGGGAAGCAAGATTTCCGTCGAGAAGAAAACCTTAAGCGAAGCAGGATACTGGAAAATCTAAATACTTCACACAAAGGCAAAGTATTTTAATTATAGGAAACCCCGGGCGAAGCCGGGTATCCAGATAGTAACAAATAAATTCAAACAAATGTTTTAAAATTAAAATTTTAAAAATATTAAAATTACAGTTAAAATAAACCTAGCAGTTAATGGGAAAGTCATGTGTGCCACGGTAAAGGTAGTATCGAAGAGATTGATGGTATTTTCCCAAATCTCAGGGTTTTGGCATATGCTCCTATGGCTAGCTCAATTGGAGCAAGAAAAACTTAATTGGCGACTTTTTTCAAGCAAAAACTAAGGAAAGTAATTCAATTTGCCCTAGGCGCCACGTGATTATAAAATATTACTCCCAAAAATACTCTACTACCCAAATCACGAAGAGTAGCTTTTAGAAAAGAAGTCACCCGATATAAAATAAAAAATTGCAAGAGCTGCAAGAGATACGCTTGAACTGTAAACAAATAAATTTATTGTAAATTACAACGGCACTAAAGTTTGATTCGAGCAAAAAAATAAGTAATATATAATCTCGTTTGTGTTTCTTGCAAAAGCAAGATTTCCCCGCGTATAGCTATATTTAGGGTTACAGTATGATGGTAAAAAAATATTATATATCTACACAAAGCATAAAATTGAATAACAATAAATTAACTCGAAATCAAAATTTTAGCGCAATATCTACGCAACATTATCACAAACAACAAAAAGACAGCACAAAACACTTATCTCATTTAACAGACTTCGATGTTGATTGTCCGATAGATTAAATATTAATTTTCTCTAAATGAAGTTTCCAAATAAAACAAGCTGATAGAAGAGCTTGTTAACATATACGGTACCAATGATATTCCCAAAAAAAAACAAGACTTTGTACAACCATAATGGTACTCCAAGGCAAAAGGTACCAAATCTCATATCCACCAGATCGAACAGTCCCAAAAAGGAAACCTGGTTAATATTGACCAATGGAAGGACCCTAAAAGGATTTTCTCTTTGAGAAAATATATTAGCAAAAATAGAACTTTACCTCGTAGATGGTGTAATCGAGGGTATAATTTAAACGAAGGCAAATACTTGGCTAATTCCGAGTCAAAAAAACATCCAAATATCCACGTTGCACAAAATGATCCCAATTACAAAGCGGCAAAAAAATATACCAAAATTTCCGTACAAACGGCACATCTAGAAATTTCTACAACCAACAATCAACCAGCGAAAAATACCTTCTAATAATTTTAGTTGTGGATCATGTGCTTTCTGGTCTCAAGATAGAAACTATCTAAAGAACAGAGCCGCACTTCAATATTTCAATAAATAAAATTCTATTTTCAACCGTGACATGTGATGTCACATCAGATTTTTTATCGTAAGTTATTAAATTTATACTTACTATGTTTTATAAACATGGATGCGCTAAGGGTAGTTGCTGTCATATGACCATAGCTGGAATTAAAGTTACGTTCTGGTCAATGTGTCCAACTGGGAAAATTCAGGCACGAGCATAGATTTTACTGATTTTTGCAAGTTTTTCCGTCAAAAGTTTTGCCATTGTTTTTGAAAAATTACCTTCTAAAACTTTTTCTTTTCTTTTTCAACATTTTAGGTAGGTGCATTTCGTCGGCGTTGCCCCTTCCCCACCATCGCGAAGTATTCTAATAAAATTGATGACAATTAATTAAACATTGTTTGAACTCTAATGAGCTTCTATTAAATTACTTTGAACCTTAAGCATTGGGAAATTAATCTCAAAACCTTTTGGGGTTCCAGGCAAAATAGCTGCGCATCCCCCCTGCCTAATTGCAATTTTTTAAATAAAATTAGTGTCAAATAAAATTAAATTTTGTAGATTTCATTTTTTTGGTGGTAAATATGCGAATAGACGGACACGAAACCTGATAATAAAGCTTCTTCGTCCCCCTCGAATGTGCCTAACCTTGTCGTGGTGAGGGGGCTTGTGTATTTTCGTGAAGCGGTGGGCGTGTACCTGTTAGGACTCGGGCCGGAGCCTTAAAACTCTCTTGTGCTGGGTCTGTTTTGACACGCTGGGTTTGGCCGAGACTTAAAAACTCTTTGTGCCTGGCCCTGTGTCAATGAATCGGGATGACGGCCACCGTGGAGAAATCAGACAAATCAAGCACCCACGTGTATGTGCCGTGCGTGGAGACCCGTACGAGAGGATGAAAGAATCCTGGTGGCTGAGCTGGCTTGGGGTCGGTTGTAGTTTTCCCAGGTCCGGCAACACTCCACTTTGGCATCGATTTCTTCTTAAACGGGTGACCTAGGCTAGTCCACCTGGGTCAATCGGATGAGCTGACCCATAAGGAGATCAGCAGGACGAGCTCTTTGGGAAGGTCGTGGTGTGTAAACACTGTGCCTTCCTGGGAGCTATACCCCTCGAGTAGCCTTGGCGCCGATTTTCACATCGAATTTCGATTTGCGTCCCCCTGGCGGACTCTGTGACGGGTGGGGAGCTTTGGGGGGGGATAAAATAGCATTTCTCCGCATGGATAAATTTAACACAAACATAAACAAGCAAGCTGGTGTGCCCTCGGACACATTAGCAAAAAACACAACGGGAGCGCACCTTATGGATGCCCCAAACACTGGTGTGATGGGTATGTCCTTGGATGTCCCATCCACCAACACAGAGGTGGGTGTATCTCAAGATGTCTCACCCACGAAAAGTACTAATATGGCAGTTTCTGCAAGTGCGAGCGTTTCCTCTAGGAATGCCCAGCACAGACCAGCCGCTGAGAGAAGCCCTAAAAAGCATCGCCTCTGCGGAGCGAAGAAGAAAAGGCGCAGAAAGGCAAAAGCATTGAGGCGCAATACTACAGAAGGTCTCAATAGCCAAACTGCGCATGAACGGGCTGGGCCGTCCAAACAGGAAGGTGCGGGTGGACCGCCTGCTGACGCAAAGCGTAGTAAAAATGCGACGGCAATGGGGAAGGATGGTAGAACGTCCTCCGCTCAAGCTGACGCATCGAAAAATTTTAGGTCCCAGGACTCTATGCCCTCGCCTCTCAAGCAGAGGAAGAAGGTTGAGACGACTGGATAACACCAAAACCGGAGGGTTGGAAGCAACAAGCTACAAGGAGGCTGCAATCAGACACCTTAGAGTAGCAGTGATCGACCGCCAAAATCCAATGGGCAAACTCACAAAAGCCCAGAAGATGTTAGTCGAAAACAACTCGACATAGCTTACACAAGGCTGTCATGACAGCCTTACAAGCGAAAACAGGTGCGCCAATTTTCGAGAGCTTCCGTTACTCGGGACAGATCTTACGTATCATCTGTGGTTATGAGAGGTCCCTTAATTGTCTGCGTGAAGCAGTTAGAGATATGGAGAAATGTCAAACTAGAGGTAGCTCAGGTGAACAACCTACCGAGGCTTGCTAAGGCTACCCTCTGGGTCCCAGGAAGCCAGAACCCACTGAGGAGGTTATAAATGGCTAACGGCACAAAACACGTGGACAAAATCAACGAGTGGTGTGTGAACCCACAGGAGCGTGGGCGAGGGCTGGTACGCGGATGTCTCGGGTGCGGCAGCCATCTTTGCACCCAGAGACACCCCAATCAAAAAATTGGAAGAGTGGCAAAGGTTTTGTGTGGGTGGAGGTGGGGGGTGTAGTATACTACAGCTGCTACTACTCCCCAAATGAGCACATACGGTTATTCGAACAGGCACTCCCTGAACTAGAACGCAGCGTGAGATCTCAAGTGCTACCTGTAGTCGTGGCAGGCGATTTCAATGCCAAGGCAGCGGAATGGGGTCAAGATTGACAGACAAACGCGGAGAAATACCGAGCGAACTTGCGGCAGAGCTAAATCTGGAAGTATGCAACACAGGAAGCGAAATGACCTTCAGACGCGGAGCTACAGGCTCGGTCATAGACGTCACATTCGTCACAAGCGAGGCCATCCAGCGTGTGTCTGGATGGAAGGTGCAAGATGAAATCACGCTCAGCGATCACGCCTATATCACCTTCGAAATAGACGCGGGAAGTCCATCACCCAAATCGCAGGCGCCCAGGGGGTGGGCCATAAAAAAGCTCCAGACAAGCAAGATAAGCGGGTCCATCGGAAAGCACATCGAAGGCGGAAACATAAAAACCGCAGAAGAATTGCAAAAAGCAATAATAAAAGTCTGCGACGAGTGCATGCCACGAAGAAAAACCACAAATGGCAGACGAGAGGCATATTGGTGGACCAGCGAAATCGCAGATCTCCGGCGAAATAGCCTACATGAAGAAGAGTCTTCCAAAGGAAGACGGCAAGAGCAGGCTACAACCAGGCAGCGGAAGAAGAAGCGGAAGCAAAAGCGGCCAAAAAAAAACTAGTGCAGGCAATAAAACAGAGCAAAGCACGTCATTGGGAAAGTCTCGTAAACGAGGTGGACAATGACGTCTGGGGTCTCGGTTATAAGATCGTGGCGAAAAACTTGGCAGACCAAGAATCGCGGGCTGACCCCAGAAAGAATCCGCCAGATCGTGGGTACCCTCTTTCCTACGCACAACATCCTCGAACGAGAGAAGAGCCCAGTTTGCGAACACGAAGTAGATAGTTTTACGGAAGAAGAGCTCCGTGGGGCAGTAAAGAAAATGGCTACCAATAAAGCCCCCGGACCTGACGGTATACCATCAGCGATAATCCGAGAGATTGCAAAAGAATGCCCGGACGGACTTCTCCGAGTCTACAATAAATGTTTGAAAGAAGGAAACTTCCCAAACATCTGGAAGGTGGCGAGATTAGTGCTGCTACGGAAGGGGGAGAAGCCATTAGATCAGCCGAGTTCGTACCGCCCCATATGCCTGCTGGACGAGTTGGGGAAGCTCCTAGAACGACTGATCCTGAAAAGATTACAAGAAGAGATAGAGCGCACCGGGGGGTTGGCGCCAAATCAGTTTGGATTTAGGAGCGGCCGCTCAACAGTTGACGCCCTAAACAAGATGGTGGAAAGAGTAAAAGCGCGAGAAGCGGTACATGGCGTACAAGAAAATTGTGCGCCATAGTCACAATTGACGTCAGAAATGCCTTCAATTCGGTCGGGTGGAAAGAAATCATGGCAGCTATGCAGAGAAGGAAAATCAAGAGCTATCTTCAAAACATGATCTCCGATTATCTGAAGAACAGATGGCTAATCATCGACGAACAAATGCTCCAGGAACAAGTGAGCGTGACGAGCGGTTCCACAGGGGTCAGTCCTAGGACCCACTCTCTGGAACCTTAGCTACGACGATCTGCTAAGGCTGAAGACGCCATCGGACGTGGAGCTAATAGCATTTGCGGACGACGTCACGGTGCTAGCGGCCGCCAAGACAGAAGCCGAGATAACAGGCAAAGTAAACGAGGTACTCTCCATACTCCACAAGTGGATGGAGGATCACGGCCTCGAAATGGTCCCAGAAAAAACGGAAGCACTACTCCCGGTTGGAAAACGCGTAGTCGCCCCACTACATTTCACACTAAGAGGTAAAATTATCCTCTGCAAAAACCCTAATCAGCCTGGGAGTGGTGATAGACAAACGGTTGGGATTCAAAGACCATCTGAAAAGGTGGCAGACAAGGCGACAAGAACAAGCACGGCCCTGGCCAGGATAATGCCAAATATAAATGGCCCAAAAACCGGCAAACGACGGTTACTCAGCGCGGTGGTACACTCGGCACTGCTCTATGCCGCCCCGGTGTGGTACAGAGCCATGGAAACAGAAGCGTATCGAAAGATTCCAGAAAAAGTGCAAAGAAAAACAGCCATCAGGGTCGTATGCGCATACCGTACTGTGTCCCAAAGTGCATTACTGGTAGTCGCACAAATAATGCCATTTGACTTAATGGCATACACGAGATACGCGAACAACGGCAAAAAAGGCCAGAAAGAGCACAAGCAGAAAACAACGAACGAAGCCATGGCAACGTGGCAGACCAGATGGGAGACGGACGACAAGGGCGGTGGACGTTTACCTTGATCCCCCAAATTAAACCATGGGTGGAAAGAAAACACGGAAGCACCGACTATCACGTGACCCAATTTCTCACGGGTCACGGATGTTTTAACAGCTACCTATGGCGCATGAAACTAAGAACAGCGCCGACGTGCAGGTACTGCGAAGACGAGGACACGGCCGAACACACGATGTTCGAGTGCCAAATGTGGAAGCCGGAGAGAGAAAAACTACACACGGAGCTGACAGAAAAGCTCACAAAGGAAAATATAGTAAGCCAAATGCTGCAAAACGAAGAAAAGTGGCAAATCATTACAGATTACATCAGAAGAGTAATGAAGAAAAAAGAGCAGGACGAAAGGGAAGAAGAAAATGCGGAGCAATCCGCATAACGAACAGAGAGAAACAACAACAACAACCACATGACAAACACCAGTCATAGCGCAAAAAACCTTGGAAGCGGTGAAGACAATGTCGGAAGACGAAAAACCACGCTTCACAGTCACTATCAAGGAGTGGGGTTTTAGCCGGTAAGAGTCCGGCACTACCACCCAATACCATCTGGGTGGTGTCCATGAGATTTCCCACTTCCAGCGCACCAAAACAAAAAAAAAAGCTTAAAAGTGAAGGTACAACGCGTCATCACTGACGATAATGTGTCCACAACAATAGCAGAGAAGGTGGCCGCAGAAATGTTGGACTTCTTGGACATCTAAGAGGACTCTCATAACACGGCCGAACCCCAAAACAAAGCGAAGCTCCGTAAAAGATGGTTTTATGGCTACCTCGGGAGAGTGGAGCTTCCTACAAACAAACCTGCAGCATGGTCGGGCAACTACAGATACTCTATGCCGCCACCTGGCCATGTGCAAGGACACAATAGCTCTTATTCAAAAGTCATATACAGTAGCGCTCATAAAATGGTTGCACTCAATTTTTAGCAAAATTAATAAAGCAAAACTTATTTTGCAAATTGTTGTATCATTCCTAAAAGTAAGTAGGCTAATACAGATTTTGACGTATAAAATTTAATGTTGGTAATAACGTGAACACTATAAAAATAAAATTATTTCTTATTCAGTATCCAAAAGTAAAGTGGCATATTCTTTAAAACGTCAAAAACTGTAAATAAAATTAATTTTTTCGAAATAAAATTGTTAGAGTAGTTGCTTCAACAGTAAGAATCATGGTAAAGACGAAAGAATATTCCGAAGATCTGAAAAATGCAATTTTGAAATCATTGAAAAATGGAGACTCTTTAAGGACAGCAGAACGCAAATTTGGTATACCAAATCAAACTATAGGTCGTTGGATCCGTAAAATAAACCAATATGGATCAGTGGCCAATCGACCAAGAACCGGGCGACCACGAAAACAACCGGACGGGAAGATAAAATGATCGTTCGTGATGCGGTAAAGAATCCTCGTTTAACAGCTACCGAAATTGTCCGTGATTTTAACGAGAATCGCGAAGATAATATTAGTGTTTCGACAGTGAAACGTCGACTGAAGTCAGCTGGACTATTTGGTAGGCGTCCTTCTAAGAAACCAATAATTTGAAGAAGAATCGGATAGCCCGATTAAAATTTGCCAAAGATCACTTAAACTGGGGAGTTCAAGAATGGTCTAAAATTCTTTGGAGCGATGAGAGCAAATATAATTTGTTTTCTTCTGATGGTATTAAGTATATTCGACGTCCAGTAAATAAAAGATATGATGTTAAGTATCAGGTTCCCACTGTAAAACACGGCGGTGGAAGTGTCATGGTGTGGGGCTGCTTTTCCCGTGATGGTGTTGGACCTATACACTTAATCGATGGTATTATGGATCGGTTTACGTATGCTGACATATTAAAAGATCACATGCTACCACATGGGAAGAGAATAATGCCACGCGGCTGGATGTTTCAGCAAGATAATGACCCGAAACATGCTTCAAAGCATGTTAAAGAATACATGGCGAAGGCTAATATCCGCCTACTTGAGTGGCCTAGTCAGTCTCTGACTTAAATCCTATAGAGCATTTGTGGGAAGAGCTCGAGCGACAAATTAGAAGTGGGACATACCAAAATAGGAGTCAGTTATGGGAAGCTTTAAGGAGAGAATGGCAAAAGATTCCATTAGAGCGTTTAGTAAAGCTTGTTGACTCTATGCCTTCTCGATGCAAAGCAGTTATAGCCGCAAAAGGTTATGCAACAAAGTATTAATTGTTTTTAATATTTATATTTTCAATAAAATACATTAAATTTTGTTTTAAGTGCTTTTAAAATACTTTATTATAAGAAAATATTTCCTATTTTGAGATTTTTAAATTTTTACTTGTTTATAAAATTTTTCAAATAATTTTAATTATGTGTTATAATTCCAAGGTATTTAAAGAATAAATTTTGAAAATTTAGAAAAATTTCCTTGAAATTTAAAAAAGTTATCACAAAAAAACTAAGTGCAACCATTCTTATGACCGCTACTGTACAACAAAGGCTAGAATTTCTGGCCTTTCAACACTAAAAGGAACATCTTTATAAGCTCTATCTCTCTCTGGCAAAATCCTGTGGGCCAATAAGTCTCACGTCTGTCTTTTGAAGGCGTTAGAAAGATTGTGCTACAGAGAAATTTGCGATGTGGCGCTTGTCTGCACGCCGTTAAATCCGAAACAACATGCATACGTTCCAGGGGATGTACGGAGTCCCCACTTCATAAAGTGGTGCAACGCATAGAGAGATCGATGCACTACAAAGAATGCACCCTAGGAGCATTTATCGACATAGAAGGAGCCTTTGATAAGGACCTTGAAAGCATTAATGCCTCACTACAGTCTCACCGTCCCCTGTTCCATTATACGATGGATCAACCCGCAATGTTGAGAGGAGAGTAGTTGAGTTTATGTGGGTGGGGTAACAGCAGAAGACATTGTTAATAAGGGCTGCCCCAGGGAAGTGTTTTCTCCTCCTGTGGGACCTAGTGGTAGACAGCCTCCTACAACGCCTAAACGAAAGAGGATATTACACCATCGGATACGCAGATGACAATGTCATACTGCTAAATGGAAAGTTTGAGAGCATTCTGTGCGAGGTAATGCAGAGTGCATTCGAAATCTTAGAGGAATGGTGTACGACACATGCCCTCTCGGTCAACCCGGTCAAAACTGGGCTTGTTCTATTCACCAAAAACGGAAACTTCAAGACATGAAAATACCAAACCTAATGGGAACTTACCGGCATTTCCACGGAACCCGACATTGAAATTTCAAAATAAAAAGTACAGGCGTTTTGCACCAGTTTTGCACCGTTTTGCACCACCAATAAAAGTTTTGCACCACCTTGAAATTGCCCAAAACTGAAGGCGAAAACCGGGTGCTGTGGAAATGCCTGCACCACAACAATAAAATTTTTGAAATTTTTTTACACCATTTTGCACCAGTTTTGCACCGTTTTGCACCACCATTAAAAGTTTTGCACCACCTCGGAAGTTGCCCAAATCGTAGCCCAAAGTTCAGGTGCTTGAACCCCAACATTGAAATTTTGAAAAATTTGTATGCACCCATTTTGCATCAGTTTTGCACCGTTTTCACCACCATTAAAAGTTTTGCACCGCCTCGGAAGTTGCTCAAATGGTAGCCCAAAGTTTAGGTGCTTGTTCCCCGACATTGAAATTTTTGAAAAATATTTATGTACCCATTTTGCACCAGTTTTGCACCGTTTTCACCACCATTAAAAGTTTTGCACCACCTCGAAGTTGCCCAAATCGTAGCCCAAAGTTCGGGAATTTACTGCCCACCAAAACATAATACTAAAACTGCACAATATTTTAAATTTTTGGTAAGAATTAGATTTATCGCCGGCGGTGACTTTAATGCAAAGCACACACACTGGGGTTCAAGACTCATAACCACCAAAGGAAGAGAGCTACATGCGACAATAATGGATAACGGAATGACGACTTTGTCATTGGAAATCCCACATATTGGCCAAGTGGGCAAGCTAAAATTCCAGATATAGTCGATTTCTACGTTAGAAAGGCATAAACACCAAACAGTGCAAAATTGAATCGTTACTAGACCATCTTTAAGACCACACACCTGTCTTACTAACTATGTACACAAAAGTACTGCACAAAAGAAAAACCAACACTGTACAATAAAAAACTAACTGGGAACTTTTCCGAGCAGATTGGACGAAAATATTAATCTAAATGTGCCATTGAAATTAAAAGAAGATCTGGAAAATGCCGTCGAACACTTAACGAAATCTATTCAAAGTGCAGCATGGCAAGCTACTCCTGACCAAAATACAACATTTATTAAGGAATCGTGCCCTACCATAATCAAAAACAAGATTGTCGAAAAAAAAACTACGCAAGCAATGGCAAGTAACGAGAACATCAGAAAACAAAGCAAAGTTTAATAAAGCAGCTAAAGAACTTAAAAAGCTCCTTCTAAACACTAAAAACTAATTTTTTACAGATTATCTTCACGGCTTATCAAACTCTCAGGCAAATGACTATTCACTTTAGAAAGCCACAAGAAATCTTAAGCGTCCACAAAAAACGATACCACCCATCAGAGATGATAAGGGAAAATGGGCTAGAAGTGACAAGGAAAAAGCTAATCTGTTTGCTAAACATCTTGCAAAAGTCTTTACTCCTATTCCTTAATGTCAACTACCGAAAATAATAAAATATCTAATTACCTAAATGCACCATTCAAGTACAAGAAGTCAAACAAGTTATACTCCGTGATACTCGCCGTGATATTAACACTAAAACGCACCAGGCTACGAACTGATTACAGGAAAAGTTGTGAAAGAAATAACACCAAAATGATTTAAACTCATTACATTCATATTGTTATGTATCGAAACGCATGTTACTATTTACACTTTATTTACATTCTATGTTCAATACAAAGCTCAAACTAATAACTGACTATTTTACAACATATACATAGGAGGTTACCTAATTAATTCCTTGCAGTTGGTACGTCCCGCCAACTTACTATAAATTCAAATATTAATACATTACAATACCTCCCTTACAAGTTTAAACGCTGGGGCGGTCGGGTATTTCTCGTTGGTCGCCCTATTTTATCTTCTTGCAACTTTGAAACTACCTTATTTTTCTCTTTTTCTGCGGTACCCTCCACTGATTCCTCTACTTGTACCTCTTCCTCGGGTGTTTGGGAGACTTCCTCTGGTGAAACCTCTTCCGTTCCTGACTGATCCACCTCCCTTGTAGTAAGCACTCCACCTTGTCGTGTTTCCTCCAACGGGATCGTCCATGTTGGATTCTCCATTCTGCTTCTCTTTGGCATTCGCTAGTTTCTCTTCCACCTTTAGTTGTACCTTTCGACATTTGGTTTTCATGTCTCTTCCACACCAATTCCTCCTCTAGGACCTTGCACAAATACGTCTGTTCTCCTAGCACCTCCTCCACGATGCATTCCTTCCACTGCCTTTTATTTGGATTTCTATAATCCCTGCAGTAGACTACTTCGTTTTCTTGGAACTCCGTGCTATGTTTCTTTCTACCCTTCTGCCCTTCCTCTGGTTTCTCTTTCTTACTTTTCAGCAAATCCAGTCTCGTTTTGGGTTTGAAGTTGAACAAAAGTTGTGCAGGCGTCATTCCTGTCGTTGAATGCTCCGCATTACGGTAATCAAACAAATAGCGCTGCAGCAGGGTTTCCAACGCCACCCCTTTATTCTTGGGATCACTCAGCGCTTTGCCTATTCCCTGCTTCACCGATTTGACGCAATTCTCCGCCGCTCCATTCGTTGCCGGGTGAAAAGGGGGTGATGTAACGTGCCTTATTCCATTATTGCTACAAAATTCACTAAAAATCTGTGCTGTGAACTGTGGTCCGTTATCCGTAACAATGCTGTTTGGAATCCCAAATCTTGCAAAGCATTCCCGAAACTTCTTCACTGTAGCTTCTGCCTCCGTACTATTCATTATAAATACTTCTGGCCACTTGGAATAAGCGTCTGTAATCACCAGCATCATCTTTTGAGCAAATGGGCCTAAGAAATCTGCATGTATTCTTTCGTATGCATGCCCCGCTTTACTCCATGGTTTTAGTGGAGCCTTCTGCGGTTCGGGCCTGTTACATGCACAGACCTTGCAGTTACTGACATATTCTTCTATTTTTTGTCTAGCTTCGGCCACCAAAAATATGATCGAGCTGTGGACTTCATCTTGGCCATTCCCATATGAGTACTGTGTAACTCCTCTAACAATTTACCTTGAAATTTTGCCGGAATAACCACCCGATACCCCCACATTATCACTCCGTTCTCTATATACAGCTCATCTTTTCTTGATAAAACGGAGTTAAAAGCACGTTGTTGGTTGTGTTAGGAAATCCATACCTGATGAAATTCATTACTTGCCCGGTAATTGCATCCTTTCTGGTCTGTACCCGCAGTGCATTCAAATCCAACGCCATGGAATCTTCCACAAAGTTCAGCTGGCAACATTCTTCTTGTTCCCCTTCTGCTTGCACCTGTAGAGGCAATCTTGACAACGCGTCTGCATGTACGTTCTCTGCACCCTTTAAATACTTAATGGTATAATCAAAGCCTGCTAAAAACAGGGACCATCTTTGCAGTCTTCCTGCCGCCATTTGTGGCAGCGTTTTGTTCTCTCCGAACAATGCTAACAATGGTTTGTGGTCGGTCATTAGCTCAAATTTTCTTCCTGCCAAATACTGGTAAAATTTATTTACCCCCCAATAAATTGCTAGTGCTTCCTTGTGTACCATCGAATAGTTTGATTCTGCCTTAGTCAATATTCGCGAACAATAAGCTATCGGCCTCTCTTGCCCGTTGTCTAACACATGCATAAGCACTGCTCCGATCCCTTTTTTGTGAAGCGTCACACACTAATCTCACTTGCTTTTCCGGATCGTAGTGTACCAAAACTTCGGAGGACGATAACTTCTCTTTTGCCAATTTCATCGACTCTTCCGCTTCCTTTGTCCATCGAAATACACTATTTTTCTTTACCAAGTCGTACAACGGTCTTAACCATTCCGATAACTTTGGAACAAATTTAGCATAATAATTGCACATACCCACAAATGCCCTGACCTCAGTCATATTCTTTGGTCTTGGCGCCTCCGTGATTGCTTTTACTTTAGCTTCATCTCTGCTTAACCCTTCCTTCGTTATTGTATGCCCCAAATAGCTGATACGATCCTGGAAGAAAACGCACTTCTTATAATTCATCCTGAATCCCGCCTTTTGCAATCTCTCCAAGACTCTATGTAAGTTTTCTAAATGTTCCTCGTCTGATCGACCTGTCACTACGATATCGTCCAAAAAGTTTACCACTCCTTTCAATCCTAGCAAAACTTTTTCGACAATCCCTTGAAATATCGAGCAAGCCGGTTTAGTGCCATATGGTAATCTTTTAACGATGTAGATGCCCTTGTGCGTGCTCCATGCAAGCATCCTGCTGGTCTCTTCATCTACCGTTAATTGGTTGTACGCATTTAAGAAATCCAATTTTGAAAACTTTTCTCCCCCTTGCAGTGCCGCAAAAATATCCTCTATTCGGGGTAATGGGTGGTTGCAATCCTTGAGATGCTTATTTAGTGTCGTCTTATAGTTGGCGCACAGGCGCAAGTCTTTGCCATTGGGTTTTAAAATCGGTACCAATGTTGTCCCCCAGTCTGTCGATTCTACTTTAACAATAATGCCTTCGGTCTCCAACTTTTCCAATTCTGCCTCAACCTTATCCTTGAATGCATATGGTATCGGTCTGGGCTTATGGAATACTGGTCTCGTCTGCTCTACTAGTTCCAATCGAATAGGATTGCCATTGTAAGTACCCAATTCCAGCTTAAACAAATTTTCAAATTTACTTAATAATAATTGTACCCTATTGTTAATATCTACAGATTTAGTGGCATGCATTTGATTTATGTTTAACCCTTTTGACACTCTCCGGACCTATCACCCTAAATCTTAATTTCGTGAACAAATCTCGCCCTAGTAATAATCTGTTTCCTCCTTGAACAATCATTAATTCAGCCTTCACCACATTTTCACCAACTATCACCTCCACTTCAATCGTACCCATTGTTGTTATTACTCCATTATTGTAAGTCTTTAACCGAACCATTGCAGGAGCTAGCGGTACACTCTTAAAGTTTTCTAAATACATGGCCTCTGGCATACACGAAACTCCGCCCTGTATCTACTTCAAACTTTACATTTTGCCCATTAATCTTGCCTTCGATCCACATTGGTTCCACATAGTTACAATCGGAGACACCTCGTTCCATGCTAAACAGTTGCGGTCCATCTTCCACCTCTAACATATTGTTGTCCTGCTCCTTCTTTGGACACACCACTGCTAAATGACCTTTTACTTTACAAATTTTACACACGTACCCTTTGTATTTACACTTCCCAAAAGTATGATTACCTTTACCACAATGAATACACTTGATTTCATCTACTTTTGGTTTATCGTCATCTGAAATGTCTTCTTTGTATAGCGAACAACCTTATTTATCGTGGACTCTTCTTGCCTGTTAGAAGCCTCCCTACTTGAAGCTATATCCAACAACTGTTCTAGCGTCTGTGTTGGTTTTCTTCGCACAACCTATCTAGTATGTGACCTGGTTTCAGTCCTGTTACAAATCTAGTTTTCACCCATTCGTCTAACATTCCTCCAAATTCACATTCTTTAGCCACCTTTTTAATTCGCACAAACCAATCGTGTACTCCTTCATTTTCTTGCTCTAACTTCAGAAACTCAATCCGTCTACGGAATGCTGATACTTTTGGGGTAAATTGTCGCCCCAACAATAACGACAGATGCTCCAGTGATTTCTTTTGTGGTAATTCAGGGTCACATAAATCTCGAAGTGTCGTATACGCTTCGGTGCCAATCAATGTTAATAACAACGGCACTTTCCTAGTTTCTTGAATACCATTGACCTCGAAATAAAGTTGGAGTCTTTCAAAATAAATTGACCAATTGTCTCCCAACTTATATTCCTCCATTCGTCCCATCACAACCCCCACATCTCCTTTATCTACCGACATCTTCAGTGCTCTTAATCTTCAATTACACGTTTTCACTTTTCCTTTCACACACAAATTTCTTCTTCACTCGTGTTGTGACTTGAAACCAATTATAGAAATTGTATTGTTTAATATGTACTTACTGGTACGTTCTTCTGAAATCCTACGATTCAAACCGACATTCAATACTTGCATGTAACCGTTACTTTGAAATCCTACGATCGAATCGACATTCACCGAACCTGTACCCTAACCTTACAATTTCCACGTTTTCCGTATGTTCTTTTGAAATCCTACGATTTCATTTATCCTACGTCGCCAAATGTTATGTATCGAAACGCATGTTACTATTTACACTTTATTTACATTCTATGTTCAATACAAAGCTCAAACTAATAACTGACTATTTTACAACATATACATAGGAGGTTACCTAATTAATTCCTTGCAGTTGGTACGTCCCGCCAACTTACTATAAATTCAAATATTAATACATTACACATATTTAATGCTATAATAAGACTGGAATACTTTCTTAATCAGTGGAAAGTTGCGCAAATTATTCCCTTGTTAAAACCTGGCAAGAAACCAGAAGAACCGACCTCATATCGACCTATAAGCTTGCTTTCAATTTTGTCAAAAGTTTTTGAGAAGCTCTATTTAAAACGACTAAAGCCAGTACTGGAACAAAAAGCTCTTATCCCAAATTATCAGTTTTGATTCAGAAATCAATATGGTACAATAGAGCAGGTGCACCGAATCGTGAAACAAATTCGCAATAACTTGGAGTGCAAGAGGTACTGTTCTGCAGCATTTTGGACAAGCCAGGCATTCGATAAAGTGTGGCATGAGGACTTATTATTAAAATTAAAAATAAATCTTCCACATCATCACTATCAAATACGAAAATCTTATTTGAGTAAAAGACATTTTCTGGTAAAACATGGAGAAGAGTACACAGAGCTTTTTTCAATCCATTCAGGTGTCCCACAGGGCAGTGTATTAGGGCCCTCTTTACCTATTATACACGGCGGACCTGCCAACAACTAATACAACAACAATAGCAACATTTGCTGACGATACGGCTATTCTTGCATCGCACACTGACCCTAAAACCGCTTCTGGAAACTTACAAAATCATTTAAATAAAGTTAATGCATGGTTCAAAAAATGGAAAATAAAAGCCAACGAAGCGAAGTCCTTACATGTTACGTATACGATGAGAAGAGACACCTCTCCACCAGTGACCATGAACAACTGTAATATACTACAGACCGACAGCGCAAAGTATCTGGGTATGCACCTGGATAGAAGGCTGACCTGGCGCACCCATATCTTTAATAAAAGAAAACAATTGGGTGTAAAGTTCAGACAGATGTATTGGTTGATCGGCAGAGGATCTGAGCTGTCGTTGAAGAATAAGCTCTTAATTTACAAAGTTATACTGAAGCCGATTTGGACGTGGTATACAGGTCTGGGGAACAGAGAGATATACTATTAATATACTATTAAGTATAAGTGGATATTAAGATTTTTAAAACACGAGCAATTTTTATTGATTCCAAAAATGGAAATAAGAACTAATAATAGATTAATAGCTATTTATGGTACTAGTGTGTTATGTAACTTAACACACGAGTGCCATACAAGATTTTATCCAATACCTCATATAACGATTTCAAAAATTTTAAATTTGACGTTTTAAATTGTCAAATTTAAATTTATGTAGTATGTAAATCAAATTTAAAAAAAAATTTAATAAGTAGTCTGCCGTGTAGTAGAATGCCGTGTGAAGTTACTATGGTAAACGAATTAAAACAAATCAATATTGTCAACAAATTCATTAGAAATGGTTGAATTACAACAAAATATTTATATTCCTCAAGAAGTTGAGAAAGAAGCGCAAGCAGCATGTAAGGATTTAATTCCAAAAAGTCAAAATTTACTACGATAAAGAATTTCATCAATTTAATGAATGGAGTAAGCAGCGACATGTAATTGGAGTTAATGAAGATATCATGCTGGCCTATTTCTATAATTGCAGAAAAAAATTAGCACCTTCATCAATGTGGACGAAATATTCCATGCTAAGAAGTACTTTGAAAATATATAAAAATATTGACATATCAAAATACGGAAAACTGATTGCCTATTTGAAAAGTGTAGCAAAACCTTACAAGCCTAAAAAAGCGAAAATCTTGGAAAGAGAACACGTTGAAAAGTTTCTGACTGAGGCACCTAACAGTGAATACCTGATGATGAAGGTATTACATATTTATTATTGTTTTACTGAAGTATTTACTTGTTATTATTTTTTAGGTTGCATTAATAATAGGAATATCAGGGGCTTGTCGATGTGACGAAATTACAAAGATGACGGTTGATGATGTAGAAGATAAGGGAGGATATCTGTATGTTATGTTACTGGATACAAAACAAACGTATCGAGAAGCTTCACGATTGTTACTGAAGGGTTTTCGTTAAATGTTCTTGAACTTTACAGAAAATACGTATCTTTAAGACCCCAAATTATATCACATCGAAGATTCTTTCTGAATTACAAGAATGAAAAATGTACTAGCCAACCAGTTGGCATTAACACCTTATCTAAGATACCTCAAAAGTGGCGTCTTTCTTGAACCTGCCTGAAGCTGAATTATATAAGGTAAAACTGAGGGATATGACGCACATTTTGAAATTTATCAATTTTTCAGTTACTACTCACAAGTGTCTCATGGTGATAGGATTTTTTTGTACCTACAACCCTAACGTATCTTAAGCAGGAAGTATAGGTGATTCTGATTGTGCTAACTATTATTAATTACATTAATTCTAAAAATTGAATTTTGCGTCATATCCCCGATGGGGTTGGGGATATGACGCTTCGAGGGTTGGGGATATTGCTTATGGCGATTTACATGTAATTGATTAAAATATAATGAAAAACAATTTTATTTGAAAAAGTATAATAGTCAGATAAAAAACTCAAAAAACAATGAACACTTAAACTACGGTAATGGTTTTAGGAAATATAACATTAAATGTAAAGTGCAAAATTGTAAAAAATGTAAAATTAATGTAAACATATTACTATCTCACAATATGCGTCATATCACTAACTAGCCACCATTTTATTTATAAAATAATTAAATCATAACAAAGACCATTATGACTAAATTAACTATTTATAATTAATTTTAGACGTTGTACAATGCCATAAAATTCAGAAAACGAATTAAAATCTATGAGGAAACATAATACAGAACTTTCAAAATAATGTAATAAAACTTTTGCATGTGCTCACCTGATTCAGACGAAGAAAATGCGTGCTCTCATGAAAACGATTCGTTCAACAATTAGTTTCTTGCTGTATATCTGGTTTTAGGCAATGGAACTAAGGATATTTAGGTAATAAGGTTCATAGATAACAACATAACAGAGATCTTGCAATTGCGTCATATCCCTACCGCGTCATATCCATCGGTTTTACCTTACAGGACATAGTATGAGACGCACTTCAGCTACTCTTCTGGCAAAACGCAGGGGCTGATATTTTAACATTGAAACGTCACGGTGGTTGGAAATCATCCACGGTGGCGGAAGGTTATGTACAAGATTCAGTTTCCAACAAGATTGATATAGCCAAGAAGATACAGGGCCCGGTTAAACAAACAACAAATTATTCTTCACCCTCGACTACTGTTGATCAAACGGTTGGATCTGTTCATGATTCGTCAAATATGCTTTCTAGTACTACAACAACTATAACGTCCAATAACCCAAATCAGCCTGAAACCAATAACAGAACGATGTCCTTTAACTTCCAGATTAATGTAAATATTAATTAATCACGTTGATCTGTTTAATATAAATTAATAAAATGTATTAGTACGCGAGTGTTTTATTTTTAACTTTGAGTGAGCTAAAGCATTTTAGCGTGAGTTTTAATGTTTTAGCTCACTCCGTGACTTTATACGTTAGTTTATTGGTTTAAAATCGCCATAGTTATGAGCCTATTATCATGAGGTATTGGATAAAAAATGTTTGAATTTGTGATGTGACATCAGTATACCTTTTGTTGTCATGGAATTGAGAAAATTAAAAATTAATTTGTAATCTGTCACAATACCAACTGCACTTTTCACATTCATTGAGATTGTTAAATATTTGAATAATTAAAAAGTTGATATTTAAACTCCACGTTTCTCGGGTTGTTGATGTTGGCATGGTTACTTTAAAACACGCACGTTTTAAAAAGTTAGATTTATACACGCTGAGGCGTGCTTTAAACAAGCAAAATAGAGTACTGTTTTGGCGTAACTAAGCCCAAATGCTTGATAAATTAATAATTGTGGGCTGTAACTGCGTCGTTGTGTTGATTAGGTGAAAATACGGTAACTTACCAGTGGCAGGTGGTCGGATCTTCTCCTTCCTTCGGATAAAGGAATCAAAGAGAATGAAATGGTAGGAAAACAAGGAACACACTGATAAGCACTATGATTAAAAATATATTCGCGATTATCCAGCGAATGGAACACAAAATAACCGGGTGGTTAATTTTTAGTCGGCACGTTTCTTCGGATCTATCCACACACTTGTCTTAAATTCGACCTTCGGTGGTCCACACATGCGCACCAGGAAAAAGACCAAACGGCGTTAACAAGTACCAATAAAAAAATATACTATATAAATGAAACCTGATATATTAAAAAATACATAACAGTATTACCAAGATGAGTGTAATAAAAAAATTTGATATTATATCCAATTTACCAGTAGAATTGGTGCATAACGTATTTGCAGCTCTAAATAAGTGCGATGTAATAAATTTTACGGAGGTCAGTCATATTTGGACATCAAAACTACAAAACAATTTTATATGGGAACAAAAAATGTCGATTAAATAACTTTCGAAGATTGGAGGAAGAAGAAAAGTCTAACAATTATAAAAAATATATGAAAAAATCTAAATTATTTTATTGGAAAAGTCTGTTTTTTTATTTGCAAACAAGAAATACGAACTGGTTTCTAAGGTCTTTAAAAGCCCAATTGGAAGTTTCGCATTACAAAAGCAGTAATCGATTTTTCTATGCAGTTGAAAAAATATATGTTGTACTTAACAGCAGTAAAATCTGCATACGTCGCTCAACTGATGAGCCAATTGCTGCTATGGGTCTTCCCGAACACTTCACATGGAGAGCAGCGATCGTGCATGAGCAACAAGTCCTTTGTGTATGTACAAACTCAGACGAATGCAAAATTAATATATATGATTTGGAAACTAATAGCAACGAGTATAGTATATTTAAACGCTTTACTCCGACATCGAACATGGTTTCTCCTATATTATGTCATCATCTACAATGGATTGTTACTAATTATTGTGATAGATATACCTTTTGTATAGTGCATAGAGTGAACTACTTGTATGAGCGGTTTATAACCACACTTTCTGCGGCAGTAGTGGGCATGGCTTCTTGTGATGGAAAATTTGTAACTTTGGAAGAGACAGGTGTGATTCGCGTATGGCAAATATTGTCAAATGGTGATAAAGTAGAAGACTTGTTCGTAGATTATTTTTTTTGATGGCGAATTTAGAGGAAATATTGAAGGAACTCTGTCAGAAGGACCCTACTTAATAGGTTATTCTCTTAACGCTTTCATATATGTTTGGAACATAAACAATGGAACTATATTACAGAAATTTCCAACAACGGAATGCGTTAAGGTCCTGCTACAAAATTCTCAGCTTATTTATACAGAATCTAGAAATTGCCTTAAATCAGTCGACTATGTAACAGGAGAATGTCTTTTTGTAGTAAATAGTCCAAATCCAATTTACGGCATAACTATTAACACTCAATTTTTAATATTGGCAACCGAATTTGGATTAGAATTTTTAGATAAGAACTCGGGTAAAAATGTGCGAAACTGGCGATCTGAAAAAGATTTTCAATTTGAATTTCAATTGCAAGCAGATTTAACGTTCTTTCAAGCTACAGAAAATAAATTGTTTGTCCAATTTGAAAATGGTGGCCCAGATTGCTTTAGCTGCATTTACGACTTTGACGTTATTATAATATAATATAATGAATTTTATTTATTTATTTTATTGGTATAATTTTATTAGAATGTGTATCAATAACAGGAATTTTCTTAATAAAATTTTAATTATTTTTATAATTTTGTTTATTATTAAAATAATAAATTATCGTACAACACCAAGTGCTTCCAGGGCACTATAAGTAAAAAATCCAACATGAAAGTACAAAGAAAAAAACTGGCAAATGGCAGGCTAAAACCAATGAAGCTAAAGAATAATCTGGGCGTTATTACAACAAACAGATATGAGATTGCCAAGCTAATTGAAACCTGTTTTAAACATTTATATACATTAACAGTTAAAGAACTTGGTAAAAATAAAAAACGAACCATCATGAACGTGGATTCGGAAGAAATACCTAACATAACAACATCTGTGATTTGGAAAAATGGCATTAAGAGTCAATGGGAAATAGATATCAGCGAAGCTGTTGAGAGAAATAACGAAAAGTCTAGAAAGTGCGAGCAGTACAAGAAGACCTACAATAAATCACAGGAGCAACAGCAAAATGTCAGGTGAAGAGACATATCGGCATCAATATCAAATTATAAGGACGGACTGACTGCCCACAAACATTTCCTTAGGACAAAACAGTTCAAGCTGGACAAAAACTTTATTATCCCAATCGCATGAAAGCTACACAAACTTGTGCTGTAGTTCCTTTACAAGATTTGTTGGATCACGCCGTATAGTGTTTACTTAAAAAAATTTTGGATTTTGTATCCTTATATTGGGACTTAGAGCTGATTAGATTTTGGCTAAAATTGATTCACGGGAACTATTTTTATTTTTAGCTTCATATTAGGCTTCTATACATAGTATAGAAAGAAGCCTTATGATCTGGCTGGTCTCCGTCCGTCTGTCCGTCTTCCGTCCGTTGTCCGTCCGTCCGTCATAATTCAAAGTCACTAAATTAGTGACAAAAAAACCTTTGTCACTAAATTTTACTTTTAGGTTTCTATACATAGTATAGAAAAAGCCTTATGATCTGGCTTCGTGTCCGTCCGTCTGTCCGTCCGCATAATTCAAAGTCACTAAATTAGTAACAAAAACCTTTTGTCACTAAATTTTACTTTCTTTGTGGGTGGATGGACAAACGCGTGAATGGATTAACAAGATTCAAAATAATTAATTGAGATCAAACACACAGAGTTGTGGACGCTTTTCAATTGTTTATGAGATTATTTTATTCATCTTACACTTTTTGGGTTGGCAATAAATGAACTAACCAATTAAAGGTGCGAAAGAGTGAAAGTAAAATTACGTAAAACGTAAAAATAACACTTACAAAATGCAAATCAATTTCTTATATAGAAAATTTTGTTACCAACTAAAAAATTAAGATAATCTGATGATCGTGCAGATAAAGAAAAATTATAAATTTAAATTAAAAATAATTACAAAATATTATATAATTGTAAACCAAAAGGTAGCTGTATAGAAGCCTAAGAACTGCGGTCATCCGAGTTCCACCTTGTTTAAATATTACTTAATATTAGTTTTTAATTAATATTTCAAAAACTAATAGGAATTTCAAAACGAAATTTAGGATTTAGCATACTTATGTCGAGATTTAGAACCAATTAAATTTTAATTAAAATTGTTTTATGAAAACTATTGTTTTTAATTTTTTTAAGTTATATTATTTAATATTGGTCTTTATTTAATATTTTAAAAACTAACAGAATTTTCAAAACCAAATTTGATATTTCCTATCTTTATAGCTGGAGTTAAAGTTATTTAAATTTTGGTTAAAATTGGTTCATGGAAACTATTTTTAAAAATTTTTAAATCTTATTATTTAATATTAGTTTTTAATTAATATTTTTAAAAGTAATAGGAATTTCAAAACCAAATTTAGGTTTTCGCATATTTTAATCGATATTTAGAACTGATTGAATTTTAGTTAAAATTTGTTTATAAAAACTATTGTTTTTTATTATTATAAATTTTATTATTTAATATTAGCCTTTATTTAATATTTTAAAAACTAAAAGGATTTTCAAAACTAAAGTTGAGATTTGTTATGTTTATGGCAGGAATTAGAGCTGATTAAATTTTGGATAAAATTGGTTCATGGAAGCAATTTTTTTTAAATATTTTTATTTAATATTAGTTTTTCTTAAATATTTCAAAAACGAATGAGAATTTCAAAAATAAAGTTGGTACTTTGTATCTTTATATTTAGACTTAGAGCTGATTAGATTTTGAGTCACATTGGTTAATGGAAAATATTTTTTCTTTTATTATTAAAAATTATTTTTTAATATTTAATAAAAGTATGATAAAGTTATGGGCATGGCCAACCGATTTTTTTATTGTTAAGGAGACACCTTCAGTGTCCCTCCTTAATTTTTGTTATCTTCCGTGTAGTTACAATAAACAAAACTTGTTTAATTTAGTGTTTTCTTCCGTTTATTGTAACTCTTGGCGCCTTGGCAGAATAATTCTAGTTAAGTACGACTGACCCATTAGCCTTTCTCCGAACAGCAGCAACAAGCCGCTACTTGCACAAGTAGCCTAGGCAGTACCTACGCAATTTTGCATGTGGTACAATTTCTTAGTGGGATAAACAGCCACCGTAGGCGATCTTGAGAATTGAATCTCGGAAGGCGGTTTATTAACATAATTTAGTTATTTATAAAAATAATTTAAATTGTGTTAAGAAAATTCACGTTATCGATATAGTAAGTACATAATTAATTTATAAATTATATTAATAAAAAAATAATGAAATTCACATTATCGATATTATTATATACAGTGGCCAGAAAATTATTCATACCCTGCGGTTTATTTCTTTAAATGCGTATTTTAGGTATAAGAATTAAATTAATTAAAATTTTTTATTGGTTACACTTCTACATATTTGAGCATTATATGCTGAAAATTTCAAGTCTATTGCAAAATTTTTAAAGAAGATACAACAGTTTATTTATAAAAGCTGCAGAAACACTTGCAGCAAAATTATTCATACCCTAGCAAAACTAAGGCATTATCATGTTTCTGTACCTTTAATTTCCAGATATGTTTTGATATCGGGGAAATTCCTATGTTGTACTTTTATTATTCATAATAATACTAGCATTTCATTTTGTTTAGTGATTGTCATAAACATGGGGCGTAAAGGTAAAGAAACTACAACAGAAGAGAAAGAAATTGTGTGGAAATTACATGAAAAGGAAAAATCTATCACGAAATTGGTGAAGCAATTGGTAGATCTAAAGCTACTGTTCAAAGTTTAATTAAAAAAATTAAAAGTGACGGTTTGTTTTAAAGTAAATCATACAACAGAGGACGACGTAAACTGTTAACGCAACGAGATGAAAGTTTTCTAGTGCGTGAAATAAAAAATCCACACCAAAGTGCCACAAATCATTTAATGAACAATATCAAAAGACAGTTTCCCAGATACTGTAAGAAGATGTTTAAAAGGCATGGGTTTCATTCACGTGTAGCCAGAAGAAAACCATGGATTAGTGAAGTTAACAGACGTAAGCGTTTAAAGTTTGCCAAAAATATGTAAATAAAGACGATTCGTTTTGGAAAAAGTTATTTTTCAGACGAAAGTAAATTTAATATTTTCGGATCAGATGGGCAAAGTTTTGTATGGAAAAAGTAAATACTGAACTTCAGCTAAAAAATTTAAAATGTACAGTGAAGCATGGTAGAAGTAGTGTGCTTCTTTGGGGGTGCATGAGTAGTGCTGGAGTAGGAAATTTAGTAATCATTGAAGGGATAATGGACAAATTTAAATATCTGAACATTTTACGTGAAAATTTAAAACAAAGTGCTGAGAAATTTGGACACAAAAATGATTTTCACTTTCAGCAAGACAACGACCCGAAGCATTCTGCCTATGTTGTAAGGTTATGGCTTTTATACAACAGCCCCCGTTTATTAGTGACACCTCCCCAAAGCCCCGACATCAATCTAATTGAAAATTTGTGGGCCGAAATTGGCTTGAGATTAAAAAAAAGAACAGTTACAAGCAAGGAATGTTTAAAACGCCAAATTACCGAAGTGTGGAGTTCCATTGGCCCACAAGTTACTGAAAATTTGGTAAACAGCATGAAAAATCGTCTAAAAGCTGTTATTAAAGCTAAAGGTGGTCCAACTAAATATTAATTTTGTGACAATTGACAATAAGTTTAAAATTTTACAGGGGTATGAATAATTTTGCTGCGAGTGTTTGTGCTGCTTTTGTAAATAAACTGTTATATTTTCTTTAAAAATTTTGCAATGGACATGAAATTTTCAGCATATAATGCTCAAATATGTAGAAGTGTAACCAATAAAAAAAATTTTTAATTAATTTAATTCTTATACCTAAAATACGCATTTAAAGAAATAAACCGCAGGGTATGAATAATTTTGCTGGCCACTGTAATTAACACCACTCATACCACGTCAAAGTCGTAAATGCAGCTAAAACAATATGGGCCACCATTCTCTAATTGGATAAACAATTTGCTTTCTGTAGCTTGAAAGAATGTTAAATCTGCTTGCAATTGAAATTGAAATTGAAAATCTTTTTCAGAACGCCAGTTTCGTACATTTTTTCCCCGTGTTTATTTCTATAAATTCCAAGCCATATCCTGTTGCCAATATTAAAAGTTGACTGTTAATTGTTATGCCGTAAATGGGATTTGGATTATTTAGTACAAAAAGACATTCTCCAGATACATAATCGACTGATTTAATGCAATTTCTAGATTCTGTATAAATAAGCTGAAAATTTTGTACCAGGACCTTAACGCATTCCGTTGTTGAAAATTTCTGTAATATAGTTCCATTGTTTATGTTCCAAACATATATGAAATCGTTGGGGGAATAACCTATTAGATATGGTCCTTCTGATAAAGTTCCTTCAATATTTCCTCTAAATTCACCATCAAAAAAAATAATCTACGAACACGTCTTCTATTTCATCATCATTTGACAATATTTTCCATACACGAATCACACCTGTCTCTTCCAAAGTTACAAATTTTCCATCACAAGAAGCCATACCTACTATTGCCGCAGAGACAACGTCTCTATACATTATAGCATGCGTTTTAATATTCAATAAACAGAACCTATTTCTTTTACAATAATTAGTTGCAATCCATTGTAGATGACGGCATAGTATAGGAGAAACCATTATCGCTGTCGATAGGATCATATCAAATGACGTAGTTTGCAGGTAGTTATTAGTTTCCAAATCGTATATAGTAATTTGACATCTATTTGAGCTTGCACCTACAAAAACAACTTGCTTCTCATGTGCGATCGCTGCTTTCCAGATAAATTCTTCGGAAAGACTCACAATTCTGATAACCTCTTCACTTGAGTGACGTGTGTATATTATTTTATCATTATCAAGTGCAACATATATTTTTTCATCTGCATAAAGAAAACGATTGCTCTTTTTGTAATGCGAAACTTCCATTTGAACTTTTAAAGGCCTTATAAACCAGTTCATATTTCTTGTTTGCAAATAAAAAAATAGATTTTTCCAGTAAAATAATTTACAGTTTTTCATAAATTTTTTATAACTATCAGATTTTTCTTTTGCCTCTAAACTCCGAAAGTTATTTAATCGACATTTTTGTTCCCATATAAATTTGTTTTGTAGTTTTGATGTCCAAATATGACTGACGTCCATAAAATTTATTACATCGCCCTTATTTAGAGCTGCGAATACCTTATGAACTAATTCCACAGGTAAATTGGATATTATATCGAATTTTTTTATTGCACTCATCTTGGTAATACTGTTATGTATTTTGTAATATATCATGTTTCATTTATAAGTACTTTATTACTTGATAATCGTTAGCAATTACATTTTACTTTATCATATGTAATATGAGAAAGTATTGTTTTCGTGCAGAAAAAATTTGAGATTTTGATGGATTTACACTTTTGAGGTCCCCTGAGTAAAATAAGACCATTTCCAAAAATGTCTGTGTGTGTATGTGTGTGTTGTGTGTATGTGTTGTGTGGTCAAATTTTGTGTGGGGCCTAAAGGCAAAACTAATAGGAATTTTCAAACAAAATTTTGGATTTTGTATCCTTATGTTGAGACTTAGAGCTGATTAGATTTTGGCTAAAATTGATTCACGGAACTATTTTTTTATTTTTAAATTTTATTATTTAATATTAGTTTTAATTAATATTTCAAAACTAATAAGAATTTCAAAACGAAATTTAGGATTTAGCATACTTATGTCGAGATTTAGAACTGATTAAATTTTAGTTAAAATGAAAACTAATGTTTTTTTATTTTTTTAAGTTTTATTACTTAATATTAGTTTTTAATTAATATTTCGAAAAGTAATACGAATTTCTAAACTAAATTTAGGTTTTCATATTTCAGTCAATATTTAGAACTCATTAAATTTTAGTTAAAATTTGTTTATAAAACTATTGTTTTTATTATTTTAATTTTGTTATTTAATATTAGCCTTTATTTAATATTTTAAAACTAAAAGGATTTTAAAACTAAAGTTGAAATTTGTTATGTTTATGGCAGGAATTAGAGCTGATTAAATTTTGGATAAAATTGGTTCATGGAAGCAATTTTTTAAATCTTTTATTTATTATTAGTTTTATTAAATATTTCAGAAACTAATGAGAATTTCAAAACTAAAGTTGGTATTTTGTATCTTTATATTTAAACTTAGATCTGATTAGATTTTGAGTCACATTGGTTAATGGAAAATATTTTTTCTTTTATTATTAAAATTATTTTTTAACATTTAATAAAAGTATCATAAAGTCATGGGCATGGCCACATCCGATTTTTTATTTTGTAGTTGGTAAATCTGCATAATAAAGAAATTCACATTTTAAGTTTTAATCCTCACGACGAGCCTAACTAACGAAAAGAAATTAGATGCATATTTTCAAACATATTCCGATTGGTTAGCTCGTGAAAGCTTTATACGTTTTGCATTCAAGAATTTGTCCCTTTTTTTTCTTTTGAGCATTGTTAAACAAATTTTAGTTTTAAATATTAGATTAATTTTTTATTTAACCTTTCTATAATAACGTATAATAGACAACTTCGATAATTGATAATTTATACTTTCATTTAACTTACAAGAGGAGACCATCAGCTTCCTCTCACTGAATTGATTCATTTTAATTGTGCATGTAGGTCTTGTATTGGACTTCAACAGGTGCAAGTATAAAGCACGCTTCTTTGCCAATTTCGAAAAATTGATTTAAATATTACCGATGAACTGCACAAAATTAACATAAATTTGGTGTTGTTAATGGAATTGCGTAAGAATGCAAAAAATAAAACATATGCGAAGGGTACTGGGATCGCATCCATCTCCTGCTAATTTTTTTAATTTATTTGATTATTATGTCATCGTATTTAAGAAAACCAAAGCGCTATAATAAACCCTACTCATAATCTGTAAACATTGAATGTTTTACCTTTTAGCAGTGAGGCTCTGAAGAGTGCCCCCAGACCCCCGGTCTTTACAACTTTGGCTTATTGGTATATTAGTTACTTGAGTGTGACTTGTTAAAGTTAGGATTAATTAGTTTTATAGAGATTTTTTAGATCGGTTATGCTGATATTTTCATTTTATTACTAATAAAAATAAACTGCACAAACCGGGGGTCTGGGGTGTGGAACACCCTCCAGTGCCTCAGCCTCACTACTGAAAGGTAAAACATTCAATGTTTATAGATTATAAATAGGGTTTATTATAGCGCTTTGGTTTTTTCAGAACGATGACACTGGGGAATTCATAATCCTCCCGGATTCTTGGTCACTGCTTTATATTTTTGTGCTGAAAGCTTTCACCATTATTGCTTAATACTGATAACCATAAGTTTGCAAATTTATCTATCACAGTTTGAGTGTTCTGGGGTGCTCCACACCCAGACCCCGGTCTCTACAACTTTGGTTTATAATTTGGAATACTAGTTACTTGAGTGTGACTTGTTAAAGTTAGGATTAATCAGTTTTATAGAGATTTTTCTAATTCGGTTATGCTGATATCTTCATTTTATTACTAATAAAAATGAACTGCACAAACCGGGGGTCTGGGGTGTGGAACACCCTCCAGTGCCTCACTGATGCTGAAAGGTAAGACATTCAATATTTACAGATTATGAGTAGGGTTTATTATAGCGCTTTGGTTTTCTTGAAAACGATGACATAAATTATACTGGGGGGAATTAATAATCAAACAGATAAATAAAAATTTAGTGTTTTGCCAGTGTTTGTCTGGATCATCTGGAGTGCGTACTCGAGCAGTTTGCAGTTTTGCTTCCCATTACTGGTCTGTTTCAAACGAACGGGCTTGAACAGTGCGTATTCAAACGTTTTCTAGTTTTGCTTCTCGCTGCTCCTCTGTTTCCGAAGCTCGCGTTTTTCGTTTCTTATGCGCCTGAGGTGTAGATAGACCAATTGCTTGTCGTTTCATAACTTTTTTTAAAAACATTTACCATAAAATTTACCTTTTCTTTTTGAAATGGGCCAAATTATTAGAAAACAAGGTGGAACTCGGATGACCGCAGTTGACAAAAGGTTTTTAGGCTTCTATACATAGTACATATAGAAAGAAGCCTTATGATCTGGCTTCGTGTCCGTCCGTCCGTCCGCATAATTTAAAGTCACTAAATTAGTGACAAAAAACCTTATTTTGTCACTAAATTTTACTTTTTGTGGGTGGATGGACAAACGCGTGAATGGATTAACAAGATTCAAAATAATTAATTGAGATCAAACACACAGAGTTGTGGACGCTTTTCAATTGTTTATGTGATTATTTTATTCATCTTACACTTTTTTGGGTTGGTAATAAATGAACTAACCAATTAAAGGTGCGAAAGAGTGAAAGTAAAATTACGTAAAACGTAAAAATAACACTTACAAAATGCAAATCAATTTCTTATATAGAAAATTTTGTTACCAACTAAAAAATTAAAATAATTTGATAATCCGTCAAAATAAAAACAATAACGATGCTGTAACTGACGTAATACATCGAACAAGCCTGCTAATATTTTTTTAAAAGCGCTATTTCTTAATTTTAGTATCGAATTTTCAACTATAATATAACTATAATATATAATTAAAAACATAATATCAAGTATTGGGGATCTTTAGACGCGGAAAAAATCTCTTTAATTTGATATATCTTTTATTCTATCCGTTATAATGGGAAGCAGGAGTTTAGAAAAATCAATTTTCCATGTTATTTCCTATGTTCAGATTTCAACCGGTCACTCGGTAGAACATTTTGTTACTAACTAAACAAATTAAAATAATCTGATGATCGTGCAGGTAAAGAAAAATTATAAATTTAAATTAAAAATAATTACCAAATATTATATAATTGTAAACCAAAAAGGTAGCTGTATAGAAGCCTAAGAACTGCGGTCATTCGAGTTCCACCTTGTTTTGTCACTAATTTAGTGACTTTGAATTATGCTGACGGACGGACGGACGGACGGACACGAAGCCAGATCATAAGGCTTCTTTCTATACTATGTATAGAAGCCTAAAAATAGTTCGAACCAAAACTTGTAAATTTTTGAATTTGTTTAAACAATTGCATTTTAAACAAATTGCACCATTCTGAGACAACTTGAACCAATGAATTCGGATTTTATGCAAAAAAGTAGACTAGAAAAACTTGGGTTTTTGTTCAGAGACCTCTTGGTGCACATGGAATCATACTTGCACCAAAAAAACTCGATTTTTTCAAGATTTCGGGAAAATTAGTGGCTTATTATATTCTAAAATTTTTTACACTAAATTCACTCATTTTTAAGTCTTATTAATAATATATGCTAGTTAGGGAGGTTAAATAAATTTTTATAAAAGTTATTAAAGTTTAACGTACCTCTAATTTAACGAATTTTTGAGCAAAACAAATTTATTTTTAATTTTTATAAAATAAAAAGGGTTTATTTACTTTTTAACCTAAATCCCCTTAAAGCATTTTAAAGTACACATTTCAAGCTTTAAAAATCGTATCTGTAGAAACGCAATAACGCGATTTAAGTAAGAGTAATATGTGGTTAAAGTTAGGTATACATTTCAAATTTTATTACTTACTCAAAATTTTAAAATTTTGGAAGTGCACATCTTCAATACTAAATTTTTGAGATTTTTTTTACTTATAGGATATTTTTACACATTACTTCTAGAATAATTTATAAAAATTTAAGGTCTTTATCTTAAGAATTGTAGAAATGGTAGATCTCTTAGCGATTTTATCGAAAATCTCTGTATGTTCCAACGATATACATATACTACTCTTATATACATTCATTTTTATATTTGAAAATATAATAGTCTAATAGCTACATGCTTTTAATTTCATTTGAGCTTTTGAATTCTCCATTTCATCAATTAGTTTAAAAGTTACAACAAATTTAGTGCAGAGCGATTAATGCCGAACGCGCTTTAGGCTTCGTATTAACGTGTCGCCGCGTACCACTTTCTTGCGTTAAACAAAAAAATCTGGAGCCTACATTTTTAATTATATAAAAAACTTAATATAAATTTTTATGTAAAATGTTCTGCACTTTCGAATGGTCTAATTAGTTTTTTAACAAAAAATATTTTAAGAGATATTTGACAAAAACTGGTATTTTGCAACTAATTTGGTTAATAACGGAAAACCCTCAAGAGCTACTGTTGGTAACTTTTGGTATGTTGTTGTTAACATGTTCAGAAATATATTCTCAAAGTGACCGCTTTCCGAATTTTTCCGAGTAAAACCTTTGTTGACTGCACTATTACATTTACACAACGTGTGGGGGTTTTGACGATCACTATTATAGGCGACAGGTTTATCTACGTTTGGATTCGAAGTTTATGCGGCGAATTTCGAATAGCAATTCCCATATTACAAAATGGAAATGTATTAAAATGGAAACCACACTTTTATAATTTTAACACCACAATTTTATAAAATGTAAATATTAATATAAATATAATAAATAAATATAAATATAATATTATAAATTTTAATTTATAAAGTAACTAACAGGATACCCGGCTTCGCCTGGGTCTCATTAAAAGGTGGAACTCTGCCTTTGTCTGAATGATTGAATAGCTGGATACCGGCTTCGCCGGGTCTCCTATAATTAAAATACTTTGCCTTTGTGTGAAGTATTTAGATTTTTCCGAGTATCCTGCTTCGCTTAGGTTTTCTTCTCGACGGAAATCTTGCTTCCCGTTGCTAGAGCGTTTCAGAATGATTTTAGTGTTCCCGTTGTCGAGTGTTTCAGAACGGTTTATATTGTACTCTACAATTTTCTCTACAGCTTTTCTTCTCCAGTATTTCAAATCACTTATAATAGTGTAGGTACTGAATGTGAATATACCAACGTAAAATTACCATATATCAATTACAGGTATTATCGATGGGAATCTCGTTAATCCATTCATGCTCGTCCGCAATTTTCACTTTTTTTAAATTAAGCTTTTCGGTCCCGGTTTTAGCGGAAAACCTCTTTAGGGTCCTAGAGAGTAACTGTGCAAAATTTGGTTGGGATCGGTCGAACGGTTTAGGAGTTATTAAAGACGAACAAACCAACAAACGTACCAACAAACATTCAATTTTATATAATATATAATTTTATATATTGGTAAATAATATTAAGTACGGAAGTCTATATAAATAGAAAACTCTAATAGCTTATTCAAGCAAATATTTAAAAAAATTTAAAAATTCAAGATATAAAAAATTACTAAAATGACTGCAGTTACAAAATACGATATCATATCTCAATTGCCCATAGAATTAGTGCATGATGTATTCGCCGCTTTAAATAAGTGCGATGTAATGAATTTTACGGAGGTCAGTCATATTTGGACATCGAAACTACAAAACAATTATATTTGGGAACAGAAATGTCGATTAAACAACTTTCGAAAATTAGAAGAAAGGGAGCAGTCCTATAATTATAAAAAATATATGAAAAAATGTGATTTGTTGTTCTCCTGGAAACATCTGTTTTTTTATTTGCATACAAGAAATATGAACTGGTTTACTAGGCCTTTAAAACTTCAGTGGCAGGCTCCGCGTTATAATCTGTTGTTTCAGTTTGCCTATGCAGATGAAAAAATATATGTTATACTTAGAGAAAATCACATGCGGATTTATTCCTCCACCGGAAAGAAATTGGTTTCTACAAGTCGATTTATCGAGCTATCAATGTTCGACCCAAACATCAGAGGAACAGCGATTATGCATGGAGAGCGATTGATTTCTTTACGAGTAGGCTCAGGTATAGGTTACCTTTCTATACAAAACTTAGAAGAAATAATCGAATCTGATACGTTCTCGTATAACATTAATACTACTACAGCGACATATGCAGTAGGCTCTCCAATATTATGCAGTCATTTGCACTGGGTTGCAACCAATTACTGCTATAAACATGGGATATTTTTGATTGACGTTAAAACAAAAAAATGCATGTATGAATCCATTAACTCAACCGTAATAGTAGGTATGGCTTCTTGTGAAGGAAAACTTGTAACTTTGGAAGAGACCGGTTTGATAAGAGTATGGACAATATTATTCAAATATAATGAAAAATTCATCGATAGAAAAATGAAACTAAATAGGTCAGATAAACTCGTATTTTTGGATGGACGATATTTACGAAAAGAAGAAATTGTCTTTAAATTGGAAGGAATTATAGGGGAAGGTCCTTATTTAATTGGTTATTGTATTAATGACTTCATATATGTTTGGAACATAAACGACAAAAGTTTATTACAAAAATTTCCAACAACGGAATGCGTTAAGGTTCTTCTACAAAATTCTCAACTAATTTATACAGAATCCCGAAATTGCGTTAAAATAGTTGATTATGTAACAGGAGTAAATATTTTAGTCGTAGATAGTCCTAATCCTATTTACGGTGTAACAGGCAACTCAAAATTTTTGATACTTGCAACCGAATTTGGATTAGAATTCATCGATTTACACTCGGGAAAAACTGAACGAAGTTGGTATTGCGGAGAAGTTTTCGAAATTCAGTTACGCTCAGACGTGGCATTCTTTCAAGCTACGGAAAATAAATTATTTATTCAATCCACAAATTGCAGCAAAACCTTTTTTTGCCGCATTTATGACTTTGACTTTGAAAACACGTAAGATATCGATAATATGAATTTTTTTTTAATGTGTGTTCAGATACTGTCATAATATTTTAATAAAATTTACTATTTTTTAAGTGTTAAATTTTGCAATAAAATATTACCTACAAGTTATAATAAAATATAATTCAGTTATATCGTATATAGATATTCATATATATATAAATTCTTTTTGATTAAACGTAGCTTTTAATGTATGATTTATAATATCGGATGCGGTCTTAACACTTGCATTTGCAATATACAATAGGGATGTTGCATGGTATCGAATTTAGTGATAACTCCTATTAATTCTTGAAAATAATATCAAATGAAATTTATAACCAAAATAATAGTATATTATACACCAAGGTAGTGAAGCATAGTGTTATAACCCTAGCGCCAGATTAAATCCCAAGGTGCGTAGCACCGCGGATTTAAAACGCGCGGTTATAACACGCTTCACTACCGTGGTTTATATACAATTTTTTCCACTACTAGGATTGTTTACTCTTATAATAATAATTGTTAATGAATAAAGTAAATCGTTTTAATTATTTATTTCAAATTATAAAACAAATGATAGTTTTTGTTTTGATGTTGACACTTGCTTGAAAATGTTTAATTAATTTTGACATAAAGGTTACATTAAATATTTTGATATTTATAAGTTTTGCGAGTGTTTTTAAAAATGAGTGAAAGTTGTACACCACCCGAAATGAGAGATTGCTGAATCAGTGGCAGACAAGCTACTGCCGGAAAAATCAAGACTCTTTATATGAAAGCTTATGTAACATTTAAAATTGGTGCAGTGCGCGAAGTGTGGTTATAATATCTGAAAATGTACTGTTAGCATATTTCCAAAGTTATGCCAATGATAAAAAGCTTCCACTTTATGGGCACATTATTCTATGTTAAAATCAACTCTTTCTTTAAAGGACAACATAGACATTTCAAAGTTTTTCAAATTAGTTGCGTTCTTAAAACGCCAAAATGTGAATTACCGTGCTAAGAAGTCTTCCGTTTTCAGTCAGATGCGATGAGCTTTGCAATTTGCTTCTTTCTGATGTTATCATAAAAGATGATATGATTATTATAAACATTCGTAATAGTAAAATGGTTCATCTAGAAAATTTGTTGTTATGGAACCCTTTGGATGAAAATTGTAAAACATATTTAAAAATTAGACCAACTTCCGACATGCAAAAATTATTTATTAGTATACGCAATGGAAAAGCTACAAAGCAAAATATTGGTCATAATACAATAGGGCAAGTACCAAACAAAATTGCAATGTATTTAAATTTGCAAAACCCTGCGTCTTACACGGGTCATAGCTTCCGAAGAACTTCAGCCACAATATTAGCTGCTAGCGGTGGAAATATCCTGCAGTTGAAACAACATGGGTTGGAAGTCATCTACGGTAGCCGAGGGCTATATAGCTGACTCACTCTGGTTAAAACGAGCATAGCTCGTATGGTCCAAAGCCAATCAACATCAATTAATCAAATAAGAAATTTTGAGCGTTTTGAAGTGTTTTAAACTGTAGTTACAATAGCACGGAGATTGTAAATTTTCTAATGGAGTAAAGGTTATACAAGTTTGCGAACGACTACTTAACGATAGAATAAATTTGCATCGAAGCGCATAAATTTTTCATGATTCTGTTTCGACCACTAATTTCTTTAATATCTTCACAATCCAGTTATCCTACAATTGAAAATATACAGATTTTTAATAATATTAATGTAACAAAACACTTACCAAACAAAAAATTCTATATCGAATAAAAACTAGTGAACGTGGAATGCAAGTAAATAGATGTTGACAAAACTATTTTGTCGAAAATGTACTATTTGTAACGATAATTGATTGTAATAATTATTAATAATCGATTTATAAAGTTTCTAGTTTCAGCTGTCATATAAGTCATAATCTGTGTTCATAATTCTCATTTCGCCTAATTGCTAAACGTCACAAAATTCCAATTTAATCAACATTTTAAATATCAAATTAATCTTATTTATAGACCGATTTTAATTATTTAAACACTATTGATAGAATTTCTTGGTTATGCTAATTCGTTTTACACATAAATTTTCTTTCAAAATGGCCCGAAGTTTCCGGACTACGCATTTATGTTCATTATTAACTACTAGTGAATAATAAATATTATTCACCTCAGGTGATAGAAGGCGTGGTTCACAGTTCGATCACTTACGTTGAAATGATAGTGTTTATGGCTAGTAGTGGAAAAAATTTTTATCTACGACTGTTAAACAATAGTGTTATTATATGCGAAACCATAGATACATAATTTAGTTCATATTACACTAGTGGAATATGAATTCATATTCCACGGCTCTTGGAAATTTCTGTTTATTGATATTTTGACACAGCTAAATGTAAATCCATAACGTCGATGATTTGAATTTTGCACATATTTCCTTATAGTATTCAAGCATAGTATCTTCAGAAAAGGAGGAAGTTTTATTTTTAACCGCCATTCATTGAAGCTATTGTAAACCATTTCGTAATTTGTCCTTGATTTTCAGGTAACAAATTCAAAGACGCTTCCTTTGCTGCCTTTTAATATTTGGAGGAGTACACTGCATATCATCTTCACTCCCTTCTGTAGACATTCTCGACCAAAATTAAATTTTACGCACAAAACACGTTTACGTTTACACTTGACTTTAATAAACAAGTTTGTTTCTTAACAACCATGGCAACTTTGATATTTGAAAATTAAGCACGATAAAACTTAGATAATTAAATAATGCAGTTGTAGATAAAATAATTATTGTTTAACAGTCGAAGATAAAGTATAGATTCAATTCGTATAAGGGATATTACACTCGAATAATTAAACACTCGCTCACTGCGTTCGCTCGTGTTGTAACAATTCTCGTGCAATATGGCCTACATTATACACTCATTAAGTAATATACTATTAAATGCCGATTACGCCTCTGACGTCATACGCGTGATCCCGAACGTTTTTATGGAAATTTTACAACGTCGCAAAGATCTGACAGTTAAATCTTTGACTTGTATTTGACAGTTGCAAACAATATAACGTTTACTATTTAAATTGTATTTTTTATTAATATATATTTATTTTAATACAAACTGTAGTCACAAGCAATTATAAGAAAAATGGTTTATTCCGAGTTTTCTGTGTTTTTATTAAAATTCATTTTTCAATTTTTACACAAACAGTTTATAGGTTACATTATCAACACAAACTGCGTTTGCTGTGTTGCCAGTTGTTAAAAAAAATAGTTTGTGACGTCATTCGCGCTGAAAACACGGTTGCAAAAATTATTTTTTATAAATTTTTTTTGAGAAAACTGAAGGCCTCCTGAACTTTTTATCTATGCAGTGCTATTTACCAGCACCTAAAGTTTATAAAAAAAAAATACTTCAAAAATCATGCAACATCCCTATTTTGAAAATTCCAATTATTTTTAACACGACAAAAGTGTTTAAGATATGGAAATCATTATTCAAATTCCATAATGTATTTTTTACACTCTTCATACGGCAAACTGCTAGACCCAACCCAATAGATAAGTTTTGGAATTTTTTTCCGCTAAATTGACATTAATAATTTTGCAGGCTAAATTATTTGTTGGGGAAAACTGCATATTTATTATAAAAGATTGATGACATATTTTTTGCTTTTGCAAAAAGAATTTTATATTAGATAATAATTATTGTAACAATAAATGACAATATACTTGAGCCCAAATAAATTGAGCCCTGCGTCATAGTTTAAAAAGGAATGAATTAATATCAGAATCGCTAGTCAAATGAGTTCATTTTTTGTTATTTTGATGTAACTTTCTCTGTTTATCACAATTTGAACCAATGTACAAATATTACAATCACTACGTAACTCAAAAATTTTGTTAGTTTATAATGTAGTACAAGTAACCACATACTAATTTTTTAATGTTTTGATTTACTACACCTTTTCCACATGTAATTCGGATTTCGTCAATTGTAATTCAGAAACCGTTAATTGAAATTCAGAAAACGTCAGATGAAAATCAGAAAGCGTCAAAATTAGGATTGCATATAAATTACATAGAATGAAATTATAACCAAACTAGAAATAAAATTTAATAAATATTTAAATTTTATTCATATAATAAGAATAAACCATAAATTGTTTCACAACAATTTGTTAAATCAATTTCTAGCAAATAAGTTAGCGACCGACTTGCATATCTTCCATGGATAAGGCTTTTGCTTGATGTGTCGTGCAATGTTGTGCAGCACGAGCACAATCGCCACCATTTACGGTGTTCTTAGCTCGATCTATTATTTCTTCTAAATAGACCAGTCTTTGTTCTGTAAGATTAGGTCCTGTGACATTGGGAACTCGAATATGGCTTTTGGCTTCTGTCTTAATTTTTGACCAAATGAATAATTGCGATACTTGGATAGTCTAGTAAAAAATTGCTGTCGAAAAAGTTTCCAATCTTGATGACAAACCATGCTTACGTCCAATCATAGACTAATGTATTTCCTAATCTCTGAACGTGCATCTAGCATTGTAGTCTCGTAATATCTGACAATCTGAATTATTTCCATATCTTGCCAACGCTGCAGTAATGCCCTTACCCAATCATTTGCTAGTTGTGAAGTAAATGAACCTCTTCTGTGACAGAATTATGGTTTTCTGAATTACATTTGACGTTTCCTGATTTTCATTTGACGTTTTCTGAATTTCAATTAACGGTTTCTGAATTTCATTTGACGATTTCTGAATATCAATTGACAAATCTGAATTACAATTGACGAAGTCCGAATTACAGTTGACAAATCTGAATTACAATTGACGAATTCCGAATTACAGTTGACAAATCTGAATTACAATTGACGAAATCCGAATTACAGTTGATCTTTTCTAAATTACATGTGGAAAAGGTGTAGTGTGCTGCTGATTACCACTTTTCGTCGAAGTTTGACATATTATGATCTATAGTTTTTGGCAAAACACATAAAATATGAAAGCTTAACTGTTTGTCGGTGGGGCAACCAGTTAGCAGTCACAAAATTTTTATTTGTAACCAGCTCTAGATGATCTTTTTGGTTAGCTGGATCTATTGCAGAGAGCAATGGCCGTAAATTTAAAGGTTTGTTGCTCCTTCTCAATAAAACAAAAAAGAACAATAACGGTGATCTTTAATTCTCTTGTTAACAAATTACAACAAAAAGTGATAATTGAACCGTCCTCCACGGATCGTGCGATCCAAACATCAACCGAATAGCGATACAGCGCGTATTCAAAATTTACGACGGTCCGCTTTATTGGACGTTCAAAATTTAAAGCACTTAGTTCGTAACTAGGGCAGCTGCTAAAAGTAATAATAAAACACTTACCTCCCTGATCAGTTCGGTAGTTTACAACTTGATGGTGACAATCGTGGCTCCTAGCCACTCCTTCGGGGATTGAACCTCGCGTATAACATTAAGCGCACCGTCGCACTGGCTGAAGTAATCGCTAGTCGTGATGTAAGATGTCCCTGTCGTTCCTCCAGCAAGCGGGGGTGTGTAGCGGTGATCCGTCTTAGGATGTCGTGAACCAAAGAAAGGAGATTGATGAACCCGTCGATTGCTGCTCATCCGGCGCTTATGTCGAATTCAAAAAAAATATAATATCTCACCCAAAATATTTAAAGGTCCCTGGTTGCGTTTAGTACGTCGACCTTGGTGCGCATTCGAATATTTGCGCCTTCGTTATCAACCTACTTGCGAGGACAGCTGACTTCGCCTCAACCTTGAGATTATTTGCATTAAATGAATTTAATAATTTCGAATTGAAAAATCCGCAGTAGCGTCGAAATTACAAGTCGTTTTTATACACCAGCGGGTCACTATGAATCGCGTGATACACTCTATTTTTCTATTAGGAAAAATCTTGAATAATCAACCAAAACTAAAACTCAAAAAATTTCAATCATTTGAAAATTATATTAAAATTTAAGTTTTGTTATTTTTAGGTGTTTACTCTACGAAAACTTAAAAATGGTGTACTAACGATGGAGTTGAGTTAATGGCTAAAGTGGGATCATATTTAAAATGCATATTTAATAGATGGTGTATGTGGTGAACTTAGAGCGATGCCAAAAATAAATGATAATCACATTTATCCACAAAATTTTAAAAAAATTAAGGTTTCGTGTTGCACCAAAGTGTTGAGCTACACAGTTGCTGCTACGATTAATCTTATGGCAAAATCGGGTACAAATTAAACATTTTTATATTGTAGATAAGTTTTCACTAATGTATCTATCTATGTATCTATAAGCTAAACGGGAGTTTTTGCGCTACCTGATCTTTGGCAACGTACAATAGATGCAAATGGTAATTGATTTTGCAGAATAAATTTAATTAAAATTTCATCATGACTGCAATGAAAAAAAAGTTAATTATAACTGTATGATGATGACATTGATAAAAATGTTCAGTATTGTATAGGATGTGGAGAAGAATATCAATAAGCAACTACAAAAAATACTGATTGGATTAAAAGTGTGCGCTGTAAGCGTTGGTTGCCCTAGCGTAGGTGAAAGGTGCCTTTGTAAAACATTTTATATTTTGATAAGTAGCAGGGCCAAAATTTAAATTTAGAGATATTAAGAAAATTAATTAAGTAACAAAGAAAAAATTTTTAAAAATAGTTTTAGAAAGTTTTAGAAATGCAAAAAAACGACAAACATAGTCGACCTGAATTATAAATTGAAAAGAAAATATCTACTTGTTATCTGGTATCTACTTCTTAGATTTATACCAGCCTATCACATCAGCTATATTTTCTTTTTAACTTATATTTTGACCCCCCTCCCCCAAAAGTATCATAAAATCTATAGAATTTTAAATATTATATACTATTTAGTAAAAATAAAATATTTTTTGAAAATAAATTTAAAAGAAAACATAGTTGAGGTGATAGGTCAATAAAAATCTAACAAGTAGACACCTTTTTGCATAACACACTACCAATGAAACATTTAAGAAAGCAGAGTCGCATTCCGCAACATCGTCGTATGAAAAAAATAGCAAACAAAAATTATAATTTCTACAACTTACTGGATGACCTAGGTTTCGTTCTTATTCACAAAGTGGAATTGAACTTCTCAGACCCAGATTGATAAAGAAAATACTGAATCTACTTACCACCCTTTGCAACCAACTTCGAGGCTTGAATGAAGGGGCTTGTCGCCCATTTAGTATTTTGTATTCAAAAAAATCTAAATCGTTTGTACCTCTTTTGTTTTTGCATAATTAAAAAAAGTTTAAGGGGGGGGGGATATTCTAACTAATTATTTTAGTATTTCAACTTTCGTGAGCTTCGAACAAGTTACGTGTAGAAATAACATACTTTACTTCGGCATTACATAACAAATTTTGCAATACTTTAAGACAATGATCCTAATTATTCAGCTTAATAGTATGCAAATAAATTTTTAAATTATAGTTCCACATTTATTTATACAATTACTACCCTTGCGTGATGACAGCCACCGGAGGCATGTATGGTACTACTTTAATTGCAGCAGTGCGAATGCTTCTGCTATTAGAAAATATTAATTGTAAAGTCGGCCTGACGGATTGACTTAAAAAGTTAATATAATATTTAAATTAGTGTTTAAGGAACACAAGAAGGAATTTTAACATTTTACAAAATACATTTTACATCACCAGTAATCCGTACGTCACTTCAACTGACACACTTCCTGTCAACTCTTGCTGGAGCAGCCGATATATCATTCTCTTCTCGGTTGATACGTATTTGCGCATTACCAAATGGAAGAAGAAAAAGTAAAATTAAATAAAGTAAATAAACAAACTTGTGCAGAATTATTCGAACGTTGCTGTCGTTAAAGTTGGAAAATTCCACGGCCCATTGGGGCGTTTACAAAGGCTTTTGGTGAGTCCGGGTTTATGGAAGTTATGGAAAGACGATACTTTCAAATTCAAAAAAAATTATATCTTTGCCAGAAGCGACTCAATTGACTAACACAAAAATACGGGTTTCCTTATTTATCATGTAAAATGTGGAAAAAAAATTCAACATTTTTAAGATGAAATTTGACCCCCTCCGACGGCAAATCTTTTTGAAGCTGATATGTTGTAATACGCAAGGGGTGTCTAGGTATTATTTAAAACTAATCCCAGAGTGTTACAAACTCTGCTTAAAAAGTTGTGAATTTTTGAAATTTATAATATATTAATAAATATAACACATAATTTTGACTTCAGTAGGTAATATTAGGGGTTGCAAACGTTCAGGTACAATCTAATATTAGTTTGCGAATACTCATTTTGTGCCTTTGAGGTCTTAAACATATAAATTTTGTAAAATAAAGCTATGTTCAAAAAAACTTGAAGTATTTGTTTGGTCAACTCTAATACAGTAGAATCCGGATATAACGACCTTCAAAGGACCGGCGATACTATGTCGTACTAACCGGATAACGTACAAAACGGATTATTTCTTAAGTACTTAGCTTACGAATATAAACCTAACTTGAGTAAACATTTTCGTCGTTAAAACCGGTTAGTCGTTATAAGCAAAGTCGCTATATATGAACTCTACTGTATTTTAAATTTGGAAAATGAATCTATGGCCAGCTTCAAGCACATGTTTAATTTAGTGTTTTCTTCCGTTTATTGTAACTCTTGGCGCCTTGGCAGAATAATTCTAGTTAAGTACGACTGACCCATCAGCCTTTCTCCGAACAGCAGCAGCAGCAAGCCGCTACTTGCACAAGTAGCCTAGGGCAGTACCTACGCAATTTTGCGGAGTGTGGTTCAACTTCTTAGTGGGATAAACAGCCACCGTAGGCGATCTTGAGAATTGAACCTCGGAAGGCGGTTTATAGGGGAGTAGCCCACATAATTTAGTTATTTATAAAAATAATTTAAATTGTGTTAAGAAAATTCACGTTATCGATATAAGTACATAATTAATTTATAAATTATATTAATAAAAAAAAATAAATAAAATTCACATTATCGATATTATTATATAATTAACACCACTCATACCACGTCAAAGTCGTAAATGCAGCTAAAACAATATGGGCCACCATTCTCTAATTGGATAAACAATTTGCTTTCTGTAGCTTGAAAGAATGTTAAATCTGCTTGCAATTGAAATTGAAATTGAAAATCTTTTTCACAATGCCAGTTTCGTACATTTTTGCCCGAGTTTCTTTCTATAAATTCCAAGCCATATCCTGTTGCCAATATTAAAAGTTGACTGTTAATTGTTATGCCGTAAATGGGATTTGGATTATTTACTACAAAAAGACATTCTCCAGATACATAATCGACTGATTTAATGCAATTTCTAGATTCTGTATAAATAAGCTGAAAATTTTGTACCAGGACCTTAACGCATTCCGTTGTTGGAAATTTCTGTAATATAGTTCCATTGTTTATGTTCCAAACATATATGAAATCGTTGGGGGAATAACCTATTAGATATGGTCCTTCTGATAAAGTTCCTTCAATATTTCCTCTAAATTCACCATCAAAAAAATAATCTACGAACACGTCTTCTATTTCATCATCATTTGACAATATTTTCCATACACGAATCACACCTGTCTCTTCCAAAGTTACAAATTTTCCATCACAAGAAGCCATACCTACTATTGCCGCAGAGACAACGTCTCCATACTTTATATAATGCGTTTTAATATTCAATAAATAGAACATATTTCTTTTACAAAAATTAGTTGCAATCCATTGTAGATGACGGCATAATATAGGAGAAACCATTATCGATGTCGATAGGATCATATAAATTGACGTAGTTTGCGGGTTCTTATTAGTTTTCAAATCTGATATAGTAATTTTACATCTATTTGAGTTTGCACCTACAAAAAGAACTTGCTTCTCATGTGCGATCGCTGCTTTCCAGGTAAATTCTTCGGGAGGACTCACAATTCTGATAAACACTTCACTTGAGTGACGTGTGTAGTATATTCCATCATTATCAAGTGCAACATATATTTTTTCATCGGCATAAAAAAAACGATTGCTCTTTTTGTAATGCGAAACTTCCATTTGAACTTTTAAAGGCCTTATAAACCAGTTCATATTTCTTGTTTGCAAATAAAAAAATAGATTTTTCCAGTAAAATAATTTACAGTTTTTCATAAATTTTTTATAACTATCACATTTTTCTTTTGCCTCTAAACTCCGAAAGTTATTTAATCGACATTTTTGTTCCCATATAAATTTGTTTTGTAGTTTTGATGTCCAAATATGACTGACGTCCATAAAATTTATTACATCGCCCTTATTTAGAGCTGCGAATACCTTATGCACTAATTCCACAGGTAAATTAGATACAATATCGAATTTATTTATTGCACTCATCTCTGTAATCTTTGTAATATAATATAATGTAAATAATACTATTTTATATTTTTGAATATACTTTTGTTTTCATTTAGTATATGTACTTTCATTGCCAATCAATATTTTATTTCGTAGGTGGTAAACTTTATAATCATGAAATTCAAATTTTAAGTTTAAACCCTTACGCTTGGCCTGACTGGCGGTCGGTGCCGAAAGTATTCCTTCCATAATCTGTCTTTTTTCCCAAACATTATATACGTACATAATGTATTTTCCAATAAATCTTTACCACTTTGACAAAGTTACTTCAACTTTCCTGCAGTATAGTCACACTTTTGCAGTTTATTTGGTGACTGCTGTTTTATCATTTTATATACAGAGTGGTTTTTCAATTATATCTGGCGGGTTGCTCTTCGAAGTGTATAATTCCGAATCCCTCTGTATAACTTCTCACCATCGCAAGGATGTACTGGCTCTTGGTTTTATCGTTTGCCTCCACGCTGTTTATTGCTAGAACAAAATTAGGTAATTTTTAACTACACCATTACACAGAAGATTAATCTAAGCTTCTGTCCATTTTCTCAACAAAATTGTGAAGCTTATTCGCTAATTTTATATTAACCATTGAAAAAATAAGAATGTCATAATTTAAAAATAATAATATACACATTTATTATTTAAATAAAATTAATGATATAAAATTCACATATGTACACCATACAAGATTATATAAAAAATGAATTTTACATTAATATGCAAAACAATAAATAATCATAAAATAATAAATAATTGTTACAATTTTACAAATTCGGGATACAATTATAATTTTTTCTTCAGTGTACCTAAAAACAATAAAATTGTTAAAATAATAAGTTCCTTTAGAAGTTACCCGTTTTTTGTTCCTTGATTTCTAAAGTATAAAAATACACATAACTAAAAAATATCTAAATTCATTTGAAACGTTTCAGTGGAAGCAATCTTCAAAAATATGTATTTTCTTGCTTTTTATCCTAAAATCTTCAATTTTCTAAAAATAAATTTATGACAAATTTTAAAAGTTATAAAAAAGTAAAAAGTATCACTGCATCGAAATCCAACAACGCGGTAACGTCAAACCAACGTGCAAGTACCGTTTCAAACAGGAACGGCATTAGAAAAAATACAATTGAAATCATCTTTTGTTTTTTTTACATTTTCCAAAATTACATTATTACAATGTATAAAAAATCGGATGTGGCCATGCCCATGACTTTATCATACGTTTATTAAATATTTAAAAATAATTTTAATAATAAAAGAAAAAAAATTTCTATTAACCAATGTGATTCAAAATCTAATCAGCTCTAAATCTAAATATAAAGATACAAAATACCAACTTTAGTTTTGAAATTCTCATTAGTTTTGAAATATTTAATAAAATAATAATAAATAAAAGATTTAAAAAATTGCTTCCATGAACCAATTTTATCCAAAATTTATTCAGCTCTAATTCCTGCCATAAACATAACAAATTTCAACTTTAGTTTTGAAAATCCTTTTAGTTTTAAAATATTAAATAAAGGCTAATATTAAATAATAAAATTTAAAATAATAAAAACAATAGTTTTATAAACAAATTTTAACTAAAATTTAATCAGTTCTAAATATCGATTAAAATATGCGAAAACCTAAATTTAGTTTAGAAATTCGTATTACTTTTCGAAATATTAATTAAAAACTAATATTAAATAATAAGATTTAAAAAATTTAAAAAATAGTTTCCATAAACCAATTTTAACCAAAATTTAAATAACTTTAACTCCAGCTATAAAGATAAGAAATATCAAATTTGGTTTTGAAAATTCTGTTAGTTTTAAAATATTAAATAAAGACTAATATTAAATAATAAAACTTAAAAAATAAAAACAATAGTTTTCATAAAGCAATTTTAACTAAAATTTAATAAGTTTTAAATCTCGACATAAGTATGCTAAATCCTAAATTTTGTTTTGAAATTCTTATTAGTTTTGAAATATTAATTAAAACTAATATTAAATAATAAAATTTAAAAAATAAAAAAATAGTTCCGTGAATCAATTTTAGCCAAAATCTAATCAGCTCTAAGTCTCAATATAAGGATTCAAAATCCAAAATTTTGTTTGAAAATTCCTATTAGTTTTTGCTGTAGGTCGCACACAAAATTTGACCACACATCAACACACACTACACAACACACACGACATTTTTGAAATGGTCTTATTTTACTCAGGACCTCAAAGTGTAAATCCATCAAAATCTAAAATTTTTTTTGCACGAAACAATATTTCTCATAAATATGAAAACTAAAAATTTATTATGATGGCATTTTACAAAAGTTATTTTCGACGTGAAATTCTGAATTCAAGATTACAAACGATATTCAATATTTATAAATATTGTATTTGTGTTATAAAAATTTGCTAAGAAAAAAGTCACAATACAAACAAGCTATTTTTAGTATGTGTAAATCATAATCAAATCTAATTTTCAAATAACTCAAAACAAATAGTTTAAAAATTATTTGAAATCGTAATATAACTAACTTGTTCAGAAATCTGCATACTAATAAACACAGAATTCAGTTACAGACCCGATAAGTAGTTTATTTTATTTGTTCAGAGATGCTCAAATTACGACAGTTTATAATTAATTTCAAATTTACGAATTAAACACATTTACTTGACCATAACTATATTTTAATTAATTGAGATATGCTTAAATAAATTAATTCACTTTTAATAGTAATTAAATTAATTAATAAACACTTGAAAGTTGGTGACTGGAACACCCTCAGTGCCTCTACAACGGAGATCTTCAGTTTACTTCTGATAAAAAGTAAACTACTTGGTCTACGGTTCTGCATGTTCTGTAAGTTCTTTATTCAAAATTTGCACTGGAGTGTTCCACCCCAGACGATTAAATAGTTTATTTTATCGAAGTAAACTAAAGATCTCCTGTTGCAGACACTGAGCGTTCACGCCCCAGACCCGGATCAGGTAGTTTATTTTTATCAGAAGTAAATTGAAGATCTTTCGTTTCAGAGGCACTGGAGGATGTTCCACGTGAAGTACTTCATGTACTTCATGAGATGTGTACAAAAAACTTCACCAGCGGTTACCCCTCGAGCCGATTATTCTGTTTATTTTAAATTCAAAATTTTCAGTAGTAGAAAGCTAGCATATTCCATAAACAGGCTAAAATTTTCATCTAGCTATTTATTCAATTAACTCCAAAACAAATTAGATACAAACAACAATAATAGGTACAAAAGCATTTGCAAAAATTTAGATTGTGTATGGACCCAAAAATCTGGAAAAATTATCGTCTGCGACTCGGCCGATTGTTGTCGAAAATATGTAATCGAACAAATGATCAATAATATTCTATGCACTTGGGAAATTATATATGATAATTATTAAAAATAATAAAATAATACAAGGATTTTCAATGCAATTCATTATTATGATTCAAATTATAATAATAATTTCTTTACAAAACCTCAGTTTTTAAGTTCTATTATACCGCAATAGTGTAATTTTGAAAAACGTATTTATATTGTATATTCAATCCGTCCCTGTAAATTTTCACTATGAACAAAATTAGAATCTACTTAACGGTAAACAATACCAACTACAAAAAGTTGGTAGATTTTCTACAGAAGGATAGCAATTATTATAAGTTAACTTATTATTAATACCAATTTAAATTTTATGTTTAATTTTAAACTTATGAGAGCTGTTCGTTCCCCACGCAATACAAAAATTTTAAAAATTACTAAAGGGTCAATGTTAACTTTGGTCTTTTTAATACAAAAAGGATATTGTCCTTTCTGTTAATAAAAAATGTCGGAAAAAATCTCAAAAACGAAAAATTGGCATTTGTCAATTCAGTAATATGACAAAAATATAAAATGTTTTTAATCTAAAATCACAAATAGGCTAAACATTTAAAATAGGTTAGAAGTAATTAATTAAAATTAATAAAAATATGTTAGAAATTCTTTTTTATCATGGTTCGAATGTAATGTAAAATTTCCAAAGATAGAATAGAATTGCGAATTTTAAAATGTGTAAAAGAAGTAAATAAACTGGGGTACAATTTTGAGATTCTAAGGTTTAAGCTTAAATTTTATTATTAATTTTATATATTACATATAATAATATAATAAATTTTGCGTTTACAGTAAGTGGGTCGACAGTGACTAGCGGTGAGAAATACCAGTCGCTCCTGACATCCGTCCACACTTTGCCGAGTTGGACCGTTCTTGAGGGATGTTTTTAATGAGTGAAGCGCCTGTCGAAACCACTTCTTGGTGATTATTTTCAACAAATGCTCGCAAGATGGTATGTATAATACCGAACGAGTGCGGTATAACGCAGAAGTATCATATTATTAAAAAGGAGTGATGAAAGTAACATAGAAAATTACCGCACTATAAATCTCTTATCCCATGTAAATATAAATTACTGACTAAGGTAAATCTTAACAAATCTTACACACAAAATTGAGTCTTACCAACCTATAGAACAAGCGGGTTTTAAGGTATATAAGGAAAAATGTGAACAATCAATTTACACAAAAACTAAAAAATATCGAACAGTATTACAAAGATGAGCCCAGTAAAAAAATTCGACATCATATCCAATTTACCAGTAGAATTGGTGCATCGAGTATTCGCATCTCTAAAGAATAACGATATAACACATTTCATGAGCGTCAGCCATATTTGGACATTTAAATTACAAAATAATTTTATTTGGGAAAAAAATGCCAGTCAAACAACTTTCGAAGATTAGAAGAAGATGAACAGTCGCAGAATTATAAAAAATTAATGAAAAATGGTGAAAAGTATCCTTGGAAAAGTCTATTTTTGTATTTACATAAAAGACACATTAATTGGCTTACGAGACCTTTAAAACTCCAGATGAAAGTTTTACATTGCAAGGACACAGATCCGTTTTTTTATGCAAATGAAAAATTATATGTTGCACTTAAAAATGATGAAGTGCACATACGTCGCTCAAATGAAGAGTTAATAGCTCAATTACTGCCTATGGAATACTTCACCTGGAAAGCGGCAATCGTACTTAAGCAATATATAATTATTGTATGTATAAACTCAGATGCGTGTAAAATTATTATACCAAACTTGGAAACTAAAATCGAAATGCATAAAGGACTTATAGCACCTGTTCCGACATCAGACATGGTTTCACCTATATTATGTGTTCATCAGCAATGGATTGCAACTAATTTTTGCCAGAAATATAACTTCTGTTTAGTAAAAATTAAAACAAATAGGCCTGTGTTTGGAGTCCCTTATTCTGCAGCAATAGTAGGTATTGCTTCTGTGATGGAAAATGTGTAACTTTGGAAGAGACAGGTGTGATCCGCGTTTGGAAAATATTGTCAAATGATGATGTTGATGGAATAGAAGACGCGTTCGTAGATTATTTGTTTGATGGTGAATTTAGAGGAAATATTGAAGGAACTCTGTCAGAAGGACCTTATTTAATAGGTTATTGCATCAATGACTTTATATATGTTTGGAACATAAACGACAAAAGCTTAATACAGAAATTTCTTACAACGGAATACGTTAAGGTTTTTCTGCAAAATTCTCAACTTATTTACACAGAATCTCGAAATTGCGTTAAAATAGTTGATTATAAATCAGGAGAACAAATTTTTGTTGTACATAGTCCATATACTATTTACGGCGTAACAGTCAACTCAAAATTTTTGATACTTGCAACTGAATTTGGATTGGAATTAATAGATTTAAATTCGGGAAAAAATGTACGAAGTTGGTATGGCGGAGAAGTTTTTCAAGTTCAATTACGCTCAGACTTGGCGTTTTTTCAAGCTACGGAAAATAAATTATTTGTCCAATACGAGAAGGATAACAAATACTCCGTTTCCTGCATTTATGACTTTGATGTTATAGTATGATTAAAATTAAGATATTGATAATATGGATTGTTTTAAATATGTGTATCCATCATGGTATAATAATTAACTTGTTTTTGTTGTTATATAACTATAACTAATTTTTTTGTAAACCATATTACGAATATTTTAATAAAATTTAATTATAATTCAAATATAATTATTATGATTGTTAATGTTATTATTACTTGTTGAAACTATATGTTGTATAAAATATTATGTTACTAATAAATTATTTTTTTATTAAAACTCTCTTATTTAAAGGGCATCACAAACACGTCGTTTGAATCGAATTATAAGAAAGAAAAAACAATAAAATTTAAAAGTCAACTCCTGCTATCACTATATTAACTTAGAAAAATAAGAAAAAAAATGTTAAAAATTCCAAGTTTAATTTTTTCGTTTTTTTTTGGAGACCCTGTATATCTTTTAAACAAAACTACTTACAAAAAATTAACGCTCTAATTCGGATAGTAAATTTAACGGGTTATAACTGAAGTCTACTAAAAACTTTGGAAAAACAACCCATTTTACAGAAAATTCCAAAACAAATGAACAAGGTCAGTACAAAAAAAATAATAAAATCAAACAAATTATTTTATTACCCAAATTTTCAAAATGACCACCCCGAATTTCATCACACAAACGTGTTCTTTTTAAAAGGTGTAGAACACTATGCCGTAAATAAAAAAATTGTATTTTTTACAAATAAATTTTTAAAAATAACATTTCTATGGCCAAAAATGTACTTTATCGATGGAAGTTAGCCGTGCCATTTTTTAAAAATAAAAAAATTAAAGTTGTGCCGAGTTGTGCTGCTTTGTGACGAATTTTTTAAATTTAATTTTAATTATTTCGGCTTTTATGGGGACCACGAATTTTAAAGGTGGAAGTTAGCCGTGCCATTTTTGAAAAATAAAAATAAAAGTTGTGCTGAGTTGTGCTCGATTTGTGCTGCCTTGCGCCGTAAATAAAAAAATTGTATTTTAAAAAATAACATTTGTATGGCCAAAAATGTACATTATTGATGGAAGTTAGCCGTGCTATTTTTTAAAAATAAAAAAATTAGAGTTGTGCCGAGTTGTGCTCGATTTGTGCTGCTTTGTGACGGTTTTTTATTTAATTTTAATTATTTCTGCTTTTATGGGAACCACGAATTTTAAGAATGGAAGTTAGCCGTGCCATTTTGAAAAATAAAATTAAAGTTGTGCTGAGTTGTGCTCGATTTGTGCTGCCTTGCGCCGTAAATAAAATTACCGATTTTAAAGACGTATTCACGTCAAAATTGTATTTTGAAACATAACATTTCTATGGCCAAAAATGTACTTTATCTGCTTTTCCAACAAATATCTGACACTTTGACATAGTTACTTTAACTTTCCTGCAGTATAGTCACACTTTCGCGGTTTATTTGGTGACAGCTGATTGATCACCTTATAGTATACAGAAGTGAAGTGTATCTTTGAAATGTATAATTCCAGATCCCTCTGTATAACTCCTCACCATCGCAAGGAAGTACTGGAAGCACTGGTCCACGCTAGCCAAAGAGGCAATCCATTTTTCGGGCCTAACGATACTAATATCAACGGTTGTGCGTACCAACAACCATTAAGATTTGCCCACGTGGCAAATCAAAGCCGAATGTCTACTACGTTGACATTGACCGTCAACTTACTTAAACCATAAAATAAAATGTAGAAAACTCTGATCTCTTCAGTGCTTTTTTGCACCTTGGTTGGTTCCTTTATTCCAATCCAAGAACATTTACGACAAATAAAATATACGCATCTTAGATTGGTCACCATTCCTCTCGAGCAACCGAACCACAATAAATGAAAAGGCAATAACCTCTTTGCCTTTGGTCTGACTGACTAATTCGTGTAATTCTTGAAGTTCGAAAGGCGTAAATTTCTTTATGTTTGAAATTGATCAAAGATTTTATTTAGAAAGAAGATAAACTCATCAATTGCACTATTAATACAGTGTGAATTGAATGAAACTGAACTGAATCACAGTGTGAATTGAATGCGCATGACCCGAACCCAGTTGACGACTTCAAAGATAACATGTCAGCAACTGATTTTATATTAATTGGCGATAATAGAATAACTTTTTGGTATTGTAATGGTGATAATTATTTCCATAATGTCGGGAGGTAAATTTCCCAAACGTAAAACTTCGAGGCTGACTAAATTAAGTGCCCACAAATTTCGGAAAAAATACACTTTTGGTGTGAATCTGACTTTTGCCGTAGTTGGGTTTGTCAAAACTGACTTTCCGCAGCCCTCGCTCTGCTCAAGCAGAACATGAAAGGTTAAGTTTAAGGGAACGAAACTTAAGAATTTACCCCGAAATAAGAAGTCAGCAAAAAATGTGGTAGAAAAAATAGATGTGCAGAATAAAGATATAATACTGGGGTTACACATGCAATGATTTGGTGGCGCCAGTCGTCGATGGCGCGTCAGTAAAAAATAAGTGCATGTGTAAACGTTTACCGGCGTGCAAATTTTAACAATGCATGCATAGTTGAAAAAAGGTAGATCTTTTCAACCCCTTTGATTTATGAGAAGTTCGATGTCTTCTCAGTTTGGTGCTTGCTGTTTCTTTTTCTTCATCCCATCTCACGCAGTGCAGGAGGGTGTGTTCCGGTGTGTCGACGAGCCCACAAAAGAAGCAGGTGTCATCTTCTTTCCTCTTGTATTTACTTAAGTAGCTTCCAAAGCACCCGTGGCCGCTCAACACCTGCGTGAGATGAAAATCAACATCGCCGTGCTTTCCTGAGACCCACTTCTTGACGTCGGGGATAAGTTCTAAATCCATCTCCCCGTCGTTGCCTTTGTCCAATTGTTTTGCCACGCACTGTATAGGTTTTCTCTGGCCTTTGTCTTGTTTGCCATCCCGTGTTGGTAGTTCTCTTTTCTTTCCAGTGCCAATAGCTCGATGGGTGGCAATCCCGCCAGTACCAATACCGCCGCTTCCGATATAGTGCGGTAAGCTCTTGTTAATTTGATCGCCAGTCTTCGTTGGCATTTTGCCATTTGTAATCTGTATGTCTCCTTTTCCAACGCATGCGCCCATGTCGGCGCCGCGTACAGCAGTATGGAGTCCGGCACCGCCGCCAGGAGTTTCCTCTTGGCGATAGACGAACCTCCCAGGTTTGGCATTAGTCTTGATAACGCGGCTACAGCCCTGCCAGCTTTTTCGCTCGCCCTCCTCACGTGAGGGGCAAAGGACATGTTCTTGTCTATTAAACTTCAAAGGGGTTAACCTTACGTTTTTTCAAAAAATCTAAAAATTTTATCTGCCCTTTTTATTGCATAAATCGACGCAGCGCGTCGGGTAGAGTTCAGAAAATGCTCCCGCGACTGGCGCAGACGTTGCAAAGTCGCACAACCGACGCTTAAAAGAGTTTCTGGGGTGAAATCTAACACTTTCACATTTCACCCTAAAAATAACTAAAATATTCCACTTACGTAACTTCTTTCTGCGCAAAAGCGTTTATATCGTCCAAATACAATGAGAGCAGTCAAAAAATTGCCAGTTTTCCAACTTTTTTTTTGTCGCAAAAAAAGTGCAAAAAATTCAAAAATTCCTTCCGTTTTTGTCAAAAATTCCAAAAAATTGATCTGCCCTTTTTATAGCATAAATCGACGCAGCGCTTTGAGTGGAGTTCAGAAAATGTTCCCGCGACTGGCGCAAACGTTGCAAAGTCGCACAAATGTCGTTTAAAAGAGTTTCTGGAGGGGAATCGAACACTTTCACTTTTTCCCCAAAATAACTATAATATCCCACCCATGTAACTTCTTTCTGCGCAAAAGCATTTATAACGTCTAAATACAATGAGAGTAGTCAAAAAATAGCCATTTTTTCGACATTTATTTTGATGAACGCAGTTCATCAGTAATATATAATTATTCAAATTCAATTTGCTCGAAATTGGCAACGAAGGGTGCCCTTATACTTGCACCTGTCGAAGTCCAATACAAGACCTACACGGACAATGAAAATGAATTAATTCAGTGAGGGGGAAGTTGCCGGTCTCTCCGTGTTAGTATGATATCGGTAGACCACGTTGACTTCTACCTCCACGTTCTACCTCCTGGTTGAGTTCGAGGATCCAAGCAAAACTGCATTAATGAAGTTGCTAACGCTCAGAAACCGATTCTTTAATTTATTATTATTATTAAATAGCATAACATTCTTTGCAAAATTGAGTTGTGTTTTAAAGACTTACAAAATCCTTTTTCTGAGGGAGATTAGTCCTCTAGATCCTTAGTGAGTTTAAAAAACCATCATAGGCTGTGATGAGAATTGAGCCACGGCATAGTGTTACTGTTTAATTATTTGCTTACAATTTTGAGAATAATTACAGATTTCTGTATTTTATTTCATTAATTTTCCAAATGTGGCATAACAATTCGAGTTTTGTTTAAACAATTAACAAATGTTTTATCAGCATTGATGGAACGCACATTTTTCGTTATTCGAGTCTTGCCTTGCGAGAAAGATACTTGTCACAAAATTTTTTATTTTTAAGTAGTTTATTTAGAATGATGCAGTTAGCCAATTATTTGTGAAACATAGTGTTGTTTTCATCCAAGTTTTTGGGATTAATATTGGTTACTACGTTTTGGATTTTTCCTGTTTATCAACTTTATGAGCACCTTTGTTGGGAAAAAATCCTATCTTCATTTTGAAGGATTAAAATCGTTCATTTACATTGCATCGCTTAAAATTATTACAAAACCCTCCCACCAACATCTTGAGGTATGTTTGATAACTTTAAAACCACATTTGTTAAGTTTAAATTTTCAGGGAATTAAGTTTGGCTTATCATTTTTACCTTTTGACTCGCCGTTATTATTTTGAACGTACGCTACCGTTTTACCAATTTGACTTGTTTGGTGTTGCATTTCTTGATTGTTTTTTTTAATTATAGGAAATTATATTGGTTATATAATTTTAGGTGGTGCCTTCTTATTTTTAACATCTGTTATTTTATTTTGCTTGGTGCAAAATGCCACCTGTTATTGATTATCTTTTATTGCTGCCCGAGTTCAACAATCAAGAAAGAAGGCATCAAAGGAAGTTAAGATTTTGTTTTTTGTGCCGTCAGGTATTATTTGTTAATTGTCAAATTGTTAACTATTTCTATTGCGCGACAAATATTTTATTGGGCCGTTCTATTGAACAATTATTTTTACTTAATAATTTAACCATTTCCAAAAGCTGAAATCAAGAAATGATTTCAATTGTATTAAAAAAATCCACGTTATCGATACACATACTAATTAAATTATAAAATAACGTATGGTGAATGAAATACGAACGCGTACAACACTGTTATTAAAAACGACACAATACTCTTACAAAAACAAAAACACGGCAAAGTTAACTGTACTGTCTATTTATAAAAACAAAACTAAGATTGCTCTGGTCAGTTAAAAATTAGTTATGAAAATGACACTAAACGTGCTAAACCGCCACAAATTAATTTGTAAATTTTGTGAAGAAAATTCAAACAAAATTAAAAAGAATTTTTAGGCATTTTAAGGACATGGGTTTCAAAAAAATTTATCTACACGACAATAAACTTATTTAAGAATAATAAATCAATTGAAAGAAAATGTGGATTAGGTTGGAAATGTAGTTTGCAAGACTCCAAAGTTCGGTTAAAACTAAAAAGTGAAACAGCAGGTTGCAGTGTAAATTTTATCGCCAATTGGGTAAGAAATATAATTTTGACAAAAACACAATTAAGAAATATTTAGAATCGATGGGAGTCCAGAAAAAGAAGAAAAAAATAGCACCATTTACTGCTGAAACACAACAGAAGGGTATAAATGCAGGTTACGCGAGCTGTCCAGAAATTACTTTTCTTGCTCATCAGAGTACAAATGCGTGAAGGATGACGACTCATATTTTACCGTGGAAGGAAATGAATGGCAGCCAAAACATTATTTTGAGTCTTCCAGTCACAAAGAAACCAAAAAAGCTAAATTTATTTGTAAGACAAAGTTTCCAGGAAAAGTTTTGTTGTGGTTAGCCATAAGCGAACGTGGTGTCAGCGAAGCAGTTTTTTTAAAGGTGGTGTAGCTATGAATGCCCAAGTTTACAACGAAAATGTGTTCCAGCACTTAGCAATTTTATCGAAAAATATTATCAAAAGAAAAATAATTTTTGACCGGATTTGGCGTCCTCACATAACGCGAAATCCACAATAGAGAATTTGAAGAATAAAAAAATAGAACTTGAGCCAAAGAAAATGAACCTCCCAAATGTTCCACAATTGCGATCTATTGAAACTTTTTGGGCTAATCTGAAAAGAAGAGTTTACGAAAACGGATACAGAGCTAAAAATGTTGATTCCTTAATTCTATAAATAAAAAAGGAGCTGAAAACCACAAATACAAAGGGTATTCAGAGGTCAATGAGTGAACTACCAAAGAAAATTAGGAAAACAAATCGCGACGGAGCCAATTTTTTTTGTGAGTGTTCTTTAACATGGAAGCATAAAAAATAAATAAAACTTAATTTAAAATAATTTTTTTTGCACATGTTTTTGTTTATTCTATACTAGTTCGTATTTTATTCACCATACGTTAAATAAATCAAATTTACATTATCGATATTATTATATTGAGAATTAATATCACTCATCATAACACATCAAAGTTATAAATGCTGCTAAAACAATGTGAGCCATCATTTTCAAATTGAATAAACAATTTATTTTCTGTAGCTTGGAAGAACGTTAAATCTGTTTTCAATTGCAATTGCAAATCTTTTTCAGAATACCAGCTTCGTACATTTTTTCCCGATTCTCTATCGATAAATTCCAATCCAAATTCGGTTGCCAATATTAAAAGTTGAGTGTTAATTGTTATGCCGTAAATGGGATTGGGACTATTTACTACAAAAAAACATTCTCCTGTTACATAATCGACCGATTTAATGCAATTTCTAGATTCTGTATAAATAAGCTGGGAATCTTGTAGCAGGACCTTAACGTATTCAGTTGTTGGAAATTTCTGTAATATAGTCCTATTATTTATGTTCCAAACATATATGAAGTCCTTGATGCAATAACCTATTAAATAAGGTCCTTCTGACAGAGTTCCTTCAATATTTCCTCCAAATTCACCGTCAAAAAAATAATCTACGAACGCGTCTTCTATTTCATCATTATTTGTCAATATTTTCCATACGCGGATTACACCTGTCTCATCTAAGGTTAAACATTTTCCGTCACACGAAGCTATGCCTACTATTGCCGCAGAGACCAAGTTTGTAAACTGTATTCTATTCGTTTTCATTTTCACTAAACAGAAGGAATATTTATCACAATGATTAGTTGCTATCCATTGTAGATGACGACATAATATAGGAGAAGCCATGTCCGATGACGGTATAGAGATTTCAATTATTCTATGGTTGTTGCTATTAATATCCATATCAAATATATTAAATCTACATTGGTCTGAGCTTGTACCTACACAAAGAACTTGTTGCTTATGAGCGATCGCTGCTCTCCATGTGAAGTGTTCGGGAATTAACTCAGTAATTATTTCTTCAGTTGAGCAATGTATGTTCATTTTACCATAATCAAGTGCAACATATATTTTTTCATCTGCATAGAAAAACTTATTGCTGCATTTGTAATGCGAAACTTCCATTTCAAGTTTTAAAGGCTTGGAAAGCCAATTAGTTTTTCTTCTATGGCAATAAACAAATAGAGTTTTCCAAAAACAACGAGATTGGTTAGCATATTCTTTGTAAATATCAGACTGATTTTCCTCTTCTAATTTTCGAAAGTTATTTAATTCGCATTTTTGTTTCCAAATCAAGTTATTTTGCAATTTCGATGTCCAAATGTGACAAACGGACATGAAACGTATTATATCATCATTCTTTAAAGATGCGAATACTTTATGCACTAATTCAACAGGTAAATTAGATACGATATCGAATTTATTTATTGCACTCATCTCTGTAATCTTTGTAATATAATATAATGTAAATAATACTATTTTATATTTTTGAATATGCTTTTGTTTTCATTTAGTATATGTACCTTCATTGCCAATCAATATTTTATTTCGAGGTGGTAAACTTCATAACCATAAAATTCAAATTTGAAGTTTAAACCCTTACGCTTGGCCTGACTGGCGGTCGGTGCCGAAAGTATTCCTTCCATAATCTGTCTTTTTTCCCACACATTATGAATGTATTTTCCAACAAATGTTTGTCACTTTGACATAGTTACTTTAACTTTCTTGCAATATAGTCACACTTTTGCAGTTTATTTGGTGACTGCTGTTTTATCATTTTATATATAGAGGGGTTTTTTCAATTATATCTGGCGGGTTGCTCTTCGAAGTGTATAATTCCGAATCCTCTGTATAACTCCTCCCCATCGCAAGGAAGTACTGGCTCTTGGTTTTATCGTTTGCTTCCACGCTGTTTATTGCTAGAACAAAATTAGGTAATTTTAACTACACCATTACACAGAAGATTAATCTAAGCTTCTGTCCATTTCTAACAAAATTGTGAAACTTATTCACTAATTTTATATTAACCATTCAAAAATAAGAATGTCATAATTTAAAATAATAATATACACATTTATTATTTAAATAAAATTAATAATATAAAATTCACATACACCATACAAGATTATATAAAAAATGAATTTTACATTAATATGCAAAACAATAAATAATCATAAAATAATAAATAATTGTTACAATTTTACAAATTCGGGATACAATTATAATTTTTTCTTCCGTGTACCTAAAAACAATAAAATTGTTAAAATAATAAGTTCCTTTAAAAGTTACCCGTTTTTTGTTCCTTGATTTCTAAAGTATAAAAATACACATAACTAAAAAATATCTAAATTCATTTGAAACGTTTCAGTGGAAGCAATCTTCAAAAATATGTATTTTCTTGCTTTTTATCCTAAAATCTTCAATTTTCTAAAAATAAATTTATGACAAATTTTAAAAGTTATAAAAAAAAGTAAAAAGTATCACTGCATCGAAATCCAAAAACGCGGTAACGTCAAACCAACGTGCAAGTACCGTTTCAAACAGGAACGGCATTAGAAGAAATACAATTGAAATCATCTTTTGTTTTTTTTACATTTTCCAAAATTACATTATTACGATATTATATAAAAAAATTTATTATGATGGTTTTACAAAAAGATTATTGTTGCGACGTGAAATTTTGAATTCAAGATATACAAACGATATTCGAATATTTAAAGTTTGCTTGATTTGTTGTTATAAAACATTTGCTAAGAAAGAAAGGCCAAAAACAAGCTAGTTTTCAGAAGTGTAAATTTTGAATTCAATCATGAATCTTCAAGTTTTCTTTGTATATATTTCTACAAGTTGGATAGAAATTAGCATATTTTTATTACTTTCCGCCCTCCGAAGAAAATTTTTCAAATAACTCCAAAACAAATGAGATTTAAAAAAAATGTAAAAAAATAAAGCCGATTCGAGGGGTCAACCGCTAGAGGAAATCGTGTACAATTAACTTCACACTTCACGTAATTCATGATAATTCTGCATACTTCTTCGTACTTTATATAATTCAGCAGTAATTCACGGTACTTCACCCCAGACCCCCCCGGATTAAGTAGTTTATTTTTTATTTTGTTGCAGAGATCTGCCTCCCAAGGGGTACGGAATTTATAATTACGCAGTTTATAATTAATTGTCAAATTACGAATTAAACACATTTACTTGACCATAACTAATTTTAATAAACTTGAGATATGCTTAAATAATTAATTCACTTTTAATAGTAATAAATTATTTAAACCGGGGAGTCTGGGGGGTGTGGAACACCCTCCAGTGCCTCTGCAACGGGAGATCTTCAGTTTACTTCTGATAAAAAGTAAACTACTTGGTCTGGAGGTTCTGCATGTTCTGTAATGTTCTTTATTCCAAAATTTGTGCACTAGAGGGTGTTCCACACCCCAGACCCCGGATTAAATAGTTTTTTTTTATCAGAAGTAAACTAAAGATCTCCGTTACCCCTCGAGCCGATTATTCTGTTTATTTTAAATTCAAAATTTTCAGTAGTAGAAAGCTAGAATATTCCATAAACAGAGCTAAAAATCCCCCCTTCCCTCATCTAGCTATTTATTCAATTAACTCCAAAACAAATTAGATACAAACAACAATAATAGGTACAAAAGCATTTGCAAAAATTTAGATTGTGTATGGACCCAAAAATCTGAAAAATTAGCCTGTCTAATTCCCCCGAGTAAAGTTTTTAATAACGATTGATAAAAGAAATACAGACGAAAATAAATTATGACCAAACGACGCACAAATGATTTAGTTTATTGAGAATTCAAAATGCAGCATCGCGTGAAACTATAGTAATGTTTTTATTTGATAATAATTATTAAAAATAATAAAATAATACAAGGATTTTCATATATAATTTACCAAGTGCATACAATATTATCGATCATTTTGTTCGATTACATATTTTCGACAACGATCGGCCCGAGTCGCAGACGAGGGCCGATTGCAATCGAAAATATGTAAGAGAACAAATGATAGGATAATATTCTATGCAAGAGGGAAATTCCGAGGACTATCTCCCGATAATTAATTTGCTTTATTTTAATTTACGTTATGTTCATATTAATATGCAAAGAGTGTGTACTATTTATTTTATTAGAATTCATTGTATTTTTAAATTAAGGAATAGAACTTTATAATAGTGCGTCATGATTATAAAATATTATCGAAAATGATCGGTAATTCATTCATCTTACTCGTGATTGGTAGATTTCACTAGGCACCTTAAATGCTCGCTAAATTGAAATCTGATTGGAGTACATTTTTGAAATTAGATCTCGTGATTGGTCGACAGGCTAGTTATGACATCAGAGGGAGATAGTCAATGCAATTCATTATTATGATTCAAATTATAATAATAATTTCTTTACAAAACCTCAGTTTTTAAGTTCTATTATACCGCAATAGTGTAATTTTGAAAAACGTATTTATATTGTATATTCAATCCGTCCCTGTAAATTTTGACTATGAACAAAATTAGAATCTACTTAACGGTAAACAATACCAACTACAAAAAGTTGGTGGATTTTCTACAGAAGGATAGCAATTATTATAAGTTAAATTATTATTAATACCAATTTAAATTTTATGTTTAATTTTAAACTTATGAGAGCTGTTCGTTCCCACGCAATACAAAAATTTTAAAAATTACTAAAGGGTCAATGTTAACTTTGGTCTTTTTAATACAAAAAGGATATTGTCCTTTCTGTTAATAAAAAATGTCGGAAAAAATCTCAAAAACGAAAAATTGGCATTTGTCAATCTAGTAATATGACAAAATATAAAATGTTTTTAATCTAAAATCACAAATAGGCTAAACATTTAAAATAGGTTAGAAGTAATTAATTAAAATTAATAAAAATATGTTAGAAATTCTTTTTTATCATGGTTCGAATGTAATGTGAAATTACCAAAGATAGAATAGAATTGCGAATTTTAAAATGTGTAAAAGAAGTAAATAAACTGGGGTACAATTTTGGGATTCTAAGGTTTAAGCTTAAACTTTATTATTAATTTTATATATTATTTATAATAATATAATAAATTTTACGTTTACAGTAAGTGGGTCGACAGTGACTAGCGGTGGAGAAATACCAGTCGCTCTCTGACATCCGTCCACACTTTCCCGAGTTGGACCGTTCTTGAGGGATGTTTTTAATGAGTGAAGCGCCTGTCGAAACCACTTGTTGGTGATTCCTTTCAACAAATGCTCGCAAGATGGTATAATACCGAATGAGTGTGGTATAACGCAGAAGTATCATATTATTAAAAGGAGTGATGAAAGTAACATAAAAAATTACCGTACTATAAATCTCTTATCCCATGTAAATATAAATTACTGACTAAGGTAAATCTTAACAAATTTTACATACAAAATTGAGTTTTACCAACCTATAGAACAAGTGGGTTTTAAGGTATATAAGAAAAAATGTGAACAATCAATTTACCCAAAAACTAAAAAATATCGAACAGTATTACAAAGATGAGCCCAGTAAAAAATTTGATATCTATCCAATTTACCAGTAGAATTAGTGCATCAGTATTCGGATCTTTAAGAATAACGATATAACCATTTCATGAGCGTCAGCCATATTTGGACATCTAAATTACAAAATAATTTTATTTGGGAAAAAAAATGCCAGTCAAACAACTTTCGAAGATTAGAAGAAGATGAACAGTCGCAGAATTATAAAAAATTAATGAAAAATGGTGAAAAATGGCCTTGGAAAAGTCTATTTTTGTATTTACATAAAAGACACATTAATTGGCTTACGAGACCTTTAAAACTCCAGATGAAAGTTTTACATTGCAAGGACACAGATCGGTTTTTTTATGCAAATGAAAAATTATATGTTGCACTTAAAATGATGAAGTGCACATACGTCGCTCAACTGAAGAGTTAATGGCTCAATTACTGCCTATGGAATACTTCACCTGGAGAGCAGCGATCGTACTTAAGCAATATGTAATTATTGTATGTATAAACTCAGATGCGTGTAAAATTATTATACCAAACTTGGAAACTAAAATCGAAATGCATAAAGGACTTACAGCACCTGTTCCGACATCAGACATGGTTTCACCTATATTATGTGTTCATCAGAAATGGATTGCAACTAATTTTTGCCAGAAATATAACTTCTGTTTAGTAAAAATTAAAACAAATAGGCCTGTGTTTGGAGTCCCTTATTCTGCAGCAATAGTAGGTATTGCTTCTTGTGATGGAAAATGTGTAACTTTGGAAGAGACAGGTGTGATCCGCGTTTGGAAAATATTGTCAAATGATGATGATGATGGAATAGAAGACGCGTTCGTAGATTATTTGTTTGACGGTGAATTTAGAGGAAATATTGAAGGAACTCTTTCAGAAGGACCTTATTTAATAGGTTATTGCATCAATGACTTTATATATGTTTGGAACATAAACGACAAAAGCTTAATACAGAAATTTCCCACAACGGAATACGTTAAGGTTTTTTTACAAAATTCACAACTTATTTACACAGAATCCCGAAATTGCGTTAAAATAGTTGATTATAAATCAGGAGAACATATTATTGTTGTACATAGTCCATATACTATTTACGGCGTAACAGTCAACTCAAAATTTTTGATACTTGCAACCGAATTTGGATTGGAATTAATAGATTTAAATTCGGGAAAAAATGTACGAAGTTGGTATGGCGGAGAAGTTTTTCAAGTTCAATTACGCTCAGACTTGGCGTTTTTTCAAGCTACGGAAAATAAATTATTTGTCCAATACGAGAAGGATAACAAATACTCCGTTTCCTGCATTTATGACTTTGATGTTATAGTATGATTAAAATTAAGATATTGATAATATAGATTTTTTAAATATGTGTATCCATCATGGTATAATAATTAACTAGTTTTTGTTATTATATAATTATAACTAATTTTTTTTTTGTAAACCATACTATTACGAATATTTTAATAAAATTTAATTTTAATTCAAATATAATTATTATGATTGTTAATGTTTATTATTACTTGTTGAAATTATATGTTATATAAAATACTAGCTGGATACCGCGTTCTGGGGTCTCTATAATTAAAATACTTTGCCTTTGTGTAAGTATTTAGATTTTTCAGTATCCTGCTTCGCTTAAGGTTTTCTTCTCGACGGGAAATCTTGCTTCCCGTTGCTAGAGCGTTTCAGAATGATTTTTAGTGTTCCCGTTGTCGAGTGTTTCAGAACGGTTTATATTGTACTCTACAATTTTCTCTACAGCTTTTCTTCTCCAGTATTTCAAATCACTTATAATAGTGTAGGTACTGAATGTGAATATACCAACGTAAAATTACCATATATCAATTACAGGTATTGGCGATGGGAATCTCGTTAATCCATTCATGCTCGTCCGCAATTTTTCACTTTTTTTTAAATTAAGCTTTTCGGTCCCGGTTTTAGGAAAACCTCTTTAGGGTCCTAGAGTAACTTGCAAAATTTGGTTGGGATCGGTCGAACGGTTTAGGAGTTATTAAAGACGAACAAACAAACAAACAAACAAACATTCAATTTTATATAATAGATTTTAAAAGGTTTCAAGTTTAATGAAATTTGAAATATTTTCAAATTTCAAGTTTAATGAAACCTTTTAAAATATATTATACAACATTATAATTATTATGTTACTAATAAATTATTTTTTCATTAAAACTTTCTTATTTAAAGGACATCCCAAACACGTCGTTTGAATCGAATTATAAAAAAAAAAACAATAAAATTTAAAAGTCAACTCCTGCTATCACTATATTAACTTAGAAAAATAAGAAAAAAAATGTTAAAAATTCCAAGTTTAATTTTTTCGTTTTTTTTTGGAGACCCTGTATATCTTTTAAACAAAACTACTTACAAAAAATTAACGCTCCAATTCGGCTAAAAATTTAACAGGATATAACTGAAGTCTACTAAAAACTTTGGAAAAACAACCCATTTTACAGAAAATTCCAAAACAAATGAACAAGGTCAGTACAAAAAAAATAATAAAATCAAACAAATTATTTTATTAAATTTTCAAAATGACCACCCCGAATTTCATCACACAAACGTGTTCTTTTTAAAAGGTGTAGAACACTATGCCGTAAATAAAAAAATTGTATTTTGAAAAATAACATTTCTATGGCCAAAAATGTACTTTATTGATGGAAGTTAGCCGTGCTATTTTTTAAAAATAAAAAAATTAGAGTTGTGCCGAGTTGTGCTCGATTTGTGCTGCTTTGTGCAGTAAATAAAAAAATTGAATTTTGAAAAATAAAATTTTTATGACCAAAAATGTATTTATCGATGAAAGCTGATCCGGCCATTTGGTAATTTTACCATTCTCATCAGCGAGCCAGTTGCATCAAAGTATATTGTGCCTGTTCCATTTTCGAAAATAAAAAATTAATATTGCACAAACATTGCACAAATTAGATGCAAAGCTCAGCACAACTTTAATTTTTATTTTCAAAATACACGGCAAAATTCAGCAACCCATCACCAGAATGTGTCGTTCAGTAAATATCAAATAATTCAACCAAGATTTCGACATTGTCCATAGCTCACATCGTGAGTTTAAAGATTGCATTATGTGGAGATTGAATGCACTTGGATCTGACTAAATAACCATGCTGGTATCATTGCTTCCTAAGGAATTATTAAACTTTTATTACTACTAATTATTGTATAATTTAATAGGTGCATCCGTACATTTAAATAAATAAATAGTTTATCGTTAGACGGCCAAAATTGCATTGTTGGTTTGTTTCCGCAAAGCAGTGGAATGGACTCTCACATCACAAGATTTCCATTCTCCAGGAATACATCAAAAATTAGTTGCAAATTATTGCAAAAATTAGTTTTAATTTAGATAAGTAAGTTAAATTTGCAAAGACAATAAGTGCTGCAGAAAGATAAACAATATTTCGGGTTAATCAAAGTGCCGCGACTCGTTTAAATTTTTGGTGATCGTGATTAATAAAACTATACATGGGTAGAAAGACATTAGCGAAAAATGCAAACATCAGAGCAGACAAAAAGTCGTTAAAAGACGAAACAGTGATCAAATAAATAAAGTTTTCGGAAAATTAAGTTTTCACGAAATGGTAATGTAAAAAGATAAATTCGCGTAAACAAAAATGTCCGTCATTGTATGCTTAATTCTAATTAGTTGTTCATGTAGTGGCGTGATGAGTTGGCCCAATAAAACGGAAAGATATAAAATGCGCGAGAACAAAACAAGACCGTTAACCGATGAGTTGGCCAAATAAAAAGAGAAAAAAATAAATTCGGGAATAAAAATGACCGTTATTGTATGCTTAATTCTCATTGGTCATTTACGTAGTAGCGTGAGATAAGACTGTCCTCGGACATGGAAATAAAAGAGCTCTTTGCAAATTTTTAGTTAGCGGATTCCAAAATCTCAACCTAAGTAGAAACATAAGACGAACTGTGAACAGTAACAAAGTTGTGAATTTTAAACAAAGTGGCTTGGAAAAGAGTTAAATAAATGAAATTGTAGTGGCAAATATTCTTAAACAAAGAATATTAATAAAACATTTCAAAAATCGTGAACATTTTGGCGAACTCAACAAATAAGGTTTTAAATTTAATTTTAATTAGTTTTTTAGTTGTACAATATTTGTTATTAGTTTTTTTTATAATTCTTCCGAATCAACCTGTAGTTGATGAATTTTAATGTTATGTTGTGTGAACTCACCAGTAATTTTATTTAAGCTGAGTTGATTTGATGATGGCCAAGTCAATTAACATAGGACAATTGATTGTTTTTATTATGTCATTATATTTTATTTAGTAAAACTTGAATTTATTTGTAAGAATAAGCTATTTTTAAGAATTTGTAAGAATACAGTTATAATTTGTAGCTGTAGAATGTGGTTCTTGTTCCACTAAAGTACGATTTTTATATATAAGGGTCAATTCATATAAAGTTTTTTTTATATATTAAATATTTGCTCAACATTAAATTTTCCAATTTAATAAACATTCCAATAATTTAAACATTCACAACAATTTGGTTTCAACAGCAGGGGTAGTTTATTTTCAAATTTAGCTCTATATTTATAATAATTTTAAACGTTCACAAAACTGAATCAACAGGAAATTACAGACTTCTTTTGAAATTAATCTAATTCCATCTTCGATTAATTTTAAACACAGAGAAAATTATGCCTTTAGTACTTGAAGAATTTTACGAATTAGTCAATCAGACCTAAGTTAAAGAGGTTATCGTGTTTGGATATATTGTGGTTCGGTTACTCAGGTGAAATGGTGACCAATTAAAGATGCGTATATTTTATTTGTGGTAAATTTTTGGGTTGAAATAAATAACCGAACTAAGGCGCTGAAGAAGTCAGAATTTTCTACATTTTGTTTTATTGGTTTTTGTAAGTTGACGTCCAACGTCAACGTAATAGACATTGGGCTTCAATTTTCCACGTTGGCCAATCGTAATGGTAGCGGCTGGCTCGAAAAATGGATTGCCTCTTTGGCTAGCGTGGAGGCAACAGATGCAAACAAAAAAACAAAAAGCCGGCACTTCCTTGTGATGGTGAGGGTTATATACAGGGCGATCCTGAATGATATGCTTCGAAGAGCAAGCCGGTAAGATATAGTTTAAAAACCACTCTGTATAAGATGATAAATCAGCTACAGTTGTCAAATAAACTGCAAAAGTATAGCTACTGCAGAAAAGTTAAAGTAACTAAGTCAAAAACAAAGATTTGTTGTAATTTGAGATTTAATTATCAACTTTAAATGATACAGATAAGCGCAATTTTGCACTCCTGTTTAAACCTAAAAGATGTAAAAATATGAATACTCTAATAATTATTCAGTAGTTGGTGGCAACGACATAATACAGGGTGTCTCAAAAAACAACTACCACACAGCTTTCAGTAGATTGCCACGTCAAAAGTTCAGGGCCATACAATGTACTTCAGGTCACAGGACATCATTGGTTTAAAATTGATGAGATCATCCAATTCCTCAGGATTCAGGAATCTGCACCCGGCCGAACCACGATCCTATGACCCCGTGGAATCTTTACAATTTGCATGCTCTACATCAACGTTGTATTTGATACAAGAATCGCATACCTTGGTCAATGGAAAACGCTAATGATGAGGTACTGCCACCCAGTGCTATTTGAATCAATTGACTATCAATTCTAAGTAACAATACATGTATTAAATATTTTACATCAAATTAATATATTTAATCCTGTTTAATGAAATAAATAGCTTTTCAGCACCACTCTCATGCAGAAAAGTGTTATGGTCAAATATTTTTGTGTCGAGGTTGTCATGTTGTACCGACGCACAGTGGGAGAGAGTCGTTTTTAATTTGTCTACCCTATTTTCCCCACGATTGATATTTCAGTAGACTCTTTTACAAATTCTGATTTTAAAGACCTAAAGTATCTTGCCGATGAATGGCAATGGTTTTGACAAATTATTTTTTGGCCACAAACGTGGTGAAGCGGAACAATACACCTAATAAATCAATTAAATTACTAATTTGGGCTGTGAAACTATAAAACGCTTATTTGTATGAACTATAACCTGAAGCCCATTTCGATATCAAACGCAGCTGGTCCAGTTCTTCTTTCTTAAGGGATTTAATGACAGGTCCACCATTTTAAGAAAGATCTATACGGTGAGGTCCAAAAATCTTGTAAAGGAATACTAGGAACTAGAAAGGAGTATGTCGAAGTATTCGGGGACGCCCTGTACACAACTAAGAGAATTTTGATAAAAAAATTTATTAGTTAGATCGGCTTTTAAGTGTAGCATAATAATTATATTTAAACCAAAATTAAATTTTATTAAAATATTCATAATATGAATGCACATATTTAAAAAATTCATGTTAACTATAATATCTTAATGTTATTCATAAATCATAATCAAAGTCATAAATGCGGCAAACGGAGTTTTCGTTATCCTTCTCGTATTGGACAAATATTTTATTTTCCGTAGCTTGAAAAAACGCCAAGTCTGAGCGTAATTGAACTAGAAAAACTTCTAAGTAATGACAAATTCGTACATTTTTTCCCGAGTTTAAATCTATGAAGTCCAATCCAAATTCGCTTGCAAGTATCAAAAATTTTGAGTTGACTGTTACGCCGTAAATAGTATTTGGAATATGTACAACAAAAATTTGTTCTCCTGATTTATAATCAACTATTTTAACACAATTTCGGGATTCTGTGTAAATAAGGTGGGAATTTTTCATAAAAACCTTAACGTATTCCGTTGTGGGAAATTTCTGTATTAAACTTTTGTCGTTTATGTTCCAAACGTATATAAAGTCCTTGATGCAATAACCTATTAAATAAGGTCCTTCCGACAGAGTTCCTTCAATATTTCCTCTAAATTCACCATCAAAAAAATAATCTACGAACGCGTCTTCTATTCCATTATCATTTGACAATATTTTCCAAACGCGTATTACACCTGTCTCTTCCAAAGTTACACATTTTCCATCACAAGAAGCAATACCTACTATTGCTGCAGAATAAGGGACTCCAAACTGAATTCTATTTGTTTCAATTTTCAGTAAACAAAAGTAATATCTGTTACAAAAATTAGTTGCAATCCATTGTTGATGAACACATAATATAGGAGAAACCATATTTGATTCCGATACAGATTTTACAAGTAATTTTTGCATCTCAATTCTTTTCCCCGAGTTTGGCATAACAATAATTTTACACATACTATCTGATCTTGTACATACAAAAATTACATATCGGTTAAGTACGATAACTGCTCTCCAGGTGATGTATTTGACATGCACGAAACTAACTATAAACTCCTCAGTTGAGCTATGTATGTGCACTTGACCATTTTTAAGTGCAACATATAATTTTTCATCTACATAGAAAAACCGATTGTTGTTGTCATTGCAATGGAAATGTTTCATCTGGAGTTTTAAAGGTCTCTTAAGCCAATTAACGTTTCTTATATGTAAATACAGAAATAGGTTTTTCCAGGGGCATTTTTCACCATTTTTCATTAATTTTTTATAATTCTGCGACTGTTCATTTTCTTCTAATTTTCGAAAGTTGTTTAACTGGCATTTTTGTTCCCAAATAAAATTATTTTGTAATTTAGATGTCCAAATATGGCTAACGTTTATGAAATGTGTTATATCGTCATTCTTTAAAGATGCGAATACTTGATGCACCAATTCGACAGCTAAATTGGATATGATATCGAATTTTTTTTCTGCGCTCATCTTTGTAATACTGTTGGTTATCTTTTAATATTTGAGTAAATTAATTATTACCAACCAATATCTGCGCAGCATAAATCAATCGCCTCAGGAGTGCAGTTAGTTAGCACGCGTATTCACATCTAGGGTTCGAATCCACATTGAGGAACATTTTTTTCAGCACACATCATTTCGCTAAAAACCTAACATTTAAGCGACCGATTATTAGTTAAAAGTATAAAAACATAAAACGAGCATAAAAATTATAAAATTGTTCTCTTTTTGAATAAAACTTTTGGAGTAACGTTTATTTCCAATAAAATATTTTTATGCACACTACAACAGATAACAAAATCACTAATTAATTCGGTAAATCGTATCACCTCACTGACTCAATTTTGTTTCTCGACCACCTGATTTCGTCACGCGTCACTTCTCTCCCTACTCTCATCCTAGGTGGCGCCATCCACCCGGCAATGCCAACTTACATCTTAAAATTTAAATTTGAATTTATGTTCGCCACAAACTAATGCCCGTTTTCACCAACCAATTCCTAACGTGAGGAGTTCCCTAACTTTGACGTAAAAAAATTTTATGTCAAATTTGGTTTTCACCAATCGCCAAGAATTCCTTAACGTGTTAAGAAATGCCTAAGGTTAGGGATACCTAAGGTTAGAGAATTCTTAATGCCTTAACTGAAATTTTGACGTGGAATTCTACTGAAAGCTGTGTGGTAGTTGTTTTTTGAGACACCCTGTATTATCACGTTGCCACCAACTACTCAATAATTATTACAGTATTCATATTTTTACATCTTTTAAGTTTAAACAGGAGTCCAATATTGCGCTTATCTGTATTTAATAATTAAATCTCAAATTACAACAAATCTTTGTCACTCACGGCATTTGACTTGGTTACTTTAACTTTTCTGTAGTAGCCTCACTTTCGCAGTTTATTTGGCGACTGTAGCTGATTTATCATCTTATACAGAGTGGTTTTTAAACTATATCTTACCGGCTTTCTCTTCAGAGCATATAATTCAGGATCGCCCTGTATATAACCCCCACCATCACAAGAAAGTGCCGGCTCTTTGTTTTATAGTTTGCATCTGTTGCCTCCACGCTAGCCAAAGAGGCAATCCATATTTCGAGCCAGCCGCTACCATTACGATTGGCCAACGTGGAAAATTGAAGCCCAATGTCTATTACTTAAAACAATAAAACAAAATGTAGAAAATTCTGACCTCTTCAACGCTTTAGTTCGTTCATTTATCGCAACCCAAAAAAATTTAAGACAAATAAAAAAAATATCTTCTTCATCGTTTGCTTCTTGTCAGAAGCGTCGTGACCCAGCTTGGCCGAAGCCAAGATGAATTTTCATGGGAATATAATTCATGGGGTGGTTTCCCGTTGCTTTCCCCATGGTCCACAGATTGATATTAAACCTTTGATCACAGCAGTGTATCCGACTCGACTAGGACTCAAACCGCGGTCTACCGCTTTCCAGTCGCCCGGTGTATACTTTACGCTACACTACTGGTAAAAAAAAATATACGCATCTTTAATTCCTCCCGAGTAACCAAACCACAATATATGCTAACACAATAACCTCTTTGACTTAGGTCTGATTGACTAATTCGTGTAATTCTTCAAGATCGAAAGGCATAATTTTCTCTGTGTTTAAAATTAATCGAAGATGCACTTCTTTAAACAATATTGTACCCCTTCTTAGTTTTCAGGGTCACAACACTGACAGCCCAAAATAACTGAGAAAAAAATATCTTAAACCTACCTGTTTAATCTTACGATTAAACAATTATAATTATATTTGGAAATTTCTAAAAGCAAGAAAAAAGTCTATCAATAAATTTAAAACCATTAATCCAATAAAACCCCACATATGGGTAGATTATTTTAAACAACTGTATAAGGGCAGCCAGAACGAAACGTTAGCAGTAACAGAGGATGCAAGCGAAGACACCTGGGTAATCACGGAAGAGCAGGTTATGTACGCAGTAAAGAAACTGAAAAATAGAAAGGCTCCTGGAATAGATGCGATAGAGAATGAATTGATAAAATATGGCGGACAAACATTGGTAAGAGAAATGACATCGCTTTTTGTCAAAATAATCGACGAAGAGACGATACCAAAGACATGGCGCACGAGCATAACAATTCCAGTATTTAAAAAGGGCGATAATAAGAACCCAGCTAATTATAAACGTATAGCTCTGCTTTCTTCAGTATCGAAACTGTTCACAAGTATAATAGCAAACACAATAAACAACATAATTCCAACCTGCGAAGAACAGCATGGTTTTAGAAAAAATCGATCAACTGTAGACCCAATATACATATATAATGCGACAGATTTCAGAAAAAGCAATTGAATTTGATTCCCGCATTCTTATGCTTTGTGGACTTAACCAAGGCCTTCGATCGTGTACGGCTAAAGGATGTAGCGCAACTACTAAACGAAGAAAAGGTACCAACAAAGATTATAAAATAATTAAAGAACTGAATACTGATAACACCACCATAATCAGAACGGACGAAGGACTTACAGTGCCCATCCCAATAACTACAGGTATAAGACAGGGGGATAGCCTCAGCCCAACCTTGTTCAATTTAGTAATGGATAAAATAATACAACGAGTAAAATTATTAAATATCGGATATAAAATGGGTACATACAACTTACAAATTGTGTGCTATGCCGACGACGCGGTTTTGATAGCCGACAGCGAGGACAATCTGCAGCGTCTTCTCTATGTCTTCGACTTAGCGGCAAAAACATATAATATGGTAATATCAAGTTAAAACAAAACGTGTAACTATCGCTAAGCAACCAATAAGATGTAAGCTAAAAATCCAGAATCGCATAATCAAACAAGCATCAACGTTTAACTATCTGCATAGGAATCCAGTTAACCAGCTATGCGGATTTATATCAAGAAACAACTAATCAGGTTAGAAAGGCAGCGGTTATTTCTGGAGCGATGAGGGATGTAGTGTGGAGAAATAAATATATGACCATGGACTCAAAAACACGAATATACAAAGCGTGCGTCCGACCTATACTGACATATACTATCGAAACTAGAGCAGACACTGTAAGAACAAAAAGAGCTCTACGAACAACTGAGATGAGAGTGCTAAGAGCAATAACTGGAAAGACACTATATGATAGAGTTCGCAGCGACACCATTAGACAACAATGCAGCATTCAAGATGTAGTGAGATGGGGACGCCAAAGAAGAAGAGAGGAACGCACACATCACGAGAATGGACAACAACAGAATGGCAAAGGCAGCAAGGGATAACAAACCAAAAGGATTCAGACCACCAGGAAGACCTCCAAAGCGATGGCGAGACAGCTGGACGTCGCAATCCCAAGAAAACCAGTAAACACAGGTCATAGACCTCACGTAAGAAGAAGAAGAAGAAGAGAAGATAATTATATTTCATAAGCAGTACACCCTGTAGATTTCATTTAAAGTATTGTAACATATAAGCAAAATTTTGTATTTTTAATAAATAAAGTGCACATAGCACATTCCATATCCAGTAAACTAATCAAAAGTAATAGGTCACAACTTTATGAAATGTAATCACTATAAATCAGCATTTGTAATTTTGTATATAAAGCTTGTAAATAATTTAAATAAACGTAGTATCATCGAGACCGTCGTCTCGTTAGTACTTCCTGCACTTCGACTCGCTTTGGTTGCTAACTTAAGACACTTTCTTCAACCAATATCGATTCAGTCTGATCGGGAGGCAACTAAAGCGCTTCAGATGCAGCATCTTCCAAGCATCCTTTGGGGATTTTCGACACTACCACTGTACATACATTGATAAATAAAAATAACATAGATTATGCCCGTAACCCAGTACTGCAAACAAAAAATAATAATTAGACTTACTTGGTGGATTCTTCTTTCCATGGTGAACTCGTACTTTTGAATTTATTCCAACGATGGCATCGATCAAACACATCGAACTTCTCATAAATCACAGGCGTGCAAGCGTACCATTAAAAGTAACAATATTCTCCATTGCTTAATATATTTACTTTAATTCCGGATCTGAATGGGGTGCGTATTTTACATCTAAACTTAAGAGCCTACAAACAAACATCAAAGAGATAAATAAGTGAACAGTCACGCAAAAATATCATACCATCCCTTGCGGAAGAAAAGCTCATAAAAACGTTGCACAAAATCTCTAAATCTAGATTGGTTTCAACTCCTAAACATTTATCCAAGTTAATTTGGAAATTTTTACGAATTTCCTCTAAATCAAAACAGGTATCTCTCTAACCTTAATATTCTCTCTTTTCGCGTGCGCAAGTCTACTTCTTATCTCCTAAGTATAGGGTCTTCAAAATAAAATGTTACACAATGAATTTAAAAGAATATCTTTTAAAAAAATGCCAATGCAGGGTTTTGGACTAATTAATTTTTATTTTATATGAACAACAATAATAATTCGACAGAGTAGTTCTGGAACTGATAGCCTTATGCAAAATTAAAAGGCTTCCTTTATTATTTACCAGTAGCGTGCTCAGAGAAAAAGCAAGAACGAATGTGAGCAAATTTCCCCCTCAATTTTTGATATGTAAGTCAAAATAAAAAAATATACAAACAAAAATCTCTCTCTCTTCAGTCCAGAATCCTTCGTCAGGGTGTGGTGGTATCAATGTAATGGTTTTTGACTACTTGTCGCCAGGTTTCTCTGTTTTGTGCCGTTGTAATCGATTCATGTAGTCCACATCCTATTAGTCTTTGTACGGTCAATCCAGTGTGTTGGTGATCTGCCTCTTGGTCGGTGTCCCTCTATTTTGCCTTCCACAATTATCTTCTCCATGGCGTCAGTTTTCCTCACAATGTGTCCCAGATATGTCAAGTACTGTTAGTTGATTATTTAGGGTAGCGTAGTTGTAATCTTCATTATGGATGTATTTGTTCGGTGCGCTGTCCATGGTATGCGGAGCAATCTTCTATAGCACCATATTTCAAAAGCGGCTATCCTTCTTTCGTCTGCGGCCTTAATTGTCCTTCGTTGCTATAGGGAAGATCAAGGATTGAACCAATTTAAGTTTGATGTTAACTGTTATAGAACAATCTGTGAATCTGATATCTGAAGATCTGCTATAAAAAAATAAAGATTTACAATTATTCACAAACAATTTCGACAATTTTGGATTCAAAATTTGAAATAAGAACATATAACTGGCGTGTGGCACATGTTTCTAAATCTCGTTGATCCGTTCATGCGCTTCAGTAGCTGATAGAAAAGCTCCAATTTTTATAATAAATACAAATTTAAGAATTTTTTAAATACTCATAGCACCATTGAAAACTAACATCTTCGTTCTACGTTATAAAACTGTTACGTTACTTCCTGTAACGTTCTTGAAGAGAAAGTTCTAAAACTCGAGTTACAATTACGTAACCCTTCGGCTATGGAAACATTGTTCAATGAATGAACTCTTGAAACGCAAACTTACCTCTATGCCGCTATTATTCTCTTAAACAGACAACAAGCTAACCAAAATCTTACTTCTCGGGTTTCTTTCATATCAGAATTATCACGTTTTCGATCAATACTTGACCATGATGAATGTGCGTCTGAAAAACAATAAAAATGCAACAAATGTATTAAAAAAATCAACGAATCAATTTCATCAACCAATTACTTTGTGACGACCTGTTCATTCCAACTGAACTCTTGATGGACAACACTAAATTCATTCACTATGTTCAATGGTAATTATTTATCCCAAATTACGATCTGCGACTAACCCTATAAAATCATTCAGCGATGACTATAGGCAATAAAAAATCAAACAAAAATTATAGGTTTCGGTTTTGCCGGCTTCAAAATATCTAATTAAAATATCTGTATAAAATCCAACCAATATTGAATCCTGAACACAATTGGTCAATAAACTCCATGTGGAAAAGTGCTCCCAGTGCATCAGCTGCTGCTAGTTAAAAATTCTTCTTCTGTTACTCTAAAATATTACAAGATTAGTAAATTACAAAATTCTAGATAGAAATATTTACCTATGATTGCGATAGAGAAAATTAAACTAAAGAATAATGCAGTTACATTTCCTAAAGTAAAAAATTGATTCAAATCAAATATGCAGTTAAGTTATAATAAACAATTTTTTGAAATAAAAATAATAAAATTTATATTATTCAAAAATTGACGTTTTCGAGCTTCTAGAAAGACAGACTTGAATGTTATAAGGATAAGGGGAAGGACGCTAATAAAAAAAGTGCATGTTTTTTCTTAAAAATGTCCTAAAAGCTTTAGAAACCGGTAGTGGTGCTAAAGGCAACGTCCAAACTTCAAATGGTAGAATTTTTGAATTTAAAATTACAAAAATTGAACAATCTGCTCTTTTTAATTTATTTAAAAGTTTAAAACAAACAAGTTGAATAATATCTGCAGTTTATAAATTGTAGAACATTTCAAATTGGAATATTTCAACTTCAAAATGTTAAATATGTACCATTTTTATTTTGCAAATTCTGCCAATATTCCAAATCTACCCAGCAATATGATGTAAATAATTGCTTCTACGTGCATGTGTATAATAGTCAAAACCAAATTTTAAGATAAACAAGTTTGACCTAGGTAGGTGCTCAAAAGTAACTAAAAACATTAATTTCACTTAGTTTTTCTGAAAAATACTCGACGTTCACCTCGATTGCAAACAGCATACTATTTAATATTGATATATTTTTATATTTATTTTATTGATTGAAAAAACTAGTTTTGCCTAGACTAAAAACTAGTGTTGCCTAAACCGTTAAATTGAATTTGCCTGTAACTTATTATACACCGGGTCCTAGAACAGAACGTTGAAGTTGAAACTGTTTAGTTTGTAAAAATGTTTTACATACAAACCATTCGGGATGGTAATATTGCCGACTGCGAAGTGCAAAAGATGACAATAGAAAAAGAAAAAAGAGGTTTAAAATGGCATGTATTTTTATTTATATAATATGTATATATAGAGAGTGCATTTTACATTTGCAATACATACAATGTGTTCACTTCTTTTACTAAAATATAACAGAGACACAATGTCATCAAATGGCAGATGAGTAAAAAATTCTAAAACGAAAATAATGGTTACTTCAACAATGTGTTAGGCACGTACACTATATATTTATATTTAAATAGATTTTCTAGATGTTTTTTAAATTATTATCTTATCATTAGGGAGTGAATGTTTCGATTTTTTTAAATAAATATGCACATGCAAATGTTTTCATTTCAATTCGATTTTTGCTCTCGTTTAATGCACTACCTAGTCAAAATTCTGATCTATACAAATCAAACTTAAATAACAGTAAAAATTGGTCAAGTCGAGTCTAGTTTTTTGATTAAATAAAAAATCACGGCGTGGCTACAATATAATTCTGCGATAATAAAAAAATAATATAATATAAATAATAAATTATAAAAACTTGTGTAATCACTTTTAAAAATCTAGCATTACAAAAAAAAGTTTCTCTGTTACAATTTAAACTTTTTCTTGTTATATGTTAATAAGTAAACGGTGTAATTCGATTACAATGCCAAGTTCTACTCAACTACACACATATCGAACCCATTGTGTTTTTAGCTTAAATTTTTCTTAAATGTTTGTTACTACCATGAACAATTATTACATCCAATATAATACATAACAACTCCTCCCAACCCCAATTATTAAAACTTTTTCTTAAAGGAGTAAATAAACTCGATAAGACAAATTCCAGTTTTTTAAGCACAAAAACATCTAACAAATAACAGCGACAGTGGTAAATAAATTTTGTGGTAGGAAGGTACTTATCCATTTTTAATATCACCAATGGTAGCAACAAACAAATATTTATAAATACAAACAGTTTGTAGTGTAATGTTCTAAAAATGGCAAATCCGTATGACCATTTTTCGATAGTAACAAAATATACATACATCCGAAAACCTCAAGGAGTAAATAATTATTAAAAAAAATATTTACACGTATATTTTAAGTGATTAAGCATAAATTTACAAAAATAGGAACTAAAAATTGAGTACAGATCATTCGACATCAGACAAAATGAGCCTCCTCAAGGTGTTTCGATCAATTTTTACATAATTAAGTGTATAGTAAACCTGTTACACTGTTAAAATTTAAATAAAAAAATAGGCTACACTTCGTTTTCAACTTTATGGCCAACCTGAGACTATAATAAAATCGATTCCGTCATCTATTTTAAATTTTTCTCATTTAAATTAGATGATGGGATACATAGTTTAGTGTCATTTCAATCACTAAAATAATCGGATGTGTTCAAAATTTTCAAAAGCGATCAAGTGAATTACTGTAGGTACCCATTTTCAGCTTTCTTCACATCAAACACATCCAATTACGGACATTTTAAAAATATTTTATAAAAATCCCTGATATTAAGCACAAAAATTATTTATTTTTAATACTAATGTAGTTTAAAGTGATAAAAACTTCAAATAAATGACAGGTTGATAGTTATGGTTCAATACAAAAGAAGTCGGTAATCTTGAGAATTTGAAGTACTCGTTTATCTATTGCTGCGTTCATTAGCGTCGTCCTTACGTTATCACAGTTAAAAGTTGACTTTTTACCAGAGACAATTAGGGAGGGGGGGGTTTCAATGTTGTAAAAAAACGAATTCACCCAACCCTGTTCATATAGTTTTTTCAATCAATATTAAAAAATATATCTATAATTGTAGAGGGGGATCGAACCACGCCCACACGACCAATGGTTAGAAATATTGATAAAATAAATCATTTATTATTTAATGTGTTTTGTTTAACATAAATCATTTGTGTTGGTCGCGGTGCTGAAGATTAGGGGTTAAATGTGAAGGGTCCACTAGAGAAAATCCCCCTCCCCAAATGCAAAAAAAAAGTAATTTTATTCGCCCTCGTAAAATTGTTCTCTTAACAGCATTTTGACATAAAAATTTTGCAATAAATGAAATCCTTTCGTTATTATGTCCAATGAATCGGCATAAACTAAAAAAATTTACTGTGAAACTATAAAATTACGTGCCTTTCGAACCATTATAGTTAATTATTCGCAAGTACCCACTTCAATTATTTTATGTTCGAATAGTTCTTAATAACAAAATTCCAAAACCTGCTAAATTAATAAAACTGCAAACACAAATAAAGTGTAAAAACTGTAAGAATATTTAATTGCTTTAAATTTTAAAATGGCTTGAACTTAAAAATTTATTGACTGGGATTACAAGATGTAAGTTTCAATAAAGTATCAACTTTTGACATTTTCGTGCAGCAGGACAGCAAAAATTGAATACAGTGCAATATTTTCCGTAAATTGCACGTTTCAATTACCATTTAAGAATGGATGCTTTCAAAGTAACTTATGCAGTTTATTGTGTTCAAGATTAATTTTTCCATTTATCATTCTTTATGCTTCGTGATAGATTTTATGTTTCCTAGTAGAGAAATTTACATGGTTTCGGTTTAAAAATAATTATTGTGACTTTTCATGAAAAATTTGTTCTGAAACAAATGGAAATTTGCATATTAAATTAAAGTGGATGTTCGAGTCTAGCCAGATAGATTGGCAGTAACTTGGTTAAAAAAACGTTCAATATTCGCCCCCCTCCCGCATTATAGAATTTTAACGAAACCTTAAAGGTCTTTGGACTTTTTGAATAATATAAACTTTTTATATACAAAAAGAAATTTAAGGATTTGGAGAATCCCCAAATGGCACACTTACTAGTTTGCGATTTATGTCATTCCCTTTAACAAGTATTTGAAATTATAAAGAATAAAATTTTTTTAAACTGATTTATAGTAATAAACAGATTAATTTCAATAACTTGAAAATGGTGGAAAATATCAAAAATATTCGAAATAAAAAGTATCGGTCATTTTATGCTGATAATTTGACCTTTTCGATTATACCGTTATAGGGTTATCACAGAAACCCCCCCCCGCCGTTGATGACAAATAAAATGGTGCTTTAGGTTTAAATGTTTTTTTTTTACTAATATTGTGAAAAATTTACGTAATTTCGAATATAACAGTTTGAAGCTTCAGCACCGCGACCCACACACCTAACGATTTGTGATAAATTATGCTTATACGTTAAAATATACAGTTTAATTTAAAAATCCAGTTAAAATAGTACATAATTCTAAAGCCAATTCCATTATACTTTTTAAATATTTTACAAAATTTTTTGCTTTTGATCGTAAGGGCAAACTGATGAAACGTATATGTTCGTGATGCTATTTTGAGTTTAGTATTATCATAACTAACATTTCATGACGTCATGAGCGCATACGTTCATCAAATGTATGATCAAAGAATACAGATACTGTGTCAATTTTACAAATTTTCTCTAGTCAGTTTTCACACAATACACATTTCTCTGATTTGGATTTCTCATGAATGGCAGAGATGGAATCGCCAGTTTCTGGCACCGTGATTTTTACAATCGCGAATATTTAAAGAAAAATTCAGGCAGATTGTAGATGATTATTAAGAAAAATGGGTAGAACTCGGTCCTGGATCATTCAAACTTAATTTTATTAATGGGAGGTAAAAGATTCGCAGTCCATTTTTTACAATCGTAAAATAATTTAAAATATTTTTTAATAATTATTCTAACGATAGTTTCTGTTTGTTTGACGAATCCTATAAAATTTTATTTTCGTATACATAAATTTTTCATTTTAAATGAACAGATGTTTTAGATGCAAATAAAATTCAGTCAAATCAAATAAAAAATTGGTTTTTATTTGTTATTTATTTTTTATGTGGTTTATTTTCAAAATATTAAAATAATCGCTTTTAAACTGTTTGCGTAAATATGAAATAAATTTTATTTACTTATAAAAGCAGAGAAGGAAAAAGAAAGCTGGGAAAATATTATATTAGGGGAATTCCAAAAATAATGAATTAATTGCAATTATTTTTGACATTTGGATAAGCAAAGGTTAACTTTTAAAATAAATTATGAAAATAATAAAATGTGGAGATAATGAGCAGTACAGCAATAAGGACTGGTCGCTATGCAACCGGGAAAATTGAATGAAACAGTAATAGATAGTCAATATTTCTTTTACTCTCCCATAATGAACCCGAGTAAGGAAACCCTCATACGAGGAAACCCATAAGTAGCCATAATTTTTAAAGTTTTCCGTATATACAATTATTCACCCCCCACCACTATACATTTTCTGAAATGTTCGGAAAACGACCCTTATTGAAAATTTGAATAGGAAAACAAAGCAGACTATTTTTTGCTGCATTTCCCACAATAATTATGGTGTACCCCATAAAAGCAGAACAAGAAAAATGAAACACTATAAAAACGGTAGTGCCAATCAAGCATGTAATAAACAATTTTCAATCTTAAACTACCGAATAATCATTTTCTTCTATCACTTGTACCAGTTAATTTGCAAGCCCATTAAAGATAAGAATTTTTAATTAGCATTAAAATTGTGATTGAAAATTAAACTGCATAGGTTACGGTAACTATTCCATTATGTTTCTTTAAAACGTTAGCTAAATAAGAGGCCATTGTTTATTGGAACGCGCGAGTACTCTCAAATTTAAAAATTACTTCACCAGGAAGTCGTCTCTTTGTATTTGAACCATATCGTATTATTATTAAAACATAAGATAAAAAAAAATTCGTTCTAAATATCTTGCAAAATCACAACCATTATAACTTAAAAATTGTACAGTGTGCTTCAACAGTGGAATCTGTTTTAGTATCAAAAGTTTTGTAATGCAAATTTTGAAACACACCGTACGTTAGTTTATGTAAAAATGCACAGTCATACAAATAATCGCTCAAAAACGTTCCTCCCTAAAATGAAATATTTATTATCGGCTATCACATCATAATTTCCAGGAAAATGTGAATAAAAATATTTTTGAGATTAAATTGTAGGATAGTGCACCTTTACACGAGTCTAAGAGAGCAAATAAGTTAAGTACATAAAAAAAGTAAACCTAGGCGAGTGTGTGGATGACGATGGCGATGAAGAGAAGAGGAATATCACAACTACAAACTGTCAAATTCTAAAAACACCAGCGCTACTCTAAATTATTAATATTTCGTATTATAACACGATAAAAACTAGTTATCAGTCTTGACAATTATACAAATACAATGTAAATTTAATGTTCAACACTGTTTTATTTTATAATAAATCTACCGCGAGAAACAGTCAACTGACCCCCAAAAATATATAACATTTACACGTCCAATTTCCCTTTTATTTTTTTTTTCAAATATGGTCACTGCGTTTCACATTATTTAATGTTTCAAGTAATCACTTACACACAAACATATTATTAAAAATCTGTACACCACATTAAAAAAATCGTTGATAAAAAAAATAATATGCCTTAATTATTATCGTTATTAATAATTAATTTATCTTTCTTTTTATATTATAAAAATTAGGATTGGTTTAGGTCGCACATTACGTCTATAAAATTTAACATACAAGAGGGCAAGGAACACATACAAGTTCGTTTTGTTTATATATTTCATCGACTTGCAAAGAGTAACGATAAAATTGCCGCAATTATTACTAATGAAACTGCCTCAGCTTTACTCGCGCCACTACCTCCTAACGTGAGTTCTTCACTTTTAACCACTTCGTTTGGATGTTTGTTAAAAGCTTTCGACTTTTTAGTAGGCTTTGTTGTGGGTGCTTCCGTACTTGTCGTGGTTGTGGTGGTAGTTGTAGTACGGGAAGGTGAAATGGAGGACCACATGGGCCTGGAAAAACTAGTGGTGGCCCTCGTGGTAGCATCGGCCGGAGGTGTCCAAACTTTGAATACGATTTTCATATTATGTGTGGTGCAGCGTCCCCCTATTCTTCTGTGCAAGTCGTCGCTTGTCGAAGTCGAAATAAAATAATAATCGTGACCGGGCAAAAATTCTAGGCCACCCGGTTGTGGCGTAAATGGCCGAAATGTAATTGTAAAGTACATCAATTTGTAAGGTTTGTCACAAACTGCGATTATTCGCGGATTTGGATTCGTAATTCGACACGTCTCGTATTCGTCTTTCGAGACATTGTAAATTATGTACTTCTCCATATCGTCGTCCCTTGTTCCAGGCGTATAAACCGGACATATTAAATTAACTTGATCGTATTCGAACTTTAAATTATTTCTATTAACGTCTATAACGTTATCTGTATTGTCAATGCGGAATATCGGATTTGAAGAATTCCAATGGATTGTGTAAAATTTGGCTCCCGTAGGCATCGTCGCTAACACAAACGTGTGCAAACACAAAACCAGCAAAATAAGCGCATTACGCGCTGCACCATACGGTAACCAAGTCATTGCACAGGATCCTCAAAATTCTTCTTAATTTAAATTCCCTCACATGCTGCTATCTCCATTATATTGCCCTAAAAACAGAAAATTACAAATTAGTATCACGCAAACACAGAGAGAGAGAGAGAGACATTTCCGTTAATGTCGAGTAAAATTACTAATTAAGAACAAAAACTTTTCTGCATTAATTCCTAGTGACCCGAATGCATTCCCATATTATCTAAAGTTTTTGAAAAGTCGTGCACCGACCGCAACTAGCACTAATCAAGATTAAATCGAAATAAAAGAAGTTGCGCGGCTCGGAATAAATCGCACCGAGATTAGAACGAACCGTTTCTAAAATTTCCTAAATAGTTTGGTAAATTTCCAACATTAATAAACGAAACGTATGAAATACAAAGAGGGCACCGCGCAATAAACGAATACCAAAAAAAAAAATTAATATATAAAAGGCGAAGAGAGCGAATAAATCTTAATGCATGTAACGCCAAGCTTGAATTAATCGAATGCGATTTAATCATTACCTACTAAAAATTATTTTAGATTACGTACCGATTACAAAATGCACAAGGAAGTGTTGAGAATTAATTAAAAATAATGATACAATAAAAAAAAACAATTTGTTGAGGATTTAAAACAATTTTAACGCAATGGTAACTTGCATCTATTAAATACTAACAACTTTGTCCCGAAGGTTCAATATAATTGCCAATTATGGAGTTAAAAATTTAGAGCAATTAATTTTTAAATAGGCAAAAATACGTTTACAACAAATATAATAATAATGGAATACCATTTTAAGCTGTATTTACAAAATGGCTCCCAGGTTTATTGGTTACCATTAGTGCGTCTAGTTTGGACTTGAATTATTATTAAATAAAAATATATTACATTTTCAAGTTATAACTTTAAAAAAAGTTATCCTTTTTATGTGTCCCTAAATAAAAATATATCGTAAGTTTCAAAATTAAAATCGGAAAATGTCAACAGGTGGCGCGGCGACAATAGCCAGACGAGAAAATACAAAATACAACAAACAACTTTTGTGGATGGAAATAATGTTTTTGCCCAGAGAGAATCCATATAAATACGTACAAGTTATATAAATATATTTTCATAACAAATATTTTCGAAAACAAGCATGTAACTTTGTAGTACAGTTATAAAAAAATTAATTAATAAATTTTAACGAAACTATGCCATTCCTACTTTACTAAATACAAAATTCAATTGCAGAATTTCAGGATTACAGTAACAATAATTAGGTTTAATTTCATTAAAAACTTTTCAAAACTTTTAATGCTAAACGAAGTTTCAAATGAAATTAAACCAAAATAATGTTGGTGTAATCCTGAAATTCTGGTATTTAATAAATATGACGTAGGATCGTTAAAATCTGGGAACTGTTTTGATAATGTTAAATAATAGTTTTTTTTACACCAACACCAACCTCGCCAGTTTACCAAAGCCACAATTGTTTTACATTTGAGGCAGCTTGCCAGGCCAATCAGATGTGCATGTGAATTTGCTTTCTTTTATGTGCCACTCATATCATGATTAAACTATCCCCAACCTTCGTATTAACAGTTGATCTCGCTAAGTACTAATATTTTTCACCAATTACTGATTGGGTACAAAATAGCGGTGAAATTTGAACAAGATTTTAAATATCTAACAAAATGAGCGTAATTTTTATATTTTTGCTAATTCGGGTTCGTGTGCACTTTTCTCCCTCGTTATACAAATAACTATTTTGAAGAACTAAAAGTATAATTATACTCGAGTATTTCTACAGCTTGCGCTGCCGTCTGGTCCTTTTCTTTTATCTAATTTTAATTATTGAGAGAGATAATTTATTGCTTCCGTTTATTTAGGTCGCGTTCGGTTTAGCGCTTTTTAGTAAAATTTTGCCTGCTTGCTACAAACTGAATTGACATTTTAACGCTATGGCATTTAAACGTTAAAGTATCATTTGGCATGTTTTATATTCTGCATCTAATCGTAAAATAACATCGTAAAACAATTTTACATATTTAATACGAGGGCAGCCTGAAAAGTTCTCGGTCTGCCACATAGATGGCGTTAGAAATTTTGAAACCATAATTTCCATCCGGATGGTTTAACACCAATAGAAATGGTTAAAAGTGGGTAAAGCGTACTTTACACTCTGCGATTTCGCTTATGACTTTTGTTGTGATTTTAGATATGTGTTTTGTGTATGAGTAGATTTAATTGTATACACCTTGTGACAAAAGCACATGATAAAATAAATTTTCAACAGAGCAAACCAGTCATAACACTTTGACATTAAAATAAAAATGACACCAAAAGAGTAATTACATAAATGTGCGATAGGCACCGTTAAGCCTGATTTTTATGTATTAGGGGACGTCCATTAATTACGTGAGGCGTTTTTCTTTAAATTTGGACCCCCCTTAGTGAGATTTGGTAAGATGTGGTGGACCCCCCCCTCCTCCTCACGTGAGATTTACCCTACATTTTTTACCACACCCCAGACCAGTAACTTTTTACAGTAAATCTGTTTTAATAATATAAATCTCTGAATTACAAAGTTGACGTGAGATTTTCATAGACCCCCCCTTTAAATGAGATTTAGTAAGATTTTTCCGCCCCCTCTTTATCTCACGTTATTAATGGACATCCCCTTATGATATTTATGTAATGCATAATAAAATTTCATCTGTCAGACTGTGAAAATTTATCGCAATCGGTAAAGTAGAGCAACGATATCGCATTATCGCATTATATTATTGCGATATTATCGCAAATCACATAAAATATCACATCGGTTTAGAAGCGGTTCTAATCCGATAACCGGGTATGATTAAAATCACATAGTGAGAACACTAAAAACTGCTGATTATAAGGAAAATCATACGCTTAAGGATACATCATCTTCACTTTCCACTGTGAAAAAATGGCCGTACAAGCCTTGAAGATGATCATCCAAGAACTGTTAAAGGTCATCCAAAAACTGCTACAACACCATAAATAATTCAAAAAGTTCATGATATGAAGTTAGATGATCGTCGAGTGAAAGTGTTTCAAATAGCTGAGACTGTAGGCATCTCAAAAGAACGAATTGGAAATATTTTGCACGAAGAATTACATATGAAAAAGTTTTGTGCAAAATGGGTGGCGCATTTGTTAACAAATGACCAAAAACGCATTCGAAGCATGTTTGGAGCGTTAAACAAAATAAAATGGATTTTAAACGTCGTTTCATAACTTTTGATGAAACTTGGATCCACCACTATACACCAGAGCTAAAAGAACAGCCGAAACAATGAATTGAAGCCAGTGGAAGTGCACCAACAGGAAAGGTTTGGCAACAGTTTTTTGGGATTAGAAAGGCGTTTTGTCCATAGATTATCGTCAGGGAGGTAAAACAATTATCTCTGAATATTATTGTAACCTTTTGGATCGGTTGGATGCAAAAATTCCTAAAGAAAAGGCCTAATTTAACTCCTTAACGCACAGCTACATGACATACATGCTTTGCGTTCACTTGCAGAATTGTGCAGATGCATGTATGTCATGCCCCTACATAATTCTGCTTATTTTTACGCAAATATTTTAAATCTGTTTATGTCGGAATCGTTGTTGGATTGGTTTTATCTAATCATTTAGGTCTGTATAATGTACATAACGCAGTGGCGTATTTAGAGGTGGGCAAGGAGGCAATTGCCCCCCTCCCTGCCACAAGGATGACTCGAATCGTATCTCTGAAAAATTTAAATAATTTTTTGATTTCTTTAATTTTTTTTTGATTTTTAGAATTTTGTCAGTTAGCTCTTTACTCTGGACGCGCATGAACAGATTAACGAGATTTGAAAAATAATCTGGTTTGCCCCCCCTCCCCATAAGCATTTTTGAAATACGATACTGACATAACGGGCCGTATTTCGATTACTTTACGAAGTAAAGTGCTAAATTTCATGTTTTACATACATGAAATAATAAAAAATAGTTAATTATCATTTTCTGCAAGAAAAAAAATTGTTTTTTTTTTACAATAAATTAATAAAAATATTGTGCGTTAAGGGATTAAAAAAGAAAATTATTTTTCAACGAGGCAATCCAGAAGGCAAAATTAAATTTTTAATAGGAAGTGCTTGAACAGACCCCGACTCCGTTTCCAAACCTGAAAAATCTCTGGCTGGAAAACGTTTTACATCAAATGACAAAGCAATTACAGGCGTGGATGGATATTTTGCAGACCTTCCGGAATATTATTTTAATAATAGCATTGAACTATTGGAAAAACGTTGAAGTTTCAGGAGATTATATTGAAAAACAAATCATATTTCACGTCATAAAAAATTTTCCTTCCAGAATTTTTCAGACTGCCCTAGTACACCCAAACACAATTTCTACGAATGGTAAAGGTTGGGAAAATATGGGTCGGGTCATCTTTGGATAAATTTCCGCCGAGGGGTTAACCGCTGGTGAAGTTTTTTGTACACATCTCATGAAGTACATGAAGTACTTCACGTGGAACATCCTCCAGTGCCTCTGCAACGGAAGATCTTCAATTTACTTCTGATAAAAAATAAACTACTCGATCCGGAGAGTCTGGGGAGCGTGGAACACCCTCCAGTGCCTCTGCAACGGGAGACCTTCAGTTTACTTCTGATAAAATAAACTATTCAATCCGGGGGGTCTCTGGGGTGTGGAACACCCTCCAGTGCACAAATTTTGGAATGAAAACATTCCAGAACATGCAGAACCCCCAGACCAAGTAGTTTACTTTCTATCAGAAGTAAACCGAAGATCTCCCGTTGCAGAGGCACTGGAGGGTGTTCCACACCCCCCAGACTCCCCGGTTTAGATAATTTATTATTATTAAAAGTGAATTAAATATTTAAACATATCTCAAGTTTATTAAAATTAGCTATGGTCAAGTAAATGTGTTTAATTCTTAATTTGACAATTAATTATAAATTCCGTACCCTTTGGGAGGCAGATCTCTGCAACAAAATAAAAATAAACTACTTAATCCGGGGGTCTAGAGGTGTGGAACACCTTCTAGTGCCTCTGCAACGGAAAATTTTCAGTTTACTAATGATAAAAAATAAACTACTTGATCCGGGGGGTGTGGACCCTCCATTGCTCAAATTTTGGAATCCCGTGAATTACTGCTGAATTATATGAAGTACGAAGAAGTATGCAGAATTATCACGAATTACGTTAAGTGTGAAGTCAATTGTACACGATTTCCTCTAGCGGTTGACCCTTCGATTTCCGCAATACATGCAAACTATACAAGAATTTCTGACCAATACAACATTAGATGTGGCAACAGCCTATAGTAAAAAATGTTTCAAGATGCCCCACATACGAAGTTGCCCCATCTTCCCTCAATGCTTTTTAAAACATAAAAACAGCTATAATCAATCTTCTGCAATTATCAAATATTACATATTATTGCATTATTAATAATACTACAAATATTTGTATCTCATTCCGCGGTACTGAATGGGCAAAAAAACTTGAGAAACACAACCACGTTTAAATTCGAATTCAAATTAATTTGCAATATTGTCACCACAACTTCACGCTTTTGTTGCACTACCTAAATGGAAATGGCATTTCAAGCTTCAGATATCGGTGGATTAAAACCGTTGCAAGTTGAAAACTTCAAATCAAATGGTCAAAATGCAATCATCAACACTTCAAAGTAATTTAAACATTCGACCGAATGTGAGCTGATACTTCCTTATATTATTGCTATTCAAATTTGATCTACCTCGGAAGAAATGTTTCCAAAAAATCGGTGATGGTGATGGCGCATTAAAAAAAATTTAATGTATTTAAACAAAACTAAAATCGATTTCGCTGTTATGCAAAGAAAACTGGTTTTCCTGTCGTCATAATATTGCACTTAAAATTTTATGGGAAGATCGTGTGCACCGCTTTCTCATTTGAAATTACATCCCCAGTACTTGATTCATTTTACTATTATTTAATTTTAAATCTAAACAGTCTGTTCTATTTCGAACTGATGTGATCTAATGTCCAAGATCAATCTGCGAGTTATGAGAAAGACAATAATTAATAACCACTCCCTTAATTAATTTCCTTGACCGAAGGTAGGTACTATATTGTATCTTTTAAAGACCTACATCGCCCAAAAATAATGGAACCACGTCATTGGCTGAAATTGGCTCTGCTTATTATGAATTCGACCCCAAACATTGCATGGGAATTGTCAAACCATCTTGTCAAAATAAAGTGTGTCCCGAATTCAAAGTGCACCAATTCTTCCGCAGTTAAAATCGAGACAATATCATAACCTCATGATAATTATGACAAAGCAAGCGTACTCGATTTGTTGCTTTCGTGCATTGCTAAGCAACAATGCACTTTTGCAAAATCCTTAAATTACCAATTCAAATCCAGGATTTCTTATATTACCATCGAGAGCACAGAATTGAGAGTATCAGCGTTAAAATAAATTCTTTGTGTAAAGGTTAAAAAATGAGAAAAGTAAGACCGGCCACACAATGTTGTTGAAGTCTTGAGACAAGATGAACAGAGCTTTTATTGCGCAGTTAATCAAATTTGACTTGACGAAGTAAGTACGAGTGCAAGAAGAACAATGAAACTTATTGGTCAAGAAAATAATTTAAGTTTCTCATAAATAAACACTCATCGCGATGGAAAAATAAAAGTTAAATATTTTCATTAGATTTGCAATTTCTCATAAGATTAACCAATTTGAAAAACGAATTGAAAATAACGAGTAAGTAAATGCACGGTAAAGATGAAAGAAGGCGACTGAAAAGTTTTTGAAAAACCCAGCATGGAGACGAAGGAATGAAGAAGGATTCTCTCTCGAGAGGAAATTGATTTTAGTTTTTCAACTGCAAGTTTTGTTTATTAACTTTGTTTATAACTTATCTTTCTAACAAAGAAAGTTGGAATAATCCTCCGAGTACTTTGATAGGTGATATAGGTACTACCGTGTACTGCATAGCCTAAGCGATAGACGATTATACCAAGTTACATTTTCAACTTTAAAATGGGAATAAAGCACGCCGCGTGTTCAAAATAGGGCGATTTGTAGATGGATATCTGCGGTGGTATAGTATCTACACGAGATGATGATATAAAATAAAATAATTAAACGGGTTCGTCCTCCACAGTTATGTTAATTACATAATAAATCAAGTTTCAGAAGAATTTTGAAATCTTATATAAAGCTCCAATGTGTCGAGTAAAGTAGACAAAAATATATATAAAAATGTCTGCTCTTTTTCTACCAATTAACGTTTCTTGACAAGAACATAACAATAAAGTTTCTCGTGTAATAAATTTTCAACACTTTTCCAAGCAACATAATCTAAAGAGAAAATATAAAATATGATACAAATAATTTTTAAGTTACTCACCAAAGAAAAAATTTAAAATAATGACACATTTAGAAAAAACCTGTTCAGTTGCAGTGCCGTACATTTAAGAATGGCGACGAAAAAGAATAGTTGAATTATACTTTGTTACTAGTAAATGTAAACAAAAATATTCATATATGCAATTCTTAACATTTGACTTGTATCGCATTTTCAAAGAAATATTTTTTAGTCGCCTTTTAAATGGTGAATTTCTTTTGTTTATATCGTAAACTTTCAAGAAGCTACACATTTTAAGATTTCTGATATAAAAGAAAACCAAACTTACACGAGTTTCGCTTTTTAACGGGAGCCAGTGCTTGAAAAATCCTTGTAAAAACATAAACTGCTCCTAAAATGCGGAATTAAATAGTAAGTGATATGTTATAGTAACGAAGTTAGTTATAAGTTTTGAAGAAAATCCCACACGGGTAATTTTGTTCCATCATTACATTTAGAAATCTCGGAAAGTTCTAATTAGGAATACTCGCTAAACGATATCTGAACCTGTTACCTGGAGACAGGATAACTGAGAAAATAAAAGTAGACGGAGAGGGAAATTCTTATAGTATTTGATTTGATTATATTTGAGCAATGTCAATTTGTAGCGTCTTTTCATATTTTACCCCAACCGTGCACCGAGATACATCCATACATTGAAGGTGGGGTGAGACATATATTATATGTACATGCAATGTTTGATGTGGCGAGCTAACAAAAATTGGGGGGACATTTATTAATTTCATGAGTGGCTGGTACTTATTAGTGGCACGCCACGGGCGTGAATTGCTCGCTATTTTTAAATTAGTCAGCCCAACCTCTCAACTCCAGACTCACAAAAAACAGCTTGTAAGCGATAGATAATTTATAGAGTGACTTTCTCCTGCAAAAAGAAAATGGATCTTTGTAATTTAAAAGCGTTTTCCATAAGGAGTGACAAAAGTAAACCAATCAATCATTATGCAAAAGTTTGGAATTTTATGATACCCCTCGTATTAGTTGTCCGTTGGAAAAAACTCGACGGTGACAATTTACCAAGTTTACTTCCGTCTCATTTTCAAAATGTTTCTAGTAATATAACAAACAGAAGATATTTCCGATTGAGGTCGTTTCGTTAGGATCGAAGTTCAAGTTTTCTGAACAAAACATTTCCAAGCATTTATGAAAAAATAATTATTTACCCATTGATCTCAATAGAAACAATTAAATATATTGCAATATAAATACAATAAATCATGTTTTAATTGAGCTTCACATAAAATTATTGAACCATAAAATTGATAATAATTAATCATGAAAACATTTCACAATAAATTTTTATCGTTCAAAAAAAAGAAGCGATATATTAAAGAATTTAAAAAACTTGTAATTTCATTTTTTCCAAGAAAATCAATTTTACAAATTTTGCCATCTACACTTAAAAACCGATTTAAATAATCTTACGAATCGATCAAAAGCGCTTCGGTATAAAAAGTTAATTCAAAAGGAAAAATGTTTATTACTTTAATCTATCCAATCGAATTCAATTAATTCGTCTTAATTAATTTAAAACCACAAAAAATCGGTTGTGCAATAACAATTTTTTAAACTTCGAATTTGGCAAATATCGAATTATGTCGATATATTATCGCTAATAAGGTTAGATATTTCGAAAAATACGGTAATTGCAGAGAACGTTAGAAAAAGTTGAAAATTTTTTCTATCAAACAAAACTTCTCTAAGTAAAAAGTTTATAAAATTTTGTGACTGTCATTTTGATTATTGATTAATTCAATAAATTATAACGGAAACGCTTTTTCGCTCTAAATTTTTAATGATCTATAGATTCAAATTTAAATTATAAATTGAATAAATTAAAGGGTAAATAAAAATTGATGATACTGAACAAAGGTGGTAAAAGTAAACTGTTATTTGAAAATTTCGATTTTAAATAATTTTCCCACAATTCAAATTTTTATAATTAGAATGTGATTGTTTATACGTCGCGGTTAAATTTTTATTACGATGCGGAAAATATTTCTGAAAAAAGCAATTAGAAAAAATGGAACAAATATTATATTGCATTACTTTGCTCTACAATCTAAAATTGGTAAGATAATTAAAATTAATTTGAAACTCAATTCGAAGTGTTAAAAAAAACTTCGAATACGGATCTGATATCGTTTCCCGATTACAATGTTATAACGCTTCAAGAATCCGGGAAATGCATTAGTACATTTTCATTTATCAGTACAGTAAGCGCTGCGGACAGCTGAACAATCTAAGGTAAAGAACCAGCATTTATTAAACTCTTTGTATTATAAAGTATATGCGGATCTTGAATTCTACACGATGGAACTAAAAATATGGAGTACTCCATATCAACATCACGGATAACAGAATCACGATATACCCTAGAAGCAGGAGAGGCCCTAAAATTGAACTCGGCGACACCCCAGGTAACTTTCCCTCAATAGTGGTACGCTCTTGTTATGATTGTGTCGAAATGGGATCTCAATTTAATCTATTTTTAACAAATGCAGAAATTTCTATACTCCCTACATAATAGCAGCAAGAAACAGGTCTGTATCTGCTTTGAAGCCATATGCCGAATATATCTTTCCAGATTGGATCTGGCGAGATTGTTGTTAATCCATTCATGTGCGCCAGTCGCGGACAAATACGTAGAACATGTTTTCAAGCCGATCGAAAACTGGTCTATTTTGAATTATTCCTGTTGAAGAATAGAGAATTGAGAGACTCTATTATTGGGGTTATTATTACAGGCAATGTGAAAGTGTGCGTAAGTGTTTTAAATTATTCGCTTTTATTCGATAATAGAAGTGGTCGTAAATGGGTCAATAGTTTTATTCTCGCGTCAGATCATATTCATAAAAAAGCTACTGAATTTAATACACGCACCAGGTCACGGACGCTCCCGCTGTCTAAACCTTTCTTTCTGTTATTTGAGTTTAAAAAAAAGTTCGCTCAATAAATTTGTCTTGGATTTTATTCCTAAGAAGTTTGAAAACTCAGATTATACCTCCATCCAGACCTCGTATTCCTATCGTTTGTTTCAGATGATTTCAGTCGAAGCAGGTAGAAAGTCTACTACTTAACCTTCCAACTGTGCATTTTCAATTGCTATTATTATTATTTCGACGTGCACTATCGCACCGTAAAATCTGCTCGATCTCCTCCCCCACCCGTAGTTATACTATAAGAAACTACACGAAATAATGTTCCCGTTTTCCGGCTACCCTTTTGGTTAGAAAAATTATTTTTGTTAGTTATTGCTGGTCGGCGTATAAGAACAACATCAGATATGCACTAATTAAGTTTGTAGTTGGAATTTATTATTATATTCCAGATCTGCCAAGGTATGCAGGGCGCACAATAATTTGATCATATTTTTCCCTTGAGGATTCCAGGAAAGTTTTTTCCAGATATCATTGAAGTTCTCTCTCAAGTATTCTGAAATTGCTTCATTTACGGAAAAGATTTGTAATTCGTTGCGGATATCTTCATTTCTTATCTGATTTAGTTTTGTCCTTTCCTTAATAATTCTCAACGGAATATTTTAGTCGCCATTGCGAAAAGATGAAGTATTTTACAATTAACCCTGGCGAAGCAGATATGAGTTTATTCTTATTTGTTATAAATATAAAATCTTCTTCTTTCGGTGCCTATCCGTATCCGGATGTTGGAGTCCACTTAGCTGAAGCCAAGCTGACATTACTAGAGAGTATAATGGGGTGGTTTCCGTTGTCTTCCCATGCTCCACAGATTGATATTGGACCTTTGATCACAGCAGTGTAACCGACTCGACTAGGAATCGAACCATGGTCTACCGCTTTAAAGTCGGCCGGTGTATGCTTTACGCTACACTGCTGGTTAAAATATAAAATACCCCCATTATGTTACTTTTCATAAGAAAATTAAAATAAAATTTCTACATACTTTATAAGCTTTTAATATTCTGCCTTTCGGTACTGAGAGCAATGTAGAGTATTACCATACCCCCCAGGCCACTGTTCAATGCAGTTTTTATTTCTTCTTCTGCAAGTGCCATACACTTTACAGTGCGTAGGCGATCAACCTTTAGCCAAAGCCAAGCTGAATTGACCAGGGAATATAATTAATGGGTGGTTTCGCATTGCCTTCCCCACAGTCCCAAGATTGATATCGAACCTTTGATCACAGCAGCGTATCCGACGTGACCAGATTTAAACCGCGGTCTCCCGCTTTCTAGTCGGCCAGTGTATCCTTTACGCTATACTGCTTTTTACATTTTTCTTAGTTTTTATTTATAAGAAATGAATGAATTTGTACGACATAATCAGTGCTATTCACGACGGCATTGGCTATAAGTAACATTGCTAGTTTGACGTTTAAATGACATTTGAAGATCGATAAGAATTGTAAACCTAGCAAGCTTGTCAAGTATATCAGTGCCATGCGCGGCTTATTTAAACTGAGCAAGCTTGTTAGCTTAACAATTGCAATCAACTTTTAGAGAATAATGCAGAATAAAGAAAATTTGCTAAGGCTCTCAAATGTTATTTATACGTCAAATTAGCAATATTACTTATAGGCAATATTGTCGTGAATAGCACTGAATATCTGATTGGCTGTTAATTTTGCAAAATTCAAATATTATCTTGAATTCTTCAATTCACTCCCGATATAAATAAACAAGCTAAACCGGGGGGTCTGGGGGGTGTGGAACACCCTCCAGTGGTTTCAATTTTCCAGTCTGAAGTTGTTTCGGACGGCAGCGTGAAGGTAGCAACCTGAGATGTTAATAATGACACTTGGGGTTCATTATTAGATTTTGTGGGACGTCCGATCTCCTCTTTAAGTTCCAAAAGCTTTGCTTCTGTTCTGCGTGCGTGTGCTTTCATAACTTCAAAATTTCACGATTGGGCGAGAATTAATCAATCCTGATTGCGATTTTAACCATTACTTTTGTAAATTATAAAAGATAATAATGCAATAGACGCATAAAATAATTAAAATTTGCGGTCGGATCACAAATTTTGAAAAAAAACGGCTTTAAAAATTAATTTGGAACGCAATTTTCTCACTGGCTCTTTTGAATATCTAACCCCGCGCATCGAAAATTATAATAAATATTTAGCGCTAGAAGTAATTGTAAATAAGTTTTTTTTTTAATATTTATAATACAATTGCTGAGGGGGCGAAGCCTTCGGCTTCGCTACAATTTTTAAAAATATCCCAAGGTCCGGCAGAAACTATTAAAAGTAATAAAAATATATCGGAGCTAAAAGTAACCTAGAAAATAATAAATCTTTGAACCACGGGGTCCTAGAAGAGGTTAAACTCATTAAAAATATCGCTTCTTCTTTCGGTGCCTTCTTATCAAAGGAGGTTGGGGGTAATTAGTGGAAACTTTTTCTTTATCCTCCGCTGTTCTTATCACTCAATCCCGTCCAATCTCTAATATTTCTTTCTAGATTTAGAGATTTTTATTGCGTGTTCTACTTCGATTTCAAGATGTAGGGAATTTTCTCTTTCTATATTCCGGCATTTCTTGGTTTCAATCTCACGTCTCCAAAAATTTCGCTGATGTACTCTTTCCACTTTGCCATTATTCCATCGGCATCGTCAATCATCTAGCAATCTACTCGGTAGCCTAATTTTAAACATGCCACAAGCCTCATCCATCCATCCTCCTTGGTTTCTTTGATTTTTTGTTTTATTGTTCAATGTAACATTTGCCGAATGAAAAATTCTCGAAATTTTGAGTCCTTGCCGCAACAGATGGTAGCTCCTCGCCGGTTGTGAGTGACGACCCACGTACAGCGCAAGGACTGGTGACAGAATGTGTTAAATTATGACGTAATATTTCGACGTATATTAAAATTTAAATTGTCGATGTAATAAAGAACCCACCAAATTCCCCTTAACCAAGCCTTGTATTTCGTTTGGTGAAGCTATTTTATAGGAAAAAGTGTACTTTCAAGTCGGGGTTAGTTAACTCTTGATTACGATTGCATCAATTCAAAAAATGCATTGAATTTAAAAAAGTATGAAGAATGAATCTAATCTATTTTAAAACTTGAATTCTCGAAAAGAAAATTTAAAAATGCAATAAGTCACCTTCAAATCGTCTAATTATCAAGCTCATATTATGAATTCCTAATTAATGTGACTGTGGTATATTTGGAATGGAATAATATACTGATAAGATATCATAAATGTGTATATTGACAGAAGATAACACCGAGAATCCAGTTCAAATATTTTAAATTGCAAGGTTAAAATGTACATAATACATGACCAATTTTTCCAAGATAAATCTTTGATCTAGCGCAAAATATATAAACCTTTATTGCAAACCTAAAAAGTTGATATAGCATATTAGTAAAAATATCTTCTGCGTTCACCGACACCTCAAAATCAAAAATTCACGTTGTTACAGTAATAACAATGTTCTTACTTTTTTTTAATTGAAAAATAACTGAATGAGTAGGCACAAGTAATGAGGTGTCATCAACTTGATAGGGTGAATGAAATCCGTAAAAACGGAAAAAGAAAATAAATTAAAAGCGTAATGGTTAGTGATTAAATAATTTCCAACTTCTCGTTGATCGTTGTTGATTAACAAGATCATTAAGATAGCATAAATTTAATTTAAATATTGAAAATTTCTACATGACAGGATAATAATCCAGTAAGCATGTCCTCGTTTCAAATTCACACCTTTTGGAATCCATGATGTTTCTAAATTAAAAATCCCTTTTTAGATCGTCTATATTATAAATAGTGTCCATTACTTCTCCATTAAGGAATTGGGTGTATTTAAAAAAAAAGTACTTTCGGAGTTAATTGGGGTAGCCGCAAAAGTATTTTTAAAAATAGAATCTTAACAAGACTAGTTCGAGTGCTATTTTTACTAAAATATCCTTTAGTCAAATTTTATGCAATTGAGTGAGATTAACTCCTTAAAAAAATGTTTGGAAATAACTATTCCGCTATTATTTTTACGGTAGGCATTGTTTTAAGGATTAAAATAAAATATATTTATAAGATACTATTTTTCGAGAAATTACAGGTAAGCATAAACGACAGCAGAAAAGACACGAGCTACATTATTTAATCAGCCTATCGGGTTATTATTCTAAAAGAATACAACTTGCTACCAAAATTCAGTAAGGTATACCCCCAAAACAATGATCATTGGGCAAGATGAAATATTTTTGTTTGAAAACCTAAGAAGTAGTTAAGTAGTTTATTCCGTCCGGGCAAAATCAAAACCTCTACAGCAGATATCTACTGTTTCGCTCTTGGTATTGTTTGCTATACGATGGTGTACAACCTCTCATTATATGTTAGAATATTCTATTGATTAAATAATCAATCGGGTGTATTATGTATATATCAAAAATTTAATTCATACTGTCTCCATACGTTGCAGACTATAATTTTCTAAGGTATGTACTTTAACTTCAATAACTGGCAATTTTCTGTTATAACTTTCGTTTAAAAATTAAAATTGCGTGTATCTACCTGACGACTTACTTAGTTCTTATTGTTGGTGTTCTAGATACACCAATCAATCGTCGTTCGAAATTAAAAAGTAACATCCATACATTCATTTCATCATTAAACAAATTTAAGTGTACCTTAGACAGTTGCCCATGTTATTATAATTTAGGGTTAAAAATCCTATTACATACGAGCATTTGGAAACATTAAAGTTGCAACGTGGTTAAAAATAATTCTTTATTTATGCCTTTCTAATAATAAAGAAGTACGAACGAATTCATCCCATTGCAAACCTTCGAATCTAAATTACAGAATTGATTATTTCCTCAGGGACGAAACGTCAGATTCAACCCGTAAGACATTGTTTCTATTTCGGTAATTTATTTATGCAATATAGTTTTTTGTAAATTTTTGCTTCCATCCCGATGTCTATTATCATCATTCGGTTAATGAATCAGCCATCAGAATAAATATTAGATTTGGTTCGATGATGCTTACTAAATGAATAATACAATAAATTTTCAATAGTTTAAACGAGTTTAATTGACTTTTCTATTAGGGTTGACAATTTAGCAATGGTTTTAAAATCTTATTAACTATGCAACGTATGTGTTAGTTGTTACTCTTAGCAATTGTAGACGATTGTGCATTAAATTTTCATCATCAATTTCTAAACCTGACTACATAAACTGCTGCATGAAATCACAAATGTCGATCGAATCCACAAATTTGTAAGATGAATAATTTACGCAAAAAAGACACAAAACCCACAGGAATCGATCGATACGAATGTTGTTCATTGAAAATATATTTAAATTTTGAGTTAAAAAACCCAAGACTATTGGCAAATATTGACAGAGCTAAAATGTTCAACTTTGAACTTTTTATCGTATAAAAATTGATAGAAGGTATGTATTGGGTATAACTTGACGAGCAAGTTTTGGTATTTAAAAAATAAATGACTAAATTAATAGCAGCAAAAAATCAAAAGTAATATCCAACACGGGCGTTTTCCAATTTACTTGGAAATTTGATATTTTAGCAAACAAGTAAACGAATAATTTCTTCTCAAATTTCGTAGGTAGTAGGTAGGTATTCGAAAGTTTATTTTGAATAACCAAATTGAAAAACAAAAATTGAAAATTTCCTGCACGGAACCATCATGCAACATACATTTAAGTTGCAATAACTTATTATTAATACTACAATGTTACTGAGAAATTCAATTAAGCCACTATAATAAATATTGAACCAATAAAACAACCATAATAATGTAAATAAAATCGAATTTGCTCTTGTAAATTGATTCGACAAAAAACTAATCATACTTAATCTTTAATTTCAAATCGAATATTCCAATTAGCGTTTCATTAATGCCAATAATGCGCGATCGTAATGTGCTGTACTTATGCAAATTAACTATAAATAAGTATAACTATAGATTTGGAGAGAACATTCAAAATATAATAATAGTCAGGAAGACACAAACCAAACGTGAATATTAAATTTTCATCCTTTCTTTACGTGTCATATTTAAGTGACATTTATTATAATAAAAAAATTTACCTACTCCAAGTTCAAAATATCGAACAAGCTCCTTACAACACTTAGAATAATTACTAAAGTTTAGTTTAATTTTCCATTATAATTATGGAAAATATAATTCGACCACCCCATCAATGCGAAGGATAATTTTGAAACAATCACAAAAATGTAAGCCCAAAAATCGAATTATTAATGCATTATCGAGCATATTTCGTGGCTTTATAAATGAAACATCTAGGAAAAAACTTCTTTGGTGTCAAACTTTTTTGATGCGTTTAATATAAAACGTTGGAGCAATGACGTCGATGACACTTTTTAAATTTTAAAGTCATCCCCATTAATAATCGCTACTTGGCTTATTCTCCCTACACTTTTTACAGCATAAAATTTCTTTCAAATTCTTACTCTAAAGAGTGAATTTTTAATGCTCGTATTTATTTACTTTTTCCTATTGGGAATAGTCACTTTCATAACCACTTCCGATTCTTCCGCCTCTATAAACAAACTACTACATTTAAAGGATATTAACCTAAAAAGGAAGAAGATATTTTAAGCGTTTGTGTTTATACATTTCGTTTGCGTTGTATCGCACTGCTTTGTTTTCAACATTTCAAATGATTGTTTAATATACAACCCACTTCGTATATCATACGTATGGAATACATAATACAATTTTTGGTAAATGCTTTCCGAGACGACTAAAATTACAATACAAGTAAAACACCTGATATCATCGTAAACTTTTTGATAATATTGTTCGAGTCTGCACACTTTTTTTAAAAAAAGTCTTTCTCTTTTTGAGAAACTAAACTGAGATTAGAGAAGGTTTTTAAATTATACACCGAGTGAGTGACAATTGCTGCCCATCAACAATAACTGTAAAAAAGCGATAGAAAGAAAAATGTACCTTTGGGACCGTCAACTGCAGAAGCAGGTCACACAGAATTGCATTTAATTCGAAGCCAAGGGACCACCAAAAAATTCGAATTAGTTAAGCTTTTTAATAAGGGCGTTTCAACTTCAAGAGACCAAGAAAAGGTTGTTAAAATGAACGAACAATTTTAAAATAAAAACGTTTCGAAAACTACAGTCCAGGAAGTGATTTAAGCATTTTATTTCTTTTTGCATAAAAGAGGTCGATAACAACACAAGATTGAAAATGGATCGTGTTGAACGTCGTACAAAATATGTGTTGTACTTATGTAATATGAAAAATTAATAAATACTATAATATGAAAAAATCGGCACGCTATATAGAATATCAATAAAAGTTATATAGTAAATATTGAAACTATTGATTCTATTGATTCTTCCCTCGTACATGAGAGGGAAGGATGAGTCGAAAACTACGTCTGGGTAGGTGTTTTGGTGAGAGACCAACAAAATTTCACGCTGAAAATGAGAACTAAAAATATTTAACAGTTGTTGATAATTTCTGATGACAGTAGCAACCATTGCTGAAAGCTGACCAATAATTTCGTTTTATTGTTTATTTAACCTTTTAATTTTAAAAATTTTAATCTAATGTTGATAATTTCATTATGATTGGTTAAAACCGTTGGAACACCAAGAAGTTAAGCTTTAAGTTCAAAGATTGGATCCAACTCGATCAACCCGAGCTCCAAGCTTAAAATCTTTTTAAAGCAATTATGAAATAATAAAATTTGCAATCGGTCCACAAATTTTGAAAAAAGGCTTCAAAATTAATTTGGAATATAATTTTCTCATCAAACTACCCTGCCCATCGAAAATTAAATTTTATATTATTTATAATATAAAATTGCAAATGGGAGCATTAAAGAAAAAATCCCTAAGTGCGACAGATATCGAAATCAAGCAACTTGAACTGCCGGATGCAAGGGTCAAATAGGGTAAAACTCATTAAAATTATCTTCAAGCCAAAAATAATTAATCTTTGAGACACGGGGTCCTAGAATAGGTGAAACTTATTAAAAACATCCCTGAATGCGGCACAACTCAAAATTATGGATAATTGAACTGACAGATGCGAGGATCGGGGCATAGTACATCAGTCGAAGTCGAACATTGCCTATAGAAATGGTATAAAATTATGAAAAAAAAATAATTAGAAGGATTGGCTAGAGTTAAGATTCCCAAACTCGAAAATACGAGTTTTCCTATAGAAATGGCTTTATCAAACGAAAGAACATAAAAATACAAGCTCTTTAAGGTGAGGATGAATTTAGTCAGACTTGTAATAAAGCCACAATTTAATTTTGAAAATTACGATTTTCCCATAAGAAATACATGTAAGTATATTATTGCGTAATATTATGCCAAATATGGTAAACATTCTATCACCCGTCCGTGTGCCATATGTGGGTCGACAGTGACTAGCGGACTGGTAGACTGAGCTACCAGTCGCTCCCTGAGATCCGTCGGGTCAACATCCATCGGGGGGGTTGACCACCTAGTATATTTGGTGTACATAATTTTGTAAATGATTTGCAATTGTTTGCAAATTTCTGCAATTGTTTGCAAATGTTTGCAAGTTTTGCAAATGTGTGTAATTTTTCGTAAATGCCTGTAAATCTTTGCAAATGGCTGTAAATGTCTGAAATTGTTTTCAAATATCTGTGTAAATTTTTGCAAATGTTGCAAATGTGTGTAAATTTTTGCAAATGCCTGTAAATCTTTGCAAATGACTGTAAATCTGTACAAATGACTGTAAATGTCTGAAATTGTTTGCAAATATCTGTTTAATTTTTGCAAATGTTTGAAAATTTTGGAAATGTGTGTAAATTTTTGCAAAAGTGTGTACATTTTTGCAAGTGTGTAAATTTTTGCAAATATCTGTTTAATTTTTGCAAATTTGTGTACATTTTTGCAAGTGTGTAAATTTTTGCAAATAACTGTAAATCTTTGCAAATGTCTGAAATTGTTTCCAAATAACTGTAAATTTTTGCAAATTTTGCAAATTATTGTAAATGCAAATTTGGGGTACACATTTTTGGTCAGTGGTCAACCCCCCGACATCCACACTTTGCCGAGTTGGACCCTTCTTGGGAGATATTTTTAATGAGTAAAGCGCTTGTCACAACGGCTTGTAGCGACCGAAACGGAACGAAGGCTGCCGAAAGTCTTTGTTTATTAGGCCCTCGTCTTTCATAAACCGCTTTAAAATGCTAAAAATCCAGATTCGGGTTCTTAACTGTCACCGAAAGATTAAAAACTATGGATGATTCAAAAATTGTAATACGTTTCTCTGAGAGGCTAACTTCGAACCACAAGCCCTGCCCATTTTGATTTTTTTTTGCAATTTTACTCAAAATGATGTATTTTGTCACATTTTTGATGCAGCCATCACGTATGTGTACTGTTATTTAAATAAAACATTGAACCGCATCGATTTAAGAAATTTTTTTACGAAAATAATTTGTTGGGTGAGTCTTGCGGTGGTTGCGTTTGTCAAAACCGATCTTAGCTCCGCTACAAGCCGTTTTGACAAACGCTTTACTCATCAAAAATATTCCCCTAGAACGGTTCAACTAGAAAAAGTGTGAATGTTGACCCGACAGATAGCAGGACTCCCTCTCCTAGCGGTGCTCTAGTTGGCCCTCCTTACGGTTGATTCGTGCATATCGGAACGCACGTACCGCCAACAAAATGTAGAAACCGCCCGTTTTTATGATTTTAAAATCGATTTATAGCGTTATCAGTGGCTTTTTTAAAAAATGCCTTTCGGAGGGACAAATCAGATTATTTTTCAGATTCTCCTTAATCCCTTCATGCGCGTCACTCGTAAAAAGATTGCTAACAAATTCCAAAATACAAAAAAATGAAATAAATTTAAAACTTATTTCAATTTTAAAACCGCGGGGTAAACATTATTTTTGGCGCGGAGGACTTCATGGATCGAGTCATCGTTGAAGGGAGGGCTTTCCCACACCTAAATACGCCACTGAGCGTTGTTATTAGAAATATCAAGTTCATCCATAGTACATTCGACTCGTTTTAATGTTCTTTAACTAATTGTAAATTTTTTCTTGTAAAATCATCATAGATAACTTCGTTTTATCGTACTTGAACCGAGGATCGACTCGCGATGAACTACTTTTGGCTCCGCCTACTAGATATTATGGTTAATCCGAAACTAAAGTCCCGTGAACAGAATGATTGCATATGTTTCTTATGGCAATTTCGTGAACTTCAAAATTGAATTGTAGGTTTAATATAAGGCCTATCAAATTCTACCTCACCTTAAAAATCTTGTATTAATGTCCTCTTTCGTTTGATGAAGATTTTTTATAAGAAAAAGTGTACTTCAGACCCGAAAATATGACTAAGTTTACATAGCGTTCAATTTGGAATACGAATAATTAATAGTTAGTGCTAAGATTACTGTCTATTCCAAGCAAGGTATTGAACATTTTCGAAAATAAGTTTATGTATGTGCGATTTAGTAAAATTCCGTCGAGTTTTCTTGGGTCAGCCAGCATGGCAAACGTATCATTTACACCAAGATCACGATTTTCAGTTGAGTTTTAATAATATTAAAACTTCTGTATAAAGTTGAAATTGTAAACCACCGCTTATTGGAAACAGGATAAGTTATTTTTTACTCATTATTTATCTTTCTGTCCAAGTTATATACACTTATATATTTTTATACGTGGACTAAGGTTTTAACAGAATTTTCTCTAAGATGGAAGTCACCTAGATGATCTTTTACTGTGATTATACTATTTATTATTATTGGAATACTGTGCAAAGTTACATCTGTACCACACCTTTTAAACTGGATTGTCTATCGTTGAAAATGTTAATATTCAGTATAAAATTTATTTGCAGTGTAACCTTTTGATTGGGAAAGTAAGTCGGTTTGGTTATTATATGTAATTACTATGTAATTAATACCTACTAAGAAAAAGCAATTTAAAATTAAAATAATAATTATTCAAGATAATAAACAGATCCTTGAAAACATCAAATTGAGACAAAGCGTGGGGCTGTTATTTGTATGAAAAATCACCTTTCAAAATAGTCAAAACGGCGCATTGAAAATGTCAAATTGACATAAAACGTGGGGCGTTAATTTAGTATATTGTGCAATTTGATAGTCCCGCGCATTTTATCGATTAGATGTTTTGAAGAAGCTCTTTTTTTCTTGTTACATAACTGTACATTATAATATGTATCCAAATTATATGTAGTAATAACTTTTCCCATAACAATAACTTTATCAATAAAATTATTTCAATTATGTAATTAATTTACTACAATACCTTATTAAACGGTAAAACGATTAACATGTACGGAAAAGCAAATAAAATGAATTTAATACAAGAATACAACACGCAATACATCATCTAAACGCGTTGTAAAAAAACTTAATGAAAGTGATTGAAATCTTACATTCGAAGCTCTGTAAAAACGATAGGTTAGATTACAGAAAAAAGCAGTTTGATAAGGAATTATATTTTCTATAAAAAGTCCAAGATAGCAAACATTTATCTTCAAAAGTTTAGAAGTGGCAGGCATTTAAATGCGGAAATTATGTATTTTTACTTGTAAAATCGGAAACTTTTTGCAAAAAGTGTAATTCCCTAGGAAATTATATACACAATGTTTTTCTACAGCTTTTCGAGTGTTTTGCTTTCGAATACACAAAAATATGCTAAATTCAGTGTGATTGTTCATCTGGAAATTTGAAATATATAAACATTTCGAGTAAATGAAAAGATAGAACGAGAAAGATTATAAACTATGGGCCATTTAAAAGTTTTCGCGCATTAGAAATATCCTAAGCCAAAACTGCTCTCAAAAATTTGGATCTTTGAGCCATGGGGTTCGAAAGTCAACTTTGGTTGACTAGAAAATATCACTATTTACACTGGGTGCCAGTACCGTCTCCGAATGCGGTAAATCCCATGACCATTATGTTTTCGAATGTTTGTATCTTTAAAATCCATTTTTAGGGTTATTATTGGAAATAGAGTACAATCGACTCAGTTTAACGTTATCTGACTAATTCTGAAATTTTGAAAAATCTCAGTAGACAAAAAGTTTGGGAAAACTTACCACAACCAAATATTCCTAATACCGACTCCCACGGTAAGTTTCATCGCAAAATAATTCTTATATTAAGTAAGAAGCAATCTTTATAGATCACTCGTCAAAAACAAAATGGTATTACTTTGCTGTGATTGCAGAATAAATTTTTCATTTAAATTTATAATTAAAATTTAATATGTATGCGATTTTGTAACCAAACTTTGTTTCTCTTTGTTAAATAAGCAAATCAATAATTAATTATTTTTTTAATATATCATAATACTATGTACTACGCAACATTAACTATTTTATACTATTACTGGATAAATACATTTGTAATTTTCGTATTTCCAGTGCTTTAATACAGGAATTGGTATAATAAAAATTATTGTGTAATACAAAGAATATAATATTTCTACACAAAATTTTCCACTCCAAATATTTTCTAAACAAAAATAATAGCGAGATGTATTTACAGAGGGGTTAAAATAATAAATACCCTACCCTTCCTATTAAAATTTTTATCTTTTGATGCAAAAAAAATTGAAATCGGCCCATATGTCTTTGAATTATGCAAAAAGTACAGTGGCGTACGCTCAGAACGTACCTGAAGGAACCAACTGATTTGGGTTCGTTATAATTGAATGCAGTTTAGTGTGCTTCAGCTTCAATTTTTTAAATTCAATCCGCATTTACCAAATGCTTGCATTCACATCTTATAATATGTATTACATTGGGTTTTACAATAATTACATGATATTAATGACCAGGAGCATCAGAAATTCTTAGTAAATTTTCATCCTAATTCAATCGGATTTAGTTTTTCGCAGCCATGCCTGAACTTGCTGAAAAACTCGAAAACAAAAGCTTGCAACTGTCTTGGTATGCATATTAGCTGGAACAAGAGGTTCAAACTAGGTGAATCCTTTAGAAAACATCGATTAATCATCTACAGAACCACAATAAATCTGAACGTAGGACAATTTGGAGTTCAGCAAGTAATTTTAACATGGCCAAAATTCAGCGATTACAGTGGAAGATCTTGAAAACTATCGCTGAAGCCCCCTGGTTCGTCCATAATGATCTCCAAGTAATCAACAGTCGAAAAATGTATTATATCAAATCGTTTAGTTCTTTCTCTCGCATCGTAAATTTCTTGCAGTAGATTTACAGTCTACCCATGAAATCAAACGGTTAAAAGCGACACGACTATACCTAAAGACATATTGGGTTATTGGGTTAACATTGCCAGGTCCTTGCACCAAAAACCAGAAAATATAGTAGGACAAAAAGAAAACTAGCCTTCTTTAATTTTACGCCAAAAAGTTGGTTTGGGAATAATTTTTCAATCGATGCAACAGTACAATTTCGTTTATCTACTACATATTATGTAAAGTTGCCCAAGTTTTACGTACTTCTTCATTCACATACTTGTCCAACACAAAACTTCTTATCTGTAAAAGCAACGACGACAATGATGCTGCCGTTCGTAATGCATACTTAAACTTTGGTAATATTTGATTTTGATCCTAAAAACTATCTTCCAAGTTACAACACAAACAATGCATGAAGCATTTATTCCTCAAAAGCTGAAATACTAAAAGAGACATAAATCGCAACTAAAATTCGATGAAAAATTCATACTTCACTGTATTTTATTGTACAACGCTTCATTAATACAAGTGAAGTAAAAATCAATAAAATGTGCTGCAATAATTTTCTAAATTAAAAAAGTAATTTCAAATAAGTGTGCTTTCGGTCCACAATATACAGCCAAGTTGATTGTGTTAGTAGAGAAATTGTTCCATATGGATTTTAACAAATCAATTTCAAATTTATAAAATTTGATGTTAGAAATTCTGATTTTGGTTCATTAAATGAGATATGATGGAGAAAAGGTGTGGCTGCCAATAAGTTATAAAATGACAAAGATTGATAAATGATGGGCATCGGACTTCCAGAACAATTTTTTTAAATTTCTTACATTAGGCCCAATTTTGAAAACTGATACGCCTTACCTATAGAATACCATTCGGCTTTAACAATTATTACAAGTTGTTTGTGTGCTTACGTCAGATATCGTACTTTTCCTATTAAAATTTAAGGATCCCTTCTGTAAATTTAAACAATGAAATTTATTTTCCGTTTTGTCGAGGAGCTTGATATAATAATGCATTTAATTAAACGAGTGAATCTAGAAGTTATTTTAAATATTAGCAAGAAAGTCAAAAACTGTAATTTTCTCTTATTGACATCTATGATTGTTTTAGACTGAAAGCATATAATTAAAAGACATCCAAGTAAGTACATTGGAAGAAAGTTAGAAATATTTAATAAAACGACGCTGCCTTTTACGTTTACCGATTTGCCTTCACATATGAACGGTTGCATTGTTCTCTCCTAATTTCTAATTCTGCTCGATTGTAAATTTTAAATAATTTAAAAAAGACAATTCCAAATAATATATGTAATTTTAACTTTTCTCCGTGTTCCACCAAATACAATACAATAATCAAGTCTTTGTTTTATTTCAAATCCTAGTTACCGACTTTTTATCAGTTTAATTAAATTGATGACTATAACTTTGTGTTTAACCCAATTTAAAATTCGTTTTCTCATGATTCTTAAATCTTATTTATGAGAATTAAAAATTTTCGAACCTGTATTTTTCCATAATGGTGAGTAGAGTTTTCGTTTACCCCATCAATTCATATACATAAATTTAAATTGATAAAAGGAAAATCGATAATGAGAAAAACGCGTGATTTGCAATTGAGGTTTCAAATTTTTTATTCTTTGGCCATTCCACCCAAACGTTGCAATTTAAATGTTTGTTGTCTAAATTAATTATGAAGATATCTAGTAGCAATTAGTGCACCAGCTTGTCGAATCAAAAATGCAGATTATCGTTATAAAATTTATTTGTCTCACAATAAGTAACTCAGTGGTCGATTGTGACCGCTGGTAGGTTCTGGACCAGAGACTCCGGTTTTGCGGTGAACTTTTGGTGAAAATTAATTCGAGCTGGCTCGAAATGTTGCAAGATCAATATCCCTATCGAAAAAGTAGTAAATTATGCATTAATGCAATAACGTCCTTAGCGGATGTAAACTTATAATGAGTTTACCGACTACTCCTTTTAAGAAATACATACTAAAAACTACAAACCCATTAAATCTTACGATAAACATGAAAAATTCAACAAAAGTTAAAACTTCAATTAAACAAATAATGATTATTCTAGTAAGCATATCCACTTCTACTATCGGACTTTATTATGGATTACGTTATCACTGTTTACGCTTTCAAGTGTTTATTATCGTAATATAATAAAATAAATCACTTCAATCGTAAAAATGAAATCAATTAAAATAAAACAAATTACCCGATTAATAATAAAAGTCACAATCAATATCCACCACCAGAAATCGTTAAAATTTAAATCTTGAATTTACAGTTGATTAATAAAATAAAAAATTAACAAGTTAGCAATTTAACACCTATTTCAGGTTGTCATTAAGATTATAAACCAAGCGTGCGAAGAAATTATATTGGCTTAACGAGAGAAATTCGTTTGGTATTAAGGTATCGTTTCAGTGATATAAAATTACACCTACACATCCCATGATTATTATCAATTTTAAGAGTCAAAGCCAATTTTAAGGAATTATATAAACTGGCATATCGTCAAATCTTAAAGAATGAAATTGGAAAGCAAATTTTCGAACAATTAGGAGTTAGAAATCCTTTTTAAAAATTATTCGTATGGTAATCTCTTGGTATATATTTATTAGAAGCCATATACAAACATCTACGAATGTCAAAATGTTTATTTGTAGAAAATTAAGATAAAGAACCTCCTTTAGAAAACTTGATCCGAATTACTGCTTCGAGTGGAATTGTCAATAAAAACTCAACGTTCAACAGAATGAATACGCGAATTTACGAGAACACTAGAAATAGAAAATCGATAAATTAAAAATTTAATATTGAAAAAAATTAAATGTAGCAAAAACAGAGCATAAAAGACGGAATTAGAAATTAATTAGTGGTCTGCATATAAAGCGCCCTATTTTAATTCCATATAAACCATTTCCCCATAATTGCAACCATTATGAACAAAAAATGAAAAGCCTGTCATCCCCTAATTTATTTTTTCAAATGATTTTTTAAAGAAAAGATCGTTAAATAAAATGACTTTTAATTAAAAAGAAAACCTCAGTTTCCATTTCAAACAATTTCATTTTCTTTAATACATAATTAGAATTTTGTTATCAATAGTTTTTCTCGTTATTTCGCATTATTATAATATATAAGATTACATTTTCTAATGATATAGGAAAAAACCGATATGGGGAGGTATATATTTATTTGACTTCGATATTTTGACAAAAACACAAAGAAAAAAAAACGTAGGAGGTAAAAGTTACAATAGGATCAACAATCTTTTTATGCTGGTAAAGATGTAAACCCTCATAATATTTTATCTGCCAGCAATATCTCTTTTAATTTAAACTTTCCTCCAACATCTAATACTACCATATTATTTAGGTATTTGACGAGATTAGGTACTACTGAAGAGAAAACAGCTGTCGATGACAATCTCCAAAAGAATAAAATTACATATTACAACTACAATAAAATTTAATTACCAATTTTAATGTGCTTCCTGTGGAAGTTAATCTTAAAAGTACAAAATTAAACAAGAAAATCTCGACAAAAAGCTAATGCAGAAAATATATCAAAAAGTAAGAAAAATGTTTCAAAAACCGCCACTTTTTAACTGGCCGATAACAAAGCTTTTTACCTGATTGAATTTTGTTTATTTTTCCGTTTATTATTTCATATTCAAGTTAATCTGCTGGAAGGTGTCCTATGTTGTAACACTAAAATAGAATGCAAATATCCAATAATGCTGGTGAGAAAATAGGTGTAGTTTTATCAGCAATGCTCAAATAGAAACTTCCACGAACATATTATTGGGTTTATATTGTCACGATATTTGTAGATAAGATAATGTCTTGTAAAAGCAGAACCAAGTGCATATTATGCACATATTTGGTGAAAATGTGGGGCAATTTCGTTAAAAATTCATATTACCTATTAATAATTTAAAAAAAGAAATAAAATTCTAAATGTTATTAGAATTCCTTCCTTTTGAAGGATCTACAATATCCTGCGAATCGCAGCTCCCGATCAACCGATTTTAATAGGAATGGATGAAAACTTATGACGGTTTCAGTAAACATTGAAATCCGACATTTCGTTAACACAGTTATGAAAAGGTAAATTAATGATATCTGACAATTACGTTACACCAGACTGAGTTGAATGAAAAACTTAGGAAAACCTAGCCGAGTGTAAAATAAATCTAGATAATTTTTACACCAATTACTGAGCCAAACACAATTATAGTGAAGACAATCAGAAGAGATAGTTAAAATACGCCAATTATGTCGACGGTCATATAAAAATCGTTTAAAAACTAACAAGATATCTACAATTATGGAATTGAAGTTCAAACAGGTAACGAGAGAATGTGGGTCTTGTAGTTAAGCTAGGGAAGAATATGTAGTTGAATTGGAGCACTGCAATAAATTCATTTGAAAAAAAATATATTGAAGTTGAGCATACATTCTTGACGGAAAAATTGAAAAAAAGAACAATAACACATACTCGTGCAAGTAACTATTTCGCTATTTGAATTAGAATGGACTTGATGCAAATTATAAGCTACGGTGGTCACTCGGCAGATTGACAGCCTCACCATATTATCAAAATATCAAATCCAAAATGACGTGGTATAAGGGTTTCGATTAATAATAAATTTTTTTATTAAATATTGTTAACGCACAAAACATCCCAAAAGAAATTTTTAAAATAGTTTAGAATTGAATTGGAATTTCTAACTACCTTGTAGGTGCACCAAGTCTGGAATGTGCTCTATGAAGAGAAGTAAATGAGTCAGTACGCTAAGAATCATTTGAATTCTTACATTATTGTTGGGTATATCTCTCATAATAAGCTTTTCCTCGTATAAGAATAAATTACTTTTATAAAATTGTTGCTTAACGTATTATGTTGTACAGCTTAACGTGGACTCGGAACCACGGCACAAGTAATTTACGAATAACTGGGATTTTAATATTACATATTTGCGGATAAATCTTTTTATAACATTCATAAATCACATAAAACACTAATCACAGGCTCAGTGCTTTTAAACCTACATTTATCATTATTTGTTAAGCAGTTTTGCCTCTATTTACAAATTTATAAATCAAAATATAAATTCATAATGTAACTTCCATCAGCGACTAAATCCGTATAACATCAGTTCTAAATCGAGGCCATCACTTTCGCATCATGTAATGACACATAGCCATGCACCTAATTCTGCTGGACGAAACGCATCATGTTATGATGCAAAATCAGAATTCGTCATTGCATGAGAAATTCTGCGGTTTGTAGGAATCTCGGAATAATCCAGTAAAAGTAAATTACAAGTCAGCAGAATAATAGGATAGATAGTTTAATGAGTAAACCCAGCACAAACAATTTGGGAGCAACTGAGAATCGAACCCACGCACCCGAACTGTACAAATTATATCCAAATGTGCTTAATGTGATTTTCATAGGTTACTTAAATTTATCCGATTTAAAGAAATGATCAGAATCGTCCCATTGGTTAAAAATTATTTCTAAATTTATTGTCGGCAAGTTTTTTTCAGAGTGCCAAGTCAAATTTTGGGAATGCTAAGCACCATCAAGCCCTCCTCCTGCCTCCGCCAATAAAAAGAAACAAAATTTCACCAATATTAGCATATTATTTGTTTTACATCTGAAGTAGCTTGCTAGATTGGCCTCAGATGTGCCTGTCAGATATGATAGAAGTATCGGATAAGCTATATTGTGGTTTCTGGGTCATCCGGTGTCACGAAAAATTAATTTTCCGTTACAACCATCCGACTTGGGCATCGACAGCAGGTTATTCAAATCAGAAACTAAAATATGTACATTGGGACCAACTATAAAACTGAAAATAGCAATAAATTATCACAAAATTTGATTCATTAATTGGGTAGTCAGAAAACCCGAACTCAAAAATACACTTTTTTATATAAAAATAGCTTCACCAAACTAAAGAGGAATTTTTACAAGATTTTTAAGGTGAGGTAGAATTTGGTAGGCCTACAATTCAAATTTCATTGCGTAATATTGCGCAATAATTAATTTATTCTGCCACCAGTCCGTGCGTCCTTAGTGGGTTCTCCCACTTAACACTCGGCGAGGTCCCAAGTATCCGTCGCGTCAAGAATCCATAGTTTCGATTTCGGTCACACTTCAGGGAAATTTTTTTTAGTGGGTGATGTCGTACCTTCAGCACATACACCCTTGACCATTAGTATAAAGCACCTTTTAAAACTCGTTTTACATAAAAACTGTTGAAGATTTTTGAAAACGACCATAGTACTGCCTTTGTGATAAGAAACTAATTCGTTTTACTCTTTTCTTAAAGCAAAAATACAAAATATTAAAGGCATTACGGCTTTGATTAAATTCTAGCATTTTGCGACTTATTTTATGCACTAAAATGGTACTAATAACTGTAAACAAATAAGTATTGAAAATAATTGCTTAAAAACGTACCATTTTCGAAATATAACCAAATCAAAATTACAAATTTTAAAAAAAATGCTAAAAAGTCAAACAGTTGAGTTTACAACTGCGTTTTATGAAAATTTGAAAAATTTTTATTTATTTTGAAAACACTACAACTCGAACTTCTAAAATGACAAGCCAGCAGTATTTTTCAATAAACCAAAAATTTTTGATTTGGTTCTATTTTGAAAACGGTACGTTTATACAGTCAACTCTCGTTATAACGAAAATCTCGATATAAAGAAAAAAACTGCCGGTCCTTTGAAATTCTCGCGTTATAACGAAATTTTAAATGGATTTCGATCCTCTCGATATAACAAAATTTTTGGCCCAAGTCTAATAATTTTTGTCATTTCTATGGTTGTCTAATTTAAAAAAATGTTATAACTTGGTGTTCAAGTTATCAAAACTGGTGAAGTTGTGCAAAACTTAGTAATGAGCGAGTCACACTACTTTTGGCCGAAAATATGGATGGTTCGGAGAAGTTGGGGCCCTTATTGATAGACAAATCCGCTAAAACCAGGTGTGACACGACAAGGCCTTCCCGATGATACAGAAGCAACAAAAAATCGTGGATGACTACCGAACTCTGAACCAAATGGCTTGAAACCCTCAACAATGCTACGCAAAAACGTAGAAAAATTATCATGTTTGTTGATAACTGCATCGCTCATAACAACTCCCCCCGCCGACCAGCGAATTGAATTCCTTCTCCGCTTTTTATTAAATTTTTTTACATATATGCGTTATATTGTTTATTTTATTAAACGACAACGAATTTACAGTGTATTGGTTTACGTTTTCTTTAAATTTCTTACAAATATCGAATTTCGATATAACGAATTTTTTCGTCGGTTCCTTGAAATTCGTTATGACGCGAGTCGACTGTAGTTATTAGTACTATATAATTTTGATAAAATTTACCGGCCATTTCTAGGGATATTTTTAATGAGTAAAGCGTTTTTCAAATCGGCCTGTAGCGGCCGAAGCGCAGCGGAGGTTGCGGAAGGTCAGTTTTGATTAACGCAACCACAGCCAATTTTGAATGTCTATTTTTTCCAAAATTTATGAGCCGACCGCAATTGTTTTTTAGTGTGCAGAGAACGATGTCCTCAAAAATCATGAAAATCCAAATTCGGGTTTCTTGACCGTCCCCCAAAGCCGTAATGCCCTTAATACTTAGTATTTTTGCTGTACTAAAACAGTAAAACGTTTTTTAAAATGTGCTTTATACTAATGGCTGTAAGGCTGTATATTATATGGCGACAATCATATTAAAATACCCTATTTTAAATAATTTTTAGCCCTGTCCATGTGAGCGGGGATACGGTCTGAGATGACTAATGGCAACATCAGAAAACAAGAGCCGTTTAAAGCCGTTTTTCTCGAAAATTAATGGTACGACCGCAAATATTTTTTATTTTATGTGCAGAAAATGATGTCCCTTTCATAATTCATTTAAAAATCATGAAAATCATTATTCGGAAGTGGTGACCGTGCCCCATTTAGTTAACTTAAAAATTATTTTTAGCCATTTGAATTCATCATTTTATTTAATATAGAAAATTTATTATACCGGGCACTCCTTTGGCTACCGATTATTATCTTTATTCATACAAATATCGTAAATTGCGTTATGCTCCTTTTTCGCAGGAAATCAGGAAGAGTTCAACTGTCTTTCTTCGTAATATCGTACTTGTGCTTTGGAGGTACGTAAATCATTCTTATCGGCTCGACGTAGTTGGGGTTTCGGGCCGGGTAACGTGGTTCAAAAATGGTGACCGGACAGAACAGAACATGATAAAACAAAACAGTGAAAAAACAGAACAACGATAAAACAGAACAATTAAAAAACAAAAGATTGACAAAAGAGAACACTGAAATAACAGAACCTTAACAAAAAGACCACTAAAAATGAGAATAACGCAATCAAGTTTTGTCAATTATTCGCATGAGTTTTTATTATTTAATTGGTGCCCAATATCGCAATATTTCTTCTCCGCATATATAGAAAGCGTTCCACACCTTGCCGACTAAAACCTGTCTAGGAGGATATTTAATTAATAGTTAGTAAAGCGTTTGCCAAAATAGTCCGTAGCGGCCGGAGCGGACGCTGCAGATGGTCAGATTTGACTAACGCAACCACGACGAATCTCGGATTCACCCTAAAAATATACGGTACATTATATTTTTCTAATGATAGTTCTTAGAACGTCATTTTTCAATATTTTATACAAATTACAGCATTCTTTTACACATACTACGTGTCGGTTGGACTAAAAAATTGTTAAAATACGTTCTTTTTGGTGTAATACGTTCTTAAAAACTCAAAACTAAATAATCAAAACGATGTTCTCGTTTTTCAGTGTTCTCTTTTCTCAAGGTTCTGATTTTTCACTGTTCTGTTGTTTCATGTTTTTTCAAGTTTTGTTTTATCATGGAATCTCCAAAAACACCCTGACGGCTACAGTCGTAACTCATCTTGTTGAGATTGTCCTCGGATAAACATTGATATTTTGAACCTTTCTGTTGGATTTAATTTTCTTCACCGTTTTTATAATATATTGCAATGAACAATATAATATGCGACATTTGCAATGCACATTATTGGAGAAATTTTTATAATTTCCTTCTAATATAAACAAATTTCCAAGTAGTATCCTCTTCCTAGTCGAGGAAGTAGTTTTCACTCTTACAGTAAGCATTTTCTCTATTTCAAGTTTCAATTCTTCAATAATATAACAAAAGTTTCTCCTCTCATCCCAAAGGTTGAAAATAGGGGACCTACTGTTTAGCTTTGGTTCCAAACGATGCACGTTAGAGAAGGTTTCGGCATTTAGATTAGGCCGAATTGGAGAATTGTGTGTTGTTCTTCACACAACTTCAGAAGTTGGTTCACTCGAATAGCTTGCAAACATGATTCTTAAGATGCCTAATACACGTGGTTACGACAAACCAAAATCCTTCAGTAATTTAAAAATCGATTTGCACAAACTAGATTGAAGATGTAGTTTCGAGGCCTGGAATGCTGTAGACGTTTGATCACATTAAAGATCTTCCAAGATCCTCCATATGGTACCTTTTTCATCCACCTTCAACACAAACTTAATAACCCCCCCAAGAAAATTTATACTTGTTCTATTCGTTTTATCAAAATTTATTGAACATTTTAAGAATGCCTTTGAAGGAGTCATTGCTTTAAGGCATTAAATGAATTAAATGTGTTATTGTAATGTCATCAGCATAATTATGAACTGATTTGATTTGAATTGCACTTTTCCTAGTCCACTCCTGAACATAAGTCTCTCTAGTTTCCTTCCATTCTTCTCCGTTTTGGGCCAGTCGGAACCAAAATCTTCCGACGCCCATATTAAAATTAAGGGTTACAGTTGAGAAATTTGAGGGTGTTGTTTCAATCAGCACTCCTGCAAGTCTATGATTCCGTGAAAAATAATGCAAATCTTAAAAAAAATGAATGAATTTCGAACGACGAAAATAAGGCACCACGATTATTATGTCTGTTTCATTTTATGTAAAATAAGATTCTTTTCTATTTTCTTTGTATTTCAATTTCCGGGCAATTGAAAGGAATCCGTGTGTGTATTTTTTATTACACTTACTAATTGAAACTAAACTGTTTTATTAACTCCTCAACTCCAGCAACATTCTATTAGATTATTAAATTGATTATTAAATTTTTAATGATTACCATGTAATGATTTTGTGTGCGGCGTGCGTATAACATATCGGGGACCTACAGTTTAACGTGAAATTCCGAGAGGGGATTTTATATTGGGGACAAACAATTACTCGTTTAGTCCATTTTCAAAAATGGAGCCTTCTGTTGAAAATTTTTGAGCAGGTTTTTCTCGAAAATTTACACCTTGGTGTTTTGCTTTCCAAACAGATAAACCTGTTTATGTAGTACATTTTTAAGTCCCCTGTGAAATAGCACAATCATACTAAGGAGACATGCTTCCATTTACAGAAGAGCCAAAAATTGTCTGTTCCATCATCCAAACTATTATTTCAATCTTCAGAGAGATTTTGAGAGACAAAAATTTAACTAAACCCATGGTACCTATCCAGTTCTAGAGAAACGTGTGATATTTTATAATAATTGGTAGCAGGCATCTAAATTCAAACCCCGACTACTGCGGAATTCGCATGCCGTGGTTCGGAATCCACGTCAAATAGTGGCAATTGTTTCAAAGCATACTAAATTTGATAACATTTGGATGAGGTTTTGTTATAAAAAATGCATCATTTAAATTTAAGCTGCGAAGTGTGATCTTTCCAATAATAATTAATAAATTTGTGATGTAAGAAATAAAACAATGAAAAGTTTTGAGAAACAGAAGGGTAGGTTTTATTTTCGTTCTGTTAGCTTTTTAGTCACAAGAAAATCTAAAATCCGAGTTAAGTTTGTTTTGGAAGTTTTGTCAAAGTACGATGACACTTCAGAGCTGCCGTGGGTTAAATGCACTTGAGTGTCTTCGGGGCAGTCAAAACCGTTAAGTAAAATTTTGATTTTGATCAAAAAATTAGGTAAGTGTAGTTTAATGGTCTTTTAATTTGATATTAGAGACAATGATGGTGCATTTTTAGCGTAGAAAAAATTTTATCATAGGGGTTTTTTGGTCGTCCGATAGATATTTTTTTATTGTTAGCAACTTCTGCACTAAACGTCAATAATCCTTCAATAAAGTTCCAGTTAGCAAAAAATTTATGTCGGTTCGTGCTATTTTTTATAGGTTTAATTTTTTATGGTTACATAATATTAAATGCCGGTTGCTTGTGGTCTCGTTTGCGGTTATAATAATTTAAAGTTGCGACTTGGTACATTCAAAGTGTGCATGAGAAAACAAAAGCGGTGACAATAATAATTAAGTCAATAACAAATAAATAAAACAAATGACTGGCATGAAAATATAATAGAGATATCGAAGAAATAGTTGAAATCGCAATTAAAAACTAACAACAAAAGAACGGCGTTTTAATTAACTTTCGAGACATTTAAACAAACACTTGTTATTATGAACGTCTCGTCATTCTAACTAACTGCCCTTATGTTGCATCCACATTCCATTTTTATACAACAACATTTAACGTAATAATTAAAAAAAAACGAAGGAAAAAGGTGACAAACAAAATTTAAAAACTCCAATGGGGTTAATGTAGAGGCAGATAAAATCTTCGGAAAAGATTCTTATAAGGAGGAAGTCGGTGCACACACATTTTAGCGTGGTTGTTTTTTTTCAGTCTGGGGTTGCAACGTTTCAAAATTCGAGTTTTTAGATTTATTTTACGGCGACCAAAATTAAAAATTAATCGCTTATTCAGTACCTATGAATTATTAAAAATTTAATCATGTTTTCTTGTTTGTTTAATTGTGTCGTCCGACTATTTTCCATTATGTGGCAGGAAATTTGTCTGGGCACAAATATAGAAAATATTTGATCGAAAAAAATTACAAAAGCATTTTTTCGATTTTACTGTTAGGCAATAAATAATAATAATATAAAAGTCGTACAAGTTATGCAGAAAAGTTGGACTCGACGTGAACGTTCCTCATAGCAAAATTTTTATAATTTTCTATTAACACCCCTGTGTGGGCAATTAGAAAAGCAATTAAAAGTGTAATTTTCCATTAGGCTTAGACACACCTCTGTAGGTTAAGTAAAATTATACGTGAATATTTCTAAAGCTACCTGTACCTACATCGCGGACTCCATTCGAGTATTTTCACCTTACACCAACTTTTTCTCATTTTTTTTAACAATAAAAAAACTCAATCTCGTTCGTTCCGCTTTAATTAAATAACGCGACGGTAATAAATCAAAATTTCACGTAGAAAAATGCACAAAGGTGAGTGATAAAGAATGGACATGTTGAATTGGCTTACCTATTGTTGAAAGTACAAGATTCATAAATGAGATGGAATCATATTAGATGACCACATTTATTTTTACACTCACTTAACTGCACCATAACATGAAGCTTTATAAACGAAAACACTGCATATTTCGACGCTATGCACAAACTACACATTAAAAAACTTGAAAAAACATTTTTATAACATCGAGTGATTACACCAACATTCCATTGCCATTTTGTCACTGCTAGTTCACACAACAGAGAGCGCAGCGCTGACATCTACCGCTTCCAAACGCCGACCGAACCGTAAAAATAAACAAACTTTCTGTTTTATCGACTGAAAATTCAAAATTTATCGGCAACGAAATAATGCACTAGCGTGCAGGTAGGAAGATAATAAAGTTTGCAATTCGTTTGATTTCATAATATCTTTATTAGCAAAGAACAAACAATCTCGTTAACATTAAAAATTAAGTTTACAATTTGCTCTTCTAGTCACAAATTAATTGAACTACAAGAACAATAATCACAATCAAGTATACAACTATAATGCACATATGCTTTGCAAGAAGAACTAATTGGCTATTTTACAAATCATATCAAAGTATAAAAAATTTAAACTTAAGAGACTTACAAAACATTTTAAAAAAACATAAAAAAAATCCATTAGAATCGTTATGGAACTAAAAAATAAAATCCTCTTAAAGAACTCCCTCCTCTTTCAACTTATTGTATACCGATGGAATGGTAATTTCGTAAAATTCGTCACTTTTTCGTAAGACATTAATTTGATACTCTTCGGTTTCCTTTAGATGATTTAAGAATTTTGATAACAGTGGTTCTTTGATTTCCATTGAACCATCTTTATTTAGATCTGAAAATTAAAAAATTTATGAAAAAAGTCAGTATTCTTTAACGTCTTACCTTTAAAAGTACAATTAGCAGCACAAGCTTGATAATTAGCCAACTTTTCAGAAATTTTTCGCAGATTTTCGAATTTCACCCGACTTGTGTTTCCGTAATCAACAAAATATATTAGAAAATCTTCATCGTATACATCCACTACGCCACCACGAAACCAATCACCGTCATATTTAGCCAAACACATTTCCAACAATTTAGGTTTGTATGGCGTGTGATCCACTGCTACATGATTATTAACTGATTCTGTTATTTCCGTAAGCCTATTAATTATTTCGTCAGAGTTTGGACAGAAACTTGACATTCCATCTGCCGCATCTTCATTAGATACACAAACAACTTCATTCATACCAATTTTCAATTCACATTCTTTCAAGTTTACTAAACCATACATTTTCTCTTCTGGAATTGGCATGCTCTCCTTCGTGGGCACTTTTACGGGTTCCACAGCGACGGGAGGCTTTTCTAGATCAATCAACTTCTCACTTAAGCTGGTTTTATCAGCAAATAACAAATCAAAACCTTGGGTCCCACCTTTGCTGATCTAAAATGTGACTATGTTAGAAAAGACCAAGTTGCTAAAACGTAACATAAAATACACATCACTAGCAAGCAATTGTAGAACCTAGTAAGTCCAGTCAAGTTTTAAACCACATAGATAAACTATATTAAGTCTGTTTAACAAAAGCGACATTTTCAGTAGATCAGTGAAAATCAGTATAAAATTCTGTAGTTATTGTCAGAGGTGGATAAACCTATCGGGCCTAACTGCTGGAACTAGAATCTAGTAAGTCGACTCGCAGTGCTATTTACATTAGTGACACTGCTGTCGAACAACAAATTAAAATTGTAAAATGATAAATGAATAAATTTCAAAGATTATTTTTTTTGTGATTAGCTGACTTTTACTGTACATAAATTATATTTTTTTGGTAAATTACATACAGTCGGGTCCGCTTATAACAGTATAGCTTATAGCGAGCGTTCGGTTTTAGCGAGTAATTTTTCAAGGTACCGAAAATAATCCATTACGCTCAATACATTTTGAGGTTGCTTACAACGAGCTTGGATATAACAAGCACATCTGTTTAAACGAGTACATTTGATTTGCAAAATTGATGAAATGCTTCACTTACAACGAGCAGTTTTCAATAGCGACGAACATTTTACTGCTGCGATTACAACGAGAACTCAATAACTCGCCAAAGGGTTAGCTTTGATTATAACGTGCAATAATGATAACAAACTTGCTGTGACATTTCTATTAAACAACTTACTAAGTGATTCTAAATATAATTTTTGTATGACTGTATGTAATAGGTAGGTATTTTTTCGTATTCAGTCATCATTGTTCAAATTTATCGTTGTTATAAAGTGCCACTGAAATCATGTCTAACCTAAATAGTAGAAGGTCACCCCGGGCGCTACAAGCAGTTTTGACAAACGCAACAACATCAAGACTCGAATTCACACAAAAGTGAATTTTTGCCGAAATTTGTTGACTAACCACAAATTTTATTTTTTTTATTTGTTAATTACACCATTACGTTTCATAATTCGTTGTAAAAACCGAGCTTCTGGTATCTTTACTGTCGCCACAATCTATTTTAATTTCGATGGGCGGGGTTACAGTTCAAAAGAGTCAATAAGTAAATTGCATTGTAAATAAATTTTAAAGCCGTTTTTTCCAAAATGTGTGAACCGTCCGTAAATTTTATTCATTCTTCATCTTTTATAATCCACCAAATCCAGAAAATTTAATTTTAACTAAAACTGCAACCAAAAAAGGTTTGAGGCTATTACATACAAGTGATGTAGGTATGTACATTTTAAATGTTTGTCTACACGCATTTTTCAATTTGTTTAATAATTTTGATGTTCTATGTTTTCTATATTGAATAAATCATAATATATTAAATATGTAGTATCAACCAAATCAACAATATTATTTCTTAGTATTAACGAGGTGAAAGTTTATTGTAATCGGTTTCATTTAAAATCGTTTACAGCGAGCGTTCGCATATAGCGAGTACATTTTGTTAGCACCGACGTGTGTTATAAGCGGACCCGACTGTAATTTTATGTTGAACATTTCTAATTTCCAACAATGTGTTTTCATGTGGTCTTTTATTTACTTCAATTTCCAATTCCAGTCCAATTTCCAATAATTCCTCACATTCCTCTCCTTTCAAAATTATTTAAATAACAAAGAAATCATTTATTATTACTTTGCATTTATCAAAATTAGCAGCTTCTGCACTGATAAAAAATACTGTAGTCCATTCGTTTTAAGAATAATGTTGAAGTGGGAACTAAAATATTGAATTGTGAATTGATTGGTTGATTTTTCACAAATAACTTTGCAAGTTTACACTGCTATAATTTTGTTTCAATTGACAGCTTATAAATATTTTTTTGTAAAATTTTGAGACATAATTACTAGGGAATACATTGCTGTTTGAACCAAGAATACATTAAATTCGACTTTTTGAAGTGTTAAATAACGACACGTTAAAATTTAAGAAGGTAAACATGCAAAAATTTTACACGATTCTCAATTCGAATCGCTTACATTTCCACCGAAACATTAGAACATGCCCTAAAATTCGATCGAGCAGATCAGCCCGTTCACACAAAATCATTGCACCTGTCAAACGTCACGCAAAACTTGCAAAATTTGCGAGTAATTTTTGCTTTGCTTTCATTTCCAAAATTTTTCGAATCGTTTCGCATGCGTGTGAGAGGGTACGATCAAAAATGGTCACATTTATTCATAAAAATGTTAGACAAACCCGATAGGCGCGACCCTTGTACTTACATTAGTAGTTTTTAATTAATTTAACTAATTCAAGACAATTTTAAGAAAAAGCAAGGTATCCTACCAAACTTAGAATTATCTAATGCATCTATTACTTGCCCCTGCAGGGCTTGTTGGCAAGCCTATTCATCGACCAATTGGGACATTCGTTAAGTCTTTACAGAATTATTTTCCTGTGTAAATATTACTTACCGTACGAGGCGCCACCTGAACTAGATTTACGATGAACTATAGATTAAAATTTTATTACCCATGTTATAATTTCGTAACCTAACCCAGCTCAAACATATTTAAAACAGCATTAATTAGAAAATAAAACTTTGATTTTTAAGAGTTATAATATTTCTTATGCCTTAACTTTTGACGTTTAATCCAAACAAGCCTGAAAAACTTTTTTGTTGAGTAGAAAGAGCATAGTGAGAAAGTTATCTCTAAGCATAGGGGACCTACTGTTTAACATGGGCTTCAAACCGTAAGAAGCGTATACACTTGAATTGCAAAAAAATTTATATCATAGAATTTAATAACTCACAAAATGTTGCCAGCACTTTGCAAGGGAGATACTGTCAGAAAAACTTTAATGTACTTCGTCGAGGTTTGATTGCATGACGACGGCATAGAAATCCCAGCAATTCTTTAACCAGATTATTCAATATGCAAATTAGCTGAGTAGAAAATATCTGATCATGTTATGTGGCAAAGATAATCCTAAGATTCAAATTTTCAAAATTTCATAACGAAGTTTACATAAGTGTAATCATAAAAAAAAATAACAAAACCCATCACATCTAAAACATACAAATTATGATAGATGAGAATATAAAATACACATTTAGAATTAAAAAAAGCATCTAACATTGCTGATATAAATAATTCCAATTGTGACATCTAAATTGAAGTTTTTTGTTATTTGTCTATAACTTTAAAAAATGTTCCTGAAGTAACTAATTAAGCTACAAGAAGTCAGGTTTTGTAATAAAAAAATTATAACACAAAATATTACAATTTTAAAAAATATCAAGTTAAACTGAACATTTAATGAATTTTTTGCATATGACGGCAAAAATAAAACCCATTTCTGAAAGCACGAAAAAATTGAACTTTTAAAATTAATATTAAATATTTTTAGCAAAAGAAAATAATATAATCTGAAAAAATATTTTAACTTGGCTAATTAGATTTTAATTTTGTAAATTTTGACATTTTCGAGCCAAAAAACTATAACAAACAGAAAGAATTGCTGTTTAATCTTACGATTAAACAATTATAATTATATTTCATAACAAGTACACCCTGTAGATTTCATTTAAAGTATTGTAACATATAAGCAAAATTTTGTAATTTTATAAATAAAGTACACATAGCACATTCTGTATCAAGTACACTAATCAAAATTAATAGGTCAAAACTTTTGAAATGTAATCACTATAAATCCGCATTTGTAATTTTGTATATAAATCTTGTAAATAATTTAAATAAACGTAGTATCATCGAGACCGTCGTCACGTTAGTACTTCCCTGCACTTCGACTCGCTTTGGTTGCTAACTTAACACACTTTCTTCGACCAATCTCGATTGAGTCTGATCGGGAGGCAACTAAAGCGCTCGAGATGCAGCATCTTCCGCAATATCCTTTGGGAAAATTCGACAATTGCACTAAAATGTATTTTGAAAGCTTTCACTTTTTTACATTTTAGCACAAAATAAAACTTATAAAAAGGTAATGAAAATTACAAGACTAACCTAATTTGAATTTCTCAAAATAGTCAAAAGTGTAAAGACTACGATAATAAACTATAACTACAGTCAGCAGAAGAATCGATTCACAAATTCAAGATATATGAAAAATCAGGAATTCAGCAAAATTGCAAGTTATTCTTAATCCCTCTGGATGCCTTCATTTTCTCAAAACATGTATATTTTTTTATTTTAACTCTTAATTAACCTATTTTTATATTTAAATTAATAATTAAATCTCCAAATGTGTACCAAGTTACAGTTTTGTTTATAAATTTGTATAATTAAATTAATGCAACGTCATAAAAATTAGTAACTGACTTATTAATTTAATAAAAAAATTATTACTTAATATACTGTGCGAAACTCGTGTAGGTTCAACAAAAGTTTTGATTTAATAATACGTACCACTGTAAACTTCTCTCTACGGCTGCAGCAGTCTCCCAAGAAATTTAATTGTTTGTTGGTGAATTTCTTATTAGCAAATTCTTGCAATGTGATTGGAATATAAGTGTTGGAAATGCTGGCCAATGTTCCATTAACAGTTTTGAATGCAGAAATTGGAACTTTATCCGAATCGCCATAATCTGTATATCTGACATTAGCAAACTGTCCGTCAACCGATAGAACTTCTGCACGGTATAAATTATTGCTGTCATCACTCGAATATGGACACAGAACTAATTGATTGACTACAGGTGTTCCCTTCACAGCTTCAGCTAAAAATAATAATTAGAAAATCAAATTGAATTATTCTAATAAAATTATGTACTTTGATGCCCTTCAATAGCCTGATTAACTTCTTTTAACAGTTTGTTGCATTCTCTTGTACGTAAAATCAAAGACCCATCCACTTGCGAAACAATTATAACAATGTCTCCAGATGTCAAATGATTTTTAGCTTCTGCAACTTTAAATACTTGCACTGGTTTAGGAATATCAGTCTTTTTGTCATTAAAATCCCAAATTTTTGCCTGTCCTTTGTATTTTTTCTTTGTTTCATCAATTTCAAAAATTAGCTCACCAGGAGATGTAACTTCTACGTTGACTGCTTTGGCCTAAAACAAAATAAAATTTTATAAATATCCAGGATTTTTTATTTTATTTATTTGATTGTTCTTTCCAGAGTCAAATTTTATAATCTTTCTTATTGTACTTTATAACCTATGCTTAATAAGTTGATATTGATGGACACAATTTAATAATAGCAATATAACTCACTTTTTTGATTTCGGTTATATCTTCTGCACTCCCAGTAACACAGCAAATAAATTCTGGAATTTCGATAAACTTCTTGTGCAGAGGTCTGATGTTGGCAGATGTAACAATCGTGCCAAAATCAATCAAACCACATGTGTAATTACCGTTCACTATCTTATTAACAATGCCACGAACGTAAGTATCTTCTTGATCAAAGAACACGGCAATCAGATCGCCCACAGCCGGTACAAAGTTAACATTACTTGGACATTCGTTGGCAATATCATTTAACATAGAAAATTCGTTCATATAGCACAAAGGAAGCGCATATCCTATGATAGTATTATCGTCAACAGTTGAAATGTACTCAAACCCACCTCCTTGGGAGATTGTTTCAGCTGTACACTTTCTTTTAGAAGCCTTCGCTTGTTCAATCGGCTTACTTATCGGGGATGGAACTGGTGTCGAAGAAGCCATGGATAAACTACTTCCAAAGCCATAATTTGATACTTTTTCTTCTTGGACATTATTTAGCTTTCCTTCAGAAGATGTAATTGGTGAAAGTGGCGCAGAATTTTGTGGTTTGCATGGTAGTTTATCTGATATCGGTTCTGGTTTCTGACAAACTCCCAAAATTTGACTCCTTTGGTTTTGAATTTGTGGGAGGTGAGCGAGGTGATTGCAACTAAAACAAATAAAATTGTTAAATGATCGAGATGAGAAAAATGAATTGCATGAGACTTTTATTTCGATAAGATGTAATTAGATATTTTATAATTAAAAAAAAAAACATCAGTTTTTCACAATTTTAATTTGTTCTTCGGTTCTCTAACATCACAGATAATTCACTACAGAGAGTCCACTCAATAATTATTAAACTAAATGGCAACCAATCAAATTAATACTTTTAATTATTCGATTAGAAAGGATACCACTTTTACAGGCTCCCGCCCAATTTTCTAAAACAAATTTCGAAACTTTCGAAACTTAGTAAACAAAAATTAAAATAGATCAATTAATTATTGTATAAAAAATATTTGAATTGTTAAAAAAAAACAGTTAAATTATTAAACAAAACAGTGGCATTTTTGCATAAAACAGCCTAATTGATGAAAAAAAAAAAACCGTAAATTATTCAATCATAGATAATTGAAATATTAAAATAAAAATAATTAAAATATTGAACAAAGCAGTTCAATTATTATTGAACAAAACGGCACAATGATTTTTGTGTCAAATAATGTAAAAGAAAAAAAGTTGGTATTGTAAATTGGAAATTAAGTGCTTTGCAGAAAAATAAAAAAAATGGGTTCTTTGGACAGCAAACAATAGAGGCTTTAGAAATTCTGTAATTACCGAGAACCTTGTAATTTTTCTTAATAAATCTTCCTGGTCTGGTTTGAGCCACCCGTAGATAATTAAATCAAAAATAATTGAACTATTGAACAAATTAGTAGAATTATATTGAATAAAACAATTGAATTTCTAAAACAAAACAGCAGAATTATTGAGATAAACAGCAAAATTATTTTATAAACAGTTGAATTGTTGAAAAATACTGAACAAAACAGCAGACTTTTTTTAAGAAAACAGTTGAATTAGTTAGAAACAGTTGAATTGTAAAATATAATCTTCTTATGCGAGGTCTTGCAACCTGTGTTTTCCAGCAGCAGCCTCGGATAAGATCCGAAGTCACTGCCAGTACTCTGAGCATATTATTTGTTTTACATCTGAAGTAGTTTGCTAGACTGGCTTCAGATGTGCCTATTACCCTATATTATTGTTAATGATGGCAATTCATTAACATAGGAGGACCACCGGCTTTACGTGCCTTCCGAAGCACGGGGACGGTCATAGATAGAAAGAGTCAGAAAGAAAATTTTCCTTTGTAGACTCCTCCCGGGTGCCTTAGCATTAGTAGTCCATCGCTCTAACTACAAGGCCAGTGACCGTCCTCGTAAAATATAATAATTGAACAAACTGTGGAATTGTTAAGCATAACAATTGAACTGATGAACAAACTAGTTGAATTATATTGAATAAAACAACTGAATTGTATTACAAAAACAGTTGAATTATTAAACAAAGCAGCAGAGTTATTACTAAACAGCAGAATTATTTAGCGCACAGTTGAATTGTTGAAAAACCAGTAAAATTGTTAAAGAAACAGTTGAATTTTTAAACATAACAATTGAACTGATGAACAAATTGAACAAAACAGTTGAATTATTGAACAGAAAAGCAGAATAATTATTGAACTAAGCGCAGAATTATTCAACAAAATAGTTGCATTTTTGAACAAAAGTTTAATTGTTAAACAAGCAATAACTAAATTTTTAAACTAAAAACAATTGAATTATTAAACAAAAAAACAATTAAATTATTACCCCAAAAAGTAATTCAAGTCGTAAATAAAATAACTGCATTTTTGGGCAAAACCAGTTGCATTTTTGTATAAAAATGTTGCATGGTTAAAAAATAGTTTGATTTGAATACATAAAAACTGTAATTTTATAATTTTTATTTAATTCAAGTTTAATAACAAGGTAACTTCAAATATTAATTTCCTGATTTTTCCACACTGGGAACACTGTTTACGTTCTAGTCTCCCTTCCCGAAAGAGAAAGAAATAGAATTCAATTTTAATTTTATTGATGTAAAAACCAGCAGTACAGCGTAAAGCACAAATGGGTAGACCAAGTAGCGTAAGTTCGCGGTTCGAACCACCCTTATTCAAATTACTGCTGTGATTAAAAGTCTAATATCGATCTGTGAACTATGGAGAAGGCAACGGGAAACCACCTCCAGATATGGCACTTTAAACCACTTTTTCAAACTAGGAGGACGTATTACTTGAACACCGTTGCATGAATAGATTTGAAATTTTGATAGTAACTTCACAATTACATTCTCTATGGAAGTAGCCGTTTTTTGATTTAATGTAAATTTCTTTTTTTTATAAACAATTTACTGCTTACATATTTATTTGGCAAAAAATCGATTTATTTTTTCAAAAGTGCACCATTTCTATGAAATTTGATTTAGAAAAAACCCCTACTTATTTTCATAGCCAATAGTGTATGGATTATAAATTTGTTTGGTTTCTTGTTCCGCCTCTTATACTTTACGAGAAAACAGTTTCAGAGTACGAGAAAAATGGTTTTACCCCTTAAAGTATCGAAATTCAAAGTCCAGTGTTTAAGAAAAATTGGTTAATTTTAAGTTTCAATTTCAAAATTTTCCTTACTTTTTGACTTCCTAAATTGGTAAACTTTTCCGAGAGAGTGAGAATCTTTTCCGAGTTTATTATAGTAAAAATATGAGGTTATTTGCAAGATTGCAGTTTACTTTTGCACTTATCATGCTTTTATAATAATATCAACTTTGTTATGCTTTAATAGCTATTTAATCAAATAACTGTTCAAGTTTGTTATCAGTCTGCTCTTGTGAATGTATAAGATAAATAAATATTGCAAATACTAGTAAATAAACAAATATAGTTACTCATTTTCAAAATGCTCTTACCTTATTTGAAACATTTAGTGAAACCTCTGGAAGTTTAGCTGCGCCTTTCTTTATGGAGGACGTGAATAGGAAGCAGATACAACACTCTCATCTGAACTTTGTTGAGTAGGATTTGAAACATTTCTCTCTGCATTGAAGGATCTACGTGTAGATTGGTAATACGGCTGTTGTGGTTGCCGGTTTTGATTGGAATGATCTCTATTATAGTTTTTATTGTTTGTATTGTGTTCAAAATTATTCGAGTAGGATTTTGGGGATGGCTGAACATTAGCAGTTATGCTATAATTTCCGCTGCTGTTGTAGTTAACTGTACGGTTGCAACTTTCTCCAAGTTTGTAATATTCTTTCTGCTCTTTAATAAGATTCTCCGTATAGTCCTTACGTATCATCACCAACGTACGACTTAAATATTTGGCAGCCTTCATTCTCATGTAATAATTAAACTGTTCTATCTGAAGCCTAAAACATTTTTTAAGTTAGTCACAGAAGAGATAAAAATTTAAATAGACCTACGTGTTCAGTTCATTTAAATATCCTCCCGGCTTAGGCAAAGATCCAGCTTCAAACAATTCAAAACCAGATTTTTTCAGCTCACTTAATGAGACATAGACCTCACCCGTATACTCTTCTTCTAGTACGGTAACAAGACGTCCATTCAAATCAACAAACTTGTTACAGTGAAGCACCCCGTATTGGGATGACCCCATGTATTTATGACTCATTTTGATACCTATAGAAAAATTAATGCAAAATCAAAGTATTTCAAAATAAATTTCGATACAAGGAAACAAATAATGTGAATGCCAGAAATTTCCAACAATTAATTTCTGGTTTAAGTTGTTACCGGAAATGTAATCTTGTTCATTAATTCAAAAAGAGAATTACAATTATTTCGAATTTTAAATTAAACTTACAATAAATTAGAATTAAAAGAAATTATTAAAAAAATATACCTTAACCCTTCTGCTCGCTAACACTAAAATTCTACAGGTGGAATTGTTGAATAAATTTTAAGGTTATGTTATACAAAGCTAACAACTTCAAATTAAATTACCAATAAATTTCAAATTAAAAACGTATTCTACCACAAGTAGGTAGTTGTATTGATTCAAAATTTTAATTTTACAAAAATAGTTGGCCAGACTTACCTGTTATTTAAAAAACCAATCAAGAGAAAAATATTCTTTTGAAATACAGTTCATCACACGCTCAACAAAATGCTGAAGATGGCAGTAAATGGTCATTTCTGTGATGGCAGCTTGGAATTGTACAGAGCAAGTCAACAAATTTAGATGGCGCTAAAGTTACCAACTGATTTGAAAACGGAATTTTCCAAAAAGATCAAATAAAAGTAAGAAAGGCTAAATTATTTATATATTATTGAATTTCACCTCGACGATTTTTGCGGTGCCGAATCAAATTTTTTCATTTTTTTATCCAAAAATTTAGTAAGCTACAATGGCTAAAAAAAACAAATTAATAACAACGTAGCTGCTTTTGTTTAGGGAGGAGGAGGATTTGAAAGCAGTAATCTCCTCACTTTATTATTATTATTCGGCATATTTTATTTTTTAAATCCTTTGAAGGGGAGAGCCCTCACAAAATAAATTTGCTTCAGTCATTTGTGGATGCCTCCTTGCATTTCACTGATATTCTTTTCCTCCATTCTGCCCTTTCGAGTTTTTCATATTGTACTTGTTGCATTGGCAACAATTCGTAAAACTTCTCAAAACAGCTGCACAAATATTTTTTTTGTTCGCTCACATACTTTTTAATCTTTCGTAGTCTTACTATTAAATGCCGAAAGAATCCCATTTGGAGCGGTTCCTTTACTACCCTGAAAAAAGGGAAAACCGAGCAATAAAGTTGATACATTGTGCGGCTAGTTCTAATATTATTCTTTAAGCTTTGTCTGTGACAACCACTTGTCCAATAATTTTAGTCGCCAATGGCCCTCAGCTTAAAATGTACCGCCAAAAGAACAAGCGTGGGACATTGGTTTTATGGCTCTTTCCTTACAAAGTGAGTTTTACTGACCAGTTTGTAAGGAAAGAAGCATGCTTAATTTCTATTGGTGTGCTTCACTCGTCTTTCTTGGTTGGTCAAAAATCGTCAAAAATAGAAAAAGTCGTACAGTTCAGGAGGAAGAGGATTACTTCATGTGCGTAAAGTTAGCCATGCAAAATGAAAGTTGTGCTCAATGTATGCTGATTTATGCCGTAAATAAAAAAAATTTATTTTGAAAAATAACATTTTTGTGGCCAAAAATGTATATTTTCCCGCTACTGTTGACGTAAGTATGCCTTATGTCCATAGTTACAATAGACGTAAGCTGATCATAACATTTGTTTATATAATTTTCGTTGACGACGGAACTTAATAGTCACTTACACACCTAGGAAAATAATAAAATAATGATAAATTAATATTTTAGGAGTATTTATTTGTGAAAATGAAATGTACAATTTAAAAACAAGGAATTTTTATAATTACATGCTCGTTTTCCAGAAAATCAGTCCCACACAAGTTGTATTACAAAGCAAACTTAGAAAATAAAAGTAACGAAATGAAAATTGAATTCGAGTTATGACAATCAAATGTCAAAATTGTTTTAAAATAATTACATTAAACTGGTACATTGCAGTAGCGGAAAATATAATAGTTACACGGCATGTGGACTATTAACACTCTCGGAAGGTAATATAATCCTCGGCTTCCGCCTCGGATTATATTAACCTTCCTTGAATGTTAATAAGGTCCTTACATTCCTAGTAGCTTAAATAACTATTTCGATGGAAGTAAGTCCAGCCATTTCGTAATTTTTCAAAATAATTTTTTTTATTTATAGCACAAAACAGCACAAATTGAGCACAAAGCAGCACCAATTGAGCACAACTATTATTTTTTTATTTTTCAAAAATGGCACGGCTAACTTCCACTCTCAAAATCCGCAGTCTCCATAAAAACCAAAAGATCGGTAATAAGCATGAACTTCGATTCTGACTATTTTTAATGTGGATTATGAAAGATGAAGGTCTAATTAGCGCATATAAAAATAAAATTTGCAGACGGGTCCACAAATTTTCAAAAAAAGCGGCTTTAAAAATTTATATACAATGCAATTTTCTCATTGGTTCTTTTGAACTGTAACCCCGCCTATCGACAATTAAAATAAGTTTTCAGCTCTAAAATTAATTGTAAATAAGTTTTTGTATAATATTAATATATTATGTTAAAATACAAAAAGAATTGTAAACTCCGCTCCGAACCAAAATATAATAAAGCGTATATTTTTAGGGTAAATTCGAGCCTTGCGGTGGTTGCGTTTGTCAAAACCGACTTTCCGCAGCTTTCTCTTCGCTACGGCCGTTACAAGCACTTTACTCATTAAAAATATCCCTTCAACTCGGTAAAATATGGATGTTGCCCCGACAGATACCAAAGAGCGACCAGTGTTGCCAGATTTTAAAAGCTGTAGCGCCAATTCGAAACCAAAAAGTGCCTAAAAGCGCAACTAATTGATCATATGGCGCCAAAATTAAATTGTACTAACTTTTGTAAAACCGGACATTAAATAAAGATAATTTTAAATAATAAAATAATAAAAATAAATTAAATAGAACGTCAAGTAATTAACATTTCCAAAAACTTGACTTTATGTCATTCGATTAATTATCAAAGTAGTATCAAGTTGATTATGCAAAACTCAAGTTTGTTAGTAGTTATTTACTTGAGAGGGGGGGGGAAGCAGTAGAAAATCCTAAATTGTGCTTTAACACCGGGTCAGGTAGAGTTTGGCGCAGCCGTTTTGACACGAGTACAGTTATTTTCAAATCAATTTGTCACAAGTAGAGTTTGGCCCAACCATTTTGCAAAAGTACGTGGGGAGATCCGAAATAAATTTATAAAGCAATTATTAAAGATGAGGACAGGGGAATTTAAAGTAAAATGAATCACAAATTAAATTGTTTAGAGTTAATAACCTCAAGTTTTTCCAAGAAATTATTATTCACGTTTAAGTTAAATCTAAAGGACTTTTAACAAAATTTAAAATTTTCGAGTGCCCTTAGGCCAAACAACCAACAGTTGAGCACCCTGATTCAGCATTTAAAGTTACGTCTTGTTTGACTTCAACTAAGGTATTTAACATCGCTTCAATTTGAGAAAAATTGATTACATTTACTAGAATAATTAACAAATTTGACAATATTGGTAAGATGACCAATGCGAAGGATATGGATGGCACAGTAACATCAAAATTTTCTTCTTAATTATCAATTCTTAGGGAGATAAATCAATCCCATTAATATTTTGCAAAAATACCTGAGGAGTAAAACTTAAGAAGTAAAACGTTTTAAGAAATACCTCTGTGGAATGCAATGGACCAGGTGGAATTGTAAAGCAATAATGGAATGGCACAAATTACAATTTGTTTAGAGTTAATTTAAAATTCTTTTTCAACTTTACTCACAAGTCTTTTCCCAAGTTCTTTTATTATTCATCAGAAAAAAAAAATTAAGTCAAATATTCTGAAAAATGGTTATCGATCATAATTTGTATAACAAAATTTAAAATTATTAACGGTGCGGCCTTCAGCCGCACAACCTGTCATCGTTCTCAAGGAACCGCGCAAAAAACCCTCACTGATTTAAATTAAATTTTTATTTCACGTGAGGCACTTGTAGGTGTTCCCAACATGCCCAAGACGCCCGTTTGCCAATTTTGATTATAATAAATTTGAAAAATTTATAGCATTACTCGAACTATAAAAATTTAAACATACAATTAATGCTAAGTTTTAAATGTAATTCGTAACAAATTGCAATAAAATTAAAACCAAATTGCGAAGGGGTCTGGGAGTCGCACCCCCAGGTACACTCAAACTGTGTTTTTCAATTATTTCATTTAATTTAAATTTAACTTCTCCTCGGAGTTATAATTTATATAATATGTCATCGTTCTCAAGAAAACCAAAGCGCTATAATAAACCCTACTCATAATCTGTAAATATTGAATGTTTTACCTTTCAGCAGTGAGGCACTGGAGGGTGTTCCACACCCCCCAGACCCCCCGGTTTGTGCAGTTTATTTTTTATTAGTAATAAATTGAAGATATCAGCATAACCGATCTAGAAAAATTTCTAGAAATACTAATTAATTCTAACTTTAACAAGTCACACTCAAGTAACTAATATTCCAATTAGCCCAAATTATAAACCAAAGTTGTAGAGACCGGGGGGTCTGGGGTGTGGAGCACCCCCCAGGAACACTCAAACTGTGATAGATAAATTTGCAAACTTATGGTTATCAGTATTAAGCGATAATGGTGAAAGTTTTAGCACAAAAAATATAAAGCAGTGACCAAGAATCGGGGGAGGATTATGAATTCTAGTATAATATGTCATCGTTCTCAAGAAAACCAAAGCGCTATAATAAACCCTACTCATAATCTGTAAACATTGAATGTTTTACCTTTCAGCAATGAGGCACTGGAGGGTGTTCCACACCCCAGACCCCCGGTTTGTGCAGTTTATTTTTTATTAGTAATAAATTGAAAATATCAGCATAACCGATCTAGAAAAATCTCTAGAAATACTGATTAATCCTAACTTTAACAAGTCATCCCAAGTAAGCCAAAGTTGCATGTGACCGGGGGGTCTGGGGTGTGGAACACCCTCCAGTGCCTCACTGCTGAAAGGTAAAACATTCAATGTTTACAGATTATAAGTAGGGTTTATTATAGCGCTTTGGTTTTCTTGAGAACGATGACATGTTATACTGGGGGGAATTAATAATCAAATAAATAAAAAATTTTTGCAGAAGCTGGATGTGATCCCAGTACCCTTCGCGTATGATTTTATTTTTTGCAATCTTACGAAATTCCATTAACAACTTACCAAATTTATGTTAATTTTTATGCAATTCATCAGTAATATATAATTATTCAAATTCAATTTTCTCAAAATTACCAAAGAAGCGTGCCCTTACACTTACACCTCTTGAAGTCTAATACAAGACCTACACGCACTATGAAAATGAATTAATTCAGTGAGGGGAAGTTGCCGGTCTCCCCTTGTTAGTAAAAATATAATTTAATGTTTTATTTTGAACTTTTAAATTTGATTATTTAAATAATTAACATACTAATATTGAATTAAATAACAAGAAACTAAAGTACATTTTTTTATTTCCAGTTGGAACGTTATTTTTCTCAGTTGATGATGCTAATTACACAAATCCACTGTAGATTTTTTGATGAAGATGAGAAAATACAGGCCTTGTCGTGATTTGGAGAAAACTTGAAATCTGTGTAATAAATTGATTAGGAAATTTACATGACGAATACCTACCAAACTGATGTTGATTTTTAACAATACAACTTTTTGGGTTTATTTTTCCCTTCTACTGATCCGAGGTACTTTTAAGAGATATCTTAATGAGACGATAGTCTTCATTTTTGTGGTTTCACCTCTTAACAGAGGCATCGTGACCTCTTCAATTTTTACAAGAGTTCTCTTGGCAAATTAGCTCATTGTTTTGCCACCTTCCAAAGGAAGATGGTCAGAATAAAGTTTCGAGTGAGAAAATCTCGGCAGTCAACATGCTGAACCATCAGGTAATAACCGTCTTGGGTATAATTTTTGGGATTGTTCCAGTCGAAAACTCATTTTTTCCCCTCTGCGAAACGAAATAAAAGCAACATAATTTCATTTCTGCGATGCTTTCGTAGGATCTCCCGAACTCTTAGAATCTTATTTTTCTTTTTTCTAGAATTCTAGAAGATTTCTTTCTTGGATGATTGATGGTACACTTTGTGTGCAAAACTTTTTCTCGTAAGCTATGACCATACAGAATGGAATACTTCAATTGGGAAACCAACCCAAAACTACGTTATAAAAATAATTATTTGTCTAAAAATTAGAAGCATCATTGACATTGAATTGTGCGTTTATTCCTCATCACCTCAATAAATAGGAAATATTGCAGATATCTGATCTAATTTCGGCCTTGTCTTGTTTTCTATTTGTTAAGTGTCATTCATTGTATAAGCAATGGGAATAATTCATCGCTATTTGTGCCAAGTATAACATCATATTGATTGCAATTAGCTAAGTAATGATATTATTGGATATTGTCCAATCAAGTGGATCAGACCTGAGGCGTCAATCTTTTGTTACATGTGAAGCATTTCAATCTAAAATGTTAAGGGCAAATGGCTCGTGATATATGTCATTTAATTATAGATGTTTTGAATCAATCCTTTAATGACTTGGAAAATTGATCCACATTCTAAATTTGTTAACAAACAATTTAAGAGTGGGCTTTAATTTGGATTTTATGTGCTTTGGTAGAAAAACACTTTTATTGTTGATAACAAGCGTGGCAAGAAAATCATTTCGGTAGAGCTTAAAAATAGAGTCAGGTATATAATACTGCACACAGGGTGTTGCAAAGAAACCCGACGTTTGCTCAAAATAATGTGCTTAGCGTTAAATATAGACAAAAAATCTATTCTTTCTTATGATTAGGGCGAAAAAAATTTTGGAATGGAATTGTGTACTACAACAAAACTAGAATAGAATATGATTGTTCTGCACCGTAAAAATAAATTTCCAAATAATTCATTTGAAGTTGCACCTAGCATTAGATTTAATTTTTGTATCGTTAGTGTGTGAAGACCACGACACAAATATCTTTCTCATTGGACTGGATAACTGTCTGTTTGTCACGACACATTATTCGGGACAAACGTGTCGTTCAAATTGGTTTTAACCCAATTGTAATTTTTATTGCTAAAAGCAGTAGTCCGCATGACTACAGAAAATATGAAAAATAAAATAAAAGATAAAATTATAAAAGCGCAATTAGGTTTAGCCCAGTTTTATCGATATTTATGGACAACGAACCCACTCTCCTGTTAGATACAAGTAATGGGAGATGATCCAATCAAATCGATTTTGGCAGGTAAATAATTTGCCATCATTTCGTCGTGGTACTGCGGCACTTTGACTTTCGAGACGTTACAAAGAGTGAGCGTATTTTTGATTAATTAGAGCGATAGTGGTAGTGCATAATTACAACCACCACCATTACACGATAATCCAAAATCATTTTAGTTTGTCTACGAGCGACTAACGCTCTTGTGCTCGCACAAATCCCAGATGCCTAAGAAGAAGGAAAAACGCACCAAGAAAGCTTCAAGAGCTAGTACAAAGGATTTAAAACCAGTGCTAGAGTTTCCTGAAATCGATTTAAATAAACCATTAAAAAATCGTTTTGATCCAAACGATCCGGTGCTATTCGACTTAACGCTTCCAACTTTTGAAAAAGATTTGCTCGAACAAGAACGCGAACGTGTGGACAAGTTGAGCGAGAAAAAATCCAAAGAAGAACTGGTAATCGACAGGCGCAAAAGAGAAATCAAAGCCAAAGTTAAAGAAATTTTGAAAATACCGCCGCCTGCGAAATACCAACCTCTGGAACCGGTAAGAAAAAGTGACAAATTGAAGGAGTTCGAAAAACAAATCAGAAAAGGTAAATTTTTCGACAACAGTTACAAGAAATATTTGAACAAGTTTGTACCACTCGAGATTACTAATTGGAGGGAACCCTATGATTATAGAAATACCTTCGATTCGGTGGGACTCGAACGACACCGAATTTGGAAATCTGTTTATTAATCATCCATCACAACAGCAGTGTGTCTTTGATCACAATCGAACGACACATTTCGAACTGCATCCGAACGAGATATATCGTTTATAATTAATTATTTTTTTTTGTTTCACTTTAATTATTCGTGTTGAATTTTGCCCTCAATTTTATTCAACCTACTTTATATTTTAAAATACCTGGAGTGCTTAATTATTTTTAAATTAATACGTCGATTTTAAACCGAAGCAACCTTCGAGATTTAATTGTGAAAACTTTCCGCAACCAAGTGAAATTTTATTAAGATGACCATCAACGTGAAGATATCGCTTTGCAAAATCACAAAGGCCAGCAAGTTATTTCAAAGAAATTATTATTTACCTTTACTGAAACCACTGTCGCCGAAAGATGCCCTGCGAAGAAAAATTATTACCGGCCAAAACGTTTTGGGTTCAAGAATTGAACATTACATACCCACGTTGGAATCTTATGAAGAGAGAGTAGCAAGACGAAGGAGAAGAGTTAAGGGAAAGCCGATAATCAAGAAACGTGTTCGAATAAGTGAACGGTATAGGTACATGACTCCATTTCTTGACGAAAATATGGAAAATCACAATGTTTTAAGAAACGTTCTCAGCAGAAAGCCCAGAGGAAAAGGACAACAATATTGCTATGAAGTATTTGACAAAGGCTGCGTTCTTATTTTGCCTTTCCAGTTTGAACGAGCTATTCGAGACAGGGATATTATCGATGTGGTAATGGCCCAAAGAAGTGAAAAAATTGTTGTTAAGCTAAATTCGGGCCTCAAAATATCACTGCCTATTGCTAAATTTGAAGGACGCTGTCCGTTGTACAGAGGTTCTGGATGGACCAAAGAAGCAATCGAAGAGGAGCATCATCATGGTAAAGAAACTTTTTTGCTTGCGAAATTATTTGAAGCTAAAGAACAAGGCGTAGAAGAATGGGAACTAGAAATGATGCGTTTGGCTAACAAGCGGAAAAAGAAACTTAAGGAGAAGATACTCAAGATTGGAAAGAAATGTTATCGGGTTGTTTGGAAAATATGGATTGGGATAAGTTTGAAGAAGATACCAAGCAAATTATCGACGAAAAGGATGAAATCGTCGAAGAAGAAGATATTCCTATGGCGGTTGATGATATGGATAAAACTGTAAACGTAAACGATAAATTGAAAGAAGGAGGTGAAGAAGTTTTATGTCAATTGCCAACAATGAAAGAGGTACCAGAGGTAATAAAAAGTTTAGGTTCAGGAGAAATGTGTGAATTGCAAAATGTGAGTGGTATAAGAGTAAATTTGCAAAGTGGACAGCAACGTTTCGTGGCTGGTCAAATGGTTCAAGGAGACGAGAACGAAGTGTTTGTACCTGGACAAACCATAACTAATGAAAGCGGCGGTACCGAATATACACCAGGTATCACCGTAAATTTGGATAACGAACCCACTTTAATTCCTGGTTTAGTAATGGGAGAGGAAGAAACTGCACCCATGTTTCTTCCCGGTGATTCCACTATTACCCAAGAAGGGCAGTTACAATTTGAAGCAACAGAAGAAGATTTGCCTCCTAAACAGCGTAGTCCCACACCAGAAGAGTCATCTTCTTCTTCTCGTTCTTCGTCGCCTTCACCTCCACCCGAAGCAAAACCTAAACCGAAAAAGGTTCAACAGCCTATAGTAATAAGACGGCGAGTGGTTGAAGAAGAACCTGTCAAGAAAGAACGAGTTAAGAAGAAGAAACCACAATTAGTGGAAACTCCAATTAAAGAAAAGTCCCCACCGAAAATATCGTTAAGAGAATCGTTAAAACCACTCGAAGATAATTGGGAAGCGGTGGAAGAAAGGCGACGAAAGGAATTAGAAGAGGAGAAGAAGCGCAAAAAGCAACACGCCGAAGAGCGCATGTTGGACGAAGAAAAGAAAGTCGATCAACTTAGATTAAAAATTAGGCAAAAATATAGAAATATGAAATTCGAAAAACCTGCGCCGTATCAACCGACCGAACCTGTTAAGAAGAGCAGTAAACTGAAGGAACTGGAGGAAAGCATAGTAAATGGAACGTTTTTCGAAGATGAAAAGACGAAGAAAATTAGAGAAAATGCAAGAAATTTAACTCGATTTGCGAGATACCACAACAGTGTCAGTGATTACGTAGGTATGGGCTTCGGAAAATATAATCTTCAGGAATTGCCTCCGTTATCTCTCGGCGTGAGCCGACAGCTTCGAATTCTAGTTCACTAAGAAAAGCATCGAGACGCCGACTCGTCAGTGCCAAAACATCGTCGGGAAGTTTCATATCTATTGATAGCGAGTCGTTTATAAAATTTCGATTTGTTTTTCAAAATTTGTTTTTTAAACAAGTATTTGTACATGCATAACTAAAAATTAGCTGAAAATCAGTAAATTAAGTTTTTTAGATTGTAAAAATTAGAAGAAAATCTTGTATGTTGTGGGTTGTAAAAATTGTTAATCTTGTAATAATTTATTGTAAAAAAGTTCAACCAGTTGTTAAAATAAAGTGTAAATTGTAAGTTGTGTTTTCAAATATCGTTCGTTCATTACATTGACTCGAAATAAATAAAATTCATTTTTAAAATTCAACGTGCAACCACCTTAACCATGAATTACGTTCTTTCGTTTTGTAAAGTAACAGCTGCCAGTAAATTATTTTCCAGAAATTTTTATTTACCCCTACTCAAACCCTTAACGCCGAAAGATGCCTTGAGAACATTTAGAATTACCGGAAAATGGCTTTTGGGGCCAAAATTCAGCATTACATTCCGGTGTTATTAAATCACACAAAAAAGAGATCGAAAAAGGAAAAAAATTATGGCAAAATAAAGCATCAACACATGGAAGATTTTATTTACATGATGCCCATTTTAGACCCAGATAATAACGAAATGCATAAGAGGTTATGTGATATTTTAAGTACCAAAAAAGGCAAAGGTGCGTTCGTTTACACAGTGGACGACAAAAATTACAATTTAGTGGTAGATGCTCATTTAGAAACCGCGATTAGGGATGGGGATGTTATCGACGTGCTCATGTCTCAAGGCACCGATAAAATTTTGATAAAATTGAGCGACTTCAAAAAAGTTCCAGTTGAAATCGAAAGTTATACGCGGGACGAAAAATTATTTAAAGGCGAAGGAACCACGACCAAAGAAGACGAACGACACCACCATCATGGAAAGTTAACCATGAGTTTGGCAAAAATATTTGAAGATAAAGAACGAAAGGAAGAGAAATGGGAGGAGGAGTTGAAACGTATGCTCCAAAGACGTAAATTACAACCAGGCGAAGGTACGAAAGAATGGAACGAAATGTTAAAGGCGGCGACTGCAAATATGGATTGGAAAAAATACGAAAAACAAGCAAAACGACTTGTGCAGTACATCGAAGAACCAATTGTTGAGTACCACATTAGTATGCAAGTTGATGATTTTAGTAAAACGAAAGATGTGGATGAATTAATTACAAAAGGAGGACAAGACATTTTGGATCAGTTGCCAACCCTGCAAGAAATACCCGACATTATAAATAATTTAGGGGATGCAGTTTTTCACGAGTATGAGATTGAGACTAAAGACGAGGAAGGAGAAGCTGTTTTACGTAAAATTTGTGGCGTTAAGGTCACGTTGCCGTCTGGAAAGGAGTGTTTTGTTAGTGGTCAAATGATAAAAGGGGAAGAAGGCGACGTTTTTGTTCCCGGAAAAACTATAGAGAACGAATTTGGCACTGAATATGCACCGGGAATTATGGTTTGTATGGATAATAAACCGACTTTGATAAATGGGTTAATTGTTGGAGATTCGGACAACAAAAATCCAATGTTTGCACCCACGCCTTCTACTATCACAGAAAACGGTCACTTGTCGTTTACTGTTACTAAAGAGGAAAGAATTAAGTATAAACCTAGAAAAGTACCAGTGAGAAAGGTAATGAAATCTAATAACCAAAATCCGGAAGACGATTACGAGGAATATTACTACGACGACTGCGAAGATTTCGTCGAAGACGAAATGAAACCTAGGAAAAAATTAAGAAGAGTTGTCAAAAAGCGCAAAATTATACCTCCCGGTTGTGTGTATACTAGCGAAGAGGATATTCAATACGAAGAGGAAGAGTATTCGGAATATGAGGAAGTGGACGACGACGAAGATGAAGGTTTTATAAGTGAAGATAAGGTAGGAAATTCTTCCGAAAGTGAAACTGGCGGTGAAATTGACTTAGAAAACGATAAGCCTAAAGAATTGACCTTGGAAGAAAAAATTGAACAATATAGAAAAGCAGTTGATCCTCGCATAGTTGCATATAAGGAACAGATAGAGGAGGAACGTTTAAGATTTAAGGAAATTAATGCTAAAATTACTGAACTCATCGTAAATATTGAAACGAAGACTGAAGAGGTTAAAGAGAGACTGGAAGAGTTGAGAAATTTGACGATAGTAAAAGAAATTGACCCAATCTCGACTGCAAGCTTCGAGGACGCCGTGGATATTGCCAATGAAATTACGAACCAATTTCAAGACGCTAATGTTATATCTGATATATTATTAACTATAGTTCGACGAATTGTTACATTTTCAGATAAAAATAGAATTAGTGTCGATAACATAAATAATTCTAATAATAACAACGAATTTAAAGTAGACGAGAGGTCTAAACGCTGTGAAAAATTAAAAATAGCTTTAAAGACAGCTATGGTGGCTGGAAGTAACGTATTTAAAAATAGACCCAAAGATGAAGTTTCTGCTTTAAAAGCTATCGGAACGGTATTGACTTTAGCACTACAAGACCAAGACAAATTGGTACTCGAATTGTGCGATTTAATGCAAGATCCCATGGATAGAAACGAAATTTGCGAATTACTTTTAAAGGAATTAAGTCAAAAACATAAGAAAAATAAAATGACCACCCTGGAAGATGCAATTATAGACAAGGAAAGGGACATATTTGAGGATAGCTATGTGGTCGAAAAGTTAAAAGACGTTTTGGACAAGAAGGGCGATATAATTGGACCTGCATTTAAGAAAATATCCAAAAACAATCCGGATCTTGTGTCCAAGGTAATAGAACTGATCAAAAATAACGTAAACCTTGTCAAAAACGATCTCAATGCAACCGAAACGCTACAAGATGCGATAGTGAAGGCGGTGGAACAGATGGCCGAAAAGAATTTCAAAGATTTTGTGAAAAACGCCGGAAAGAGTGACATCAAGGACTTGATTTCGGAAGCGGTTTGCTTTTCGAGTGTGTTGGGACTAAACGGTGTGGCTCAAGACTTGTTAAAATTACCGTTGAATTCAAATTTGGTTTCGACCGATGATGAAACTTGTTTGAATCTTCTAAAACGCGTGGTTTTGATTAGAAAATTAGCGGAGAACGATCGCGGGCAAGCTGCAGCTTTACGAGAAATTAAAAAGAATCCCGAATTTGGAAAAACAAATCCGAGAATTCGTCAGTTAATACGTGAAAGCGCAGGACTTGCTTCAAATTCGACAACGATTAAAAATTCGAAAGAAATTCCGACCAAATTATTGGACGATCAAAATATTATTGCGTTGGAGGACTTTTTAATTAAAAGGTCTAGAATCGATTTGCCTGTTTTGGTTAGCAGAAAAGGGAAGGAAGTGGTTATTCCGACAGAAATGGAAGAGCAGGTGTTGAAAGGTCTCGTTCCTTACTCTTTGCTGGACGAGGACGGTGTTAGTAATATAAAGGCTGTGAAAAAGTTTGCTAATGGAATGATCAACAATAGCAAAGATTTTGAAAAATCCGTAGACGAATATCTTCCATTTGGAACTAACAATCGACGAAATTCGGAGGTAAAAAACGAAAAATGGGCCGAAGTACCTAGTTTTGGGAAGATGGATGTAAGAAATCGTATTCGTAGATTGTCAAACTTTAACCCTCGAGTGACTGCATGATCCCTTGAAATTGTGCTGTGATTTTGTTGTATTTGTTATTGAATTTTGTTGACAATTATTAGTAGAATGTAAATATTTCTAAAATTTTATTTTTTGACGTCAAGTTTGTTTGAAATGCATGATGTGTAGTAAAATAAAGGAAATGATAAGTGATAATAATAATAATGTAATGCACTAATTAAGTTGTGTAAAATTTAATGTTAATTTGATGGTTGCCAACGACAACATCAAAATTTTGAAATTGCAAACGGTGAGTTTGGTGTTAGAATTTTGGAAAAATTTGTTTTGCTTATTCAGTTTGATCAAAAAATTTCAGTTGGCGCTTTTATTTGAATAAATCATCACTTTCACCAAGTATTGATAGTTTTCTTAGTGCATTAACATCATTTTCATCTGTCATTCTCATCACGCTCTGAAAGATTTGCTTATATTTGATGATGTCCACCAAGCAGACATCTTTTCAGGTGCAGGAAGCGAGTGTCTGGCTAAATATAGCAGAATATGGGAAAAAGATTACTTATTGTCGTCATCGGAAGAAACGATTAGAATACATTTTGTATTTTTGTCAAGATGTTCGTTTCCGTTAACTTGACGATATTTCCAAGCAATTTAAATTTTGGATCTATCCCAACAGATGTGCTTTAAAAGTAAAAGTAGCTTAAGATAAACGAAGCGTGTACTATTTACTATTTTTAAATACATATAAAATACATGTATACATGGTGTCATAACAAATTCATCACTTTCATTAAAACCTGGAAATTGCCATTTTATCGTCTAACTATGAAGTTGATTAATGTCTAAAATGAAGTCTGTTTACATACCATTTCTAATCGAATGTTGTTATTTCGTGATGTTGCACAGCGACGCGCCGGGCTATGATCTTATTTTTCCACCCCTATACTGAGTATTGGGTATGAATATTTTTGATATGATTTAGAATCGCCAAGAAGAGTCATATTTTCAATACAAAAACGTTAATTTTAGAAAATTAGTAATTTTTTAAGATAACCCCCTCCCCCATTCTTCCTAAAAAAAAACTAGTAAAAAATATGACAAAACCACAAAGTAATCACTTTTTTCATCACTCACTAATTCCCAGATGAGCAATAGCTCTATAATTTGGCTTAAAGATACATTTTTGATGACAATGCAATAATAAGTAATTATTTTTCATGAATTGTGATTTAAATTGGAGCAAGGACATGGGTTAGTAATTAGAGTAGTGAGTAGTCATACCGCAGTGGTGGCTTCGATCTCCGACCAAGCACACCGAATTCCTTCCAACCATGTCTCCCTCACAAAGCACTAGGGCAAGTGGCACCATCTTTGAAATATGAATGTAAAAAAAGTGCCGCAACCCTACACTGCAACGTTTAAGTTTTAAAAGCGAGGGACATTTAAATCTTCAGATTTTATCTTTTAGTTGTTATCTGAGACTTCGAATGCTTCAAATATTGAAAATAAATCTGTAATTGGCACCTTAAAGGACATAAGTTTCTTATAATTCCCACTTACCTTTTATAACAATCGATGCCTAATGTTCAGTCAAAGTAACCAATTTAGCAAGATAATGCACAAAAAACGTTCTTCAATCTGGAATCGAACTCAAGCATCAAGAATTCTTGTGTACAGTAACTCGGCATTCTCTAAAAAAATTTTAGTAATTTTTCGGGAATTTTCAAAAATTCTTAGAAATCTTTTAATTTGAGAATTCTTATGTATACTTAATTGTGGATACATTAACCCTTTAAAAAATAATTTTCTGGTAGAAATAATATTCCTGAACTTAAATGTACACTTTTATTGTAGAAATAGCTTCACCAAACGAAAAAGGCATTAATTTTGATAGGCCCTATATTAAGCCAACAATTCAATTTTGAAGTTCGAGAATTTGCCATATCAAACACATGTTAAAGAATTATTGCGTAATATTGCATCATAATTAAATTCATTTCGGTTGCGTCGGTTCATCAAACCTGAGTTTTCACACACAACACTCGACGAGGTACCAGTCGATGTTTTAAATAAGTTTAACCTGTTGTGTAGAACCCCTGAGACTCAAAGATGTATTATTTCCTAAATTACTGTTAGTTTCGAAATAATTTTCATGAGTTTTACTTTCAGCCGTTTTCGAGTTCTGTCGGACTTAGGGAAGTTTTTTTAAAGCCGTGTTTTTCCAAGATGTGTAGACCAACCTAAAATTTTATTTTTTTTTAATAATTGCAAATATTTATTAACTTGTAAAATTATATGTTGAATAAAATATTTTAAAAATTACAAGTTGAAAGAAATTTGAAAATTTTCTTATGCGCAACGGGGTCCTAGACTAAAATGTAAGTTGAAAAAGTTTTCAAATTTCATTCAACTTGTAATTTTTAAAATATTTTGTTTAACATATTTTTTTATAATATGCTAATTAGACCCTCATCTTTTACAATTAACTTTAAACATTGTCCAAATCGGAGTTTAGGTATCTTAGCCGTCCCCTAATTTTCAAAATAGTAAAAATAGCTCCTTGAAAACATGAAATGAACAAAATATGTAAGGGCAATGCTTTTTTTTAATTTTGAAAAATATTTTTTTTTGCGTATTGGTAGTTTTTTTATAACATGCAAGGCGTCCTCTCAGTCAATACAAAGCTCTTAGGTGGCAGTAGAAAACAATTTTAACTAAAATTTTATTTAAATTCAAACTCTGAATTATACTTAAATTACCATAAAATCATTAATTTGTTTAATTTGTTTTTAAGTATAAAATTATTTACAGACTCTATAGTGTGTAAAATAACGGCTATTGAATTAGGGGGAGTTTAAGTAATTTTAGGGGGCGAAGGGGTTTAATTTTTTCTTATTTTTGCTGACAAAGAAGCGGGGCGGGGTGGATATAATAAATCATTCATAATCGGGGGGTTGGCCACTGACCAAAAATGTGTACACCAAATTTGCATTTACAATAATTTGCAAAAAATTGCAAAATTTGCAAATAATTTCAAAATTTGCAAACAATTGAAAAATTTGCAAATATTTACACAGATATTTGCAAACAATTTCTGACATTTGCAAAGATTTACAGTCATTTGCAAAAATTTAGTCATTTGCAAAAATTTACTCATTTACAAAAATTTACACATTTGCAAAAATTAACACATTTGCAAAAATTTACAATATTTGCAAAATTTGCAAACATTTGCAACATTTGCAAAATTTACACAGATATTTCAAAAATTTCAGACATTTACAGACATTTGCAATATTTACACGCATTTACAAGCATTTACAAAAATTTACAGGCATTTGCAAAAATCTACACACATTTGCAAAATTTGCAAACAATTGCAGAAATTTACAAACAATTGCAAATCGTTTACAAAATTATGTACACCAAATATACCAGGTGGTCAACTCGTTCATAATATAAAAAAAATTACAAAATAATGAAAATTTAAATTTTGAAATTATTTAATAAAAATTTTGAAAAAATTCTTAAGTCTTATCATTTCGAAAAGGGGGGGTTTCACGATTTTCTTATTTTTGCTTATATAGGGGAGTGGGAGTTTAAAATTATTAAAAGTTTGCTTACGTATACTTGAACGCCGCCCTTTATGGATTAAATTAAATAAAAAAATATTTCAGGTTTTATTATTTTGTTTTTTTGTAAAGCCTGCAGCTTTTTAATAAAACATTTTACAGAATGCTCCAATTCGGATTGTAAATTCAACCGGCTGAAACTAGTAAACTTAAAAATTAATGAGTAAAATTAAAGTTAAATTTTAAATTTATTTTAAGGAATTTTTGAAATAACTACCCTTATTTTCAACAATTTTAATAATTGTCTGCAATATACTTATTTAAATTTAACTTAAATTTCATTCAATAAAAATGTACGTCTATTTTGTTCTCCATTTTCATTATGGATTGTAAGTTGAATGGATTTATTTTTAAAAAAAATTACTAGACTTAAGTTGTAGCCAGTTAAATTTTCCATTCTGAATTCAAAATTTAATTTCTTTAATAATTTGTTTACAAGATACAGGGTTTAGAAGAAAAAAATCTTTACCAAATTTAATTCATAACTCAAAAATCTTATAATTTCATTAGAGGGTGTTTAAGTATTACGTACAGCGGCGACTCGTAAGAAATGAGAATAGAAAGACTGGTAATTCGGGGGTTTGGGGGGAGGAGGGAGAGTTTCTGAGTTAAATAAAATGTTTTGAAAAATAAGTTTTGAGAACTCTATTTTTATCTAATTTTTTTAATTAAATTTATCTAGGTCGCAGAAGAAATTCGTTTTCTTTGCTTTTCCCAAAGATTTAAAATTTTTAATTTTCCAAGATTGAAGATGTTTAATAATAATTTAACACACAAAATATTTTGATTATGTTTTTGTGAAATTTGGCTTGGTGGTATGGTGAAGCAATGCCTCCCTGCTTACCCAAGCAAGCCACCGCTGATTACGTAAGCAAACTTTCAATAATTTTAAACCTCTCCCTCCTGTATAAGAAAAAATAAGAAAATCGTGAATCCTCCCCTCCTCCAAATGCTAAGACGTACGAATGTTTGCAAAACTTTTATTAAATATCATAATTTTATTGAAATTTAAAATTTCTAATATTTAGAATGTTTTTATCTTACGTAAGATTTATAATATCTCCTCCACCCCCAGTGTCAGCAAAAGTAAGAAAAAATTAAACCCCTTCCGTCGCCTAAGCCTACTTATGTAATACTCGAACGCCCTTTACATTACAATACTAAATTATCAATATTGTGCGGCCAGTAGACCGCATTTGGGAATAAATTTTTCGATTTACCCTACATGTGGATTGGAGACAGATAGTTAATAGATAGAGACAATAACAGTTTGTGGTTAATTCCACACTCTTTAAAAATGTACTGACTTTGACATATTATGAAAACAGCTAAAACTAACAGCTTTGGTACAATTGCCATTTGAAGGCAAAAATAACAAATAATACTGCCAAGAAGTCACTCTCCCCCACTTCAAGGGTTTAGATTTAGACAAGAATTTTAGTTCAAAGTTTTTCTTGGAAAACTGTCTTTGCGTCAAAAACCCAAAGCTTTGCATTGGTGACGGGCGCACCCCGTATGTTATTTTTGAATATTTCTTATGATTTTTGCAGTACTTTGAGTGTAACCTTTTCCTTACAGTTTTAAATTTCTTTGCAAAAAATTATAATATAAATAATTTAATAATTTAAAAAATTAGGAGTGATTTAATTAAATGCCCCACTAGTGGAAGTTGTGTATCAAATTTCAGTTTTCAAAGATTTGGGAAAGTTATATAAAAAAAAAGAGATGAAAGAAATTCATTCACAGACGCACCAACTTCAAAATGATTCCTGTTCTTATTCCGTTTACTTGATAAAGAATTGTGCAAGCATAAAAAAAATATATTATTATGACCAATCACGTCCTAATTAGAATTGTATTTTTGCAAATTTTCAACAAAAATTGTAAAATGAAAAGAATTATATTATTTATTTTGCAATGATAATAAATACTAAAGAAAACAATGCAAAATAATGGATTTCGGCTGAATAACTAAGAATTTTTTCAATTTTTGACATACACGCAAAGAAATCTATTCTTACCGTTTTTGAAATCAACCCAATCATGGCAACGTTCTTAAATTCAAACAAAGCATTCTTAAATTAGAATATCAAATTACTGATTGCTTTCTGGGGCCGTCCATAAAAGACGTCCGCAATTTTATCTAAATTTTAGACTCTCCTCTCACTTGTGATACAGTTGGTCACAATATTTGATCCCCCTCTCTGGAACGTCCAATGGTCACAAATCAAGAACCCCCCTCATTTATTATCATAATATATAAGAAAAAATTCTCAAACACAATTTCTTTACAAATCCAAAAAATAAAATTTTTATGCGGACGTCACATTTGGCTAACTTCCCTCTCCCTCTTGTCACATTTGGTCGTATTTTGTGACCTCCCCCCTCTTCACTTAAGGCAAGGACGTCCTTTATGAACGACTCCTCTGCAACGACAGTTAAGTACGACATTTTTAAATTTTGTTTCAATTTAAGAACGTTGAATGATTGGGTCAATTTCAAAAACAATATTTGAACGGATTTTTTTGAGTGTAAACTCTTTTTACTTAGCGTTTTAATGTTAATACTCCAGTATTGTCATCAGAATTTGGGAATGCATAAATGCGTCAATTTTTAAAGCTATCGCTCATCCCAAGTGTGCCAAAACTAGGAAACCTGTTACATTTTTAAGTTGCAAAAAGTACCTGAAATTTTTACTTTTCCCATTCGAAAGTTTGGCATAAACAACTTTTTTATTCATCCATTTCTTTTGATTTTGTATCACTTTCATTCTTGCAGTATGCAAGAGTTGTATATTTTCGTTTTAAGTTTTCCTGAAAAAGTTTTCGACGTCAACACAAACGATAGTTTTCCAAAGGCCACCCATCTATGATTATCTATTTGTTTTAGTTGTTTTCATTTTCTGTTCTATTTCCATTTATGTTAACATCAACTTCAAGACCATTAGACATCGTATTTGTGGTTTGAATGAAAAATACATGGTGCATAACTTTTTGGGAAAAGGCTATTCATAATATTGTCAAAAAATACGTGTTTGGTTAATTTTAGTATGTTTTCTTTCTGTGAAAGCTTAGAATTACGGTTGGAAGGTCCCCCTTGTAAGTAAACTTTTAGCAACAATAAGATTTGATGATTTAAATTTTTCTTGATTTTGGAATACGGTTCCACTTTATTAGCATACGAATTATTTCATATTTAAGTTTTATCCCCACGACATGGCACTGATACTTCCTCCTTTTTATCTACAGTACTAAAATTGGAACTGGCAACCGAAGTATACATAATGATCTCCAAGGATGAGGAATGAGAATATAATTCTTCCATGATAAGAATCTCGAAATAACAGTAACACACGATCGACCTTGCCTTGACATTGCACAAAACTTGTGATTTCATGATCTTTCCTCGCCTCATTGATAGTCGAGTACAGAAATTTCTAATTTAAAATTTCGGCTTACATCATCATGAAGGGCAAGGTAAAAGCGCAGAATAATATAAAAATAACACTTCAAACGTGTGTCGAGCCTCATTTTAAACCACCTTTACATAATATTTGTCATATGGTGTTAATAATTTCTTAAAATAAATTTTTCCACATGTTGAATTTCAAAGTCAATGTGGAAGAAAAGTGCTGTTGTACCTACGACTTGGTCAAGTTTTGATATCGAATGTACATGGCAAAGTTAATTTGGCTTAAGTGACATGTACAAAAATATCAATCCAGGTCCTAGATCTTTATTTTCACTATGTAATGAACTGTTTGCGACTTCACTTTGTTTCTGTTTAGACGAACAGTGAAAAATAAATAAAGCTATTGGGAGTTCTGTTTTAAGCTCATTCAGGTTGAGTTCAATGTTCTGTATCTTTCGACCTACATATTTGTGTTTTTCTCCTTTTTGTTTTTTAAATGTATTAAAATTCCTCAATTAATTTAACTTTATTTTTAAAATGCACGATTTTTGTATATTTTTTTGTTATCCGTAATTTACTGCATAATTTAATTTTGTTTGATTTTTGTGACTTACTTTAAGGGAATGCAACTTGGAGGAATTTCAAGATTCTTCATTTTGATTTTTATATGTTCATAACAGGTAATTAATTAAATACCGATGTCCTTAAGTTTTTGTTTAAAAAAATCTTTGTCAGTATTGTATCGAGAATTATTTTTTAACATTCCAAATTCGTAACTCGATTGTCGTCTATATTAAGATTCTCATGTGATAAAATTTTTTGGCAGATTAAAATTTTGATTGCGTAAGCATTGTTGTCTTAATTGATATTTTAGACAAAAAAAAAACTAGTTTGATATTTGGTTGCACCATTTCGCGCAGATTGGTTAAATTTTAAAGTTTATTAAAATTATTTTCGTGTAGAACAAAAAATTTTCTATTTAAATGTTTACGTTGTTTGGCATTCAATTTGTTCTGCAGGTTGAATTAATATAAAATTTCAATAAGGAAATTATGTTTTTCTATGATATCGATGCCAACAGCACAGGAGAATTGTTTCTTTGTTAATCGGTTGTCAAAAGGCGGTTAATGAACTAAAGCAATCAATTGTTGCGTCAAGACGTCACTGTAACTTCCGCATAATAAGAAAGTTTTTTTTACCATCAAGAGAAAACTTTAGTTTTCACTGTTGGCTCTCCTAACATTGAAAATATTGTCCATGGGATAATGTCAATTGTATTTTTAGCTTTCTGATTTTAGAAGGATGTTTATTGTATTTTTGCGAATATCTAAACGCAAAAGTTACCACAATATTAGTTTTCATATCCAGCAACCAGGATTTGGCAAGCAAAGTACTTTTGATGCTAATAATTTTTCTCCCTGTAGATCGTCTTATTGACGTCAAAGCAGTAATGTGATATGGCATAAAAGCCATAATGTTCCGTCTGTTGTTTTCTATTATAAAAATTATTTGTATTTTGATTTTTTTTCGTTGCAATCAATCACAACGTCATTTCCCATCTTAAGTCATACGAAATGAGAAAATATGTTCCTCATCATGGGGAGAGTCCAATAATTTTTAAAACTTATCGGGAGGTTAGTTAGCTACAATAAATTATTTTTTAATATTATTATATCCATCAGAATGTAAAAAATGTTCGGCATATAGGCCGCTCTTAGGAGAATTATTGTCAAATCACTCTATGTATGCGTCACAAACAGAAATTTGGGCTAATACAATAATAAACAGTCAAACCTGTTTTTATGCGGTTTTTATATGTGGAATTGTTTGTGTGCGATTTTTTTGCGCGGTATAACAAAAAGTTTCATCAAATGCAAAAATTGAAATATTTTTTAAGAGATTCAAGTGTACGTCTATTATAATTAAGAGTTAAAATTTTTTTTGCCATTAAAACAGAATTTTTTATATGAAACAATTGCAGCACAAAATGTTGTATAAGTAAAGAAAAAAAGAGAGACAGTCATTTGCAAAAACCGGGGAAAGCAAAGATTTTAAAAATTATTTATACGCTCCTAGACGTTCACCTCAATTTTCAATTTTTTTATGTAAATATTAAATAATATATTTAACAATCAACTGAAGCAATGATACCGCACAGTGTTGCCAGATTTTTAAAGATATTTTGCGCTTAATTTTTTCCAAAAATCGCAAACCGTAGTTTGGGTGATTTCTGAGAAATTAAATTGCAGACTTCGATATTTGACAAGTGAAAATATTCTCGTTGTACAATCAGTATACAACCACTTGTAGATAGAGAGGGGGGCAATTGTTACTGATTAACTGGTGGGTGCTGGATGGTAGCAGTACTGACTAATGGTGTGTTTTTAAATTTTTGACGGGTAAAGATAAGATATTAAGGCGCCGATAAGAGAATCTCGGTTTCTTCAGAATTAGCCGTTGCTCCCCCCCCCCTCCGAGTAAGTAACAAACTTCAATTTTATATAATCATTACCACTACTGCAAACTAATTGCTATCACAACTGACAATAAGTGAACCTTTAAACTTGATAATCGAATGACATAAAGGCAAGTTTTTTTGACATTTAGAGAAAATGAAATTTTATAAGTCAATTTTGTAATCACAAATTTTTATTTAAATTTTATTAGGCCTCTTGTCTGAAATAATATTAATTTGTATTATGTAATAGTTTAGGATTATTATTAGTTATTAATTTAAATCAAAAAAAATTTTTTTTTGGTGACTGCCACTATGAATTTCCTTGAAGAAACCGGCTACTTGCCCTTGACGCCAGCCCTGATTATAGAAATTCTTTTTAGAAACGTTAATTACTTAACGTTTTATTTAATTTATTTTTATTATTTAATTATTTAAAATTATCTTTATTTAATGCCCGGTTTCACAAAGACTAGTTAAAATTTAATCAATGATTAAAATTTTACATATTGTATTGTTGCTAACTTTAATCATAGATTAAATTTTGATTAACTTCGATGAAGCCGAGTATTACTATTTCGATTATAGAATAAAATATTATTTTTTAATTTTGGCGCCATATGATCAATTAGTTGCGCTTTTGGGCGCTTTTTCGGTTTACCTCCAATTTTAAATAAATTAATGTAGAGAAAATTTACATTTTAATTTCTTTAACCGTAACCGTTTTATATTTTTATTTATTTTATTTACTTTCCTGGGCCCCACATGTAGGCAAGGAGAGGTACTGAGATGCATATTATTCACCCCCCCAATCAATTGTTTTAAAAATATAATGTTTGTATGCATTCATTTTCAGAAAAAGCAAAGAAAACGATTTTTGTAAACCGCGCTTCTCACCATAAAAAAATTTTAATACGACACTGAGTTGTTCCAGCCAGCAGCGGCTCAAAAGAAAAGAGAGTTGTGAGTCAGGCAACCGGGGGGTTTGGGGGTACAAAAGTAAAATAATTTTTTTAAATAAATGTTTAGAACCATACTATTTTTGTTGAATTTGTTTTCATCATCACATTGAAATCTTTTTTCCTTGCTTTTCCCAAAGATTTAAAATTTTTGATTTTCCAAGATTAAAGATGTTTAATGATTTAAACATTATGCAAACTATTAGAATTTTTTCTTTGTGAAATTTGGCAGTGGTTTGGTGAAGCACCGCCTCTCTTAACGATTATTCCCACTTCGAAGCAGATGAAGTTTCAAAAGTAGTTTTAAATTGTTTTAGAGGCCGGGAAAGTATAAAATACCCCCGCATTTTCATTATTAAGTGATCAATAGTAAAATTTTTTAAAACAAAGCAAAGCATAAATTGCGATCCCAACAATAAAAGATAATAAATATTGCATTGTCCTGATAAACAAAATTAAAGTGTTAGATATTCAAAAATTATTTAAAAAATGCTTTGTTTTCTTGAGAACGATGACATATTATACTGGGGGAATTTATAATCCCCCCTCCCAGATTCTTGGTCACTGCTTTATTATATTTCTTGTGCTAAAAACTTTCATTATTAATCGCTTAATACTGAAAATGATAAGTTTGCAAATCTGTCTATCACAGTTTGAGTGTACCTGGGGTGCTCCACACCCCAGACCCCCGGTCTCTAAAAGTATGGTTTATAATTTGGGCTAATTGGGATATTGGTTACTCAAGTATGACTTGTTAAAGTTAGGATAACTTCTTTTCTAGATCGGTAATGCTTTAGATATAAAATCTTCAATTGAATCTTCAATTCATTTCTGTTAAAAATAAACTGCACAAACCGGGGGTCTGGAACACCCCAGTGCCTCACTATTGAATGGCAAAACATTCAATGTTTACAGATTATGAGTAGGGTTTATTATAGCGCTTTGGTTTTCTTGAGAACGATGACATATTATACTGGGGAATTCATAATACCCCCCCGATTCTTGGTCACTGCTTTATATTTTTTGTGCTAAAAACTTTCATTATTAATCGCTTAATACTGAAGATCATAAGTTTGCAAATCTGTCTATCACAGTTTGAGTGACCTGGGGGTGCTCCACACCCCAGACCCCCGGTCTCTAAAAGTATGGTTTATAATTTGAACTAATAGGTTTCTTGAGTATGACTTGTTGAAGTTAGGATAACTTCTTTTTTCTAGATCGGTAATGCTTTAGATAAAAAATCTTCAATTCATTTCTGTTAAAAAATAAACTGCACAAACCGGGGGTCTGGAACACCCCCCAGTGCTTTACTATTGATAGGCAAAACATTCAATGTTTCAAACACAAAATGTTAAAAAAATTCTTTTTGAAAGTAAAATATTTGAAAATATTTTGAAGTTGGAAAATTTTACAAGTGCCCCCCTTGAAATGAAATCCTGGCTACGGGCCTGCCAACAATAAGGGATAGTCAATTTGTCTAAATTGCATTGTCCTGATAAACAGAATTAATATCGTAGATATTTAAAAATATTTAAAAAGCTGGGGAATCTAGCAAGACCACAAAATAAAAGACAAAAATTGGGGGGTCTGATGGAACATTTTCCATTCATTATACGTTATTAAATAAAAAAAACACTAAAGCGGTATCATAAATAACGGCCACGCCACTGGCCCCTGCTTTGCAAAATTTGTATTTATATCGAAGTAATTTGAAGATTTCAGCATATTGGCTGTTGCTACGTATTGTAAGGGGGAATAATAATTATTAGAGAATATTGATACAAACTAGGGGGTCTGGGGAACTTGCACTTCTACTGTGCAATTATTTAATTTTAAAAAATTCCCATTTTCAGATGCTGGTTTGAAAGTTACATAATAACTCTCATGATTTTAAAGAATTTTAACAAATTTTGGCAGTCTGGTTATCTTAACGTTTGGGTATATCTATTCATATTTATAAATATGTATTCTTTTATACAGGGTGTCCGTCATAATATTGTTAAAATTGCAAAACTAAGCAAATCGCATTTTCTAAATTAAATCTGTAGAATCAAGGACTTACAAAATCTTCGTTTCGGAAGAGGGATTAATACTCTTACAGATTCAATATTATTATTTAATTGTTCTTCCTAAAGATTGTGATGTGTTCTTGCTTCATTGATTATTTCTCTCCATTTTTTCAACTGTCTTCATTCCTCCACACTCATCTTCTTTAAATCTTCCATTACGCAGCCCTACCATCGCAATTGGGATCTTCCTCTCTTTCTTGTTTCATCCAGTTTCCACATAGTCAATAGCTTTGTTGGTTCCTTATCATCACTTTTCATGATGTGACCTGGCCATTTTATTCTCTGGGCTTTTATAAATGAAATTAACAACGTCTTTACCGTTTACTTCGTGATTCATTTTTGGACGAAAGTCTCCACCTTCTTCTATGTTACCCAGTATTGTCTTTTCTGAATCACCGATATGTAAGCCATTAAATAGCATATTGTGATATAAATGCGTAAAATGTACACTTCGTCACAAGTCAAACCCAAACCCAAGTTTTAGTTAGCGAATTCGACTGCTGCTCGGCATTCAGCCTCACCAGGAATATTGAACTTATGCATTACTGTAAATTTTGATTTTTTAATAAACGAGTAACGATTCTTAATTTTATAGGTACGCCATTTTTATCTGTTTATATTTTTTTAAATTAAAATTTAAATATAATTAAATTACAAAATATCTTAGCAAAAATTGATTTATGTTATTGTTACAATGTAATAGACACAATGTGGTGGCTGTACAACAAAAGTACATATCCATCTATTAACATGAATAAATAGCTTATCTTTTGGATTGTAACCTGCTGCCAAGTTTAGTTAATAAATTCTTAACGACAAGAGAGATATTTATTTCGAACCAGACATGTGAAAATGAAAAATTTAGTTTAAATTGAATAATTACGTGACAGTAATAATAAATTAAAAATAAACGCACGTCTGTATAATGTAAAATAATAATACACATTTTCTTCAAAAATGCAACGCTCTGTATAATTAAAAATAATTTTAGATTTTTCAATTATTCACAAGATAACCTTTGATATTTTTCGATAATTATTTTCAAAGCCAAAATTTCCTTCCTTATGTAAAAAACATTTTTACCCCTGGCTGGTTCTCCATGCGCCGGTCCTCGATCAATCTAAAATCCCCCCTTCATGTGGAGATATTTGAAATGGTAACTCACTCGGTATATTTGATTGTAAATAAGCAGCAGACAAGAAAATCTAAACTAAAACAAATAAAATGATCAGAAAAATGTAGAATTTACGACGCGATGCGAACCGGAAAATGTCAGCTTTCCCATTGTTGCAAATGACTTATTTCTTGTAATAGCCAAAGCCAACAACTTTAGAATTAAGAGCGGTCGACTAATCTTTTAGCGACAATGTTTTGGCAGTTGTACACGACTTATAAAATAAATAGCTTTTTGTTTCAAATGTTTGAGGAAGTAAAGCACGTATTAATGTATAATTTGGCGTATAAAAAAGTAAAATAAAAATAGTTGTATAAATATTGTAAATAGAGAAACGTGAACGACTTTGTCTTAAAATAAAATGTTCGGCCACTTGTTTTCCAATCGAGATTACTTGAGAATCTTAGGTGTTTGTTAAAAAATGATTTTTCCTTTTCAAAATTTCAGAATACTACAAATTTATAATTAAAGTAAAGAACTTTGAAAAATTTACTAAAGTTATGTTGTTTAAACCGGTTTATCTGAAACCGAAGATGAAGGAAGCTTTCATACCAATGGCTACCCCACAGAGATCACCATCTCCACCTCCACCACCTCCGCCACCACAACCCGAAGTTATAATTCCACCCGAACCGGAAATCATTCCCGAACCGTTACCTCCACCAGAGATAATAGAAGAAGAGGAAGAAGAAGAAGAGCACTTGCCAGTTTTGGTCAGTAATTATGGCATGCACATAGTTTATCCTACCGAAGCTCGAAGAGACGTTCTTTCTGGAAAGGTGGCTTATATGTATATCGACGAGAAGGGTGTGACGGTATTCAGGCCAAAACACATCTTCACAGCTCTCAACCTAAGAACCGATCAACGCAAGAAGTATGAAGATTATCCATGCATTGGGGCCCATCAAAGAACATTTGAACGAAAACCACGACCTCCTGGAAGAGACTACTCTGTTCCAAAATTTGATGTAAGTTAATTTTGCACGTTATAATAGTTTGTAGACCTTAATTGAAACCAATGTTACGGAGAAACGTTGATGATTCTAAACCCATCAATCATCTTTTTCGTTCTTCATAATGTTCGCGAAACTTTTGTTTGAGCAGGTACCTGTCTGCTTTCTAAAAAATCAATTTTAGATCTTCTGTTTCATTCGGTTTAGTCTTTATACATGAGTTTTTGTTTATGTCTTAATTTACATACTGTACGCCACTGTATTACCACAGGTAACTAACTGGCAGGTGGGTAATAGGATGGACAGGTGAAACACGCGATGGCCAGTGTCGGTTCAACTTTGTTACTGTCGACGTGTGTTGTTGTTCTTTTGCGATTTATAACTTTTCCGATTCGGTTGTAATTTTTATTTTTTAAATCTTTTGTGTGTGAAAATCGTGTTGCTCGACACACGTGGATTACTTTAAGGTGTTTAAAGGACAACAAATTAGAAGATGTAAGTTTTGTTTTATTGACGTTAAAATTTTTGTCGTGTTTGTTTTAAAAACACCTCTGGAAGGAAACTATGTAGAAGTTGTTTATCTTGTCTATTGTGTTTACTAATTGCGTTAGACTGGGTTACGCCGGTTATTTTATACAACAGCAATTTTTGGGTTCCGTAAAAGCTGCCTTCTCAAGAATTCCCAAAATTTGTCTAATTTTTTCGTTTTTTCAAAATTTTTGATTGCTTTGCTAATCGATATGTTAAAAACAATCTTGGGGAGTGGTTCAAAGTAATAAAACTCATGTAAAACGCAAAGGAGGTGTGCGAAGTACGAATAATTAAAAAGTAATTGATAGTATCAGCGGCACTAACGATACAAACGAAATCCATTGGAATGTCATCAGCCCAAAATTATAAAATTTCGAAATTCAAATTTGAAATAAATTTTATAACAGAAAACAAGAACCAACTAAACGAGTTCCAGATTATTCTTTTTTGGGGATTCAACTGTTATGGGTCTGATGTGGGATCTATTTTGTTTTAGAACAATTGAATTTTCTTTGTACGGATTAGATTTATGATATGGCAATACTTATGGCCAAACCTAATTTTGCATTTTGACAAACAATCATGCATCAAAGTATTGACACTCCTATAATTGCCCATACCTTCATGATTTTGAAAGTAGGAATTTTTTGAATAAATTGTTGTGTACTTTACACTTGAATATAAGAATGTGTACATAGTTTTGTATACATAATTAACTTGGCAGGCAATAAAACTCATCAAAGGTTTTTGACATCAAATTGGATAATTTATGCACCCTGTTTTACCACGTAAGTCAATATTAGCTATATAATTACAAGTGTACAATACAAGAAAATATTGAAATCACCAAAACAGTGATGCTCAAGAATTCATGTTGATATTCAAACCAAAATATTTAAAATAAAACCGAAAACGTGTTTACGGTTGATTAATCATTAATTCTTTAAAAACAGAAATTTTGTTATCGTTAATAAAAATAAAAGTCAAAAAAACCATCAACGAGCCAAGTTTTATTACTACTAAAAAACTTGAATAAAATTTAAATAAATAAAAAGTTTTTCCGTCGAAATTTCTCAACATTTACACCAATTTTTCTCTTTGTTAGTTTTGAATGGCCGATGCAAGTACATACACATTAAAAAATTACCTCAAATTAATTGAATTCAAAACAGGTAAATACAAAGAGTGTCGGGGAAAATTGCTTATCTACCTTAGATATAATAAATTCCTAATTTGCATAACTGTCGATTTCATTTAAAAATTCAAATTTATCATGGCGCTATTGCATTAACTTGTATGTTGTATAATTTATTCAAATGTGTAAGTTATGACTTTATTGACTATAATTTTATTACGAAAGAAGAAATAGTCAATTAAAATAAACTAGGTGGTTTACAAAACTATTTTTGATTTATTTTGTCAAAATAAATGTCACCTTGATGTATCATTGAGCACTCACTTGCTCATTGAAGAGTTAGCAGTTATGATGTGTTAATTATTTGATTTCTTCATGAAATTAAATTATTTTGATTAAACTGGATTGCCCATAGTTAAACTAATGCCCAACGATGGGGGGTACCAACCCTTTGATGTGCAAAATTGTTTTTATTTAATTAAAAAAAAAATACATTAACCGTTTTTTATTAGAAGTGAAACCTTCGTGTAATTGGCAATACTTTGACTAGAGAATTGTTTTTCAAAAACTTCAAAAAAGTTAAAAAATAAAAATATATACAGGATATGCATTGCAAAAGTAGCCAGACGAAATAACTTTTATTTTTGAGTAAATTTGAGAAAAGGAAAAAACGTTGATTTAAATGACGGGAGGGGACGTTCATCCACGACAAAAAAAATTGAATTTAGTGGATCCAAAAATCACTTTAGCAGTGATCAACATGTGCACTCCACTAACACCTAACATAGCTACAAAAAAAATCCATTTAAAATCAATTTGGTTTAAAAATTTTGGTTTGAAATTTGGTTAAAAATATTTGTTTCGTCGACGAATCAAGTTTTTCTTGAACTGCGAAGACATATGCAGAATGTTTAAAAAGCGAATGCTGGTATACTTGGAAACGATTATTGGACCGATTTTTATGGAAAAGCGAAACCTAACCGAACAAATGTATCACAATCGATGTATTAGAAAATAAAATGGTTTTACATACTTATTGATCAGTCTTTTAGAAAATCAAGTTAACGAAGAAGGAGGATATTCTGCCAGATAAATAGTGCGCCTGGATGAAAAATTTTTTGGTAAATGAATAGGTTGGAGAAGTCCCATAGAGTGGTCGGCGAGATCTCCCGATTTAACGCCGTTTGATTTTTTCTTTTGGGGTAATTGAAAACGGTAGTTTACAAACTTCTCTTTAAAATATTTTAAGAAATTACTCCAAAAACCTTCCTTTTGTAGAAAAAGTTCCTAAATAGGTTGTACGGTGGCAATTAAGATATTCGAATTTGGATTTTAACGATTTTTAAAGAGAATTATGAAAGATGAGGGTCTAATTAGCAGATAAAAGAAATAAAATTTGTGGTGGGTTTACCAATTTTGCAGAAAAATGGTTTTAAAATGAATTTGGAATGCAATTTTCTCATTGGCTGCTTTGAAACTGTAACCCCACCCATCGAAAATAAAAATGCATATTTAGCGCTAAAAGTAATTGTAAATAAGTTTTTTCTACAATTTAACATAATTACTGAAGGGGCGAAGTCTTCGGCTTCGCCACAATTTTTAAAAATATTCCAGGATACGGCAGAACTTGAAAAAAATAATAAAAATACATCGAACCCAAAGTAACCTAAAAAATAATAAATCTTTGAGCCACGGGGTCCTAATAGAAGGGGTTAAAATATTCCAGAGCGCGAAAATACTCAAAATTTTAGATGCGAGGACCAGCTCTTTGCCGGTTGTAAGTGTCGACTCACGTACAATGCAAGAACTGGCGAAAGAATGTGTTAAGTTATGACGTAATAATTACGTAATGTAAATTTTACGCACGTAAAATGTTTTCTGGAAAATCGTGATCTTCAATTTTAATTTGTGAGCTTAATAAATGACCCCACGCCTGTAGCCAGGGGAAGCACCTGGGGTACGTGCTGTAAAATGTTAAAAAATATTCTTTTAAAGCAAAAATTTGAATTTTGAAAATAAATAGGTGTAGGTATTTTCAAGTTGGAAATTTTTACAAGTGCTCTCTCTCCCGAAATAAAATCTTGGCTACGGGTCTGTGAGTAAAGTTTATTATAGCGGTTTGGTTTTCTTAAGAACGAAGACATATTTACCTGGGGGGAATTCATAATCCTCTCTCCCCCCAGATTCTTGGTCACTGCTTTATATTTTTTGTGCTAAAACTTTCACTATTAATCACTTAATACTGAAGAACATAAGTTTGAAAATATATATGTATCACAGTTTGGGTATACCTGGGGTGCTCCACACCCCAGACCCCCGGTCTCTAGAACTTTGGCTTATAATTTGGGCTAATTGGGATATTAGTTACTTGAGTGTGACTTGTTAAAGTTAGGATTAATTAGATTTTCTAGAGATTTTTTCTAGATTGGTTATGCTGATATCTTCAATTTATTTCTAATAAAAATAAACTGCACAAACTGGGGGTCTGGGGTGTGGAACACCCTCCAGTGCGTAACTGTTGAAAGCCAAACATTCAATGTTTACTGATTATGAGTGGGGTTATTGTGGCTCTTTGATTTTTTGAGAACGATGACATTTTATGCTGGGGAATTTATAATCCCCCAGATTTTCAGTCACTGCTTTATATTCCTTGAGCTAAAACTGTAACTATTAATCGCTTAATACTGAAGAACATAAGTTTGCAAATATATATGCATCACAGTTTGGGTATGCCTGGGGTGTTTGAGTGTACCTGGGGTGCTCCACACCCCCCAGACCCCTCGGTTTCTAAACCATTAGTTTATAATTTGGTCTAATTGGTATATTAGTTACTTGAGTGTGACTTGTTAAAGTTAGGATTAATTAGCTTTTTTAGAGATTTTTTCTAAATCGGTTATGCTGATATCTTCAATTCATTTTAAAAAAAACTAAACTGCTCAAACTGGGGGTCTGGGGTGTGGAACACCCTCCAGTGCCTCACTGTTGAAAGGTAAAACAATCAACGTTTACAGATTATGAGTAGTGTTTATTATAGCGTTTATATATTTTTATATAGGGAGTGGGGGGAATCTGAGGGCACGTGCCCCCCCCTTGAAATGTTAAAATTTTTTTTGAAAGTAGAAAATTTTAATTTTGAAAATAAATAGGTGTAGGTATTTTTAAGTTGGAAAATTTTTACAAGTTCCCCCTCGAAATGAAATCAAACTACTTTCGAGTTCGGGAATATTAACCCTAGCCGATTGTACTATTGTTTGGCAAATAATGGAAAACATTTTGAAAATATTTTTCGCGAATTTTAGTAATTTCTGAATACAATTTTATTTTTTGGATTTATTTTTCAATTTTTATCTTCAACGCATAAACGAATTCAGTATATTTACTTTTGGTATCGTGGATGAACGAGAATTCTCTGTAGTTTAGATGATGTATCGCAAGGGTGCTATATAAAATTTCAAAGCAGAAGTAATTGGTGGAGAGGGGGTTAAACTTAATAATCTTGTTTAATGCTAATAAACGCTTTTGGACGTCTCCCATTTAATTAACATCTCAAATTAACTCATTTTTTAAATTAATCCTCAATTAATTAAAATTAAATTAATCCTCAATTAATTAAAAAATTAATCAATTTTTTGGAAAATTAAAATTTCGTACAAAAGAATATTTTGTATTTAAATTGGAAAATCGTGAATTAATTTGGCTTAAAATGTTTAAATATATTTTTAACTCTGTTAATTATTATTATAAAATTACACAATATAATTATTATTGTATGATATTTCTAAATGAAAAAATTTAAAAAAGTTAGTTTAGCTGTCATTTTATATTAGAACTATGAATTTAAGGTCCAAATATTTGCATCTTCTATTACAAAATAGATATCATAATGTATCATACACTAAGCGAACGAATTTTTATTGTGCTTTGGTCAGACTTGATCTTTATTATAAAAAATCATAATGTTTTTGATAAAAATTAATTTAATTTCTATAGACAGACCGATAGTGTATCTTTCAAAATAAAATTTATGCAGATTCGTTCGTTCAATGTACTCCTATTAATTATGATCGCTTATGATATTTTTTTTGGATCCTGCGAATATTAAATTTAAAGTTTAAGTATACATTGTTACTAAACTAATTCTTTTTGTTTTACTTTTGATTAACAATTATGATATATTATCACAGTTATTTGTTTTGCTGACGTTCAACAATAAAAATACAAACCACTGCTTTAAGTCAAAAAGTATTTTCAAGGTAAATATTTTTGTTATCTTTAAAAAATACCTCTATATTTTTTTCGTAAAATACGGCATTTCTAAGATATCTGCAAAAAAAGGAAATACTTAATTTTTTTCGCAATGTAACAGGAATAGAACCGCGGTTACCCGCTCTCTAGTCTATCGGTGTACTCTTTACGTCACACTCATGTGTGTAATTATTAATTTCAAAGAAAATAATATATATTTAATCATCATTATTTTATCTTCTCAAAATTTACAAACAAAAATAATAAATAAATTTTTTAGTCAAAATGGAATTTAAGTAATTAAACTAACAATAATTTTGATTTTCATAAAGATTTATTTTTTTAATAACAAAATAACTTGGTTAATTTTTACTGTAGAGGGATAGAAAAAAATATTAAAATATAGATAATTAAATTACCTTTAAACTTTGTATTTAACATTTTTTTTTACCTTTTGAGCAAATCCAGAAGAAGAAGTGTTCAAATTTGAATTTTGCAATTGGGCGATGAAGGATCGAATCACATTTCTTTCCAATTATAAACAATTGCAATTAAATATGTTTTCATACCTCTTTTCGTATTCATTGTAACTTAATTACTAACTGAACGATACCAAAATTAAGTTGGGTTAACGCGACAAATATTATAAGTTTTATTTATTAAATTGTGGAACTGCAGAAGATTTTTATAATTTTATTCTGTGATTTTATTATTTCTTCGTTATCGATAGTAAAATCTGGTTTATCTGCCCCTCGTTGATCCGGATCAGATTTGTATAATTTGATTAAATTACGATTCATTTTTCGAAGTCAAATTATTTTTGAATTTATAAACTCCTCCCATGTGGACACCGAAGCGACCACGGATTAGGTGTCCAAAAACTACCCTTCTTTCACACACTGGTAGAATTCAATAGCTTCCAAAAATAATATTTAATTCTGTCTATGGATAATAAACATTTTCTGGTGTAATCCACTCTCAATAGGAGAAAACCAGTTCTGCATTGCTGTTAATAGAATTTTTTAATAAGAAAGTCGGAACTTTCATAGTCAAGCTTTTTATAACCTATTTATTTCTAGGTACTTATCTTCTTTAGGAAAAAATCACTTTTCTTTATTTTGACATAGCTCTTCAAAACATCGATGAGGCTTCTTCTTTATAACTATGAAAGGTATTGCATACCAGCAACAACTCTCTCATCCTTCACTATAAAATCCTTTTTTAATATTCCTTGATGAGAGAATACGCGCTTTCCATTATAATTAAAAAAATTTAGAAGAAAGGATTGCAAAGACCTACTGTTCAACTTTCTTCTTAGAAATACGATGCTTCAACTTCTTATTAAAATTAATAAAACGTCAGAGAAAGGAATTGATAGAAACGGTTACTGCATGTCAATAGGGTGAGAAGCACGTGAGGAATGCAAGTGATGTCAAAATCAAGAGAAGCATACATTAGAACTTGGAGTTTGATATCATGAGTTTTCCAGCCATTGAAAATTATTACGCAATAATTTAATGATCCAAAACATAAAATTCATTAATTACACTTATTATAAACGACAATGACCACCATAAACCGCCTTACAAATTTTAAAGCAATAAAAGCATTCACGACTTCATTCTATTACACTTTTAATCCAAGTGAAGGTTTTGCAATAATAAATTTATAAATACAAAAGTAATGATGTGATGGAACGAGCGTGACTACCACACTGGAGATCCCTCATGGCCGGAGGGTCCACACTCTCATCGGTAGTTTAGGATTTGGAATTCTTTCTTCTGCTTCTTTTAATTTGTGCTCGCAGCGCTATTTAAAATATTTCCAAAACGATTAGCACTAACCTATCCCGAGAAGATTCACTTTTAGTTTTCAATCGGATGCGCTTGCCGTCATCATTCAACCAGTTTAATTCCAAAAATAAATAATTTTTTCAAGAAAACCGCTGATTGAGCTTTCTTGGTAACAAAAAATAAAATGAGATACGATATAAGACAACCGAAGAATTTGAAAAACGGATGTGACGAAGCGTTTAGCCTTGGTTTTTGCCGGTGTAGTCTTTTAAATTCACACCATACAAACCGAGATGAATGAAGAGAAGAAGAAAATGTTATGTTTTTATTAATGTTGAGTCAATAAAATTTGAATTTAGGAGTAATGGTTTCCTATGTTCAGATGGTGGTGGTGAAACCGATTGGAATCTCAATCGATTTCGACTGTTTTTACATGCAATTATGGCAATTAACTAATCAAAATAATTTTGGAGAATTATCTACGTAGTATATGTATGGGTGCTACATTTCGAACGTTTACGATGTTAAAAAGAGATAAGAAAAACTAATAGCTGTCAAGTTAGCTTGTTAATTTATTTATTAAAATAATATCTACCTGTTTTAAATTACACTTGTACATATTTAAATTAAGTGGCCCTTTCAACACACATACTGAATAATTAATTTGTTTTTCTGGAAATTCAAGTTCCTTCTGGAATGAACCCAATGGCGATGCTTTCTACCGCCAATCCCAATTGTCATCTAACAGCAGGTCTAAATTAAATCAAAATCAAACAAATGGCAATTAAAGTGTCGTGGGTAGTGAATAATTGGAAAACGTTATTTTGGGGAAAGGCTCTTCTAATTGATAGGAAAAATAATGGGGTCGATCGTCTGTTGTGAGATTCGATTTTTTAATTTACATGGTTTAATTAGCAAAAATTTTATGACTTTCAGACAAGTTTTTTTATTATTATTTCTTCAAGTGGTACAACTGCACCTACTTTCTGGAAAACTTTCAATTAATGAATCGTGCTCACGCATAGATTGAGTTTAAATTTGTTGTCTGAAGTGATAATCTAATCTGTTACAAAAAATATTAATATTCATATTTTGTTCGTGTCATACTTGTCGTCTGCGTGGAATAAAATTTACATAAATTTCACGTCACATTATAATGTCATTAATCAGTTATAAATATGTTGCTGTAGGTTAGTTAAATCTAAACTATTTGTAGGTAAGTAGGTTTTGTTGTATGTATGATTGTATTATTATTTGTTATTTAAAACCTCATAGTAGTTTGCGTTATCAGTAGATTATCCTTAACATGCTGAACGAAGAAAAGGTAAACTGTACCGGTCGAACCGTACTCTCCTGAGGAACTCCACAAATAAACGCTCAGTTACCGATTTATTTCTTCATTAGCTTTTTGTACGTTAATAATCAAGTTAATGTTTTATTAGCATGTAATACTATTATTCGTGTTAGTGTAAGAACCTACAATTAAACACATTAATTTAACACGTCTTAACGTTAATTTGAAAGTAACGGTTTGTGCACATACACTTGTTTCTTGTACATCATTTCTGGGTTAAAGAAAACAATAATTATTTATTTTATATTAATTTTTAGGTCGTACATCAAAGCATACTTAGGTATATCAAGTAATTTATTTATTGTTGAATTGGGGTCGATTACCCATGATCTAGTTTTTGTTAGCTCAAAATTATTTGTTTTACATATTATGTAAATTTGAATAAACAAAATGTGCAATTTAAAATTAGATTCCAAGCTCAGCTGACTCTTAAACAATTTTTTTCTTAAATATAATTAATCACTTATTACTTTCAAATTTCAATTACTTACATTAAAAAGGTTTCAAATTTTTTTTCAATTATTAGGACCAAGTTTAACTGACGAGATTTAAGAAATCGAAACATGATTGTACAAAAATTTACTAATTTAAAAAGATTTTTAAATCATTAAATTTTATTTACTAAGTAAAGACAATCAATTTTATTTTGAGATCCTTAATTATACCTCCAATGGAGGATCACAATAAACTTATTTGATCCCTTGATGAATTTTAATCCGACTCATTATATATAGAGCAATTAGTTTCTTCATGGAATCCACAATGTAAAATTAAATGTAAATAAAATTACGTTTTAAATTTTATTCTTAAAAGCTTCTTCATCATTGCCATGCATTCTGTATGAGCATCAGGTTTAATTATGTGTCCAATTTGTTTTGCAATGATATAGCAAAAATTTGCAATTATGTATTAATAACAAATGATGTTGAATTTGCATTCATCTAATATTAATTTTAAATTTGTGTATTAACCTTTACTGTTAAGTTAACTGTATTAGAATATTATTTTGATAACCACAATTACCGTGAATGTCTTTCACCAGAAAGGAAAGGTAAAATGCATACCAATTAAGTTAATAATCGAGGGTAAAAGTTAAATATTAATAAATCTCGATTAATAACTATTATGAATACCAACTGGTTTTATCAAGGGACCGCTACATCACCCCCTTTACCAACTATGTCGTTAGCGATTAGTGGCCATCATAGTCGGTGCGGCTTAATTAGCTTTTGATTATTGGAAGAAGAGCGTTAAGTCGTTAAGCGTGTTATTTTAGAATGGAAATGCTTGATGTTTCATCAGGGTCACCAATTCAGAACGATGATGAGCTGAAGAAAAAAATACTCCTTAGAGTATTAGTGCGCTAAACAATTATTGCAAAACCAGAGGCAATCGGCAGTACATTGCGCGAAACTTTCTATTTTATGGAAGTTCTACACCTCATTGATTGTTTTTCAGTTTTCCACTTCTCTCGGTTTATCACCACATCGTTTTCAAATCCATTTTCCTCGACGAGAATTATTTTCTATTTTTTGCTCAGGGTCTTCCATGTACTATCTTCATTTTTTCAACAACCACCCAACATTAGTTTCTCCTCATTTTATTCAAATCATCTCTTACCATCTCACCTTTCTTCTGTCTTTCGGCCTATTCACCCCGGTTTCCAATTCATATACTTTGATGATTCTACCTTTTTGCTCTCAGAAATTTTCATTCAACATTTTTTTTATTTAGTCTCTTATTCGTCAGCAATTTCTTATTAACATCTACAGTAAGTCATAATTCCTGCCATTATTCTATCTTTTATCAATTCTTCTCTTTCGTTTTCTTTGCTGATCTGCAATTCTTGATGTCAACTGAAGATCAATAAATAACAGAAAATTTCTCATAATTTTAAAAAACTTCGCATCTAAAATTTTATAAATCTAAATATTACCTGCAAAATTCAGACATGACGTCAAAATTATTGGATGGTTGACGTTCAATTTCAATTCTTCCTTGATTATCTAACTGTGAAGTAAATCGGTACTATAATAGGTATTTTTATATTCTTCTAGGTCTTCTAAACAGACCATTTTTACAGTTATATTCTTGCTTATCCATAAGTAAAAAGTTATTAAAAACTAGACTGCCAAGGTTTTGCGGCGTGAAGGCCGCACCTAACGTGATAATTTTAAATTACTCTGTAGGAGTAAGACTTTATGATGGAGAGTTTCGATGGTTTGCCTGTCAAAAGAAGACGGTCAGAATAAAGTATTTATTCTCTTGGTTTGAATCGAGAATCTCGCGTTGGCAGTCTACCCACTCAATCGCTAATTTGTAATTATCTTTCTCAAGAGATATTAATAATTTACGGCTATTATCAAGTATATTTTTCAAAAATCATTAGTTATCAGAGTTGGGAAAAAATTATGATCATTTTTTGGCGCCTCTGAGTGAATTGAGTAAACACATTGGTTTTTATTGGTTAGTTGGAACTAAGTAGCCAATGGAAGTTCACTTTAACTAAGGGATTTTAAAATCTAATACTATGAAATAAAATAATTGAAATTTTCTGTTAGAAAATGAGAAAGGGTGAAATCTTTTCTTCCTTTTCTTCTTCCTCAGTCTGCATTCGTCCACTTCTGGACATAAGCCTTTCTGAGTTTCCCCAAACCTCTCTGTAAAGGATTGGTTTGGTTCTCATGAGAGGTTTTGGCAGTTACACACGCCTTGCTTGCCGAACGTGAAAGACAATCGGAATAAATTTCTTACCCCGACCCCGAACCGGGGCACGTCGCTTAGTAGTTGACGTACTTAAGCGCCAAGCCGCGATTGTCCGAAAGGGTAATTAATTTAAATTTAATTTTTTTAAATTGACAAAAACTGAGCAATCAAAGGTGTGTTACGGATAGAACTTAGATACACATAATATTATGTATGTTAATCGTTAGATTTAACAGAAGGCCAAGGTTGTGCGGCCTGAAGGCCGCACTGGTGGGAGTAATTTTAAATTCACTCTAAATGAGCGTTACGGAAAGTGAAATAAATTTAGGTTTTCCGATGTATGTATGCCTTTAAGTGGCATAAAATACATTTCTATATTGGAAATCAATATTGCCTCGTTCAGTTTTATTACATTGCCATAATATTGGGAAAAAATTACATTGCTGTAAACTGAACCCATATTTTTAATGCTATATTGTGATAAAATGGCATCACTATATTGAAAATCAATATTTTTCAATATTATAATGTTTATTGTACTGCCACATAATTGCCAAATATTCACATCACCATATGCTGGTGATAAACTGTAAATTAATATTTTGTGTTGTATTGTGATTATAATTCACCACTATAATAAAAATCAATATAGTCTAAATAATTATAATGTTTGCTATATTGCGAAATGTTCACATCACCATATAAACGCTATACAAAAATCTGATGTGACATCACATGACTTTCCCATTAACTACTAGGTTTATTATAATAACTATAATTTTAATATCTTTAAAATTTTTAATTTTAAAATCGTTTGTTTGAATTTATTTGTTATTTTGTTTCCAAGGCCGCTCATATTCTTTTAAATACAATGATTCTATTTATGTATTTTAATAGTAATTGAAGAGAAAAATTTCAAGTGTTGGGTATCTTTACACGCAGAAATAAAATCTCTTTCGATTGACACTATTTTCATTTTTAACTGTTACAATGGAAAGAAGTATGGCGCATTAGAAGTTTTGTTTCTTTCAAATCATTAAGTAAAAATGAACGGATTTCAGCCAAAATCTAATCACCTCTTAAGACGGTGATTTGCAACCAACCTGCCAAATTTCAAGTCAATCGGTCTATGCGTTTTTCCGAAATCGTGGACGAAAAAAACAGTCACATACATACACACACACATACACACATCCAGACATCATTCTAAAATTGTCTTAAACGACTTCTATGGACTCATAGACCATGGGAAAAATGCTAACTCAAAACTTTTTTTTTACTCGATTACAATACTTTCCTTTACTACGTAAATGGAAAGTAAAATACATTGTCAATATTGAATAATATTGCCTCAATTTATTGTATGCTATATGGGATTGGTCATTATTATATTTAATAATAATAATAATATATTTAATATTTAATAATTAATAATAATTATTATGTATATTATTTTAATGAATGAGAATAAATGCAAATTAAAAAAACACTCTTCTACAGGAATTATTTTAATTATTGCCTACCGGCTTCGTACGCTTCAATTACGTACATCGTCAAAATGAGAGAATCATAAAAAAAGTTTAAATAAAAAATATGAATTTATCGAATTCTCACCTGCGGTTCTATACATTTGTAACGAATGAGAGCCGTTAAGGGTTATTTTCTTGGCCTGGGTTATAAAATGTAACCAAATGTGACAGGGGGGTTAGCCAAATGTGACGTCTACATAAAAATTTAATTTTTGGAATTTGTAAAAAAATGTGCTTGAGTAATTTTTTCTTATAATTTTAAAATTTTAAAATATGAGGATAAATGAGAGGGGAGGGTCCTTATGACCATTGGACATTCAAGAAAGGGGGGATAAAAGATTGTGACCAACTGTGACAAAAGGGGGAGGAGAGGTAAAAAATTTGGAAAAAATTGCCTAGGTCCTTTATGGACGGCCTCTAATAACCTCGGCCAATAATAATATTTTATCAATGGCGGCTTTCCATGTATGCTAGGGGTGACAATTCCACACTTTGTTGAAATAAAAGCTAAAAAAATAATTATTATAAAAATGAAAATAGGAAAGATATACATATAAAATCCAAATTAAAATGATTTATCCAAATTTAAGTAACAAATCCCAAAATTTCAAACTAGGAAACAAAATTCTAGAGACCGGGGGTCTTTAGAACCCTCAAACTGTGATAGATAAATTTTCAAACTTATGGTCATTAGTATTAAGCGATTAATAGTGAAAGTTTTTAGCACAAGGAATATAAAGCAGTGACCGAGAATCTAGGGGGAGAGAAGATTATGAATTCCCCCCAGTAGAATATGTCATCTTTCTCAAGAAAATCAAAGCGCTATAATGAACCCCGCTCATAATCTGTAAACATTGAATGTTTTGCCTTTCAACAGTTAGGCACTGGAGGGTGTTCCACACCCCCCAGACCCCCCGGTTTGTACAGTTTATTTTTTATCAGAAATGAATTGAAGATATCAGCATAACCAATCTAGAAAAAATTTCTAAAAAAACTAATTAATCCTAACTTTAACAAGTCACACTCAAGTAACTAATATCCCAATTAGACCAAATTATAAACCAAAGTTTTAGAGACCGGGGGTCTGGGGGGTGTGGAGCACCCCAGGCATACTCGAACTGTGATAGATATATTTGCAAACTTATGGTTATCAGTATTAAGCGATAATGGTGAAAGTTTTAGCACAAAAATATAAAGCAGAGACCAAGAATCGGGGATTATGAATTCCCCTAGTATAATCATATGTCATCGTTCTCAAGAAAACCAAAACTTTATAATAAACCCTACTCATAATTTGTAAATATTAAATGTTTTACCTTTCAGCAGTGAGGCACTGGAGGATGTTCCACACCCCAGACCCCCGGTTTGTTCAGCTTATTTTTATTAGAAATAAATTGAAGACATCAGCATAACCGATCTAGAAAAATCTCTAAAAACTAATTAATCCTAACTTTAACCAGTCACACTTAAGTAACTAATATTCAATTAGCCTAAATTATAAACCAAAATTGTCAAGACCGGGGTCTGGGGGTACTAGTAATAGTTTGGTTCTCGGGCAATTAATTTGAGAAGCCTTACTCTTCAAGCATTGTAAAGTTTAGCACAAGAATATAAAGCAGATCCCAGAATCAAGAAATTTAAACATTTATAATAGTCATCTTTCTAAAAAACAAAGCTTTATAATAATCCATAATTTGTAAAGAATGTTTTCCTTTGCATAACACTATTTACGACCCGGTTTGTACAGCTTACTCTTTAAGAAATTTAAGTCACAAAAATCTAGAAAAAATCTCAAAAATTAATTATCTAACTTTAACAAGTTTAAGTAACTAATATCAATTAAAATTATAAACCAAATTGTGAGACCTTTGGGACTTTGGAGACAGATTTTCACGCAATCTAATGGTACGCCATTGTAAACACAAATAAAAAAGATTGCTGATTTTTTAAGAATTTTGAAAAAAAAAATTAAAAGATTTGGTTCTTTTTGACTGCAAAAACAAAAAGTTTGAAAATAATCACTTTTCACTGCTTCTAACACATTTTGAAGAAAAAATTTTATTGGTATTGGAAGAATTCACAAAGATATTTTATGAAAGCTTAAAGTGAAGTTTTTCGAATTTACACTTGAATGACTTTTGAGCCATTTTAGATGTTTTTGCTAAAATCAAACTAATTTATCGGGCAGCAAAATTCTGTCCTTTTGGAGAAACAAAATGAAAAGTAAACTACTTCACTTCTTTTTGATCTCAAAGATTGAAAACACGAAAATAACTGTTTTTTTCCTGCTTTTAATACATTTTGATGAGAAAATTTTGTTGGAACAGAGAATATTTTATTTTGTATATTATGAGACTTTAAAGTAAAAATTTTTGTGATAGTTTAATTTTAGACTAAAATTTAACGAGAATGAAATAAAATCAAAATAGAGAAAGTCAACAAAAAATATACTTGGTAGAAAAAAGTAAATCGAATAATAAAGAAATAGCTGAAGAATAAAGGTAGAGAATTTACCTTGGAAAGGATTTCGTGATTTTATTTTTGAGTTTTCTGGCAGTGGTTTGCTATTGCCTGCCGAGGGAAGTCGGTCAGAAAATTCTGGCTCCATCCGAGTTTGAACTGGGGGACTCTGCTAGCAGTTGACGCACTTGGCCGCGACCGTCTTCTTGTGTTCTCTAATGTTCTTATCCTTCTAATATTTTCACCAAGTAATTTCACGTTTGAGAAGGCATCGGGTCAACCCATCTGGCAATATTTCCTTTGTTTGTCGGTTCAATCCGGGCTTGGTGCCATGAAAACAAAACTAGGAAAGGCTTGCACTGCAATTAATTTTGCCCATTTGTTTGTGAAAGCTGCCAGTGATTTTTATACGATAGAAAAAGATTGGAAAGATTATGTTTTGGGCTTTTTCGATTTTACAAAATTTGCGCTGGTCCAGGGGCGAATTAAAACATTTTAGAAATTAACCGTTATTTATTTTTCATGAGCTCTCAGCAATGGTTACTGATGTCTTTAGATGTATTATTAACAAAGAATAATCGATTACTTTAAACGCAGGCTTACAATTTGACGTGGAATCCAAACCACAGTAATTTGGTGTTCTTTCTAGTTTGTTTGGTGCGGTGAAAATTAATTTTATGTCAGAAAACAATTTTATTGTTTCTCAATTATCACTTCATCATTAAAAATGTTACTTGACTGCTAAGAATATTAAACTTCAAGTATTCGACAAGTTTTTAATTAATTCTAATGAGAAAACTGTTTACTACAAGATAGTAAAGTTCATTACAGAATTTTAATATTCTCTAATTGAAAGCTTTGCAATTAAGATAATTTAGAAAACTTCAACAATAAAAAAAAAGAAAATATAGCACTACCATTAAATTTTCTGTTTATAGTCGGACTGCTTTTATAATATTATGAATAAATTAAAATATCTTGTTTTGTAATATAGTGCACAGCATTGTAAAATAGAATATCAAATTTAATTTAATTTTTTTTAGGTTAGATCCGATTTGAATTTGTTAACAGTCTGTGTGATCTTTCGTCACTTGTGACGAAAAAAGTTTTCGTCCAAAGTTAATTAGTTCATCAAAGATGTTCTAGTTTTCTGTGTCTAATTTATTTAAAATTAGTTTTGTCATTATGCCCGATTGTATTCTAAAATTAATACTCGACTCCCTCACTTGAAATGCATTTCGCGCTTTACTTCATCATTAACTGATGCTCTTCAGTTTTTTTTGCATTATTAATGTGAAAGTTAATTTCAAATGTTACACGAATCGGTATTCACTTAAATATTAAAGAGAAAAGAACTAATTAGGAACGCACACATCAGTATTAGGAATCAGGACAGCTACCTCACAATGGATTTTTCTAAACTTTGCCACGATTTTTAATTAAAGAATAAATAAACTATTGACAGCAAATTGCTCAAAGGAGATTCTGTTGGAATAATAATCAAAACTAATAGAAATTAAATGTAGTGAGAAAATAAATAATGATTTTGCAAATTCGACCAAGAGATTAAAATTAATGGCCAAAAACTGGAGTTTTGATGGATGTCCAAGCTCGAAGCAAACTGTTGCTGCTTACTGTGAGAGCAAAAAGATTTCTTGCACACTAATTTGCTCTTTGCTGAAGATGTTATCTGTATCAACAGTACGATGAATGTTTATTTATAAGTGAAGCGACTATTTATGTTTTATAGTCACGCTCTTCCATTAATGCCCCATTAATTTAAAATGCAATATTGACAAATGGTAGTCGGCCAAAAAAGAATGCCATTATTAGATGTCGACAACTATCAACTTTTAATGTGAACTTATTCTCATAATGTTTCTTGAGGTGATACCATTAAGCTATTAGCATTGCATGAATTCAGCAAGATGTGGAATACAATAATGGATAGGTCAGTAACCTCCATCAACAAGGTCGCCTTCAAGTACCGACTGGGATTTTGATTATGCTGCCGACGTTCTTGTTCAGGAGTTAAGAGCAACTGGTAACGTTGTCACTTCTTCCAACAGATTATCTTACCACCAGACTTGTCTATATTAAGTCACCGAGACCCGAAGATAATCGTATCATTTATAAACGACAAACAAAAGATTATTTTTTGTATTAAATTGGATCCAATTTCTCGACACTTTGCCGACTTTGTTTATTGGAAGTAAATTTTCTGGCCACCTACTTTGGAACAGAAATTTTCCTAATTTTGTGAGGACGTTGGACTGGGAGATTGGTTAAATTATTATTGGTAATTTCATTAGTTGAAAACAGATTTTAGTACACCGTACACGTTATAGTAAATATATCTGATTGAAAATATGCCAAAATCATTTTATTATGCTATTTATATTTAGTACTTATGGCTAAAAATTTATGAGTTTAACGAACCAATTTATGCTTTTTAAATATAAAATCGAATCAATAGGTGTTAATTTTAGATAATTTTGGTAGCCAAAAAATAATAGTCATGGAAAAGGCATTTTTTGCTCAACGAGATACACAACACGTATTCGTTCCACGTAACTTTTAATTGAGAACTTATCCTGAAGAATAAAAGGAATGGAGTAACATGAAATCGTGCTAGCTTGAAGTACAAGTTGGAGAGTGAGCCTAAAATAAACACTTTCAACGATGTTAGTTGTCGAGTTATTTTAAATCAGAACTTTCTATTATCCCAACTATTTACGTTACGATTCTCATTCTCATTGTATCTTGAAATGAAAATACGATTTATTTTCCTCCACTGTTATGAAGATAGATATTATCGATCATTCCGTCAAATCAATTGAATGAAATGGATGGACGATGATTATTTAAACCAAAAATAGTTAACGATATCGTGAAAACTCGATTCAGCTATGTTCATCGATGACATAAATCCTCGTGATTGCGGATTTTCCTAGAAGCAAGCAGAGCTCGAGATTGATGATGCAATTAGGAAACATTTTAGTGGCATTTTAAGCTTCTGAAGTGCGCAAGAAGAAACAAATATGAGTACTTGCAGTGTTATGTACATACTTTTATTGCATCTTTTAAAAATTAATGAATCATGTGTTCAATTATTCATAGATATCGTGAAGCCATTCCGAAACAATGTATTACAAAGTATAACTCATAACGTGAAATCGGTACCCAGTTACAAATGCATAAAATCCAGTTCCTTGAATATTGTCAACTTGAAAATTGCAGTTAATCTCCTTAGGGTCTTTTAGCATCCAACTTTATGGACCGTGCATTGACTTTCTTAGTATGTACATTTAAGAATGTGGCTCACGACTTTTATATTACTTCCTTCTTTACTGTTACAGAATTTATTGCTCTAATCCACCAACTGATAATTATCAAAAATAGATAATTAAATTTGAATATTGCCAAAAAAAAAGAATTTTTTTTAATCGTTTAGTTTGTTTTTCCACTTCCTTATGTTGGATGTCTGCTATTCCGTTCGGCTGTTCAAGCTATGAAAGATATTTTAATATTACTAGAATTAGAAAATCTCCGCCTCCCCCCAGGATATGTCTTCTTTCACAAAAAAGTTTTTAAGGATTTATTGTCCTTCGTTATGAGGTATTGGGCGAGGGGGGGGGGGTTATTCTATACATTTTATATCCATTTTAAGTATGTTTTTATCTATTTTTAAAACTCCCCCCCCTTTTTTTCTTTTGAAAAAAACCCAAGCTACAGCAGTGGATAAGAGAGTATTCCATACCCAAACCGTATTCACACTAAATTTAGAGGCAAGGGGAGACACAAAATGCTACTTGGGGTAATGCGCGGTTCGGAAGCAACACTAAAATTATAAAAAGAAAACATTAGATTAAAATTTTTAAAATTAAAAGGTTAAATAAACAATAAAACGAAATTATTCGTAAGCTTTCAGCAATGGTTACTGCTGTCATCAGAAGTTTTTAATTTTAATCTAATATTAATTTCAGAGGTTAATAACATACATATAATTTCAATAAAAAGAAAACATTGTGGATTTTTTCTCAATATCAATAAGAAAATTTCTACAACAATACAAAATATAAATTAATACGACAAAATTAATAAAAAAACATTAAATCTTGTACAATTTCTCAAAATATTTAATATAATTTTCAATTGGGAAGTATTTCAAAAATAATTCCAATCAGCCAAGAAGAATCTTCTTTATTTAATTTTTTTAATAATAATCTTTTTAATGTTTAAAATATAGCCCAATTTGACGTATTTAACTCTTAGTAATGGTGTGTAATTGGGATAAATGCACCCTTTCAGTTCTTCCAGCATCCAGTTTTGCAAAAATAAATTACAACCCCAGCAACGCAAGGCAATAAATCGAATTAGCTGCTGTGGAGTATTCGTAAAATACTTTAAAAATGAATTTAATAATTTCTAGTTTAGCGAAATTTTCATTGAATTTGTAAATGAGTGAATTTTTACTTATTTTTTAGCCTTGGATATAAATTATTATTTTTATATTTTGATTTACAGAATCTCATCAGATTCTCATCTCATTTTTAGTTTAAGACATATCATTGTTTCGATTTTATAAAATCTCCTCAGTTAAACGCGGCCCTAAATAATTGAATATGGATTAATTTCGTTTATTAACTTGTGAAGTTATATATTTTCTTTTAAGTTTTAAAATTTTTTCAAGTTAGGTGAAATTGTAATAAACATGATTTTATTAAATTTTTAAATTTCTCCAAATTATTCATTTTAGTTTAATTTAAGGGAGATCGGCAACTTCCCTCACTGAATTATAAGACAATAAATCGAATTAGCTGCTGTGGAGTATTGTAAAATACTTTAAAAATGAATTTAATAATTTCTAGTTTAGCGAAATTTTCATTGAATTTGTAAATGAGTGAATTTCTTACTTATTTTTTAGCCTTGGATATAAATTATTATTTTTATATTTTGATTTACAGAATCTCATCAGATTCTCATCTCATTTTTAGTTTAAGACATATCATTGTTTCGATTTTATAAAACTCTCCTCAGTTAAACGCGGCCCTAAATAATTGAATATAGATTAATTTTGTTTATTAACTTGTGAAGTTATATATTTTCTTTTAAGTTTTAAAATTTTTTCAAGTTAGGTGAAATTGTAATAAACATGATTTTATTAAATTTTTAAATTTTTCCAAATTACTTTTTTAGTTTAACAAGGGGAGACCGGCAACTTCCCTCACTGAATTGATTCATTTTCATTGTGCGTGTAGGTCTTGTATTGGACTTCAACAGGTGCAAGTGTAAGGGCTCGCTTCTTTGCTAATTTTGAGAAAATTGCATTTGAATGATTATATATTACTGATGAACTGCATAAAATTAACATAAATTTAATAAGTTGTTAATGGAATTGCGTAAGATTGCAAAAAATATATGCCAAAGGTACTGGGATCGCATTCAGCTCCTGCCAATTTTTTTATTTATTTGATTATTAATTCCCCTGTATAATTTATGGCATCGTTCTCAAGAAAACCAAAACGCTATAATAAACCATACTCATAATCTGTAAACATTGAATGTTTTACCTTTCAGTAGTGAGGCACTGGAGGGTGTTCCACACCCCAGACTCCCCGGTTTGTTCAGTTTATTTTTTATTAGAAATAAATTGAAGACATCAGCATAACCGATCTAGAAAAAATCTCTAGAAAAACTAATTAATCCTAACTTTAACCAGTCACACTTAAGTAACTAATATTCCAATTAGCCCAAATTATAAACTAAAATTGTTGAAACCGGGGGTCTGGGGTGTGGAGCACCCCCCAGGCACACTGAAACTGTGATAGATATATTTGCAAACTTATGGTTATCAGTATTAAGCAGTAATGGTGAAAGTTTTTAGCACAAAAAATATAAAGCAGTGACCAAGAATCGGGGGAGAGGTAATTATGAATTCCCCAATATAATATGTCATCGTTCTAAAAACCAAAACTCTATAATAAACCCTACTCATAATCTGTAAATATTGAATGTTTTACCTTTTAGCAGTGAGGCACTGGAGGGTGTTCCACACCCCCCAGACCCCCCGGTTTGTGCAGTTTATTTTTTAACCGATCTAGAAAAAATCTTTAGAAATACTAATTAATCCTAACTTTAACAAGTCACACTCAAGTAACTAATATCTCAATGTGAGTAAGGTTTATTATTATAGCGCTTTGGTTTTCTTGAAAACGATGACATATTATACTGGGGGGAATTTATAATCCCCCCCCCCCAGAATATAGGTCACTGCTTTATATTTCCTGTGCTGAAAACTTTCACTATTAATCGTTCAATACTGGAGACTATAAGTTTGCAAAATCTATCTATCACAGTTTGAGTGTACCTGGGGGGTGCTCCACACCCCCCAGACCCCCCGGTCTCTAAAACTTTGGTTTATAATTTGGTCTAATTGGGATATTAGTTACTTGAGTGTGACTTGTTACAGTTAGGATTAATTAGTTTTTAAAATTTTTCAAATTTGGGTTATGCTGATATTTTCAATTTTCTGATAAAAATATACTGCACAAACTGGGGGTCTGGGGGTGTGCACCCTCCAGTGCCTCACTCTAAAAGGTAAAATTTTCAATGTTTACAAATTATGACTAGAGTTTATTATAGCGCTTTGGTTTTCTGAGGACGATGACATATTATACTGGGGGGGGGGATTAATAATCAAATTTAAAAAAAAATTGGCAGGAGCTGGATGCGATCCCTGTACCCTTTGCATATGTTGTTGTTTTTTTTGCAATCTTACGTAATCTTACGCTTAGCTTGTAAAAACTTTTTTAAAACAATTATATATTATAAAATAGTTCAAATAAGCTCGGGAATCTGTCAACCACATAAAATAAAAGAAAATGACCGGCGTGTTGGGGGGTATGGAATACCCTTCAGTGAACCTTATCGTTTTCAAGAAAACGTCAAAAAATAGCATTTTTCAAAAAATGTTTAAATAAGTTGATGATTTTTGAATAACACAATGAGAAATAGCGATGGAAGGGTCTAGGTATTATGTTATCATTCTCAAGAAAACGAAAGCTGATGTGTATAATTTTTAAACATTTATTGTTCTGCCCCCCCCCCCGAATTCCATATCCCGACTCTCCCGGTTTACACAGTACATTTTTATCAGAACTTGATTGAATATTTCAGCATATCTGCTGTGGGCATTTAAATTACATCCCTGTACAGCGGGGGACGGGGGAGGCACTTGAAGTAACCATAAATATTTTTAGCCTATTCCAGAATTTTTTTAGTTACATTGATTTTTATTATCAACAATTTAAGTGGGTAAATAATTAAGTTAGGCTTTTCATATTTTTCTTAATAATAACATTTTCTACTACGCCACTGGTTGCTATGGTAACGTTTTAGTGTTAGTCACTATTGCGGTAAACTCAATGAAAAATACAAAATATTTGAAAATTTTATAAACATCACCCTTTAGCCTGTCAGCAAACAACAAATGGGAATCAAACCAATAATACAGTAAAACCTATTTTTATGCGGTTTTTGTCCGTGGAATTGTTTATGTTCGATTTTTTTATGCGATATATTATGAATAAAAAATGAAATATTATTTTAAGGGACTCCTTTTATTCTTATATTATAATTAGAGAAAGAGTAGAGAAAATGTCACACGTATAAATCCAGCCCTTAATAATTATGCTAAGTTCAATGGGGAATTCCTGGGAGCTGTTAATGAATTCTAATATTCTGAACCGGCCATAACATCTTCACATAATAAAGAAAAGCAGGATTGATCATATTTTAATTTTGTGGAAAATTTAAAATACTAATATTTGGCTACGGCTCACAGGCGGATTCGGCTTCAGCCCCTCCCCCCCTAGGAAAATTATAGAAACTTTAAATTCGAAAACTTATGATGCCCGAGGTAGGTCATGCATTAGAGGAAGTTGTAAAAGCAAACCAGGAATCTGTTTCCAACAAGACGGCTTGAATTACATAAACGATAATTTTCCAACACGTTGAATAGGCATGCATGCAGTTGCGGTACCATAAACTGGCCAACCATCAGATCTTTTAATTTAAAAATTATAAATTAATATATTTCACTAAAATTTGATAGTACAGAAAATTTAATTTTGCTATCACCAGATAACAAATTGGATTATTTAAGTAATAAAATTGGATTACCTTTGTACTTCGTTAAAACGTTAACGTCCAAAATAATCCTTAATTGCCAAAATATAAAGCTATATTTATTTTATTATGGCGTTGATGCATTTACTTAAATTGTGTGCATTTATTACAAACCCACTCGTAATAGCTTGACACAAATTTCCACTCGTTGATGATTAAAATTTTATCATTGGTAGCGCATAAATTAAACGTTAAAAAAACGTAAAAATAATGAATTAAAATTGGTTTTAAATGTTTGGCGATAAAAATCACTTACATTTTATTTCATTAGACAAAAAAAACTATTTCAAAATGCAGCTAGTGTGGAATTTGTTTCGACAGACTTGTCCCATATAATTTTATTATGTTTTATATAAACTTGTTTTATGTGTCATAATAAACAACATTTTTTGTCTTACGTTTTAGACCGCAAATTCGATCCATAAAATTGCTAAAACCACAAAACTACAAATTCAAAAGGATTTTTACATTTAAAAATATCTTACGAGGGTGGGAATGGTTCTGTTTGTTGTTGGTTTGTGATGGAGGTTTTTTTATTCCTATCGGATCGCATACCATGGGTTCAGAAACCCTGAGATGGCACTTGCATCTGCAAGGAGTTAAGTTTTTTGTTAAATATCTCGTTATCTGTCAATTATATGAAGAAATAGTAAGCATGAAAAATGTAGCTAATTAAATTCTCTATAAAAGAACCGATGGATGTTTTCTCGTACTAACAACGATAATCGTTATAATGGAAATGGTAAAATTGTTTTCAAGAAACTGCATTTAAATATCCGGGAGTACCCTTCCATAAGCGGGTATGGATTCTTTGGGAAATTAGAACTCAATTCTGATATCTGCCATCAAACCCCTTCTCGAAATGAAGTGTATTGGTTCACGTTAAATAGCGCTAGCCAAAGAAACAAACTCAAAAACTACCCTACTAATAAACCTTTACTAGTTTGTTATTAAATAATTAAAAATAATAACTAACAAGAACAGCTGTTAATTATCACTGCCATGATCTTGTAATGAAAGTACTTAATTTTATAAAAGAAAAAAAATTAAGCTAGCCTGCCAACTTTGAATTTTCAAGATTTGGAATTATTCCAGGTTATCCAGATGTAATGAAACCGTATTTTTGGTATTTTACAATCCTAAGAGAACAACTATGTACAGTATACAGAAGGTTTTATAGTACAAAAAAAGGATTTTAAGTCATCGTTAAATAAAATAGGAACTTTCAACAATTTACAAATTTTAAAGATTAGGATTTTTTAAATTAACGAAAGTAAAAAGTTCTAAAGTAAAATAAATTCACCAAGACTCAACATAACCACCGCATCGAGAACTAGGCAACACTCAAGAATTTAGTAGTACTACTTTCTCGATATTAACAGTTTGCAATCCGGGATGTAACTCTAAGACAAAGCCGCACGATACATTTATCCATGTAAAAATCAAATAAAATGTAATATTAATGCTCATCAAATGATATATTCTGTTGGTTATAACTTTTTCAAGTGCGACAATTAGCTGTTTAACCCCCCGGTGTCCATAAAGAAAATAATATAACCATAATAAAACATTACAAAAATTAATTCATTTAAATCAAATTTAATTCTTAATTTAATGCTCATCAAATGATATATTCTGTTAGTTATAACTTCTTCAAGTGCAACAATTTTCTGTTTGACCCCGGTGCTCACAAAGAAAATAATATAACCATAATAAAACATTACAAAAATTAATTCATTTAAATCAAATTTAATTATTTAGAACTTGGAAAATATCCTCACGATGTTTTTATTAAAAATTATGACGAACATGGCGGAATCGTGTTTTTTTTTTTTAAACTAAACAGAAAACAAGGTAACAATTTGCATTTATTATCAAACAATTAGAGCACTGAAGCTGTAAAAAGGGGAATTTTTACAGCCAAGTCATGGTCATAGCCATTGCTGCAGCAATGATCAAACAATAAAAACAAATACGTAACAAATGAAACCTTCATTTGCACCGTTGCACTGATTAAGTAAAATTTTGATGCTTAAAAATACAATTTTAAACAGTGAGGGGAGAGCTCCAAAATTGTAAAACAAAAATTTGCAAACATATTTCAAATAAACTGGGGGACCTGTTAACAACATAAAACAAAAGATAAAAACCGGGGGGAAAACCTCTGATATGTTATTATTTCCAAGAAATTTAAAGCGGTATCACAACAGCTTCTGCATAATTTTTAAACATTTAATGCTCTATTCTATATCTCTGAGATTCAACTTATTTTTATCTGAAGTGAATTGAAGATTTCAACATATCATCTGAGCCGTTGCTGTGGTAACATGATATTTGCAATCATTATTGTGGTAGAATCAAGAACAAAATCAGAGAAAATGAAAAAATAATTTTATAAATTTCATTCATCAGCTTATCAGCAAGTGGAAAACGAACCTATTACGCTGTATTTTCTTCGAATGAGTTTAAATCGAGAATAATATTGTAGAAAAGCATGTAGCTCAAATTTATGCAGACCGGGGGGTTCCAGATTAACCTGTAGGTTCTGTTAATAAAAAAATTATTCATATTCGTTCCACTACGGGACATGATGCGTCGATTCTCGCTCCCAATGCAGACATAACGGTAGCATCAAGTCTGATCATGGCACTGATGAACTAATGCATGCCCGGCAAGTCTATGACAGACTGCTACCTGTGTTTGTATTCTATGCCGGAGGCGCGGCTTCGGCTAGTGTGTTATGCTACCGCTTTAGGTACGAATTGTGAAAGATTTATGGACTGAAAGCTTACATAAATTTAATTTTAAATTAAAAATTTTAATTTCATCCCGTTATTGGCTGTGCATACGCTGTAATTGAAAACGGCTTACTAGGAGGTGCTGTAATTTAGAAATAAGATACCTGATTGTGTAAGTGATATACGTAAAGCTTGGTTCGAATATCGCCTAAGGTGATGCCAAACTAGGATGCAAACCAATCCAATTGTACCATAATCTGCTGACAGATTAATGAACAACTTAGAAAAGATTTTTACAAAACGTTCAAGATAACCTGATTGGGCAAGAGAAAATCAAGATCGCATAGGCTAATTAAATCGTAGCGTAGCGAAGATTTTTATTTCATGTGTCGATTAAATAGCATTTTTAAATTATTGAATTATGTTAAATTTTTATTCAAAACCTGTGATTTTAAGAGCATTGAAATCCGGATTCTGATTACAAAAAGTAACTGGATTATTTCTTGCTTTACAACATAAATTTTCACCACGGAAGGTCGGTACCTTCTAATTATTAGCTTTCAAGCCTACAATGTAAGCAAATACAAAAATTTAGAAATGCGATTTTAGAAAACAATACTCACCATATTTTACTGCATCATAGATATAACATCATTGTATGTAAATTCATCTAACAAACGCAAGTCTGCATACAATGGCCGTCTCAAAAATACCAAACAATTTTAACAGTTTCTATTTATTATAATCGACTATATTATGTTTACACATAATAATTTTTAATAACATTGAAAAACGAGACCATTGTGTATGCTATAGAAGTAAATTAAAGCGATGATTGCTTTAATAGTTCTTTGGGAAAAATGTGCTTGTACATTTAGTTCACATTTGAGACACCGCGGTGGTCTTATGAGAACATAAAATTGCAATCCCACTGTATTCATTATCATTATCTGATAAAATCAGCAACTATTTTTTGTCGAAGTTAATCCATCACTTTTCATTATTGCAGTATTTTAATCTACATAACTTTCTGATACACATTTTTTCTGCGATGGAAAAACAAAACAAAAAGTGTATTTCCTCTTCAGTATAATAACACGCACGAGTGCGTCTACGTAAGGAAATATCTGATGAATACTCGTACGTATAACTTTAACTCTCCGATATTGTCCAGAAGAATTAAAATAAATAAGTTCTTGTGCCACTTTCAGATTGTTTTAATTTTTTTTTTGTTTAACAATTTATTGTTAAACTTTAATGATTATATAAATTGTCTGACATGTCACTGTCCTTTGATTGGGAAATTTATATTGCTCGTGGCAAATTTATTAGAATCATAAAATATAATAATATTAGTGCATCCTGTTTTCTAACTTTCATGCTTCATTGCAAACTAATTACGCTTTTAAAAAATAATAAGCTAAACATAAATACGAGCGGTCTTGGATCACTAGGAAGGCAATTAATTTTAAAATTCCTAAAGAATAAATTTCATCGTAATTTTTTAATTTAAAATACACTTTTAGCAGTTTTGTAAAAGCTATAGGTACCTAGTATCAGATATACAAACCTTATGTGATGATGTGAATCAGAAGTTCCAAAACATTCACAATGTAATAATAGTAACATTTGAATTAACAATGTAGCAAAATATGAAAAATTATTGGCAATATCGGGGAATTAAATAAAGTAATTGGTTAAAATACTTTTTGTTTTATAGGAGTAATATTTATGAACTACGTGTTGACAAGTGGTTATTTGCCAAACAATTACTTATCGTTAACATGTTACTCATATTTTGATTTGCAACTTTTTTAACCCAATTATTTTATTTTCAGAACGATGAAGAAAGAAATCAGTGGGCGATGAGCTCCTTTTCCAGGGGTTCCTCCAGGCCACGTGCCTAACAATATGCGTGAAGAAGAACTAGAGGTGGCCCTCAAGGTAACGTAATAATTTCCGTTCATATTATTGTATGTTGTATAAAAAAAAACGTCAACACAGCAATTAAGAAACATCTAAAAAATTATTCTGGAGTCGGATGCATTATTTTAAGATCGAAGGTTAGCGTAATTGGCAGTTAGTGAATTATTTAATTTTGCTAAGTGACAGATGAACTTGGTTCGAGAATATTTTGATTTAAGTGGTAGACGACAGAAAATTTGAGTTTGACAATTAATGCAGGTGCAGTTTTACTTTATTTATAATATTCTGAAGAAATAGCAGGAGCTAATCTTGGAATAAGGTCCCGATGGATCGATAAATGCAAATTATTTCGGGCCACTGGATTTCTCACTGTTAATTTTAGCAGTTCAAACGGTGAAATTATTTGTTTTAAATTATTATGAAATAAATTGGCCCCCTAGTGAGTGCATTTAAAATTTATGGTTATATTTACTTAATTTGCGTCTAAATTGCAGTTAATGTTGAATTTTTGAATAACAAAATATAAATTCGTTTTAATGTTCAAGTATATGCCTGACTTGCATAATACGGGACAACTTAATGCTTATTGAGTATTTTTCAAGGATTTTATTAGCTGGTAGGTACACGAACCGTCGTTCATTTAATTTGCCATTATGTCGTATTGAAAGAAATAAATACCGTTGCACGAGTTCGATTTTCAAATGTAGGACAAATAGGCAATTTATATTTCCTTTGTGTCTTAAGTTTCGAAAATAAATTTCACTTAATAGGTGCAATTTATTTATTACACCCAGCTGTTTAAGTAGTGCAAAATTGATAGCTTACAAATAAATGAAATTGAACGAAAATATAATATTATAACGAGAGGTTAACCGCTGGTGAAGTTTTTTGTACACATCTCATGAAGTACATGACATTTCATGTGAAGTACATAAAGTACTTGCGAAGTACTGGTAAAATACATGAAGTACGTGTAAAGTAGGTAAAATACGTGTTAAGAATATTGAAGTACAAGTGAAGTATCATGAAGTTAGTACATTTTTGGTGAATTACATGAAGTTAAACCTAGCTTATGCGCATGCGCTATGGTCAATGTGTATCATAGATACGACACGTGCAATCAATAATAATTATTTGATAGCAAATTAACTTACATCAGTAGATTTTCTTAACATTTTTTTATCTTAAACGTTAAATAGACTTTTGGCGGTCATTATTTCACTAATTAAAAGTTTTGGTAGTTGCTAGTTTAATAGTAATCAATTAATTAAATTAAACTTAGATTTCTTTAATTAATTTTATAATTTTTTTTAGCTCATTTGTTTGAATATCACGGAGGTTTGGTAGCTCAATAAAAAGCTTTGGTAATTCATTATTTCGTCGTGATTAATTAATTACATCGATCCCCCGGATTCAGTAGTTTTTTTTTATTAAAGGCAAACTGAAGATCTCCCATTGCAGAGGCACTGGAGGGTGTTCCACACCCCCCAGACCCCCCGGTTTATATAATTTATTTTTATTAAAAGTGAATTAAATATTTAAGCATATTCCAAGTGTTTAAAAATTAGCTATGGCCAAGTAAATGTTTTAATTTATAATCTGACAATTAATTATAAACTGCATAATTATAAATTCCATACCCCCTGGGAGGTAGATCTCTGCAACGGGAGATCTTCAATATACTTCTAATAAAAATAAACTACTCAATCCGGGGGATCTGGAACACCCTCCAGTGTCTTTTCAACGGAAGATCTTCAGTTTACCTCTAATAAAAAATAAACTAATAATAACTCAGATTCGGGGGTCGGGGAGGTAAACACCCTCCAGTGCCTCTGCAGCGGGAGATCTTCAGTTTACTTCTGATAAAAAATAAACTACTCAAACCACGGGGTGTGTGGGAGATCTTCAATTTACTTCTAATAAAAATAAACTACTCAATCCGGGGGGTCTGGGGGGTGTGGAACACCCTCCAGTGCTTAAATTTTGGAATCTGGGTAAGTTTCTGAAATACCGATGCAGTACGTGAAATATAATGAAGTATCGATGAATTAGATGAAGTACCGTGAATTATCGATAAAGTACGGTGAATTATTGGTGAAGTACGTGAAGTTAATTGTACACGATTTCCTCTAGCGGTTGACCCCTCCTATTATAATATCCATGGTAAACGAAAAAATAATTTCGAAATTTTATTGGAGGCGATAATTTGGGCGATGAATCTGAACCTACACAATATGGTTTGCCTCAGAAGGACAATGGAATAGAATAATTATTACAGTTGACAAAATCCTGAGCGTAAGAAAAAGCCATTATAATAACGAAGATGGAAAGAAATGACTAATGAAAGACAATGTAGTACTCATTACTACCAAGTGTTAGCGGATTACAAGATTAATGGTTGATAATCCAATCACATAAGCCTTGGTGGTACCTTTCTGCAGGTCTCTCTCCCCACTTAACGGAGAAAATATATAGGTTAGGTTAATTTAGGTTAGGTTCAGTTTGAATAAGTGTGGTTATGTTAGGTAAACTCAGATTGAAGCTAGAGGGTTTATCCTATAAACTCTATAAATCACAAATTACATTCTTATCAAATGCACGACCAGGAATGCAAGCACGGCTAGCCGCTCCCCAGCAACCTACCGGTTTATGTTTTAAGCCACACGGTCGCTCAGAATAGTACAGGGTGTTATATTTAAAAAAATAAAATTGAATTGTGTTCTTCAAAAACAAAACAACATTTTTAGCTTTTAACTAAAATTGACAAGAAGATAGCGAAAAAGAAATCCACACCATTTTCAAGCGAATATAGCTGCAATAAGTTGGGGATAAAGCCCATCGGTTAGATTAAAAGAATTATTTACGGATATTGCAATGAGAAAGCTTTCAAATTCTTTCCTTTCGGTTTCAATAGAATTAACTGTGATATGTATGATCCCTTTTATAAAATTTTGTATTAGAATAAATTTTTGAATGTCAAAAGTTGGATATTGCATGATAGAGTAGCCCACATCTGCTATACCCAAACCATATGGTATGCGTATAACTTTTACATGCTATAATAGCAGGCTAAAAATACAATTAAGGTAAGATTGTCCTTTTTTTTCCTTGTAAATAATGAAATATAAAACACAAAACCTAAATTATAGTTTATTGCCCCCCATGGTTGGTATCTATCCATCGAAATGTATTAATGGACTTCCATACAAAATGAATTGATTTATAATTTGGCTACTTGTTGCTCTTGACCTATAGCTGTATCATGCAATTACCTGCCCCGAAAATATTTTCCATCATCTAAAATTAACACCACTTGAAAATAATAAGTTAATTTAAAACGCTACCGTTGGAGTCATTAATTTTACAAATGTTGAGAGAAATTCAAGAGTGCTTTTGATCACGTTTAAATTCGGAACGTTTAGCGGCTAATTGGTTACCTAATGAATTCATTCGTGGGTATTTGATTCACTTTGTGCCATTTGTATTTGTCACGCCTACACAACGTTCGCAATTTTCCAAGATTTTCTTATGACCCATATAATTAATAAATTCTGTTATTGTTTCAAAAATTTTATCTAATTTATGTTTTTTGGCTCAAATTATTATTTATGGAATGCCAAAATTGTGGAATATTTTACAAACCAGCCATTTTTAATCGCCACTTATTCGTCCTGCGTAATTCATAATGGAACTACTGGTTAACGTGCAGTCTAAACCACAGCAAAAAATATTTGAAGCTACCTATCTTATAACTACATATGTGCTTCTTCAATGCCGTAGGACATTCACGGATTTCGAAAACCAATTAAATAATACAAAAATATATACTTAATATTCCCTGGGTCAGTACCCTCGATGCGTTCTTTCCTCCTAAGCAATAAGCTTGAAGATGTGGACTTGACTAATTTCAAAAATTTTATTAAAATAAATTTCAAGTTTGCCCTTTATTTTATTTTTGTTTATTTTCAATTTTTCGAAAAAAAATGTACTAAACTGAAGTTGTAGCCAGCTAAATTAATAATAATTATAATCGGGCTTCTATTTTTTGAAAAACGTTTTGTTTAAAAGATATAGAGTTAAAAAAAATCAATTTTGCTTTCCGAACCTTTATTTGCTTAATTTAATTTTCCGAAACCCATTGGATTTAGACAATTAAGTACTCTAGTTTGTAGATAATTTTTCCCTCTTTAATAAAGAACTAAAATCTCTAATTTTATATTTTTTGGAGAAAAGGATTTATCTTTAAATTTATAAAAATATTTGTTCGCAAAAATCCTTGTTAGGACTTCCGTAATATTTAAGTACTGTACAGAGGTACTGAAGACTTATAAATAACAATTTTCGCTAGAGCTAAGATTCCCGAACTCGAAAATACACTATTTCCTATAGAAGTGGCTTCACCAAACGAAAGAGGCAATTTTAGAAGTTTTTAAGGTAAATTTTTTAATAAGCTTTTAGCCCACAACTTAAATATGAAAATCATGAATTTTCCATAAGAAACACATGAAAGAGCATTATTGCGTAATATTGCCATAAATTGAACACATTCTATCACCAGTCCGTGCGTTGTTCGTGGGTCAACTTTCACAGCCTGGGAGGAGCTACCAATCGCTCCCTGCTATCTGTCGGGTTAACATCTACACTTTGCCGACTAGGATCGCTCTAGGGGATATTTTTAGTTAGTAAAGTTTCTCACCCTCTGCTCCGCGCCTCCAGGCCGTTTTGACAAACGCAACCTAAAAACGCAATAAATATCGATGGGCGGGGTTACAGTTTGAAAGAGCCAATGAGCCACATTACATGTCAACTTTAAAGCCATTTTTTACAAAAATTTATGGACCGACCGTAAATTTTTTTTAATTTGTTGATTAGACCTCATCTTTCATAATTCATTTTAAAAATTTAAAAATTCAGATTCGGGTATCTTAGCTGTCACCCAATTTTCTTTAGTGATTTTAACTCGTCAGAAAATGTGAAAAAACGAAGAAAACGGTTCTTAAATAGACAAAGATGAATTTTGTGCACGAGGGCAATCAACAACTCTTTTTCCAATATTCTTTATATGTATCTTCTTATAATTTCTAAAATATTTATAAAATTGCACACTTGAACTAACCAGCAATCTAGAAACCAAAATTGCAATAGAAAACAAACAAAAAAATAAAACAAAAGTTATACAAGGAAACAGAGTGACGAAGAAACTAAAGAAAAGAAAAGTTGAGGTGATAGGCCAGTGTAAATCTAACAAGTAGATACCTTTTTCACAACACATTACCAACGAAAACATTCAGAATCACCTCAACTATATTTTTTTTTTCAATTTATAATTCAGGTCGACTATGTTTATCTTTTTTTTGAATTTCTAAAATTTTCAAAATTATTTTTAAAACAATTTTTTTTTAATTAATTTTTTAATTTCTCAAAATTCGAGTTTTGCGCTGCCATTAAAAACATAAAAAACTTTCAGGAGAACGACGAAAAAAGCATAGAAATATATCAAAATAGAACCATTTTTGAATGGATTCGGTCTGAGAAGAGAATGATAGGACTGACAAGAAAAAGTTAGAGGGAATGAATAAATGAAGGGATGGAAGCTATAGATATGGAGGTTTCGAGGAGGATATAATCAAAATAGAAAGGAATGGAAACCGCATAAAAGAAATCTCTTTAAAATATATTTAATTTTTTATTCATGCTATGCATTTGATGCAGTTGTATGATAGTATATCGCACAAAAAAATTAAAAAATCGCTCATAAATAATTTCCCATATAAAAATCGTTTAAAAAACCTCGCATAAAAACAGGTTTTACTGCATATACATAAAGCTTTCAAATGCAAGTTTCAACGAACTGGAACTAATTGAAAATTAAAAATGTTTTATCTGTAATACCAAGTGTTTTAATTGGTTTAAAATGGGTATACAACAAAAACATCAAATTTGTAATACGCAGGAATGGATTAACGAGATTTGCTTTAAATATAGTTGCGTTTCGTAAAAAAAGAGAGACCCGATTAAATATTAAATTACAAAACATGCACATTGCTTATTTAGTTTACAACTAAAAAATAATTTTTACGCTATTGACTCTCAACCCAAATGAGAACTTTTAATTATCTAAAGAAAAAATCAGTGATTACCCTCAGAGCACAATTTTTTTTTGGCTTTTCTGTTGAAAAAATATATTATAATTTTGCGGCACTTTTATAATAATTATACAGGGAGTCATTGTGACCGTGGAGAACCTTTGAGGTTGTGATAAAGGACACTTTTCTAAGACAAATTTTCAAATAAAATTTTGTCCAAGTCCAAACCCTTGGGGGGGTATCTCTCTTATATGTATTTTACTATTATATTTTTTGTACTGACCTTATTTATTATTTTGGGATTTTCTGTGAAACGGATTGGTTTTCCAAAAAATTTTAGTAGGCTAAAGTTATAGCCGTTAAATTTGCTATCTGAATTGGGCCGTTAGTTTTTTTGTAAGTAGTTTGATTTAAAAGATACAGGGTTTTCAACAAAAACGAGAAAATAAAACTTGGAATTTTTATGACATTTCTTCTCTTAATTCAATTCATAACTCAAAATCTGTTCATCTTAGACAATAGGAGGTTATAAACTTTATAAAATCACTAATCGATTAATACCAAAAAATCAATAGTTACTCATTACTCAATCATCATCATACTCAAATCAAAAGAGGGGTACCCCCTAAGGGTTTGGAATTTGACAAAAATTTGTTTTAGAAAAGTGTCCTTTATCACCACCTCAAAGGTTCTTCACGGTCACAGGGACACCCTGTATATTTCAATATTATATAATTTGTAATAACGGTTTTCGGTGAAAACAAATTTAAATATTTTGAATCTAATATTTGCAGAAATTTAATAAAATAACTTCTGCAAAAATGTCAAAAAATCTGCTTGCTCATGCTTAGCCGGCTACTGAGGGGTTAACCGCTGGTGAGTTTTTTGTACACATCTAATGAAGTACATGAAGTACTGGGGAGGGGGGGATGTAGAACACCTTCCAGTGCACAAATTTTAGAATGAAGAACATTGCAAAACATGCACAACCCCAGACCGAGTAGTTTACTTTTTATCAGAAGTAAACTGAAGATCTCCCGTTGCAGAAGCACTGGAGGGTGTTCCACACCCCCCAGACCCCCCGGTTTAAATAATTTATTTTTATTAAAAGTGAATTAAATATTTAAGCATATCTCAAGTTTATTAAAATTAGCTATGGCCAAGTAAATGTGTTTAATTCGTAATCTGACAATTAATTATAAACTACCTAATTATAAATTCCGTACTCCCTGGGAGGTAGATCTCTGCAACAGGAGAGTTCAGTTTACTTCTGATAAAAAATAAACTACTTGATCCGGGGGCTGGGGAGTGAAACACCCTCTAGTGCCTCTGCAACGGGAGATCTTTAGTTTACTTCTGATAAAAATAATCTGCTCAATCCGGGGGGTCTGGGGGGTGTGGAACACCCTCCAGTGCTCAAATTTTGGTATTTTTGTAAGTCTCAGAAATTGAAAGTCTCTGATACTGAAAGTATCGATGAATTACTGCTGAATTACATGAAGGACAAAGAAGTATGGAGAATTATGATGAAGTACGTGAAGTGTGAAGTTAATTGTACACGATTTCCTCTAGCGGTTGACCCCTTGCCGGCTACATACTAGAAATTTCTTAGAAAAGTTTGTAAATTTGATATTATTTCTTTCAGTGCGGCCTTCAGGCCGCACAAACTTGGCCATTTAATGTCGTAATCATTTTAAAATTTTTATTTTATATTGATTACGATTTTTAATTAGAGGCAAAAGCCCATCAGTCAATCAATAATAAGTTTATTTAAGAGCGCCAAAATTTTGCTCGGGTACGGATCTAGTTCTCTGTCCGGCGCAGTTAATTTAGCATAAATATGGATAATAAGTGGAGAAAGAAGGAAAAAGAATAACACGACGAACAGGGTTAAAACGAAATAAATAAAAGAAATAATCTGTGCTAACTAAAACAACGGAAGAAGCAAAACTAAAGTATGAAGAACAGAAGGGGAAAAGTAAAAGATAATAAGAAAAACACCGTTTAAAGAAACTGGATGAAATAAACGAGAAGTGCAATAATAAAGAAATAAAAAATTTCGATCAAGGAATAAAAAGGGCGACAAGACCGACTAGAGAGTGTTTGCACTCTTTGCTGCCTGGTCCAAAAGTATGATTTCCGAAATTCACGGAAAAACCATTAGAAGAGTATTGATGTAGGTTCAGGCAAGGTAGATCGTTTTTCCAAGTTTTTATTATAAGAGAAATACATGCAATCGAATGGAAAACGCACTTGATATTTTTAGATTTGAAGAGTTGTGCAAGACGATCACGTGATGGAAATATCCTGCAAAAAAGGAAAGCGAAAATATACAGATGTGGAACAATTTTTAGGCTGAAACACCAATGACCTAACTTTTGCAGACGATTTCACGATTTTGATCTGATGAAAGAAAGAGCTAGAGGAGACCTTGGGGTGAACACTAAGAAAAAAGAACACTAAGAAAAGTAGGATTTTTCGGAAAATATACAAGGAAAATTTTTTAAATGGTAATACCGACAAATCAAAAGTTAATGGAGTCACATTGAGCGCCAAGCACAGTCGTGGGGCGAGTAAGAGTACAGAGATTGCCATGGTTGGGGCATCTGATGAGAATGAGAGAATAGAATTCCAAAAGTAAAATATGAAACATAAGATTTGTTGGAACAAAGAGAAGAAGTAGACTAATGAATCGCTGGAGAAATGAAGTACAAAAATTTTTGAACAAAATCGCTTTGCAAGATTGGAAAAGGAGACGTTCAAAACAAACCGAAATGGAATATTTTGGCCGAAAAAGTCATCTTTTGGAGAAATATTTTTCGAAACAGACATTTCAAAATATTTATATTTGTTACTAGTAATACCTACGCAAAATTTATTGATTTTTTTTTTTTCTATAAAAGCCATCATTTTAATTTGCACCTAATCTGCTTCACGGCGAATGGTTTTTAGGATGAACAATCCAATAAATTCAAACTAGCATTTCCCCATACGACTCAGAAAGGGGGTTCTTAATAACTGTAATATGGGATTCGAACCATGTCTCAATTAACAAAATTTCTGAAAAAAAATTATTACTTTAGATAATTTTAGTTAATTTAGTAAACTTAAATTCCATGCATTTATGTAAATTATACATAATAAACTGAAATACTCTAATTAAATATAAGCGAATGCAGTAGCAGGTATATATTCAAATTGTTGCAAATATTAAAATGCAATTATCCTTGCGAGCAAGAAGTTTGTCAATAGGAAGGTTCACAAGAAAATATTGTCTGTAAAGCTGCAATTAAAAATTTAAATTAGTAATTGAGGAAGTGTATGATACTTGTACACTGTAAAATATAAATTATTGCAATTGGAATTTCTGCAAGAGCTACATTTTCGTTAAAATGCAATTAATGAGATGTAGCAGTAAAAGAGAATAAAAAAGTTGACATTTGTCAATGTTAAAGGTCAATTCAAATTACCATGTCATGCAATAACGTTCTGGCAATAAGTACTACATGTTATTGCATTCAATATGAGAATGAAAAGCTGTCATTGTTGAATTCTTCCTATACAAGCAAGTGCTGTTATAGTTAACAATATCGATCTTTTCAGTACTTTGGATTGGGCTTGCAAAAAATAGAAATTCACAATTAATATTTTCGCAGAAATGCAAGAATTGAAAATAGTTATTTTTCATTGAAATGGCCAGTTGGCCAATATCCATATGCATCAATCAAATGCTAACAACTGACGTTAATTATTACTTCTTACGCAGGAAACTTCAGTTCGATTCATAAATATATGAAAAGTAATATATTTTGTTGAATCTATTAATTTAATTTTTCTTTTTCAGGTGGTTATAGTGGGCAATGGTGGAGTTGGAAAGTCCAGTATGATTCAACGATATTGTAAAGGCACATTCACAAAGGATTACAAAAAAACTATTGGTGTTGATTTTTTGGAACGACAAATAGAGTAAGTTCAATTTTCGTTTGTCTATTATTAGGAAAACTAATTTAAATTACAAAACACATTATTTGGAAGCATACCGTACCACATTGAATAATTTTTATGGTCATTTACTGGATAAAATCCAAGAAGTAAATCACACTCGCAAGAGGAATGAACCTTCTTTATGGTTACTTAACAAATTTAATTATATTTATAATGAAAAACTTGGTTGTAAAATTAAGATTCTGCCCAATTATTTTAAGCTACAGTGAACACCAAACCATAGTTTTTAAGAAATAAGTTGATCACATTTCGAGACGAAAAAACTGTAAAATTTGCTAATTTTTGCATATCACTAATAATAACTTTCAGATAACTAAACTTGTTTTACAAGAACGTTTATGTAAACCGGGCTTTTAACATAAATTAATAACAAATTTGTAAATAACACAATTTATTAGATTAATTGATTAAATTAGTGTCAAATTTTATGGTAAAATTCCCACGTTCGCTATTTAGCTATCAAAATTCATTTATTTAAAACAAAAAACTGATGCAGTCCTGTTTCTAGTCCAAATTACGTCTTGCATTCCATTCGAAATATTTACGACAAAAATTAATTTTCGCAAAGAAAAATAACGCAATTTTTCAGATCAAAGCTTTATGATAAATTGCGAATTCCAAAACCAAATTTATTACTTACTACATTGTGAAAATATCAAAAATCCGAATTTATTTTTCTCGGAATTCTAGGTTAAGACCGACCGTCAAAAAAATTGTTGGAAAAAATCATCATCTAATGGATCTACCGCGAAAATTGTTAAATAATACCCACGCAAATAAAAAAATTGTTTTGGTGTTTCAAGGAAGAGAGAAATCAAACTTTTCAGGCTTTTGGCTTCTAATTTTCCAAAGACCTTGAAGACATTAGGCAAATTGTCAGAAATCAATTACAAAAAGTTTAATTATGCCAGATCTTTGCCACACGTGAACGTCTATATTACAGTGAAGTTTTTAAATTTTCTAATTTTAACTGAGAACTATCAGCTGTGACATAGACCTTGAGGTAGCAGCTAAGAAATCCTTGCACAAGATGGAAGGTTGTCTAATGTGATTTTTTGTTCATCAAGGCAGATCACAGAATTGAGTATTGAAAGTGTGGTTATGTCTTTAAATTCGTTTCGAGATTCTGAAAAACCTTGCGAATGAATAATGATCTGCGTTGACGCAGACTTAAAATTTTAATTTTAAAACATAAAAAATTATGTCAACCTAATTTATTGCTAATTTTTCCACTTCAGCTGGACTACTGAATCGTCGAGCGTCAAAAAACCTTCTAATTTTTCTAAAAGATTTTTGCACTAATAGTGAAAGTGGTAAGGTTCTGGTATTTCTCAAGACCCACGTTTTCTTGATTTTGCAACATTGCAATTTTCACGATAGGTATTTAAATTTGCTTTTTGAATTGCATCACATCCACCAAATTGAGTGTGACGTTTGTTGCACCATGACAAATTGTTGTCACAACATTTACACATTTGAAACTTCATTTTACATAATACATCTCTTAAAAATAAATCTCGAGCTTGTTTTTAAAGATTGAAACGTTAATTTTTGGGATATTACTTAATTATTGCTTGTCTTCTTGAAAATAGACATTTGTAAATGTGCGTCAGTGGCACTTGGTCTTGATCTAAAAATGTGGTCTTCCGGCTATTTTCAGATTTTCTGGATTTATGGTTTCCAGATTTAATTTGGCATTGGAATGCAATGACGTTAATTTTATGAAATTGTTATTAAGATTTTAACAAGTTTTTCAATTCACTTACTTCCTAGTGTACAGTTTATTCGGAGAAACATGAAAAGATATTAAAATAGGCCGATGCTGTTCGTACGTCATGTTGGTATCATGGATTTTTAAAGCTTTTGCAAAAACCGCGATAATTGCGTGTTAATTCGCGCTATTAAAATTTCACCAAGAGATCGGATTCTCTCATAAACATTACAAGATAACTAGCATCTGCTTTTCATGTTTGTAAACGATTACGACAGCTAGGTCAAACTTTTTAAATAGAACGAGAAATTTATGTAATACTTAAAAAAATATTATTTTTCAGTGTCGATGGAGAAGAGGTAAGATTAATGCTATGGGATACGGCAGGTCAAGAAGAATTCGATGCTATTACTAAAGCTTATTATAGAGGAGCACAGGCTTGCGTTCTTGCATTTTCCACTACTGATAGGGATTCGTTCGAAGCAGCCCACTCTTGGAAACTAAAAGTACGTATTAAATGAAATTTTTATTAAAATATCATCACGAAGTTTGCTTCAGTCGTAAGACAGGTAATCGCCTTGATTTAAATTGCCCCCTTTAAACTGTTAATCAACATTTTTCAAATGTATGTAATTTTCTAAATTTGTGCGATACTTCCTGTTTGCTCTTGAATTTTAATACCGTTTTTGACTTAATTTGTTTTATTTTCATTTTTGTCGACGTTTACTAATTGCATAATGAAGGTAGCCTTGATGAAGCCTCGTAGAAAAAATGAATATAATAAATTGCCTGTTTTTTAAATAAATTAAAAGTTTTTTTTATAATATATCATTGCTCAAGTTGTGAGTAGTAAAAAATGTCAGGTAATCTGCTGGTCATTTGGATTTAAAATGGTCTAAACTAACTCGAGGGCGGAACGTGTGAGCTTTAATCATTCAAATTGTTTCTTAGATTTACTGCATACCAAACTAATTGAAGCAACGATCTTCAACCTCAGTTGCATGGACCTCCTCTTCTGGCAAAACTCTTCTTCTTCAGCCTTACATCATCCACTGCTAGTGGTTTTTTGCCATTTATTCTTTTCGACACTATTTCAATACAGTTGGTTAGGAAAGATTATCAAAAGTGATCAAAATCTTGGGGCAGGGGGGAAGTTTTAATTTATTTGCATCAACGCAATTAAAGGAAGACGAAGAGTTTGTTGAGACGGATTATCGATTTTTTCCCGAGTGAGTTAAAAATAAAATTTCATACTAAAACCTGATCTTCTACAAGCTTCGGCAGAGCTCTCACGAAGTCTTAGTTTTTTATTTTTAATTAAAACCTAAAAAAGGAGCTGAATCGTTGCTTTTTAATTAATGAAAGTTCCGCTACGACTGAATTCTTACAGCTGGTTTGATATTTTTAATTCAATAACAATATTTATTGATGGTAATTTAATTTGTTAAAGAATTTTATTAATTAATCATAATTAAGTTTTTATTAACATTTAATTGAGCATATTAATTTAAATTAATTTTTTTTACCTCCTCGTTTTTTACACCTATGGTAGTTTTTATCAAAAATTTATTGAGTGTCTGGTTCTTGCCCACACATAATTATATTATTACATATTTCATTTTTAACAATTTGTCGGTTTAGTTTGGTTTCTTCTAACCCCGTTTCCACACTATCTGAACATACATAATATAATATGCGAGGGGTTAACCGCTGGTGAAGTTTTTTGTACACATCTCATGAAGTACATAAAGTACTTCACGTGGAACATCCTTCAGTACCTCTGCAACGGAAGATCTTCAATTTATTCTGATAAAAAATAAATTACTGATCCGGGGTCTGAGTGCTAACAAGTGCCTCTGCAACGGAGAGTCTTCAGTTTACTTTGAAAAAATTAATATTAATCCGGGGTCTGGGGTGTGAACACCCTCCATGCACAAATTTGAATGAAGAACATTGCAGAACATGCAGAATCTCCAACGAATAGTTTATTTTTATCTGAATAAACTAAAGATCTCCGTTGCAGAGGCACTGGAGGTGTCACACCCCAGACTCCCAGTTTAAATAATTTATTTTTATTAAAAGTGAATTAAATATTTTAGCATATCTCAAGTTTATTAAAATTAGCTATGGTCAGTAAGTGTTTAATTCTAATTTGACAATTAATTATAAACTGCGTAATTATAAATTCGTACCCTGGGAGGCAGAGCTCTGCAAAAAATAAAAATAAATACTTAATCCGGGAGGTCTGAGGGTGTGGAACACCTTCCAGTGCCTCTGCAACGGAAATTTCAGTTTACTTCTGATAAAAATAAACTCTCCATCCGGGGTGTGGAACACCCTTCATTACTTAAATTTTGGAATCTCGGTGAGTCCCTGAAATACCAATGATGTACGTGAAATACAATGAATTGTATATTGAAGTTAATTGTACACGATTTCCTCTAGCGGTTGACCCCTCGATAATATGTATGTAATATACTAGGTATGTTATGCAAATAGTCACATCTGCAAAACACAGCTAAATTGGATGTGGTGAACCAGTTTGAATATCTAAGTGTGATAATTAGTACTTATCTGGGAAGATGCAGTGAAGAAATTCCCAGGAGGATCAAGCAAACTAAACTAAGATCAGTTGCTATAATTCTTATTCCGAGCTCTGAAATTAATTAATAAAACAGAGAACTGGAGAACACCAACTAAGTGGTGCTACAAACGGCTGTGGAAAGTGTCCTGGATTGCTTCTCCACAATTGATCTATCCTTTCCCTCAGTTAACGTGGGATTTGAAGCATGGGCAGTGTTCACATCATTTTCAGAAGAGTTTTAATGGGAGATTATATAATCGAGAATTTTTAACATTTGTATTTTATTTAATCATATAGTTGACGTTTTTAAAACAAACGGGGGGGTAGGAATACCTCTCAGTGCACCATACCGTGGCCGTGAGGCAGAAGATTAAACGATTACAAATTTTGTAGAATCTTAGTTTATGATACCGATCTAGTTTTATAGGAATTGATACACATTCTACCTTTCCCTCATTCTATATTATCGACAAATTATCAGTTTATTTGAATAATTTTTGGAATATCCCAGACTTTAATTTTATTTTTCGAACATAAGTTAGTTTAAAACATCCTCTGTTGTAGGATATTTTCTTGAACGTGAGTCAAAGTTAAATGATTACAAATTTTGTAGAACCTTAATTTATGATACCGTTCTAGTTTTATAGGAATTGATAACATCGTTACCCCCACCCCTTCCATCTTTCATTCTATATTATCGACAAATTATCAGTTTATTTGAACAATTTTTGGAATATCCCAGACTTTAATTTTATTTTCCGGGACTATGCAAGATTTACCATCCTCTGTTGTAAGATATTTTCCTTGAACGTGAGTCTTAAGTGTGAATAATAATTAGAGAGAAATAGTTAAAAGATACATAATTCTCCCAAAGCATCTAGCAAGAAGTTGAAGACTTTTGAAATGTGGGACTATACTGAGAATATCTTGGGTTGAACATATAACGAACAGGGATGTGTTAGAGCGCATGATAAAAAAAGCAAAGATCCTTAAGTCGATAAAATCTGAAAACTGGAGTAATTGGGCCACATAATGAGAAACGGGAAAAGATATGAACTTCCACAGTTGGTTCTGCAGGGCAATATTGAATAAGAATCCTGGTTTAAAATCTTAGAACATGGTTTGATACATCCTTGGTTTCAGCAACAATTTATTGCGCAATTTATTAACAGAAGAATCTGGTTTACAAAATCTTCTTTATTCATCGGAAAAAAGCAATTGAGTTTATTTATAAATATTATTAATTGAGGAGAGTACGTACCCTTCCAGTGCTCCTCTTTGTCTGCAGGGGTACACAGTGAAGTAAATGAATAGAAAATTTAAACGAGTGTATTTTATTTCAATAGATAGTATAGGTATATATTTTGAGTTAGTAAAATTACAATAATAGAGAGAATACGTTTTTTCCCTACCATTTGCCATTCCTCTCTTTTCTGCCTTTGTTCTTTGTCCAGATTTCTATTAGAAATAAATTGATGGATTCCATCGTTCCACGATCTTCTCGGTTTTCCCCGTTTCTTCTTTCCGAACGGTGACTATTGATAAACCCGTTTAGGCCATCGGATTTCTTCCATCTTCATTAAATGTACAAATCTCTTCATCCCCCGTCTTTTAATTGTGTCATTTGTCGGGTCTTTAGCTTTGTGTTTTATATGTTGCAGTTTTGATATTACTGTTTCTTTCCTGGAGTAGTCCATTTCTACTTCATTCAGTTTTATTTTTATTTCTGTATCTCTGGGTGTCATTCCTGACGAAATGAAACCACTTTTTACGAAGTTTTCTCAATCCTAACTTTGAGATGCATCACTCCTCATCTCTTACCATTATTACAGGCGTTTGTGTGTCTTCGCTTCGTTATCAATTTTCTTCCATTTAACTCTGTTGCTTCACTTTACCCTTTCAATTCTGTATTCCCATTCTCTTCAAGTCTTCCATTACTTTATTCCACCACCTTACCTTTTGTTTTTTTTTTCATTTGGTGGTCTCCATTCTACCATTGCTCTAATTGCTTTGTTTTCATCTCTTCTGAATACATGTCTTATCGATCTTATTCTCTGCGCTTTGATGTATTTTCTGCATTATTCGTATTCTCAGTTCGCCTCCACTTTTTTTCACGGGGCGTACAATTTTTCTAATTACCTTTCTTTAAAATTTTCTCAGATTTTTTTCCTCGTTTTTTGTACAGCATAGGGTTTCAGCTGCGTACATGAGGATTGGTCTGATCAAACTCTTATATATTTGTATTTTGGTTCTTATGCTTATAATTCTGTTTTCCAGCAAGTGTTTGTTGTTAGCATAAAATGCCTTATTTCCCAGTTGTATATATCTACCAGGGGTAAACCGCTGGTGAAGTTTTTTGTACACATCTAATGAAGTACATGAAGTACTGGGAGGGGTGTAGAACACCTTCCAGTGCACAAATTTTGGAATGAAGAACATTGCAGAACATGGAGAACCCCAGACCGAGTAGTTTACTTTTTATCAGAAGTAAACTGAAGATCTCCGTTGCAGAAGCACTGGAGGGTGTTCCACACCCCAGACCCCGGTTTAAATAATTTATTTTTATTAAAATGAATAAATATTTAAGCATATCTCAAGTTTATTAAAATTAGCTATGGCCAAATTCTTCTTCTTCCACTTAAAGAGGGTGTGGAACACCCTCCAGTGCTCAAATTTTGGTATTTCTGTAAGTCTCTTCTGTAAGAAGTATGGAGAATTATGATGAAGTACGTGAAGTGTGAAGTTAATTGTACACGATTTCCTCTAGCGGTTGACCCCTTGATATCTACCAACCTCTTCAAATTTGTATCTACTTGTGCTGAGACCTTGACATCTTTCCATCTACTCCCGCATATCATATATTTGGTCTTCTTTTCATTTACGGTCAGGCTCACCTCATTTGCATGTGTGTTCATTTCTTCAAAGATCTTCACCAACTTTTCCTTCGTTCTCGTAATAATTACAATATCATCTGCATAAGCCAGCACTTGTGTTTCGTTCGTTGTTATTGAACCTTTGCAGTCGACTTTTCTCATAATATTCACTATAACTAGGTTAAACAGGATTGCAGACAATGGATTTCCTTGTCTAATTCCGGCATTGATATCAAAGACGTCCGTCTCTCCATGTTTGGTTTTGACTGTGGCTCTCGTGTCAGTTAATGTTATTTTTACCATTCTTACCAGTTTTTTTTGGTATTTTCATTTGTATAACTTTTCTCTGTTTATCGAATCAAAGGTAGATACAGTTCCATGTTGTGTTTGTAGAATTTCTGTGTTACCTGCTTTATTATGTGTATTGCATCCGCTGTCGAGCTCCCCGCTCTAAACTCGTACTGGTCCAAAACTGGGCCAAAACCATTTCCGCATTTTACCTTTAGTTCTTGAATCTAATGGAGGGTGACCACTGGGGATCTCTTTACATGTCAAAAACTGTCATAAGAAATACTTATTGTCTTTGTAAGATAGATTGTATGATTAATGGAGATAATAAAAAAAACCTTTAGTTTTCCTTGTATTAGGGATGAGTTTACCAGAATGACGGAACTTTTTAAAAGTGATAACATAACATTAGACACGAAATTAAAAATGATACGCTGTTACGTTTTTCCTGTGCTGTTTTATGGAGTAGAGTTTTGGACACTAACGGAAGCAATGACGAAAAACTGGGCTTTCGAAATGTGGATTTACCGCAAAATCTTGAGAGTTTCGTGGGTGGAACACGTGATAAATGCAGAGATACATAGAAGAATGGAAATACAGATAGAGGTGATTAGCACAGTCAAAGCGAGAAACTGCAATATTTGGAACATATTATGAGAAACGAGAATATATACCAACTTCTGCAGTGCATACTGCAAGGAAAAATAGAGGAAAGAAGTATTGGCAGAAGAAGAATATCTTGGCTTAAAACCTAAGAACGTGGTTTTCAATGACGACAACGGAACTTTTCGCACAGCGTTAATAAAGTCATGATAGCCAGAATGATAGCCAACATCCGGAACGGATAGGTACCTGAAGAAGAAGAAGGATGAGAGTATCTTGTATGTAATTGTTATACCTCTATAATTTTCACATTCTTCTAGCTTGCCTTTCTTAAATACCGGCACTATTTGACCTATTTCCTATTCCTTTGGCATATTTTCATCTATCCAAATTTTTTCTAGTCGTTCATGTATTCTTCTTATTAGGATATCCCCCAATCTTCACCATTTTCATACAAATTCCATCACATCTGGGAGTTTTTCCATTTTTCGATTTCTTTATCGCATTAATCACTTCCTGGTACGTTGGTGCTTCTATCTTGTCAACCTCTTTAACTTGGGTCATAGTTGTACACTCTGCCAGCTTCTTCACCTCTTTATTCAGTAACCGTTAAAAATGCTTCATTTCTACATTTCTTTAATCTTTAGTTCGCCGCTTTCAATATTTTCTTTCGTGGCTTTTTATTCTTTTTTTGTTCCTTTATCTGCATGTAGAACTTTCTTGTATTGTTCTTTTGACCATATCCTTTATTATTTTGATCAGCCGACTATTGGTGTCCATCTCCTGCAACACCTCCCAAAGCTTTAGTCTGGGTACGGAATCATACGTTTTCTTCAGATCTATGAAAGCCAAGAGTGAACAAATGAGTACAAGTTATCAATACCTGATCTATCTGGGTTAAAACCACTTTGGTCTCCCAATGTTCAGCCTTAATTTCTCTTGTATTATCTTTCCAAATAGTTAGCTAAAGGTGCCCCAATACACAGTTCTCTATAATACTTCGGGTCTCTTCTGTCGCCTTTCTTAAACAACATAATATCTTATAATATCTTTTATTCTTTTGGAATTGTACTCAGCTTACAGCAGGAACCGACTAATCCCCAAATTTTCAGTATCAAAGACTCTCCACGATTTACTGCTGGTGTCTAAATTTTTAATTTGATCTTGTATTCTATAGACATTTAATTCTTCTCTAATGTCTTCATTTCTGATTCTGTCAAAGATCAAATTAAAACAATAATCGAAGATGGAATGATCACCTAAAGCGAATGGCAGAAGAAAGGCTGCCGCTGGCAAAGGTACAAGCCAAAGGAAAGAGAAACATAGGTCGACCGAGAAAAGATGGGTGCCGGAACAGGTTACATAAACCTAATCTGTAAGCGAAGAAGAAGAAGTCTTAATTTTTTATTTTAAGAAATTCTCCTATTGGATCGCTGAAGGCCATAAATTTTCCGGTCTCTTTAAACTGTATTTTCTTCAAATGAGTTCAAAGTGGGAATAATAATTAGAGAAAACACGCAGTTCAAATTTATATAGACTACTGGGGGGTCTGTAGGATATAGAACGCCACAGCTTTTGTGGGGAGACATTCGCAATTTATGAAAATCTTTTTCTTTCCCGAGAAAATAAGAATATGCAAATACGCAATATATTTATAATCAGTAAATTGGGGGGGGAGGGGGGCAAATGCGCTCATTCATCTTGCAAGAACCGTTCTTCATTTAGTTGAAATCAAGAATTGCATTCGTAAATTTAATTTTTTATTGTTACCATCAAATGACGCTAATATTAAATGTGTGAACTTTCATTAATCGAGGAAAGGCAAACACCAAAAAAACTTGCTGTTGTATGACAATCAAAATATAAAATTGATTGTTTCGTTTTTATAAAATTAACAACTGTTATATTAACTTTTACAATACCTACATACTTTTATTGTCGTAATTAAATTTTATTATGCATGTAAATATCGAAACTTTATTGCATTGCAATTGTAGTATATTGTGATGTAGTAAATACAAATACAATTTATTGTATGTAATAATTTTCTGATTTACACTTAACTGTACAAAAATTAAGTTATAAATGATGATGCTGCGATATGTACTTATTTACACCATCCTACCGTCATAAAGTTGTAATTCCAAAATTTGTTTACCAGTTTTCATCACTTTTGCATCATCAGACAGGACATTAACGCCAATCTCGAATGGGCATTGCTTTCCTCATTTTAGACCAAGCACGTGTCTTTTGATTATTGCCCTCGAGCGTCATTGGCATTAAAAGTGAAATATGCCTGACTAATTCGAAAATCACGATAACTTGCCTACTGATTTTCTTCCATTGATTTTTATCAATGGAACCTTCAGCTATAACGTATGTAAATAATTATACACATAAATTATCACTTATCTACCAGCGTTCGGCCATATTTCCCCATGCCTACTGTAACTTGTTGGTTTAATCCAAAGCTGATGGATGAATTCAATTTTTGCCGATTGGCCCACCTCTCATTTCTAGTAATTACTTTATGTTTCAAGTGTAATGAGCACTTATTACGTAGTCGGAAAGAAAAATGATAATGCCTTTGGCAAGCTTACCGTCTGGTGATAAAGTTCAAAAACCTACAGATTATTTTTACACAGTTCTCGAAAACTTAAATTAAACCATATACCGCGACGATAGTGTGCACATTTAGCACATACATGGTAATACGTACTACATATTTAATATTGTAAATAGTTTTTTTAATTAAATTCAAACATACACCATGTAGAAGATATAATTTACTGTTATGTAAAAATATTCACCACTATACTCGTATCTTAATTTAATAAAGAAAAACAGTAATAATGATAATAAATTCTGCAAAACTTGTTACTGAATGCATAATCCTATAGTAGTAATAAATTTATAAAAAAAAGTGATTCACAAATGCCAATAATTAGATTGCCTTCGCTAGATAAGGATTTAATTGATACTTACAAATGATAGAAAGACTCTTTAATTTATACTCATTTTTATTGCAGGTAGAAAACGAGTGTGGAGAAATTCCTACAGTTATAGTTCAAAATAAAATTGATCTTATCGATCAAACCGTTGTTAATCCGTAAGTATATCAATTATTTAAAAATAACTACTTGCATGAACAAAATAGAAAGAGAATAACAAAGTAAATCTATACACTATACTTATCAATAGGCGTTAGCTATAATTGTAACTTTCGCCCCCTCACTCCCACATCGGCAACTTTAAAACTTTAAAAGGCACCCACCCTTTCCAAGATGCCAAACGAAAGCTATAAGCTATAATAATTCTATCAGTGATTTAAAAAATATTCAGGTGTTATATTTTATAAAGACAAGTAATTTTTGATTCTAATATTTTCTGTATCACGCGAGATGTTAATTAAAATTTCTAAAAAAAAAATTAAGTATTAAATTAATTTTGAAATAAGGGGAAAATTGTTTTCGTCAAATTGTTGTAGTTTTAATAGCTTTCGTTTGACATGTCGACAGGGTTTGGTGAAACTTGATGGGCGAGAAGGTGGAGGCTTTTTTGGTTTAGGGTAGAAACTTTTTGAGTTTAAGTAACCTGGAAGTATATTTTTATCTTCTACACTTAAGTTTAGCATCGAAAGAAAGTTTCAAATTCTTCTACGTCAGGCTCAAACAGGAAAATGGTCAAATTTGTCAAAAAGTTGTCAAAAATCGAGAAGAACTTTTTTACACACCCTCAGTTCACCATTGGCCTTGGTATGGTGAAAAATACAAAATTTACCACGTTGAACCAGAATTCTTAAAACGTGGTCAAAAATCTGAAACTTGCAATTTTAAATTGAAAAAATAATTTTAATTTTATAATTCTGAATGGGGTGAGTTTTAAGGGTGAAACATCAATAGTTTACTAAAAAAAAATTTAAACCTCGGAGATAGTTCCATTTAAGTAAACATCATTGCAAAAATAGTTGAAACATTAAATGTTAAAAGAGGATGCATTTTAAATTTAAATTTTAAAGATGAGCTTACTTTTAATTAACAAATATTCAAAAAATTAATTAAAAAATTAAATCTTGAAGGGAGGTAGGTTTTAGGGAGTGAACCGAAAATAAATCGCACTAAAAATCTAAAAACTTAAGGATGCGCTTAATTTTAGATTACATAATTATATTGAATACATTAAATCTTTAAATATATTAAATCTTAAAGGGAGTGCGTTTAAGGGGGTGAATTAAAATTAAATTGCACCAAAGATTTAAAAAATTTTAATATGAGCTTAATTTGAGTTAATTTGTAAATATAAATAAAATGTTAAATCTTGCAATTCGGTGAGTTCTAGGGGAATAATAAACCAAAAATGAATTAAACTAAATATGGAAGACTTGGGGATGCGGTTGCGGTTAATTTGAATTAACATTAAAAAAATTAAATCTTGACGACTCAAGAGAAGAATCAAAAATGTTGAAAAGGGGTAAGTTTTAAGGAGTGAATTAAAATAAATTACATTAAATAAATTGCATTAGAAATTAAAAAAAAATTGCATATAAAAATTGCATTCAAAAACCGACCCTTTTTCAGATTTTTCGATATTTTTGTAAACTCAAATTCCCAAATTTTCAGTACAATTTGTTTATTTTTTCACTCCATAAATGCATCTCTTAACTATTTTCTGAATAGATGTTTACCGATATTGATCTTATCCCCAAAATTCTAAATTTTTTAGCAAACTATTTTTCACCTTAAAAACTCCCCCCCCCTCCTTAGAAATATGAATTGTTTAATTATTTTAAAAACGATTATGTACCTCCTGCAAGTTACATTTTAAAAGCTTTAGATTTTATATCTCTCTTGCGAATTTTGGATCACAACAGCGGTGGTACGGGAAAATACGGAAATACTGAGGAGGTGCGAAAATAAAAATTGACGCAACCGATGGAGTGTTAAAGACTTCTCTGAAAGCAATTAGGGTAGAGGTAGTAAACCTGAACTCAAAAGTACAATTTTTATAAAACTAACTTCACCAAAAAAAGAACACAAAATACAAGTCATTTAAGCTGAAGATGAATTTGGTAGGTCTTTTATTAAACTCACAATTTAAATTTGAATTGAAAAATTGATATTTCTTTAAGAAACACATCTAAGTGCATTACTGCGTAATATTACGTCGTAATTGACTACATTCTATCATCAGTGCGTACGTTGTACGTGGGTCGACACTCGCAACTGGCGAGGAGCTACCAGACGCTCTTCGCATCTATCTCGATAAGGATCCAAAATTTTGATTATTTTCGTGCCCTGGAATATTTTTAATAAGTTCAACCTCTTCCAAGACCTGGCTTATAAATTGGTGACAGTTAAGATACCCGAATCTAAATTTTACCATTTTTAAAGCGGTTTATGAAAGACGAGGGTCTAATTAGCAGATAAAAAAATAAAATTTGCGATTGGTTTACATATTTTGGAAAAAACGTGTTTAAATTTATTTGAAACACAATTTTCTTATTAGCTCTTATGAACTGTAACCCCGTCCATCGAAATAAAATTACGTTTTGTGACAGTTAAGATACCCAAATTTAGATTTGTAAAGCGAATTATGAAAGATGAAGGTCTAATTAACAAAATAAAAACAAAATTTTGAAAAAATACGCTTTTAGGATGAATCCGAGTCTTGCGGTGGTTGCGTTTGTCAAAACCGACTTTCCGCAGCCCTCGTTTTTAAATTGCGTTTTGTTAATTAAACTTATCTCCCTACAACGGAACGGTTCAATTCGGCAAAGTGCAGATGTTGACCCGACAGATATCAGGGAGCGACTGGTAGCTCCCCACCGCTAATCACTGTCGACCCACCTACAGCGCACGGACTGGTGATAGAATGTGGGCTAAAATGACGTAATACTCGTAGTATAATACACTTACATGAATTTCTAATGGAGAATTCGTAATTTTCAAATTTAAATTGTGGGCTTATTAAAGGACGGACCAAATTCATTCTCACCTTAAAATATTTCTAAAATAGTTCTCTTTCGTTTGGTGAAGCCATATCTATGGGAAAAGGTGTATTTTCGAGTTCGGGAATCTTAACTTTAGCCCAAAGTTTTATTATTATTAAGTTACTTTTGGCTGTAATATATTTCTTTATTACTTTTAATAGTTGGTTCTAGGATCTGTCGGGTCGATTTGGAAAATTTCGAGATCTGCTGCGTTTTGGAATATTTTTAAAAATTGTAGCGAAACCGAAGGTTGCAGTTTCAAAAGAGCCACTGAAAAAAATACATTTTAAATTAATTTTTAAAGCAGTTTTTTCTAAAATTTTTCATAATTTACCTTAAAAATTGTCAAAATCGGAGTTCAGGTTTATTACCCGTCCCCAACAATTATTTTATTTTACTACCGACGACGGGCAACAACTTATTTTTTACCTTGCTAGTAAATTTGTTTTATTGGGAGCAAAAGCAACATTTTGATGTTTTTTTTTGTATAACAGCAATAAATTCAAAAATCAAGCCAAAATACTAAAACTCAGCAAATCATTCACGAATAGGCTTAGGTTCACCGAAAAATTATTTTAAAAAATACAACTTAGAACAGCCTATGGTAGAGTGAAACAATTTCCTGATATTTTAACATTAATAAAAAAATTACGAAATTTAGTGATTTTTTCATTTTGAAAACACTAATAATACACTCAAACCTGTTTTTGTGCAGGAAATAGGGACCGAATTAAAGGAATTCCTCCAAAAAAATACTTCGTTTATTATTCATGCTATGCATTTGATGGAATTTTATGATATAAAAAAATCGCTAATAAAAAATTCTTCATATAAAAATCTCTTAAAGAAACACCGCATAAAAACAGGTTTCACTGTATATGTATTTATTTAAAAATAAAAATTAATTAAATCCATGTTAAACTTTCTTTATTTTTTAGATATAGCTCTTAAAATATATGTGTATATTTTTATGTATGTAGATCCCCCCCTCCCCCCGATAGATCTGCAGCGGACTGTAATTCTTTAATTTGCAATAAATTGCAGGCAATTCTTATTCTTAGTAATATTTAAGGTTTTTTTAACATTAAATATATTTTCAAATTTCACTGGACCTTTCTCGTAGTTCAACGTGGAATTGAGTGTGCAAAATATTTTTTTATCAATTTTCCTCATTGTTGTGGGAAAACTTTTACTGAATGATCGTCATTTAAGTGACGTTCGGAGTTTTCGGATTAAAACGATCATTTCAGCAATTTTTTATGGAAGTACAATTCCAATTTTTACATTGCTAGGAAAAATAGGAAAAATGGAAGAAGGGTCACCCAAAAGAAAAGAAAAATGTAATTTCTTAGCCCCGTAACTCAAAATTCAACATACTTATTCGTGTAGTATTTTATTATTGTGCAAGCGGTTTTTGTCTTTGTTACACCTGGTGCAAAATATTTTTCCCTTTTTCCTTTTTGGGGCATAATGCACTACTTTTCTGTATTCGAAAAATTTCTGAGTAACTCTTTGACGAAAAAGTAACAATTCTCAACTGGGAAATTGAAAGAGAGAAAAAATTTGTTTGTTATTTATATTTTGTTTTTTATTTATTTAATTATATTTTATATTTACCACATTACTTTACTATATTTTTTATTTAGTGAAAATAATGGTTTACGTATATAAATCTTCAAAATAATCAAAAATTAAAAATTTCGTGTGGAAAGACGAATGATCATATGATAATAACCCCTACAGCAAACGGTAAAACTTGCGCAAAATCCTTTACGCAGGTCGCATACTTTCTTAACTGGTTTAGACAAAAAATTATGATAGGAACACCATGCAACACTGTCAAATTTACTCATATAAATTATTGTAATTAATTAAATTGTTATTGTCTTGTTCAGGAAGTAATGAGGAAACCAGTGGCGCATTTAAAAAATGTCTGGGGGTCAAACCAAATTATTTTTCAGATACTCGTTAATCTATTTATACGCGTCAATGGTAAACAGATAACTGACAAATTCCAAAAGTCTAAAAAATAGAGAAAATTCAAAACTTATTTAAATTTTAAAACCGCGTAGTTTTAAAACATTATTTTTATCATGAAAGATTTCGGAAATAAAATTTGAGTCATTCTTGGGGGGGGGGGGGGTAATGCCTAAATACTTCACTAAAGGAAACTCTTATATAGAAATCATATAATTAGTTTTTATTGTTCTCATTCGGCACTATTTTGATCTCAGAAACGCTACACCAGCGGAGTTCTTAGACTCTCAAGGGGCTGCGCTGCTACTTGAGGGATTTTAAGAAGTTTTTAATTATTTTCTTTAAAATATTTCAGTAATACAAATAAATATTCAGTAATAATAATAAATAAATAACAATAAATAATTACAAATAAATTACTTTTAATTGTTATGTTTAGGGGTCCATAACGACATTATATATTTTTAGGGGGTCTAAGGTAAAAACAAAATTAAGAACTTCTTCATATTCTGTACAAATACCTGTCGGCCAGCATAAAAAATTTTACTTTTTCTTAATAGTAGCATCAAATAGCAATTTAAGTTTTTATACATTATAAATTATTTTTTTATATATTTATCCATTATTAGCGTTACAGAATTAATAAAAACGTCATATTGTTTCAAAATTTTCATATTTCCCTATTAGCCAATGTACTTCAAGATACATTGTGGTTTAAGCGTTTGCTTTTAAATCTATAAGTACCTACTGGGTTCGGTCTCTACTGCAGTTCACCCATGGAAAAAATTTAATCATAAAAAAAATGCGCATCATTGGGATCAAAGGTAAAAATTTCAAAATTTTTTTATGAAAAAATAATTACGTGTGAAAGTGGCAAAAGAAACTCAACCCCCAAATCCAAATTCATTGAATTAACTGGATCAAATTGCGGAATTAATTAGATCCTTCCAATTATTTTAATTAATCGTTCCAAAATAAAATTGCGAAAGATAAATTTGGAAAAAGTGCGCGAGAAGTCCCCTAGTGTTGCTACTATTTTAAAGAACTAAAACTTTAAAGAAACTGATCAACTAAACAACTTGAAGGTTGTTTTGTTTTCTTTATCTAGTTGTTCACTCTTCTATAGACCGTTTTTGGGCCAAATTAACAGAAAAAGTCCAAGTACACTGAAACGTTTTCTTCTTCCTGTTAAGTTCGGACTAGGTCCTGTAATATCCAACGGTAACCTTTTCGAAGTCACTGATAGGACTGAAACTTAAAACTACGTTTTTTGGATAAAAACAAAACATTAGAGTTCTTTTGGACGTTTGTATCCCGACTACTACGAAGAGTAGAACTACTTTTTCTTTACTTTTTCGGATTTCGTCCAGTTGTTTTGCTTTACATAAGATGGATGCATACGAAATGGTCAATCCACGATCTTGTAATTTTTGGGATATCTCTCCACAAATTTTCCCATATTTTGGTTTGAGCCTAACGTTGAAAACTTGGGTCTTTTTTCTATTTTCTGCGCTTAGCACGAATAAATTGCAGTCGGCACTACTGTCGCCATGCAATTAAAATTCAAAAATTTTCGAGGTATTGTAGTTTGTATTTCTAGCGTTCTTTACAAGCGTAAATACACTGTTGTATTTTATAAACTGTGCGTTACATCAAAGCTAAAATTTACCATCGTTAAACAAATAAAAGTCAACAAGTGTATAAATTGTAACTTACTCTAAATCATCTAAAAGCTCTCTTGAAATGAAGCAAAAATATACCAAAACACATAAATAAATGTTATAAAATTATTTATATTTTATTAAATTGTGATTAACACTTTGAAGGTGTTTTATTTTTAATTCGTATTGTTTACATTATATCCAATTTTACATCGAGACTTTTTATTTTTGAGTTTACAAAACAAGTTTATTAACCTAGCCTAGATTAAAAAATACATTGCAAGTTCTAAAAAAGTATTCATGTCAGTTTCAAGTAAAAATAAGCAGTTTTTCGACACTTGCAAGGATTACGTGTAATGTTTTCTTCCAGAAACTTTGCTCAATGTTAACGAACAAGGAAATGTTGGTTTATTTTGAGCTTCCACATAACCCAATTGTGACAATTCCATTAATCAATTTGATTTTCGTCTAGTCGTCCCATATGAAACATCTCCTGTATCATCTTATATGGTGGAAAGATTTTCAAATCCATTTTGTTTTTTTGGTGTTGTTTTCGGCGTATTTATGCTCAAAGTTTTTTTAAGCCAGAGTAAATGGTAATTTATATTAAATTATAATTTGGCGTGCAATCCATACCTTGAAGGTAATGACCTCAAAGGTTAAAAGCGTGTATATTATGTCTTCTTTAAAGCGAGTGATGTAAATTCGACGTGAAACAAGCACAATTGTTTTTTTGCATGCGTTACTCCATTCCTGTCTTTTTGTAATCGTGCATTTCCTAAATTTGTTATAGAATCAAAATCTTCCTCTCGTTTTCTGACATATCCGCTATAAGTTTTATGTGAGAATGGTAAGTTATTTTCTACAATAGCGGAAGATATTTAAATTTTAAATTAAATTATTTCTCTTATCGCACTAAATTTATTACCACTGGCTTGGGGAGCAACATGCGACGTTAGCCTTTTCGAATTCAATTTGAAAAAAATTGTGTCCCGGCATGATTTTGATTTGCATTAAAAAGGAATGAAGCATCTGCAGAATACAGAAAAGGTCAGATATGAAAGTTTTTTGAAATTGATTAATCTTCTATTATGTAAAATAATTTTTTATTGCATTTATTATAATTATTAATTATAATTTTTGTTTATCACAAATGTGTTAACATTATATTTATAATTTTAAAATTGACATTGCTCGATTTACATAATTTGCAAAAGTTACCTCCCATCGTTCGACGACTTCTTTTTTTTTGTTTGGCGCTGATGAGTTTCCATTAAGAAATCCGTTTGAAAAATGTTACATTTTTATTTGATGTATCAGTCACATGCCATTGATTTAATTAGAAAATTATCATTTACTACACGAAACGGTCCATAAACTCGGAATTTACTTTCTGCAAAACCATGAAGACGCAGAAGACGCAGACGCAACAAAATTAATTTCTTGGTTTTCTTAATTTATCGATGTCAATGGCGAATCAGCTACTTGTAACATCGCTTGCCTATAATTTATCTTCTTTAGCCATAGCTTCCACAAATCAATCTTGGCCTATAGATCACAGCAGTGTATCCAACAGTGTTTTCCAAATTTCCTATTTGCAGTTTGGTAGTGTTTGCAATTATCCAAATCTCAATGGTATCAAAGGACTTTTTCTTGTTCGACACATTATATTGAGCAAATCAACCCTACACTATTCTCGAACCACCTTTGATGAGAGCTAATTCGACGTTGGGATTTCGACACACAAAAATTGACGGTGTTCATAAATGGAATTTTTTTTATTTTAGAAGAATATTCACAATACAACAATTACTAAAAATATTAAATACATCAACATTACAATTTAAACAATTCAAACAAAAAATACTAGCAAACTTATAGAGCAAGAAACGATTTCCTGACATTTTCAATCAATTGTTTTTAGTACTTTTTCACATAACTGATGTAATCCTTCCAATTGGAACATATTGGCAGCATCTAATAACTGTTCTGCCAATGTTTCCAGGTTGAGTACCTTCCCTGTGTAAATGTAACGAAGGATTCTCCAAATATTTGAGCATTGATGGTTTTTATTTCAACGCGATTTTCAATGTTCTCTTCAAACATAGCTTCAAAGACGCTACTACGAGCTGATAAAATTGCCTTGTGCCCTTTAAATTCGATATCACCAACAACAAATGTCACATCACTAAATTTTTGACTGTCGTACAAAAGGCCAAAATCACGTGAGAAAGTGCATTTGCATTTTGGAGGTGGAAACAATTTTTGAATATTCGTACTCTCCAATGTAGCGTTAATCTCACAATGTATGGCTAACTTATCATCCGATAAGAGCTCATTTTCTTTCGATATCACATATTCCCAAGGAACAAAATGCGGAAAGCCCAAAGTATCAAATATTTTTAGTAATCCATCAAATTCTAAAGTGAACGCCTTCTCATGTTTGGCGTTCAAAATACTTAATTTGCAATTAACTTGAACTTCACTGGTTTCACACGACAGTAAACATAAAAATAAAGATAAATAATTCTTACACGTAGCGTGATTTCCCTTTGGATATAACAACAGTGCCCATTCTATTCCATTTTCGGGTTTATCTGGAAATTGAAGTGATCGAAGTTTTTCACCCAGAGTTTCGCGACATGAACTAAAATTATCTATGGTCCACGTATATAAAAATTGAGAAACTCTTACATGAGTGTATTCCGTATTTTCCAGTACATCTGAAGTAATTTCAGCACTATGAGATGGACTTGGTAAATTAGCCGTAGTCATTGTTCTACAGTCTAAACACGTTGCAAATGCTAATCTCTAATCATTTTCTTACCAACTTAAATTAATAGAAACAAAGTACCTAACCCGGTTGCGTCTTTGTGCAAATTTAGGAATTTAAAAATTTTAGATTTGATAAAATTTATGCTCCTTTGGTCTTTGGTCTTATTATATTGCTGAGTATTTTCTAACCAATGGTAACTGCCAGACCCTCCCAGGAAAAACCAATCCTTCAGATAGAGGTCGGGGGTGAACTGGTAGAGGCCTATGTTCAGGAGTGGACGAATGCAAGATGATGAAGAAGAAGAAAGGAGAAGAAGAATAGTAGACTCCACGAGTCCCCCTAACATCTTACTTATTTGATTATTAATTCCCCCCTGCATACTATGTTATCGTTCTCAAGAAAACAATAGCGCTATAATAAAAAACCCTACACATCATCTGCAAACATTGAATGTTTTACCTTTTAGCAGTGAGGCACTGGAGGGTGTTCCACACCCCAGACCCCTCGATCTCTACACTTTGGCTTATTGGAATATTAGTAACTTGAGTGTGTTTTCTAGAGAATTTTTCTAGATCGGTTATGCTGATGTCTTCAATTTATTACTAATAAAAATAAACTGCACAAACTGGGGGTCTGGGGTGTGGAACACCTCCAGTCTCTTACTGCTAAAAGGTAAAACATTCAATGTTTACAGATTATGAGTAGAATTTATTATAACGCTTTGGTTTTTGAGAACGATGACATATTATGCTGAGGAATTATAATCCTCCCCCCGATTCTTGGTCACTGCTTTATATTTTTGTGCTAAAACTTTCACCATTACCGCTTAATACTGATAAAACCATAAGTTTGCAAATTTATCTATCACAGTTTGAGTGTTCCTGAGGGTGCTCCACACCCCAGACCCCCGGTCTCGACAACTTTGGTTTATAATTTGGGCTAATTGGAATATTAGTTACTTGAGTGCGACTTGTTAAAGTTAGGATTAATTAGATTTTTCTAGAGAATTTTTCTAGATCGGTTATGCTGATGTCTTCAATTTATTACTATAAAAATAAACTGCACAAACTGGGGTCTGGGGTGTGGAACACCTCCAGTGCCTTACTGCAAAAAGGTAAAACATTCAATGTTTACAGATTATGAGTAGAATTTATTAAAACGCTTTGGTTTTTTTGAGAACGATGACATATTATTGAGGAATTATAATCCTATTCGGCACTGTTTATATTTTTTGCAAAAATTTACCATTCCCGCTTAATAAAACTTAACCATAATTTGAAAATTTTATCTTACATTTGAGTGTCCTGAGGGTGTCCACCCCCCCAGACCCCCGGTCTCACAACTTTTTTTAAATTGGGGCTAATTGGAATATTAGTATTTACCTTGAAAGTTGGTTAATTATTTTCTAGAAATTTTATAGATCGTTATGCTGATGTCTTCAATTTATTACTAATAAAAATAAACTGCACAAACTGGGGGTCTGGGGTGTGGAACACCTCCAGTCTCTTACTGCTAAAAGGTAAAACATTCAATGTTTACAGATTATGAGTGGAATTTATTATAGCGCTTTGATTTTCTTGAGAACGCTGTCATATTATGCTGAGGGAAATTCATAATCCCCCCCGATTCTTGGTCACTGCTTTATATTTCTTGTGCTAAAAACTTTCACCATTACCGTGTAATACTGATAATCATAAGTTTGCAAATTTATCTATCACTGTTTTAGTGTTCCTGGGGGGTGCTCCACACCCCTCAGACCCCCCGGTCTCGACAACTTTAGTTTATAATTTGGGCTAATTGGAATATTAGTACTTGAGTGCGACTTGTTAAAGTTAGGATTAATTAGTTTTCTAGAGAATTTTATAGATCGCTTATGCTGATGTCTTCAATTTATTACTAATAAAAATAAACTGCACAAACCGGGGGTCTGGGGGGTGTGGAACACCCTCCAGTGCCTCACTGCTAAAGGTAAAACATTCAATGTTTACAGATTATGAGTAGAATTTATTATAGCGCTTTGGTTTTCTTGAGAACGATGACATATTATACTGGGGGGAATTCATAATCCTCCCCCCGATTCTTGGTCACTGCTTTATATTTTTTGTGCTAAAAACTTTCACCATTATCGCTTAATACTGATAACCATAAGTTTGCAAATTTATCTATCACAGTTTGAGTGTTCCTGGGGTGCTCCACACCCCCCAGACCCCCCGGTCTCGACAACTTTGGTTTATAATTTGGGCTAATTGGAATATTAATTACTTGAGTGTGACTTGTTAAAGTTAGGATTAATTAGTTTTTCTAGAGATTTTTTCTAGATCGATTATGCTGATGTCTTCAATTTATTACTAATAAAAAATAAACTGCACAAACCGGGGGTCTGGGGGGTGTGGAACACCCTCCAGTGCCTCACTGCTAAAAGGTAAAACATTCAATGTTTACAGATTATGAGTAGAATTTATTATAGCGCTTTGGTTTTTTGAGAACGATGACATATTATGCTGGGGATTTATAATCCCCCCCCCCGATTCTTGGTCACTGCTTTATATTTTTGTGCTAAAAACTTTCACCATTATCGCTTAATACTGATAACCATAAGTTTGCAAATTTATCTATCACAGTTTGAGTGTTCCTGGGGTGCTCCACACCCCAGACCCCGGTCTTGACAACTTTGGTTTATAATTTGGGCTAATTGGAATATTAGTTACTTGAGTGCGACTTGTTAAAGTTAGGATTAATTAGTTTTTCTAGAGATTTTTCTAGATCGGTTATGCTGATGTCTTCAATTTATTACTAATAAAAAATAAACTGCACAAACCGGGGGGTCTGGGGGTGTGGAACACCCTCCAGTGCCTTACTGCTAAAGGTAAAACATTCAATGTTTACAGATTATGAGTAGAGTTTATTATACGCTTTGGTTTTTTTTGAGAACGATGACATATTATGCTGGGGGAATTCATAATCCCCCCCCCGATTCTTGGTCACTGCTTTATATTTTTTGTGCTAAAAACTTTCACCATTACCGCTTAATACTGATAACCATAAGTTTGCAAATATATCTATCACAGTTTCAGTGTGCCTGGGGGTGCTCCACACCCCAGACCCCCGGTCACGACAACTTTGGTTTATAATTTGGGATAATTGGAATATTAGTTACTTGAGTGCGACTTATTAAAGTTAAGATTAATTAGATTTCTAGAGATTTTTTCTAGATCGGTTATGCTGATGTCTTCAATTTATTACTAATAAAAATAAACTGCACAAACCGGGGGGTCTGGGGTGTGGAACACCCTCCAGTGCCTCACTGCTGAAAGGTAAAACATTCAATGATTAAAGATTATGAGTAGGGTTTATTATAGCGCTTTGGTTTTCTTGAGAACGATGACATAAATTATATTGGGGGGAATTAATAATCAAATATCGCATGTTTTTATTTTGTTTTGCAATTTTACGCAATTCCGTTAAGAACTTACCAATTTTATGTTAATTTTATACAGTTCATCAGTAATATATAATTATTCAAATTTAATTTTCTCGAAATTGGCAAAGAAGCGTGCCATTATACTTGCACCTGTTGAAGTCTAGTACAAGACCTACACGCACAATGAAAATGAATCAATTCAGTGAGGAGAAGTTGCCGGTCTCCCTTTATAAGACGTTGCCCAGGGTCCATATTGAAGATAAATCGAGGAGGAGGAAAGTGCTGTCTTGACCCAACTACTGTTTAACTTGTACATCAGTGACCTCTCTACCACTTCGTCACGTAAATTTATATACGCAGATGATATCGTTTTGGCCACGCAAGATCAACTTATTAACACCACGAAGGCAACCCTGGGTGCCGACCTCGGACTCCTCAACAACTATAGCGACAGATGGAGACTGCGGCCCAGCTGGTTCAAGACCACACCAGAGGTGTGCCACTTCCATTTGGCCAATGTATTGGCAAACGTGGAGCTTCGTATCAGAACTGCCCAATGGCGCGCTCTGAGTTGTCAAGAAGATTGTGGTGCACCCTGACGGGACATGGCATATGTTTGCAAGCGCTAAGCAGATGGAGAGTGGTTGACTCTCCTGAGTGCGCCTACTGCGGCGCCCAGACAATCGAAGACCTGGTTGCCTTGATATCAAGTACCATGTGGACATGGCGGATTTTTCCGAGAACACTTTACCTAACACCGACTATCTGGCGAGCCTCAACATCTGAGACGACGTTTTCCTTGTTACGATTTCTTTTGATTTTCCTGTTGTCTTTGCGATTTTGTGTTCTGTATTATTATGCTTGATTGAAAAATTGATAATAAATTGGAAATGATACGCAATTTTTAGAAAATTTTGTCCATCACATACTTCTAAAAATGGAAAACGTTACCATGTTTTTGTTCTATATCTAATTATTTTAGTTAAATCCACAAATAATTTGCACAATCAGTAAATTGATCCTGTAAGGGGGCGCCTCTTTTCTAAATTTATAATTAGTGGATATACCGTTGGATGCTTATGGCCAACCAGATTCGAAAATCGATGATTCCATCCTTCAACGCGATTGTTTGTGCGTTCTTCTCCAGCAATAGTATTTTTTTCCTTGGATTATTTTTCCGATTTGATTATACCACTTCGTTTTGGCTATTGGGGTAATAGCAAAATTGGTAAGCCTCCACGGTGCGTTGGTAAGATTACGGATTTTCGGACGCTGGTACAGGAATTGTACGGGCAATGGTTGCAAAAAAGCTACTACAGATGACGAGTATTGAAGGTTGCCATACCATAATTAGGAAAAAACCGCGTCATTGGATAATTTTACTAAAAATTTTGCAAAAAAGCGAGAACCCCTATTTTCCCGAAGAACCACTAAAAAGTTTGGGATAAAAATATTCCTTATAATTTTTTTTTACAAAATTAAATTTTAATTTTAAACATTGTGTTTTGCTTTATCGCACGTGCTTCCTCTTGGGTACAACTGCAAATACCATTCCAATGTGTTATTGGCTCGAACTGGAAATATACATCATGATTTGCATCCTTCACCCACCTTTTCACTACGCAGGTTAAAATTATTATTTTTAGTTCAATTATATCTAAATTTATATATTTCACGTGCGTATAACACCAAATTTTGCGAATGGTGTTATGGTAAACGAAGTGATTAATGACCATTCAACGTTAAACCAACGAATAAACAAATTATAAAAACGGAATAAATTTAGGCAATGGTGCCATAAATTGGTCTTTAACTACAAAATTTCTTTTAATTTGGAGTGACCCAAAAATAGTTCCCAATTACCTCTACATAAAAACTTGACAGTATTTTTTTGGGAAAATTCGGGAACTCGATAAATTGCATACACTTAAATTGAACAGGTACTAAATTATTTTGGGAACGTGGTTTTACAAACCACGATGCTCTTTACAACAAAAATCATTGTCTAAATATAATTTGGATTAAAATAGAGCATTTCCAAATCGTTTTATGTACTCTGTGACATTGATTGGACGTCACCAAGGGTGAAAAGGTAATTCGTTTTAATGAGACTACTGTTTTGATCATTTTGACCGTTTCATAATTTCCGCCTGAATGATATTCGTCAAGAAGGAAATTATGAAAATTAAAATTTACGCGGCAGCTATTAATAATTTTTCAAGCCAATTGATATTTCTGTAAGCTTATTTATCAAAAGTTAATACATTTTCTTTAACCGCCAATTAACTGAGATTGTAAGCATTTGTTAGTTTATGTTAGTAATTGAAGGAAATGACAGCTCGACTAATTATACTGCTCGACCAAGATCAGTATACTAATTATTGAATTATCACATAGATTCCACTTTTTTGGATTTCATTGGCGATACTAATTAAAATTTTATTTAAATGAATAATTATCAGCTATATCTCGTAACTTCCTTCATTATTTGGTCACGCCACAATGTAACCGCATAAATTAGTTTTCAAGCACTCCAGAGGAAATTAGGTTAATAACTTCTTGTCTTATCGATACCCACTCAATTTGTACTTCCAATTACTTGGGGGAGACCAGATTTTGCCTTGATTTTTTCGACTACCTGCGTTATTAAAATAATTACCACGCAACATGCACCATTTACAAATTTTCCTACAACAATAAGCGGAAATCGGCTGGCGTGCAAGAAAAAACGAATAAGTATTGCTGTACCAAGGAAGGTCATCACCTCAAAATAGACGGATGGAATAAAGCCCACGATCTCATCAAATGATTGTAGTATCTCTGCAGTAAATTTGTCTTCCAGGATAATACAATTCTGAAGCCTAATAAAATAAAACATTGGATGAATTTCTCCAACAGCTGCCCATTCAAAAGTGATCACACCAAACAAGTGGCGGTTGTCGTTCAACCAATTCAAAAAAGTTTTACAATAAATTTTCTTAATATATTGAATTCTAAAATTAATTTTCATTAAAGACAAACTAACTCTATTTTTAGAAAATCGGTCACGTCAAGGTCGTTTCTGATATCTTTAGATATGTTGGATTACATCCAACACCTTTCCAATATCTCTTGAAAAACCTTGCAATAATAAGCAAGGTAATATTTATAATAAACGATCCTAAATATAATGCAATTATTCTTTACTGCCTTTGTGCGGAACATGTAACATCATTCTCGACATGTTGCATGTTCAGAATTTTATTTTGACCACAGATAGTACAATTGCTCAAGAAGCGATACAGTGTTAACTTCTCGTTGGGTTGCGTATCTTTTTCAAATTTGTAATCAATGTTACTTTTGGTTATTGATCATAAACTTTTTTTACGTGTTGTCACAATTTTAATTTAGAGATTTTTGAAAATCGTTAATATTGTAAGAAATTAAACCGAACAATTTATGAAATACTTACACGTCACGGTTTTGAATTATTTTCAGTGTTAAGTGTCATGTAAAATTAAGGAAAACTACTTTGAGGAGTTTATTTTAGCCCAACTGTTGTAAATAATTCTCCGTGTGCCATAATATTGTACTTTACAAGATTACACTGTTTTGGTACTTTAAATTGAAATAAAGAATGAAAATTACAATAAATTATGGGCATGTTTAATTCACATTCCATTCGGTCAACGCTGATTTAAATCTCGAAAATAAATGATATTATAAATAATCTTAATTTATTAAATAAAAGGCAACAACCCAATTTTATTAAAAGCAAAATGATATTTTGAAATCATTTTGGCATCTAAGTTTACCTAAAGAATTTCAAATGTTGTTATTTATAAAAAATTAATAGTGAAATGGAATGTTACAACCGCAAAAAACTTTGAATCGAAACACATTTTATAGAATTTGTTTGGACACTGGATTTTTCCGATGTTTTGGTAGGAAAACCCACGGTTTACTTTTTAAAGGAAAATTTGATTTCTTATTGGAATCGACGCAATTTTCTTTCTATAATGAACGTGAGTGTGGTTACATAACAATCCGTGCTCTATTTTATCAATTTTTAAACAGGAAAAGCTAAAATAAAAGTTGAAAGAGAGGGGGCATAAAACTATTGTGAGCTTACAATTGGCTCTGTTCAATTTTCTTTCACATGAAATTAGAGAAAAGATAAGAAAAAAAGTATTTTGTTGTTCGATCTCATACGCGGCGTTAGTTTTCAAGAAAAAACGATTTGAAAATGACACTATAAGTCTAATATAAACCTTATATTTCTTGGTAACCTTTTCCTTCAACATTGAAAGCATATATTTTTATTAGATTTAGCCGAAACTGCTGCTTGAGAAGCAGTTTTGGTAGGTAATGGATAATTATTTCCTCGCTCAACCGATTTACTACATCTGTAATTTTCCACAGTAAATTTTTTTGCATGGCATTGTCAAACCAGGTTTTTTTGGCGGGGGGAGGTCATAAACTCACGGTTTATGATGGGAGTATTCATAGGAAGTTGGACTTCGGTTGATAAATTATTAACTTTCAATTGTACAACTACCTTTGACGTTGTTGTCTAATTTCAATACTTTAAGGATTATATTATTTGGATAAAAGATCCATAAACCTCCTCCCCTCCGATATGTAAAAGCTTCCTCGCTCTGCCGATTATTACATCTGTAATTTTCCACTGGAAATTTTTTTGCATGGCATTGTCAAGCCAGGGTTTTGGGGGGGAGGCACTCACGGTTTATAAAGTGAATATTCATAGGAAGTTGGACTTCGGTTGATAAATTATTAACTTGCAATTGTGGAACTACCTTTGAAGTTGTCGTCTAATTTCAATACTTTAAGGATTATATTATTTGGATAAAAGATCCATAAACCTCCTCCCCCCCCCTCCGATATGTAAAAGCTTGAGCGACGTACTTTTTTTAAATTATTATTCTCACATAGTAATCATTCGAGGAAAATACATTGGGGCATTAATTTTTGAAAGATTTTCTATCTTTAAAATTCTACCGCAGTAGTTACTAAAAAATGTCACGTTGCCATGGCAACGGCCAGACAGATATACAGTCAAACCTGTTTTTAAGCGGTTTTTATATGAGAAATTGTTTATAAGCGAATTTATTATTTTTTTGGGTGCGATATTTATAATAAAAAATGAAATGTTTTTTTAAGAAAGTTCTTTTATGCGGCCCTATTCCTCGCACAAAAACAGGTTTGAGTTTGTTTTTATACTAATTTCTGATAAAAATAAACTCATATCGGACGGTAGAATATTCAAATTTTGCAGAAACTTTCTGATATCGCTTTAGTTTTTTAGGAAAACATTATTGGAATATACTGAGAAGATATTTTATACTTCCCCCCTTCCATGTTTCTATTTTTTTTTCGATTACTGGGTGTCAAGACCATAAGTTTGAACTTTCAACGTTAAGAATTGTTGGTGAACAGGCATAAAATCTTCAAAATTGGAAAAGATTTTTTACACATTTTGGTAGTACTTCCAATTACGAACGCTTCTAGTCACAAAATTTCTGAACAAATTTTGACTCGATTTACGTACAATGCCTTGGCGTACGAACGCACAAACATGGCTTTGGTGCCGTGATATTTCAGCATTACTAGATTAATTGCTTACAAGGGAAGGCCGGCAACTTACCCTTACTGAATTGATTTTTTTCTATTGTGCGTGTAGGTCTTGTATTGGACTTTAACAGATGCTAGTATAAGGATACGCTTTTTGCCAATTTCGAAAAAATTGAATTTGAATAATTATATATTACTGATTAACTGCATAAAAATTAACATAAATTTGGTAAGTTGTGCGTAATATTGCAAAAAATTAAAAACATATGCAAAGGGTACTGGGATCGCATCCAGCTCCTGCCAATTTTTTTTTTATTTGATTATTAATTCCCCCCAGTATAATTTATGTCATCGTTCTCAAGAAAACCAAAGCACTATAATAAATTCGACTCGTAATTTGTAAACATTGAATGTATTACCTTTTAGCAATAAGGCACTGGAGGGTGTTCCACACCCCCCAGACCCCCCGGTTTGTGCAGTTTATTTTTTATTAATGATAAATTGAAGACATCAGCATAACCGATCTAAAAAAATCTCGAGAAAAACTAATTAATCCTAACTTTAACAAGTCACACTCAAGTAACTAATATCCCAATTAGCCCAAATTATAAACCAAAGTTGTAAAGACCGGGGTCTGGGGGGTGTGGAGCACCCCCCAGGAACACTCAAACTGTGATAGATAAATTTTCAAACTTATGGTTATTAGAATTTAGCGATAATGGTGAAGGTTTTAGCACAAAAATATAAAGCAGTGACCAAGAATAGGGGGCGGGGAGAAAGGATTATGAATTCCCCAGTATAATATGTCATCGTTCTCAAGAAAACCAAAGCGCTATAATAAACCCTACTCATAATCTGTAAACATTGAATGTTTTACCTTTCAGCAGTAAGGCACTGGGGTGTTTCACACCCCCAGACCCCCGGTTTGTGCAGTTTATTTTTATTTGTAATAAATTGAAGACATCGGCATAACTGATCTAGAAAAATCTCTAGAAATACTAATTAATCTTAACAAGTCACACTCAAGTAACTAATATCCCAATAAGTCAAATGTTGTAGTGACCGGGGGTCTGGGGGTATGGAACACCCTCCAGTGCCTCACTGCTAAAAGGTAAAACATTTAATGTTTACAGATTATGAGTAGGGATTATTATAGCGCTTTGGTTTTTTGAGAACGATGACATATTATACTGGGAGGGGAATTAATGATCAATTAAAAAAATTGGCAAGAGTTGGATGCGATCCCAGTACCCTTTCCATATGTTTTTATTTTTTGCAATCTTACGCAATTCAATTAACAACTTATCAAATTTATGTTAAATTTTATGCAGTTCATCAGTAATATATAATTATTCAAATTCAATTTTCTCGAAATTGGCAAAGAAGCGTGCTCTTATATTTGCACCTGTTGAAGTCCAATGCAAGACCTACACGTACATTGAAAGTGAATCAAATCAGTGAGGAAATTCCCGGTCTCCCCTTGTTAGATAAGAAAGAAAGTTATACTCAAATGTGCGTTTCGGTTTGCGAACATTTCGCCTTACAAACTCAGTGAAAACAAGAATTAAATTTATAGCCAAAATACTACTATATTTTGTCAATTCTACAGCGTTAGTCGCTAAAAATGTCACGTCACCATAGTAACGGTCAAGTAGATTTTTATATTATGCGGATGTTATTGCTTTTTAACCGGGGGTTCAGTGTCTCAATATTGTGGGCAAAACAATAAATAATGTTTAAAAATTATGCAAAACGTTATGATACCGCTTTAGTTTTCTTGAAAATGATGACATATACCGGGAGTAGATCCTCTATTTTCTATTTTTAATTTTATGTTGACAGGTCGCACAGCTTAACTATTTAAAAAATTTAAAATACTTCCCATCGACTGCTAATTCTATATTTCAGAACCATTTTTTAATTTATGTTTTGAAAAATACAATTAATTTTGGGGAAAAGAGCACGTGTACCAAGTGATACCTTCCTCTGGGAGAGAAATATGGGAAAAAAGATATATTTTTTGAAATACTTCTACTTAAGTAGTCGAATATTCATTTCATGATGATATTGTAAATATTTGTGATTTGAAAAAATACTTTTGATAATTGTGTAGCTCAGATTATTGTGTTACTGTGTAACTTTAAAATTTAAATGCTCTGTGATTTAATTGAATTAACTAAAAAGATTGTTCCATGATAAAACAGAACATGATAAAACAGAACGTTGACAAAAAAAGAATACTGAAATAACAGAAACTTGACAAAAGAGCCGTTTTGACAAACGCTTTACTAGCTAAAATATCCCCATAGGCCGGTCCTACTCGACAAAGTGTGGAACGCCTTTATATATGTGGAGAAGAAATATGTCAACACGTCGTTTTCAGTGTTCTCTTCTGTCAAAGTTCGGTTATTTCAGTGTTTTCTTTTGTCAATGTTCTGTTATTTCAGTGTTTTATTTTTTCCTTGTTCTATTTTTCTACTGTTTTGTTTTCTCATTGTTTTGTTTTTTCACTGTTCTGTTCTTTCATGTTTTATTTTTTCATGTTCTGTTCTGTCCGGTCACAAAAAAAAATCTATAATTTTATTTTAAAAGCGAGATTCAATGATGTCACTTCATTTTCTTTGCTTAGTTTGAACTTTCTTGGAACATTGATTAACTCAGTAGTTGGCAAGCTATGGCCGCCTCAAAAATATTATTTACAAATTTCAAGAATTAATTTTATTGTTTCAGAGAAGAAGCGGAATTATTAGCTAGAGCATTAGGATGTCGTCTTTTACGAACTTCTGTAAAAGAAGACATTAACGTAGCTGCCGTTTTTCGACATCTTGCCGCACGATGTCTCGCCGAGTTGCGAGATCCTTGCGATGATTATTATCCACCTTCGAATGGTCATCATCATGTCACAATCAGTAAGTATTTTGTCTCCTTGCTCCTAATGAACCCAATCTCAGGGGTTTGGTAAATTTTATTGCTTTTCGGGCCTTAGAGGGAATAAACCAACAAGATCAGGATCTACATGATTTAAAGTTCAAGAAGGAAAAAAGGTAACAGGAAGCCACACTATGACTGTATTTCCTCAGTAAGTCATCTTGGCTTCAGACAAATTGATCGCACAGAATATATTGTAATTAAATAAGATAATCCCGATATAACGCTTTAATTTTTCAAATTTCTCGGCATAGCCCCCTTTGCTCCTGTGCTTGAAGAAACCATCGAGGTAATATTCCATGAAATGGGATTAGCTCCGTTCTGCTAGAATGTAACTTCAACTTAACTAAATTATAGTAAATTAATCATTTTCGACATCGCAAGGAATTTGCGATGGAGATATTTTTATCTGATCCATATTAAATCGTTTGTTTATTAATGATTGGAACTGTCAGGACGAAGAAGATCGCATTCCATATTATTTTATGATGTCTCATCGTGTTCCCATTACATTGTTTCTAACTAATTAATTTATTAAATTTTTGTTATTTCTCACATTTTTTCATTTCTGCTGTTAAGATCTATAAAAACATTTTTAATTGCCACCACAATCTGCATCATTTTCTAATTTAAATATTGCAGTTTTAATTAATTTGTTTTAAAATGCGTCTGGCGTTCTATACGCAATGAGTTCTGGGTAATTGATCACTTTACAATATATTTTGTGTAATTAGTTGCATACTTCATAAATTTGCAATCTGATAAACTGGGTAATATATTGCGTATTGCATGTACACACCTAAAACATGTTTATAAATAATACATTGCGAGCTTATTAAAATTTTACAACAAAAGGGATTACAAACAAGAAATGCAGTGTTTCCCAAACCGGGGTCCATCCACAGGAAGAGAAGTTATGGGCCAAAACAAAAATTCCATTTTTGATTTTATTATTTTTGTTTCAGGTGCTTTCAATCCTAGTCAAACATTGAAAAATCAACAAAATGGTACAATAATCTTAAAGCCTAATAAACATAAGAAAAAGAAGAATGTGTTAAAGAATGCATGTAGACTTTTATGAAGCCAATTTTACCCACGAACCACCTTGAAACCATCGTATTTTTATTTTTTTTAAATATAAAAATTTACCTACTACCTACTCACGTTATCACACTGTAAGGTAAAAATTTAATTATTGTTGTTTTAATTTTTGGTAAAATTATTATTGTAAGAGTTTGTTTTATTTATTTAAACATAATTAATTATTAAAATAACAACATTTAAATTTATACTTACGATCCCACTCCATCTTTGTGAAAAAATTAAAAATACTTGACTTAATTATTATTATTTGTAAATTTGTATTAATAATATTACGATAATTAATTAGTGCTTTTAGTAGTAGATTTAACAATTAATAGATTTTTTAACTTGTATAAGTTTGACATTTTTAAAGACAAAAATTGTGTTATCAAATATTACTTGAAAAATATGTATTCTTAATAGTGTTTTTATTTCAAATAACAACCAACTGATGTATAAGACGGATTTTTAATTAAAAAATTCTGTATGCAAAAGAAACAATATTGATTTTGTTACCTCTGATCCTTGTGTAATATGTAAATATGCTTTCGTTCACTTAAATCGCTGCGAGAACGGTAAGAAATGGGTAAGAAAATATAGTTGAGGTGATAGGCCAATAAAAATCTATATTTTCTTTTCAATTTATAATTCAGGTCGACTATGTTTGTCTTTTTTGTATTTTTAAAAATTTCCAAAATTGTTGTTTTTAATTAATTTTTCTAATTTCTCCAAATTCAAATTTTGGCGCTGCTACATAAATTGATTGTTTTGATTTTAAAATTAACTAGGAGACGGTGGGACCACCTTATAGGTACTTCGGTACGCTTTGATTTATCAACTACGTAAGAGAAAACTAAATGGAAATTTAAAATAAAAAAGAAATCAAAAATTATTTGAAATTGATTTAATAGTGAGCTCACTAAATAAAAGTACAATGATGTAAATTATGCAAAAAAAAAATAAATTTAATAAAATGGGGTAGCATTGGACATGAAAGCAGAAATATAATTTAATGTTTAAAATTATAGTTAGAACTGCGTTGGTCACACAGGTTCTCGACCAATTAAAGTTACTTAATAGTAAAAATATTGAATACCTCAGATGCTACTAGTTTCAACAAAACAAGTTTTCATTGTGTTCAATCAAGTATTAAAGTATTTTCATTCAAATTTCTTAAGCTTCCACTTACATAATATTATTATTTAATGATTGCATTAATTTTTTACAAAATTTTCTACGATATTAGCATTAAAATCAAATGGAAGAATTAGAGTCAAAGAAACAAATGAAGTACATCAATTTTGACTTAGTTCTCTCATTAAATATGTTAATCCGAGATTAAATTTTATTCTGAAATCGGCTCTATGAATATTTTGTGTATATAACAATACAAACTAAAAGGTTAATAAGGTAAATAATTATTGCAATACTTTCGTGAGAATGTTATTACTGGAACATATGTAATTTGGATTAAGTTTGCTCATTGATAATGCACAAAATGTTACTTATATAAATAAATTAATAGGGCAAGTGCGCCATCTACTGAGGTCAGACGGATATTGTCGTATTCTCTGACTAAAAATGTCTGCGTACCAAATTTCAGTCCAATTGAATAAACCGCTCAGATATAGTGCGTGACCCACAAGACCTCGGACAAACATGTTTTTCTCTTTTTGCGAAAATCACTGAATTTTTCAGAAAAATAATCTAGTAATCCGATTCTAAGAACTATGAAGATCAGAAAAACAAAAGAGTAAAATAATAAACAATCAGTTTGTGAGTTACAAAATCTCAAAAAGTGGCGCCGCAATTTTATCGTTATTTGAAACTGGAAATTGTCAATGTGAAATAGTTCGAATGCTTAAAATTCTCGACAAACCGTTTTGACGCCATCAAATAATTCAAAAACTTGATAATATGGAAGACCGACCTGGAAGAGAAAAAATGTTCTGTCAACTCCTCCGGAATAGCAATATCATCAAACTTCGGATTCAAAGAAATCCGAGACTGTCGATGCGAAAATGGCTCGTGAAACCGGAATCACGCAAGAGTCGGCTCGACGAATACCTAAAATAAACTTAAGAAGAAACCTTATAAGCTGCGAAAAGCCCAAATGCTAACTGATGAAAACAAGCCAGTACGACTTCAACGACCGCCGTGCTCCTCTATATCGCACCGCTGCTCAAAAATAAGAAAATTTCGTTTTACCGATGAAAAAATTTTACTATTGAACAATTTCACAATTGTCAAAATGATAGGTATTGGTCAGAAGAAGCACCCGGACCTTCTGCCATCGTTGTTCATCGCCAATACCCCAAGTCTGTCATGGTTTGGGGCGGTATTTGTGCTACCGGTAAAACACCTTTAGTTTTTGTGAAGAAGGAGTAAAAATTAACAAGAAAATCTACCACCGGGATATTTTAGAGACTGTAGTTTTCCGTAGGCCCAACAGCACTTTGGTGACCAACATTGAACCTTTCAACAAGACTCTGCACCTGCCCACAAGGCGAAAACTACGCAAGAGTGGTGCCGAATCAATTTTCCTGATTTTATCAGTTCCGCTGAATGGCCTCCATACTAACCAGATCTCAACCCAATGGATTACGCCATATGGTCAATTTTAGAGGCCAGAGCCTGTGCAAAACCCCACAAAAGTTTGGAATCACTAAAACAATCTTTGCGTCAGGAATGGAACAAAATATCCCTAGAAGAGGTACGAAAACAGACAAAAGTTCATTCGACATTTAAAGCTCTGTATCCACGCAGAAGGAAGCCACTTTGAAAATTTGTAATTTATGATGTCATAAGGTTGTTGTTAATTGTAAATATAAGTAAAAATACCTTGTCCAATAAGCTCTATGTGCTCAAATAATTGCTGGTGAATGAAAATTTTGAGAATTTGAGCAAAAGTAAGTAAGGTCTTAAATTGCCAAAATTTCTGGGTTTATTCCGTTTTGGAAGAAAAGTATTGTATTGTATTGTACTTAGGGTCGATTGGCTATGTGTGCCTTACAGAACTGCGACCAGTTTTGATCTTTTGTTCATAACCCTTCTAATTGGCTTTTAGGAATTCAATCTTGCTAGCAAAACAAAGAATGGTCCTAAGAGGCTTGCTTTTCACCTCCTTGGTGTCAGTTGTGTTTGTCCCAAATATTTTTGCCTAAGTCTAGTTAGTGCAGTGCAAGTGCAAAGAATGTGCTCGGCCGATTCAATTTCCGATTCACAGAGTCTGCATTCATTATTTTCTTCAAAACCCATTTTTTTGAGGTGATATCTCACCTGGCAATGGCCAGTGAGCAGCCCCGTAATGAGTCTAATTTCGTTCTTTGATAAGAGAAGAAGCTTTTTAGCTTCTTCAGTCGAGTACTCTATGAATTTCTTCGCCTGTCTCTGTCCTGGTGCATTATGCCAGAGGATATTTTTGCTCTCTGCCTCCCACCTCTGGACCGCCTCCCCCCTATGTGCTCTGGATAGCCCACAGAAGGGTTCGGGCCCAATAGGGGTAGCATTTGAGCCCAGTCTGGCTAGCTCGTCAGCCATCTCGTTTCCCTCAATTCCTTCATGCCCGGGACACCCAGCGGAGGGCAATTTTATTGCCTGCCAGTTTTTGAGGATTGTCTGCATTCCCAGGTGGACAGGGACTCGAAGCTATTGGCTTCTAGTGCCTTTATCGCAGCTTGGCTGTCAGACATTATGTTTATTTGCTTTCCCTTTACCTTCCTTTGCAGGCACTCATGGGCACATAATGCAATTGCAAGTATTTCAGCTTGCATGATTGTTGGGTAGGTACCTAAGGCTATGGATGCCTCATATCTTGGGCCATATATGCCTATGCCTGTTCCCCATTCAGTTTTTGATCCATCTGTGTACCAGTTGGAGGATTTTGTGTCCGTTTGTATTGTTTGACTTTTCGCCGTAGCTCGGTCCTGAATAACAACTTCGTACGGCGTCTCAAAGTCAAAGGTTTTGGAATTATGCCCCAAAGGGTTTTTTCAAGTAGATCTGGCTTTAAATAGTCCAGTATCTTTAGGTGACCTGTTCTGTCTCCCGGTTTGAATTTCCTATTTTGGGTGATTTTATGTTTAGTAATTATAGAGTTCTTCCATAAATCAGGTAACGTAGATTTCTCCAAACAAAAATTATCAAATAATTCATGATCAGTTTGAGCATTCTGGAAGTAGTACCATCGATACTAACTGCATTAGACTTTTGATTAAGAATAACTTTGGTAACCTCATCAGGAACAAAGAATGCAATCTGTTTCTGCAGGGATGCAATTTATGCTGTAAGAAACTTGGAATCAATAAGCTCAATCTGGGTGTGCATACAGATTATATCATATCACTGGTTTTTTCATTCTTGTCGGAATTAACCATTTCCATTCTGGAAATCCTCACAATCCGTTTTTGAGGTGGATTACTTTTCTGTTTTACTCTGCCCAACAGGCGCAAATGGAATTCAAACCAGAGATTACTTTCTGAGTTTTTTTCTAAGATTATAAAGTTTTCTAACAGGCCACTCTGCTGGACTTGCATACAAAATGCCAATTAGTAAATAATCTTGTACCTATTTTGCCACTACCTTCTCAAAGACTTGAAAAGGCCATCATTTGGATCAGATCGATGTGTGTCGAACGAAATAACGAGTTTGCTTAGATGAATATTGTTTAAAACCTCAATGAAATGCGCTCTTTGATAACACAAATTCGGATCTGATCCGAATGACCGACGCCAGGCCGAATTTTTTCCGGAAGAGTCGGATTTTTGTACTTATCAGTTTTACTAAAAATTAAACCTTAGCGCCTTTACCTTCTAACCACCTAGCACTCGCACACTTACGATTTTAATTATTTTAATATCAGAAGATTGTCTCCTTTTGACAGGATTTTGACAGGCATGGAGTGGAAAAGGAAAAGAAGTGGAGGCATGGAAAAAACGTACCGGCCCATCTTATGAAAAATGTATGTATTTCACTTTTTCTTGGCCCACGTAAAAAAAATTTTGACCTTCCCTGACCCATCCAAATCTAACTAAGGTTCCAGTTGCGTGACACGATTTTTGACCGACGATTGCTCGTAAGAACTAAGCACGTGCACTAAACTTTTTTGACAATAATCAATAATTTTTAATAAATATTTAATAAATATTAAAACACAAAAAATATTAAAATTAATTAAATTAATTAGTAATAGCTTTTTTAAGAATTATGACGTAAAATTGGTGGTGTTATAGTTATTACTCATACAATTTACCTAATTTCAATACATATTTATGTATTATGTGCGTGCTTACACATCCACGTATATTTTTATACCTATAAATTTTCTTAAATAAAATATTATCAAATAATATTATCTACATCCGACGAATGAATAACACAAAATTTATTTTATGTGTTTACTATTTTAATATTTACATACTTGCGTATTAGTAAATAAAATCAAACATAATCTGACAAAAATTCACACTTTAAATTATTACATCCAGTGGAATGGCGAAGTGTAGCTACATACAATGTTTTGTGATAATTCTGCAAATAAGTAGAAATTTAGGTTTTAATTTTGATTTAAATTTTGTTGATATAATTAGCAGTACCATCAGTGACGATTATTTTGGATATTCTGTTTTATTGCAAAAAGGACCCACCTCACAGTGAGTTTTAACAATTTTGATACCTAAATTGTATTATTTAAATTTTAGGGAGTTTTTCATTTTTCGCAAGGTTTAATTTTAGTCTCCGGTACTAGAAATAATTTATTGTTGTTGCAAGAATTTTATTCGGGAAAGAAAATCTTTGGTTAGGGACTGAATTACTGGGGCACATTGCCATTATATCCTGTACATTTGAAATTATTTTTATGTGGATCCTTTTGTTACAATCTATCACCTGTTATCGAATTTACACTTTATCAGCATAGATTACGCAATATTTTTATTCCAAACTTTCCACACATTCATCTTAGGTATTACCAGCAAATGAGTTCTCTTTAAATTCAAATAATTTCATTATTTTTTTAATATCTTCAATCGTAAGTGACATTCATCTGCAGTTCTGGGTAAACTTTATCTGGAATGACCAGTACATCCTGTTTTATCTCAACACAATAAACTGTAATAAATATAATTTTTTAAACAGGGTTATCGTGGGATCTCCAAAATCAAATTCAACCCTTCCAAATTATGCGAATATAAAAGAACCTGGTGTTTTGTATCAATGCAAACTTGGTTCGTCCAATCCTTGTCAACGGTACACCATCGATGCGACAGGTAAATTAACTGGCACCACCATTTCTTCCTTACTTTTAACGTAAAATTTAAGGAAATTCGAATTATCGTCTTGGAGATAGTAGGTACCATTATACAAACCGAAAGGATAGTGGTATGCTAGGTGCCACTGTAGATGGTGGCGAAAACGTTAACGATCCATTTGTGGTAACTATAAATTTTTAATCACAGAAAAATTTCGTATATGCTAGCTCCTCAAATCAGGTTTGCAGTCCAAAATGGGCAAACGAAATAAATGATAGGAATGGTAAACACTACCTGCTTAATGGAATGTGCTATTTTATCCAAAATGCCAGCGATATAAACGAAATTGGAACAAAATTACTTCCTCTTCTAGAGTTAGGTACTTTAACCAAATTGTAAATTCAACATTTTCAATAGGGTAACTTTTAGGGAACCAAATAGATAATACAGGAAAGTATTTCTACGGAATGGGAGAAGTTGGAATGTCTATCAAGTATTTGCATGTAAGTGAATCTTAAGCGTAGGTACATCCTATCTGTTTTCAAAAATATGGAATTCTTTTTAGAACGACGAAGAGCTTTTGTTAGGTGCACCAGGCGTTTTAAATTGGAAAGGTAGTTATCATAATTTTGGGCAACTTCAAATTACTCTTAAAAACATTTTTCTTTGTAGGTACCGTAATAAAATATAAAGCTTTAAACACAAATATATCGCCTCCTCAAGAAAGGCTTACACATTCGATTACGAAGAGGCAAATCTATGCTAACACGGTTATACCCAATCCAGGCTTTATCTCCATTTTAAAAGAAGACTGGACGTATTTTGGTAAATGTTCCCGATATTTTTTACATAAGCTTTTATTATTCTTAACTAAACAGGTTATTCTATATCGTCTGGAAAATTTAGTACAAATTCTGCCGATATTTGGTACGTCGCTGGCGCACCCAGGGGAGCAAATCTCTACGGTTTGGTAAGGAACAACGCCGAGCGTTGCCGATTTGGTTTCTTAAAACTTTGTATAATTTATTTTAATTAGGTAGCATTGTATAACTTTCCCATTTACAACAACGGGGATCTCAGAGTAGAAAAGAAGTTTATTGGAGATCAACTAGGTTCATATTTTGGAGCAGCTGTATTAAGTGTTGACGTAACTGGAAATCATGCCGACGATTTATTGATAGGAGCTCCCACGTATTTTATAAAAGTGTATGATGAAGGATGTGTTTATTTCTACAAAAATGATGGACAGGTATGATAATATGATAAAAAAATTTATTTCGCTCGTTCTTAACGCCCAGAGCAGTAGCGCCAAACAAATAAATTTTAACATTTTTGATCAAAATTAGTATCTAAGTGTTATATTTTTATCCCTCAGGGAAATTTTGAAGAACCTTTAAAAATATTCGGATCGAAATATACTGGTGCTCGATTTGGTACCACCATTTCCAGTATTGGTGATATTAATCAGGATTCTTTTCAAGGTATTTTAAGATAAATCAATTTTTCCTTTGTTTTACAAATATTTCATGCAGATATAGCAATAGCAGCGCCTTATGAAGAGCACGGTGTGGTTTACATATATTTGGGCAGTGTAAATGGGTTAAGTGCGGAACCCAACCAAAAGATTTCGGCGACCAAAATAGATAAGTCTCTTCGGGGTTTTGGTTTTAGTATATCCAAGGGTGTGGATATTGATCAAAACCTTTACAATGGTAACCTTCTTGTTTTCTCTGCCACATAGTTTTAAATAAATTTTGTGTAGATATCGCAGTTGGGGCATATAAATCCAGCCAAGTTGCAATTATTAAATCACGACCTGTTATACAATTTAATGGCGAATTGCATTCCAACATGAACGAGTTATCTCTTGAAAGCAAAAATTTTAATGTTACCTATTGCTTAAGTTACTCGATAACCACCAACAATGTCGATCAAGTTGATGCAGAAATCCGTCTCATCAAAGATCCAAGAACTTTCATGTAAATGATGTTTTGGAAACTATCACACTTAAAAATAACATTAAAGTTTGTAATTCAATCGATGTTGTTCTAAAGGTAAACAGCAGCAGTAAAATGTTCTCAATTCTAAATCTGTATTTTTTCAGACCGGCAGATCGGATTATACCATGTCTTATAAAATGTATATGCTCTTTACAATTGCAAATAAAACAGAAACTGGTAAGTAATATACAATAAGTCGCTTTTATATTAAAACCTCACGAGACCTCAGCTCTCCAACAACCAAGAGTAGCTGATTGTGTCAGATTTTGGCGCCCAACGTGGAGCTTATATAGAAAACGTTTTTCTTAATTAGTTATGGGAAAGCATTTTTTTTATTTCACCTCACTGTCCAATATACAATTTTATTTATATTTCAGAATTTTGCCCATTTTGCCCAGTTGTCGATCCCGTTAGCAGTAATTCGGCAGTTCTATATATTCCTTTTGCAAATGGTTGTAAAAATAATAACATCTGTAGGCCGGATTTGAGCATTTCAGCCGATTTTGAAAACAATTTGTAAGTATTAGATGTCAACTTCTCGTTTAGCGATATCTCAAAATATTTTTAGAAAGTCTTTAATAATTGGTTCTTCGAATAACTTAAAAATCAACATTCGTGTGGGAAACCAAGGTGAGCCTGCTTATTTAACCCAAGTTAAAATGCAACTTCCGATTGGTGTCGAAATTTTACAAATTTCCAGCAATTGCTACTTTAACGAAAATCAGTTATATTCTTGCATGGTAGATGATGCACTTCAGCCTAAGGATTATGTAAGTCCAATACTCAATGCTTTGTCAAATAACCACAAAATTTCAGAAAACCGTAGTGTTTGATTTGGATATTAAAAAACTTAATCCAAAAGATACTAATCTTTCGTTCAACATAACTGTAGAGAGCAAAGGCGAAGAAGTAACTCCAAACGACAACTTCGTGGTGAAAGTCTTACCAATACAATTGCACAACACTATTGAAATAGCTGGGTAAGCAAACAACATTGTAATTTGTTATGAAATCTTTAAAGAAATACAAATTCTTAGGAAATCATCTCCCGATCAAATTATATACGCAGATGAACAAAATAAAATTAAGTTTGAAGTGGTAAATTTAACCCACGAATATTTTTTCAAGAATGAAGGTCCGAGTCCGTTATTAGGCGCAGAACTTACTTTTAATTTTCCAATTGAAATAAAAACTTTAAAAAACGTATTTGATGTTGGAGAACCAGAAGCACTTATAAATAATCAAATTAGTCGGTGTGGTATCGAAGATGATTCGGAAACCATTAGAAATAACGCGAATGAAGAAGATTTTGATATGAATCAGGAAGTGGAAACGATACGTCGGTTTAGAAGAGCACCTAAAAGTGAACCATTGATTTTTGAAAATCTTGATTTGCCAGACGACAGGACGCTCTTCGTAAATTGCAGTAACGCAGAAGTGAAATGTAAAATTGTTAAATGCACGACAAACGACGTCATAGCACAAAATCAATACATTCGTGTTAAGTTCCTAATAACGGCTTACATCGATTCCTTAAGTAAGTTAAATTTTTGAAGAACTTTGACTTTTTAATTTTGAAGAAAAAGTTGATAGTAACAATGAACCCCTTCCCCCAAAGTCTTCCTAGGTTCCACCAATCATTTTTCCAATTTTACTAAAATCCGCGGATTTACGTCTTCTGCAGAATCTCCATCTGTGATTGGCCTAATGCCAACTACATAAAAAATTATTAATTAGAGATTGTATGGTTTTTCAGATATTTTATTGGAAGGCAAAGATATGTTATTATACACTTCGACGGGAAAAATTATTACCAATGGGAAAATGTAAGATCTAAAAACTTGAAAACTAATAATATAAAATAATTTTCTTATAGAACAGAAAATAGCGCAAAAACGTTACTGATTGGTTCTTTAATACAACAGGAAGTTTCTTATTGGATTTACATAATTTGTGTTCTAATAGGCATTATTATCCTTGCACTGATCATTTTTCTCTTGTATAAGGTACCCAACATAAAATAAATAATTTTTTTTTTTTAATTTTAATAATTTTAGTGTAACTTCTTCAAACGTCCAATTCGTGAAAGTCTGGATAACAAATTTGAAGAAGAAGTCGAGGTGAATGTAAAAGTTGAAACTGTTTCTATTTCAGTTTTCAGGTTTAAATAAACATAATTTTTTTACTGTTTGTTTATTTTGCAGGGTACCAGTGCGATAAGAAGTCTCAATGAAGATGATGCAAAATATAATTAATTGGTATAAATTTGCAATAAAAGATGTGCCTACTACAAAATTGTTATTTTTGTGATAATATATTTTCATAATTTTTAATTTTTTAATATATAACAACTAATGAGTCGTAATAAAAATCCCGCAGAAATTAATGGAGTCATGGTACAAATAACCCAGTAACTCCAGACAGAACCATATAAAGAATACTAATAATTTCATGAGTAAAGCTAAAAATAACAGTTTCTTATCTTCCTGGCAATGCCTATGATTTATTTATAGTTAAAAATAAAAAGTATAAAATGGTAGAATCAAAATGGCCGACTGAAATAAGAATTGATATATTTGAAGTTAAGTTATTTGTATTGTTTTTTAATAAAAAGATTTAAGTATATGACATTTTTTGTAATATTTGAGAAGTTAATTTGCTGAAAAGAGATATAATTTCATAAAAATAATACATAGGAAACTTTTTTATGTTTTTTATGTATGTAAATAAGAGCTTTTTTGAATTTCTGAACATATCTGAATTAGAAATTATAACAATAAATTTATAGTCAATATTGGCTATTTTTTAAAATTAAAAAATGTATGAATTACAGAAAACAGCTAAATTAAAGATAATTTTGTGAACTTTAAATAATATTTGTAAAACTTTTGCCGTAAGGCTTGTTTATTTTTAAATTTTTACTAAAAACTGATGAAAATGTTGGAAATTTATCGAAATTTTTCTAAAAAATAATGATTTTTAAATACTTATATTTAAGAAATTAAAATCATATAAATCTAATAGATAATATAATACACTCCTGGACAAAAGTCTTTACGCACTAGATATAAAGTAATATTTTATATAATATTTCAAGTGTCATCCTGTATACAACAGATTAAAATGTAGGGGTAGTCAATATTACCACCCTGCAAACCCCTTATAGAAAATTCTAGAATATTTGCATTGTTATATTACTTAATGGCCCTATAACGGTACTTATTTTGTAATTTCATATACCTGCAAGTAAGGTGCATTATTTGAATTTTTTTGAAAGTAAGCGGTTGTTGTGAATTTTGTTTTAAAAAAATTATTTACGAGTGATATTGTGTGTGTATAGTAAATTTTGGTTATAAAATGTCAGCAAATGTGGAAAGATCAGCGAAAATTATTGCATTGGTTGAAACGGGTCTTAGTAATCGAGAAGTTGCTCGACGTACTGATGTTAGTGAAGGAACGGTGAGATACATTAAAAAGCGTTATTTGGAGACGGGTAGTGTTCAACATCGGCCCCGTTCTGGTCGTCCTCGAGCAACCACTTCGCGAGAGGATCGAGTAATTGAGAGAATAGCCCTACAAAATCCTCAATTAACGAGTAATTCTATAGCCAGTCAGGTAAATTTAGTGCGCAATCAACCTATTAGTAACAAAACCGTCCGCAGGAGACTTGTAGAAAGTGGACTTAATTCATGCCGTCCAGCAACTGGACCTGTATTAACGCAGAGACATCGGAAAGTGAGGCTCAATTTTGCGAGAGAGCATGAACATTGGACTGAAGAGGACTGGGGCTCCGTTTTATTTACAGATGAGTCTCGTTTCACATTACAGGGTCCAGATGGTCGTCAAAGGGTATGGAGACGAAGTGGGAACGATATTCTCAACGAATGTTTGCTCTCCGGACCAATTTCTTTGGAGGATCAGTTATGGTCTGGGGTGGCATATCGTTAGAGGCTCGTACCGAGCTTCACATTTTTGGAAATGCTTCGGTAAATGCTGAAAGGTATATAACCGATATTTTAGAACAATATGTGGTCCCATTTGCACCTTTTGTAGGAGAGAAATTTGTGCTAATGCAAGATAATGCACGACCGCACGTGGCGACGACAACAAAATCATACCTAGCAGATGTTGGAATTAATTGTTTGAAGTGGCCAGCCTGTAGTCCAGACATCAATCCTATTGAACATGTCTGGGACATAATGGGGAGACAGGTTCGAGCCCGTCCAGTGCAGCCAAAATCACTAGGAGAGCTACAAAACGCTTTGCTAGAAGAATGGGATCGGATTCCACAAGAAAGCATAAAAAGCTTAATTCAAAGTATGCCACGACGCTGTAAAGCTGTCATTAAAGCCCGTGGAGGCAACACAAAATATTAAATTTAACATATAATACTTTCTTTTTTTTTTTAATTTTTTTGCAACAATTAAATATTTAATAAATTTCTGCTTTTTTTGTTTTTTTTTGTTTTTTTCACCTTTCCAGTGAACTAGATAGGGCCCTATTGCCAACAGGGTGAAACTAGAGTTTAATAACTATATGTAATCAAAAATTTAGCCACTACAACTCACTTTTTGGGTATATAACTACGATTAATAACAAAATTAAGAGTGCGTAAAGATTTTTGTCCAGGAGTGTTATTATATTCTTTTCTACATATTGCTATGTTTCCAAACTTTAAAAGATTAAACTTTGATTGCTTGAAACAAATAGGCTTACACTAGATTTTTTTATCTTTTATCTTTGATGTTAATTTTCTAGCTTAGCTTTTTCAAACTTTTTATTTTTAAAACACGATATTCAATATTTGTTATTTCTTTTGACTTGGTGAGAAAATCTCACTAATATTTACAATTTAATTTCTCGAATCCTTTTACAATTTGCAACTAAATTATAATAAATTTAAGTTCGAATCAAAATTTTCCATAAAATTTTTTTAACTAAAAACTGCACACAAAACTTCTACATTAATTAAAATATTTAAAATTAGCTAGCCCGGCAGACGTTGTCCTACCCTTTCGGATAGGTGGTGCGATGATAGATTAAAATAAAGACTACAATACCAAGATTAGCAACCTAGTGGGTTGCGTTGTTTGATTTCTTACTTTTTTACATTTTTACAGAAATTTACAATTCATTTACTGTTACAAAACTTCACTAAAAGTGAAACCAGGTGGAACCAAACTCAGGAATTAGGGTCATGAGTTTGTAAATTTGGTTCGTTTCCAGTGTTGTCTACTATACGATTGTTTGCGTTCCAGATATAGATGATGTTTATATTCTATCTGTATTTGGACTGTTTGGCTATTCTTCGGCTTAACATACAAGGTATTTATACAAAAACGCACTTTTAGTTCTTTTTAAAATTATCCGGGCATCTTTTTCAATTTTTCTTTTATTATTTTTTTTTATTATTATTGTTATTAAATAATTGTTATTAAACCTCTGATAACAGGCAGTAACCATTGCTGAAAGCTCATAAATAATTTCGTTTTATTGTTTATTAAACCTATGTATATCCATTTTGAAAATTTTAATCTAATATTAATTTCTGAAATTATTTATTATTAACCTCTGAAATTAATATTAGATTAAAATTTTTAAAATTAAAAGGTTAAATAAGCAATAAAACAAAATTATTTGTAAGCTTTCAGCAATGGTTACTGCTATTATTATCAGTTATTGTTTAAGCTTTTAATTTTGAAAATTTTAATCTAATAATATTATTTTCAGAAGTTAATAAATTTCAATAATATTTAAATATTATAATCAATTGTACTTTATATTCAGTGATTACTGCTTTAAATTAAAATTAACAATATTTCTAATTACATACGATGACCTTATAAACAATCAAATTTCACATTTCGTTTAGCACCAATTTTGCATATTTTTTTAACAAATTTCAGCACATGTCATCAAAATTAAATTTCTTACTGGTTTCTTCTGAAGATAACTAATTGAATTTAATTAAAATAGATATAAATCTTTGTCTGACACACAGTGGTACTCAAAATTAACTATTTAGTTTGATTTCAGACTCGCTTCAAGCAACATCGAAGATAACCCGTAGAAAATTAACGTTTGAGCGTAGTTTTGAGTTGTTACATTTGAATTAACTTTTGTTGTTTCTTTGAGGGTCTTGAAGGGTTGCGGAGAATAGGTTTTGACAGCGCAACCAAATCAGAAACGAATTCACACAAAAGTTATTTTTTTCGAAAATTTGTTGTCCGATCACAAATTTAATTCTTTTATTAGCTATTTACACCATTATCTATCATAATTCGTTGTAAAACCATGTTTCTGGTATATTTACTGTCGCTACAACCTACTTTAATTTTGGTGGGCAGGGTTACAGTACAAAAGAGCCAATGATAAAATTGCATTCGAAATTAATTTTTAAAGCCGTTTTTAACCAAATTTGTGGACCGTTCGCAAATTTTAATTTTTTATGTCTATATAGCATCATTATCTATCATAATTTACAAAATAATCGTAAAAATCGCAATCATGGTTAATTAATTCTCGCCCAAAATCTGTTATGATATAAATTTTCCAAGAGAAAATGCAATTATCAGAATGCAATTTAACAAGGGGGAACTCGTTTGACCGCGGGTTCTTAGGTTTATATACAGCTACCTTTCTGGTTTAGAGTTAAATAATATTTTGTAATAATTTTTATTTAAATTTATAATTTTTTGTTAGTAGTACCAGAAACCCGGATAATATAATTTTAAATGCCCAACTTTCAGAACAGGAATCTGGTTATTCCTTGTTAATCTGTTAAACCAACATCCTAGATAGCCAATGCTCCTTCATTTTTCATTGGGAAAGTTAAATTTTGTAAGTGTAGTTTTATGTTAATGAATTGCCATCATTAACAACAATATAGGGTAACAGGCACATCTGAAGCCAGTCTAGCAAACTACTTCAGATGTAAAACAAATAATATGCTCACAGAACTAGCAGTAGCTTCGGATCTTTATCGATGTTACTGTTGGATATTACAGGACCTAGTCCTAATTTAAGAAGAAGAAGTTTTATGTGAAAAAAACTCGAACCTTTGATTGGTTTACTTATTTATTAGCAACCCAAAAAGTGTACAACCAATAAAAAGCGTCCATAACTGTGCCAGCAGTGTCTGATCCCAATAATTTTATTTTAATCTTGCTAATCCATTCGTGCGTCCATCCGTCTATCTTCATTAAGGCCATAAAATCAATTGTACAACAAAAGTTTATCCTCGAATAATGCTGATCCGTGATTCAAGTTCAGTAATTAGTTAGTTTTAGGCTTCTATACATAGTATAGAAAGAAGCCTTATGATCTGGCTTCGTGTCCGTCCGTCTGTCCGTCCGTCCGTCCGTCCGCATAATTCAAAGTCACTAAATTAGTGACAAAAGTCCTTTGTCACTAAATTTTACTTTTTGTGGGTGGATGGACAAACGCGTGAAAGGATTAACAAGATTCAAAATAATTAATTGAGATCAAACACACAAAGTTGTGGACGCTTTTTCAATTGTTTATCTGATTATTTTATTCATCTTACACTTTTTGGGTTGGTAATAAATGAACTAACCAATTAAAGGTGCGAAAGAGTAAAGTAAAAATTACGTAAAACGTAAAATAACACTTATACAAAATGCAAATCAATTTCTTATATATAAAATTTTTGTTACCAACTAAATAAATTAAAATAATCTGATCGTGCAGATAAAGAAAAATTATAAATTAAAAATAATTACAAAATATTATATAATTGTAAACCAAAAGGTAGCTGTATAGAAGCCTAAGAACTGCGGTCATCCGAGTTCCACCTTGTTTAAATTATAAGCCAATCGCCGAATTTAAATCTCAAACTAAGGTGATTCGAAGGTAAACTTCTGTTATATGATTGGCCTTTAATTGAAATATGCGGACAGACGGACGGACACGGAGCCAAATCATAAGGCTTCTTCGTATGGGTCCGTTACTTTGCCCCCAGTTAAAATTTTTGGCCAAAAGCTAGCTCCTAATCTACGGAGCTAGCACCCAAATATTAGAGCTAGCACCATTATAGTTTTTCCACAAATCCATTTTGAAACTGGCGGGGGCTAAAGTAACGCTCTCCCCTCCCAGTTAATATTTTAACTCAAAATCTAGCTCAAAAATTTGATATTTGGTATAAAAATTAATAGTCGTGAAGTGCAGCGTAACATAGTCTATAGTAGACCGTATAGTGTATAAAAAATTACATAATGGGAAAAAGCGTTCAGAACCTGAGATTCAATCCATTAAAGAAGGATTGCAAAAGTATCCGTTAGAATTCCTATATAATTTTATATTCTTTACAATCTGCACATCTCAAAACTTGGAATTTATACGGCAGTTTCAAAAAATTATTATGATTGTGATGATGTTAAAGATGTACAATCCATATGCAAAGAAGTTATAATCGATAATTTATCAAGCAGTACTAACAGTAACAGCGATACTAGTATTGATATTGATGAAAACTGTGCTAACGAATTGAGAAGTACTTATGAGTTCAATATTGAGTTGACGTGGACTGAATATTTAAATTTTGATAAAAGAATTGCTACACACAAAAGAAAGGATAAGTTGTAAAAAAATCAAAGCACACTGGTGAAACTAGAAATGCATATATTTTCTCTAGTTCGAATTGGACAAATGTAATACATAAGAAACTAATAGAAAATTCGACACTTACATGTACGTTTACATTTGTCAGACATAAAATTTTTTCATTTGGTTCACTTTTTTAAAATTTGGGCCATTTGCAAAGAATGTAATTCAAAAATTACATGCGTTTTGCTTAACGAACCACAAGAAAATGAAATGTTAGAAAATGAAAATTTAATAAATGGGAAATTTATAATGACTTGTTAAAAATAAAGAAGATGTTTCGCCAAATCAATTAGTCAGGTGCCATTTTCTTGTCTATAGTATGTAAGACAATATCGGAAATTAGTGTATGTAGTCATGTACATTTTATACTTTTTAAATAAATTTATTTTATTTTGTCTACTATACTATTTATTCTACTATATACGAAATAAGACGCAGATTAACAATAAGCCCTAAGTTGTTAAAAAATCATAAGTCAAGTTTAGAATGGGCGGAGCGTGTGAAATATCCGCAGTGGAATGAAACATTCAGACATTTATTAAATATTAATTTGTGAAAAAACTGTAATGGTGCTAGCTCTAATATATGGGTGCTAGCTCCGTAGATTAGAAAGCTAGATTTTGAGTTAAAATATTAACTGGGGGTAGCGTTACTTAGCCCTCCCGCCAGTTTCAAAATGGATTTGTGGAAAAACTATAATGGTGCTAGCTTTAATATTTGGGTGCTAGCTCCGTAAATTAGGAGCTAGCTTTTGGAGCCAAAATATTAACTGGGGGGAGCTAGCGTTACTTTAGCCCTCCCCAGTTTCAATGTGGATTTGTGAAAAACTGTAATGGTGCTAGCTCAATATTTGGGTGCTAGCTCCGTATATTCGGGAGCTAGCTTTTGGCCAAAAATTTTAACTGGGGGCCAAAGTAACGGACCCTACTGTATACTGCGAATAGAAGCCTAAAAGTTGAACCTTTTATAATCGAGATTTAATAATCTCGATACAGCTACCTTTCTGGTTTACAGTTAAATAATATTTTGTAATAATTTTTATTTAAATTTATAATTTTTTGTTAGTAGTACCAGAAAAGTATGATAAAGTCATGGCATGGCCACATCCGATTTTTTAAATTTTATTATTTAATATTAGTCTTTATTTAATATTTTAAAAACTCACAGGATTTTCAAAACTAAAGTTAAGATTTGTTATGTTTATGCCAGGAATTAGAGCTGATTCAATTTTGGATAAAATTGGTTCATGGAAGCAATTTTTTTAAAACTATTAATTTAAAATTAGTTTTATTAAATATTTCAGAAACTAATAAAATTTCAAAACTAAAGTTGGTATTTTGTATCTTTATGTTTAGACTTAGAGCTGATTAGATTTTGGGTCACATTGGTTGATGGAAAATATTTTTTTTTTTTCTTTTATTATTAAAATTATTTTTAATATTTAATAAAGTATGATAAAGTCATGGGCATGGCCACATCCGATTTTATAGGCTTATCAATTGAAATTAAAAGTAGTATATGTATTTAAGTTTTCCTTGGTTTAGCTAAAAGTTATTAATTATTTCGATAAGTTAGCAATATCTTTTTTAAGAATCATGACTATCTTTTAATAATGTGTGCTGTGAATGGATAAGTGATTCACATTATCAATGGGCTAGAGTTAAAATACCCGGAATCGTAAATACACTTTTCCCTATAGAAATGGCTATACCAAGCGAAAGAACACAAAATACAAGCTCTTTAAGGTGAGGATCAATCTTGTCGGAGTTGTAATAAGGCCACAATTTAATTTTAAAATTGCAAATTTCCATAAGAAATACATGTAAGTGTATTAAAATGAAAAAGATATCATTCATTCTGTTGGCGGTACGTGTGCTGTGCCTGGGTCGACAGTGACTAGTGGTGGGTGATACCAGTCGCTCACAGAGATCCGTCGCGTCAACTTTCAAAATTTTCGAGTTGGAGCCGCTTAAGGGATGTTTTAATGAGTTTAGCACGTGTCAAAACCGCTCGGAGCCCGCACGAGCCCCGGAGGGCGAGGGCGGGTGCGAGAGTAGGTTTTGACAGTGCAACCACCTCAGAAATGAATTCACACAAAAAGTGATTTTTTTTCGAAAATTTGTTGTCCGATCACAACTTTAATTTTTTTATTAGCTAATTACACCATTATCTATCATAATTCGTCGTGAAAACCGAGATTCTGGTATATTTACTGTTGCCACAGCCTCTTTTAATTTTGGGGGCGGGGTTACAGTTGAAAAGAGCCAATGATAAAATTGCATTCCAAATTAACTTTAAAGCCGTTTTTTTCAAAATTGTGTGAAAATTCCGCAAATTTTATTTTTTTTATACGCTAATTAGACCCTCATCTTTCATAATCCACAAAAAAAATGGTAAAAATCGCGCTCCGGGAATCTTAACCGCTCCCTTATCAATGTATATCCGCCGCGCCGTATGAATAACACTAAATTTCTTTTAAGTGTTTACTGTTTTAATATTTACATACTTGTGTAAAGTAGTAAATGAAATCTGACAAAAAATTCACGCTATAACTTTTAATTTTTACATCCAGTGGAATGGCGAAGTGTAGCTACATACAATGTTTAGTGATAATTCTGCAAATAAGTAGAAATTTAGGTTTTAATTTTGATTTAAATTTTGTTGATGTAATTAGCAGTAACATCAGTGACGATCATTTTGGATATTCTGTATTATTGCAAAAAGGATCTACCTCACAGTAAGTTTTAAAAATTTTGGTAAATTATATTTAAATTTTATACCTGGAGTCCTGATTTTTTTTTTTGCAAAGATTGATTTTAGTCTTCGGTTATCTTTAACCACTTGAAATAATTGTAGTTGCAAGAATTTTATTTGGAACAGTAAATTTTTGATTAGGGACTGAGACCTTACTGGGACCTTTAGTAAATTCTACATTGCATTTAGTATACTAGATTTTATTTTTAGGTAGATCTTTTGTTAAAATCTATCACCTGTTGTCGAAATTACAAAAGTTTATCAGCATAGATTACGCAATATTTTATTCCAAACTTTCCACACATTCATCTTACCAGCAAATGAGTTCCCATTAGATTTAAATTTTTTTAATCTCTTCAATCGTAAGTGTCGTTCATCTGCAATTCTGCTGAAACTTTATCTTGAATGCACAGTACATCCTGTTTTATCTCATCACAATAAACTGTAATAAATTTTATTTTTTAAAACAGGGTTATCGTGGGATCTCCAAAATCAAATTCAACTCTTCCAAATTATGCGAATATAAAAGAAGCTGGCGTTTTGTATCAATGCAAACTTGGTTCGTCCAATCCTTGTCAACGGTACACCATCGATAAGACCGGTAAATTAACTTGCACCACCATTTCTTCCGTATTTTTAACGTAAAATTTAAGGAAATTCGGACTATAATGTTGGAGATAGTAGGTATCATTATACAAACCGAAAGGATGGTGGTATGCTAGGTGCCGCTGTAGATGGTGGCGAAAACGTTAATGATCCACTTGTGGTAACTATAAATTTTTAATCACCAAACAATTTCGTATATGTTATCTCCTCAAATCAGGTTTGCAGTCCAAAATGGGCAAATGAACGAAATGATAGAAATGGTCAACATTACTTGCTCAATGGAATGTGCTATTTTATTCAAAATTCCAGCGATCTGAACAAAATTGGAACAAAACTACTTCCTCTTCTAGATTTAGGTACTTTTACCAAATTGTAAGTTCAACATTTTCAATATGGTGACTTTTAGGTAGCCAAGGATACTTAATAGATAATAAAGCAAAATATTACTACGCAATGGGAGAAGTTGGAATGTCTGTCAAGTATATGCGTGTAAGTGAATCTTAAACTACGTCCTACCTGTTTTCAAAAAATTGACTTTTTTTTAGAATGAGCTTTTATTGGGTGCACCAGGCGTTTTAAGTTGGAAGGGTAGTCATCACAATTTTGGGCTATTTCAAATTAATATTAAAAACATTTTTCTCTGTAGGTACCGTAATAAAATTCAAAACTTTAAACGCAAATTTATCGCCTCTCCAACAAAGGCTAATACATTCAATCTCGAAGAGGCAAATCTATTCTAACATTAATATACCCAATCCAGTTTTTACTTCAATTTTAAAGGAAGACTGCACGTATTTTGGTAAATGTTCCCGATATTTTTTTCCACATAAGTTTTTATTATTCCTAACTAAACAGGTTATTCTATATCGTCTGGAAAATTTAGTACAAATTCTGCTGATATTTGGTACGTCGCTGGCGCACCCAGGGAGCAGATCTCTACGGTTTGGTAAGGAACAACGCGGAGCGTTGCCGATTTGGTTTCTCAAAACTTTGTATAATTTATTTTATTAGGTAGCATTGTATAACTTTCCCATTTATCACAACGGGGATCTCAGAGTAGAAAAGAAGTTTATTGGAGATCAACTAGGTTCATATTTTGGAGCAGCTGTATTAAGTGTTGACGTAACAGGAAATCATGCCGACGATTTATTGATAGGAGCTCCCACGTATTTTATAAAAGTGTATGATGAAGGATGTGTTTATTTCTACAAAAATGATGGACAGGTATGATAATATGATAAAAAAATTTATTTCGCTCGTTCTTAGCGCCCAGAGCAGTAACACCAAACTAATAAATTTTAACATTTTTGATCAAAATTAGTATCTAAGTGTTATATTTTTATCCCTCAGGGAAATTTTGAAGAACCTTTAAAAATATTCGGATCGAAATATACTGGTACTCGATTTGGAACCACCATTTCCAGTATTGGTGATATTAATCAGGATTCTTTTCAAGGTATGTTAAGATAAATCACTTTTTCTTTGTTTTACAAATATTTCATGCAGATGTAGCAATAGCAGCGCCTTACGAAGAGCAGGGTGTGGTTTACATATATTTGGGCAGTGTAAATGGGTTAAATGCGGAACCCAACCAAAGATTTTGGCGACCAAAATAGATAAGTCCCTTCGGGGTTTTGGTTTTAGTATATCCAAGGGTGTGGATATTGATCAAAACCTTTACAATGGTAACCTTCTTGTTTTTCTCTGCCACATAGTTTTAAATAAATTTTGTGTAGATATCGCAGTTGGGGCATATAAATCCAGCCAAGTTGCAATTATTAAATCACGACCAGTTATACAATTTAATGGCGAATTGTATTCCAACATGAACGAGTTATCTCTTGAAATCAAAAATTTTAATGTTACCTATTGCTTAAGTTACTCGATAACCACCAACAATGTCGATCAAGTTGATGCAGAAATCCGTCTCATCAAAGATCCAAGAACTTTAAATGTCAATGATGTTTTGGAAACTATCACACTTAAAAATAATATTAAAGTTTGTAATACAATCAATGTTGTTCTGAAGGTAAACAGCAGCAGTAAAATGTTCTCAATTCTAAATCTGTATTTTCTCAGGCCAGCAGTTCTGATTATACCAAGTCCTATAAAATGGATATGCTTTTTACAATTGCCAATAGATCAGAAACTGGTAAGTAATATGCCATAACAGAACCTCAGCTCTCCAACAATCAACAGTAGCTGATATTTTCAGATATTGGAGCCCAACGTGGGGCTGATGACAATAGAAGCACGGGATAAAACAATTGTTGGAAGGCTTTTTTTTTTTGTCACTGTAAAATATACAATTTTATTCTATTTCAGAATTTTGTCCATTTTGCCCAGTTGTCGATCCCGTTAACGGTAATTCGGCAGTCCTATATATTCCTTTTGCAAATGGTTGTAAAAATAATAACATCTGCAGGCCCGACTTGAGCATTTCAGCCGATTTTGAAAACAATTTGTAAGTATTAGTTGTAAACTTGTGGTTTAGTGGTATTTCAAAATATTTTTAGAAAGTCTTTAACAATTGGTTCTACGAATAACTTAAAAATCAACATTCGTGTGGGAAACCAAGGTGAGCCTGCTTATTTAACCCAAGTTAAAATGCAACTTCCGATTGGTGTCGAAATTTTGCAAATTTCCAGCAATTGCTACTTTAACGAAAATCAGTTATATTTTTGCATGGTAGATGATGCACTTCAGCCTAAGGATTATGTAAGTCCAACACTCAATGCTTCGTCAAATAACCACAAAATTTCAGAAAACGTAGTGTTTGATTTGGATATCAAAAACTTAATCCGAAAGATACCAAGCTTTCGTTCAACATAACTGTAGAGAGCAAAGGCGAAGAAGTAACTCCAAACGACAACTTTGTGGTCAAAGTCTTACCAATACAATTGCACAACACTATTGAAATAGCTGGGTAAGCAAACAACATTGTAATTGGTTATGAAATCTTTAAAGAAATACAAATTCTTAGGAAATCCTCTCCCGATCAAATTATATACGTAGATGAACAAAATAAAATCAAGTTTGAAGTGGTAAATTTAACCCACGAATATTTTTTCAAAAATGAAGGTCCGAGTCCGTTATTAGGCGCAGATCTTACTTTCAATTTTCCAATTGAAATAAAAACTTTAAAAAACGTATTTGATGTTGGAGAACCAGAAGCACTTATAAATAATCAAATTAGTCGGTGTGGAATCGAAGACGATTCGGAAGGCATTAGTAATAACGCGGATGAAGAAGATTTTGATATGAATCAGGAAGTGGAAACGATACGTCGGTTTAGAAGAGCACTTAAAAGTGAACCATTGATTTTTGAAAATCTTGACTTGCCAGACGACAGGACGCTCTTCGTAAATTGCAGTAACCCAGAAGTGAAATGTAAAATTGTTAAATGCACGACAAACGACGTCATAGCACAAAATCAATACATTCGTGTTAAATTTCTAGTAACGGCTTACATCGATTCCTTAAGTAAGTAAAATTTTTATTTTGAAGAAAAAGTTGACAGTAACTATGAACCCCCCCCCCCCGCCCCAAGAAGTCTTCCTATATTCCACCAATAATTTTTCCAATTTTACTATAATCCGTGGATTTACGTCTTCTGCAGAATCTCCATCTGTGATTGGCCTAATGCCAATTACATAAAAAATTATTAATTAGAGATTGTATGGCATTTCAGATAATTTACTGGAAGGCAAAGATATGTTATTATACAGCTCGACAGCAAAAATTATTACCAGTGGAAAAATGTAAGATCTAGAAACTTAAAAAACTAATTTTATAAAATGATTTTCTTATAGAACAGAAAATAGCGCCAAAACATTATTGATTGGTTCTTTGACGCAACAAGAAGTTTCTTATTGGATTTACATAATTTGTGTTCTAATAGGCATTATTATCCTTGCACTGATTATTTTACTTTTGGGTATAAGGTAAACTAAAATAACTAATTTTATTGTTTTACTTTTAATAATTATAGTGTCAACTTCTTCCAACCCCAATTTCGTGAAGGGATTTAAAAAATTTGAAGAATAGGTTGAATCCTTGATGAAATATTTTCTATTTTATTTAGGTACCAAACATAGACATAATTTTTTTGTTTGTTTACTTTATTTCAGAGTACCATTCTCAAGCAAGTTCGATGAAATGACTGCAAAATATAATTAAGAGGAGATGTAATGTCTAAAAGTGAAACTATATTTTATTTTAGTCTTGAAGGATAAATAGATCATAATTTTTATTTTGTTTACTTTACAAGTCATCGTAAGAAGTCTCGTATGAAGATTAGGGGCATAAATATAAGTTAATAGAATAGCCTACTGATAAAATTTTTTTGTATTAAGGAAAATAATCAATATATTTTTAATTTTTCTAATAATTATAATGCTTAAACGAATCGTAGAAGATTGATATGGATTTAGAAAAACCAGACTAGAATGTAAAGATAAAATTTTACCATTAGTTAAAATAACATAATTTTATTTTTAAATTAAATAATGTTCGTAAAATTGTATGGATTTAGAAAACTAAATTAATAATTTGCAAATATATTCTAAAAATAATTTTACACTAATTTATTTTACAAAATAATGATTTTAAAATACAATCATATATTTAAGAAATTAGAATCATACAGCTCTAATAGAAAATATAATATTATTTTCTTTTGTAGTACATATTGCTATGTTTCTACATTTTAAACGGTTGAACTTTGTGGGCTTGAAACATAGTCTCGCGTTAGATTTCCTACATTTTACTTTTGTTGTTAATTTTCTGGGTTTAGCTCTTTCAAGCTTTTTTTTATTAAAACATAAAGAAATTGTACATTTTATCTTTCACAATACAGAATTGGTTTCTTGAAATTGTTTATTGCTCACCGCTAACAATAATCAATGTGCCAATTTTTTTAACTTTTCTAAACTCGCCCTCCTTTGAGTATTTCACTGAGTTCAGCAGTTTATTGTTATTTTTTATTGTGTTTTTAAATACAATAAAACGGTTGAACTTTGAAAATCAAAAACTGAACTCATCTCCATTTATTATATTTCGTTATAGGCCAGTCAGTAAAGGAATTGTATGTTGCAAACGGTGGTGTAGAAGATTTTATTTTTTTAACTTGTATAAATAGGTACAAGCATGTAAAAAACAAAAATGCTAACACGGGCGATCTCGGGAGAACTTTTGGCAGCCAAAGAACTTCAAAATTTTAGGACTTTTTTTAGTTTTTTGCATATAACTCCTAAACCGTGGATTCTATCAAAACATTTGTGGTTTAACAAATTAAAGAGCGTTAAATTCTGCGTCGAATGAGTACCACAACTTAATAATTTGGTCAAGTGGTATGGTTGAAAACTACGGTCAAAAAACGACGATTTTTTCTAATTTTGTCAAAACTGAGATATACGTACATATAGTGAGTGCGCGTCCGGCATCGATCGCTCTGCACTAAATTTGCTGTAACTTTTAAACTAATTAATGAAATTGAGCATTCAAAAGCTCAAATGAAAGAAGAAACATGTAGCTATTGGATTATTATATTTTCAAATAAAAAAATGAATGTAGATAAGAGTAGTATATGTATATAATTGGAACATACGGAGATATCCGATAAAATTGCTAAAAGCTATTATTATATATTCTAAAATTTTTTTTACACTAAATTTACTCAATTTTAAGTCCTATTAACAATATATGTTAGTTAGGTAGATTAAATAAATTTTTTATAAAAGTTATTAACGTTTAACGTACTTCTAATTTGACGAATTTTGGAGCAAAAAAATTTATTTCTTATTTCTATAAAATAAAAGGGTTGATTTACTTTTAACCTAAATCTTATAGGATCTTAAAGTACACATTTCAAGCTTTAAAAATCTCACCTGTAGAAATCCAATAACGCCATTTAAGTAAGAGTAATATGTGGTTAAAGTTAGGTATACATTTCAGATTTTATTACTTACCCAAAATTTTAAAATTTTGAAGTATACATCTTCAATACTAAATTTTTGAGATTTTTTTACTTATCGGATATTTTTATACATTGCTTCTAGAGTAATCTGTAAAAATTTCAGATCTTTATTTTAAGAATTGTAGAAATGGTAGAGCTCTTAGCGATTTTATCGGATATCTCCGTATGTTCCAACTAGATACATATACTACTTTTATATACATTCATTTTTATTTCAAAATATAATAATCCAATAGCTACATGTTTCTTCTTTCATTTGAGCTTTTGAATGCTCAATTTCATTAATTATTTAAAGTTACAACGAATTTAGTGCAGCGCGATCGATGCCGGACGCGCACTCACTATACGTATATTTCAGTTTTGACAAAATTAGAAAAATCGTCGTTTTTGACCGTAGTTTTCGATCATACCACTTGACCAAATTATTAAGTTGTGTACTCATTAGACGCAGAATTTAACGCTCTTTAATTTGTTAAACCACAAATGTTTTGATACGATTCACGGTTTAGGAGTTATATGCAAAAACTAAAAAGTCCTAAAATTTTGAAGTTCTTTGGCTGCCAAAAGTTCTCCGAGGTCGCCCGTGTTAGCATTTTTTTTTCACATGCTTGTACCTATTTATACAAGTTAAAAAATAAAATCTTCTACACCACCGTTTGCAGCATACCACCTTATTTCGATTCTCTACTGACTGGCCTATTAACAAAACGCAATATTTAAAATGAAATTTTATTTTGTAAAAATATCACAACAATAACAAACATTTTTAAGCAACGCATCACAGCGTTTTATCTTCCAGAAGAAGAGGTTTTCACCATAAATCCGGAGTTAAAAACGCATAAGAATTTTGCAGAGCAGCAAATATTGCTTTAGCAAAATTTCCCAATGATGAGGTCTTTCCACTACTTGAAGTATAGCAATCTTCAATACCCGCCATCTGCAATAGTTTCTTTGGAAGCGTTGTCGCCACAATTCCTGTACCACGAGGAGCAGGAATAAGTCTAATTTGAACAGATGCGCATTCACCCGTAATCTTACAAGGAACCGTGTGTGGTTTACCAATTTTGCTCCCCCAATAGCCAAAACGAACCGGTATAATGGAACATTTGGCATTGATAATAGCTCCTCGAATTGCTACACTTACTTCCTTACTGCACTTAATTCCCAAACCGAGATGCCCGTTTCCATCTCCAACAGCTACGAAAGCCTTGAATCGAGTGCGTTGACCAGCGCGAGTTTGCTTCTGAACCCGCATAATTCTTAAAACTTCATCTTTTAATGTCGATCCAATGAAGAAATCGACAATTTCGTATTCTTTTATCGGTATCGCACATTTGAATATCTCTTCTAGGGATTTTATTTTCCCGTCCTTCACGTGCCTGCCTAACCTTGTTACTGGAAGCCACTCTTTTTTTTCCGCAGTTTTTCCACGTCCTTGTCCACGACCACGACCACGTCCACCACCACGTTGTCCTTCTCTCCGCGAACTTCCAAAACCGCTTTTAAAGTTGCCCCTGTTATCAGAAACGCTATCTGCCATTTTTTAAATTTTTTATTGTATTTACTGATAATTAGTTCTTTAATCCCGATTTCTTCTTGTTTTTCGTTTTAAAATAAACTTGGTTTTTATATCACTACATAGTATAAAACAAAGTCGCCTTTTCTGTCCCTATATCCCTATGTGCGCTTAAATCTTTAAAACTACGCAACGGATTTTGATGCGGTTTTTCCAATAGATAGAGTGATTCAAGAGGAAGGTTTATATGTATAATACATGCATCATATACTAAGGCAACATTGCTAATTTTAGAGGTTTCTAACGTGATGTCGTAATTTTTGGGCTTATTTAGCAATTTAACAAAACGCTGCCTAAACCCTACGAGTTAGATCAAATTAATGTACTACAGTATTGTACACCATAAAAGGTCTACAAAAAGTCCGCGATGGTATATGTTTATCTTTTAGGGATAACCCATTAACCATTTTATTGTTTACTTTTACGTGAAAAAATGGCTTATTTACGAAGCTATTTTAAGCAATACGGCATTAATCCTTACAGTGTGCAATTAATATAGATCAATATGGTTCCTTACAGCATGTAAATTAAACAAATATTTTCGGAGATATTACAAATTTAAAATTTGCGTTTGCGGCGGGCGGTACCGGTCGGACGGGGCATTATATTAATTGTTGTAAAAATAAAATAAATACCTAGGTAAAAATGTCAAAAGTAAATAAGTAAAAATGTGTAATGTAATAAAAATTGTATGAATTTAGATATTCCAAAGATAGTAGGAAATCTTCATAGTAAGTATAGGGAAAGAGGAATTGTTTTACTCCAAATTTAATGCGTGCAGGCCAAGGGCAGTAATGAATGAATCAAAAATACTGGATCGATTTTAATCATGTTTTCATTGAGTGACATAGGCATATATATTTTATGCCCGTGCAAAGTCGGAGCGGGCCGCTATGTTTTTATATACAACGTTCATAGTTTTTCTGTAGTGTATTTAATTTAGTATCAGCATTGCACCCGTGCGAAGCCGGGGCGGGTCGCTAGTCTTATATACATAACTCATTTAGTAGTGAACGTTGCCAACCATAAAAAATTTTTAATTATTTTGAATTTGATTGATCATGCCGCCTGTTGGAAATGAAATTGATTATAAATTTAAGAAAGATGATCTACCTTATGATAAATTAATATTGTGCCATAATTTATTCTGAAAAGGGTACTTGAACTGCAAGATGGTGTATAAGGAATGCAAAAGTTCTGAGATCCTTTTGCATTAAATCCGAATTATATAAGTATTATAAAACAAGATTTTCTCGACGATTGCGTATCTTTTCCAAATGTATAATCAATGACTGCACTTGATAAAAAAATTACTATGTGCATTTCGACTCAAACAGGGTTATGATTTCATTAATAACTAAAAGTTATGGCGACCCTAAATGCCGTAAATACGTGAGGGTAGTAATGAACTTATTTTTCGCTTTTCGTCTTTCCAAACTTTAAAAGGTTAAACTTTGATTGCTTGAAACATATAGCACACTAGATTTTTTATCTTTGATGTTAATTTTCTAGCTTAGCTTTTTCAAACTTTTATTTTTAAAACACGATATTCAATATTTGTTATTTCTTTTGACTTGGTGAGAAAATCTCACTAATATTTACAATTTAATTTCTCGAATCCTTTTACAATTTGCAACTAAATTATAATACATTTAAGTTTGAATCAAAATTTTCCGTAAAATTTTTTAACTAAAACTGAACCCAAACTTCTACATTAATTAAAATACATATTTAAAATTAGCTAGCCCAGCAGACGTTGTTCTGTCCTTTCGGATAGGTGGTGCGATGATAGATTAAAATAAAGACTACAATACCAAGATTAGTAACCTAGTGGGTTGCGTTGTCTGATTTCTTACTTTTTTACATTTTTACAGAAATTTACCAGTCATTTACAGTTACAAAACTTCACTAAAGGTGGAACCAGGTGGAATCAAACTCAGGAGTTAGGGTCATGGGTTTGTAAGTTTGGTTTGTTTCCGTGTTGTCTACTATACGATTGTTTGCGTTCCAGATATAGATGATGTTTATATTCTATCTGTATTTGGACTGTCTGGCCATTCTTCGGTTTAACATACAGGGTGTTTATACAAAAACGCACTTTTAGTTTTTCAAATTATCCAGGCATCTTTTCAATTTTATTATTATAAATCGGTTTTGAACGTCTTACGACGTTGTCCGATACCCTATAAAGAGACGGGCTTCCTTATGTAAGGATACAACCAAAGTCGTTTACCCGTCTCCTCAAGAGGGCACTCTAGCAATTAATACCTCAAAGATGTTGCAAGCACCTTGTGAGAGGACCACCGTCTTTACGTGCCTTCCGAAGCACGGAGACGGCATTACAAAGTGAACTCTACCCGGATGCGAAGCTGGAGTCCTACATTAGCAGTTCGTCGCGTTAACAACCATGCCAATGACCGTCATCTTTCAATTTCAATTTTTCTTTTATTATTTTTTTTTATTATTATTGTTATTAAATAATTGTTATTAAACCTCTGATAACAGGCAGTAACCATTGCTGAAAGCTCATAAATAATTTCGTTTTATTGTTTATTAAACCTATGTATATCCATTTTGAAAATTTTAATCTAATATTAATTTCTGAAATTATTTATTATTAACCTCTGAAATTAATATTAGATTAAAATTTTTAAAATTAAAAGGTTAAATAAGCAATAAAACAAAATTATTCGTAAGCTTTCAGCAATGGTTACTGCTATCATCAGTTATGGTTTATTTAAGCTTTTAATTTTAAAAATTTTAATCTAATAATATTAATTTCAGAAGTTAATAATATAATTACATAATATCAATAATATTCAAATATTATAATCGATTGTACTTTATATTCAGTGGTTACTGCTTTAAATTAAAATTAAGAATATTTCTAATTACATACGATGACCTTATAAACAATCAAATTTCACATTTCGTTTAGCACCAATTTTGCATATTTTTTTAACAAATTTCAGCACATGTCATCAAAATTAAATTTCTTATAAAGATAACTAATTGAATTTGATTAAAATAGATATAAGTCTTTGTCTGACACACAGTGGTACTCAAAATTAACTATTTAGTTTGATTTCAGACTCGCTTCAAGCAACATCGAAGTTAACTCGCAGGAAATTAGCTGTTGAGCGTAGTTTTGAGTTGTTACATTTGAATTAACTTTTGTTGTTTCTTTAAAGATCTTGAAAGGTTGCTGAGAATAGGTATGACAGCGCAACCAAATTAGAAACGAATTCACACAAAAGTGATTTTTTAAAAAATTTCTTGTCCGATCACAAATTTAATTTTTTATTAGCTAACTAGCTGGATACCCGGCTTCGCCCTGGGTCTCATTAAAAGGTGGAACTCTGCCTTTGTCTGAATGATTGAATAGCTGGATACCCGGCTTCGCCCGGGGTCTCCTATAATTAAAATACTTTGCCTTTGTGTGTAGTATTTAGATTTTCCGAGTACCCTGCTTTGCTTAAGGTTTTCTTCTCGACGAAATCTTGCTTCCCGTTGGTAGAGCGTTTCAGAATGATTTTAGTGTTCCCGTTGTCGAGTGTTTCAGAACGGTTTATATTGTACTCTACAATTTTCTCTACAGCTTTTCTTCTCCAGTATTTCAAATCACTTATAATAGTGTAGGTACTGAATGTGAATATACCAACGTAAAATTACCATATATCAATTACAGGTATTGGCGATGGGAATCTCGTTAATCCATTCATGCTCGTCCGCAATTTTTACTTTTTTAAATTAAGCTTTTGGTCCCGGTTTTAGCGGAAAACCTCTTTAGGGTCCTAGAGAGTAACTGTGCAAAATTTGGTTGGGATCGGTCGAACGGTTTAGGAGTTATTAAAGACGAACAAACAAACAAACAAACAAACAAACATTCAATTTTATATAATAGATTACACCATTATCTATCATAATTCGTTGTAAAAACCATGTTTCTGGTATATTTACTGTCACCACAACCTACTTTAATTTTAGTGGGCAGGGTTACAGTACAAAGAGCCAATGATAAAATTGCATTCGAAATTAATTTTAAAGCCGTTTTTAACCAAATTTGTGGACCGTCCGCAAATTTTAATTTTTATGTCTATATAGCATCATTATCTATCATAATTTACAAAAATAATGGTAAAAATCGCAATCATGGTTAATTAATTCTCGCCCAAAATCTGTTATGTTATAAATTTTCCAAGAGAAAATGCAATTATCAGAATACAATTTACCAAGGGAACTCGTTTGACCGCGGGTTCTTAGGTTTATATACAGCTACCTTTCTGGTTTAGAGTTAAATAATATTTTGTAATAATTTTTATTTAAATTTATAATTTTTTGTTAGTAGTACCAGAAAAGTATGATCAAGTCATGGGCATGGCCACATACGATTTTAAGTTTTATTATTTAATATTAGTTATTAATTAATATTTCGAAAAGTAATAGGAATTTCAAAACCAAATTTAGGTTTTCGTATAATTATTTTAATCGATATTTAGAACTTATTAAATTTTAGTTAAAATGCGTTTATAAAAACTTTTGTTTTTATTATTTTAAATTTTATTATTTAATATTAGTCTTTATTTAATATTTTAAAACTCACAGGATTTTCAAAACTCAAGTTAAGATTTGTTTATGCTTATGCCAGGAATTAGAGCTGATTAAATTTTGGATAAACTTGGTTCATGGAAGCAATTTTTTTAAACTATTAATTTAATATTAGTTTTATTAAATATTTCAAAAACTAATAAAAATTTCAAAACTAAAGTTGGTATTTTGTATCTTTATGTTTAGACTTAGAGCTGATTAGATTTTGGGTCACATTGGTTGATGGAAAATATTTTTTCTTTTTTTCTTTTATTATTAAAAATTATTTTTTAATATTTAATAAAGTATGATAAGGTCATGGGCATGACCACATCCGATTTTATAGGCTTATCAATTGAAATTAAAAGTAGTATATGTATTTAAGTTTTCCTTGGTTTAGCTAAAAAATTATTAATTATTTCGATAAGTTAGCAATATCTTTTTTAAGAATCATGACTATCTTTTAATAATGTGTGCTGTGAATGGATAAGTGATTCACATTATCAATGTATATCCGCCGAATGAATAACACTAAATTTCTTTTAAGTGTTTACTGTTTTAATATTTACATACTTGTGTAAAGTAGTAAATGAAATCTGACAAAAAATTCACGCTATAACATCAAATTTTTACATCCAGTAGAATGGCGAAGTGTGGCTACATACAATGTTTTGTCATAATTCTGCAAATAAGTAGAAATTTAGGTTTTAATTTTGATTTAAATTTTGTTGATGTAATTAGCAGTAACATCAGTGACGATCATTTTGGATATTCTGTATTATTGCAAAAAGGATCTACCTCACAGTAAGTTTTAAAAATTTTGGTAAATTATATTTAAATTTTATTCCTGGAGTCCTGATTTTTAATTTTTTGCAAAGATTGATTTTAGTCTTTAGTTATCTTTAATCACTTGAAATAAGTTGCAAGAATTTTATTTGGAACAGTAAATTTTTGGTTAGGGACAGAGTTACTGGGGCTTTTAGTAAATTTCACATTGCATTTAGTATATTAGAAATTATTTTTAGGTAGATCTTTTGTTAAAATCTATCACCTGTTGTCGAAATTACAAAAGTTTATCAGCATAGATTACGCAATATTTTATTCCAAACTTTCCACACATTCATCTTACCAGCAAATGAGTTCCCATTTTTTTAAATTTTTTTAATCTCTTCAATCGTAAGTGTCGTTCATCTGCAATTCTGGTGAAACTTTATCTTGAATGCACAGTACATCCTGTTTTATCTCATCACAATAAACTATAATAAATTTTATTTTTTAAAACAGGGTTATCGTGGGATCTCCAAAATCAAATTCAACTCTTCCAAATTATGCAAATATAAAAGAACCTGGCGTTTTGTATCAATGCAAACTTGGTTCGTCCAATCCTTGTCAACGCTACACCATCGATAAGACAGGTAAATTAACTTGCACCACCATTTCTTCCGTATTTTTAACGTAAAATTTAAGGAAATTCGGACTATAATGTTGGAGATAGCAGGTATCATTATACAAACCGAAAGGATGGTGGTATGCTAGGTGCCGCTGTAGATGGTGGCGAAAACGTTAACGATCCACTTGTGGTAACTATAAATTTTTAATCACCAAAAAATTTCGTATATGTTATCTTCTCAAATCAGGTTTGCAGTCCAAAATGGGCAAATGAACGAAATGATAGAAATGGTCAACATTACTTGCTCAATGGAATGTGCTATTTTATTCAAAATTCCAGCGATCTGAACAAAATTGGAACAAAACTACTTCCTCTTCTAGATTTAGGTACTTTTACCAAATTGTAAGTTCAACATTTTCAATATGGTAACTTTTAGGTAGCCAAGGATACTTAATAGATAATAAAGCAAAATATTACTACGCAATGGGAGAAGTTGGAATGTCTGTCAAGTATATGCGTGTAAGTGAATCTTAAACTACGTCCTACCTGTTTTCAAAAATATTGACTTCTTTTTAGAATGAGCTTTTGATAGGTGCACCAGGCGTTTTAAGTTGGAAGGGTAGTCATCACAATTTTGGGCTATTTCAAATTAATATTAAAAACATTTTTCTCTGTAGGTACCGTAATAAAATTCAAAACTTTAAACGCAAATTTATCGCCTCTCCAACAAAGGCTAATACATTCAATCTCGAAGAGGCAAATCTATTCTAACATTAATATACCCAATCCAGTTTTTACTTCAATTTTAAAGGAAGACTGCACGTATTTTGGTAAATGTTCCCGATATTTTTTTCCACATAAGTTTTTATTATTCCTAACTAAACAGGTTATTCTATATCGTCTGGAAAATTTAGTACAAATTCTGCTGATATTTGGTACGTCGCTGGCGCACCCCGGGAGCAGATCTCTACGGTTTGGTAAGGAACAACGCGGAGCGTTGCCGATTTGGTTTCTCAAAACTTGGTATAATTTATTTTATTAGGTAGCATTGTATAACTTTCCCATTTATCACAACGGGGATCTCAGAGTAGAAAAGAAGTTTATTGGAGATCAACTAGGTTCATATTTTGGAGCAGCTGTATTAAATGTTGACGTAACAGGAAATCATGCCGACGATTTATTGATAGGAGCTCCCACGTATTTTACAAAAGTGTATGATGAAGGATGTGCTTATTTCTATAAAAATGATGGACAGGTATGACAATTTATGATAAAAATAATTATTTCGCTCGTTCTTAACGCTTAGAGCAGTAACACCAAACTAATAAATTTTAACATTTTTATCAAAATTAGTACCTAAGTGTTGCATTTTTATCCCTCAGGGAAATTTTGAAGAACCTTTAAAAATATTCGGATCGAAATATACTGGTGCTCGATTTGGTACCACCATTTCCAGTATTGGTGATATTAATCAGGATTCTTTTCAAGGTATTTTAAGATAAATCACTTTTTCCTTTGTTTTACAAATATTTCATGCAGATATAGCAATAGCAGCGCCTTATGAAGAGCACGGTGTGGTTTACATATATTTGGGCAGTGTAAATGGGTTAAGTGCGGAACCCAACCAAAAGATTTCGGCGACCAAAATAGATAAGTCCCTTCGGGGTTTTGGTTTTAGTATATCCAAGGGTGTGGATATTGATCAAAACCTTTACAATGGTAACCTTCTTGTTTTCTCTGCCACATAGTTTTAAATAAATTTTGTGTAGATATCGCAGTTGGGGCATATAAATCCAGCCAAGTTGCAATTATTAAATCACGACCTGTTATACAATTTAATGGCGAATTGTATTCCAACATGAACGAGTTATCTCTTGAAATCAAAAATTTTAATGTTACCTATTGCTTAAGTTACTCGATAACCACCAACAATGTCGATCAAGTTGATGCAGAAATCCGTCTCATCAAAGATCCAAGAACTTTAAATGTCAATGATGTTTTGGAAACTATCACACTTAAAAATAATATTAAAGTTTGTAATACAATCAATGTTGTTCTGAAGGTAAACAGGAGCAGTAAAATGTTCTCAATTCTAAATCTGTATTTTCTCAGGCCAGCAGTTCTGATTATACCAAGTCTTATAAAATGGATATGCTTTTTACAATTGCCAATAGATCAGAAACTGGTAAGTAATATGCCATAACAGAATCTCAGCTCTCCAACAATCAACAGTAGCTGATATTTTCAGATATTGGAGCCCAACGTGGGGCTGATGACAATAGAAGCACGGGATAAAACAATTGTTGGAAGGCTTTTTGTGTTTTTTGTCACTGTAAAATATACAATTTTATTCTATTTTAGAATTTTGTCCATTTTGCCCAGTTGTCGATCCGTTAACGGTAATTCGGCAGTCCTATATTTTCCCTTTTTGCAAATGGTTGTAAAAATAATAACATCTGCAGGCCCGACTTGAGCATTTCAGCCGATTTTGAAAACAATTTGTAAGTATTAGTTGTAAACTTGTGGTTTAGTGGTATTTCAAAATATTTTTAGAAAGTCTTTAACAATTGGTTCTACGAATAACTTAAAAATCAACATTCGTGTGGGAAACCAAGGTGAGCCTGCTTATTTAACCCAAGTTAAAATGCAACTTCCGATTGGTGTCGAAATTTTACAAATTTCCAGCAATTGCTACTTTAACGAAAATCAGTTATATTTTTGCATGGTAGATGATGCACTTCAGCCTAAGGATTATGTAAGTCCAACACTCAATGCTTCGTCAAATAACCACAAAATTTCAGAAAAACGTAGTGTTTGATTTGGATATCAAAAAACTTAATCCGAAAGATACCAAGCTTTCGTTCAACATAACTGTAGAGAGCAAAGGCGAAGAAGTAACTCCAAACGACAACTTCGTGGTCAAAGTCTTACCAATACAATTGCACAACACTATTGAAATAGCTGGGTAAGCAAACAGCATTGTAATTGGTTATGAAATCTTTAAAGAAATACAAATTCTTAGGAAATCCTCTCCCGATCAAATTATATACGTAGATGAACAAAATAAAATCAAGTTTGAAGTGCTAAATTTAACCCACGAATATTTTTTCAAAAATGAAGGTCCGAGTCCGTTATTAGGCGCAGATCTTACTTTCAATTTTCCAATTGAAATAAAAACTTTAAAAAACGTATTTGATGTTGGAGAACCAGAAGCACTTATAAATAATCAAATTAGTCGGTGTGGAATCGAAGACGATTCGGAAGGCATTAGTAATAACGCGGATGAAGAAGATTTTGATATGAATCAGGAAGTGGAAACCATACGTCGGTTTAGAAGAGCACCTAAAAGTGAACCATTGATTTTGAAACTCTTGATTTGCCAGACGACAGGACGCTCTTCGTAAATTGCAGTAACGCAGAAGTGAAATGTAAAATTGTTAAATGCACGACAAACGACGTCATAGCACAAAATCAATACATTCGTGTTAAGTTTCTAGTAACGGCTTACATCGATTCCTTAAGTAAGTAAAATTTTATTTTGAAGAAAAAGTTGATAGTAACTGTGAACCCCCAAGAAGTCTTTCTATGTTCCACCAATAATTTTTCCAATTTTACTAAAATCCGTGGATTCGGCTTCTGCAGAATCTTCATCTGTGATTGGCCTAATGCCAATTACATAAAAAATTATTAATTAGAGATTGTATGGCATTTCAGATAATTTACTGGAAGGCAAAGATATGTTATTATACAGCTCGACAGCAAAAATTATTACCAGTGGAAAATGTAAGATCTAGAAACTTGAAAACTAATTTTATAAAATGATTTTCTTATAGAACAGAAAATAGCGCAAAACATTACTGATTGGTTCTTTGACGCAACAGGAAGTTTCTTATTGGATTTACATAATTTGTGTTCTAATAGGCATTATTATCCTTGCACTGATTATTTTTCTCTTGTATAAGGTACCCAACATAAAATAACTCATTTTTTTTTTTAATTTTAATAATTTCAGTGTAACTTCTTCCAACGCCCAATTCGTGAAAGACTTGATAATAAATTTGAAGAGGAGATGGAGGTGAATGTTAAAGATGAAACTATATTTCTATTTTAGTTTTCAGGTTTACATAGACATAATATTTTTACTGTTTGTTTACTTTACAGAGTACCAGTGCGATAAGAAGTCTCGATGAAGATGATGCAAAATATAATTAATTGATATAAATTTGCAATAAAAGATGTGCTAGATGTGATAGAAATTAAGGGGGTCGTAGTAGAAATAGCCCAGAAACTAGAGACATAGCCATAATAAAGAATACAAATTTTATGCGTAAGACAGTTTTTTTATCATTCTTGGTAAGGCCTATGACTCATTTATAGATAAATTTAAAAATAAAAAGTACAAAATGGTGGAAACAAAATGGTTCACTAAAATAATAATTGTAATCATATAAATTTCTTGTAATATTAATTGAAAAGATAATTTATTAAACAGATACATATATTTTCATAAAAAATAATATATAAAGGGTGTCCCAACAAGAACGCAAGATTTAAATTTGGCGTCATTCGAAGTGTCATTGTTTGACATTTGAACAATTGTTATTGTTTGCTAGTAGAAGTTACGAGGTTAGTAAAAATGGAGCGCTACACGGTTGAACAACGCATTCTCATTGTGAAATTGTTTTACCAAAATGGTGAAAGTTTTACGGCTACAGTTCGCAAATTGCGATCAATTTGGGGTCACAATAACTCCCCAAAAGAGTCAACTGTAAAGAGATTAATGGATAAATTTGCCAAAACTGGGTCTGTTAGTGATGTAAAGACAACAACGCGCCTTCGACCAGGTCGATCGCCCGAAAATGTCGCAGCTGTACGTGATGATGTCGCTCAAACTCCAACCACCTCAATTCGACACCGAGCTCAGCAAATTGGTGTCTCCAAATCCACTATGCAGCGAATTTTGACGAAAGATTTGCATCTTCATGCATACAAAGTTCAATTGACTCAGGAACTGAAGCCAGCTGACCATGGACAGCGAAGGGAGTTCGTTAATTGGGTATTGGAGAGACAACATGAAAATGCTGATTTTGTCGATAAAATCATCTTCAGTGACGAGGCCCATTTTCATCTTGATGGCTTCGTCAATAGGCAGAATTGTTGCATTTAGGTGAGGAAAATCCTCGAGTGATTCACGAGAAGCAAATGCATCCTCAACGTGTCACTGTGTGGTGTGGATTTTGGGCTGGAGGAATCATTGGACCTTTTTTTTAAAATGGGGCAGGTCAAGCGCAAACAGTCAATGGTGTTCGGTATCGTGAAATGATAACCAGTTTTTTCGTGCCTAGAATTGAAGAAATGAATGTGGAGGGCATGTGGTTTCAACAAGACGGCGCCACATGTCATACAGCCAGAGAAACAATTCAATTGCTGCATCAGTCATTTCCCGATCGTGTTATTTCGCGTTTTGGAGACCAGAATTGGCCGTCTAGATCGTGCGACTTAACACCATTAGACTTTTTTCTTTGGGTTTTTGAAGTCTATGGTTTACGCGAATAAGCCGACGACGACTCAAGCCTTAAAAGAGGAAATTGGACGCTGCATTAATGAAATACCGCAGCATTTATGCAAAACGGTCATTGCAAATTTCATTAAAAGATCGCGTGTGTGCCAGCAAAGCCGCGGCGGCCATCTGCCCGATATATTGTTCCATACATAACCTCATTCTGTCTACTTTACGATATAATAAAGTTTCACGATTTTTTTTTAAATATCTGTGTTTTATTTACAATTTAAATCTTCCGTTCTTGTTGGGACACCCTTTACTAAGATTTTCTATATTTTTATGTAAATAAACGATTTCTCGAATTTCTGAACTAAAATTATAAAAATTTATATTGGTTATTTTTTAAATTAAAAAAAATGCTTACGTCTAGAAGCATTGTATGGGTTTCAGAAAACAACTAAATTAATGATAATTTTACCAGCTTTAAATAATATTTAAAAAATAATGTTTAAAAACTTTTTGTTAAAAGCTAAAAATGTTGCAAATTTTTCTAAATTTTCACACACAAAATAATGATTTTAAAATACAATCATATATTTAAGAAATTAGAATCATACAGCTCTAATAGAAAATATAATATTATTTTCTTTTGTACATATTGCTATGTTTCTACATTTTAAACGGTTGAACTTTGTGGGCTTGAAACATAGTCTCGCGTTAGATTTCCTACATTTTACTTTTGTTGTTAATTTTCTGGGTTTAGCTCTTTCAAGCTTTTTTTTATTAAAACAGCAGAGAAATTGGACATTTTGACTTGCACAATACAGAACTGCTTTGTTGAAATTGTTTATTGCTCACCGCTAACAATAATCAATGTGCCAATTTTTTTAACTTTTCTAAACTCGCCCTCCTTTGAGTATTTCACTGAGTTCAGCAGTTTATTGTTATTTTTTATTGTGTTTTTAAATACAATAAAACGGTTGAACTTTGAAAATCAAAAAACTGAACTCATCTCCATTTATTATATTTCGTTAACAAAACGCAATATTTAAAATGAAATTTTATTTTTGTAAAAAAATATCACAACAATAACAAACATTTTTAAGCAACGCATCACAGCGTTTTTATCTTCCAGAAGAAGAGGTTTTTACCATAAATCCGGAGTTAAAAACGCATAAGAATTTTGCAGAGCAGCAAATATTGCTTTAGCAAAATTGCCCAATGATGAGGTCTTTCCACTACTTGAAGTATAGCAATCTTCAATACCCGCCATCTGCAATAGTTTCTTTGGAAGCGTTGTCGCCACAATTCCTGTACCACGAGGAGCAGGAATAAGTCTAATTTGAACAGATGCGCATTCACCCGTAATCTTACAAGGAACCGTGTGTGGTTTACCAATTTTGCTCCCCCAATAGCCAAAACGAACCGGTATAATGGAACATTTGGCATTGATAATAGCTCCTCGAATTGCTACACTTACTTCCTTACTGCACTTAATTCCCAAACCGAGATGCCCGTTTCCATCTCCAACAGCTACGAAAGCCTTGAATCGAGTGCGTTGACCAGCGCGAGTTTGCTTCTGAACCCGCATAATTCTTAAAACTTCATCTTTTAATGTCGATCCAATGAAGAAATCGACAATTTCGTATTCTTTTATCGGTATCGCACATTTGAATATCTCTTCTAGGGATTTTATTTTCCCGTCCTTCACGTGCCTGCCTAACCTTGTTACTGGAAGCCACTCTTTTTTTTCCGCAGTTTTTCCACGTCCTTGTCCACGACCACGTCCACCACCACGTTGTCCTTCTCTCCGCGAACTTCCAAAACCGCTTTTAAAGTTGCCCCTGTTATCAGAAACGCTATCTGCCATTTTTTAAATTTTTTATTGTATTTACTGATAATTAGTTCTTTAATCCCGATTTCTTCTTGTTTTTCGTTTTAAAATAAACTTGGTTTTTATATTTTATATATACATTACTCATTTAGTAGTGAACGTTGCCAACCATAAAAAAATTTTAATTATTTTGAATTTGATTGATCATGCCGCCTGTTGGAAATGAAATTGATTATAAATTTAAGAAAGATGATCCACCTTAAGATAAATTAATATTGTGCCATAATTTATTCTGAAAAGGGTACTTGAATTTAAAGATGGTGTATAAGAAATGCAAAAAGTTCTGAGCTCCTTTTTGCATTGAATCTCCGAATTATATAGTATTATGAAACAAAATTCCCTCTACGATTGCGTATCTTTTCAAAATGTATAATCAATGACTGCACTTGATAAAAAAATTACTATGTGCATTTCAGCTCAAACAGGGTTTTGATTTCATTAATAACTAAAAATTATGGCGACCCTAAATGCCGTAAGTACGTGAGGGTAGTAATGGACTTATTTTTCGCCTTTTCCCTCATTCTTATGATTGTGCCATTTTTTTCAGCACCCTGTATTATAGGCAAAAATTGATGATACGATCATGTAACAATGTGATTCTCAAATGCAGTCGTTATTGCCATATTACTACTTTCGAGTCCAGAAAACTTCCAACGTTGTTGGTTATGGTATTTTAATAACTTACTGCCCCCCCCCTATTAAGAAATATATTATGCAAATAACATTAGCATTTCAAATAACTTCAAAACTATTATTACCAATTTTTTTTGGTAAAACAAAAATATTATCTTTAAATTTAATTCTTTTGTTTTATGCACCATAAAAATTTATGGGGTTATGATTTTTTAAAAGTTAGTATTTTTCAACCTCCTTGCAAGAGTGTACCAAATATCTCTTAAACCAAATAATAATTTTATTTCTTGTTTATTAGTACGAAGTTTTTCGAATACAGAAACTAACAATTTGGAAACATCCTATATTACCACATCGTTAAAAAGTAGGGAATTTCGTGTGGTTTTATGTCAAGTTGGTTATCGGTGTTAATCACAAGTTTTGGCAATCGAAAAAAGCGGGAATTTATTGCTTATGTAGTTAGGTTAGACGGCTTTGTTTTTAAGTTTTTCCTACTTTTTTCTAATTAACCAAATATTGTATTAACTAAATAAAACCGCCATGGTGCGCACAGCCGATAATTCATTAAGAAGTGAGTGTGTTGAATTAAAAATTTCAGACTTATAAGTTTTGTATTTTCTATTATTTCAGTTACTGGTGGCAAAGCTACCCGTAAGGGGACAAACATTAACGTTCGAACAGATTCTGGTCTCAGTAGTTCACCGAGTGGTTCTTCCGACAAAGGTATCACGATGTAAAAAGTTTACGTAATCCGGTAACTAGTAATTTTGTTAAACTTTAGGTACCGGAGGATTAAATCCTATTTGTCACTGGGCGACACCAAAGTGGCAAAAATCAATCACCGAATTTTTTAAAAATAAACCAACTGAAAAGAAAAAGGCTGCCGTTCCACTAGAAGATGCAGAAGAAAGTACCTCCACTCCAAGCACTTCACGAATAAACGAAGAGGTTCTTAATCATAGTGATAAAGAGAACATCGAACCACCTTCATTGCAATCGCTCTCAATGGATGTAGATGAAGAAACTTCTTCCAATAAAAGGGTTGCAGAAGATGAAGCAATGGAATGTAACATGGCTCCTCGGAAGAAGATTAAATTGGATAAAAATATTATTATGCATTTAGAAGAAATGGAAAAGTGGTGAATTTTTTCTGTTTTATATTGTTTACCGTTATAATATAGATGTATAGTTTCAGTCGATTGGTAAGTAAAGTTGTAAATATGTTACGGAATCTTATGTTTTTCAAACCTTATAATATTTAAGTTCAGTTCAGTATTTAAGTTAAGTTTTAATTGAATAATATATTTCAAAAGACCAATGGTTGTATTATTTATAAATCTGTGGTTCGCATAAAATTAATGTATTTTAATTATTAATTTTGGTTCCGAAATGAAACGGTAAAGTAACTTTACAAACACTTTATTATCAACAAGCTTACACTTAAGCAACATTAATTTTTAATGCAGTGTGCAACAAAATAAATGTTTAAAACAAACGAAACAATCTATAAAAATATATTAAATGGGAACGGAAAATATTTATTTTGTTACAAACTGTGCAGTGGCAACAAGTTAAAGGCAGGCATAATCGTTACAACAGCAATATTATTGATTATCTAATAGTACTTAATGTTAACAGGTAATATAAAGTGTATTGCATTCACAAAATATTTTCCAGTCTTATTTCATTACGTTAACTAAGATACAGAAGTTTGAAGGAGCTTACAGTTTAAGTATTGAATGTCACTTGATGTGTGTTGTATTGCTTGTCATTCTCGTATAAAAAAGTAACAGTTGAAAAAATAACTTTTTGTGATTTCTTCAATCACCTCTTCAAGATCAGATGGGCAGCTGGACGATATGAGTACATCAACAAGCACTAAAACGAGTTTTTGTAAAAGCAAATTATTTTATAGTTTAGACCTCGATGCATTTGTTTACTTGTAAATACCTAATTTTAAATGCAAGAAGTACAAAAATAGGCATTAATTGCTAATATAAGCCACTGCAGTAGACTATCATCTTTTAGTGGTTACAAAACAAACACTGCTAATTAATTTTACATTTTTTAGTTCTATCGATTGTAGTTTATTGCTAAATTAACGTTCATAAAGCAAACACCACAGCAGCATTATTGATGTTATATTTTTTAACCTATTTATGACTAGTTGACACATCATGGTATCGTTGTACTAATAAATCTACCAAATACAATTTTGGAAATTTGAGAAGAGAAGGAGAAATCAGAAAATTTTGAAAATTGCATGAAATTTTACCTATTTGTAACTTTGGCTCGACTGGAAGCTCCGTGAGAAGTGACTATGAAACCCGTACTCAATTTTTGTCTACGGAAGGTAATTTTTATTTCTGAACTAGAAAAAACATCAATTTCCAAAATGTATTTTTTTCTATGTACTTATCAATGTCTATAGTTAATGATATCCAAAATTTCTGCTTTTGTTCTATAAATATATTCAGCTTATAATACATAATGAGCTGAATCCTAATAATTCTACCTAAAACTATTGGTAGTTTTAAAAATCAGTTTCGTACTTCTATATTATAAATAAAAAAATCAAAAAATACAGTGGCTGTATTATTGTATTGTATATAAACAGTTACAAAAGCACTCTACAACAATCTAACGTAGTGGTTCTCAAACTAAAGTACTATAAGACTATTCACTCCACTTGAAATCAAAATGACCATGATGATGAGTGTATTTGTTGAGAAATTCTGTTTCATTTTTGTATAAATTAAATGTTTGAAAACCACCGGCCTACTAAAACTTAAATTAAACTGTCTGATAAAAAAATATCTTGAGCATCCGTAAGAAATTGGCTGAAAGAGGATGAAAATGTAGTCTTTAACCTTGTAGAAATGTTTAAAAAAAATTGTATGGCATGACAATCCATATTAATAATTAACCCTACACACTAGAAAACAATTTACAACTTAATAATTAAAAAATATATATCATATTAGTATTATGTTATGTATATTACTATAAGGGAGGGGTTTATATAAATTTTGTGTATGTGTACAATTTTGATGTAATTAATACATGGAATTGTCATGCTACAACGTGCCCGTTGGATTTGTTCGTTGGTTTCGCCTTAAATCCTCAACTTGTATGAGCTGTAAACAAAATAAAACAAATTATTGTTTGGTGTAATTGCTATTTTCATATGCATATTGAGTACTGTAATTTTTCTATGTAAAATTAACCATTTTCGACGACATGCAGGGTAAAACTGCATTCACGTCTGCAAAGTCTCGTGTCATTAGAATTTTTTTTATATTTTTATCTTCTCAGGAAGTAAAAACAGATCTTTATAAACAAAAGTGCAATCCCCCCTACAGCAAATATCCTCAATCTCGCTTTGATCTCGTTTATGCACTCTTAAAAATCTTACAGTGACATTTCATTAATATTACAAAAAATATCACTTACTTTCTCAATAGGTATGCACGATAATTCACCACCACCACACTGTGGTGGAGGTAGTGGATTTGTCGGTGTGACTGCAGGTTTGTTGGCCTTCTCTTGTGCTTCCCTGGCTCGTCTCTCTTTTAATTTAAGCGAAAATATTGCTACAGATCGCGCCCTTTTCATTAAGCTTTGTTTTACGCGCGTTTTCTTTGCTGCTAATTCTTCTGCTGAAGCTGCACATTACAAATTACATTAGAATTGCGTTTTTCCGAAAGTTTAAAAATAAAAACTCACTTTTAACCTGATCTTCAGCTTCTTGGCTAGAAATGCTACGTGTACTATCACTAAGGTTAGCTTCAGCTGCTGCGGCTAAAGGACGGGGTGCCGGAGGTGGTGCATTATTGGTTGTACTACTACCGCTAGGTGACCGTGGCCTTGGAGGCCATAATGGACTATTCCTCAATAAATCTGAATCGGAGCTTGATGCATCCTAAAAAATCAAAACGGTTTCAAAAATTTACAATTTTTACTATACCCACTTTAGAAGTGATGCATTCACTACTTTTGTGAATATCTGCGTCTTCTTTTAACTTGCGTGTCCATTCCGCACCTCCACTAGGACCGATGGTCAAATGATGACTAGGTTCTCCCTACAATCTCAAATTGCATTTCTAAATTCAACAATTACATGCAATATTTACCTCTACAGCTGTCCACTCTTTAGATTTCCTGGGTTTAAATGGAGGTATTGCTTGTATACTATTGGCTGATATAGATACGGGGCTGATGCCAGAATGAGGTTTACCGGTGGTAGGTCCTGGAGTAGTTGGTGTAGGTGAAGGCGTTGAACTAACAGGGGTAGTGTGTTTGGAATCCAGTATTTCCTGTAACGTTTCAGATTCTGCATCTCTCAACTTTTCTTCCAACTTCTCAGCCGAAACCTCTTTTACTAAACTGTGACTAGGAGAAACAGAAAATCTAGAAATCAGAAATAATTCAACACTAAAATCATTAAATACACTAGATTTTATTTTACCTTCCTATAAATTTAGTAACGGCGTCATCTGGAGAAGGCGTAGCAGTTCTGGAGACCCTACTCGCTTCACGACGTGCCCATTCAATTTTTGCCATTTCGGTGGCTAACCATGAAGGTATATCCGGTATTGTACAGGTTATAATAAATCGTATACATAACATTATGTGCTTAAAAATTAATTTATAAAATTGAGACAGTTTTAAAATTAAAAAATTACCTCTAAAGCGACGATGAGGAGGATAGTTTGGGTGGCAGTCATGTCGGGGAACATTCGATGAACCTGGCCAGACAGACCAATTAGAGCACAATTCACTAGCACAGCCATAATTCCCATGTATTCCATACAGTTCTGTTTAAAAATAAATTAAATTCTAAAAACGGCAAACCACTTCAAATTTACCTGCCACGTTCCTATGTTTGGAACTCGTTGACCGAAAGGTCTCTGGCAAACGTAACTTAATTTGAATGCATCACTTCGAATTTCAACAAAATTATTTAACATTGCACAAAGTGCTGCAGGTGGAAAAGCTGATGAAAACAGTATCACATACCCAAGTTGCATTGTCATTTCTAAATGATCCGCAAAGGTGCCATCATACTAAAATGTTTACATTACAGTTACGAATGTCTACCTGAATTTTCAACTATGTACCTTAAAAAACGAACTTTCCAGTTCTGCTTGACTAATTCTTCGCTTGAAATTATCTGCGGGAGCAGCATCTTGCTCATTTGTATCTACGTTCTCCTCTGTTGGCTCTTCTCGACTAGCAGCACTTGGAGGTAATTTTGTATCCGTCGGGGTTAACACCCCCCACAAATCGAAACTCATTTTTGCCAGTCGCATGTGTTCTAGCATATAAGGCCACGCTGACTCTTTCAAATTACCAATAACTTGGCGCGAAATTAAGAGTGCAGCCAGTTGCTAAAAAGTTTCAGATTAGTAAAGCAAAGTAAGTAAAAAATCGAATTCAACTGACCTCTTTTAATCGAGCCTGATCTTGTAAATAAAATGCGATGTAAAACAAAGACAAGAAGGAATTTACAAACTGAAACTAATTAATTTCATGTTATGGATATGCTATTCTTCTGTAAAATTATTTTCATGCGGTTAAAAAAACATTTTGTCGCTTTTTAATATAAACTATACTAAAAGTTGGTTACTAATGAAATTCTATAAAACTAACAGCCAAAATTTTCTAATTAATTATTATTAATATTTTTTAGTGAGTGATTAAAATTCCGTGAACCCAAACCTTATATTTCTTTGATGTAAAATAAAATAACCAGTTTTAGATGGCATATTGGATTATGAGTTTGTTAGTGTGCATTTCCTTCACTTGCAGGTTCGGAAATGTTAAAAACCTGAAAGTGAGGGAAAGCACTGATACCATTTTGGGGTTAAAATAACCCGTTAGCAATTACCAGGTAGGCCAATCAATCGAGAAGTTTTGTCAGCCCTAAAATTTATACTAATTTCAAACCCGTCTGGACCATTCCAAGTAAAAAAAAAGATTCAATGAATTAAAACCCATTATTTGAGGAACCACGTCATTCAATTATTAAAGTATCTTAGGTTTGGATAAGTCAATAGGCAATGTTCTTGGCGAATAAAGTACTTCAAGAAAAAGAAGAAGATAGAAGAACTATCTAACCAAAATGAAGTGGAAAGGCGAACAACAAGGCAATCATAAGGAACCGCATTATGAGATTGACAGATTTACGGTCATCCTCTCCTTCCCATTTTTACGAGAATAAATTCCAGGGGACTTGCAGTGTAACTGCGCAAAATTTACTTCAAGTCAGTCCAGCTCTTAGTAAATTAAACAACGGAAAAAAGGTCAATTGTAAAAAAACATTAATAAAATACATAAACACTATAAGAGTACGCCAGAGTAAAAAAGCTTGAATTAGATTGCGGAAGAAGAACATCGTATTAAGCGAGAAACACCACAAGCTCAAAGTACTGCCAACATTTTTTTGTAAGGCCTTCACATGACCTTCACATATAGTCATTATTTCTTTAAGGGCACGTTTAAGTAGAAATTCTGAACGTCCAATGCGTGACATCAATGATCCGAGGTCCACACTGCAAGTTCGATCGAGTTACTACTCAAACGCTCCCCAAGTGAGAACTGTGGCGTATGGTTGTAATCCCCCTGAATGAGACCAAATACTGAACAACTGTGGCCCTCACATATTTGGTGATGGCAGCCGTAAGGCATTGTAAAAATGTATCCCCTAACTTCAGGGAAGGGCAAGTTTCACACCAAAATGTAAGGTACACATAAATTTTTTTTAACAGAAATGTGCAGTGCTTACTGTTTTTACAGTGTTTATATTTAAAACAGTAAAATAGTTAATTTAGAAGAAATAATAAATAATTGTAATAATAAAGAAATTATTAAAAGAGCGAAAAATTACTTTTTTATTTATAATTACAAAATGATTAATTTTATCGAAAAGTTACACGAGATCTTTTTTGTAGATAAATAAATTCTCTTTCCATTCGGATTTATTGTACGATCAACATTTACTGACTTATGATTTATTAAAAGTTTTTGCGATTTGTTTGAAAGGTAAAAGTTCTACAAAATAATACGAAATACAAAGTTGAAAGGCATTTTAATTCCCGATAATTACTTTTATTTTATTTTACCCTCTACGAGAAAAATTTACCAAGTTATGGCTATTTGTTTTTAAGAAAGGGTATTTTTGTGAAAGTGTGGCTTCTAGCTTTTCGAAATTTTCCAGGGACCCCATTGGTTTTCAAAACAATTGACTGTTAGTAAGAATGTTTTCTTTATGAGTTAGAATTAGATTTTAAATTTTGTTAAGATTTTTTTAACTTAATTTTCAGTTTCTGTTTTATTTTTAAATTAACGTAAACGCCAAATTTGAGGCAATTTACTATTTTTTACATAGTTTAGCGTCATTCTAAGATAAATCAATTATGCTTTTTACTTTATGATTTTAGAGACATAATTTGTGTTTCTTTAACTTCTAGCTTTTTTTAAATTTTCAAGGGAACCCCTACTAGTTTTCAAAACCCGGCGCCCTTCATCATTAAATACATATTCCATGGGTAATTCGTTAATAATGAAAAAATAGACCTTAGATATTTTAATTTTTGTGTAATTCCAGAAACAAAACAAAAAATAATACAACTTAATTTTTCTCTACATTTTGAGAATCCCTGAACCGATTGCACTGACATTTGATAATAATATTCTTTAGCTAGCGACTGACTTGTAACTGAACGTTGTAATGTAACACGAGCATTCGATAGTCAGTGCCGATAAACGAGCACCGAGCGAAGCATCCGTACTCCACTTGACTGTTGGTTTTCAAGTAAATTCCTTTGATTATTACATTACATATCAGTACACCATAGCGACGTGTTCGTTTAGAGCAACTCTTTTATTTAGTCTTATCGTTTTATGGAGCACAGGTTAAGCCAAGCATTCGCAGCACCAAGGAAACGAGCTTTGTAATGTAACGTTCAAGTTTTCAACTGACTTCTGTTACAAGTCAGTCGCTACCTTTTGGATGTTTTAATTTACTCTTCTTTTAAAATTATTTACATATAAAACTTCCAAACACTACCGAAAAAAGTTCATAAATTATTTTGAATTACCTAATTACGTTTAATCAGTTTGTTAATTTAAAAAGTTATTAAGAATCCTTAATGGTTGGGGCAGCCTTTTAAACATATTACACTTGAAATTTAAAAAAATTCCTAAAATTAAGATGTTAATCGACCTTGTAAAATAATATTAAGATTTTAATTAGGCGAGTTAATTATTTTGTTGATATAATCTGTTTTTTTGGTAATATTAATTAATGTTAATTAATGTTTAATTCAAAACGCGCGACTTGAAACGCCTTCCAAGCTTAAATTGCTATTTAAGATAATAATAGGCTTCCGCATATTTGTTTGTAGTAAATTAAACTTTTACAAAATTACGATTGTTTCGAATTCCTTACAATGTTTGAATTTTTAACCTTATGCCTGAATTTGATGTAATTTTTGTTAAATTCAATTGATTCTTTATTTTGTACTAAATGGTCCAGGTTTGATCGAGACTGAAATTGGATTTAAAAACCCAAATTTGATTGGTCTAATAAACATAATAGTTTTGAGAATTTTAAGAAAAGATTTGATTTACACTGACAGCCTTAAGAAGTAACTTGTGCATTATAAAAGATAACGATCATACTGTGTAAGAGGTCAAAACTATCAAATTTATTATTATTAAACAAGCAAAAATTATAAAAATAAAAGTTAGTATGTAATACACACCAATGCCACTTTGCCGATAAGATGATTTTCGTACTTGGTCTCAAGTCGGTAGTTCTCTGGCAGCGTGACAAAAACACACGCCACAGTTAAATAGCAACTATGGTAGTTAGCTACTTAGATACTATTCATGCTTGTTACACTACTAAAAATCATAATAATTGAAAGAAATCTCAGGCATGCATTGGAAAGTACAGAATGCTTTATCAAAATTTATCTCTTTTCTGCAGTATAAAACTTAATTTTCTACATAAACAAAAGCATGCACAACAAATTTTATTCTCAAAAGTTAGTGTGTGACTTGACAATTTAAAATATTAAATCGTATACAATTGTTCGGTGTCTCACCTTTATCGTTGAGCCAAATTGCAATTTTAAAGTAAGCCTCGTCCATCAGAGATATAACAATAGCTAACATCACCTTCGGGACGTAGCCCAACCAATCGGGTAATCCTCGAGCCTCCAACTGTCCATCCCACCAATCCTAAAAAATTATTTAATAGAAAGACAGAAACCACGGCAATTTTAAATCATACCTGTATTTGTAGAGAAACGATCATAACAAGAAAAACTGAACACAAACAAATTGCAATGAGAGGCACAGTTACAAAGTAGCGAAAAACGTGTTTACGCCACGCAGGTTGCCAGGGCTCCAATCGACCGGTTAACGGACTAGGCTGTAAAGGACCCTGAAAACATACGACATGTCGTGCAAGCTGGGACGACATGTATGAAATAAGCCTAATGTGTGAAAGCACAAGCAGCAATTGTACAAAAAGAACACCAAATTATTTAAAATGTTTAGCTCAAATTGATTTTTGAATAACCCAATTAAAAGAAGCAATAGCAAGAATGAGCTATAAATGATGCTAAAAGATTTACGACATGCTCGACAATGTAGAAATTAATGAGATTTACCCTAAAAAGAGGGCGAGGTTCGGAAAGTAGATCGTCACGCTGATCAAGCGTGCCCCACCGAAACGCCAATTCTGCAGAATAACGTTTCCAAGCTTGCAAATAAATTGTAACCCAAACTACATTAAATATTGAAAATAGCACGTAGCCCACATCTTCCATATGTTGATGTTTACCACTGCAACATAACTAAAACCCAAAATTTATCGTCGGTAAGCTAACCCTTATATCTAATGAACCTTACCCAAAATAAAAATCCAACAAAAGCTGGAACACTTAACACCATGGTATAGTGACCCAACCACGCAAAATACATTCCAATTTTCACTCCAAAATATTCACAAATTTCATCTACAAGAATAATTTAGAAATGTTGCACAGAAATTGTGTGAAGACAGCATACCTAAAGGTTGTTTAGAACGAATATCTCTGACCCATATGCTTTGCAAACGTTCCAGTGCTGGAGGTTCGTGCAATGGAAACACTTGTGAAATTATGCCAGCCGAAAGACATTTTGGTACTGCAAGTGTTTCGTAAAAATGCAATCGAAATTATTAAAGCAGGAATAACTCACCAACGGGCTGTCCTTCAAGTAAAATCAATCCCGGGACGGCATCTCTATCAGCAGGTCTGGCATGAATGCTTTCCAACAACCGTAAAACTAGCCATTGCCTTTCTTGGCTAGTAAAAAAGGTAACATCGTTTTCGGAATTTTCAAAAGAAAGTGCATCGTGAATGGTAAATTCTTTTAATCCGCCTCCTTTTGATGATTTTAAAGTTTTTGGTAGGTGATACTCCTCGGCAGCTTTTAAGAGACTGAAAAATTCGCCCGTTAAAATGTACAAAAACTCGCAAAACGAAATGTAAAAAATAGTATATTGACTTGGAAAGGATAAATTTGCATTTCTTTGCTTGGAAAAGTTTTGGACTTGAAACTTTCGCCTCGCGAAGAAAAGTAGAACTTTATTCTCTTGTTGCATAATATACTATTGTTGCGTTTTTGCAAAAATTTCCTCTTCTTTTAATGTTTTATCACTTTTGTTATCTAATTTTTGCCAGGAGATTTTTCAAGTTTATAGGATAAAATTTAGGAATAAAATCAATATGTAAATTACTAATTATGTGAAATTTGATGGACTAAAATAAATGAAGGATTAGCAATAATATTTCAAAGTTATAATATGTAAAAGTAGTTGGTGAAGTAGCCCTCAAGTTTCAATCTTTAAAACTTAAGGACTTTAGTTTTAATTAATCCACTGAAAGGTGGAGAATTTTTCGCTTTTCATTATTTTGACCGTTAAACCCTCAACAGCTGCTTATACCGATTTGAGTAATTGTGTACAGTTGGCTGCACCATAAGTTTGTAAGTTTACTACACCTCACTTTAGTAGCTCAGCTACACTGGGGGTTTTTTGTTTAATTTAATTTTAAAAATTGAAACTTTACCGGTGATTTTTGCTAGAATAATTTTTAATATGCCCGTTCCAATTTATAGACTAAAATTGAAGGGTAAACCGAGAACAATTGAATATGAAGGATGTAATTCTTAAAGTATCACAAACAATGCCTGCATTATTCTTTCATTAAATAATGGCACTATTGCAGTCATTCAATAACCCAACAATGGAACAAAAACCTTCTACGACAAAGCCCAGGGTCGCATGTTAATTAATCAAAAAAAATTGAACTTTACAAGAAAATCAAAATAACTTACACTGGAAATGGAGCAGTCAAGTAAAATGCACTACACTGTGTCGACGCATGATGTCGAACATGTACAGTTAAACCCGGAGACTGACGTAACCGTGATAACAACCATAACAAAATAGAATCCGCCGTCCCCGTAGGAAAAACTACAACCACATCGCAATTTGGTGTCGAAACTTTTTTTAACCACAGCCGTTTAGGAGATAAAAAATATCCCGCGCAGGGAATCTTCCGCTTTAACAATTCAGAAGCTGAAATTTTAAAATTGAATTAGCGCGCGGGAAATAAAAGATAACAAAAAAGCAATCAATCACCTTGTTCGATCGTTTCTTGAGCTTTTTCAACAAATTTTCTTTGCCTTACATAACTGCCTTCTTCGTTTTCATTGTGAGATTCAACAACGACATTTTCTTCAGACGCCATATCGATTAAGTTTTTCTAATGCTTAAACTTAAAATTTTGTGAGCACGCCAAGTGAGGAAGTAATCAATGCGTATGTTAATTAAAACTATATTTTTCTTGGCGGGTGCGTTACGCCTACCGCGAACGTACAGCCATGTTTACACAAATGTCAAATGCGTCGCGAATGGTCGCCGATAAAAAATATTAAAGGGCAAAAAGTAAAGGAGAGTACGCACTGGCGGCGGACTGCCTCCAAGTTTTTCAATCAGAAATTGGGAGATAGCAAGTAAATTACACATTTTGGCATAAAAAATAAGGTAATTAATAATTTTATACAGAAAGCGCCGTAGGAGATTTTTTGATAGTTCCGCCAGGACCGTGCCTTGGTACGAAAATCGTGGAAAGATATAAATACCGACACGAGGTTTTTATACATTTAAAAATACTTCAATTTTAATTAGATAACATTAAACTTAGTCAATTAAGATGAGGATGAACTTGATATATCAACGTTCCCACTTGTCTGGAATACCTGGAAAAGTTAGGGAATATAAAATTGTCATGGAAAAGTCGGGGAATTTTTAAGCAAGTTAGAGAAATTAACACTTTAGATATGGAAAATTCTTTAAAATTAAAAAAAAAATGTAAATAAAAATTACGTTTTTTTAAAATTTATTTTTTAAACAGTTTTATTAAACTGGTTTTCTATATTGTAATTATTTATTTAGTATATTTACTTTTTGACTAAATGTTAGGAAAATTATCAATTTTATTCGTAGAAAACCTAAAGATATCGGAGAGAAGTTTGAGGGAAACCTTGTTCGATTGTTTTCGGTGTAATAATTCAATTGTTTTTTGTTCAACAATGTAACTGTTTTGTTCAAAATGCTACTCTTTTGTTAAATAATTCAATTGTTATATAGAACAATTCAAATATTTTTGGTTTGAAAATTTAATTGAGTTTGGTTCAGTCAAAAGGTTTGGTTGTTCAAAAAGCAACTATTTGGTTCAATAATTTAACTGTTTTGTTAAATAATTCAACTGCTTTGTTTAATAAATTCGGTTATTTGGTTCAATAATTTAACAGCTCTGTTCAACATTTTAATTATTTTTAGTTTAATAATTCAATTGTTTTTGGTTCAACGATGCAATAATTATTGTCTTTGATTCACCGTTTCCTTAACAATTTATGAGATTTTTTAACAGGTTGACTGTTTTCTTTAACAATTCAACTGTTTTATTATGTAAAATAGTTAAGTACTATTTTGTCAAAAAGTGCAACTGTTTTTCTAAAAAGTCAACCGTTTTGTGCAATAAATGTATCTGGTTTGTGTTAACAAATTCAGCTGTTTGGTTCGAACATTTAACTACTTTGTTCAACATTTTGATTATTTTTTGTTCATAATTAAATTGTTTTTTATTGAATTATTTAATTGTTTTGGTTCAACAATTCAATTATGTTTTATTCGCAGTTCAATTTTTCGTCATTCAGCAATTCAACTGTTTATTTCAATACATTCATCTGCTTTAATTCAATTGTTTTTTTATCGAATTATTCAATTGTTTTTGGTTTGACAATTCAACTGTTTATTTCAATACATTCATCTGCTTTAATTTTTGTTTTTTTTGAATTATTCTATTATTTTCAGTTTAACAATTCAACTGTTTATTTTAATTTCTGATTTACTTTTTCTTTAACATTTAACAGATGTTTCAACAATTTTACTGTTTTCTTTTTTCTTCAACAATTTAACTGTTCGGGAGGGTTACAAATCTCGAATTTAGATTTTTATAACTTTTGAAGTGAATTATGAAAAGGACATCGTTCTCTGTACATTAAAAAAATTTCGGAACATAAATTTTGGAAAAACAGCTTTAAAAATTTGAGATTGGCCATTCGGTCCTCTTTGCTCCGGCCGCTCCAAGCCGTTTTGACAAACGTTTTACTAATTAAAACTATCGCACATACCTACAACGCACGTACTAGTGATAGAATGTGTTTAATTATGATGTAATATTGCGCAATAATACACTTACATGATGTGTTTCTTATGGGAATAGGTTAATTTCAAAATTAAATTGTGGGTTTATTAACGGACCTACCAAAATCTACCTCACCTTAAAAGTCTTGTATTTTAGTACTCTTTTGTTTGGTGAAGCAATTTTTATAAGAAAAAGTGTATTTTTGATTTCGGGTTTTCAGGCTCGACCCCATCTGTTTTATTATGCAAAATAGTTAATACTTTGTTAAAAAATGTAACTGTTTTGCTAAAAAATTAACTGTTTTGTTCAATAAATTTAACTGTTCTGCTCAATATTTTAATTATTTTTTGTGTAATAATTCAATTGTTTTAGTTGAATTTTCAATTCAATTGTTTTTGGTTCAATATTTCAATTTTTCAGGATTTAACAATTCAACTGTTTTGTTTCAATAAATTTATGTTTTGTTTAATAAATCAGCTATTTGATTCAATAATTGAACTGCTTTGTCCAACATATTGATTATTTTTTGTTTAAAAATATACAATTGTTTTTATTGAATTTTCAATTCAATTTTTTTTGTTCAAAATTCAATTATTTTTTATTCACAATTTAATTTTCGTGATTCAACAATTCAACTGTTTTGTTTCAATAAATTAAGTTTTGTTTAATAAATCAGCTATTTGATTCAATAATTAAACTGCTTTGTTCAACATATTGATTATTTTTCATTTAAAAATATTAAACAAATCAATTATTTTTTATTCGAAATTCAATTTTTCGTGATTCGACAATTAATCAACTGTTTTGTTTAATAAATTTAGCTGTTTGATTCAATAATTTAGCTGCTTTGATAAACATTTTAATTATTATTTTTTGTTTAATAATTCAATTGTTATCTTTGAATCACTGTTTCTTTAAAAATTTAACAGATTTTTTAACAATTTTATTGTTTTCTTGGAGAATTCAACTGCTTTATTATGTCAAATAGTGACTCCTTGGTCAAAAAATGCAACAGTTTTGTTTAAAAAATCAACCGTTTTGCTCAATAAATTATCCGTTTCGTTTAGTAAATTTAGCTGCTTGGTTCAAGAATTTAACTGCTTTGTTCAATATAAAAAAATATGTATCAATTATTTTTTGTTTAATAATTCAATTGTTTTTTATTGAATTATTCAATTGTTTCTGGCTCAACAATTCAATTATTATTCATGATTTACAATTCAATTTTTCGTGATTCAAGATTTCAACTGTTTTTGTTCAATAAATTTGTCTGTTTTGTTTAATAAATTCGGCTGTTTTGTTAAATAATTTAACTGTTTTGCTCAACATTTTAATTATTTTTTGCATAATAATTAGGTTGTTTTTGTTGAATTTTCAATTTAATTATTTTTGGTTCAACAATTCAATTATCCTTGATTCACAATTTAATTTTTCGTGATTCAACTCAACTGTTTTGTTCAATAAATTTATCTGTTTTGTTTAATAAATTCGGCTGTTTGATTCAATAATTTAACTGCTTTGTTCAACATTTTAATTATTTTTAGTTTAATAATTCAATTGTTTTTAATTAAATTATTCAATTGTTTTTGATTCAACAATTCAATTCAATTATTATTCTTGATTCACTGTTTTTTTAACAATTTAACAGATTTTTCAACAATTTTACTATTTTCCTCGACAATTCAAAACTATTTTATTATGCAAAACAGTTCCTACTTTGTCAAAAAATGCAACTGTTTTTAAATATTCAACCGTTTTGTTCAATAGATTTATCTGTTTTGTTTAATAAATTCAGGGTTTGGTTCAATAAATAAACTGCCCTGTTCAATATTTTAATTATTTTGTTGAAATTTTCAATTGTTTTGGCTCAACAATTCATTTATTATTCTTGATTTACAATTCAATTTTGTTGCGATTTAACTGTTTTGTTTAATAAATTCAGCTGTTTGGTTGAATAGTTTACCTGCTTTGTTTTAAAATTTTATTATTTTTAGTTTAATAATTCAATTGTTTTTTGTTGAAGATTTCAATTGTTTTGATTTAACAATTTGACAATTTTTCAAAATTCAACTGTTTAATGCAAAAGCCACTACTTTTTGTAAATAATTTTGTTTAATAATTTAATTGTTATGTGTTTAACAACTGAATTATTTTTGATGTAACAGCATTTTGAACCTAACAGCTCTAGATGCAAAACAGATACTTTCCAGTCTACAGTGTTCACTAGCAAAATGGCAGAGAGTTCTACTTCTTGGTATAATAATAGTATATTGTCACTCTCGTGCCAAAACGAAGCATATTCAAGTTGTGGGTTTAACAATTTGAATAAAAAAACAATACTTTCTCATATTACATATGATAAAGTAATTATAATTTGAAGTTATGAAAACTATTTATGGTTAAATTAAAATGTCCTTTCAATCCGGTTTAAAGGTACCTAAGGGCTCACGTAGCTCATTTATTTCCAGCTGCCAAAAATATTTGATTTTTGTTTACCAAGATTCGAAAAGTCAGAGAAAATGGTCAATTTTAACCAGGGAAAACTTGAAAAAAAATCACATTTAACATCTTCTTCATTCTTCATCGTTTTGCTTCTTGACAGAAGCGTCGTGACCCACCTTGGCTGAAGCCAAGATGAATTTTCATGGGAATATAATTCATGGGGTGGTTTCCCGTTGCCTTCCCCACGGTCCACAGATTGATATTGGACCTTTGATCACAGCAGTGTATTCGACTCGACTAGGACTCGAACCGCGTCTACCGCTCTCCAGTCGGCCGGTGTATGCTTTACGCTACACTGCTGGTCACAGTCACATTTAACATAAGACATTTTAAAATTTATAATCACCCCATAGGAAAGAAGGGATTCACCTTCCAACTGTGCGTGTCGTTAGAGTGGATTAACGAGATAACCTTTAATAAATTACTAAATAGATTAATGAAGAACAGGCTTAGCCCTTTGTGAAATATAAAAATATACAATATTCTATTAAAAAAAAAACAGTTGATATCATTGCACGCTTACTTATTGCACGATAACTATTGTACACAAATAGTTGTTGCATAATATACCTGAACAACTGCATTTTCTATCACGGTCACATTGAAAATGCATGGGGTCGTTTTAACAGAAAAATAAGAAAACATCGCATTAAAAGTAAAAGATTTTGCATAATAGCTATGACAGAGAAATAGGCAAAAATTTAAATCAATTTGCCAAAAAGGTTGGTCCATTTCATGCGTAAAGGTATTCTTAAATTTCAATAATATCCAAGCAAGTGTTTTTAAATTCTAATTTTTTAAACATATTAATAATTATAATAGAAGACAACCACCCCACGAGGAATTGCCCTCCTGTCCGCCCCAGATAACACTGCACTTTTGTTTCAACCTTTTTATTTATTATAAATTTTGATTTACAAAATATATTTACAAAATTTGTTCGTTAATATAAATACAAATTGGAAAGTCTTTTCATGTAAATTTAAAAAATAATACATTGTTATGATCAAAATCTAACATTGCGGAAGAAATAAATGCATTATGAATATGGCACACCACAAGGTGCTGATTTACACACCCATTACTTTCACTTAAAAATGTAAAACAACTAATATAAACAAAATCATCTTCTCATTTTTGGTTATCAATCGTATAATAAAAGAATTAATAAGAAAATTCAACAATTAATAAAAAAATTTACACAACTCATTTCATAAGTACTTACAAATAATTTGCTTACTAAATTAATTAACATGGCTAACTTCTTGAATTTTGATTAATTTCAAAGACTGTGTCATCATCTTCTTCATCCATTTCTAAAGGTCGCATTTCTATGTCGCTCCTTCTTGCTTTAACACCATATTTGCGTACAGTATTAGAAGGTTGGCTACCGTTCCTCAATCTGATTTCAAGAAAGAATATTATTAACTAAAACTTCATGCTACAATCGATGATTTACAAACCTGTACGATCTGCAAATGAGGTACATCATCATAATCACACTCAAGCCTAAGAAAACATAAAATCCTCGAAGCAGTGCACCCGATTGCATTAAATCCGATTTATTGAAAGAGTGTAAATGTGGAACCGTGGAATTACTTGTATCAACTTTCTTATCATCCTTGGTATCATGTTTTGTGTCGTGGTCCTCTTTGGCTTGTACAGGTAGAACATCAGCATGAGTCTGAACCCATTTTGGTCAAGTTTGGCTTCTGTATGAACTGCAGCCACATCGGCTTTATTATTTACATTTTAGGTGCGTTAAGTGTTATCTCTGCACCATCACCACTTACGTACACAAAAGCCAAATTAAATATCAACATATAAATTAAACATAACATTTTTTAGACGAAAAATTACGCTTATTCGAACACTAAACATTTAGATGTAGAGTTGATAAGGCTAAAAATTAATTAAACTGATTTGTTCAACATTTTAATTATTTTCTTTTAGTTTAATAATTCAATTGTTTTTTTTATTAAATTATTCAATTGTTTTTGATTCAACAATTCAATTCAATTATTATTCTTGATTCACTGTTTCTTTAACAATTTAACAGATTTTTTAACAATTTTACTATTTTCCTCGGCAATTCAAAACTATTTTATTATGCAAAACAGTTCCTACTTTGTCAAAAATGCAACTGTTTTTATAAATATCAACCGTTTTGTTCAACAGATTTTTCTGTTTTGTTTAATAAATTCGGCTGTTTGGTTCAATAAATAAACTGCTCTATTCAATATTTTAATTATTTTTAGTTTAATAATTCAATTATTTTTTTTGAATTTTTCAATTGTTTTTGGCTCAACAATTCATTTATTATTATTGATTTACAATTCAATTTTTCGTTATTCAACTGTTTTGTTTAATACTTTCAGCTGTTTGAGTTGAATAGTTTAACTGCTTTGTTTTAAAATTTTTATTATTTTTAGTTTAATAATTCAATTGTTTTTGGTTGAAGATTTCAATTGTTTTTGATTTAACAATTTGACAAATTTTTCAACAATTCAACTGTTTAATGCAAAAAGCCACTACTTTTTGTAAATAATTTTGTTTAATAATTTAATTGTTATGTGTTTAACAACTGAATTATTTTTGGATGTAACAGCATTTTGAACCTAACAGCACTAGATACAAAACAGATACTTTCCAGTCTGGAGAGGTTCACTAGCAAAATGGCTGAGAGTTCTACTTCTTGGTAAAGTAATAGTATATTGTTACCCTCGTGCCAAAACGAAGCATATTCAAATTTGTGTTTAACAATTTAAAAGAAAAAAACAATACTTTCTCATATTACATATGATAAAGTAATTATAATTTGAAGTTATGAAAACTATTTATGGTTAAATTAAAATGTCCTTTCAATCCGGTTTAAAGGTACCTAAAGGCTCACGTAGCTTATTTATTTCCAGCCGCCAAAAATATTTGATTTTTGTTTACCAAGATTCGAAAAGTCAGAGAAAAAGGTCAATTTTAACCAGGGAAAACTTGAAAAAAAATCACATTTAACATAAGACATTTTAAAATTTATAATCACCCCATAGGAAAGGAGGGATTCACCTTCCAACTGTGCGTGTCGTTAGAGTGGATTAACGAGATTTACAATAACCTTTAATAAATTACTAAATAGATTAATGAAGAACGGGCTTAGCCTTTTGTGAAATATAAAAATATACAATATTCTATTAAAAAAAACACTTGATTATTATTGTACGATAACTATTGTACACGAATAGCTGTTGCACAATATACCTGAACAACTGCATTTTCTATCACGGTCACATTGAAAATGCATGGGGTCGTTTTAACAGAAAAATAAGAAAACATCGCATTAAAAGTAAAAGATTTTGCATAATAACTATGAAGAGAAATAGACAAAATTTAAATCAATTTGCCAAAAGGTTGGTCCATTCCATGCGTAAAGGTATTCTTAAATTCAATAATATCCTAGCAGGTGTTTTAAATTCTAATTTTTAAACATATTAATAATTATAATAGAAGACAACCACCCACGAGGAATTGTCCTCCTGTCCGCCCCAGATAACACTGCACTTTTGTTTCAACCTTTTATTTATTATAAATTTTGATTTACAAAATATATTTACAAAATTTGTTCGTTAATATAAATACAAATTGGAAAGTCTTTTCACGTAAATTTAAAAATAATACATTGTTATGATCAAAATCTAACATTGGAAGAAATAAATGCATTATGAATATGGCACACCACAAGGTGCTGATTTACACACCATTACTTTCACTTAAAATGTAAAACAACTAATATAAACAAAATCATCTTCTCATTTTGGTTATCAATCGTATAATAAAAGAATTAATAAGAAAATTCAACAATTAATAAAAAATTTACACAACTCATTTCATAAGTACTTACAAATAATTTGCTTACTAAATTAATTAACACCTAACTTCTTGAATTTTGATTAATTTCAAAGACTGTGTCATCATCTTCTTCATCCATTTCTAAAGGTCGCATTTCTATGTCGCTCCTTCTTGCTTTAACACCATATTTGCGTACAGTATTAGAAGGTTGGCTACCGTTCCTCAATCTGATTTCAAGAAAGAATATTATTAACTACAATTTCATGCTACAATCGATGATTTACAAACCTGTACGATCTGCAAATGAGGTACATCATCATAATCACACTCAAGCCTAAGAAAACATAAAATCCTCGAAGCAGTGCACCCGATTGCATTAAATCCGTTTTATTGAAAGAGTGTAAATGTGGAACCGTGGAATTACTTGTATCAACTTTCTTATCATCCTTGGTATCATGTTTTGTGTCGTGGTCCTCTTTGGGTTGTACAGGTAGTACATCAGCATGAGTCTGAACCCCATTTTGGTCAAGTTTGGCTTCTGTATGAACTGCAGCCACATCGGCTTTATTATTTACATTTTCGGGTGCGTTAAGTGTTATCTCTGCACCATCACCACTTACGTACACAAAAGCCAAATTAAATATCAACATATAAATTAAACATAACATTTTTTAGATGAAAAATTACGCTTATTCGAACACTAAACATTTAGATGTAGAGTTGATAAGGCTAAAAAATTAATTAAAAACTAAATTGATTTCAAATCTACACAAACGTCAAAAATGTTGACATTTGGCTGCGTTCAGTTATTCTTGTACGTGTGGCGATATAGTGACGGCGTTCAATTTAAATTCAAATTATTACTTGATTTTATATTTGAATTCAATTCTTATTTTTGTTATAACTTTCGGCATAGAAATACTTTTAAACGTTCCAACGCATAAAAAGATAGTGCAAACGACAGGATGCGTGTATGTTGAGCTTTAGCTATTTGACAGTAAAATTTATTACGCATTTCATTGTGAAGGTTATGTAGTGTTGTAACTTCGATAAATTATAAGTAAATTATTCATTGTTTGTTTGATTTAATATAAATTTTTGGTAAACATTTTTGTAGATTAAACATGGCATTAAATGCCACCTTAAAATTGTTGAAGATTCCACAAAGTACAGTGAAAATCGCAACTGCTGCTTATCATCCGAATGTAATCGATCATTATGAAAATCCAAGAAATGTTGGTTCTATGGATAAATCTGACAAGAGTGTTGGAACAGGATTGGTCGGCGCACCGGCGTGCGGTGATGTAATGAAATTGCAAATCAAAGTTGACGATAATGGCAAAATAATTGATGCAAAATTTAAAACTTTTGGCTGCGGTTCGGCAATTGCTAGTAGTTCGTTAGCAACAGAATGGGTAAAAGGTAAAACCATTGATCAAGCTCTGGAACTTAAAAACACAGATATTGCCAAGGAGTTATCGTTACCACCAGTGAAGTTGCATTGCTCCATGTTGGCTGAAGACGCCATCAAAGCAGCTCTTGCAGATTATAAGATCAAGCAAACAAATTAAAGTCATGGAACCCAGTTGGTTAGTCGACGGGTAAAGCCTGTCTAAGGTATTTAGTGATATTAGGGTTTTATTTTTCTAAATGTAATCCTAAAAAATTCTTTCTGTATTTTGTTATTTTCAAAAACATTAATAAATATTTAAATTGATTTGTATATATTGTGCAATATTTTATGTCGCTGAAGTTGGTAAATATAAATTTGTTTTAAAATTGACATCAATTTAAGTCGAGGTATTATTGATTTATTTTATAAACCTTTGAAATTCTTCAATAATACTTGTAATCTGCCAATTACACTTTATTGTTTTAATATTCTAAAAATAAGTTTTTTATTATTCTACCAGGATGCTATTAATAGATGTTCTAAGGTCACTTGCTCATTATGCACTTCAATTTTTTTTACATTTTGTTTTAATAATCAGGATATGGATAATTCCATTATTCCAAAACAATGGATGAGGATTACATCATCTAACTTTTTGATGTTCATTTTTATTATTTTGCTAGTTGTTCCGAGTACTTGATTGGTTGATTTCTTATATTATATTTAAAACAGTTTTTGATTACGTATTTTGACTGATTATATTCTCGAGTACTCATTATTGAGTTTTAACAATAAATATTTAATAATTTTAATATCTTACGTGATTCAGAAAATTGCAAAAACTTATCATTGCTCATAGGCAATCATTTAATTCTGCCCACAGATTTCTTCAGTTCCCTCTTTAATATGCATAACAATTAAAACCGACTCGGCCAACTTCACCACATAACAGGTTCAACTGAAAAAATACAATAAGAAAAGAAACATTGAAATCCGTCTTTCTGTTTTGATGTCTGCCGAGGAAGACTCCCAAGTTCTACCCTTTTTCTGTGTTTCTCCATCTCGGTAGAGTGATTTTATAGGGGGACGTCTATTAATTACGTGAGCTCAAAATGGGGGAGTCCGGCAAAATCTCATTCAAAGGGAGAGGGGGGTCGATGAAAATCTCACGTCAACTTTGTAAAAATTACTGGTCTCCGGTGTGGTAAATTTCACGTGAGGGAAAGGGGGGAGTCCTACCAAATCTCACCGAGGGGAATAAAAAATTTCTATAAAACCATAAAAATTATAGTATACGGCTACCGACTGTGAAGTATGCCAACTCATTCGTGGGTTAATTACAGTTAACTCAAGGGGTGTAGATTAAGTAATTGAAAAAGGGGGCGTGGTTCAAATGATGGAAGTAAAGAGGAGCATGGTTAGTAAATTCCTATGGTGATGAGGCTTGGTATTATTAGGACCGTTGAGATTTCCGTTACTCTTTTTTATCTATCTATCTATGGTTGAGATTATTAACTTGAGATGGTTCTTATCAAACCGACAGCAGTTAATTTGACAGATTAATTTTTAACAAGTTAATGTGAATTTTTTTATTTATCAAAAGTTAAGAAAGCATATCAATAGAGTATGGTCAGTAAACAGGCTAAGGACAAAGACTCAGTGTCATTCTTTAATGAAACATTCATTGCAGGTGTGAGATCCACTATTTCGTGTATATTAACTAGCAGGCTCTTTTTCCTAAAAAGAGAAAGTTGATATTGGTAAATAAGCAATGTTCCTACAAACTTAAAAATTTTCCCAAGCTGAACCATCCCAATACCCACAAAAATAAAAAAATAGTTTCTAATTGCTGGCTTACATTAGACAATGCATAATTCAATTTTGTGTTAATTTGAATTCAGAGGCACTTGGCATTCTCCCTCCTAGCTGCGTCCATGCCGATATTGTTTTATGTATGTATCAGAATTGGTTTGTTGTCAAATTGTGAACTTTAAAATTATTGAAAAAATGCAAAAACCCAGAAGAGTATGTCTCGTATTTTGGAAACACAGTGAAAACTTACAGTTCATTTTGAGAGGATTTATTAAGATTACATCTCGGAGCTTTACTAACTCTTGATAAATCTCTAAAGGTAAAGAAATAAATATGCAAATTTGTCATTCGTACAAATTAAACTTTATTGTAAACTTACAACATATTATGAAATAACTATAAAATGTAAAACAAAACTTATAATTGTCTTTGGTCTGAGGAAATTTGACCGTGTCCTTTAATGACATCGCTAATACATTGCCAATTTCCCTCCAGATTTTGTTTCCACAAAGTCACTTTATTATCACCACCGGATACTGCCAAAATATTACCATTTAAAGACCAGCTTACGTTCCAAACAACATCATCAAATGTGTGCATAATAGTCGAGTTCCAACTCTGGCAATCTTCGCTTGTCCAAATAATAACCCGACGATCTTGAGAACAACTTGCAATGATATGACGACTTAATCCAATAGAAGGGGCCCAAGCTACGTCGCGCACCCAATCTGAATGCACTTCCAATTTATTTTCTTCCACCCACCTGTCACCTTCTTCTCTCCATATTTTGACCAAATTGTCGCACCCGCCAGAAACTAAACGCTTAATCAAGCTCTGCTGCTGTTGATTATCAAAAGCAGGTTCTGGAGTGATCGAAGGCCCCCAGCTCACAGCATTACACCCAATGGCGTGTGCATTTTGAATCTTCTTCGCGTCCCAAGTACCCGTTTCACTTTGGTAAGTCAAGATTGAAATGCATCCGTCGCTGCTACCGCAGGCCAAAATTAAACCATAATTTGAGGGTGCAAACTGAACGGAATTCACACTCGAATCATGATTAGCATATTCGTAATACTTGCCCCACTTTCCTTGTTGTTCCTTCCATATGATAACTTTGCGATCGTACGAACAAGACGCTAAAAGATTTCCGAATTTAGGGTGGCTCCAAGCTATTTGCCACACCGGTCCCAGATGCCCCTTCAAATCTTCCAGCAGTGTATGGGCACCGTTTTTGATGTCGTAAATTTTTATAGAATTATCCGACGAACAGGTAGCTAAACGAAGACCATAATAATCCACTTCGGCATCGTGGATCATATCTTCGTGGCCGGTATCAATTGTATTTAAAACCGAAACCATTTTCAAAGTTTATTAAATATTTAACCTATAAATCTGACGTGGAACTTGACGACATGAATATTTCTGAACGCAACGTTACGCGTTAGTGGCTCTCAAACTTTTTTCTCTGTATTTCGAAATGTTGAAATATTGCTGTTATTAATTTAAATTTGATTAAGTATTCGATTAAAAAAATATTTATAAATATTAATTTTGTATACGTATATTCCGAATTTTATTAATCGAAATACTTCTGTAACTTAATTTAGAATCGCTGATAAAACTGCGACAAGTTTAAGTTGGCAACATTGTAATGCAATGGTTAGCAATTTGACAGATCGAAAAATTTGAGATCTCAACTAGGTTTTTTTGGGTAAAATTAAATTTTGTGAAGGTAACGTCCTATTTGTAACTTGATAATTTCAGATTGCAATTTTAAGTTGTTTCTAAAAATTTGATTTACTCTCAAAATTTTTCACTTCATTTATTGACTAAATATAAAATTATTACATAATTCACGACTTCACGTTCTTTTTAGATGCTGTTCAATCAAGTCTTAAAAGGTGTTCAACATCATGCCCGAGGAGTCGTTTGTCAACGAAATTTAGGCATTTTTGCACCAGTCTTTCAAAAAGCTTCCGATCCTATACAACAATTGTTTCTCGATAAATTGAAGGAATACCGGCAAAAGAGTGGAGGGTACGACTTTTATTAGCTATAATTTTAAAGTGGTGATGTAATAAATGTTCCATGTTTTAGTGGTAATAAATTATATCAAGCTTCTCCTAACATCGAGAAAGAGTTGAAGACTGAATTGGAGAAAATTGGAAAACAGTATGGAGGTGGTCCAGGTGTTGATATGACCAAGTTCCCAACATTCAATTTTACAGATCCCAAAATAGATCCAATTAGTTTAGAGCTCGAACAGAAAAAGTAAATGTTTAGTTTGTAAAACTTGTTAAATTAATAGGATGTTACAAAATTAAGGATAGTACAATTCTTTTGCAATTGTAAGTGTATCTGCATCTCTATGCTGATCCTTAATAAATATTAGACTTACAGTTTTTATTGTTTTAAATTTATCCTAATTATATCAGGCTGGATTTTTTTTATAATAAGTTCTTTCTTTAACTTTTAGATCTTTTTATTTAACTCGCAGTAACCCAGAGAAGTTCTGAAGCCACTGCTAGTACTGTGAGCATATTATTTGTTTTACATCAGTAGAAGTTTGCTAGACTGACCTCAGATGCGCTGTTATCCTATTTTATATTCTTAATGATAGCAATTCATTAACATAGGAGGACCACCGTCTTTACGTGCCTTCCGAAGCACTGAGCGGCATTGCAAAGTAAGCTCTACCTGGATTCGAACCAGGGCCCTTACGTTAGCAGTTCATCGGGCTAACGCTGACCGTCTGTAAAAAGTTAAGGATGCAAAAATTTTGATCAGGTTGACAATCAAAAGGGCTTAAATTACTTCGATAGTGGTAATTTTCATAAATAATTATTTTCTCAGATTGAAACTTCTGGGAATTTAATAATATTGGTAAACATCTTATAAAATCTATTGTTGACGATATTAAAACAAACACGGAAGGAACGCCGAACAGCAACAGATTTGGACAAGTTTTTTTCCTATGTTAGTTCTTCACCCAGCGAGTAATGTAGTGAAGTATAATGGTGCCAATTTCAGCCGTTAACGAGAAAAATTACAAAAGCGAAATAATATTTAATATATTAATAATAAAAATGCTTTTGCGCAGAAAGAAGTTACGTAAGTAGGATATTTTAGTTATTTTGAGGGTTAAAGTGAAAGTGTTCGATTCCCCTCCAGAAACTCTTTTAAGCGACATTTGTGCGACTTTGCAACGTTTGCGCCTGTCGCGGGAGCATTTTCTGAACTCTACTCGACGCGCTGCGTCGATTTATGCAATAAAAGGGCAGATCAATTCTTTGGATTTTTGGAAAAAAACGGAAGGTTAACCCCTTTGAAGTTTTTGTACTTTTTTTGCGTCAAAAAAAAAAAGTTGGAAAACTGGCAATTTTTTGACTGCTATTATTTTATTCGAAGTTATAAATGCTTTTGCGCAGAAAGAAGTTACGTAAGTAGGATATTTTAGTTATTTTGAGGGTTAAAAGTGAAAGTGTTCGATTCCCCTCCAGAAACTCTTTTAAGCGACATTTGTGCGACTTTGCAACGTTTGCGCCTGTCGCGGGAGCATTTTCTGAACTCTACTCGACGCGCTGCGTCGATTTATGCAATAAAAAAGGCAGATCAATTTTTTGGATTTTTGGAAAAAAACGGAAGGTTAACCCCTTTGAAGTTTTGTACTTTTTTTGCGTCAAAAAATAAAAGTTGGAAAACTGGCAATTTTTTGACTGCTCTTATTGTATTTCGAAGTTATAAATGCTTTTGCGCAGAAAGAAGTCACGTAAGTAGGATATTTTAGTTATTTTGAGGGTTAAAAGTGAAAGTGTTCGATTCCCCTCCAGAAACTCTTTTAAGCGACATTTGTGCGACTTTGCAACGTTTGCGCCTGTCGCGGGAGCATTTTCTGAACTCTACTCGACGCGCTGCGTCGATTTATGCAATAAAAAGGCAGATAAATTTTTTGGATTTTTGAAAAAACGGAAGGTTAACCCTTTGAAGTTTTGTACTTTTTTTGCGTCAAAAAATAAAAGTTGGAAAACTGGCAATTTTTTGACTGCTCTTATTGTATTTCGAAGTTATAAATGCTTTTGCGCAGAAAGAAGTCACGTAAGTAGGATATTTTAGTTATTTTGAGGGTTAAAAGTGAAAGTGTTCGATTCCCCTCCAGAAACTCTTTTAAGCGACATTTGTGCGACTTTGCAACGTTTGCGCCTGTCGCGGGAGCATTTTCTGAACTCTACTCGACGCGCTGCGTCGATTTATGCAATAAAAGGGCAGATCAATTTTTGGATTTTTGAAAAAACGGAAGGTTAACCCTTTGAAGTTTTGTACTTTTTGCGTCAAAAATAAAAGTTGGAAAACTGGCAATTTTTGACTGCTCTTATTGTATTTCGAAGTTATAAATGCTTTTGCGCAGAAAGAAGTCACGTAAGTAGGATATTTTAGTTATTTTGAGGGTTAAAGTGAAAGTGTTCGATTCCCTCCAGAAACTCTTTTAAGCGACATTTGTGCGACTTTGCAACGTTTGCGCCTGTCGCGGGAGCATTTTCTGAACTCTACTCGACGCGCTGCGTCGATTTATGCAAAAAAAAAGGCAGATCAATTTTTGGATTTTTGAAAAAACGGAAGGTTAACCCCTTGAAGTTTTGTACTTTTTGCGTCAAAAATAAAAGTTGGAAAACTGGCAATTTTTTGACTGCTCTTATTGTATTTCGAAGTTATAAATGCTTTTGCGCAGAAAGAAGTCACGTAAGTAGGATATTTTAGTTATTTTGAGGGTTAAAGTGAAAGTGTTCGATTCCCTCCAGAAACTCTTTTAAGCGACATTTGTGCGACTTTGCAACGTTTGCGCCTGTCGCGGGAGCATTTTCTGAACTCTACTCGACGCGCTGCGTCGATTTATGCAATAAAAGGGCAGATCAATTTTTGGATTTTTGAAAAAACGGAAGGTTAACCCTTTGAAGTTTTGTACTTTTTGCGTCAAAAATAAAAGTTGGAAAACTGGCAATTTTTTGACTGCTCTTATTGTATTTCGAAGTTATAAATGCTTTTGCGCAGAAAGAAGTCACGTAAGTAGGATATTTTAGTTATTTTGAGGGTTAAAAGTGAAAGTGTTCGATTCCCCTCCAGAAACTCTTTTAAGCGACATTTGTGCGACTTTGCAACGTTTGCGCCTGTCGCGGGAGCATTTTCT